>CM067381.1:20279969-21531390 GCA_034510155.1 Eucriotettix oculatus | reverse complement strand
ATTTAGCTGAAGAAGTCTCAAATGAGAGACGAAACCTAGTATTGTTCATTATTTAAATAAAATAAACACGGAAACAAATGCTTTTATAACTCATTTAATGTTCATTTAACCTTTTTTTAATTTTTCTTACAGACTGTAGCGAATTTTGTGTTGTTAAATTTCATCACAGTTCCATAAATCTTTCTTCTCTACCTTTTATCGTTTATTATCAACTTTTTACACTTTTCCTCAATTTTTCTTTTAGTGTGTAATTCGTTAAAGTCAGAGTCCCAATCGCGTGTTGATAGGAGTATAGTTCATTATTTAAATAAAATAAAACTGACAAAGACGCTGTTATTAAGTCATTTAATTGAGGAATACAGGTAAAAATGCGTTTAAAAAATATTCTTCGGACAAAAATACCGAAAGAGAAAATAAAACTAAATGAAATTTTGAAGGAATATAAAAAGAGGCAAGACCAGAAGATAGGCTTGGAAAGAATATCGACCGGATCGGGAATCGAGTGGTTTCTATTTCCTGCCCGGTCGACATGTTTCCATCGTGATCATTTGGTTACTGAGATAAGTTGTACCCTTTAAAAATGAGTGAGGGGTAGAAAGAGGTGAGCAGAAAATTTGTCTTAATTTATTCTCTTCGCGTCAGTGTTGGACGGCAACGAGTGTTACTTCACCTCTTTTTTGGTTAACAGGCAACTCCGCTTTAAATAGGAAGGGATTTGAAAATAGGGGGTGCGGAAGGTATAGCGGAGCTTCAACTAAAGAGATTCAGGGAAAACTTTAGAAAACCTGCATCAGGTAGGTCGGGCTATTGGGTACTATTCTCACGCCCTTCTGAATTACGGAATACGAGTTTGCATGTGAGGTCACAGCATTCCCTTCTCCGTGTCTGCACAAGTTTTAGGAGGTTGTTGGCCGACTGATCCAATAAGGTAAGCGGACAACTCTTAACATATGCCCAAGGTTTTCGACCTCCTAAAATAGTTGAAGGTGCCTCGGCATGTGAGAAGTTTGAAAGAAAAAAACAGAGAGAGTACGAGGCATTTCCGACGGTGTGAGGAGAGCCTCGCAGTCAATCTGGGGAAGAAATGCCTGCGAGAGAGAACTCCCACAGGCAATTTTCCTTCTTTACTTACTTGGCCTCTTCTTTATCGCGGTATGAAAGTGTTTTGTTTCTCTTTTCTGGATGCGAGTGTCGTCGATTCTAGGTGTAGCCCTTTTCTATTTTCCAATTTCCACTTCAAAGCTTGGGGAATGAGTGTTTGCAGGCAGAACAGTCACAGTCACCGTCACCCCCTTCCTTCCTTCCTTCCTTGTCTTCCTTCCTTGCTTCCTTTCCCCTTAATTGCATCTGGTGGTCTTCTTGGAGAGGGGCAAGAAACCACTTTGACGTGCCCTGCTTGATGTGGTTACAGGATCCTATATCGGAACTCTGCTAATATATTCGTCCTTCCTCTCTCCCATCCTCCCTCCCTCTGTGCGCCGATTTGCAAACTTCCTTGCTTCCACTACAGAGACGAGACAAGGCTCGGGACATCAATAGAATATTGACAAGCAGACAAAAGCTTAAAGTGCACCTTCTGCGACACGGCGCGGCTCAAGATTGAGCTTGTGTTTTCCCCTTTTTAACGGGGAAGGGAGAAAAAGCCCTGCGGGGGGTGAGAAATCTCACTCCAGCCCCAGCACGCAATGTGGAATAAACTTAATTGTTCCTGGGCAATGGAAGTCTTGAAGCTAACAATACACTCGGGGAAGTTAAATGAGAGTGGTATTAATGACTGTGACGATTAGGAAGACAGCATATATAATAAACAACCAATATACAAACAAAATTAACTCCTCACAACTACAATCCTAAAGCCTTACTGAGGTAATTCCAAAACGCAAAAGCCAAATAAAACAAAGAGCATTACAATACAGCTAATATATAGTGTCCTTGGTTTCCCCCACTCCTTGCGGATTATTTATTTTAAAACTGGTAAAAAGTCTCAAATGCAGAATAATTAGTAAATTGACAACATAGTTTTCTGACTTTAAAATTTGCAATAAATGAAAAGACGACCATTAAGCCAGCATATAAATTTATAAGTATTTTTTCAAAGGTGACGTTTCGTCTACTTTTTAAGACTTCATCAGCGTAAAATTAAGCAATTCATCATATTTACTCCTTGACTACCTCAGCCGAAAAGATTATTGAATGTACATGTGAAGGAGTAATTCACGTAATTCCATTCTTCTTCACATGTGCATTCAATAATCTTTTCGGCTGAGGTAGTCAAGGAGTAAATATGATGAATTGCTAAATTTTACGCCTGATGAAGCCTCAAAATGGAAACGAAACGTCACTTTTGTATAAATACTTATAAATTTACGTGCTGACTTATTGGTTGTCTGTTTATTTACTGCTAATTAATAAATTGATTGATATCGGTCCAGTACACGACGTTTCGTCCCTTAGTTTTGAACCACACCTGGTGTTTTAACTATAAAAATAATTAAATAAAAAGTGATGATAAAATAGATGCCAAATTGCACAATAACATTAGTTAGCTGTTTTTTAGAAAATTATAAATTGTAAATTAATAATTTATAATTTTATTATAAATACGGATTAAAATCATATTACAAGTGACACTATTAATTTCATCCATCCCGAAAATGATTTTTTTTCGACGCTAATATTTAGTCGTCTTTGCATTAATTTTCAAATACTAGCTACACAGCTTGGAGCGCGTGGTGTAGCTGGAATGACAGGGAGCCGAGATATTAAGAAGAAGAAGAATAAAAAACGAAGACCAAATTAGTAATAAAAAATGTGTAGAGTTTAGGGACAAGAGAGGCAATATTGATGGAGTCTGTCGGCCGTGTTGATTAACTTATATATAGAACATGCGATGAAGAACGATAAAATTTAATGTGGAAATATAATCAAAGTGAAACGAAAAAAAATAAAAACCGTAAGGTTTTCTGATGATCTTGTGGTATTAGGGGACTCAGAAGAAGACTTGGAAAACCAAATGAAAGTTTTGTTGTAACTGCGGTATACCTTCAATGTTGTTATTATTATTTATTTATGATTAACAGAAGCTGACGTAGTCAACGTCGACGTCATAAGAACATTACCTACTCGGAATATTTGAGCACGGTAAAGATCAGGAGTTGATAAATCAATCACATCAAGGGAACGGCCCTCCTCTCCTCTCTCTCTCAAGTTAATTACATTTACGAGATTTAGCAAGTTGTGCCTGGAGTATTATTTATTTTTCTCTTTGTCGGGGAGTTTTAAGCATTTGAGAGCCAATTAACCCTCCTGCTTAATTAAGAGACTGAGGGGAGATTTATTTCCGATATTATTGAGTTCCTCTGATTGGGAACGGAAGAGCGAGAGAGAATCTTGGAGGTTTCGGTAGAGAGAACGTGTGCATAATACATAGAGGCACGTGGCTTCAATCCCCCGCAACCCTGTGATATATTTAGCGGGGCGGAAATTGCTCTGAACCACCACAAGTCTCTCTCTCTCCCTCCAACCTCTTCAACTTCACCTCCATCATCGTGGAGACGAGGAGGATGAGGAGGAGGAGGAGAAATCTCAGTCAAACACAGGAGGTTGACATCTGCCAAGGACCTGACAGAGACGTTAAAGCCTACTACGGTAAAGGGTGGCAACCCTGATCGGGTACATCGCTGGTGTAGATGAAGAATAAAAACAAATAGATGAAGAGGAGTATTTCGTGTAGTTGGAAAGTGAGACTGCAGAACTGGGAATTTGCGACTGAAAACCTTAACAGAAAATTAATTATTGTTACCGCAACATCCACGGTAGAAAACCTTTTCATGTTACTGTTTCTAATTTGCACAACATACGAAACTGGAGAAGGGCCAAAAGTATTTTATTTATTACAAATTGTTAAAAGAAAAAAACAAAATAACACAACGTTTCATCATTATATTAGGACATCTTCAGGTGTACCTCAAGAGACATTTTTTTAAATATGGCGTAGGTATTTTTAAGTATGGAAAATGAATATTACAAATAATGCAGAAAACTATTTTGGGTTTCCTTCAAGTCCCGGTGCAACAACGACATTTCAACATCTCGCCCAGGGAAATGAAAATTCTAGATGATCCGGGAGGACGGAAACCCAAGAATGAGGTTTTTATTTCTTCATCAAATACCCCTGGAAACCATTGAATATATATTTTACAAAATATTTTAACTGTCTCCAAATACTGCCTGAAAAGGTCTTAATTAATATAAGGACGAAACGTTGAGTTTAGTTTATGAATTTTTTTTACCTTTTTATTACGTCCTATTTGGATTGTTGATATACATACAGATATTTTATTTGAATTTCTGATTCTTTTTTTTATTTTTATGCTTTAATCGAGCTCCATTTTCCTCCATAGTGTATAAAGTTAAACTCAATTAATTCTTTTATTATTATTTTTATTTGCTCTTATTTGCCCTTAACAACTATTTTTCACAGAATATCCTGTTTTCTTAGGTTTGTGGATTTTTTAAACGTCCTTCTATTTTCCTGCTTGCCTTATAAATTCATTGTTAATGGAATTTTCGTGTTTGTCAAAAAATTGTATTTTGTTTCAATGAAATATTCTGACTCATTCGGGGCGTTAGCCTTTATTTGAAAATCATCATTGCCTTCCCGATTTTTAATAGAAAACTTATAAAGTTGATGTCATAAATCTTTCTTCATTAACCTTCTTATTTCAGTCTGATTTACGTACTTACGTGCGGCAGAGGTAAAAATAATCGCAAACCCTTACAAACGCTTAAATATGTATTAATAAATTAAGAAATCCTGATATAAAGATGAAACGTTGAGGCGGTCAATGAAAAAAATAATTTGTAATTCTTGAAGAGATTTTTTTTCAGAATATATATTTGATAACATTAATGACGGCAGATAATATTCGATTTTGAAAAAGAAGGTTAAATAATATTATTTTAATTGTGATCACCACAACGAAGAGTTATAATAATTAATGCAAGTCACATTAAGTTCCCGATTTTATTTTATAAATTGATGTTTTTTGTTTACTAGATCGTAAATTTTTCGCCCCACGTCCTGATCACGACCGCCACAATAACGACGTCACCTTTCCGTAAAATCTACCCCTCATTCATCTGTTAATTCCAATACACCACCATAATTATGATCAGATATATATAACCACCTTTAAAACTTGCAGGAGATTTTTCGTTCTGCGAAAATAAACTGTCTGATTAAGATGAAAAGGTGAAGTGCGGTTATTATAACGCATAAGAAAAATTTAAGCGGACGGTGGTGGTGGCTGATGATGGTGGGCCGAGGGGTTTTTAAGACGTTTATTTGGAATTATGGGGAGATAATGGTATTTAAACTGCTCTTGGCAACGTCCAATCATTTCCATCCATCCGTCCATTCATTCAAATAAACATCGCCTCTTGATTTCTCTCTTTTCTTAATATAGAAAAAAGGGGAGGGGGTAGGAGGGCGGACTAATGCGGACAGATAACTTCTCAGCTCGGACAGAAACGATGCGCCGGGGGAGGTAGAAGAGGAATGAAGCCGGGGAAAAAAAGAGATATGTAGGAGAAAGGAGGGGGAATTATTATTCTTTGTGTGGTGATGATAATTTGAATAGAGAAAAGAAGAAGGGGGGAGGTTGAAGTTATTAGTGGGATGAAAGGAGGTCGATGTGGGGGGAAAGCTCTCACGTTTTAATTCAGTTGGGAGTGATGAGAAGGGAGTTGAAGAAGAAGGCGGGGGTGGGGAGAGAAATCATCCCCCCTCACAACTCCAACCACAATCACCTCAAGATGGGAATCACCGCTAATAATCCCCCCCCCCCCGGTTGCACCTCTTCCCCCTCTGTAGCCAGAGGATGAGGAGATGATCTTCTTCACATGGAAAAGAAAGGAAGGAATATAATATATGTGGATGATAATTTTTTTCTGGGTTCTTGGCCGTGGCATTTATTACGGGGCGTGGGTGGGGGGATTGAAGTGGAGGAAAATTATTGCTGGTCCCAGGGGATATTGGAAAATAATTTAATTGTATTTCTCTCCTCTCATCTGGACGTGAATTTGGCAGTGTCCTTAAGGACGAAGGTCTCTGTGTAGCAACGGCTCAGCGGGCTCTAAAGACCGTGGGTGGGAATTCTCTGGCGCAGGTTCCTCTGGGCTATTAGGGACGCCAAGTCTTTTGCAAAAGAGCTTCTCTATCTCTCTCTCCTTCTCCGTCTGTCTGTCCATCCGTCCGTGCTGTTGCACACAAAAGCGATGTCGCAACACAGGTATTAACTAATTGCCTCCAACTACTGTGGAGCAACTGCTCAACCTTATCCTCCCACGTTCTAGTTTAATCTATTTTACCGTCCGTTCGATCAACAAAATCTTTTTCCCGATCCTTCCTTACCTACTGTACCGTTTATTTATATTATTTCGAAACTGATTTCCGTAAGAAAAAATATTCACTTGTTCTCGTAACTCACCACAGTCACTCGTTCCGTTTAAAGGAAATAAATAAAAAATAGAGGTTTTATTTTTTAAGTCTGATTTATGTAATAATTAAAATAGCATTGTTGACCAGGACCTTATCCTTAATACAATAATTTCTTGAAGAAATGTATTAAAAATTTTGTTAAAAGACTGATTTTTACTTAGTATGATAATAATTTTCTCTATGTTAATCAGACACTAATAACGGAAACTATAATTTATTTTTGATTTCAAATTTATTCAACAGAAGCTTAATTTATAGTTTTAGATCTTGTTCAGTAGTCAAAAAAATCTTACGTTTTACTGTAATTTAATTCAACCTACCCCTATTGTGCTGTAAGGTGGTGCTTTACTTACGTTTTCCCCCCTTTTATTTTTCATGGGAGTTCTAATGTCATTGTCTCTCTCTCCCTCCCCCTCCGACTTGTGCACTGCACTTTTTAGTTTTTAATCCTGAGGCCACAGCCATCGGTAATTCCAATCCTCGAGCAACACTCGTCACAACCGCACTCATACTGTTGATTCTGTACTGTTTTTCACCATCCGTCGTTGTCATCTTCGTGACTCCAGAGTGTCTCTCTCTCTGTCCCGCACCCCCCCTCCTATAGAGTTTGTATGAGTGTTGAAGGGGGCGAGTGCAAACCCACCCCCGTCCTCCATTAGACAACTGTGCACAAATTCTGATGGTGCAGATTAAACATCGGCAGGCCACAGACTGTTTGCCGCATACAGCATTCTCTCTCTCTCCTACCCTTCTGTCTCTCTCTACCCCCCTCTCTCTCACTCCTACCATCTGCCTCTCTCTTACCCTCTCTCTCCACAAATCCCTTCATCCACGTCCCCACAACCATTTAGAAGTCACATTCCAACAGTACTTTAATACATTTCCACATCTTGAACAAATTTGCAGGTTGGACAATAAAATAATATCGAAATATAAAACATAGAAATTTTCACGTCGAAATGAAGATAAATTTTCCAGTCCCTTCTGGTACTGAAACGGAGAAAAGTCTGTCACTACTGTCGCTTTCCTTTATTTTCCCCATTCCCGCAACTACGGTCTGTGAGAAACTTTTTCCCTACCCTTTCCCTCGAGTGGAAAATATGACGTAAATTTTTTCATGCAACTTTCAAAAATCAAAGTACAACTAGATGGAATATTAAATCTTGAAACATGTTTGTATTTTTTTTCTATAGATGATTGACAGAGAGTTAAATAGAACAAGGCCAAGTAACTATTACAAACAGAGGAGAATATTGAACGAGAAGGATAAACGTAAGTTTGAATGAGGGGAAATGTTTTTCGTTTCTAGATTCATATATTTTATTCTAAAGGAAACTATTCAGAGACTAAACTATAAGAATTTAAAGGTAACTAGTGTAAATATGGGATAAAATTGTAACGGAAGAATACAGGGAAGATAGGAATTACGTTTATTTTATTTCTACGCTAAAATATTTGTTCTAGAGGAAATAAATTGTTTAGTGTTAAAAACAGCAAGGAAACACGGAAAAGGAGTGAATGTGAAGAATACAATTTTAAAATATATTTGTAGGAGAAAGAAACAATAGAATCTAAGGATAACGGGTAAATGTGATGAAGGAAAATAAAGAAAATGTTAGTACAATTTGTTTCTAGAGGAAAGAAACCATAAAAAGTAAACTGCAACAAGGAAATGCAATACATTTATGACGAATTTTACAGAAAACGTTTTTATTTGATTTAAAAAATTATACATTGAAAACTTTTAAAATTTAAGAATCTCAAAAAAATGAGTAATAATAAATCTTAAAATATTGTTGCAGAAAAGGAAGCCAAACTTTGTAAATGACCCTAAATTTGTGCGATTTAATTACTGTGAAAAATTGACGTTAATTGGGAAAGAAAATAAAGGGAAACTGGGCATAATATTGAAACGGAAAAATACAAGGAAGACTAATGAGGTTAATAATAATAATTTTTAGTGGTTTACAATATTTTTTGTTCTAGAGTAAACTAGAACAAGGGTAGGAAGTGTGAAGGCACACCAGAGTGAAAACTGAAGTGGAATAATACAATAAAAACAGGATGAATGCGGATAAATATGTCTTCTTATCTGTTAATTAAAATATTGCTCCCAGTGGAAATAAATAATGGGCAGTAACCTAAACCATGAAAGGTTCTAAGATAAAACATATGAGCAAAATAAAACGGAAAATTACAACGATGGAACACAGATATATTCTAGAGGATAATTAATTTTCAAAAATTCGAGTTGTACGGAAATAGAGAATACACTTTACGTTCCAAACTAATATTTCCAACCGTGGAGATCATTTTCACGAATACAAAAATTTTCTGAAGAGGAGAAAAGGTTGCATTAAAATAATTAACAGAAGTTATCAGTTTTATTGACATTCTTCCCCTACAGTTCTTCTACTGATGCCATTTTAATTATTTTTGAACGGTTACTTTATGTTATTATTACGTAATAAAATTTATGCAGTAATTATATTTCTCATATGAATATAATTAGTCGTTAAAATAGATATATTTAATTACGAGACATTTCATTTGCATACATAGAGAGTTATTCTCGTCGCCCGAGGGGGGTGGGGTGTGGGGAGAGGATCTGCTTTGCCTTGGAAACGGATGACGTATGGGGGAGAGGAGGTGAGGTGCCACTATTTATAGCGATGGATGGAAAGAAGAAGACGATGAGTGTGGGGGAGAAACATACTATTTACCCTTAACAATCCTCAGCACTGTGACCCGGTTTTCCCTCCAGCCAATCCACTTTCCCCCCGCGTCTGGTTTTATTCTCACCCCGTCCCCGTACCCTCCCCCTCTTTTCTTGATTCCATGTGGTACACACAATATAGAAATGGGGTTTACTGTTGTGTGTATTTTCCCCTCTCTATGTATTTCCCCCGTCACTTAGCGTAATTGTGCGCTCTTCCCACCCTCCCATTACCAATCCTTTTCCCAGTAGTAGGTGTAAAATTATACGGTGATAGCGAAGTGCAACCCTTTATTAGCTTCAACAAGGGGGTGGGTCCGGCGGCCTTTCCCCATTCCCCGTCCATTCAGTTTGTCCCTGTATTACTTCGGTTACTTACAAAACTTTCCATGATCACTTAATATATTTTTGGCTAGGTTTTTTTAAAATAAATTTTCTTTCTCCTGTATCAATTTTCCTTTTTAGTATCACTTATCAAATATACAAAGTGTAGCTCAAATTGACTTTAGTATTCCACGTTATATTTTAGAGTTTTATTAATTATTTACGTTCGCGAATAACAATCAATAAGTTGTATTAGAACAATTAACGTCTGTATAAAGCTTAAATAAGACACGAATTAACAGCCCGTATAACAGAAAATACTATAAAATTAAGAGCGAATTAAAAATTTAGAAAAGAAATAGGCGATTCTTGTGTAGTTCAATAACAAGCCTTCGTGCCTCTCGTACAAATGTGTTAAATAAATCTTTGTGCTTTTTGTGAATATAACAACTTTCTGGATTATTTTTGGTATTTTTTTACACACCCGAGGAGGTTCGAAACAAAGGGACGAAACGTCGTGTTATAATTAAATAAATAAATAAATTTAAATCTGACCAATTTTGGCCGTAATTATTAGAGGTACAGTTAGAAAAATTTTAAAATTTGTATTAATGCACTGTTTTAATAGCAGTTCTTATAAAACGGAAAATTAGGAATAAAGACAAGAATGTCGACCGGACCCAGATCTCGAATCTTCTCAATTTCCCATATCTTCAATTGAAGCGTTTCTACTTCCTTTGACTTAAGTTCATACACATTTGATCAATTTGACACATTACAGATCGAAGGCTTTCCCGGTGTAATTGTTACAGAAACAACTCTCGGATTTCCACACGGGTACTATAGTAATCAATGTGCGACGTTTCGACAACAAGCTCTGTTGCCATCTGCCATTCTTCACTGAATTTCTAGAAATTAGACTGTGATTAGTAAAATGTAGGTGAGCCTAGAGGAGTGGAGTGGATGTTGATTCGGTCCTCGGGACGTCGACTCACACTAGTTCAGTAGTTGAATGACCATCCGGAATACGGGAGGTTCTGGGTCCGGTCGAAAATTTGCCATTCTTGTTTTTCTTCTAAATATACATGAAACATTTGTACTTGCTTTGACGAAAAATTACTTACGGAATCAAGAAATTGAGGAGGCTGAAAATTAGTCAGATTGACAAGCTGGCTGGAGATTTTTTTTTATATAGATAATTGAAGATAAGGTTAGATTATTGATTCGGTGAAAGAATTGATCTGTCCGGTCCCAATTCTGACCGTTTTAGCATGTCGACTCGACAGTGCTGATGTCCATCGCTTGTGTCGAGCCGTCAGTGTTGCCAATTCCCCCTCAACAAATACATTCGTGTCCACCATGTACGGACTGCAATAGAGGCGCCGCCACCATCGCCATAGGACCTTTTACGGCCAATGCCGCAAATTGCGAATTAGAATAATGGATGCTGAGCCGCAAATTGTGACCCAACGCTAACTACCCTACACAAACGCGCACACACCTGTCTGACGGGAATTTATTATTGACCGGGACCATGTTGCGAATTAAACTACTTCCGTGAAACATTGATCGTTACGTAACCCACGAACGGTGTCGCCGTGTATTACCTGTGTCCAGCCGGTATGGATTCCACTTACCTGTTTGTTGGTTTTGTGTGGGTAGGGAACACAATACAGGTCCACCCTTTCCCTCGTCGGACCCGGGAAGAAAAATTGGACATGGAGTGCCTCAGGGTCCACTAATTGATCCCTACATAAATAAGGTTTCTTATATAAATATTATTCCTAATAATAAAACATTGCCCTGTTACAAATAAGATGTTGTTGTGGTATTCAGTCCTAAGGCTGGTCTGATGCAACCCTCCATGCTAACCTGTCTTGCGGAAGCCTAACTAGCACATCCCACATCCGCCCTAATCTACTTAGCGTATTCCATCCCCGTTCATCCTCTTACCGCACACACCTCCCTCAAATGATAATTTTACAAGACCCCCATGTCTTAAAACGTGCTCTATTAATCTATTCCTTCCCTTGGTCAACGTCCTTCATGTTGTTCGCTCTTCCCCTATTCTGTTTTGAACATCCTCGTTAGTGATTCTATCCACCCATCTCATTTTCCTATAGCACCACAATTCAAAGGCTTCTATTCTTTTCCTTTCTGCAACTCCTAACGTCAACGTTTCGCACCCATATAACGCCACAGTTTAGCAATGATTTCCTAATATTCAACCTTATGTTACCCGCAAGTAAATTCCTCTTTCATGTCTGTGCTATGCTACTCTAGTTAATACGCTTCCCAAGTAGTAGAATTCCTTAACTTCCGTCAAAATATCTCTTCCCAAACTAACAGCCTTTGTTATTCCACTGTTTCCCATATCACGCTCCATTACCTTGGTATTAAACTCTTCGTGTCATTTATTATGGTTTCCAAGTCATCTTCTGACTCCCCTAATACTACAATATCATCGGTGAAGCGTAGGGTTTCTATTTCTTCTCCTTACAGTATGATTCCTTTCCCATATTCCGTTTTAACTTTCTTAATTGCCTGCTCTCTATATATAACTTGAATAGCATGAGTGAAAGACTGCATCCTTGACAAAAAGAAAACAATCTACAAAAAATATATGACGTCAAACACTTCAGTTTAGATTAAACATTTAAATTGGATTGTTTTTAATATTAATTTATGTTGTCCAGGAAAATCGTTTTACTTCACATGCTTTCTTAATTTTAACCTTAATTTATTTTAAATCCTTCTAGTCGTTGGTGGTCTTATACGAAAAACCTTAACATAATTCACATCTTGAAAATATGTAAACTTAAGTGGTTAGGGCACGTGAGAATGATGGAGGATACCAACCCATGCAAAAAACTAACCTTCACTCATCACGAAATAGAAACAGATGGAAGGCCTTCATTAAGGAGGCTCAGGTTCACAAGGGGCTGTAACGCCGATCAAAAAGACGAAACATCTGTTTGTTTTTTGCCTTGAATTGTTGATCCCGTCTATCTATATAGCTGGAGATAAGTCCGATCAATGGCGTTTGCTTTCTCCATTCCTTTGTGACAGTATCTTCCATCCTAGTTGTTACACCTTTTCGTTTTCTTTGACCCGGCCCTACTCGCATAAAATTAGCAGCACTTTTCATTAATCTTTTTTTTTCCTATAGGGATCCCAACAAACACCGTTCCGGTATTCCAAAATAGGTATAACTAAAGTCAAATATTCCTCCTTCATTGAATTGGAATTTCCCTCTTTTTAATAAAATCCTTATTATTAAATGTAAGGAATTCCAAGATTTTCCAGGTCGTGAAATTCACCCACATCAATTGTTGAAATATCTTCCCTCGTATTCTTAGATATTTTGATATCAGCTTCCAATTAGCATTTCTGGTAGTTAAATAATTTGTACGTAGATTTAATGAAATAAAAGTGAAACAGAAATAATAGACAATTGTATTAGCTTTCAAGGAAGAAAGAAAAATCCGACACATTTAGAATATGGAGTTCCTCCAAGGCACAATAATTGTATTTCTCTTTCAGGAAACTCTGCCTTATTTGAAGGTTTAAGATCGTAAAGAAACATAAATCCTGGAATATGATAGAATATTTCAGAGAGGATTTAAATAATTACGTTTGGAATCTAGAGTACTTCAGGGTCCACCAATGGGGGTTACCTTTGCGAGTTCAGTTTCGTATAAGCTGTAGAAATAATTAAAATAATGTATAGAAAATACATTTAATGCTAGCAGAAATCGTAGGCAACCATTGTCGTTTTCAAGAATGACAGAAATTCGACACCTTTAGGAGTCCCCCGAGGCATATTAAACGAGGTGTTGACTTGTAGGAAACTCTTCAATATGGAAAGATCTACCTCAGTAAGGAAAATGGGTGAATTGTGGTGTACGGCAGTCGATTTCAGAAACACTTTGAATCTGGAGTACCTCAGTAAGTTTAATTCCGTAGGTTTTGGAATAAGTAGG
This sequence comes from Eucriotettix oculatus, assembly GCA_034510155.1. Classification (NCBI taxonomy): domain Eukaryota; kingdom Metazoa; phylum Arthropoda; class Insecta; order Orthoptera; family Tetrigidae; genus Eucriotettix; species Eucriotettix oculatus. The sequence continues at coordinate 21,517,865 of CM067381.1, read as the reverse complement.
AATTACTGTCATAAAGGAGAATACGAAAGTCTACACAATAGCTGTGGCGTTCAAGGAAGAGAGAAATGCTTGGAAAATGGAGTTCCCAAAGGTACAATAATAGACTTTTTTAAAAACAATAATAGAGTTTACTTTACGGTACATTAGCCGTGAAAAATGTAGAGCACAAACACAATAAGGGTTTGCATGAATCCTGGAATATAATTTCAGCAAAACTGTCTGGAGTTCCCCAAGGTCCAGTTATCGCACCCTTCCCCCGCCATTTTGAGTTTACATTTGTTTTTTTACGGAAAAAAATTAAATATTTTTTAATGTGGAAACTTGTCCTATATAAGGAAGCTAGAATAAGATATAAAACGATGGTTATCCAAATTTAACCTTCACCAATTTTCTTTATTTGATCATATTTCTGAAAATGACAATGATTGAACCTTCGAGGGGTCTATGATGAATTTTCACGGTTTAGGGATAATCATGAAAACGCTGCAAAATGAGTTTGGTAATTATCTCTTCCTTTAAAACGTTTTCTTTGGACACGGTTGTATACCAGATACTATTATTGGGTTAGAAGCAAAACTGCACGAACGCGTCAATGTATTCTTTCAATCAGCTGGAGAAATTACAAACCCCTCTACATTTCTGCAGTTTTTCAACTTGAACGAGCTGCAAAAGTGACATCGCTTCCCGTTATTCCAGCTTTTCCGAGTTTCGGTGACAGGGAACAGCGTTGGAGTGGTAGTGACTGTCCATCACACGACCAGGACGTCGCCGGCCTCGGCCCCGGCCCCGGTCGTCCAAACTAATGTATGCAAACGACTTGCCCGTGCCCAGGCAGCCACGCAGAACCGTTTAATTGTTAACACAACCCATCCACCCCCTCCACCCCACTTCCAAGCCAATGTTGCCATCTCTCTGAATTACTGTAAACACTCTACTTGACAATTCCTACTCTGCTGAAAGGATCCTCCTCGTTGTAGTTGTATTTCTTTTTGTGTGTCACGCTTGCATGGGGGAGGGTTGGATATCCCCAATTGCGCAGGGGGGATGCAGTCTCGCCCCCATATTTTACCCTCAGTGTCCGAGACACGTAATGGCCAATATAATGAAGGACGAGCCCCCCGGGGGGACAGAGACACAGAGAAGGTGGGGGCATGTTTCGCACGACAAATTGCCAAATGGCAGCCTCTCTCTCTCTCTCTCTTCCGTATTTACCCCTTTCCCACGGGGGTTGCGTTGGGGCGTGCTTGTCTCCTACAACCCCCGGGGCTTCTCCTCTGCTGCGATATCGAAAGGGTTGCTGGCTGTGCCATTGTCAGAGATTCAGAGCTGCTGCTACTAAAAAAAAAGAGATGAGGAATTGGAATTGGGATGGTGTGCGGGTGGTCTGCAACGGGCCATAAAGAGGGTGAGAAAAATAGAAGGGTAACTAACACACATGGCGAACGATAAAGTTACCAGCTGAGCCAATCATCTCATAGAGGGTGTAAAGTGTCTTATTCTATTAACAACTAACAAGCAAAGTACTTTTTACATAAAAGTGTTCTTTCTTCACATTTCCTTTTTCCTGGCATTTAATTGAGTTTAGTTTTACGATTAATTATTTATGTGAAACCACACATTTTTACTTGTGTATCTTGGAATAAAATGTAATTTTCCCAAACTTACAAAGAAATTGAAATTATTTTTCACTATATTTACAATTTTTGTATATTGAAAGGATATATAATAATTTTCTGTTTCTCTATCCGTGCTTAATGTAACAACTGTAACTAATTTTAAATCAATAAGGAATTTAATAATTTTGAAAACTAACAGTATACACTGCTTCAAGATCTTGAAAGGAAATGCGATAAACTTTCATCTTCTTCTCTACATTTAAAGGAATTGTAACAATTTTTACTACTTCTTTCTGTATCCTGTAAGCGATTTTAATAATTTTTCCTTCTTCAATATATTTAAAGTAAATGTTATATTTTACCTATTTCATTTTATTGAAATCGAATGTCTATGTACTTTTAAAGGAGATGAATTCATTTTCCGTACTACTGCATCTTGAAAGGAATTGAAATTACTTCACACTACTTCTATTGTTGATGGAAATTTTAATAATTGTTACTGTTAGTATTTTTCTCGACCGAAAATAAAAAGTTAAATTGAAACGAACAATTTACATACAAAACAGTATTTCCATTCAATTGCCACAATGTTGTCGAAACGTAACGTCAAGGTAAGGGAATGAAACATCTATTTTGTTTGTAAATTGTTTGTTTAATTAGAAAAATCAGACGTCAAATAAAATATTATTTTTCTGTACTGCTATACATTCAAAGGAAATTTACTTATATAGCTTGAAAGAAGTTTAAAAGTATTTTCACTACTTGTATATCTTGATAGCGAAAGTAATGTTTTACTATTTGTATATATTGAAATAATATGTTGTACCACTTCGAGATCTTGAAAGGAACTGTGATACATTTTCCTACTTCCCTGTCTTGAAAGGAAATGGAACAATTTTCACTACTTCTATCTATATCCTGAAAGTGATTGTGATGAATTTTCCGACTTTGTATATTGTGGTGAGCGTTCTATATTTAATTAATACGGGATAAAAAAATTTGTAAGTTTTAAATTTAAAAATGCTGATTTATTAAATTAGATATTTAAAGGGATCCTCGCTCACTACATCGGGAGCATGATTGAATCTTTAACTAAGGGAAAGCTAAACGCTCAGTGGGTATAAATCGAATATGGGGGAAAAGCGAACACTTTATATACAAACGACCAGAGGCAGGAAACAATAAGGTGGGTACATCACCACGGTGTTGTGACTTGCTGGCTGGTTACTCAGCTGATGGCTGCTGGGCGTCGGAGGTATGCTGGCTTCAAAGATGGAAGGATGATTACATCAGATTTTACGTCCAGTGAAACTGACGTAACTATTTAAATTTTTCAATGTTGTCTTCTAAAATGCATCCAAAAATGTTTCTGTAAACTGCTCTCATAAAGTAAATGTATTCTGTGTCATCTCCTAGTGCACCCTGGTTTTGTTCTTCTCGCCCCGCCCAATTCTCTCCTGGTGGGCGTGCACTTTCTACTTCCTCCATATGGAGGGTAGGATTCTGGAGATTGTTATTTCGGCAAGTGTCCTTTATAATCTTGGACACTGCATAACAAATTGTTGTTATGAAGTCACTTCCCTCCATTGTTCCGGCTTTCGGGGAATCGGGATAAAATAGCAGATAGCAAGCAGGTCCAGGCGTCAGGTCAATTATTACTTTTCCCACGGCTGACCAGATGGATTGCTGGTAAATAACATCTGTTGCCCATGTCTTCCGCAGGACAGCCTTGACGCTGTATCGTCCAATAATATTTACCGAACCTTAATGTTTCCGTTTTCTGGCCGAGAAGATGACTGTAATTCGTCATTTACTTAACCTATTGCGTTCATTCATGCTCCCGACTTCGTCCTGCTTAGATCTAAATAATTATGTACAAGAAATAGAAAAAAAATACAATTTAATTAATATTATGTGGTACAGGCAATCGCGTACCACAATATATTAAAAGAAAATGTCAATTATTCCGCCTTTTATATATTTTGTAAGGGTATGTGAGATAATATTCCGTACTTAATGCATTTTTAAAGAAAATGAATTTACACCTAGAAAGGAAGCGGAATCTTTTTCATACTTCCAAATTATTTTCACTATTTCTATAAATGGAGAAGAATTGTTACAAGATTTTGCTATTTTTGTGTATTAATTTATTCTATTTGTATATCTTGAAAGAAAATGATGTACTGCTTCAAGATCTTGAAAGGAAATCTGATGCATTTTCCTACTTCTCTGTCTTATTCTGAAAGTGATTGTGATGAATTTTTCGCCTTTAATATACTGTATTTAAATAAAATTTCAAATTTTTTGCTTTTTATATATCTTTTTAAAGGTATATGATAGATAATGTTCCTTACTTACATGCATTTTTAAAAAATGAATTTATTTCCTCTACTACTACACCTAGAAAGAAAGTGGAATATTTTTCACTACTTCCAATTCTTTTGAGTTAATAAATTTTTTTTCACTATTTCTATCAATTAAAAAGAATTGTTACAATATTCACTTCTTCTATTACTTGAAATGGAAGCTAATAATTGTCACTACTTCTTCATCAATAATGAAAATGCAATAGTTTTCACTGCTTCTATATACAGTGGAACGAAGTATAATATTTTTTTACTACTCCTATGTTCGGGAAAAGGTATTACTTTTTTTTAAATAAAAATTTTGTTATAGCTGTCCAAAAATTCTGTGTTCCTCGACTAAACTATGACGTTGCGGTCTCTTTTCCCGTGATCTATTTCGACCGGCGTGCTTACATCTCGGTTTACGTAGATAAATTCGTGTTTCAATGCAGGATGTGACGTGTCGTTCGCTTATTTTTGGGTGATAGTCTCAGGTCCGTACCGTCACGTGTGAGATCATCGAGCTTTCATGAATCTGCGGCTGACTGAGTCAGTGTAGCTGAAACCCCCCCTTAGGATGGGGGAGTGTCCCGTGACTCTGCGAGTCTCTATATTTATACCTTTGGATGAATGTCTGCACGGTGGCATCACTGCCTCCTCTGAGACAACTCCTCCTCCTTATTCCTCTGCTGTAAATAGAACATTTGGGAGGCCGTTCCACTTGTTCGTGGAGCGTGTGTGAGTTAAGGTTGCTTCTTGCTCGCTCTCACGATTTCGGAACAGGTGTTGTGTGTTATAGCGTAGCGTCTTCACCACACGCAACGGGTAGGTCTTCACCTCTCTACTCTGTACAATTCCTCCAGATTTTAAGTCTGCTTCCTCCTTACCCTCCTACCTTTACCTTTACTTTGGTTTTCCTTCCTATTCTGTATCCATCGGTGTTTTAATAACAGTTAAATTTTACAGAGTTCCAGATGCTGTAGAGAAAAATGGAAAGCAGCAGAAGTCATTATAAAAAGCTACAATGACAATTAAAATATTTTCCAATAATTAAATTGATGCCTTCCAGAGAGCGATGAAAGGAAATTTTAAAAAAGAACCAACATTGAAGAGGCCTAAAGTAGCCCCAGGGTGCGCAGCATTCCATTTATTTTTACGTCTATTACCCTCAAGTATCTGCGATATTCTTCTCCAAATCCAACGACAATGCAGTTATCCTTTGCGAATATTTATTACCCTTCCCTCTTGATTATGAATTCTGGAAATATATGGTGAAAGCATAAAGGGGATGCATTGCGCAGGTACATGCCACGCCTCCCTTGCGACTGACGTCTTCCGGGAAACAGGCTGATACATTTATCCTCGCAAAATGGAGACTTTTGGATATAATTTCCAGACGTGATACTCTCTCATTTCTTTCAAAGTACAAATATTTCAATTATTACCTTGCATATTGGCATCTGATTGCAACTTGCTTTTAATTTTTTTATGTTATAAAACTTATTAGTTTCAGAAAACAGACAGCAATGAACGCCCATGTAGAAGACATCCAAACTAAAATTCGACATGTGTTTCATGTTGAAAATTACGCCTCTGTTAAATTTGAAATTGGAGAAACGTAAATAGGAAAATTCTGTAAAACTCGTCAAGTCGTGAACAACTACAGAGTTTTCTTACTTGAATTTATTCTATTTTGAAGATAAAACACAGGGTATATCGATTATAGAATTTAAATCAAGGAGGAGGGTTTTGAATCATCCCGCAGTGGATAACTGCATTTCCTTTCGTTTAACAACATTCTAGAGAGGAATATCTCTGGTACTTAAGATGTGAGACTAAATGGAATGGAGCGCCCTAAGGATCTGCGTCAGGCCTCCTTAACGTGAATTTATTTTCCTCCATTGCACACCTTGAAGGAATAAATATAATAGCTGGGAAATTTAAAAAATTTTTCATTCCAGGTCCAACTTCATTATAATAACTGCTGCTAGTTGCCATTTTCTTTATCCTCTGAAACAGTGTTTGCACCATTTAACCGTTTTTAAAAACTTAGTCCACCCTTCTTCTTCTTCTTTGTGACGCCCGCCCGTGGCCCTTTCTTGTTTCTCAGCTTAATCACCCTCAGAGATGAATAATCTTTATAATAATAACTTCTGTATAATGAATTGTTTTCTTCTTTTTCTCGCACGTGGAGTGTGAGGGGTTGGAGAAGATTTGCCCTCCTTTTGCACTGTTCTTGCCCTAGCTAGTGCTTTCTTTCTTTTCCCCACCCTCTCTGGACATTTATTACCCGCCATTACTCTCCCGGAAGTAGGGCCATATCTCCCTTAAAGATGTTATTCTGACTACTTGGCTTTTCGAGTTGCTGATAATCTACTACCCTCTTTACTCCTCTTCCCACCCCTGTATAAATTTCTTCCTTAATGCGACGTCTTCGCTTCTCCTGCTGTAAATTATATTTTTATAACCCCAGTTCGAGTATATATATATAAATGTGAGAGCGTCTACGGCAATGAATGTAGAACACTTGCTAAGAAAACGAGGGCGAATGTTCCCGTTTCTTTTCTTAGTGAGGCGTATGTATGCGTTCCTGGGAACCATAAAAACATGGAGGTGGAAGGCGGTTGCGGGTGGTGATGTGACAATGGGGAGAGGGGGGATGCGAGCTGTAAATCCGAATTCTGAAGATGGTTTACTGCTTTCTTTATGATCACGTTGTTATAAAAATCTTCAAAAGGGCGTACTTTTGTTCTTAGACGGAGTGACTATAAAGAAATGTAAGAACCAGGTCTCTAGGAAAAAAAAGTGCCGGCAGTGATAAAGACGTGTTAAGAAAGCAGAGAAAGAAAACGAGTCATTTAGGAGGAGGAACGAGATTAACACCAAGGAAAGAGAACAAAAATACTTTAGTGCGTACTCTAAAAGAGGTGGGAGAGCGAGTCGGTAACACTCTCAGTCTGGAGCTCTAATTTTGGAACTCAGAAGAATGGTTTACCAAGGGATTCTATGTTAACAGCTCTAGATGGAAAATCCCAGAATGAGAGACACAACAATGACCACTGTTGGACTAAAAAGAATATAAGAAACAGATATGATAGCTCACCTAACACCCGTTATTATAGAAACTTTATATACAGACAAAACGGAAATTTTATTCAATTATGGCGTTTCGCCCTTTCCAATTTGAGACTTCATCATCCAATAAAATAATAACAATAATTGGAGTACCAATATTACTTCGAAAAATAAATAATTCAATTTTCCAGTTTAATAGTTAATTTTGTTAAAATAAAAAAACAATATTTTGCCGACATTAAGAGTATGAACGATTATTTTTTATCCAGATAAATGTTTAATTACAAACTTCAAATTTGTATGTAATATTATATATTTCTTTTAGGAAAATTAATTACTGGAAATTTAAATAATTAATTTTTCATCAAAATATACTCACTTATGATTTCTAGTTAAAAATATAATTTGTGGTCGAAGAAACGTCATAAGTAGTCAAAAGACTATTTTCAGATTTTTATTATTCCTAAAATAAATATTTATAGCCGAGAAAATACTTTTCAAGGAATATAAAATCTATACGACTGATTATAAGTTTGATTATATTGCTAATTGAATACCCACAGTTAATTATTAATGATTTGAAAAACCTATTCAGCGAATTCTCTGCCTCCCTCCAGCCTATTCAATTAAATATAATCTAAAATATTTTGCCTTGAATGACATAATTATAATCAAATAAATTCTCATCAGTTAATTAAAATTGTTTTTGATTAATAATTTTTAATAATTAATTTATTTGATGGTTGTTAAGTATTATATTTAAAAATAAACCTGAAAAGAGGGTGTAATTATTAAATTAAAAAGCAACATAAACTATCTCATAATTTCAGTAATTATTTATTTTTCACCACCACATATTGTTTCAGATCCTTTCAACTTTTTCAGCACATATTGTATTGCAATTATATGTTGGTATTATAGATGAATATAATGAAATTATATGCTTCCTGTAATTTTGTGGGTGTTTGTCTTTTTTATATAATTGTAACTAGTGTCATTATTGGTTGCTATTTTTAAAATTATAAAAATAATTTGTCGTGTACGAACAATTTCCGCCTGTGAAATATTTTCTAGTTTTTTAAATTCGTCAGGTTCATATTTTAATAACTCAAGTGTCTATATTTTACTTCTAATTTTTATCCCGTCCTTTTTTTCTATTTTCTTCTAATTCCTAGCCATTTTACTACCAACCATTTGGATTTATATATTTATTTTCTTTTGTTCGAAATCGTGATTCTCGTCGTCTAAAATTTCTTTTTTCTCAGAGTAGAGTATTGTAGGTTTTCTTCCCCCCCCTCTACTTTTGGCTGGAGGGAGGCAGAGAATTCGCTGAAGATAATTTGACTGGCCTTGTAATATGGATACCATTTTTCCGTTTTCAGAAATTTAATTCACCTTTCAGATGTCGATTAAGATTTATTAATCAATTAAAGCCGTTTAAAAATAATTAATGTCTCAAAAATGGAACTTTCTAACGTCGTTTTACGATTCAATGTTTTCACTGAATTTTTTCATTTTTAAATTTTCTATCAAACTGTAGCTACTTGGTTTAGGATTTTATGAATTGTTTTATCTACATGTAGTTGTTAAGCCTAATTTTATGTGACTAAGTTAAGTAACTTTTGGAATCTTGTTTAAACTTTAATATCTTTCTGATTTTCTTTAATCAAATTTATTTTTTCTCTGTTTTAGGTAAGGAGACTCACTCCAGTTTCTGCCTCTCGTAGTCGGTATGTTCCTTTTTTTAAAAAGCCTTGTAGTTTATTTATTTATTTAAATACAGAGAACTTGATCTACCTTCTCCAGGGCTTTCCCTGCGTCACACTTAGATGAATACCAGAGTGGGATCCTGCTTACCCACTCGATTTCTTGTTTTCCCAATTTTTTTAGAGGAGAGACCTTTAAGCAACCTATTTATTATAAAGAAATGTACTGTGTTATTAATTTATTTTTTTTCTGGACCATCGTAGACGTAGTGAAGAGAATTTGTTTGAGATGCGAGTTTTTGCCTCTTGGTAAGAGACCCCCCTCCCCACCCCCGCCCCCAATCCAAATTGATGAGCAAGTCCACGTCGCAGTTTGCTAAGTGATAACTCGGGAGAACAGGGTTGGTGAGAGGAAAGGAAAAAATTATTAATTGGATGAATTACCACCACAAGGAGACAAAGGCAGGGCGGGACGGTTGAGTGACTGATCAAGTTCCATCACCAGCGACGACGGGAGCGTGGGGAGGGGGGGGGGTGGAATTGCCGATGTGATGTGGTTTCCATGGATCCATTAGCTGGAAGCTTTCATTAAAAGAGTAAGGGAGAGAGGAGGAGGAAGGGGGTGGGGGCAGGGTCAATTATGGATACAGGGGCAAGTGATTTTTTCCCCAGTCAGAGATAATAATGAGGGGCACGGGGGTGTGATTTTATTATGAATAATTTTAAAAAAAAGCTCTTTTTCCATTTGGTGGTTCCGACGGTCACAACCGTGGTCCACTCACTGCTGCCACTCTCGTCCAATACCAAGGTAAAAAACATTTCTCTCTCTCTCTCTCTCTCTCTGTCTCACAATGAAGTACCATTACTGGATGCTGATCAATCAATTTAACCCCTTTTGAAAATTTTTATTTCTGATTATTAATATTTCAGTGAAGAAGGGAAGAATTGCCATGCGTCAAGTGGAAGCTGAGTTTTCGATGAGAAATCGAGAAGTCATATCGACATTATTATTTTCTACTTTGTCACCTAAATGTCACGGAAATTACTCTAGAATATAGGTTTCACTTTATCTTCGCCATTTCTTCCCCCACCCCTTCCTTCCATCCTTCCTTGGTTTCGCTTGCGTTAGAGAACGCTGAGCAAACAAGCACTCATTGTTTCTCTTTGTGTATGCACCCCCCTCTCTTTCCTCCTTTCTTTACGCTTGTCTGTTTTCTGTACCTTAATTATTTAAAAGCTAAGCAGGAGGAACGGTTGCAAAATAAAAGGCACTTTGCTGCTGTTCCTTATTTAGTTCATTAATCTTCTTCTAGCACTTTTTGCATCTCGATTACTAGTTGATTACCCAGTCTAAAATATTTTCACTTACCTTGATTTGTAGTCAAAATTATTGAAATGTTATTTTGGTTAATATTAGAATTCAGACCGATTGAAAACTAAGGGTTTTCTGTCATTTATTTACATATAAATTTACAATCTATCGTTTAATAAAGAAGAATTTATATATTAACGAACTATTCGTTTTTCTTTTTCTGTTTCTATTCTCCTCGGTAACGATCTGTTTCCAATAAGAACAATTTCTTGGGTCTATAATTCCTTTCGGCTTGCTGACAGACTGAATATTTTCCAATTTTCTCGTTTCCCACTCCCTCCCCCCTCTCTCTCATTTAGCCCCAGAAACTTTTTTCTTTTCTCTCGCTCTCTCTCTTTTTCACTTCCGTCGTCTCTTTCTGTGCGAATGCGTGAATTGGAAATAACCTCAATTTATCGCCTTTCTCCCGCTTGAACAATGCGGGACGCACGTATTTTTCACTTGCGTGACTTCTGCACTGTCAGCACCCGAGCGAGGGTCGTTTTCATTCATTCATTCACCCTTCCTTTCTTTCGTCCTTTAAATCTACCCCTTTCAGAAATCCTCATTCTCCCTTTCCCTTCTCACGAACGTCCATCATTGGCGTGTCCGTGTGAGCTATGACGCTCGTCGTGGTCATCATCTCCCCCTGTAAGCTGCACATCGTTCCCTGGGCCCCTCTTAATAGCTGCAGCGAGGGGGAGAGAAAGATTCCACCCTCTTATCTACCGCGGCCCTTGACTTTACTGAATTCTGCAAAACTACGGTCTTTCCCTTTCTCTCTCTCGCTCTCCCTGCGTGAGTCCTTTCATCTCAATGCTGCTGCTTCTGCAAAACCCTTTCACCCCCTCCTCCTCCTCTCCTCCCTGGTCTTTCTTAATCTCTCCTCCGCGTCGTCGTCGTCTTGAGCTGTGCACAGAATCGATCACTCGGAACGCTCTCCACCTCCCTTGCCCTATTTGCCTCGCAACACTTGCTGCTTTCTCTCTCTCTGTTCTCCCCTGTCAATCCGTTTCTCCCCCTCCCCCTGCCTTCAGATAAACTGGCACAAAACCACCTCAGCGGTGGCTGCGGCGGCGCCTTCTTTTAATCTCGAGGAGACGCAAGAAAAAGAAGTGTGGGGGTGGCGGGAGGGCGTCGGTGACAACTTTAAAAAATCTCGCCACCCTTCCGCGAGAGAACACAATACGTCACGCACCGCTTTTTGGCGGGCTTTTGTGGGTGAGCGAGCGAGGGAGGGAAGGAGGGAAAGGGGGAGGGCTGTGACGACCGCTGACGCTTTGCCTTTGCTGCCTTTTGTGACGCGCTCTGGAAAATTAACGGAGGCGTCGGGAAAGAGCGCCGGCTTTAAATGAATGAACGCGAATGAATGAATAGCAGGAGAGTGAGGGAGGAAGGAGGGTGCTGGGGAGGGGGGCTCGAGGAGACGTTGAAGAAATTGCCGATAATAAGTGGGTCAGATTGAAACGTTTAACAGTCAACCATTTTATTCGAACAATTAAAACTCAATCCTGTCGTAAATAGATTGGATAAAATTACCGGCTGAAGTTTTTTCCCACTCTTTGAGAAAGTTGAGAAAAATAGAGCTGATGCCAATTTATAGAATAGACTACGTGGGTTCCCGGTGATGCCTGGGAATTCGTTTATATTAGTCCGCTAAAGGCAATATAAGTGTGAATATTAGGAAATCGTTGCTAAAATCGTTCGTATGGAGTGAGGCGTTATATGGGTGTGAAACGTGGACTATAGGAGTTGGGGAAAGAAAAAGAATAGAAGCCTTTGAAATTTGAACTTATGTCAGTAATCGCAGACATGTTTACTGCTTTCCAGGTAATACACGAGCTTTGTTAGCTCTGATTTTAAGACGGCTCGGACTCATACCCTCTTTTTGGGCCACGGGCTATCAGGTACCCTTGCGAATTATGATTGAAGGATTCCAAGCAGTCTTCAGCGTTTTGAAGGCCCACATCCGTTAATGGTTAACTGTCCTCTGATCGCATAATATATTAATTAGAATTTTGCTATTATTAAAATTTAACCCCCCTCCCCCATTTAAATTGTATGTTCTATATGGACCCCATTTCGTGCGTACGTTATTATGGATCTTTTTTGCCGGGGGAATTCGAGTGACAATATTTTATTTGCTGTGTGTTTATCAACCTTTCTGAGGTTTTGGGAGAGTTTCGTGGTTTCCCCGTCCTCCCTCTCATTTCCCGGAGGATCGTTTAGTTGGCAAGGTAGGACTACTACGTGCAGTGAATTAGAGGCACGTAACGTATACACGACGCGTAAATCTCACGGCTTTACTTATCCGCTAATAGCACGTAGCGTTGTTATCGCATTCCCGCCCCCGCCCCCTTCCTCTCTCTCTCTTTCTATCTTAAAGGCTGGCAGCACTGCAATGCTTCTTCCTTAGTGGTGGCTCGTATATTAAACTAAGGGAAGAGGAGGAGGAGGCGGAGGTGGACGGTTCAAAGGCTAATGAGGAACCTTTTAAACGTAGGGAGAGGGAGAGAGAACTTGGCCTGATAAAGGCAAACCTCTTTGCTAACAACGCAAATAATCTGGAACAATGAGCGCCATCAAGGTCCCGACCGTGTCTTTTATCTCGGTTTTGGCATCGATACGTTCTCAAGAGAGGTACAGGCCATGCCAAGGGGGGGGGGGACCTTTTCCCTTTACAATTTACCTTTAGTGTCTATCTTAGGGATACGATGACGTCACGCGCGGATGAGATTGCCATATTTTATCTGAGTAGTTGTCATTACTCACGACTATAGTGCGAAAGTAAGTACAACATACTTGGGATTTCCTCAGGTAATTCCTTCAAATGTTAAATTTTGAATCTTTGGTGAAGAAAGAGGAAGCCAAACATATAAAAATCTAAACGTGACTGCCCCAATGGCAGCTTCAACCAAAAACATATCGTCATCATGTTGTTCATCAAAATTTAAAAATGTAAAAAAGTTATACAATGGGAATTCCCAAATATGGTGACGAAACGTCGTCTCTATTTTCTCGTAAATTCATTCGATTTAATGATTTATCTATTTCACTTTAAGTCTTTCCTAAAGATAAATTAAAAAAACCTGTTTACAGAAGAAGTAGAAATTTCAATTAAGAAATTACCAAGTTGCGTTCTAGCAATTGGTTTTCCTTTGGTACCTAACAGGCTATATGAGGGTGATCCTGAAGCAGGCAATTAACCCTTTACATGCATATGAAGAGAATTGAAAATGGGGTAGCCAAGGTTTAACTAGGGCTTCCAGGCAGTAATTTGACGCAGGGAAATCCCTAGAAAACTTGCAAAGGTAGGCCGGGCATTTGGTACCAGTCCCACGTCCTTCTCATCACGGGAGACCTAATTGTTGTGGGAAAGCAACAAACCCACTTCTATGCCTCGATCAGTTTTGAGGGGCAGCTGGCTGTCTGGTCCAATTGGAGCAGACAAACAACTCTTACCGTATTCCGAAGGACTGTGACTCCCCATACATACACCCATCAAACCGCTCAAGGTTGTCTCATTATGAGGGAGACTTAATTTTTTTTAAAAAAAATTCCTTGCCATAGGGGAGGAAAACCCAGAACGAGGAAGTCAGCCCTGACGGACTTCCCAAAACTCCTATGGATTCTCTTATCTGTCCTGTCCTGTCCTGTCTTGTAGCCCCCAGCAATTGGGACTTTATCGGGTAGAAATACATTTATGCAAGCTTACTGATTGCAAAAAGGAATAATAGAAAATTTGAATAAGATAATAAATATTTCATTACCGTTAAAGGAGGTGAACATTTAATATTTGTAAAAAAAATTATAACGACAGCCTCAATAAAATAAAAATTATAAAAGATCAGGAAACGAATTTTTTCCTCTCAGTTTATTCACTATTAATATATGAACTAATTTTCTCAGAAAATTCTCGGATTTCATACATGAACTTTATTTTTTTCTCGGTAATGACTTTTAAATAAGAGGAAAGAAATAGAAAAACTTTGCCATAGAGTCTCACTATATTAATTTGATTCGGTGGCACAAGGAAGATTTTTCATTGCTACATCGCCTCCTCTTTTACCTCAGGATCCGATGACGTCATCAGCCACCTGTCGGTGACGTCACGTGACGCACACAGATGGCTTCTGCGCCTGAGGATGTCTGTCTGCGAGTCCTTTTAACCTAACAGGTGGTCTCCCTCTGTCTCTGTGTGTTGTGTCTGGGTGAGGATAAAGGGTGGGGGGTTGTTTTCCAGATGACGAGGCATTATCATCCCCAATATATCGCCTCGCTGCTTCCTATTACGGAATAACAACGGCCGACGACGGTATCTCTGCTTTCCACGTCGTTATTATCCTTGCTACACTCACTCGGTGCATGCTAACCCTTCTCCAAGTCCCTACGGCGTCAAGGCAAGGAAATAACAAGGAGCCACCCACCGCAATGCAAAATACCTCAACCTAGAGAAGGAGGAGGAGGAGCTTCAATCCGTTCCCGTTTCTAAGCAGATATTTGCGTAAATCGTTTGACTAACAGGGAAATAATAAAATAATTATTTACAACATAAATGTTAAACTATTTAGAGAATATTGCGAATATAAGGGATCTAGATTTTGTTGATTAATTTATGTTGTGTAGTTCAGAACTTCATCGGGACGTACAGTAAAGTTAGATTATAAGTTATGAATTATTTTCTTTCATTACCCAAGTCTTTCAATTAATAATCTGCCACCATAAATTGAATTTATATAATTAAAATATATTTTTTTAATTTTCTACTAAAATGCCAATTTTTGAAACACAAAGACTAGCCAAAAGTCAGAAATGAAATTATTTAATTAAACGTTTCGTCTCCGAACTTAAAGGACCTCCTCGTTCCTTAATTATAATATTAAAAAAATTTACTGTTGCTCCTGCAACTTCCAGGGGCGGAAATGTCAAATTATTTAAAAACACCCCAACTGCAATGTAGAGTATGATGAAGTACTAAATTAAGGATGAAACGTTGAGAAATTATATATTTATATCCAATAACTAAGTTATTATTTTTATTTATAAAACGCATGAACCATTTAAAGGTGTGAGAAGTATATTTTAATGAAATAAAAAAGAATTTGTGCATGTTAAAAAAAATAGGTTGGACGTATCGGTCAATTTTCTTTGGAACATCTTCAGGTGCAGATTTCAAAAAACCTAACTAGTCTGAATTTCTAAATGTCACTCAAGAAACAATATTATTAGAAATATCCTACACATAATTTTCTTCACGAATGGGAAAAAATGTTTTTAGCGACACTGAAAGACGTCATAACAAATATTTCAAGCCTCTTTTATAAGAAGAAAGAGGCCAGGATGCTTTCCATTAATAAACGGTCTTTACACAATACAACGCTACGAACAGACAAAAAAAATTGTTTTTACCCACATTCGGGCGTCTCTGAATGACGTCATAACATGGTTTATTATCAACTGAGCTTCATGGGAGTCAAACAACTTAGCAGACTAGTCTTAAATTTTTTATTTTGATAATATCTTACAATAATTTATATTTATAATCAATTTAAGGGGCAGTTTTTTTGTAATAGAATGAGGTCAGGTAAATGTAACTAGTAATTAATTAATTTAATCTTAACGTTTACAATCCGTCCCATATCACCTTCAATAAGGTACAGGTACGAGGAAAATAATTTGTGAAAAAGACCTTTCAGTATTTTTTGGTCTTCCCTTCCATTTCTTCTTCTCCCGAGAACTACTGTGAGGGTTTTTCTTCCCTATTTTACCTACCACGGAAATTTATGTCGACGTGCGTAACTAAATTCTACCGACAAGCCTTCCATAAATCTGCAGAGAAAGAGGGAGAGAGAGAGAGGCAGGAGAAGAAGAAGCAGCCGCCGTGTTACACTCACCACCACGGCCATCTACTCTACCTATCGCGAGCATACACACACACACACACACACACACATATATATATATATATATATATATATATATATATATATATCAGTACTCCAGTGGTGGTGGTCCAGGAAGATCCCATCATTTATTCCTTCCTACAGAATCCAATTTTCCTTTCGCAAAGTCCAAACCGCCGCCGTCGCGTCACTGTGATGAAGCTTCCGTTATTCACAACGAAAAGGGTTTTTTTTTCTCCTCCCCTCCACCCTTAAAGTGCCAAAATATTTCAGGACCCCTTTGTAAGAAGAAAGAGACTAGGACGTGATCCGTAAATAAATAATCTTTACCCAATACAATGACACCGAATGACGTCATAAATAATATTTCAGGTTCCCTTTGTAGGAAAAAAATCTAGAACGTGATCCATTAATAATAATTAATTTTTACCCTATACAACTTAACGAGGGGGAAAAAGTTTTTCCCGACATAAGAGACGTCACTGAATGACATAAAATATTTCAGGTTCCCTTTGTAGGAAGAAAAAGTCTAGACGTGATCCATTGATAAGTAATCTTTACCCAATACAACGTCACGAACTAAACAAAAGTATTTTATCGACTTTGGGGTGTCACTGAATGACGTCATATCGTGGTTTGGGATCAACTGAGCTTCATTGCAGTGAAACAACTTTATTTTAATAAACGAGTGCTTAAATAAATAATATGCATGGAAGAAGGCTTTATGTAGTCGTTGAAGTATTATTTTAATATATTTTTATTGGTAACCGAAAGGTGAAGTTAGTCGTCCAGATTTTGTATCGTCGCCTATTTTGACGGTCTGAAAACTTTTCAACGTCTTTTCCTCCAGTTTCCGATTTTTTTTGTATCGGTTGCTGTTTTATTTGAATAACTGTACTTTTTTATGAAGTGGGTGTTATAACATCTCCTGCATGCTTTACAAGATATTGGCCCTGTTAATATGGTCTGATAAATCCGAGGTGGTGAAGTAACACCGAATAAAAAGAGGTCCTAATCCTTCACCACGTCACTGCGTTTCTGATCAAAAGGCGACGCGCTCGCAATCTTCTGTTTGGTGTTTCTGTGCCTGTGCAGATGATTTTCTAATAACCCCCAGGCAACGAAGCAGAGATTTTATTAGAGCGCCCGCCGCTCTCTTAATGGCGCCGAATGTGTATTTTTATCTGAGCTCAATCTCTCTCTCTCTCTCTTTTTCTCTGTAAACAAACTCTGCGTCAAGTAAACTGGAGCAATCGTAGCGTGGGTGGAGGAAATAATACAGGTACTTGCGGGTGGAGGAGTGTTGCAGTTAATACCATCGAGACTAGACTGAAACCAGGGCGGGATTCCTCCACGTCGGTCCTTTCCGTTATCTCAAGATGTATGTGAGAGCTGAGTGAATCGCGTTGCTGCTATATTTACACCGTCTCTGCTGGGAAGGAAAGGAAGGAAATGGGATAGCCACTCTCTTTAAACCTTAACGACAGTTGTTTGTACCTCCGCGGCTCCATTCATTCTAGGACGGGGAAATGCGGGAAACCCCCAACCCCCATGAAGTTGAAGGCAGCCATTGGGCGCCATCATCACATTCCGACACGCAGTTAGACGCGCCTCCGGGGGCACATAAGGCCCGCAAATACGAGAGTCATTTAGGAGAACGAGCGGGCCATCGTCGTCGTCGGCCCTGAGAGGAAGGGAAATTCCTCCTCCCACTACGTCCTTCCTTGCCGCTGCGAAGTCCAACTGTAGTTAAGAAAGGAGAACTTTACAGCCGTTACCCTTGAGGACTGTAGAATTTTCAAGCGATGCATTGATTGAGACTGGAAAAATCGGAATTGAACCCTGTGGAGATGGAAAAAATCAATATCGTGAAAAGGGGAAGGGAGGGTGATGAAGTAAGATTGAGATAAATGGAGACGTAGAGAGAGAGAGAGAGATAGTGAGAGATGGAGAGAGGTACACAGAGATAGAGAGACGTAAGGGAGAGACAGAGAGATGTAGTGAGACAGAGAGAGAGACAGATGGACAGAGATAGAGATAGTGAAACAATGAGTCGTTAAGGGTAGTCTGAAGAAAAGATAGACGAATATTGCCAATGTTAAAAATAGAAAAACCCCAAAGGTAAGCCTATGGTTCAGAAGCAAATTAAATTATTTGAATTATTAGTTACGTACAATAAAAACTACTAAAAATTTAAATTAACTGTTACTGATTTATAATCTAATAAGTTACCCAACGGTTTTGAATCAGTACCAGTGTTTCACAACATTAATAAATACTTTATTATATATATAAATATATTTATAAATACAGGGTGTCCCATAGTGTGACCAAATTTCTCTGAATAGGGGGGGGGCAAGGAAACGAAAAAACTTCCATTACACAAGTATTAAGGTTTGGAGGGTGATAATCGATACATGCACTATTTTGACTTTTTAAGTTCATGCGAAAGTTCTTTTTTTAAATGGCAACCACATCTTTCACCCCATGAAAGTTTTTCGTTTTGAAGAGTTGTTTTCGGATAACTCATCATTCGTGTCATTTCCACTTATTTTACGCAAAAAAATTCCCAACTTTTCAATAGGAAGGCTGATGGAATAAATAAATCTAAATATATAGGCAACGGTTGCATGTTTGGTTATTAATTGCTTCCACAGCTTTCACACTGAAAACGGTTCCACTGATCTTCGTTTCTTTCCAATCTGTTTCCTCCAACTTGAACAAGTTTGATAAGGTAATTTCGTTTTGAAATGTTAACGTTCACAATTCTGTGGTTGTTTTCCATCCTTTGAATCCCCTTTCCAGCTTGTATTCGATTATTTTTGTTGGCAATTTTCCCCTGTGATCATTAAATTTGAAACGCCTCAAGTTTCTTTTTTACTTTTTCACGTCAACCACTGTTAATCTCGCACGCTTCCACGAACAACATGAAGAACCCAAACACTTCACCGCCGTCATCATGTTGACGTGGGCCTCCCGCCATTTTTCTTTTTTGCAGTCGCAACGAGCGGGCGAGCGAGTGAGCCCCGATGCTGAACTGGCAGCAATAACCCGGGGGTGAAACCGCTGAAACGCAAAGTGCCTCGTCCACCACCGGCGCGTTTTTCCTCTCTCTCTCTCTCTCCTACCCCTGGGTAATGGCATTTGAGCTGCACAGAGCCGAGTCACAAGTCAAATACCATTAAGGTAGTAGAAGCAGCAGCAGCGGCTGTGGTGGCCGACGACGACGACAGGAACGACGGGAATGGAAACACATTGTGTGTGTCTCCCCTTAACTCGGTGGAAACTCTTACTCTCAGTCACAAACATGTAGGGGGAAGTCGGACAACAAGAAAAATGTCACGACAATAAAGTCAACACACACACAGACAGACAGGTGAAAAGAGTACTGTGGAGATGCGGTAATACAGACACCACAAAAACATCGTCAGTTTTGGGCGGTGGACTAAGGTGGACTGTAACTTAATTACTTAACGCGGCCTCGTTAAAAAATTTCCGCCATAGAAATTTCTTTTATTCAAAAGTAATGTACTGAAATGTAAGGGGGATATTAATTATTTTACTGCAATATTAGTATATCAATAATGAGCTTTCATAATAAAAAAAGAAAACAATTTACTTTATCCTAAACAAATTTACATCTACATTACAATCTTCTCATATTTAACCTTATTTAAACACTACATATATATTATTTGCTTTCCACTCTGACCCAAATTCCCGGTCTTTATCCAAAAATATTGTTTAAACTCAAAAATAATGGAGTTTTGTTGGTATAATTTAATAATCTCACTCCATGTTCCCCTGCGGCCAACGTCATAATTTGTCCTATTTTTCTCCAGGGAAATCCTCACCGAAATTTTCACAGATTACTTGTAACTTTACGGTTTGTGCGGAAAAGCTGAATAAATACTTATTCAAATACTTTCTCGGTGTAATGACTTAATAAAAGATTCTCGATTAACCGCCTCCAGGTCAAGTCGGCGTTTTAACACAACGTTTCGGTGAAATTCATATCCGCCGTCATCAGGCGCGATTCTCCCCTTTATATCAGAACATCATCTTTGGCTCGGCATCTCAGGAGAAAGGCCAGACTACTAAGTCAGTTTAGCTTTCTTTAATTATTTATTATAATTAGCTGTTGATATTAGTCTCCTAAGATCATCCATATAAACAGATCTTGATAATCAAATTACAAATTATAATAAATCGCAACGAGACATGACTTATATATTCTTAAAAAAGGTGGGGGAAATGCACTGTGTGGATGGAAGAATAGTAGGAATAGACGTAAAAGTTTTAGAAGTTGGAAAATATATGCAAAAAATGACGGGCGGGTAGGACAGTGAAGTTAATGCGGAGTCAGAGAGCAGCCCATTGGGGAATATCGCTATGTTTAATTCTGCCCAATATTGCGCCTATTTGTTTTCATTATAAACATTTAATTCCTCTTACTGGGTAGGCGTGTGAGGTTAATAAAAATAAAAACTCGGACAATGCCGAGCACACGTCACTTCCGTCGTTACGTACCGTAAACGTTTGTCCGTCTGCCCCACAGTTTTAGCTCCCCCTCCCTCTTTCCCTACCCCCTTTCGTTATAATATTTAAAAAATTCAAGAAACAGAATTATGAAAACGTTTTCACACAGTCTCCATTTCATACGGAAATAACCCCGCTCGCCTTTAGACAGACAGACGAAAAGAGAGAGAGAGATAAAGAGAGGGAGAGAGACGATAAAGTGGACGTGAAAAAGTTTGATATGACGTCACTAAGCCTGCTTTTCTTTATTCTTCCTGCTATTTGTCCTCCATTTTTCATTTCTTTCCCTTTGACCGTACGTCCGTCTGTATTCGCTTCTTTGACACTCGCTAAAATGAAACAAAAAAATGAGAAATTTATATCTCTATGATAACTGTGCTCTTAATTTAATCCATACACTCAGTTATCTTTCCTTTCTGTTCGCCTGTTTCCCTCGCCGTTCTCTTTTTAAAACAAAGTAATTTTACCCTTGGCTCAATTTCCTCCCCTTCCCTCATATATATAACTATTTTTTACCATTCCTTTGAATTCTTCCATGGAGGCGCTCTTAAGGTCTAAAAAAAGCTTTTACATCCTTTTTATCAGGTTTTATTTCACATGGCGTATTTATACAGAATTTTTCTCCTCTTGATGAAGAGACGTATTATGACGTCGTCTTTATCGACTGACGCCTCGGTATAATGTAGAAAAGAGAGAGAGGGAAAAGAAAGGAAGTATTTCGTTTATTTTTATTGAATGAAAGGATTTAAAAGGTTTTACCGTTCTCTTTGTGAATCCGCTGGATAAGAGGGTTTAATAAAAATGAATATTTTCAAAATTAAACGGGCGTGAAATAAACACAGGAAAAGTTGAGATGGTTTCCAAATGGCCGGAAACACTTCTGATGTAATAAGAAGAAATAAATATGACCGGTTTCTTGAAATGTTAACGCTCAGGAAACATGATAGGGTTATTTAAATAATATTTTATTTAAATTTTACATCATTTTATATGCGACTAAAAGAGGAATAGCTTAAAGGAATGAATGAAGTCAAGAAATGTCATTGTTCAAAAAATATCCAAGGTATCAAATAATTCAATTAATCAATAATCTGACACCCTCAATTAAAAATGAAAAAATGTAACCAAATAGAACAGAAAACAGTATAATATTTAAAAGTTCTTATCTGAGACTGTTACGAATAAATCTCAAACAAACTTATTTATTTTAATTATAGGATAATGACGTTTCGGTACATATTCCCACCGTCTTCGGGGGGTTTCCTTTCAAATTATTTTAATATTGTTTTTGTACATATGAGTTTAGTCCATGGTTTGAATTTAAGTGTATTCTGTTCTCTAAATTTCTGTGTATTAATGTTAAGCGTTTTTTAATGACAGGATATTACATTAATTTGAAAGAGAAACGCTAAGATGGTGACGAAACGTCGTTATCCTCTAATTTAAATAAATGAAATTGTCTGAAAAACGTCAAAAATGCTTTTATTAATAAATTAATATTTATTTAAGATCTCTACAACGTTTCGTACAGATTTGTGGGCTTCCTAATCTACGCGACGTTAACGACGCAAAAATATCAGATTTAATTAATTTGAAATTTATCAGATTACTCCTCAAATCTGGACAAAACGTTACTCAGAGATCGTAATTAAATATTAAGATTAATTCAATTAACGCCTAACGTTCATATAATTAAATGAAATATATTAACGACACAGTTTGACAGACACAGCTTTTGTTTAGATTAACCGACTTATCGTCACCATATTTGGGACTTCTTCAGGTGTAACTACAAAAAAATATAGAAAATATTTACATTAAAAATTATTAAAATTTCAGAATATGTAGATATTTTGTATATAATTTTTGTAGTAAGTGCCGAAGAAGTCCCAGATCTGTTCACGAAACGTTGCATAAAACTGTGTCTGTTAAACTGGCAGTAAATTTAAATATTAATGTTGTTTGCTGGAAAAGTGAGTGGAATTTTTTAGTTGGTAATTATAGTAAAGCATTCTTCTTTGTGGAACCGAGTCTTGTTAAAATAGTGGAACACGAAATTGTCGACATGGGTTATTAAGAAAGTAGACGAAGGTGAAATAGTGTTTCAAGAGGGAAACATGTCAAGTTGTCGATGGGAAGACAATTGTTGGAAAGAAAAATTTGGGTGGAAGACTAGAGGGAAAAGTGATGGAAGGGAAATAATGTTGAGCGTAGAATAGACTAAGCACCGACATGAGAACGTTCTGAGAGACGGGCCTAATTTAGTCTGTTTCAAATGAGAAGTCCGATACGAGGGTAGAGTACCATTGAATGAACCAATAAAAAGCACTTGAATTCCTGGGCGGGGTAAGCAACGTTGCCGAAAACGTGTGCTGCTAGGGAGCTGTGCAACACTGCTTAGCTATGTGGCAACCAAGCCTCCCTCCACGCGATCACGCATGAAGGCTTCTGTAACCTCATGGACCTTATGTATTTTAGTTGCCCTCCGGTTTACTTAAAGTATTTCGCTTCGTCTCTCCTCGTGCTGTGATTATGCTCGCCTTTCTCAACAATGAGAAATCAATCTTCCCTCGTTCCTCTGACCTTGGGTGTACGTGTACCGGCTAATTAACATTTCGGGCCTGTGACATTTTCCAATCCCTTCGCCGGTGACAATCACCGCGGCGCTAAAACACTCCCCGATGTCTCCCCAGGGAACCCGTAAATGCCACGCCGCAATCTCGCGACATAAGGTTAGGTTAGGTTAGGGAAAGGGAGACAAAACGACTCTCGCCCTGCCATTTAGAAGAGCTCTTATTAATATCAAGCCGAAACAAAAGTGGAGGGATAAGAAACAAATTACGCAGTCAACACGGACTTCGACTATTAATAAAATATAGTTTTGATTTTTTATTAAAATTGAGACTGATTTAAACCCAATTTCTTTTTTCGTGTACTTATAAATTAAAATACCTATTCAGTCAGACAAAATCATTATATGGCCGAATATTATAAGGAGAGCGAACACGGGGGGTTGAAAAGGATAACAGGAAAAGAGAATAATAATAATAAATCAGGGGGTTATGGGGGAGGGGGTGGAGGGAAATAGATGGGGGATGGAATTGTGTGGAATTATTATCCTGTAATTGCCAATTAACCTGCGTTTTATTGGACGAATAAACTAACCCCGCCGCTTTCAACATATAGCAACTACACCACCGTCGTGGTCGAGTGGAAACATGCGTGCGTGGGGTATCGCCAATAAATCAATCAATCAGTCGCACAAATATGATTCGGAGAATTTCCACTCCCGCGCGCGAGTGAGCGAGCGTTCCACATCTGCTGCTGGTGGTGGTGGTGGTGGTGCGGGGGAGGGAGGTCGAAAAAAAATATTCAAAAAGGGTTCCATTCCTGTATTTATTTATTATACTGTACGCGCTATGGAAACGCTCACTCTCCTATTCAGAGGACGAGAGAGAAGGAAATGCATTATTGAAGTTATTTTCTGGAATTGCTGGTCAGGAAAAATTGAATCCTTGCCTTCCCCAATCTTGGTTTCTTCCAGTTTCTTTTGAAGAACCATTCCTAGGGCTTCTTATTTCTCCCCCTTTCTTCCCTTATCAGATTTATAATTCCGTCCTCAAATTATTGGTGGAATTTCCTAGCAACTCTTGCCATTTCGTAATTCTAAATAAGGGGTTTTATCGTCCAACCGACGTCAATCCAATAAAGGTGTGTTAATATATAGATTGTCGTTTCGAGTGTTCGACTTCTTCATACTAAGGTTGGCAGCATTACTAATGGAGAAGAAAGTAGAGAAATATTAAATAATATTTCCCCTTGATGAATCTTACTTGCGTTCATTCCTTTCCCGTTACTTTACCCATCAACATCTTTCCTTGCGTTCATTCCTTTCCCATTATTTTATTCCTAGTTTGCCTTAATAATCTTTCCTTGGGTCCATTCCTTTCCATTTATTATAATCCCGGTTTGTATTCATCATCTTTCCTTGATACGGTTTTTATTCATAATTCATTACCTGTTCCTAGTATCAGTTCCTATTTAAGTTGGACGACTTTGGCGAGTGCAAAAACGTAAGACAACTTCCTAACTTCATCTGAAAGAAAATAAATGTAAAATTGTTATTCATCTGACGTTTAAATATATATAAAATAAAAATCAGATAATAAAGTCTGATAGTGTGAATAAATCGCCTTCCTCGTTTACCTTCATTACCTCTCCTTGTTCTCCAAGATATGTTTTTTAATTAAAAACATTTTCTCTCTTTCTGTCCTTATTGTATTCTTCTGTTTCAATTGCCTTTCTGGTTTGTATTCATTACTTTCACTTGTTACGTATTAATTTATTCTTTCCCTATAAGAAAATATGATAGTGGAGAAATAGAAAATATTATTTACCCTTGGATGAATCTTCACTGCGTTCACTCGTTTCTATTTGGGTCATGATTTGCCTTAATTATCCTTCCTCGGTTTTGGTTTCCTAATCATTATCTCTAGAAAGAAACTTTTCGTATTCCTAGTGAATTTTACGATTTAATTTTTCCAAAACACGGCAATGGTTAACTTCAAATCGTGATAAACTGATAAGGAAAAGTTTTCCATCGTCTAGGAACCGAGGAGTGAGGAAATTTTGAGCGAGAAGCAGAGAAATCTTTTTTCAGTTTCAGATCTCACAGGAACAGAGAATGAAAAATTCTTTTAACAGGTAATCCATTTAAATTTATAGACGATTCCATACGTCAGTAATTTTAGTTCATTGTTTTTCCAAAACTCATCTACCTTTTTTTGACACTAGGCAACTATTGATACCGATTTCTTGCAAATATTCCTGTAATCGAATCGTGTCTGTATGGAATTTCGTAATTATTTTTGTATTTTAAGGAATAAATTGTGATAGTATTTTTATGAAATGCAATTATTATTGTTTACATCAACGTAAAACCTAATAGGAATAGGAAAATGTAGAGAACAATACCATAACATGTAGGTTTCTGAGCTGCATGGGCAACCTTTAGGTACTTAATCATGCAGATTTCCAATCTTTCAAGCAGCAACATAGAACTACCCTTTACTTTAGGGTAGAAATTTGGTTTCTGAGATAACAGTTGCCATATTGTATGGAATTGCGTATTACGAATTATTAATTAGTAAGAAAACCATTAAAGTCTTTTAAATAACTCATACAAATTAACTGTTGTAAATAAAAAATAGAGTGAAATGATTTATTAAGAGTTGTATTAATTAATTATTACTGTAATCAAATCTAAATTAATCAAAACTGTTCCTCGGAAGATACTTCTCTCGATCCGCCACGGCACCTGTAATTACAGCATCAAAGTAAACCATATTTCAAAATGTCGCCCAAATTTTTACAATTTCTTTTATTGTACAATTTTTTCATTTTCATTTTTCACCTACGGTTTCCCGACTTAAATTTGAATAATTCCAGCCCATAATCGGGGAATTTAGTCAGCAGATTATTCAGAAAGTGAAGCGAACTGAACTGAGGGAAGGGTGTTACAGAGAGTTAGCATGGGATGAGGATGAGGAGGAAGGGGTAGATGAAGCTAAGCGAGAGTCTCGACTTGATGTAATCGAAGTTCCACTTAGCAAGCAAGCAAGTTTTCCTTGCGGGCGATTACAGTGACCTAGTTATTCTGCAAGGGATGATGACGGTGGTGGTGGTGGTGATAGGGAGATAGAAAGTGAAGCTTGGGTCCCGTCCCTTCCTCGAATGTAATTCAATTTCCCGCTTCTGCCGCTGTGGTGGGAATTGATAGTGATAGGGCGAGAGAGGGAGGGGGAAGAAGAAGAGGTTCCTCACCGAGTGGAATACACGAGTAATAAACACAGAAGTAATTAGTCTGGAAGAGGGAGGCAACGGCAATAATAAATACAAAATTGTCGTTACTGAATTATTCATCGTCGAGAAATAACGGAAATAAGCAAAAAAAAGTCTGTATACAGGAACTACAGAAGTAGTCTCTGACATAGCAAGCGTTTAAGATCGGGGGAAAATATTTATCCGGGGTTTTCATCATACGTGTTTGTCAGTAAGAATCCAGCTTTGTTGCATTATTTAAGATGACGTCCAGGGATTGAAGTCATGCCTTTCTCTCCCACCTTCCTCTCTCCGTCTCCTTGCCTCCCTCGCGGCCAAAAGGAAAAATAAACTTGCTGCACTTGGGTTTGGGAAATTATTTATCCTTAATAAACAGGTCGTCTCATGGTGATCAATTCCTCAAACTGTAATAACGAACCAAATACTTTTCTCGTGAACCTCCCCTTTTTTTTCGGCTAATGAACGGACGGAATTGTGTTTATTGAAAAGGTAAAAACGTTTCTGACAGTTGAAAAGTATGTATTAAATAGTAATAAACGCCGAAATGTATTCCCTTCCTATGCTATTAAAGAGGATTTGCCTGTTTCAGGATCCCCCTCATGTAGCCTGTTACCCCTCAAAAAAAGACGTATATATAGAGTACACATCAGAATCAGATGTATAATGGTAAAAAACTGTATGGCTAATTATAGGTAAGGGTGGAAAAAAACGAGGGGTCTGAGAGTTAAACTCTGATCCCTTACTATTTTACGACGGAGCTCTAACCACTGAGCCACACATTAGGTATATAAGAAAAGACATAAAGAGAGAAGAAATACATTTCTGCTGAGTCGCTAATCGGATCGATAGAGTAGCTCAATGGTTAGAGTGCAATCAGCCACTTACTTGTTTAATTCATAATAAGTTCAGGGTAGTATTATCATTTCTGTACATTCATAATTGATTACATGTCCTCTGAAAGCCACATAACATTCATCTCACTTCTTGGTTTTCCTCCCAATTTTAATTTTTAGCCTTTAGTACTTTTATTGCTCCTTGGTTTCTCTTACATTTTCCTCCTCTTTATTTGTCCTGATATGGCCTTTCTGATTATATCTCGGCCTAAGTGTTCTGTTTGACCTTAGTATCAAAAACTTGACACTTCTTCGTTTTCGTTGCTTCACTCCCGCGTTTCTCGTCTCCTCTTTCCCCTCTTTTAAAATCCCTTCGTATCCTATTGTCATTTATGGGATCACCCTAATGTAAGCCTCTCGTCAATATTCTGACTTGAAGGTAAGTTGTGTGTAGGCTGAAGTTGAAGCCTCTGGTGGTCACCACGGGTCGCTGGAGCGAGGAAGCAGCGGACCTCGACGGAGAGATCCAGTGTTCAGGACCAGCCAAGTGGAGACACACACTCCTAATTAACAAAGTACACCAACCTCTCCTCTAGCAGCGGTAAGCGGCCTTGGAGGAGCGAAAAAAAGACGAAATTAAAAAATACGGACTGAGGGAAACTCAACCGAGAGAGAGGGGGGAGGGAGAGAGGGAGAGTGTGTGTGTGTATGAGAGAGAGAAGAAACCCTAAATTTGATTCCTGACTAAGTGACAGGAGGGGCCGCGACGTAAAATAATTTAGCTATTTCTAGTTTTTCGTGATGGTTAAAATGTATCTGGGAGGAAAATGAAGCAGATGTAGCAGAAGTGGAACAAAGGAGGACAATTACACCGGGACAGATGCAAAAATAACTGGAAATAGAAATACTATACAGGAGATTGAAATAATATTGAATGTCATCTCGGAGCAGATAAGGTGGATAAAATGGAACGGAAACCAAAGAACAATCGAAGACATGGAAAGGGAAAAATAAATGGGAGACTGAGATGTAATCCATAAGAAAACCAAAAATTTTGAATAATTTTAACTAAAGGCCGAACTACGGATAATTTGAAAAAACAAAAATAACTACAAAAAAGATATAATTTTAAGGTTAGGAACAATATTCAACATCTTGTCGGGGCACGCAAGGAACAGAAAAAAATGGGAGAGCAACCAAGGTTCAAGGAAAAGTGGAAAACTATGAAGCAACTATAAGGAAAAGTGTAACTCATACTAAGGGCAGGACTGACACAAATAGAATGCTTACACCGTAATACAAACAGATACAGCTGGAAAAAAATAACCATACCAAGGACAGAATGTTTATCAGAGAAAAATTAGGAGAAATAAATGGGAGTGAAACAAAGGAATAATTAAGATTAGGAAATAAAAAAGAGGAATAAATCAATTAAGTAACTGGTAAGACAATTTATAAAGTACAGTGTGAAGACAAGTATGAGGCAAATATACCTCGATATAAACGGAAATAATTGTAAAAGACAATCATACAATATGAAAAAACACTATGTTGATAATCATGCTACGGCAGGAGAAATAGGAAAAATGGCGAGAAACCAAGGAGCAATAAAGTGTTGGTTGATTGAAAAGTATCTGAGAGGAAAAGTGAAGAGAAACGCATACTAAGCGCAGAACTGGGGCAAAAAGAAGAGTAAGACGAGAATAAAAACAGAAATAAGAGATAAAAAATATAAGATAAAGGAGAGGAATGTTGATGACGATCTTGTAAGGGCAAATAAAGAGGAGAGAAATAGTAGAGGACCCGAGGTGAGAATATAGGTACGGAAGAAAACAAATGGAACAAATGATCTGAATTTGGGACATCAAATAGACCCTTTAAGTTATTCGCCACAGCCAATTATGTTCTCCAGTAACAATTTATTTTTAAAAAAATTTTACCGGAGAAATGCAGAGTCGCTATTTATCTACATTGCTTATGTTGGGCTTTTCTGTTTATCCCGAGTCTGCTGTAGAAAGTAATAAGGATGAGGAGGAAGAGTGAGGGAGAAAGGTATAATTTATTAGGGTAATTTAAGGGCAGAAGTGAGGTGCTATGGTTCCACTTAAGGTCGTTCCTTGCTTCTGCCGCTCTACTACAACGGTAATTGGCACTATTAAAACTTACAAGCACTTAACTTTTTCCCTTTTCTCTCTATCTCTCCTCGAGGTACAAAGGTCTTCTTCCCCACCCTCTCCCTTCCTCACTGCTTCTGCTTCTTATATATTTTTTCCACCCTTGCCAGAATGAGAGTTTTAAGGTAGTCGACGAATAACTTCTTCCCGGAAGGTCGGAGTGAAAGTACAACAGGGAGAGAAATTACCCTCTGGACCAGGGCCAGTGAGAGGGTTGGGAGGAAGGGAAAACGCTGTTTAAGGAGATTAATCTCCCAAGATTTGTCGTAGATAAATATCACTGTTAAGGGAGGAAGCCTTCGCTAATGCCCTGAGATATCGTACGACCTTGTTTCCTTCCCGTCTCCTCTCTGGCCTGTAAATCTCTTCAGGAGGACTTTTACACTCTCTTTTCCCTGTCTACATGCCTAGATCCTCACTACAAGCCTCTTTTCTCACCCGCTAAATCAGATTAATTTTTTTGCAACTATTCTTTTACCTAATGAACATCTCTCCTACTATATTTCTTTAAAAATATTATAACGATATTACTTTTACAAATCTTAAAATAAACTCAGATAAACTATTATTCACTCACTTTTTGTTAGAGAATCTTGGAGAAGGAGAAGAGGAAGACCTAGAAAAAAGTTGGGTTGACGACGTGGAGAAGGAGGAAGGAATAAAGAAGTGGAAAAAGAATGTTATGGACATAAATGGAGGCAGGCGATAAAGGACGTCAAAGACCGTCGCGCTAACCAAGAATAATTATAATATAAAACTATTATTCAAAACTACGTCGAATGAAAAATAACGTAAACGACTGACTCCCTCAGTCAAAAATGGGGTTGGTCGTGCTTTGCTCGGTCTCTCTCTCTCTCTCTCTCTCTCTCTCTCTCTCTCTCTCTCTCTCTCTCTCTCTCTCTCACACACACACTCACACACACTCACTCACTCACTCCGAACCATCAACTAAGATAATTGAAGTAAATATGTGATTCGAACTTCGACTAATCCAATAAACGATTCTCAGATTGTTTTTCTCTTTTGGCACCAGGTTGTGAGATTCACCAATAGGCAACGATGCCTCGTATTACTTGTCGCACCCAAATAGTTATCTGTTGATGCAATGTGACTCCTAAAATAGAATTTCTACGTTTTGAATCATTCAGTAAACAAACGCGCCGTTTCCTTTAATTATCTGGATTCCCGGCGGTGCCCCGGTATTTATTTACATTAATATTGTCCCTCCGTCTTCCCAACCTGGGGCTGAAATACAACTTAAGTTGAATGTTGGTCTCAGCGACTTCCGTAAGACCGGAATAGACATAAATCTTGATTTCCTTCGTGTCATATTTTTACGTACCTCCTCCACACTCCCATACAGAATGCGGTTGAAATTGTAGACAAACAGCATGGCAGGTAAAACTATCAAACACATTGACTCCAAAAATCTATATATCGACAGTTTTTTACATATTTTAAAATTTTAACCCCCTCTATCCCTTTACTTAATGTTGGTAGTCGTGTCTTACCTCGACAGTGTATGTTTCTAGATTGCACAGAAGACGTGTAAAATAATTTGTCGAAATTCCTATACGCGTTACACCATACATGTATATATATATATATATATATATATATATATATCTGTCCCTTCACCCCCGTTACCGTGAAATGCTGTTTAATATTCTATAACACCTTATTTAAGTAATAATACTTTCAAAGTGTAATAAATATGCGAAAAGGTTTTTTTAAGTCACAGTGCAAATGGCTGAGGCCTGATATATAAAGAAGAATTCATTATATTTTTTATTATTATTTAGCTGTTAACGTTTTTAAAAAATTGATTATTTCTGTAGAAACTATTATGATCTCCTTCTCAGTACCGTTTTGTGACTCCCGTTGGGGGTTGGGGATGGAGAGTGATTACAGGTTCCCAGTGGTTGTTGTGGAGATGAGAGAGGAATGTTTGCACATTTACGACTGCATCTGTGTGTATGTGTGTTTGTTTTTC
This sequence comes from Eucriotettix oculatus, assembly GCA_034510155.1. Taxonomy (NCBI): domain Eukaryota; kingdom Metazoa; phylum Arthropoda; class Insecta; order Orthoptera; family Tetrigidae; genus Eucriotettix; species Eucriotettix oculatus. The sequence goes on along the minus strand of CM067381.1, from coordinate 21,486,489 downwards.
ATCACTAAAACCCTCTCCCGCCCTCAGATAACGCATTTATCGTCTGAAATTATCGAAACTGCTGTCCATCACTCTGGAAGTATCTCATTTGTGAAATTCTCTAATCGGAGGGAAATAACGTTGCAACTTGTTACTGGAGGATGAGTAGGACATAGGAGGAGGGTGAGAGTTTCCACCGTCCATCTGTTTCTCTCACTCTACGGCCCACCCCAACCCCTAAATAATAACTCGGCAGTCTAGCAGCGCAATCAGTTGGGCTGTATTTTTATTTCAAGGGTTGAAAGGGCGAGGATTGACCAGCTGTGGTGGGGGTGGGGGTAGAAGAGTTGTGTTGGATGATAGGGATTGCCTGGCTCTCGGAATAAACAACAAAAATACTCGAATAACTTTATTAATTTTTTTGTCTGTGAAATCTGTTGACCCCAGGAGTTAGGGGGAGAGAGAGGGAGAGGGTGGTTGAAAGGGGATTGTGTGTAGATAATAGAGAAGGAATAAGTGGTTTTGTGTGTGTGTGTGAATATACAGGTAGATTCGAACGTGTTTCATTTTCACAAAATATATCTGACTCCTCTCTCTTTCTCTGTAAACGTGTATATATAGTCAACTCATCCCCCTCTGTCTCGAACGTCTTTTTTTACTGTTCCGCTGTAGATTAAAACTTTAAATTGAACGTTGATGTTAAAAGTTTAGACTTTGAATTGGGGATAGTCCACGAGGGAAAACCAAAACATATTATAGTATGAGGGAAAACAAATTGAAGCTGGAAAACTTTCACTCAAATGTGTTCGTATTTCTTTACGTTTTTCCTTTTCTCGGGTCATCACCTACTTGTCTGTAACATGAGCTTTTTCCTCAAGGTTCGAGGTATTTCCCGGGGTGAATTTTTAACGGTTGGCAGCCCGAAAGAAATTCATAATTCTCACGTTCCCAATCGAATACTTTGTCACAGGGAAAATTCATTGAAAGTTAATCCATTTAAATTTATAGACGATTCCGTCTGTCAATAATATGCTACTTCGGTGTTTTTACAAACGTAGTTTATTATGGACACTAGACAACGAGGAGGGAAAATTGATACCGATGTCTTACCTAGCCGCGAAAAAATCTCTATGTCAAATGGATATTGTCTATTGCTACAAATAAGACGTAGAACTTTCTCATTTGTAGAATGTTTCTGAATTCAAGTCAATGGGCAAAGACAACAAATTTTCCCATTGTGTTCGATTCTTCTCCTCTCTTCTTTACTCTCATTTAGTTTGCTTCCACACACACACTCACACACATACATACCATAAGGTTAAAAATAACCACAGTTGTGTATATAAGAGGGTTTCCTAAGTTACGTCCTTCTCTCAGACTACCCTTAAAATGGTCAGCGTACGCAGGGTAACCGTGCAAATGGCGGCATCGTTATTTCACAGCCAATGCTTTCCTGGAAATTCAGCGCTCCTTTATATATGTCTGTGTGTGACGTATCGTAATCTCTCTTTTCGTCGACTTTGATTACTGTCTCTGTGTGAGGTCCATTCCTCCTGTACGCCACAGATCACCATCACCCTGTGTGTGTGTGTCTAATTACTGGCGCAGAGATTGTCGTAATTACGCAGACTGTGCTGTGCCGGGTCGGTAATATCCATTACCAACTCTCCTTGCGCGGCTTCAGAGTGACGGCGTCGCCGCTGCTGCCTCTGGTGGTCCATTGTGTGCAGCATCTCAGTCCTCCTCAGCTCAGCTCGCTTCTGCATGCCATGCCGGGTGTTAACGAGATGGCACAATGCCGCCGCGATTGTCGCTGGATCGCAATAATTGAAGTAGTCCTCATACTGTTCCTTCCTTCTTGATTAAAACACACACACACGCAAACTCGCAGATGCCGCTGAATGGCTCACGTCGCCTTTCCTTCGTCCGTCTCTAATTTACGTCGTCGTCGCTCGCTCGCTGCCGCCCCTTTCAGTCCCCCCCCCCCCGCCCAAAAAGGGAATAAAGAAGTTCGCCCCTCGCGCGCGTGTGTATGTGTGGTACATTTGCCACGAGCCAAGAGTCAAAGAGACTCGTGTGGTTGTTAATAGACACGTGTGTGTGTGTGTGTCTTCCCCTTCTCTAGACTCCTTTCAGAAGCTTGGCGGCTGGATTATCCTGCTTGCGCCCGCCATTCATCGTACAGCGACAGAAAACTACCAAAAGAAGGACTATTGCAGTCACTAATTGCTCTTTCCCAACAAGCTACAGCGAGAATGTGGTGGAAGGAATCATAGTTCAAGGACTAGAAATTAAGGCACTAAAGTTTTTCCCAGTCAGCAATCAGGAGATTTGAAAAACTTGTGAAATGGCGTCAACAGAATCCTGAAAATCGCGAACAGTGTGAAACATTGATAGGAACAAAAGTAGAGTAATGTAGCACAGTCAAAGAAGAGGAGTCATGCAAAGGGTGCCAAAGGAAGCAGAAGAACTTGGGACAGGAGAATAACCACTGATCGGCAGAAGCAAAGACAGCTGAGACAAGCCAAACGTTCCTTACATCTATTTCAAGTTTGTGGACTAGGAAATGATTTCTAAAAGTATTTGTGTGGAGCGACACGTGTGGAAAAGTATTAGAGTCCTTCAGAGTCAGATCAGGAAGAATTTAATAGAATTAGTGAGAAGAGAACAAAATGGACGGCACTGAATTGCTATTAGTCAGTATAAGCTTGGTTTCCAGTCATTGTCCTTGGGCTTCCTCAAGACGGAGACAACTCGAAACAGAACAAAGGACGAGTGTATACATAACATTTTTTTCGGCCCGTTTCCGGGAATTGTAGCATTGCGAGGGTGGAAACGAGGATTTGCGTGTTAAGACGAGACCCTCCCACTCCCCACCCCCTTCCCACCGTTGTAATACGGTAGGTAGCTTAACCGCCTCGCAAACAGAACGAGGGAAAACCCACTTGACATTTTATTCATTGTCCTTGCGCGAGGCAGGATAATGGCAGGTTGGGGCCATCGATCCCAGCCACGCTGGAAAAGAAGAAGAAGAAGAAACAACACAACAACCACCACCGTGCGAGTGAAGGTCAATTGCAGTCGTCGTCCGCCGTCTGTCATTATCATCCTTGTTACGTATGAGCGTGCGAGGGTACTCGGATATTAATCCCACCCTTCCACGAGGGCGACAGCAATTTTGTAGCAACCTCGGGGCTCGATTAATGGTCCGTCTTAATCGCTTCATCGATCCTGTCAGGCGGGGAGCCTCCAGGTATCATTACGACAAATTATTTTCGCCAAAGGAAAAAAAAATGGAAGGAGAAAAGAAAAATAAGTAGACAAGGGAGGAGAGGGATCGAGCACAACCGCGTGAAAAAATAACCTCAGAGTGAAACTTCTTTGACAAGGCATTAATTATGTTTACTGGGATGGAGAGGGGGAAGGAATTAAAGATGATTACTGGAAGGAGTTCTGATTTGAGAGGGTAGGGAAGAAGTATGTGAGAAAAATAATAATAACACGCAATGTGTGTGAGAAAGGAAAAGTACAACCGGTAACGAGAAGAAATTACTAATTTGTCTCCATTAGATAGCAATTGCATACTGCGCAAGACCTATAATACTTCTATCAACTTCAATTATCTATTTAATAAAAAGGAATTATTTATATTTCACTTTTGTAATTCTTTATACCAATTTAAATTCGTGGATAGATTGCTGGTACACATATTCTTAAACACCCCAGGATAAACACTGTTAGGGTGAGAAACCCATATCATAAACGCGGAGGGAATAATCATCACTATATTTACTAAACGCTCATGCTACAGGAATTTAATTTTTGTATTATTCCATTTTCCATTGCTGAAATTTAAAAGGACTACATTGTTAAATAGCATTTGACCTTAGCCGGTGCCGGGTGCTTGTACACGTAGGTTTATCCATTTAAATGGTCTTTTATTTATTTTATAATTAATTGATATTCAAATTTAAAATAGTTTTCCTAGTTGCCTGACGAAGTACACAAATGTGGATGAGACGTTGTAGATGTCTTAAATAAATATATTTTGTGGGGGTGGAAAGCTTTGAATAAATAATATATATACGTACATTCTTGGATTCTTGATAGTATGTCCTCCAATACTGCTAGCGTATAATTTCAACCCCATCCATAATCCAAGGGGAGTAATCGTAGGGGTGCGGCTGGAGGGAAAACACACACAAAATTATCAGAAAACAATCGAGAATGGGCTCTAAACCGGTGTAATGCGAGATGCATTAATTCTGATATTTCAAAAAATGCAATTACAGAAACAATTCATCCCCTAAGAGGGGTTCGAAGGGTTTGAAACACATTTCTTGATACTTATTTTTAACAGATGGACAAAATTTGACCAAATTTTGGACGCGTATTCTTGACATCCCGGAAGTCAGCATTGTTGCTGGTAATTCATATGAGTATACAATATATGCATGGTAATCCAGAAAATTTAAGACAGACAATTTATAATGAAGTTGTTAATAATTGAAGACTATGAAGAGTTTTATTTTACTATGACTGCCATATTTTTTATTTAGCTGTACGATTTGCTTTATGCCACATGTTGTATTTTCCTATTTCCTCGCTAAAACCCTAAATAATGGAGTCACTAAGTCCGTAACTGAAAATGACCTTCTTCCCTTTTACCATCGGACCGAAGTTATTTCCGTTTATCAAAGATCAGGACGTAAGTTGATTGGTAATCCTTGTAACCTTGGCCAGCGAGGGTCAAAGTTGCAGAGAGTCGAGTGTGGGAGAGGGCGAGCGAGGGAAGGTTTTCTCCGCTTGGCTGGTCGCACCTGCCGCACTTCCCTTCCCTTCCATTCCCCATTCCCTCGGCTCCAGGAAGCCTGGAACTACGCCTGGACACAGACAGTTCAGCCGGCAGGTCGGCCGTAATAAATTCATCAGCCGCCGTCATCGCCATGATGAAGCAAACCTTCTCTCTCTCTCTCTCTCTTCTCCCCCCCCCCCCAACAACCCAAAACCAAAAGTTTCATCCTTTTCTGGCAGTATCAACATACTTTAATAATATTATTTTAACCATATTAATAAATAATATACCTGACCGACAGTGACGATTTTATAATCGTATTTCCATTAGTTTCTTCTAGTACTTTTGTATATTTTGTGTATTAAATTTTCCATATTTGATATCCTTACTTTCTATGTTACATATAAATTAATATAGATATTGTTTCCTTCTATAACGTAATCTGATAAAACTGTAGGTTATGTCTTCTTTTTTACTATTATTTTAAATGTGTATTTTCTCCTTTTTGTTTTTGTTAGACTTCGGGATGTAATTTTATCTCCTTTCCTTCAACTTATTGTAGGTGATTGTTGTTGTTGTTCTTGAGAGAGGAAGTCGTAGGGAGGGATTTAGGGAGACGTTGGCTGTATCGACGCGGAGCGTTGCCATGCGCAACCAAAAAACTCTCCTCTCTCATTCTCTCTCTCTCACTCTCTCATTCCCTCTCTACATCCTATCTCTTCAAATAAAAGAAGAAACAACATTTAAAAACTAAGTCTCTATTTTTTTGTGAAAGCGGAATGTAATTCTCTTCTTTCAATTGGTCTCTCAATAGTTCCTCATTCGTGCCCTTACCTTTTCCCCTTATTTTTATTTTTGAATATAATTTATATATTCCTTTCATTTTATTTTATTTTTTCCCCTCGTCCATTTTATTAACTTATCTCACTTTCCGTTTCATCTTTCAAGCCCTGCCCATTTACAAATTTGCCTATCTACTCTAACATTTCAAACCCCTCTGTTACTGATCAATTTATTACAACATTTTCTCTTTTCCTACAGACACCAACACACTTATCTTCACTGTATTCCATTTTCATCGTTTCTGTTCCACATTTTTATATATATTTTATTAAGTCAAGTTTTTTACGCACTCTTTACAATGGGGCACCCATATTTTCCTAGAATCCTTAGCCCACTTATTTACTGCTTATTTCTTTTTCATTCCTACCTGACGGTTTATTACTAATGTCTTGTAGCTTTTACTCTACTCGTATTAGTATTTATTCTCCTCTCGTCTATTTTTCTTTATTTTTCTCATCTGCCGTTTCATCTCTCTAGTCCTGTCCCATGTTTAGTGCTTACTTTTTACCCTGAGCCTTTTATAATCTTAATTTATTTTCAATTATTTGCTGTACTCCATTTCACCGTTTATTTATTTAGCTCTTTTTCTATTTTTAAGTTCTCGCCTCTTCTATATTTCGTTTGTTTCTTATTACTTTTGTCTTTTTATAGTTTTTCTTGGCTTCGTTACTCTCTTGATGAAATACTTATTTATCCATATTTCTACTCTACTTTTAATCATTTTTTCCGTATTGACATAAATTATTTCTTTCTGAGACAATTTCAGTGTCAGTTGCATTCACCTACTTTTCCAGCCTCTTTTTTTATGTCCGTCCTGACTGTTGATATACTCAATTGTTATACTCTTGTTGCATTCAAATCTTTTCTGTCTTTTTTATCGCATAACCATCCTCACTCCTTAAGTGAAACTGTTAATTGCGCTGTTTCTTTTCCAAGAGGCCTGTTTGTGAACAAGGCGTTGTGCGGAGGCGTGAAATTATTTTCTTTTACCCCCCTTTTTTTGGGAGGGCAGTCAGTGTTGTGTTGTGCTTTCTTTCGCCTTTCTTCCTGTCTGCTACTCCCTGACTTCCGGCAATTACCTCTGAAAGGCGCACTCAATCACTCCGTCGGGCGGCGACTTCTTTTGTCCTTTCTTATTCTTCTTGATGACGGCCATATTCCTTACTTACCCTGAGCACGCGACATTCTCAAAGAGCTTCAAAAAGAAGGAAAATCGCTGCCTTACGATAGACTACATTAGTCAAGTGACACGTCTTCCTAAATCCCTTAGTCTTGCTTCTCCCCCACACAATCACTATTAATCATGCAATTGGAATCTACTTACTCTGCTCTTTCCCCTTTATTTTCATTCTAACTATTCTTTGGTTTTCACCATTTATTATTCTTACTTCTCTTTAAACGTTTCCTCTGCTCTCTTCCCTTTAATTTCTTAAACAGACGCGGGTTCATTTCTTTACGTTTATTCTGAGCTTATTCTTCTCCTTCTTATTTGTTTATTTACATCTTTGTATTTTCCCCATGCTTCGTCAATATTTAACTTTCTTTTATTTTTTTGTTTCTGTATGCATTTTACTCACTACTATTTTTATTTCTACATTTGTAATATTCTCATCCTTTTTTTATATCGATCTTCTATCTTCATCTCATTAATTTCTTCATCAACTGACCTTATTCAATTTTTTTAGGTTCTTATTTTTGTCCACTGTCATGATTTCTGCTTATGTTTTATTTTATTACCGCATTCTTCGTCATTGTTTCTGTTTTAGAAATTTTTGTTTTAACTGGGTATTTTTATTACCTATTATTTTTACATACAACAATTATATTTACTCATTTCATGTTCCACGTTCAATTGTATTATTATTATCGCTAATTTCTTCGATTACTCTCCATTCACCTCTTTAATTCCTTCAGCATACACCATCTCTTATTTTAGAATTATTCTCATCTAATTATTCTCAGTCTTATTTGTTAATTTATTTATTACCATTTTCACCGTTCTTCGTAAAATTTTTCACTTTTTTAGATATTTGTTTTATCATATCTTTTTCCTCCCCATCATTTTTGTATTCTACGTTTATAATATTCTCACCTCTCTCCGTACTCTCATACTGACCTTACGAATTCTTTCCTCAGATTTGCATATTTTACTTTTGTCAGTTCTCATGACATTTCTGTCGTCATAATTATTTCTTTACTTTCATCCTTAGTCTGTCTGGTTGTTTAACATTTCCTCTCGTTCTCTTTTATATTTTACATACATAATCAGTTATTTTGTTCTTGTTCCACCGCAATTCTTGTTTTACATATATTTTTTCAATATTTAATTGCAACTCGTTATTTAATTTTGTAAACTGCTATTTTCCCCCTACAATTCTCTTGTTTTTTTCCTTTTTACCGTCGTTTTATCATTTTCAAGTACAACGATTGTTCTGTTGTTGGGTTTTGACAGATTTTTTCTATTATTTAACTGCATATAATTCTTCTCCGTCTCTCTCATTTCGTTCGGAATTTTATTTTTCAATTTCATGTTCGAATTTCCCTATTATTTTGTAAGCGTTCCTTCCTCTTATACAGCTGACCCTTATATTTCTTTCACAACTCTCGTTTTTATTTACCCCTGGAATTTGAGTCACTTTGTTCCATCTTTCCTTTCGACTATTGTTGAGTAACTCAAAATCCTTTTAATTCCTTGCCTTTTCTTCTAATTCAACTTGTTTCCTATAGTTCAATTCATTTCACTGTAGAATAGAAAAATAGGCATCAAAGGAGACATGGTCCCTTGAAATTAATAATGTAAATTATATTTCTTATTCTGTATCAACCCTGAAGAATTTACTAAATCTGGAATGAAGCGTTTTGATTATCACCGTTTATTATTTTTGCTTCTCTTTGCAACGTTACCTCTATCCTCTTCTCTTTAATTTCTTAAACGGACGTCGTTCCTTCTGTTATATTTATTCTGATCCTGTTATTTCCTTATTATTTATAATATTGCATTCTTCAGTGACGTTATGTAGATTTAATTTACTTCGTTAATTTATTCCCATCGATGCATATCTTACAAGCCCCCCCCCCCCGCAATTGTGACTGCATTTTTATGTTATTATTTTTACATAGCAATGCCGTGAGAAAGGGTGCGATGTAGCGTGACGTTATAGGGGTCGGAAGTCCTCTTCCACTTCCTTCCTTACCTACTTGGCTATGCTTCAGGAAATGACACACCTGCTTTGTCCTCCTCCTTTCACTTTTCTCAATACTCTCGTTAGCTAGCAAAAACGTAATTTATTTTTTGGTATATTCATGTCGGTAACATAACCTCTTCTCTCATTCGTTTCATATTGTTTTTATCGTATTTTTATTCAATCACTTTTTTTATACGTCTCCTGCGTCGTCTATTAACCTTTCTCTTCATTTTTAAGTTAAGGTTAACTCAAAATTTTGTGTGTTACTAAAATATTATCGTTTTTACATTTGATTTTTAAATAAGATGTTGTGATTTCTATTTTGTTGTCTAGATTTCTTTTTTTAAAGAAAACATTTAGACAAATGTAGACATCTACCTGTGTTCATTGGATCAAAAAAAAATAAACCTGCACAATTTGTCAAATATATTTAAGTAAAATGTAAATTTGGAGCATATTTCACTAGGCACATGGGGAGGAAGAGGGTTAAAGGTTGGCAGGGGTGGGGCAGGGGTAAAAATTACGTTTAAAAATTTCATTCAAAAAATTTTAATTGTGTAATTATTTGTAGAAATCATAAATTAAATTAGGTTAAAACTTTTAGACTTTTTATGTTTTCACTTGAAGAGGTTCCGAAGTAAGGGAACGATACGTCGCACCAGGTTTCATTTTTATTAATATACTAGCTGGGGACCCGGCGTTGCCCGGGTATTTATTTGTATTATACTAGGACTTTACTGAATTATTGGTCAACACATGACTAAACCGGTATCGAAAACGTCATTATATGAACTTCAAATACACTCCCAGTATTTCTATGGAGTCAAAAATACTCCCGATACAATAGCAGGGCTAAAAAATATTTTCAGTATTCTAACAGAATAAAAATTTTCCCCTACTTAAGGGATGAACTTTTACTTAAATCGCATATATAAAGATAATAATGTAACAGCAACTTTCATTACACCGGTTTCAACCAAAAACTCGATAGTTTCCATGTTATTTTCGTATGACTCATTTCCAACCCCATCCTTTACATGCTGGAAGGTTGAAATAATACATATTGTCGGGGAAACACTATAAAATTAATTGGCATCAATTTATTTTCGACTCAAATATGAGTCTTTATTACATAAAAATTTTCTCTAATTCCACCCCCGTCACCCTAGGGGTAGTAGCCGTGTCTTACCTCCAAAGTGTTTGGTTTAGGGTAGCGAGGAATATGGAAACAAAATTTTATGAAAATTGTTCTCTCCATCAAAGGTATTACGTAGAAGTGGTTTACCCTGTTAGGGGATGAACAGCAATTTAATTCACATTCTAAATGTCAGAATCAAACTCAATTACTCCACATCACCGATTTCGATACAAATCTTGACACCGCGACGATGAATGCGGGTTGAAATTATACGCAAAAAAATTCACCAAAAACGATATCTAATTAATTGACACAAAAATGTATATTAGAAGTTAATGGATTTTAAAAAAAATTGTCTATCCACCCCCGGCCCAAGCGGGGGTAACCGTGTATTACCCTAATTGTGTTGAATTAGATTCACCAAGAACACCTGTTCAAAATTTGGTCTTAATTGTTCCATCCGCTAAAGACAGTATGCGGAAGTCTTTTTTACCCCCTTCCAATCCCTCTTAGGGGATGAACTGTTACATAAATTGCATTTTTATGACAAATTTAAACTTAGCGGATCACTTTACACCAATCTCTATTTTTTTTGTGTGTGTTTGTGGCACCTCCACCCCCAAGTCGTAAGAATTCTCCACTTCGATTATGGATGAGGTTGAAATTATACGCTAGCAGTATTGGAATTAATTGACCCAGAAAAATATTTTTTATGGAAATATTGTCCGCTTTTGGATATTTAAAAAATTTCCACCACGTCTTCCCCCTGCCCGAAGGGGAGGTAGCCGAGTCCGATAGCGCTAATTTTTGAGTCGCAAAGAACACGTGTACCAAATTTAGTTAAAATTGGTCCATCCATTTAAATTTTTATGTGGAAGATACATACAGAGATTCTCACGCACAGTTACAGACAATTTTTACTATATAAATTATTATATACTTTTTATTTTTTTAAATAAATTTTTAGTCGGTATACTATATATATATTTATTTATTTATTCAACGTTACATATAATAAAATCATTTGTGGGTTAAAAGCGGCGTGTTTTGGGATGATGAGGTAAAAATAAAAATATGCAGGTGTATAATAGAAGAATAGCCGCGTATTGTGGGGTTTGGAGGGATGTTTTTATAAGAGGGTAAGGAAAGAAAAAGAGGAGTTTTGAGACATTGCGTTGCACAACAATATTTATTTCGAAGTTCGTGTAGATATTTTCCCCTCCCTTCTCCATCCCCGTCCTTCCCACCCAGTGCTGGCTTTTGTTTCAACCTCCGTCGTCGCTTAAAGTGAAGAGCGGGTGATTTTTAGAGAACACGTGTACGAAACAGTACACTCTATTTTTATTGTGTGTGTTTTTCTCCAGAGAAGCGTTGTGCTAGACCCCTGAGTCTATGTGTTACAGAGGAGAAGGAAAGAGGGGGTGGAGGAGGGAGAAATGCCTGGATTTTTCTTTTTCGCTGTGTGTTTTGTCTCCCTTTTAATTGCTTCATTAGTCTCTTGGATGGGAGAATGGAGCTTTTGTTTGTCCGGATGCGGAGACTGCCGGGAAGAATGAGGCATTAGGAAATGCCTTTTTTTCCCTCTTCTTGCAACCAACCCCTCCCATCCACCCCTCTGGCTCTGGCTCTTCATTTCGCTTTTCAAAGTCACAAGTTGAGCAGTCTCATATATATCACATATATTTTTACAGCTGCTTATCTTTCAACAGAATTGATAATAATTTTCACCTTTCCTTTTCTGTTTCAGGTATGGATCATTTTTCCTTTTTGAGGTTTGCATTTCCGTATCCTTTATTTCACCTCTTAGGTAAGTCTTAAATGATCAGAGATGCTTTAACAATTGATTATTTCAACCTCCTGCCTGTGTTTGTTATGCACATTTTAAAACGGTACAGTGACGATAATGGAATTTAAAAGTACACAGCAGCGCTGTGACGCACAAGGGACGTCATACAGTGTCGGTAAAGCAGTTCCGCTCTTCATCGACTCGAGACTTAAAAATGAGATCGAAACGTACAGTATTAGGGTTACTATTTATTACCTCCTGACTTTTCATCCTTCTTTTTAGCTTCGTAATTCTAATTTATTTTAATTAAAATTACGATGTTTACGGTTATTTAAAGAAAATGTCTTCTATAGCGAAACGTTCGCCTTTGTTGCTATGTCTCATTGTTGTTTTTTAGCCTCTTTGACGGGAAGGCGGCAAAATAAAGATCAGTATATAGGATCAATGGCGTGGAAATGGCGACTTCAAGAAATTTGAAGTAGGAAGATGAATGAATTTCGAATATACGACTTAATTTCCATAATAAATGGAAATTTCCATAATAAATGTCCTTTGAAATGTGGTGCTATAGGAGAATGAGATGAGGTGGATAGAATCACTAACGAGGAAGTTCTAAACAGAATAGGGGGAGAGAGAACAATATGCAGGATTTTGAAGGGATAGATTAATAGGCCACGTTTTGAGACATTGGTGTCTTGTAAAATTGGCATTATAGGGAAGCGTGTGGGGTAAGAACAGGAGAGGGAGGCCAAACATGGAATACGCTAAGTATATTAGGGAGGATGTGGGATGTGCTTTTTATGCGGAAGTGAAAAGGCCTGGGCAGGATAGGTTATCATGCAGGGTTGCATCATACCAGTCTTAGGACTGAATACCACAGCAAAAACAAATTTCCGCGTACTTCGTTTTATTAATATAATATATAATGTAATTTACATAACTAATAAAAGAAATAGAGAAACGTGAGATAGAATATATGGCGTTAAAAAATATAGGAATGGTACAGCTTTAATATGTCAGAAATTTTATTTATTAATATTTAATATGACGTGCAACGTTTTGTCTCCATTTATTTTTTGAGACATCATCATGTAACATTTGAGGATAATTCAACACTACAGAAATTAATAAGACAGAAACCGGGTTACAAATGTGGACATTAACAAATAAACACAACGTTTGAAAATTAAAATTAAAAAAAAACTGTTTTAAACTTATAAATTTAGAATATTGAGGACCACTACGGTGTCCTTTCATGACCCATACAAATGTCACATTGGTGGAGTCACACGAAAAAAAAATGGAGACGAAACGTAACACGGGAATTTTAATTAATGAAGTGACATAATAAAGCTGTATCTCTTATTTATTTAAAGAGTAGTAAAAAATTAAAAATGTTTTTTTGATAATTAATTATTATAAGAGATGAGAGGTCAGTTTACGTAACTGTGACGTGTGCGTGACGTAAATGTGTCGATTGGGAAAGTGTCCTTTGTATCGATCCGGGGTGCGAAACAATAACAACAACTCGTTACCGTTAATCGGCAGTTTCTATGAGATCGTAGACAAACCGATATGTTATTTTTAGCCCTTTCTGAACGGCAGTGTCGACATAATGGAAAGGAAGATTGGTCCGTCATGTCTCTCCCCTTCCCCTGACTGTTCTGTTCCGTCGCGCGTCTGCAAATAAGTAAATAAATAAATTGTGTAACTAACCCGGTCGGCTTCCCGCCAGCTATTGACTTTCCGCGGAATTAATTCTGTTTTGTTGACAGAAATTAGATTGCTATTGATTCAGCCGACTTAATTACTTTGTGCTGGCTGGATGCTGACGGACGGACACGTCAAACTCGTCGCAGTGACGTCATCTCTCTGTCTCTCTCACTCTCCTCCCACAAACTAAGGTCATTGCTGACTGCAAATATAATCAAAGTAAAAGCATTTGATCGCAAGCATAATCGGAAAGTGGTCGGTTGGACAACCAATCAGAGCTCAGTTGAACGTCGATGTTAGAGAACCAATCACCATCACACACACCTCATACGTTACACCTGGTCAGTAAAGGAGAGGTGCTCGACATGAAAGAAATTTGAAAGAGGAGAAAAAGAAGCTGAAAAATCGACGGTGGGAATAGAGAAAATATTGGATTCTAAAACAGCAATATTTTAAGACACGACTAAAGAAGATATTAGATTTTTTAAAAGCGTAGATACGAAATAAATAAAGTATTTTGGTTTGAAAAGAAGAAATGTGACAGTGGGGAATAAATAATTTATTGCCTATTAAAAGAGGACAGTTGAAGGTAAGAATAAAAAGATTTTAAACGAGCAAAGTCGAAGGTATGTGGTAAGCAATATATTGCAGTTTAAAATAGGAAATTCGAATGCTAAAAAAGTTATTAACTAATAAAAGAGCAAAGTAGAGAGTAATAGAAAAGAAGTTATGGGATTTTTAAAAGAGGATAGTCAAAGGAACGCGTTAAAGAATGTATTTGGATTTTTAAAAAAGAGAAGTGTAATGAAACAGTCACGAAAATATTGCATTTTAAAAAAGGAAAGTCATTGGGAGAAGTAAATAAGGTTTTAGATTTTCATAGAGGAATGAAGAAAGGACGAGTAAAGAAGATATTGAATTTAAAAAAGAAGAATGGTGGAAAAATAAGTTAGTGTGTGTTAAAAGAGGAAATTCGAAAGTAAGAGTAAATAAGTTATCCGATTTTTGAAAAGAAAGGAAAGTGAAAGGAACACGTTAAAGAATGTATTTAGAAGCCTAATGAGAAAATAAAGAAGATATTGGATTTGAAACAAGGAAATTAGAAGGGACTTGTTAAAGAAGATAATTGTATTTTTTTAAATGAAAGCCGAAAGTAGGATTATGTGGATGTAAGATTTTAAAAGAGGGAAGTCTAAAGAAACAGTGCCGAAGATATTGGATTTTTAAAGAGGAAAGTCATAAGTAGAAGTAAATAAGTTATTAGATTTTCGTGGAGGAATGACGAAGGGACGAGTTAAACAATATATTGAATTTTAATAGAGGAAAGTCGAATGGTAAAAAAAGTTACTGACTATTAAAAGAGGAAGTTATTTGATTTTAAAGGAGGAAAGTCGAAGGAACGAGTTGAAGAAGACTTTAGATTTTTAAAACAATGAAAACCGAAAGTAGGAGTAATACGGTTGTTAGATTTTAAAAGAGGGAACTCTAATGAGGCAAATATTTGATTTCAAGAGAGGAAAGTCATAGGTAAAAGTAAGGAAGATATTAGATTTTAAAAAATTAATGACCAAGGCGTATAGGAGTTATTGTATTTTAAAAGCGAAAAGGCAAGTACCAGTATAGAAGATCTAGTAAAGGAGAAAATATGAAAGAACTTGTAAAGAAGACATTCGATTTTTAAGGAAGAAAGTCGAAGTCAGTCGAAAAATAATATATTTAATTTTAAAAGAGGAAAATAGATGGTATAGTTTAACGAGTTTTTAAAGTGGAAAGTCGAAAGTATTTTGAAATGGACGGTATGTTTAAATGAAGAACTCAATTCCGTTCAGTGACACAATAATTACCGTTGAAGTAATTTTAATTTGAGTCCCCAAAGGAAACTCCTCGTTGCTCATAATATTAAGGAAATATTAATTTAACAAAACAACCACATCAAGCCGTTAACAAAATTAATTTCTTTCCATCTTTCCATTTTTTTGTAAAGAGAATAGCTTTTGCTTTTTAAATAAATATATGTAACTGTGGTGGAAAATTGAATTGTTAAATAAATCGTCTAATTTAGATCCTTGCGCAACTAAATTTGAAAATAGAAATGTATTTTCATTAGTGATTCATTTTTTCCATTCCTGAAACTTTTCTCTCTTCCCCTACGCTTTTCCATTTTCCCTCTCACAGAAAGCGTTACATTATAAAACGAAATAATTTACGATCCTAGCTTTTGAGACTTCGTGTTTGCTTAGCTACAACCTGTTGAGTTTCAGTTTTAAAATTTTTATTATATTTTAAATAAACACAAATTTAGTTGGTTGAATTTCACTCTCACAAATCACTGTTGTAGTTGTAAAACGAAATAAAAATGGTAACATTTTCCGCGCTACTGAATCCTCTCGTATTTAATGTTAATTAATATTCACCCAAAAATTCTTTTCGATCCATATTTACAGTGAAATAGTGGAGGAAAGGGGGGAGAGAAGGGGGAAGAGAGAGAGAGAGAGAGACTTCCTGAAACCGTAAAAGTGTTGTTTTCACTGAATAAATTAGTTTCACTCACTAAAACGAGGTGAAGTATAACATTACATGACATTGCGGTTAGAATAGAGAAAAAACAACTTTGCCAACTATTTATTATTTTCTGACTCGAACAGCCAGAAAAAGAGGATGAGAAAGATAACAGACAGGTGATACATTAAACAGTCGAATATTAAAAACATAAATAGTATTATTTCATTATTTACAACCACTAAACGAAAATTACGGGGAAATATGACATCGACTATTGGAAAAGAAACTGGAAAATTATAAAGATAATAAATAAAAGCATATTGTGATCAGATCGATATTTTCCTTGTAACACAAAACCTCTGATAAAATAAAATTATTTTTTAATTGGTGCTGAAGATTAAGAATTTATTTGGCACGTCAATTCTTTTTGTGTCATAAAATATTTACTGACCTCAGTAGCGAGAGAGAGAGAGAAAGAGAGAGATTAGGTGTAAAGAGAGGAAAATAAGTGAAACTCCTTAGAAATATAAATTGTTTCTCTTGAATCATTTTACAATAAATTAAAAGTTAATGAACCTGGAAAAATATTCACTTTATGAAAGGGGAAACTCTGGAAACTAAAAGAGAATAGACGGAAAGATAAGACGTTAAAAGAAATAATATAAGGGAATTCATGGAAGTATAATTTACATCTTTCGATGTTTCCTTTTTCAAAAAATGTCAGGAAATATGACCGAGAAAGATACCATCAATCCAAAATAAAAACGGTAAGAAGACTGGCGTTAATTTTAAAATCTTTCTTCAATGATAAAATGTCTGATTAATTTATATTTTATAATTAAATTGTAAATATTAATAATGACAACATTTTTCAGTCATATTTTCATTTATTTTACGCCTTAAAATACGTTTTATGGCACTAGTGAAAAAAAAAGAGATTAGATCTAAAGAGACATAAAAATGTGATTCATTTTTATTTGAAACACAATATAAAAGACTTAAATTAAAAAATCAAGAAAAACTCCGCATCGGAAAAAACTGGAGCCTAGGAGAAGAGACCAGGGATTTATAATTTATGAAAAAGTCATATTACGTATTGATTTTATATTAATTAAATATTAATTGGAATATTTAAAAATTTTCGTTTTAGTAGTGCCCTTAAAACATCTTTTAAATAAATTCTCCATTCTTATTGGAAATTTTTCAGTTTCTCCTTAATTCATGAGACAAAAAAAAATTCTACGATTGTGGTTTTCCTTTCTTCACTTTTTTAGTTTGATATTTTTATCCTCCTAGTTCGTCTGTGTATTTTCGTTTTCCCTTTCACCCCCTTATCCATTCCGTTTTGTTCCTACTAATCTTTGAAAAAGAGAAGAATGAAGGTCATCGCAGATGGGAAAGAATAACTCCTCCAGAGGTATTATGTTATCGGCACAAGTTTTTCTTGTTATTCATTTGTTAGTTTTTTATTCTCTCTCTCTCTCTTTCTTTCTCTGACTGTTTGTACGTATTATTCTTTCTTTTACCTATAAAATTCGTCTCATCTTACGCAATCTTCTCATTCGACGCTTTGTCTTCCATTCCTAATAGACGAACTGAGGCACAAATCAGAAGATTTTACAGGGTGTGATTTAGTTATGTGTTGGTTAACTGCATCAAACACTCGCCATTATTTCTATTTCTTTTAGGAAGTCTTTAGTTATCAAAGTAAAGGATGTAACAAAACCTATTGACTCCATTTTGTTTTTTATAATGTTATTATTTTTCTGTTCCTTCTTCTATGACTTATGTATTTGCCTGTAGAATAATGTATTGAATTTATTTCTCTGATAGTATTTTTTTGTAAATCTCTCCCTGTGATTTGGTGGTTGATATTTCAAGTCGTTTCTTCGAAAAGCCAGCGGAGATTATAAAATAAATGGTTAATTACTCATCCTGTGTGAGTGTGTGGTTTCCTGGGAGTTGATTGCAGATGATTAAGAGAGAGAGAGAGAGAGAACGAGAGAGTGAATTATTGGCTACAAATCACACGCGAGTGTGTTTGTGTGTGTGTTCTAATGTAGATAGTCCCTCTGAAATGGAAGCACCACAAATCTGACAGCAACATCGCAATAACTCGTTATTGGATAGGGCAACAGTGTTTTAGGGGAACTGCTTCCCCCCCACACCACCACCACAACCCCAAAAGTCGACTATAGTTTTGAGGGTTGTCGCCAAAATTCACCGATAAGGAAGACGGAAAACCTTGACAAATAAACGAAATGTTGGACTAAATTTTGTTAGCGTTAGGAAAGAAAGAGGGGAAAAAAATTAAAACCCAGAAAATGAGAGGGGAAAAGTTGGGGGGCAACAGGAATACTTTTGTGAGGCGTATTTTGTTATTACAATCAATTTAATCTATGACGCGCAATAAAACAAAAAATAAGTCACAAAATTCTTTAAATTCCAGCAACTTATATTACCCGTTAGTAAATTGTTCTTCCTTGCCTATGCTATCCTACTCTAGTTATTACGCTTCCGACAGGCAGTATTCCTTCAATTCCTTCAAAATATCCCTTTCCAATCTAACAGCCTTTGTTATTCCACTGTTTCCCATACTACACTCCATTACCTTGGTTCTCCCTCTATTAATCCTCATATTGATTTCTTTCTCCAGGACCACGTTCATGCCATTTATTATGGTTTCCAAGTGTTCTTCTGACTTCTCTAATACTACAATATCGTCGGCAAAGCGTAAGGTTTTTATTTTCCTCCTTCAAGAGCGATTCCTTTTCCATATTCCGTTTTAACTTTCTTCATCGCCTATTCTATATATAAGTTAAACAGCATGGGTGACAGACTGCATTCTTGATCTTCTATTCTAATTACTGCTGCCTGTTTCCTGTAGAGGTTATGTATTATCCTCCTTTCTCGATATTTTATTCCAGTGCTCTTCAAAATCATTAATAGAGTGTTCCAGCTCACATTATCAAACGCTTTTCAAAATCTACAAATGCCATGAACGTCGGTCGGTTTTTTCTTATCCTGTCTTCTAAAATGAATCGCAAAGTCAATATTGCTTCTATTGTCTCTACATTCTTCCTAAACCCAAATTGATTTTCTCCTAAGTCGCGTTCTATTTGTCGTTCCATCCTCCTATATAGTATTTTATAAATATTTTGCATGAATGAGCTACTAAACTAATTATCCTGTGCCGTTAGCATCTAACACCCCCAGTCTTCTTCGGTATGGGTATAATTATGGTTTTACTAAAGTTTTCTGGTGTTCTTCCTGGTTCGTGGGTTTCGCAAACTATCCTGAACAGCCATGATATTGTTTCTTTGGATTTAAGCTCAAAGTCAGAAAATTATGCCGGATAATTAATAAAATTTGTCAATATTTTGGTAGGGAAAGAGATGTGCCCAGGTCATCCATCCCCTCCGCTGTCTCTGATTAACAACGCAGCGCCGCGCTCTTAAAGAGCTGGGAGCTTGGTTTGTTGTCCCTTAATGGAAGACGTTTCCTTTCACTCCGTTAATAGCTGCTGCCGTCACTGTGTGTATATATGCGAAGGGTGGTGGCGGGCGCGCCATTAGGGAACGTAAAAAAATATATATGTTACAGCTAAAAATAAACACAAATAAATGAATAAAAAGGAAAGTAGCTTGCAAAGGAAAAGCAGCGGAAGGAAACTGAAGGGAGGGAAAAGCCAGCGGCGCCTCTTCTGTGTGAAGACACCGTGTCCTACTAATAACCCTCTCTGCCCTTTCCCTTAAATTAACCTTCATCCCTCACTCTCATGTCCTCTGCTCTAATAAATAAAAACATATATATCTAAGAAAAGGAAAAGAGTAACGAGTTGTGTGTCGTCTACAAACTGCACTTTGAGCTTTTCTTTCGGATTGTCTTTTGCAGTAGCTCGTTTTACTTAAACACTCCTACGCCCTCCCTATCCTTCTTACCTTTTTCTTTACCTTTTCCGCCCAATTTCTTTCTTTCCTTCTATACGCGTCTCAGCAAGCGCAGAATAAATTAGGAGCCATTAGTCTGTGTCTCCTTTGACGTGTTTCGAAGCGCCTGTCCTCATTAAATCCACCTTCCTCATCCTACTCACTCTACTATTCTTTCTTCCAACCATTATAAATGGTAAATATACAGGAACAATCGTTTTCTTCTGATAAAAATCCTCTCATCCATTTCTCTTCATAGAAACTCCCTTCCGGTATTTTCCTATCCGTTCCCTTTAATCCATCCTTATTTGCTGTTCTCGCTTTCTTGATGCCCGTCGTCTGAGTTTGTGCTCATATTCAGTGATTTGTGATACGTACCTGTCTAAATAATTATTTTTCCTGCCTCGTGACTTTCTCTAATATTATATTACACCCTTAGTGACGCTAAAGTATTTTTTTTCTGGATTGTACTGGACAGGAAAATTTTTGCGGCCGTGATTGTTTTTTCTCATTCCAGGACTAATGTAATAAATCAGTCAGATCAAAATACTTCCGTATTTGACTATCTGAATTTTCTTCATCTCACTTTTCATTTTCTCTAGTTCCTGAAACCCTATTTCAACAGCTTCGAGTTTCCGTCTAAAAATTAGTTACGGAGTAAATGCGACAAATTGAAAATTTTCTAGTATTTATATTTATGTTGGGCAGACAACTTCGTGGGTTTATGTTCATATAACACTAATTATTAATTGTAGGACGAAAGAATTATTTGTTTTTTTCCCTGCAAGGACGTATCCCACATATTTCCATAACTCAGAAATAATGTAATAAATCAATCAAATCAAACTAACGATTTTATCTTTTTGTTACTAAGCACTCATTTTGTACTTACATATTAGACTTTTTCACTATGAATTCAAATGATTATTGTAAGACTTGAAACCAGTTCGGTTTCCTGATGAAAGGATAATCTTAAAAAGATATCTGGGAAATTTTTCAGCGACTACTGAAGAAACTTGTAGAAATAGAGTATATATTTTCTGAAACAAAGAATAATACTTTCATTGAGGACAGAAAATCCGGCTGGTATGACCATAAGAATATTCCGTGGGGAAGAATTGGACAATCCCCGGCTAAGAATTAAAAGAATACTGGCCGAGGGTGGAGTAATGACATGAAATTGCCATAAAAACTTTTAGGCAGTCAAGTTTAGATTTTTATACATTTGGCATCTTTCCCTTCATCAAAAATTAACATTACCTGAGGAACGTCCATTGATTTATATTATTATAAGTATATTTGACGAAGGCGGAATAATGACTGAAAGAATAATTTTTTAGGTGGACTTCAGTATTCCACGGATAGGGAAATAATTTGTGTTTCATCAGAGTTGAATACTCCTTTGACGAATTATTCATATTATCTTTTCAAAGAAAAGAAAATTCCTGTTGTTGGGTGATTTAATTATCCTGGTCACAGGCGTCGAGTTGATCGATTGTTGATGTTGATGAGGAGGAGATGGAGGCGGAGGGAGGGTGTTGTTAGGACGGCAGTAGTCGTCGTCGGTGCTGCGGGAGGGCGAGGAGGTATTTATAACGATGGCGGCGCTGACCGAGCCAAAAGCAGCCGCCAGAGAGCTGTGCAGACTCGGCTCTGCTCGCTGAAATAGCGGTGACTCCGACTCCACGGCTAATGCGGATGTAGGTCATCACATTCAGCCGTCCAGACCACGCAACAATTATCCATGTATCCAGCCAGCCCCTTGTCCAGCCGTGACGCCTTCAGGATCACGTCAGCACGTTTCTCCTCTGACGGTGAGAACTTGTCCTGTCCGCGGACCGACAGATCCCTACTAACGCTAAACGAATAGCTTGAGGTGACTGACGGGACCAAACCACCGACAGTAGCAGGCACCAACCAACGTCTTCACCATTGACATGTTTACTGATGTGATAATTTCATTGCTTGTGTTCAGAAGAACAAGAAGAAGAGAAGGGAGATCTACGGACGAGAGTGCAGTGTGGCTGACGAGCTAATATATCGTCTCTGGGAGAGCGAACATGATTAACCTGCTATTTTGAAATGTAGAAAGTAATTTGTGTATTCATTTATCTATTACCTCAATTGAGACTGTCTCGAATCGATGAAAAGCAGTAAAATAATTTTATTTACAACCCAGTGAAGTTCCGTTCCATGTCCATATCTGAAGGTTCAATTTTACGTCTGATTTGTCTGAAGAAAAAAATAGATAAAATTCAGGACCTGATTCAGACAGTTCAAAAAACGTTTCGGTACGTATTCCTGCCATGATTATGATTCTTAACCTTTTTCTCACTGTCGTGAAACAACGCCAAAACCACGGAACCATCCTCGGCAGGTACGGCATTTTTACACGTTCACTGTCGATGACGCTTTAAAGCGTCAAGTTCAGGCTTGCTTCCGTGCCACTGACGCTTTTAAGCGTTTTTCGATCATTGCTGTTCTATGTAGTAGAGTAAGATGACACTCGCAATCGTTTTATATTACGCTGAACGTGTTAAACGGAAAGATGGAGTTGCCTGTTTCAGGATCACCCTCATGTAGCCTGTTAACCAAAAAAAAATATTGTAGAGATGATCATGGTATGATGAAAATTGTCGAGATATTTTTAAAAACTCCCTGGGAAGAAAGTGAAAAAAATGACTTGAGGAATGGAATGGCGAAACTGAACTGAGAAAATAGAGTTGGTCAACACCAACGGTGGAGGTTACAGGAACTCGGGGACATTCCAGTGTGCATGGTCCCGTGAGTGTTGCTTTCCAGTGATTGTCTCCGTGTGTGAGTGCATGGTTGTGGTGCTACGGATATACCCACCAGTGTCACTATTTTGGACACGGAGGAGGAAAGTTGCCAAGTTGGCCTGAGTGAGTGTGTGTGTGTGAGAGAGAGACAGCGACTGCGGCTCCCAGCTTCCTCATAAATAGATACTCGGTCCAAATCTCCACCCCCAACTGTGCAACATCACCTCTCTCCCCCCCCCCTCTCTCTCTCTCACACACAAACACACACAGTGTCTGGCTCTGCATCATATCAAAACGGAACGATCAGGGTGTTCAAGGCTGATCTTGACAGTCCTTTTGGCTCCATTTACCGATGTTTTAATCTGTAGGAATGTGACCAGGGAACAATATTGACGCTCAAACATTTTATGATACCGACAGACCGAAATGAAAATGTTTATACTCACGTGCCTTGCCCGATCAGTGAAAGAAGTGTCACCTCGATGGTGTTGTTGTCACTGGAATTTTAGTCTGCTTCCAATTCCCTTTCCAACTCACTTTCCAGTACTCACACATTCACTGTTCAATATTATCTGTCTCTGAATTACATATGCATCATTCTCCACGTCTCGGATTATGTTCACTAATTATTCTTCCAACCAGGGTATATTCCATTCTCTCGACTAAATATTCATCAGTCACCAAACGCATTTTATTATAATTACTTTTTCTTTGTGAATTAATTATTCTACTAGCCAGGAATATTCCATTCTTTTGACTATGTATTCACCAGTCACGCAACACGAGGCTCGAAATGGAATACCATGGAAGAGTGCTATTAGTCCAGTTGCAAAGACTCGCTAGACAAGATGTATAAGAAGACATTAGATTAGTCTAGAAATTGGCTGAAACTTCAATATGTTTGCTTTACTAATGTTTATTTCTGAAATATTGTATAGTGTTGTAAAAATTAATTGTAATATGAGTACAAAAATTGTTTTTAGTTAAATTAATTTTTTTAAAAAGTCGCCAGCCAGAACATATTATGATCTCTTTCCATTCTTCCAGCCAGGAATATTCCAATCTCTCGACTAAATATTTTTCAGTCCACAGCCGCAGAATATTTCGATCTCTTTCCCCCTTTGTATTATTCAATATAAATACTTCCGTTAATCAGACTCCTTTAAAAATAAATGAGCTGAACAGCAAAATTACTCATAATTGAATAAAATTTCACATTTTTATTGTAATAAAATTGTCCACACTACGACAGCAACACGCTTAAAGGCTAAATCTCTTTACAACAGTAATTTTGACCGCTATCTTTGAGCGTTCATATCTTATGAAGTAAACTGTAAGTAATGTTCCATACATTTTAACCTATTACAGATTTTATTTTTTTGAAGAATTTACCTTTTTTATGTTTTTTTTTAGATTTTAATTAATTTTCACGCTTCAAAATGTTTCTATTAAAGATGCTGACACGTCGTACTATCGCAACTACTGTAGCACTATAATTTTTCTCATTAATTTTATTTATGACTATTCAGGCAGTTGACTCATTTATTTATTTTTTCTTCAATCTGTTATATCCATTTTTCTTGAGATAATAGCTGACTATACTTTTCATGATGATTTCAATTCGTGACGTATCCTATTTCCACAACCGCGGATTAATGTAAATAAAATACCTTTATTCTAACTAATGGTTAACTGAAATTAATGTTGGGCAAGATTAGCGAAGAACTTTTCACTATTCTCGTGAACCTTTTTTCTAAACTATAAAAAAACGACGGAAGCCTCGCTTAGTTGACCTCCCTGACATTAGAGGAATATTTACCCCCAATAAATTTACGTTTTCCTCAGTTTATTTTCCCAAGTTTTGGCGGTTTATTTTCCCCTCATTACCTCATACTTGGCACAGCATCGTCATTGGACGACGTTGACGACGAGAAGTTCCGGTTCAGCAGAGGAGGTGGACGACGAGGAGAAGGAGAAGGAGGAGGGGAGGTGGAAGGGAGGAGATGGCGTCTCAAAATATCCTCGTCACTGCTGAGCGTCTGAGGAAGGAAGGAAAGGACGACCTCGCCCAACCGACAACTCAACGCATCAGCTTTAAAAGAGATGGACTCTGATGGATGAGCGACCTCACAACCCCAAAACAACAGGCCCCAGCTGGAACGTCGTCAGTTTCGTTCCCTTTCAATTAGTAACTCTATTTGAATTGTCAGGGAAAATACCGTGGTAAGGATAATTACCAATAGTGGAGACTATTCCACTCTTGGCACTTGCTGTGGAATATTCCTTCCTCGACTAATGTCCTTCTAATACTTGGGCGGCGAATTAATCCACTCTAAAAAAACAACAATTATTTCCCTCTCCGCAGAATACTGAAGCTCTCATAAAATATTATTCTGGGTCCGTCAAATATTCTTATAATATAAATATATGTTTGGCCTTGAGTCAGAAAATTATTCATACTATTTATTACAACACTGTAGTTCATGAGGGTCCTTCGGTAAAAGACTATTATTACTTCAAATATTTACCGCCCTTCGTAGTTCCTTCCATTAAATGCAAAACACTTGTCCCAGCCATCAACGCGAGACATTATCTGATATTTTTTTAAACATCCCTTCTTTCACTCTTCAACACTGACGATTAAAACAACGCTTTTTAAAGAAGAAAAATATTTCTTAACGCTGGCTTCAAAGAAAAACAATATGGCCCTGCCAAATTAAAGTATATCACAAGGTTTCTGACATAGAGACATTGATAATTTCAAACATTGTAATATATCCAAACATTTTGACTAATCTAGAAAGTAAGAAACTGTGATTTTCAGCCATAATTCACCTGTGGAGAATCGGCTAGTGTATTAGGATTCCATTTTCCTTAGCCTGAAATCTTGTGATGATTAGTTGAAAATTCTAGGTGTGAGATAAAGATGATTATATTTTGCAACCAAAAAATATTATAAGATGATTGAAGGACGTTAAAAATATCATCCAAGTTTTCCGCGTTTCGATTTTCCAAAATAAATCTTATATGATGGACGACACAGGCTGAATGTATGAATGTACTGAATATTATTCCCCCTAAAATAAGGAAAAATCAACCACTAAATTCTTAGAATAATTTTCAGTATTGAAAAAATAAATCTGAAAACTCGCAGGAAAGTATTTTCCCAGAGCGGAAAAACATTTTCAAAACGTATACTAATTTTTTCCCATGAACGGAGAAATAATCTGAAGACTCGTAGTAAAATATGTCCTCAAAAAGCAGGAAAAATCTCGAGAATCTCGGTAGATTTATTCTACTTCTTCCTAGGCTCAGCAGCCCATTGATGATCTTGGACAGTCGGGTCGGCCGTGGACTGTCATCTTACATGACATATTCCTAATTTGGAGTGATACACGTGGTCAGCGTATCTATTTTCCAGCAGTCTTAATCCCAGTTTCCGTGACCGTGACGACACAAACATCCAAGCCCATGGCAGAAATTTCGGAGGACCACAGGAGGTCGGAATATTTATTCTTAAAGTAGAAAATTATTCTACAAAACTTGTGATTGAAATTATCAACGCTTGTGCCTCGGAAAATCCGGATGCCATCTTTTAATTCAGGAGAAAAAAATACTACCAGGATCTATGAGAATATCTTCTTCACATTTCCAGAAATCAATCTGGTTTGGTAACTTTATTCCCTGTCAAAATTTTTACTATTTCCAAAAATTAATCTTCTGGAAATTGCAGTGTTGATCGGTTCAGATATCGATACTGCGAGAGCGGCAAGGGAAAGAAAACCAAGGAAAAAAATAGGAAAGAAAAGGAGCAGATAGCCTGGTGGCAAGGGTGGTAAGGGAAAGGAAGGGAAGAAAACGGATAAGAAAAGGGAGAAATTAATCAGCGAGATGGGCGTTAAGTGGCAGCGCTGATGGAGAGTTTTCTCGGGCCAGATACAGGAGATAATAGGTTCATCCACTTGTGCCTTCCTCAGGGCGGGGCACAATTTGCTAAGTGTTTATTCGCCTTTTGCCGCTACTGCTTCTGGGAGTCTGGACAATTAAGTTCCACGCTGTAAAAATTCTGGGTCAGCTGCAGACTCTTTGTGACTGCAGATAAGGTGACACGTTTTAAGGAGGAAATAAGGCAGATTAGCCCAGTAATTTCGCAGAGTGGGGATGGTAATGGAAGGCTAGCGAATGGGAGGTGAAGGATGTGTACATAACTCAATTAATATGGAAGTGGGAGGATTTATCTTCATAATGGAGGTTTATTAAGGCAAAAGCGTCTTAGTGAGAGGGGAAGGGGGTGGTATTTTATGGCCCTGAGGTCAACCGTATTCACCACAGGACTATGACAGTCTATAATATGCATCCCTACAGTGGAGAAAATCTTAATTAGGTTGGTCTGACTGCTTCCTCTGATATGTTGATGAGGTGAAAAACCCGGCGATGGGAAAAAACCACGAGGCTCGTGTTATCGAGATGGATCATAGACAAATGGAAGATCGAACACGACGTGAAACGGAGAAATGATCCTGAAAAAGGTGAATTAAATATCTAATGTACGTGGGAATGATTTCCTGGCGTCTAAATCTTGGCTTGGAGTTGCAGTTCTGAAATAATTAACACGGAATAACCTCATTGTTATTAAATAAACCTTTTCTATAATCGACCGAAGAATATTTCAAGCTTAGAAAATATTATTCAATATTTATTAAGCATATTATTTCTCATTTCCTCAAATATTCTTCTGATAGTAAACATTAATTTTCCGCTCTTAAAAAATATTTTACTGTGATTTATGATATTATTTAGCCGTTCTTGGAAATTTTTGTTACTATTAGTTTTCAAATATGTTTTCGCTGTTGGATAATGTTTTTCTATAATTTGCGAGATCATTTTTCCGTTTTTAAAAAAAATTCACCGTAAGTTTTGATATTATTCTTCTGCTTCGAGAAAAATTTCATTAAAAGTTTTGAGAATCTTTTTCCGCCCTTGGAAAATATTTTAGTATACATTTAGAGATTCTTTTTCCGCTTTTTGAAATTATTTTTCCATTCTTGGATAACATTTACTATACGTATTGTGATAAAAAAGGCGGATTTTGTGAGGTTGTGGCGTTATGAGGCGCAGTTCGGCCAACAACAATGGCTAGTCGGCTGAAAGATGGTGGTTCCCCGCGGGAGAGACCCGCCGAGCGTGTATAAAAAATGACGATGGTGAAACCCCGCGGGAAAACCCCACCGAACGTGTGTAAAAAATGAGGGCGGGGAACCCCGAAATTTTGTTAAATAGGGGAATTCCCATCGGAAGATTTAAAAGTGAAGCGGATGGGTGGCTCACTCCAGAAGGCCGGCGAGTGGTGGAGAGGACGGACGTGGTCCGAGCTGTGAGAAGTGAGACGAGTGGAGGAGAAGAAAGACGTGGTCCGTGCCCCAGAAGGCAGGCGAGTGGAGCAGAGGACAGACTTGGTCCGAGCAGATATCCAGAAGTGAGACGAGTGGAGGAAAGGACAGACTTGGTCCGAGCAGCCAGAAGCCAGATGAGAGGACGGACGTGAGCAGACGTGTCCAGACGTGATCAAATCTTGCAAGACGCCAGAGAGACGCACAAACATTCGAGAGGTGGATGTTTGTTGGCCCAGTAATTGTGGCTACTGCATACTCCATCTCTTGAGAGACCCAAAATCCCCTGAGATTAAGCCCGTGTATTCACTTTAAATTAATAAATGAAAAATTTTAAAATTGATCATAATTTGTTCTGTTAATTAATAAATGTTCTATACCCAAAAACGTATATTACAGTATAGACAATATTTTTCCGCTCTTGTTAAATACTTTACTACGAGTTTCGAAATTATTTTCCAGCGTTGAAAATTTTTCTTCTAATTTAATGGTTTCAATTTTCCTTTTTTGCTGTAATATTTTTGAATTGTTTTCCAGGTTTTCAAAAATATTCTACTATTTTAAATAAATACATCCACTGTAAGTCAAAAAAGGAGTATAATAAAAATATGATTCCACGACATTCAATCTTAAATTACTTCAATGTAACACACCTGACGAAATCCTAAATTCAAGACGTAACGTTTTGATATTATAGCGTTATCAATTGCTTTATTACTTTTTCCCTGACTTATGCCTAATTAATTTATGTTTTAAAATGCAAAGTATGTTAGATAAATATAATTATTCTTCTGTGAGTTGTAAGTTTTTGTCTGCTGTTGTAAAATATTCTTCATTTTCACCAATCTAATTATACTTATAAAGGTATAAAATCTATTAATTTATATTTCTAGAGGGAAATTTTCAGAATAAACCATCCAGTGTTTTCATTCATTCATCCACGAACTCCGTTCAACGTTAATTATGTTAATTTTGGAAAATTAGCGAATTATTATTGAATGAAAATTTGAAGCGGCCATTTTAAGTTCAAGTAGAGCTTCTACGTGTACCAAACACAGATAAAAAGATAAACGGCCAGTTAAATGATTTACACAAAATTCAATTAATTAATGAGAACAACAAATTCCGTTTCTGTATTGGAAACGTCTTCAGGTGTTTTACTGCGTCTGTTAATTTTATGAAATGTAAAATTACGTTACATTAATCCTCGAAATAAGAATTGTTACTTATTTTAACATTTATTGAGGTTTAAAATAATCGTGAAATCGTCGTTTTAAATTTTAATATTTATTTGGAGAACAGAGAAGTTTTACTTGTTGGTAATAATGATGTATTTTTTAGGTCCGACGTTTCTTTAATGATTAATAATCAGATATTTTTGAATGAATTACAACAGTCACTTTTGTAAGTTTTTATTTTTACTTAAAAACATGAAATACACTACGTTTCGTCTCTCATTTGAGACTTCTTCAGGTATTCAATGTAATCCATTATAATCTTCGTTTAAGTATACCTGAAGAAGTCTAATATGAGAGAGGAAACGTAAAATATTTCATCTTTTAAGTAAAACGAAAAACTGAAAATTCATTCAATCAGGTATTTTGTTTTCAGAGGTTGGGAGTTGTTTGTTTGTTTAGTAATTACATGGAATCATAACAGAATGAAAGAAACCTACCAGAAAGGGAAGCGCGAAAATTGTAATCAATTATGCTGGAAACATTTTTTACATCGGAGAACATAAATTGATTCTTGTCTCAGTTTATTAAAAAGCAAGTAGGATGAGGGAGATTTTGTTTTCCAACCTGTCTGGCTGTCGTAGAGAAATGAGAACAGGATTATTAGATACATTTAAGGAGGAGTGAGTGGAAGAATCGCGGATTTCTCTCGGTGAAGAAAGTTAACTGAAAGTCTCCGATTATACATTCACGGAATGCAAATTAAGGCTGGCTCTTCGCTACGCTGAGGAATTAGAATAATAATAAGCATAACAACAGCAGATGCTCAGATCCGACCGTAGAAAGAAAGAAATAATCAGAGCAGATGCGAGGAGTCTTCACTTATTTTCCTGGGGTGGGAGAGAGGGAAGGGGATGAAACAAAAGTGAGTGACGCCCCTCAGCAACTAGTTCCTTCAAGTTTTGGTCCAATAATTTGGCCTCGTTGTTGTATGTGGTCTCAATTTTCCCCTTCTCCCCCGAAAGTTTCCTTTCCATGACTTTTCCCTCACTATGGCGCATCAGAAAAACTACCTTTCTAATTTTACATGGCTAAATAAGAGGGAAAAGGAATTAAAATATATTCACAGACGGCAGACGCTATCATTGCGCGACGAAAAGGAATTTAATTTATGTAAATAAGACTCACAGAAATTCGTGATACATTAAATAAAATAATGATATTTATCTGGCTTAATGTAATACAATTAATGCGCAAAATAGAAGAAATTTTATTATTTACACACAGGACGTAATTTTGCATTCTTACTCTTTTCGGTTACTGGAATTACTTTTGACGCACTTAGATTACTGGGGCAATTTATCTTCCTTTGATATACCGGAAGTATTTCTCTCTGTCTCCGTCACTCAGTCTCTCTTTCTCTGACTGTCGCTCTCTCTCTCTCTCTCTCTCTCTCTCTCTATATATATATATATATATAGATAGATAGATACAGAAGCTTCATATTGTGACGCTCTTGATAGCCGTTTAGTCATTTGTTGACCAAGGTTTAAATAATGTACCAGGATAACATAAATAAATACGCGGACAACGCCGGGTCCCCAGCTAGTTCATGAAAGAACTTATCCCGAAAATTGGGGACTATACTAATTTTATTTTGAGGTAAAATTTTTCTGCTTCCTCCTCTTGGTCGTTTCTTGTATTTTATTTATAAAATAAAGAAGCGACATGAATTCCTCCCAAAGACATAGAAAAATTATAACTTTAATAATTTTCAAATCAAATTTGTGGTCTTGTGTTGTTGTGATCAGTCTTAAGACTTGTCTGATGCAACCAGCATCGAGGTTTATGGACACACTGTGACGTCATGGGAATAATCACGGCTGCCAACCATTACTTTAATCCTGAGGACATTTCGTAACGTCCACACTTAATTCGCCGGATGAGGATAATGTTTTTAGCAATACAGAATAAAATGGGTTGGGGTGGAGACTGACCGAATTTTATTTCCCACTCCAAAGAGATTTATTTTGAAGAGAAGAAACGCTATTACTTGATTGTTTTGGATAAAGTTTCCAAGCAACTAGAAGCGGACATGTTTCGCATAAAGTTTCCATGTCCTCTTCTAGAAACTGTTTTAATCATCTCCTAATAGATTGTTCCGTCGGTGTTCGTAGTTTATTTAAATTTTTAACATTCCAATAACCAGAGACTTCTGCGCCGTATGACGTCATTTTGTCTCTAAAATTGGTCAGTCAAAGTTTCCAAACTGGCTAAAATTAGAGAAAATAAACATCATTCAACTGTAGATTATTTTATTCTACTAAATTATTTCATCTTACCTCGTAAAGTTACTTTTCTAAATTAAATTCTGTTCCCCCTGGCGAATAAATTATAGTCCTGCATCGTTCAAGAAGATATATATCTGTGTGACGTCGACGTCGCATTTGGTAAGTTTAGGCTGAAGCCACACACACACACACCGACCTTTGTCCGTGTCCCTACTCAGTCACAGCACTATACACCATAGTATACACACAAAGTGGGAGACAACAGGTTGTCAGGAAATCCATCCCCTTCCTCCCCAACCCTCGTGCATTTCCACACAAAACCATGGAAATGAGCTCATCTGTGAGGCAAATAACATATATGTCAGGGGTTGGATGAGGGTGTGTGGGGGGAGGGGGGAGAGGGATTTTACAAAACCCTACTCCCCCGCTTTAGGGACCTCGAACTATAGCAGTACGGACTATTATTAAACGTGACGTCACCGTCGTAAGTTAAGCAAAAAAGAAATGAACCAATACAACTTGGAAATTGGGTAAAAACGTGTCGTTATAATAGGGGTGCGGTATCTACAGATTCTGCAGAAAATTACTGAGTACTCTTGAAGGAAGACATTTTTCGGTTACTTTCAGAGAGATTTTGAGAAACGCGTTCAATATTTTTTTTTTGGTTAACAGGCTACATGAGAGCGATACAGAAACAGGCAACTCTCCTTTAATAACATCAGGGAGAATATTACGCTGTACATACTTTGGTAATATTTCTGACATCGAGAGAGACCAAGACAGGGAGATGTATATATAGAATCAGGAAGGGCGAGGAAGATTAGGAGAGATAGAGATAAGAGATGGAGAGATATAAAGAGAGACAGGAAGAGAGAAATAGACAGACGAAGATATAGTGAATATATTTTTTGTTGTGTACTTCAGTAAATAACATTTATATTATTTTCTAATCATTACAATAATCGAACTTGTTTGAAAAGTTTGTTTTAGTTTACGTTACAGACTTCGTTTTATAATAGTCGAATATGAAACGTTTAATGATTGATTTTAATTTAACTTAACGAAAATTGTATTCAATAAGTCAGCCGCTGTTCACATTCTTCTTGGATAATTGTTTCAATTATTACTCAACATTCACGAATGTTTGAAGTATGCAATCCAGGAAATAACAGCGGGGACCATCCAAAGTGTAAAACATATTATTTGTGCATTTTTCTTCCAGTGGGTGATCCTGCTTTGCGGCCTCAGTTACTCGGACATCCTCAGTCGGGATCGCTTTTCATAACGCGTTGTACATTGTTCTGCTAATCCCGCAAATTTTACTGTAGTCTAGAATTAATCCTTAAAGACTAAGTGTTACATTGTAATGCGGTGCTGAAATATATGTAACTTACAGAATAATTTGGTAAAATCACTACGAACACATGACAAAATTGTATAAATTTAGACAGTATTATGTTGAACATTTGCTACTAAATTAAGTGATAGAGATAAGTTGAGATAGAGAAAGATTTGGAGATAGAAGGAAAGAGGAACGGTAAAAACCTTTCGGGTTCGAATCCTGGCACGGGCCATCATGGTCACCGAGACTGGGATTAAGACTGCTGCAGAATCGATACGCTGAGCAAGTGTCACTCCAAATTGGGAAAGCGTCATGTAAGATGACAGTAAGCAGTCGTCCTGGTAGGTCAAGGCCCTCAACGGGCTGCAATCCAAAGTTGACAAGGAATAAAAAAAGAAGAAATTTTTCCGCGGTAGTTGTCAGGAGAATATTTATTATTATTATTTATCTGCTATTGGGCATTTGCCCGGTGGTAGCTATGTACAAAGTAAGCACTTATGATACAATTAAAATAAATTACTATTACAATTTACACTCATTGACAATTTTGTTACTGTTTTAAGAGATTTTGACCTGTAAAAGAAAAGAGAAGTCAGGAGCCACACAGAAATCACTTCACTTCATATTCTACCTCTAAAATACTCCGCGGAATGTTTGCAGAGAAATATTTTGAGAAGAAAATTGCAAATTATAGGGAAGAATGATTATAGAGGAAGGTTGTATTTTATCGTCTGATTTTGTAATAATAAGTAAAAATTTCCGACTTTATTTTTGTTCATAACAATTTCCATAGAGTACCGAAACGGTATGTTTTTCCTCTTTGGAAATTGTTAACAATAAAAATAGGATAATAACCTGAAGAACGTAGAAATAAGTACCGAAACGTTTTTTCCTCTTTGGAAATTGTTATAAATAAAAATGGAGTCTGAAATTGGTCGTAAATTTTTACTTATGATTATAGAAGAACATTTCCCAGAGGAAAGAAAATTTTGTCAATCGTAGAGTAGATTGATCTAGTCTAAGAGAGTGAATAGCCTGATGTTACAGGAAGAATTGCAGAGTGGTTACAGAAGAAGTGTTACTGGTCGTGCAGAGATGTCGCAGTTGTAGCCGAGTGAAGTTTGCGTTTCGTTGTCATGGAGGCGCGGCGAGTTTTCCCACACAATGGCTGCAAGAAACCCGAGAAGAACAGAACACGGTCACATTCTGCGGTAGGAAGCGAGTGTCGGGTTCCTCCAGGGCCAGGTAGCAGCTGGAGTTATTCATAACGTACCTGCCACCACTCGACACTGTATTAGCTACGTGAAACTCCTCCGTCACCAGAAACCTGCGGCTCACAGACTCGGGGAACTTCGCTCAAGGACGATTATCGACTTCTCAGGCGCACGATTTATGGAATTGCGTTGACCAAGGAAGACTCTGGTGTTGGATCACGACAAACTCCGTGCAGACAAGGACACGACGTCTATACAGCTTGTGACATCATACAGTTCTGTGCTGCAACGCGCCATTCCTGATTTCACTTCACAATATTCCATTACTAGCAATCCTATTATAATTCCCTATAATATAGCTCTAGTTCTAGCTATTACAACCTTTTATCCTTCTACTTACAAATGAAGAATTTCTTTTCCATGTTCCGTTTTAACTTTCTTCGTTGTCTGTTCTATAAATAAGTTAAAGACCATGGGCGACAGACTGCGCATCCTTGTCTTACTTCTTTCATCATTTCCGTTTTATTTTCTTGATCTTCAATTCTAATTACTGCGATTAAATAGTACAGTTATTTGACAAACCTGATATCCGCTTTAGAACTGACAAAATACAGGACTAAAAATATAGAAACTTAAATATTACATCATAAGACTTAATATACTCATCATCGGACCGGACATTCAAATCCAGGAACCGGATGAGTATAAGGACCAAAATATAGACATCACAACATAAAATAGAATATAAATTATAGTAATAGTAAGATTATTCAAGTAATTATCTTAAACAAATTACATAACTCTGCTAATACAAATACAGTCATAAATAATTAGAGTATAAAATTAGTAAAAAAAATTTGAACCTACAACTACTCGACCAACGCGTCATGGAGATCCGGAAACGTGGGTCGTAACCGGAAAACCGGAGATGTTTCACAAACAAAATGTATAAATGTTGAAAGGATGAGGAGACAAAGAAATTAAGAATTCTCTCCTTCAGTCTCTCCACGAAAATAATATAATAATAAAACTAGTGTAACAGATGATGATCTTACATGCTAAAACAAATTTAAATATACGCATATAATTTATTATTGTATTCATACATATTTATATCTATGTAAAAAAATGTACCAACAAAAGAAAAATATTGTTAAACAGACCTGTTATTGAATCTAGAAAACAGGTCAAGTAAAATTATTATCAATAATAGTATAGGTATCTAATGTAAATCAATTCCTGTGCATCGTCGGGCACCCAGGTATATCTCAGATAAATAAAATTGAGGTATGGAAAGAATAAATTGACAGTGATGAATTGTATTACACTAGAGAATGTTATATACGGGCTGAAGTGAATGGTTTGATGGTGTTAATCGTGTAGAGTTTCAGACGCGGTATGGTATGGTATGGTGAAGAGACCAAAATCCATGTCATGACGACAAAAAACAATTTCTTAGAGAAAACTAAACAGTGTTTGAGAAGTGGAGGATTAATGCAGAGTTTCGTGTCTTGTCACGTGAAGCAGCCTGTAGGTGGTTTTCCCTCCCAACAATGCACCTCGCTGTATTGTTAGCCTCGCACGAGCATTGTTGAAGCTTGGTTTTAACGAGAGAGGGAGGGAGGGAGAATCCGGCGTCCTTTTCAGCAGGACACGGGGTTAGAGCCCAGTCCACTTTTCCTCCTCCTTTTTCATTTCTCTCTCTCTCCCTCCTGCCTTTGTCCGAGAAAGAGAGAGAGAGAGAACCGGGGCGAGAGTGCAAATTGCCGAGAGTAATGTACAAAGTGCGGCGCTACCTGTTAGCTTTTATGGAAGCCTCCAATTTAGACCGCCACTTGGGCAAAATACACACACACAGAGTCAGACATAGAGCAGCAGAGAGAGGCTTTTGTTAAACTGCCGCCGCCGCCGCCGTCGTCACCGTCGTTCTTCTCTCTAACAATGACGGATCTGCAAAGAGAGGAAGCAAGCAAGGAAGGTGTCCACACTCAAATATTTGCGAGGATTACGGTCCTTGCGTAAATTCGCGGTGGAGCGCCTCAAGGGTCAACTCTCGGCCAATATGGAGCTGCAGAGAGTCGTAACACACAAATGAGAAAACACACGGACGACGAACTACAACAAAGAGTCAATTGGCAGATAACTTGCAAAAATTGATGCTCAAAGAAGAAAAACAAAAGTTTAAACAGACAAAAATTGGACCACGTCAATCTTTTCTGACTACTTTGTGTCTAATAATTCTACTGTGAAGAAGAGTTGAATTTAATTTTTTGTCAGACGAGAAAATTATAAAAAAAGAAAACCATTACCGGAACGTCATGAAATCTAGAATTTATCTACTTATAATATTTTCT
Organism: Eucriotettix oculatus; assembly: GCA_034510155.1. Lineage (NCBI taxonomy): Eukaryota > Metazoa > Arthropoda > Insecta > Orthoptera > Tetrigidae > Eucriotettix > Eucriotettix oculatus. The sequence goes on along the minus strand of CM067381.1, from coordinate 21,450,073 downwards.
TATAACATTCTCTTCACTTCCTCTAATTAATGTTTTCTGTTTGTTTATCCTTGTTATAATCTCATTCGTGTATTAGATTTTCTCATTCCAGGATTAATTTTTTCTCGTTTATGTGCCTACATTTTTCATTCGTGAATATTCTCATCACATTCGGTGATGGAATTTGTTAACAGTGTGTTTCCTCATTTATTTACGTGAAATTTGAATATGTATTTTCTTACTTAAAATATTCATCTGGAATTAAAAAGGATGAAAACTTATACTTGCTCTAGGGAAAATGGCGCAATAACAGTTAAAATCAATATAATTTTATTTAACATGAAGTTTGATTTTTACAAAGAGACTGATAGATACTGTTTGAAATATAATTGTTATCTTATACTTTCCGTCCTGTCTATGACCGATGTTTTCCTTGCAAGTGTCAGTTTTCCTTCCCTTCCAACTTTTCTCCATTTCCCTCACTAATCTGCCACAGAAAATATTTTAAGCAATTTCTCTCCTCTCGCCTTCTGAACTCTTTTCTCGTTATTTATTGTGTTCTGCCTTGCGTATCTACTTTATGCACCAGACCCGGGGATATCTCAGCTCTCCCTTTCCCATTTCCCTCTCGTGTAAAGCCTGCAGAGATTTCCAGTGTTCTGGTTTTCAAGTGCGCGGGCCAAGGCCCTGAGTGCGCCTATTTTCGAAAGCATAACAACCAGAAGAGACGTTGCTCGACCTTCAGATTTATACAACACTTGTGTCGGAGGTCATCACATCCCACACGTCGCCATTCTGTCCTCCATTCCCTCAAGTTCCCTTTCAGAGGAGATTGAAGTTAACCCACTCTATCTATTGTCTCTCTTTCTCAAGTCTACGTTTTTCTCAAATATGTGTTCTCTCTGTCTGTTTTTCATTTATCTGTGTTTTTTCCTTAATTCTATGTGCCGCGCCTTTTCAATTCTCTCTGTTTCTCTTTCTCGATTGTCTGTGATCTCTTTTTAAATTCTTTGTCTCTCTTTCTTAAGTCTGCATGCCCCTCCTTTTGAATTGTCTCTGCCTTTCTGTCTCGATTCTTTCCGTCTCTCATTTTCAGTTCTCTGTGTCTGTTTCTCAATTCTGTGTGTCTAACTCAATTTTCCGCCTCTATTTCTTAACTATGCGTGTCGCGTCTTTTTAATTCTCTCTGTTTCTCTTTCTCAATTTTCTGGGTATCTTTTTTTCCCAATCACTGTGTCTCTTTTTTAATTCTTCGTTCCTCGCTTTTAAATTGTTTGTCTCTCTTTATCAATTCTCTTAGTCTTTCTTTTCCAATTCTGTCAGTCTCTCTTTCTCAATTCTATGTTTCTTTCTTTTTTAATACTTAATTCTCTCCATCATTCTGTGTTAATTATTATGTCTCTCTTTCTAAACTGTCAATGAATTATCATCTTCACCGCGAGTTATTGAACATTTTGTATGTTTATTAACTAGTTAAAAATTTAATAACTGAAAAAATATGTTAATTTAAGTTCAACTATCATTTCACGTTTTACAGCAATTTAGTCATTTCTTTTGACAGACCTGACGTCATAATCTATCCTGTTGAAAGGTCTATTAGTCTTTAGGGTAGGAACATTTTTGGTCTAAAATTGTGGGAAGGAATCCATCTAACGCTTCGGAAGCTCATCAGAAAGCTTCACTAGTGAGGGAGATAGTAGAAATTTTTAGGAATTACTGGACGGATCAAACAACTGACCTCACCTATGCCAAGTTTGCTCTACGGGGCGTGTGCAGGGTCCGAAGACCCCTTACCGAAGGTGCTCACAGCTCTTCAAACAAGAACTGACAGTGCACGACCATCGAGGGCGTTGGCAAGACCAGCCCTACACCCGAGTGTTTGACCACCGGTGGGAAATGCGCTCCAACCACAATAATGAAACCTTCTCTAGGGTGATCATTACAGAACACCAAAATTTCATGGCAATCGGGTAAATGGTATCGGAACGCATTCCGGGCAAATATATAAGTCACAGTGTTTTCGAATGACAACCGGTAGATAAAGACCAGAGCGCACAGTATACATGACCTTTTATTTATATCGATCAAAAAAAGTATCACTTGCATGAGGTAAGCACACGAGATCTGATTGGGCAATAATCTGACGCCTCTCTACTCTTCACCTATTTTTTCAATTACTCAGCATCACGTAACCAGTTGTCTCCCTCGCCTGTTTCAGCTAGACATTCTAACTTGGTGGCAGCTCCCCTTTAATAACTGTGAACGAGGTACATGTAGTAGCATGGCTCAGTCATGTAACCCACGACGATCATGAAGATGGTGGATGACGACCTCATTCAGTCTTAGCCGCAGTAAAGGGGGTGTGGGTGGCGTGCGCGCTTGATATATGGCTCTTTGGAAATAGTTGTGTGTGTGTGCCCTGAAGGGTCGAGGAGGGATGTAGAGATTATCGGAATGGCGTCACGTAAGTGGAGGGTTGAAATATAGGGCGGTGACGTGACGCGGGCCTTGAAAATCCCTCTTCTCTCGGGAGGGTTAGAGGGTAACCACCCCCGCCCCGCCGCTCGTCTCGTCAGTCTCAACCCCACTTCAGCTCACTTTATATTAGCCGTTAGCTTAATTTATCATCCTTATTCAGTTTTATTCCTGACAACAATCCGATAAGCCTCATTTTCTGGGTCCTTTAAGTGACATAAACGAAGGAAGCCTGTAGCACTTGGTGGAAAATCCTTAAGCTAAAACATGTTTTAAACAAATTTAATGTTTCAAAGTGCAGTTAGGAAAAGTTTATTAAATTTATTGTTCGAAACAAACCATACAGTTGTCAAAATCAATGTTCTGTACATCAGCAGTTTAAGTCCTATTCGTTTTAAAGAACTTTCCTACTCCTGTTTCCTTTTTCGTTAACTTATTTTCGTTACCTATTCAATTTTTATATTATATTATTCTTATTATGTAGAAATAAGAAAGCTTATCGTGTATTCCGATTCGACTAGTAGATTCTTAAGAATACATTTGCACCAGTATATGTATAGCACCCAAACTGAAGAATGAAAGGAAAAAAATACATACAGGGGTCGACAATTAGATTTAACAAGGGGGTTAAATGGAAGGTAGAAAATTCTTTAAAACTAATGAAACTTTAGACTGCAGACTTGCAGTAAAATATATATTTTGATAACTGTATGGATTGATTTGAGAAATAAAACTTGAATATAAGAAATTATTCATAAAAAAAATACATTACTAAATGACATCTATTAAGAGAGGATGAAAAAATAGAAAAATAAAATGTAGAAGATTCTGATTGCATTTATTGGGAGAATGATCCCAAATTAATTAATTAATTTAAGATAATGGTCAAATAAACAGATAATTAATTATGTTGATCTGGTGGTGGTGGTCAGCTAAAGTATCCAATTCATCTCTGGATATAAATAATGCAACCCCCTTATCCTGCCTCTTCTATTCCTATTCAGAATAATTAGCAAGTAATTATTTGTACCGTATCTCTATTAGAAACAACATTAATCTAGGAATTTGGCTTCTTATGGAAGAGAGACGGAGAGAGCGCCTTGTGTACCACATGGTCCAATTCTCGCGCCCTTCATTCTACAATAATTGCCTTTTCTGCTGCTCTTAAATAATGTTTGGGGCTAATTTTAGCCTCTGCAGAGCCTCAAAGTCTGCGGCAACGTATCCGGAAAGGAACGAAATAAAAAAGGTAATAACACGAGGTCCGTGAGAATCAGGACGACATTGTTGGTAAGACGAGGAGGATCCCACGGAACACTGGCAACAAGAGCGACGGTAGGAGAAAACCTCTACTGTTATGTCGGACAAGTTAAGAACAACATCCACCAGGTTGGAGCTAATTTGTAATCGTGAGAAAACAAATACGCGGGAGGTGGTTTGTAGGCCGAACGGAACTCAGATCATTTGTAAACCAAATAGCCTCGGCCAGATCTGGAGCGGAAATTGATTTCTGGGCGAATATTATTCAAGGTTCCCCTGAAATTCTCGGCCATTGTACGACGTGGACCGAAGCTGTCGCGGCTTACAAAACGTGAGGGAATGAAACCAGCTGACTCTGGCGGAATTCATCTTCTACTCTTCCTACCAATGTGTTCTGTTTTGCTCTTATATATTGTACTTTTCTCATCGCCGTTTATCGATCCATTTCCTTTCACACTCGCAAAACTGCAGGTTGCTAACTATTTTCCTTTTTTTCTTCTCTCGCCACTTCCGCGACAGATCCCTTGTATATTTAGTTTTTCTCTTCTCCGTCGTCCTTACTCAGGCAATGGAATTCCCCGATTAACAATTCCAATTAATCGAATTCCATCTTCTGATAGCTGTAGGTCTCACATTACGGCAGAGATATGAGTGTTGGTTTCTCTTTGAGAAGAAGAACTGTGGTAGTGCAAGTAGAAGAAGGATATGGAAGGAAAGGAGACCGACGGACGGCCAAGGAAAATTCAGAGATTTCTCTTTTTTTACCTTCGTTTTGATCCCTACCGAGTCTACGTGACTACAATTTTCTCAGTATAATTCTGGGGTTAACCTCCCTACCGAGTATCCTTGACCACTCTTCTGTTCCTTCTCCTTCCTTTTCCAGGCTTTGTAATTTCTTTCTTGTTTGAGGTTGCTTACCGTTTATTTCTCTTTTTCTAGTATAATTCAGGGGTTATTCTCCCTACCGAGAATCCTAGCCTCCATGCTAACCTTGAGAAGGGGGATTGTGAAAGTAAGAGAAAGAGAGTCAAGGGTTTATAGGACTGCTCGACTATACGAGGATCCTATCCTCGTGGTATTCCCCTCAAAGAGATTAGGGGTAAACCTAGAACAACCTGCATGAGGAATGTGTGAAACGCGAACTTAGTGTATTTCAATGGTATACGGAGGGAGGAGACAGATTTTCAGTTTGTTTGATGTTAGTTTCTCTCCTTTTTACTTTACCATCTCCTCAATCTTCCCACTTAAAGTTTCTCCCCTAACATCTACCCGTTTCAACCCGTCTCCGTCTCTATTCTACTTTTGCAACAATTAATACCTGTAACATTTTCTAACGATTTATTTAACTGTTTTTTTTGGTCCAACGTTTAACCGAGGTTGATTTTCTGTCTCGAGAGAAAGAAAACGGTGTGGCTGTTGAATTAAAATTCAATATGAGGGAGGAGTGTCCGCTGTTGAACAAGCGAGGGGATTGATGTTTGCCCTGGCTCGGCCTTCGATTTGCATTTTAATTCGAAGCGGAGTAGAACAGGACTCGGGGATTATTCTCTCTCTCTCTCTCTCTCTCTCTCTCCTGGCAGAGTTCAAGCGTGTCCCACAGCTGATAATATATACTTTTTAAATTAAAAACACAGTGCCGTGAAAGAGAGAGAGAGAGTTGTACTTACTCACTGTATTATTCATCTGGTCAGCCAGCAACAGATGGCACTTCCTCCAACAACGCTCCAATACAAACACCACTTACAACCTCCCCTTTTCTTATTCCAATAGTTTTTCAAACCCTGCCCCTATTATTATTTATCCTCTGCTATTGACTTTTCTCATTTCCTCGACCACTTTGAGGAACTCGGCAGCTCTGTCCCTTACATCATAATCTACCTTGTCTTATGTGACGAAGTGATGAACTCCTCACACGTATTATTTTATGTTGAAGGTTTGTCTCGAGAGGGATTAAACAATTTTCTGCGATGATACTGCTCCACCTGTCACTTCTCCATCTGTCACATAATCTTTCTCTCTTCCCTATCCCTTCTCTCCCTACTCTTTCCCCTTTCTATCTCTCCGTAATTATCTCTTCCTATCACCTTTCCTCTCCCTATTTCTCTTCCTTTACCTCACATCTTTTCTCTCCCTATCTCATCTTATATCCCTCCTTATTTCTCTATATCTATCTCTCTGTTGATCGATCTGTCTCGATTTGAGATACATTACCAGAGTATGAAAAGTGTAAAAGTTTTGTTACAAGCGGTTGAAAAGAACTGTATATTTTATACATATGCTTATGTATAAAGTATTTATGTAATATGCAGAAAATAGCCACTAGGATGTTAAAAAACAATCATTCATTCAATCAGAAATTTTCTCTCTCTGCCTCTTTATTTATCTCCATCTTTCTTTCTGTCATTTTTTCTTTCTCCCTTTCTTTCCACATTTCCCTTTCTTTCTTCCTTCCTTCCTTTCTATGTCTCTGTCTATATTTCTCGCAATCGATATGTAGGCTCTTTCCGAATTTCGATTTCCACGACGGAGAATCAAACTTATCTTTCAGTTTCGAAACTTATTTCATGACGCCCTCATTTTTGTCCGTTTCCTCCACGGAGTTTATCTGTTTTGCTGTATTCGTGACCTGCTGCCTTCATCTGCGTACGATGTACGAGGTGACGTCATTCCCGTAATAGCCACCGAGGTTAGTTCTCACGGTCAACTCGGGGGTTACACAAGCAACAATTTCCCCCCGATGGAAAAGTCGCGTGTTTGTCGTGGAATGTCCAAGCAAGGAAGGAAGAACAAACAACTTCGCCTTTCTTCCCCTGATGAAACCTGAGCACGCAACACGGGAAGTGCGTGCGTCTTGTGAATTGTTGAACAAACAACCGCACTCAGCAACAATGAGGTCGTCGTAAGTACCGTTCGTCAGAAACCGCAATACAAATATCCTGCCAGAGGGAATCCATAACCGCGCGCGAATAATCGATAAAATGTGCTGGAGGAGGAGCGAATATCTGCGGTAAAATTCCTCCAGAAGCTGAGTGGCCGACGTTGTTATTGAGAGCAACAGCAACCTTCAAACAACACCACCAGAAATTTCAGATATTCTGCAGACTCTCTACAGCTCACTCACTTACTTCAAAGTTTCCGACCAGGATTAAACTAAACGGAACAAATGTCCTTGTCAAAGGAAACCAGGGGACAAAATGTTCGGCTTTGCTCTTTTATCCTACTTTTCTCCTCGCCGTTTAACAGTCATTCTCTTACACTCAGGTATAATTTTGTTTATTACTTTTGATCGTTGACTACTTCTAGAGTTTTTTTCTCTTCCTATTTCCGCGGCAACCATTGGCTGTTGTTGCTGTAATAGTTTTGAACCCTTAGACCTGTCTCCTCTGTTGGTTCTTCTTCTATCTTACTACCTTATTCGATTTATTTATTTGTGTTTATCTCTACCATTTCCTTCCTGATCCATGCTGATCTATTCTGGGTCAGCATTTTAATTTCCACAAAACTAGCACATCCCATATCCTCCCAAATCTGATCATCCTCGACCTCAATCTTCTGATCCCTTCCCTCTAATGCTAATTTTACAAGATCTTCGTGTCTTGAGTCATGTCAGGTCACCGTTGGGTAACTGTTTTAAAATCCTTATTTTTGAGTTTAAAGTAAAACTGCCAGAGTGAGATACGGCATAAACGAGAAGGGTAAGAACTAGACTACTCATTTTCTTCAAAGCTTTTGCAGGTCAAAAAACAACATGACTATGAATTTGATATATAATGGAAGAAGATGAGTCGCTACGATTCACTTTTCCAAAATTAAGACTAGCCAGGAAAGACCCGGATTTAATTAATTCATAAACAGTAAACTAAAGTCAAATGTTAATATACCGCAGTTAAATAATAATATTTCTTTCATTTATTTATTAATGTGTGAGGATTAAAAGAGGGAAAACCATGGTGATGGAGTGTAGTATAGGAAACAGTGGAATAACAAAGGCTGTTAGATTATGAAGGGATATTTTGAAGAGAGGTAAGGAATTCTGCTACTTAGGCAGGGATGACAGAAGTACAGTATACATAAAGAATATGATAGCACAGGGAGGAAAGGCTATAGAAAAAAGAGAAAAAGGGCTAATATAAGTGTGAATATTAAGACTCATTACTGAAAACGTTTTTTTTTATGTAGTGTGGCGTTATATGGGCGCGAAACGTGGAAGGTAGGAGTTGCAGAAAGGGAAAGAATAAAGATTTTCGAAATGTGGTGTTATAGGGGAATGAAATGGGTGGATAGCGTAAGGACCAGGAAGTTGTAAGGAGAATAGAGGAAGAGAGAACAATTTGGAGGGCTTTGAAGGGATAAATTAATAGACCACTTTTTAAGACATGAGGATCTTGTAAAATTAGTTTAGAAGGGAAGTGTGTCGGGTAAAGACAGAAAAGGGAGGCCGAGGATGGAATACGGTAAGCTGATTAGGTAGGATTTTGTGTGTGGTATATATGTAGATATGAAAAAGCTTGCGCATGATAGGTTAGCGTGGATGGTTTTTCTTCTTTCTTACTACCTTGTCGGATTTATTGATTTAGTTTTATTCCTGCCATTTCCTTCCTGTGTCAATTCTTTTTTACTTATTTTCTTTCTGATTACCTTAATTGAATTATTTATTAATTTTTATCTCTGCCGTTTTCTTCCTCTGTTGGTCCTCCTTCTTTACTTGGACAGAGAAAATCTAATCAAAACTATTCCGGAACAGTAAGCATTGTTTCTTACTGTCTCTTATTTAATTGTAACTTGATGTATTAGTCACCGGACTATTTTTAGATTAAATGAATGTATAAGGGCCGCAGCTGACAGTCTTTATTTTGCTTCCCAGACCGCCAAGTTGGTTCTCTGTTTCCTTGCAGTTCAACATATTTCTGGCGTTGTCTAGCCTCATTTTATTCACACAAATGCCTAACAAATATTTTCAATTAAGGTTTTCTTTTTAAGTAATCACCAGCAAGTGTACAGTTATTGAATTATTCAGAGACCTGGAGAGACCTACATGTGACCTTTAGCGTGCTATTTACATTTCTTTCTGTCTATTTTGTGGACATTGTGGCGCTTTGTTTGCCACGCATCACTTTGTTTATTTATTTATTTACCGAGGGCAAAGTGCTCTAGGTGGAAGAGACTCCGCCACCGCCTTCAACTTGCGAAAACAAAAGCTCGCGGTATATATATATATATACGGGTCCGTAGATACATTTGCGTGTTATTGATGAGAGAGCAACGATAAGGATAAAGCCGCTGCCGCTACGGGGGGGATTTTTTGGGGGGTTGGGGGCTGCAGGGGGCTTGATGCTGCTGTTGATGTTTGCAGTCTTATAGAGAGAGGGGGGAGGAGGGGTGGGGGAGAGAGAGGAGAGACTGCAGATGTGCGAAAATAGAAGCCAGCTCAGAATTTCAGATCAACGCCAGCAGAGAGCACAAACAGCAGCCAACTCTCTCCTCTTCCTTTCAGCACTCTGGCGGATGGAGGATTATGGGAAACAACACATACTCCCACCCCCTCACTCGGTCTGAAACCCCACACCCACAGTCTGCCCACCCCGCGACGACATCAACATCTCTGGATATCAATAGCAACATCTGATGCGTAACATCTGTGGGGGGATTGTGGAATAAAATCCTCAGAATCAATTAAAGATTAACAACTATTAAACATTAATCTCCCTGTTGACAAAATTTGCTTTCTGGATGGAAAAATGCAAAAAGCAATTCAGATGTTAGCTTTTCGTGGATTTTTCATTACTTGAGTAAATAAGAAGTACCGAGAAACGACAGAGATAAAAAAGTGGAAATAAAACTGATAAACAAATAATTGTCGAGTGAATGTTTGCAAGGGAAACAATTGGTTATATCTTTCTTATTCACATTCAAGGACAAAATGTGCGTTGCTGGAGTAAAGGAGACATCAGTTGAAGGAAGCACACTGCGAAGAGTAACATTAATAAACAACGAGAAACGAGGAAATCAAGCAGAAAAAGAAAAGAAAAGCCAGATTATTGAACGAAAGTAAGAAACAATACTTACTGTGCTCTTACAGTAACGGAATAGTATTAATTAGATTATTTTCTGTCTAAGGTAAGAAGAGAGAGTTACAACACAGGAAGAAAACGGCAGAAATAAAAATAAATAATTCAAGCAATGTTCAGAAAGAAAATGAGTAAGGAAGAGGCAGCAGAAGAAAACAAATAAAGAAAACAAGTAATAAAAAGAAAATGATTAACTAATAAAAACCAGCAGAGTAAGAAAACGACAGACAAAATAATTTTGACAAATAAATCAATGAAAATCAGAAATAAAATTAAAGTAAAAAAGGGAAATAAACCGGACTGATGAGATTTTTAATCGAATGAAAGTAAGAAATAATTATTTACTCATTCACAAAATGACAAGTTTACAGATGCTGACTTCGTGTATTGTTACACTAACTTATAATTTAATTTATCGTATATTCCTTTGTATAAGTAAAGAATAAGAACCGAGAAAACAGAGGATAGCAGAGAGGGGAAAAATAAAAAAGAAGATGATAGTAGGAAGCTAATAAGCCGAAAAAATCAGCGACAAAAGGTTGAATTTATATTTTCCGAACGTTTAATTGACTAGTATAGAGTATAGAGTATATATTGGTTGGGTATTCCTTTTCCTGACTACAGAAGAAAATCCAAGGAAACAGAGGAAGAAAAAGGAAAACGACAGATAGAAAAATTAATAAAAAATAAAAGGTTAAAAGACAGAATAAAGTTCCTAAAAAGGCAACAGTAAAAACTAGACTTGGTGGCTTTCAATGAATAAACCGACGAAAGTATGAAATAATGAAGAATAAAAAACTGATTAAAGTAGGATTAGAACTACTAATTAATTTTTCTTAACTGACTAAAAAAAGACTCGTTGTGGAAACATTCATTAGGTTGTTCTACACACACTCACACAGATATTCAACAACAACAATACGCCCACTTACACAAATTACGAAATATTTTCAATTATAAGCTAATTAAATCGCAACGTAATTAAATCAGCGATTTCATAAATCCACTAGTCAAATCGCAAAATAAATTAATACGAGCTTGTTGTGAAATATTTGGGGGGGGGGGAGGGTTAGGTGGAATGGAGAGAGAAAATATAATTCTGCATGGCATCACGTATGTGGTTACGAGTGTGGTAATTTGTAGTGCTTCATGTTTTCTATACAAGTATTAGTTGTCTCTCTATCTCTTTCGCGTTCTATATCTCTACTCCCTCTTTCTATCTCTCTCTTCCTATAACTCTCTCTCTTTCTATAACTCTCTTTCTATCTCTCTTTCTTTCTCTCTCTCCCTTCATTTAATGAGTCACCCCCGAGACTCTGTGGCCGGTCGACTTTCGCGGGGCAGAAGGTAACCGTTGCTTTATTCCGCTAACCTCGTTTTAATTGTAGAAGGAGGGGGGAGGGCGTAGAGGGGAGTAAGAGCCGCTGGAGTGAAGTGGTTTGCAACCCTCTTACACCGGAGAGGCCAGGACGGGGATGAAACGTGTCTGAGTACGAATTAAAAGCGGAGATGGAGGTAATGAAGAGACGCACTCGACGTCGTTTACAGCTAGCCTGGATTTCTAGGTAATTTCCACCCTTCCAGCCTATCCCATCCCCCCCCCCTCCTCACTCGCTGCTCCCCGCCATATTTGCTCTGGCGGCGAAATTTTTTAATATAGGATATTGCGAGCGTTTCGTTCCGTCGCTCTGTATTCCAGGCAGAGTTCCCACCCACTCACTCACTCACTACTCCTGATACACGTATATTTATTTATTTTTCTCCCTCCGTCCATCCTCTCTCATACGAGTCAAGTCTCTCTGTTTTCGTTTCTTCCTCCACCCTCTCTGTTTAACCCCCCCCCCCCGCAACCCTCAGTTTTTACCCGACAATTCTATTTCATTTTATATCACTAAAAATATCCTATTAATCTTATTTACCCTGAAACTAACTTTTAGAGAGTAACTGTTGAAATAGAGTTCATGAGTTTCTAAATCTAGAGAAATTTAGGTATAAAGTGACTTTGACATTAAGGAACACAGCGAAAGTTAGGGAAGAATTTCGTCCATTAGTCCTGGAATGAGGAAATAGGATGATTCGTTACAAAAGACATTACGAAATAATTTTTTTCCAAGCATAAACTAATAATAATTATAAGTGATTGGGGGCGAGTTTGAGTGTGATGCTGAGGTTGGTGTGATGCTGGGAGGTTTGAATCCAATATTGAAGTCGACCCGTTAAGAGGGGATTACTGGCCGGCGCGGAGGAGGATTGGCAGACCAAGTCACATTATAAAGTCAGCTTTAGCTAATATAAACTTGGAAGGTCGTAAACCCTCTTTGGAGAGGGACAGTAAAGTTTAAACTAGCAGAGCCTCCTCCTTGAAGGCGGCCGTCGTTAAAGTTGCTTCATCTTCGTCCATCCCGTTCCACGCGAGACTTGGCGAGAAATCAATCACAGACCACACCTACGAGTCATACTTCATGTATTTACAATTATAAATTTTTACAATTTTTGGTATTCCTATTTATATAGAGTCCCAAGAATCTATTGTATATATTAATACCACATTCTATTTATTATCAGTTTGACTTGTTCTATTTCCTTCATAAAGGACTGATTGATCTTATAAATTTAATTTAATTAAAAATCAATCTTTCCAAAACTATAAACTATGTCGAAATCACGAGGCAATAAATAACACTAAATATGGTGGATCTTCAAAAATCATTAATAAATGTACCATAATATATCAATTTTAAAAATATACCACTAGAAAATTGAGTGACTGGTGTGATAAAACTGAAATGAAAAAATATATAAATCGGACAATAAATCTCGAATTAAATTATAAATCTCGAATTAAATTATATTTCATGAAAACACTACAAAATAGGACTATCATGTTTCCATAAAAAAAGAATTATGCAATACCCTACAGACGGCAGTCAGCCAGAATTGAACGAAAATAAAAGAACTTATATATTGAACGGACGATGAAGAAAGTTAAATGTGAATCTGGAAAAGGAATCAAAATGCAAGGAGAAGATATAAAAACCCTAAGGTTTGCTGATGATATTGTACTATTAAGGGAATCAGGAGAAGATTTGGAAAACATAATGAATGGCATGAACATGATCCCGGAGAAAGAGTATAATTTGAGGATTAATAGAGGGAAAACCAAAGTATTGGACAGTAGTAATTGAAACAGTGGAATGACAAAGGTTGTTAGAATAGGAAGTTGAGGAATGCTATTACTTAGGTAGTGTAATAAGTAGAATAGGATAGCGCAGACAAGGACGGCTATTATAAGTATGAATGAATAAGAAGTTCTCGGGATTTCACCCGGGTTATGTCATTCATAAGATACGACGTTTCGAAGGCTATCTTATGAATGACATAACCCGGATGAAATCCCTAGAACTTCTTACTCAGTCTATCCACCGGGAAAGCCTACATTCTCTAATAAGTATGAATATTTGGAAATCATTGCTAAAAACGTTCGTATGGCGTATTATGGGTACGAAACGTGGACGATAGGATTGTGGAAAGATAAAGAATAGAAGTTTTCGAAATGTGGTGCTACAGGAGAATGAGATGGGTGGATAGAGTCACTAACGAGGAAATTCTAAGCAGAATAGGGGAGGAGAGAACAATTTGGACGACTTTGATCAAGAGAAGTGATAGATTAATATGCAACGGTTTTACACAGGAGGGTCTTGTAATATCAGAATTTTAGGGAAGTGTGTGGGGTAAGAACAGAAGAGGGAGGCCAACGATGGAATACACCTAGCAGATTAGGGACGATGTGCGATGTGGCAGACGCTTGCGCAGGATAGGTTAGCCTGGAGGGTTGCATCAAACGAGTCTTGGGACTGATTACCACAACAACAACACGTTTCCATTCAATTTTCGGGTATATTATCTCATAATTACTTGGTTTAATAAATTTAATATTACAATAGGCAATTTACTATCTTAGTATTTAAGTATGTATTTAGATACTTACAATATATAATAATCCCTTATAAACATGTTACTGGGTATAAATTTAATATTTATTTTATATTTAAATATTTATTTGTTATGATAGATGTACACAAAAATATTATAAGAATGAATGTGGAGGAAACATTACTGTAACAGCAGTACGTTGTAACTGAAACATTGTTGTAACAGTTATAAAATGTGCAAATAAACCTCAAGCATCCAAAGACTGTATTGCATATTATTTAACACATAAAAATCAGTACTTTTAATTGCAAAAAAAAATCGACTTCTGTGAAAGGAAGAATATATTTTGGCCTGAATCATCCTTAATAAGCTTATAAAAAATAATACACGGTCGTATTATCCTCTAATATTATTCTCTTCAACACATATATTTGAGGATCCCTCAGCAGCTGGACAATGGAGGCTGAGGGATGAATCAGATATTAAGGACTTTTAGGGATTTTCTTTATGGACGAAGCATTCTCTTAAGTAGCAATAAGGGGAAGAAAATAAACTGGAGAGTATGAGAGGAGGGGGGAGGAGAGGAATCTGTTTTTATATGCGAATATTGAGGGTCTTGCAGATCTATGAATAACGGAAGTCTAATATTGAAAGGATTACAACGCAATGGGGGAAAAAGTTTTTATGTAGGGGGAGAGAACGGTCATTCGGCTCTGAATGGCGGAGAGTTGACTGTGAGTGTGTGGTGTGTGGGGAGGGGGAGTGCGGGGGCGGGGGAGGGGGAGTGGGTTAGTAGAGTAACGGGAGGAGGATGGTGAGGGGGTGAGATGTGACGTGTGTGGAGGGTTGAAACTCTGTGGTCAGCATTTCTTGCTCTCTGCTCCCGCAAAGGAGGGGTGGAGGAAAATAATAACCCCCTCTCTCTCTTTTATTAGTGTGTCTGTGTGTTAGGGGGGAAAATTTGCTTGTTCGGGGAAAAAAAGTTGGACGATGCTCAATGATGGAAGGAGGATCAGCAGAATATTTACTCGAACGGAACCTGAGTCGTCCTTGTGGCGATTCTGACCCAGGGATGACGCGTACAAGCAAATTTTTTTTTTGTTTTACTTTTGGGATAGGAGAGGAGAGAAGAGGAGAGAGAGAGAGAGAGATCGACGGCTGAACAGAGAGGGAGGAACGGTAGAGAACTGATTGTTTCATAACTATAACGTGTCAAATTAGACCATGAATCAGTTTTCTTCTATTGTGTGTAGTTTATTTTTAAACCCGTTATTATTTGAACAGAAAAATCGTGGGAGAAGGGAACGGAGTGAGAGCAAAAACTAATAGAAAACGTGGCTTTGAAATACACAGAAATTTCAAGCAGTTTCTCAGTTACACCGTTCTACTGTTACAACAATGCCTCAATCACATCGCTCTACTCTTCAAAAAATATTTCAGTTACATCGTTCTACTTTTCTAAACAATATTACAGTAACATCGTTACACTTTTACAACAATCTTCGCAAGATTCAACTTTACAGTAAATTCTCAAGTATTCGTTAATTATAGACGATTTTTCTGATGGGTTAACAAATTAAAATACGGCAAAATCAAACAAATAGATTATGTTAGTTAAATTTGTTTGCTGACATATTTGGCCTTATTTTTCTTTATTATTCTTTAATTCGTCTTTGATCCACGAATGATCTTATTCTCCAAAACAATTTCTCTGGATAATAACAAGATTAACCATTCCTCTTCATAAAATAACCTATATATATTATCAGATTTAAGTATATCTATTTTCTACCCTATTTGTATTCTTTTACATGTATTCGTGTTGAGTAATGAACCTATTATTAATAAATGATTTTATTGAGACCGCAGTATTGGTTTCTCAAATTTTTGTATATTTATGTTTCAAGCTACCATCTGGTCTATTGTTGTTGTTGTGGTATTCAGTCCTAATACATAAATAATAACAAATAAATCTTTTAACATAAAATAAATATCAAATTTATACCCATGCTTATAAAGGATTATTATATATAGTAAGTAATTAAATATAAAGATAATAAATTTTCTACTCTAACATTAAATTTCTTAAACTAAGTAATTATCATATAATAAATCCGA
Source organism: Eucriotettix oculatus (assembly GCA_034510155.1). Classification (NCBI taxonomy): domain Eukaryota; kingdom Metazoa; phylum Arthropoda; class Insecta; order Orthoptera; family Tetrigidae; genus Eucriotettix; species Eucriotettix oculatus. The sequence goes on along the minus strand of CM067381.1, from coordinate 21,434,240 downwards.
AAATTGGATGGAAACATGTGTTGTAATAATCAGTCCTATGACTGGTCAGATGCAACCCTCCATGCCCAAGCCTTTTAATTTCAGCATAACTAGCATATAGCAAATCATCCCTAACCTTATTAACGTATTCCATCCTTTCCCTCACTCTTCTGCTCTTACCCCACACACTTCCCTCTAATGCCAATTTTACAAGACCCTCGTGCATCAAATCGTGGCCTATTAATCTATCCCTTCTCTTGGTCAACGTCGTCCATACCGTTCTCTTTTCCCCTATTCCGTTAAGAACTTCCTCGTTAGTGGTTATCTCCGCCCATCTCATTCTCCTATGGCACTACAATTCCTTCCGCAACGCCTACAGTCCACGTTTCTCACCCATATTACGCGCACTCCATAGGAACAATTTAGCTACGATTTCCTAATATTCACACTTGTATTACCCGTAAGTAAATCCCTCTTTTTAATGAAAGCCTTCCTTGCCTGTGCTATCCTACTCTTTATATCTACTATACTTCTGCCATCCCTGGACCTATTATTCATCATAGGAAAATTATATATACAGATAAAGAATAAAAGTAATTTATATCCTTTTCAGACAATTTTTTATGTCAATGAGAGATTAACATCGTTTCGGTAGTTTTTCATACAATCTTCAGGACTTTTCTTCCAAATTTTTTAAATATGCTGTAACTAAAACATAAGGAGAAAAAAGTTCGAGGCAACACCGGCGTGAGGCTAAATTCAACCCATGTTCGTAACAAGACTGATATTCATTATAAAATGAATTGTATATGTTAGTTGCAACTTCATAAACAGTAGTGATACATTTTAATATATGACGTCGCCGAATCCTCTCAGAGGGAGTGTTACGCTTTCCTTATCGTTTTTGGATCTGTCCACGCCCTCACTCACTCTCCACACTCTCGTCATTTTACGGCCAACGTGAGAGACAGAGAGATTCAATTACTCTGGAGAGGAAAGCATTTTCACTGTTCTTTAATAGTTGGGCGTGGCCGACGACGCACAGACACTATTTTCTTTCTCCTTTTCCGCTTTTTTCTTGCAGCGATTAATCGACTGATTTGAAGCTCCCTCTTCTAATTGCAGGAGTGTGTAATTCACCTTTGAGTGTACCTTTTCCGTTTAAATGCAAGCTCCTCTAACCGCAGCCTCTTCTCTGAGCTCCAGCCTCTCTCTGTGAAAGAGAGAGAGAGAGACAGACTGAGAGACTTTCTTTTCCCACAGCAATAAAGTTGCTGTAAATTCCAGCCGAGGAGGATTTCAGGATAAATCAAGTCCATAAGCTGGTTGAGCGCGATATTAAATGTTCGTTTGCTCCTTGTAACGTGGAAATTACCCTCGGGGTGTAATTGGGAATGCAGCCAAAGTTGCGGTGGACCAGCGAGCATCTGCCACGAACCTTCCTTCACTCTCAGGGACGGAGGGGAAACGTGTAATTAAGGAAACCGATCTTCCCCCCCTACTCCTCCTCCTACGCCAGAAACAAAAAATAAAACCGTCCGTTAAGTTTGAATATTAGGTGAGTGGAAACCTGTGGGAGAAAAGCTCGGAAATAAGGGCGAACTTAATAGGGAGCTTCACAATTAACTCAAAATTCAGTTAAAGACTACCGCGTGCTCATTTATACTGATGACTAAATTGTATTTGATCAACATTATTTCTGTTTATTTTTTTTTAAAATTACAATACTAATAATTAAACACGTTATATCTTCTTTGAATTTTAAAAACGTCTGTTAATGGCGCTTAATTACAGGTGAAGATACTTATTAGTTAATAAGGCATTAAATATAATACATATTATTATCGTCTGTCCCTTGATCTCCCGACGACATTATCCCGAATGGCAATTTATCGCCAAGTCATTATCCCGATTGACGTTTACCTGAAAGGTCAATATCCTTTCCCCCCAAAAGGTGCTATGTTAGCGAATAAATCATATTATTGATGGTTTAATCAGCCCCTTTGTCAGAATTTTTATAATTTAAGTATGAAATATTACGTCTCGTCTCTCATTTGACACTTCTTCAGGTAAAAATTTAGATGTACACGGACCCTCATTCCTTCGGCCGAAATACCGAAATTTTTACCTGAATGAAACTCATATTTAAATTATAAAAATATTGACAAAGAGGCTAATTAAATCACTTATTATATATTGAATTGCCAGAATAATTATTTATTAAAGCATATTATTCATAGAATACTATTAAAAACTATTTTATTGTAAATTAGGTTATTAATTATTGCGCAAGGACGAATTCAACCAAAGTTTGTATACACGTCAATTAGGATCCAGAAACAAACACTGTGGACTACTCTGTCACCCCTATGGGTGTTTGGGGCCTTAAAAACAGAGTCACTCCAATAAAATATTTATTTGACCCCAAAATAGGTCGTCTCCGTATATTTAGAAACGCCCCGGGTTTTTAGAGAAGTCTTAAAACCAAACAGAGTTTATTCCTAAATTTTAATTGTCGTGTGTCCCAGGAGTGCTTGAAATCCTTCCACGCAATAATTAATAACTTAATTTACAATAAAAATAATGTATAATGGTGTTCTATTAATTCAGGAAAAATTGCACCAACACTTCAATGTTTGTTTAGTAACAGAAGTAAATATTTGGAATTAAACTTTTCTTTACTTGTTTGGCCAATATATTGAACTATTTTGTTATTGGTAAGTCTTATAAAATATCAGTTTCAATTTAATTCCTTATGGACTAATAAATATCTTTAACTATTAAGGACAATTATCTATTCTGTTGTTGTGGTAATGAGCCCTGAGACAGGTCTGATGCAACCTTCATGCTAGCCTGTACTGAGCAAGCCTTTTCATCCTACATAGCTACCACATCCCACGTCTCCCTAACTGCTTAGTGTATGCCATCTTCTGTTCACTTCCCTCTAATGCTAAATGTACAAAACCCTCATGTCTCAAAACGTGGCCTATTATTCTATCCCTTCTCTTGGTCAAAGTCCTTCAAATTATTCTCTCTTTCCCTATTCTGCTTAGAACTTCCTAGTTACTTACCCTATCCACCCATTCTATTCTCCTATAGCACCACATTTCGAAAGCTTCTATTCTTTTCCTTTTTGTAAGTACTATCGTCCACGTTGCGCACCCATCTTACGCCACAATTCATAGCAATATTTTATTAATGATTTCCTAATAGTCATACTTATATTAGCCGTAAGTAAATTCCTCTTCCTTGCCTGTGCTATCCTACTCTGGTTATTATGCTGCAAGAATAGGAGAATTCCTTAACTTAGTGTTATTAACTATTATGACATTTAATTGTCTAAATAATTACTTTGTCTAGTGCGTCTTTAATTTGTATACATACTGTAAATATTTTATTGTACCTTTAGTAACATTAAATTATTATTATTATATTAAAGTTTTATTTATGTTTGACAGAAAGTTTAATGTGTCCCGATTTTTAGGTATGTACACTTAACGTGTCATTGTATAACGTAAGAATTATTCTGTAATGTGATTAATAAATCAAAATATAATTTATTTTTGATTATTAAATGTTCTATACATTCACTAATAATAGCTGGGGCTAAAATTAAGACTTAATTGTGTATGAAAATGTTGCCGTTAATTGCAAAAGTCCAAAAGCGACAGGAAAAGGACCTCTTTAGTTTATTTTACGAGTTCAGTTTGACTGATAGTTGAAGGTAGAGTTTAATTTTTGTACAAATTGCATGTAATCTTGGAACCGTCTCCCAAAAATATGGAGGACTAATGGTTGACAAATACAAGTGTGTGAGAGAAAGACTTACACGCTTGAGATGCTGTAAAATTAAAGGGGCTTGGAGCGGAAGTGGTTCTCAGGATAAATGCACAACGTCGCCAGAGTGTTTACACCTGGGGTTTTCTCTCTCTTTCTCCCCCTCTCTACGTCTTCATCCTTTTTTCCTTTCTCTCTTTCTTTCTTACGTGGCAAGCTGTAATTGCCGTACTGGATTTCTCCCCCTCCGCCCGAACCATGCCCCCCCCCCCGTCGATATCGGTTCTTGTCTCGTCTCAGCTCCGTGACCCTGCTGCCACACTTGCACGCTCTCTTTTTCCCTCTCATTCTCACAATAATGGCTGAATCGATTTCCAATGCCCTAAGCACTACCAAAAGATCTAGAACTAAAAGGAAGTGGCCAGAAGTGTGACTAGGGAAGGAGACTAGTGTCTCTTTTTTATATATATATTTCCCCTCCCGTCGGTTGGAACTTCACCATTCTCTTCCTCTTTTTCCATCCACTGTACCCCAATTTCCATTTTTTTTCTCCCACCACCACCACCGCCAGTCTCACGTATCTTCTGCCAGTTAAATTGTAAAGAGAAAGGTGAATGTAATTCGCAGCTGCATAAATTTCTCTCTCTCTTTCTCCTACGGGAGTGCCTGTGTGTAAATGTTGCTTTGTACCTGGCAGAGGAGGGAAGAGTGAATGAGCTAAAAAATTACTGTAACTGTCTTTTCTGTCTATCTGCGAAAAATGCGTGTGTGTGTGTTCGCGGTATCAAAATTAGAATCAGTGTCAGGCTCCCTTTGTAACTTCGTGCAAATTGTAATAGAAGGAGGCGGAGAGCGTAGGTGGAACAGAATAGTAACCGAGAAAAAGAGGACACCAAAAAAAATTATAGGGCAAGTATATTTTACATCCGGCATCGTTTTAATATATACATAATGTATTCTCTCCACTGCAAAGTAACGATTAAAACCACACGGTCGCTGTTACTAACAGCTGAACGTTCTTCCATTTAAATTTATTCAACTAATTAGTTTCGTAGGAATTTTTTATTCTTCATCTCAACTGCTTTGAGCAGAGGTTTCTGAGACTAGTAGTTTTCCTGAATAATGTCCTTTCTTTCCTGTTCCTAAAAAGATTCCTGTTAGTAAATTTACCGTCTGTTTTCGAATTTTAGTTTATTTTCCTTTTGTATTTGTATGTCCCGTAAACCTGACCATGTAACAAACTAAATTGGACGCTGCTGGACGAAAAGAGGGTATGTGCAGCAAACATTTTGAAAGTTTGGTACGTTTTTTATCTCTTCTTGCAATGACATCATAGCGTTGAATATGGTCTTTCGGATATGTCAATTATAAGTCACTAAGTTCAGTTGCAGACAATTTCATTCGTTTAGTATAAAAATATGCCATCATTGCTGATCGTATAAAACAATGAAAAAAGTAATTATAACAGAAAAATCACTGTACAACAAGGAGACACTAGTGCCACACATTTCTGTAAGACACTGAGTAAATTTTTTAATACTTGGAATTTACAATGAGGAAATAAGAAAAGTCCTGTCCCGACCGGAGGGTGGTTCCAGGACGGGGTCGAAATAAAACCTTAAACGCTAGAGACAGAGCAAAGAAAGCAAAAAAAATGGGAAGTGAAGGTAAATCGTCCCCTACTCCTCGCCCCCTTCCCCCGTGTTTCCACCCCGTTCTGAAACCACCCTCCGGGCGGGACAAGACGTTTCTTATTTCCTCTTCGTAAATTCCAAATATTACAAAATGTACTCAGTTTTTTACAGAAATGTGTGGCACTGTACCTTACTGTACAGTGATTTTTCTGTTATAGTTACAGTTTATTCAATAAGCAAAGATGACCTATTTTTAATTGTAGGTTCTATAATTCAGTGAGGAGACATGATATAGTAGGTAAATTCTTCTAGCTTCTATGGTTACTACCAACGATGAGTTTACCTTTCATTCAATCGTCCCATTTTTCATGGAAAAACTAGGTTTTGGACGATTTTTCTTTTCTACCAAGACCCTCTGCTGTCGTTTCGACTCTTTATAATATCCAGCAATACGGTCTGTGAAATATTTGGGAAATGTAACGTGGATGTGGCTGCGTGACGTTGAGTGGCCAAGTAACATGAAGGCGCTTTGGGTGGCTGTAAAGTATCATCTTCCCCCCTCTCCCTCTATCACACAGAGCGCCTAATTGACCGTCACTTGAGGATTCTCTCGTGGTCTTCATGTCACCTGGTCTCTCCACCAGCAGCAGAGCAGCAGCAACAACAAGGACGGGGACGGTAATTGCAGCCCCGGGGAGAAAAAAAAAGGAATGTCTGACAGGAAGTCAGAGGAAATAGCGTGGGAAGTGTCGGAGAGAGACAGAGAGAAGAGACTACAATGGGCGGGAGTTGAACGTCCCCGGACTCACAGCGCCACCGCCACCGATAATTCAGAAACGGGTCATGCTTTGGATCAGATATAAAATTCCGTATAAGAAAATTTAAGGTTGTCTAAAAATTCAAGATCAAAGGATAAAAATGTTTTCGGGAAGAATAGTGCCATTTAAGAATATGATTGACGATTAAATATACAGAGGAAATTTTGACAAAACTGACACACCGTCTTAAATACACGAAGACAAGGATTAAAATAATTTTTTCACCTGATGTCATGTAACTTCTGAGAAAAATCCCAGAAGGGAAATATCCTCTTCCTGCTAAACATCTATAACCCTCACAGTCACGACAGGAAACTATGCGAGAGTGAGAAGGTAGGAAACTTAGACATGAACGAGATGGCTCTGCGTATCCTATAAAGTTATTAGAATTTTTCTCTTCCGTTTTTCTTATTTTTTAATAATTTTTATTATTATAAATAAAGGAATTAAATTAAACTAGTTATCTCTATAATAAAATTGCCTGTATGCGTGTATAACGGTGTGTCTGCCTGTATGTATGATCCGCAAACAAATCTAAACGAGAGGACCTATTTTCGACCAAATTTGGTTCACGTGTCATTTGCGACTCCAAAATCAGCACTGACTCGGTAAGACTCGGCTGTCACCCCTAGGGGTGTAGGTGGAGGGGTTGGAAAATTTCAAAAAAGCAAAAAACTACCAATATTTTTATCATATAAATACCTTCTTGGATCAATTATCTTCATGTTGTATCCTCCGATACTGCCCAAAATCGACGGAGATTATTCTTAAGGGTGGGAGTGCAAGGGCAAAAAATAAAAATTATCAGAAAACAATCGGGATTGAACACTAAACTTGAGTAATGTGAGCCACTGAGTTTAATTCTGACATAAATAATGCAATTCCAGTTATAGGTCACCCTCTAAAAGGGGTTGGAAAGGGTGTAAAACAGACTTCCGCATACCATTTTTAACTAATAGAATAATTTCCGCGCTTAATTTTGAACACGTGTTCTCAGCGCCTGTTGGGGTAAGACACGGCTACCACAATCTGGGCGGCGGAAGGAGGAGGGCGGCGTATATTTTTAAATATCCATAACAGGTTTTATTTTCTTCAAATATATGTTTTTCTTGGTTAGTCAACTTTATATAACGTTTCTGCTTGATTTGTTTGCGTATAATTTCAATTAAATTTAGCTTCGAAGTGAAGTATTCATAGGGGTGGCGGTGTGGGCGGCGTCATATGAAAAATAAAAAGTAAACAGTAAAGTTTGGTATCGAAATCGGTGCTATTGGAGTCTTTGAGTTTGATTCTGACATTTAGTATGCGATTTAAATTGCAGTAGAGGAGGGGGTACAGGGTTTAATTTCGATGATTATCAGGGGGATAAATTAATTTCTCTTACAATTGGAGCTATTTCAATCATACTTAGTTTATATGTCACTTAGGTCTAGCCGGACGTAATTTTGCCTTACTTAAGAATCCGTGAGTCTTTCTTACTCTATTCGGTTACGGGAAATAATTTGTAATCTCTTAGATTACTGGTGGTAATTTTTATTTATTTAATGTATTGAGACTATTTTTATGCCCTAATGAAGTGTTAAGAGATTTTTATTAAGTTAGTTTACTAAAAATGGTTTTGGTCCTGCCATGTACCGGGATACTGGAAATATATTTTGAGGTTCACATTGTGACATTTTCGATGCCCGTTTCATCACGTGTTGACCGAGAATTCAATAATGTACCTGGATAATATAAATAAATACCCGGGCAACCCCGGCAAAACACAAAGAGTGGGCCAATTGAATTAAAAACGTTTCGTGCTCCCAATTTTCGGGACCTGCTCAGTTTATTGATTTTTCGGGCCCTGGACGTTGCAGAAGCAAAATGAAAATTTTATTATATTTTAAATAAGTAAGTGAACACTCTGGCCCTTGCATGTTTGGACCACGGCCATCTGGTTCGATTCGCTTCCCTTTCAACCGTATTTTGAGTAAATTCTGAATTTCACATATCTCACGTCTTTGCCAACAGGTTTTCCTTCTGCGTTCCGCCACGACTTTTTTCCACCGAGATATTGGGTGAAACTGCCCTCTACTCTTATCCCAGTCACAATTTTCGTTCTCTCTCACCGCGTCGCCCTCCTTCCCGTTCCCTTTCAACCCCTATCGTTATCGCTAGCTTGTACGTCGAAGCCAGTTTCTTTTGTTGAAGGTTCGAGGAGAGTCTTTGTTCGCCTTCCACCAGCATCGCCGCGGAAATTGATGAAGCATTGTGAACTAATATATCACACTCTCTCGTCTCGTGTAGAAATATCCTTCCCTCCTCTCCCTTTCTCTCTCACACACACACACTCCGGTAATTAATTGCTAGCCTATTACCCCCGACCCTCCCCCCACTTTTCTGCCCTTTAGAAAACAGAGAGTCGGGGAATTGACGTGCCTGTCTTGGGCAACCCCCAACCACCCTCTTTCAACGAGAGCGAAGGAAAAGAAAAGGTTAAGGGCTGCTGCACACTTTTGTCATTGATAAAGCAGTTCTCGCATTTCTACGGGAGGAGGGGAAAAGGCAGACAGAGAAAAATCTCATCCAAGTTAAAAGGGGTGGGAGGGCAGGGGAGGGCAAATCATCTACTAATTGGAAAAGAAACTGGTGGTAGGGGGTGAGGGTGTAAATATTCAAAAGGAGATGGGACCGTTATTAAATTCATCCCCGTTTTCTCAGCCAGGCAGAGCCAAAAGCCTCGCTAACGAATAAATACGCCGATTAAAAAAAGGAAGTAAAAGTACGCGTGACCTTACCATGTAAACTTTCAGAGTAATTTACTTTTCCCGGAATCCAATATAAACAGCGTAAAGAGGAACAACAACCACCTCAATATTATAACGGACAGTGGTCAGTTTTCCCTTCAGGCTACAGACTGAAATTGCGGTAAATACAGTAGCAAGCACAAAGAAGTATTTGGTGAGTGGGGGAACAGTTTTATAAAATTTATGTTTGATTAGTACAATAATTAATTAATACAAATATAAATCATTACGTTTTACAACTGTTACATCATATTACATATTTAGTAGATGAAAATGGATTTTTAATAAAGATTTATTTAACAATAATTAATATTAACGATAATTAGAAAGAAAATCGCATTTAAAGGAGGGACAATAATTTATAAATTCACTTATTTTTACACGAGAAAATATTTATTCGTCAAAATGGGTAAAACAATAATTTATGTCACACAGTTATTTATACTCAAAGAAAAATTGTTTATTGGTGATGGGGATAAATTTGTAAAATTAAATTAACCATCCAGTGAACGATAATGGAACGATTAGCCACTAATGTCATAAATATTCCATTTTGATTTCAAATCAAACATTTATAATTTTTAAGGGTTTCTAGGACATCAAAACAGCTTCCAGAATTAGAGCAGGAATGTTGATCTAAGTTGAAGGACGATGATGAATGGTGGGTGGAAGGGGGTGAAAACATTCTCTTTGACAACACGACTTTTTTTATTTTCCCTTTCTGGGATGGAAAAAAAGTCTGATTAATGTCTTGAGTTCAGCAATTTATAGGCAGTAATTTGGAAGAAAGACAAGAATCATTCTTCTAAATTTTGCTATATGCTTTACTGAGCTTCATTTGAAGCGTTTTCACTTCATTAGACTAGACAGTAATTTGTTATACTTTCATTGTCCTTATTTATAGAAGCTTTCGGCTTCATTTGCCATAGTCATCTATATTAACATTAATGTTCTTGTACCTATTCCTTCAATGCAACCTAATAAGTTGTATTGAAGGAATAGGTCCGAGAAGAACATAAATGTAAATATAGATGAGTATGGCATGAGACAGCCGAAAGCTTCTATAAATGATGAGAATGAAAGTATAATAAATTACTTTCCTTAAATTGCTGAACTCAAGGCTTTAATTAATCAGCCCTGAAATAATTGCCTACTGAGTGAAAAAAGAAGTCTATTGAAAACTTATTGAAAACTTAAAATATGAGCGTCTGTATATAAAATGTTCAAATTCAAAATGAACTTTGTTTGAGTCGTTCTTCTGGTTATCACGATTGTAATCATCCGACGAAAGCTTCACGACAAGGGCAAAAGCTGTGTGGTCTTCATTTTATGAGTAATGTATTGTCGGTATGTTGGCTCTATTATTTTTCTTAAAAAAAGATTCTGTTTTGACGCGTCGTTCTGGTCGAACAGAGGTAGAGGGATTTTCCTGACGACTTCGGCAAACTTATTCCTAATGTGAAGAATATGCGTGGTTTGCCCTTTCAACTGTTGAGGTTGATTGAAGGGTTTTCCCGGCAGTTTAGTAACAATTTTTCCGCGCGCGTACAGATGATGGATGTAATTAGCAGTTTGAACCGCATGGCTCTAGTTTTAATTAGTCTCCACTCTCTCACACACACGTGCACTAAGAGAGCGAGAGAGAGAGAGAGCTCTGTAGGTTTTAATCCTCTCTCCCTCTCTATTTTTACTTTCCCCTTCCCACCATACTAGAAAAGTAGCAGGCCAAAAGGAAGCTTTAACGTTCTCGCTCTCGCAAATTAAAATAAAACGTCTCCCTAAAGTGATACACAACTCGCTTCGCCTTTTGCAACCACCTCCCCCCTTCCAACATGTTCTTCCCTAGTAGTAGTAGTAGTAAAAAGAAGAGAGCAAAAGGAGAAGAAATGCGTAGATATAAAAAAATTATTCCCGTGGAAAGGGAGAGAGAAAAAGGTGGCCGTACAACCTTGTGGTTTCCCTTTTTTCTTTTTCAAGTCGGAAATTTCCAACTCATGCTAACAGAGACCAGGTCAGCTTTATACATACTTGAATATATTAGTGTTTTAGATTACCACAGGCAACAAAGCAAAGATTTGGTAATAACAATTGTCCTTCGTTATGTTCAATTTTACGACATAATCTTCAAACAATTCATTCTTTTTTTATTTAAGAAATAATTTATATTCTCAGCTACATCTATGATATATTTAATTTATTATTATCGATTTAGTGCTGACTGTCGACATAATTAATGCTGGTGTGTGTGGTTGAGTTGCCTAAGTCGCGACGTCAAAGTTTGACCAATTTTATTTGAAGATATCTACGTACATACGAGTGGGAATTAAAAAAATATATATTTGGGTCCGGTTGACATTTTTCACATTCTTGTCTCTATTCTAATATTAGCTATATTCTAAATGAGCTTCATAAACCTCGAGAGATCCAAGTGCCGCTCTCTGCATCACCACGAAGATGTCATCGGTTTCATTTTGACGTAAAATGTAATTGTAGTCATTGAAATTATTACAGTTACACTCAATAAATTCTAGCATACTTAATTGTTTATCATTTAATCCTAAAATATCTTTTTCCTGTTTCTAAATTGTTAAATAATTAATAATATCTTATTTAATCCTTAAAATCTCTCTTTTCTGTTTCAGGTAAATAAAAAAAGAAATTCAGCTGTACTTCCACTAATTAATCATCATCATCGGTGACGGTATTTCATCACTTATTTATTTAGATATATTAACATTATATTGAGCCATCAACGCAGGTAGAAATTTGAATCGTTGAAATTAAATAAATTAGGCCTTTAATCGTTATAACAATTAAAATAATTATATTTTGGACGTTTCCCCAATTTCACTGCTTTAAATATATATTGTAATGTAAAAACGCAGATTTTGGTTATATAGTGGCATTTGAGGCGCAGTTCGGCCTACAACGAAAGAAGTTTTGTGCGCGACAAGCGAGGCCAACAACAATGTCAAATTGGCTGAAAGCGGGTGAACCCCCGATGGGGATCCCCCGCGGGAAACTCCCTCGGGGCGTGTGTAAAAATGGTGGTGTGTGAAAAAGACCGATGGCGGGAAACCCCGGAATTGTGAGAGAAAACCGATGGCGGGGAACTCCCGGGGCGAGAACTTAAAAGGAAGCCATTGGGAGGCTCGAAAGGCAGATGAGTTGGGGAGAGGACGGACGACGGATCTGTCAGATGAGTCGAGGGAGAGAGAGGAGACGGATCAGTCAGTGAAGCGAGCAGTTTTGGAGAGAGATAGGAGGGAGCAAATGATGAGTTGGACCTGGTTCATACTACCTTCATCGGTGCAAAAAACCTGCAAGACGCCAGAGAGACGCGGAAACATTCGTGAAGTTGAATGTTTGTAGGCCCAGTAATTGTGGGTAAGTTCTTAAAAGCTGTGAAACTTGCTCATTGTGCTGATTGAATAAATTTAAATGATTTCTTTTCTATTTTCAGTAACTGCATACTCCACTTCTCGAGAGACCCAAAATCCCCTGAGATATTGTTTCATGTAATCACTGTAAATTGATAAATATAAAATTTTCAAATTGATTAAAATTTGTTCAATTAATAAATAAATGTCTTATCCCCTGAAAAGAATATTACAATATATATGTATATATATAAATAATCGAAAATTGAATTTAAAAAAACACAATTGCACTGACGAAATAAGTTTTTATTGAATTTCTACGTTTTGTTCTCACATTTAGGACTACTAAGGTACATTTGTTCAGTATTTTACAACAGAAATATGTACCAATTTATTTTAGAAAAATTAGTGCGACAATATTTTGGTTGCGGTTGTGGTTTGATAACTTTATTCCGGTTAGTTTGCAAATACTATTCGCCGCGGGAAAACTAATTCGCAGCTGAGTGAGGAAAAACTAATTTCCTTGTTATTATACAGTCTGATTATGTTGGTTTCGCCCTGTCACTCTCTCTCTCTCTCTCTCTCTCTCTCTGATTTTATTCCTCATTCGCCTCTCTCTACGGCCATTTGATATTTGTTTGTGTTTACAATTACTCCACAAGTATATTGGTTTAACCCTTTTTTATCATATTTACAAATCTCTCTCTCTCGTGCGTTATTTTCTCTCTCGCTGTTTTCAGTAACAATCACTGTCCCCTCCCAAACCTCCTCTTTTGTTAGAAAATGAGCACCGACGAGAGTTATTGTTGTCCTGCTGTTTTCCTCCCTCCCCAGTGGTTATTGTTGACTGAAGAATCGTCCATGTATGAACGTACAGAGAGAAAGAGAGAGAAAGGTTTGGGCTTGTTATATCTCACAAATATGCGATCAAATACATAAATATAAGCGAATATAAACGTGTTGTGAGGGTGTGATATTTTTTCTACCCCTCCCCTCTCTCCCTTACAAAGCTCGTCCCTTCCAAATCACCGCTTCCTGGCTAAAACGCAACAACAGAAAGAGTTTTTATTTATTATTTCGTGTGTTAACTGCTGATTCAAACGATTATTAACGATTGGCTTCATAATTCCATCTTTGTTTTTATTCTTTCATTCTCTCTTCTCTGTCTCCCTCAGAAACTATCCCCCTACAGTCATTCATCCATTGTAATAATTTTTATGTAAAAAACAATAGTACGAAACGTAATATATTAATAAATAAAATTAAGGCATCATGGCCAGAAGTCGGAAGTTATTACAATTAAATCACGACTTGAACTACAAAACGTTTATTTCCTATCTTCAGGGACCTCTTCAGTTTCACACAAACATTACTTGAATTCAGGCCAAACGGAACTAAGCTGTCAGTCCCTGAGAATTTTCTACTCCAGCGGGCATTTGCGCGGGGCATGTTGGCCACGATACCCACTAGTCTTTTTCAGATATTTATATCCATATCTTCTGAACCTTGTAAGATAGAAAAGTGGAACACACGAAAATTTAAGTCAAAATTTCTGTTTTCATCCCTAACATTTTCATTGAATTCCGGCGAGCTTTTTCGGAGTCTATTTCGGACGAACTATTAGACAGACCGAAAAAAATTGTGAAAACTCATTTATTAAAGTTTTCACACTGATATTGTAATACGCGAGAAAACCATAGAGTTTTTTTCTCTCTTGTAATCAATACCAATAAACAAAATTAAAGTGTCTTTCTGTGATTTCGATATAAATGACTTTCCCATCAGCTTTAATTTAATTACTTACAAATCCTTGACTGGTTAATAAATAGTACAAACGGCCTACAAGTCAGAAAGAAAAGCGTTTATTCAACAGTAATTAAACATGAAAATATTTTCGGCCGTAACCGTCAGGGGCTGTGTCCGCGACGCTAAATTCTTCACAGGTACATTCAATAATCTTTTCGGCTGAGGGAGTCAAGGAATTGCTAAATTTCACGCCTGAGGAAGTCTCAAAAGGGAGACGAAACGTCGCTTTTGAATAAATACGATAAATTAATGCTGCCTTGATGGCCGTTATTTTATTTATTGTACATTTTAAAGTCAGAAAAATATGTAGTAATTAAATGTGCTGGTTAAAATTGTCATCTCTTTTAAATTTCTCGATTCCGTAAGTAATTTTGCATTACAACTGTATTATTATAGTGTTTTTACAGTTTAGGAAGATGGGGATGAAACGTTTTGAGTTGAAGTCTGTTTTAATTTTGATAAGTTCTGACTTTTTGTCATGGTGCCTTAATTTTAATTATTAGTTCCTATTATTTTAATATATAAAAACATTGCAATACATAGATAACAGGGACCAGTGTAGCAGAGTTGTCTCTGAGACGGGGAGAGAAAGAGAGAGGCAGAGAGAGAGAGAGAGAGTTTTACAGCTCTCCACCGTGGTTGTTGTAAAGGGAAGGAAAGGGGGTCAGCACTCTACCTGATGGTGGAGAAGCCCGCGAATAATTCCTCCTCCTCTCCAAACTACTTGTCAAACAGTGACCTAGACCTCAAAGACCTCTCCTAGAGAAAGTCTCAACACTTCAGTCCTATCCTCATCCTGTCTCCTTATTCCTAACTGTGCATTTCATTAAGACGACACAATTCCTTTACGTCTACTGTCTTTCACCGTTAAAACTTTTCAATCGTCTTCGAATCACAAGACTAGAAATGCTTCGAGTCGGCGCCGATGATGTCATAGAGGTTCAGCTACGGACGCCATTAAACTACTCACTAGACGTAGGAAACAAATTGTAGGAGAATCAAAAAATAGGAAAATGTTTAATGAAATGAAAAATTCGCACTGATTACTCCGGAGGTATTTACGATTTTAAAAAATATAGCTGCGATAACAATTGTTCAAATTTTTAATCGACTCGACTTAGACGTTTCGATTCCCCGTCATCAATGATAGTATTGTGTAAAGAAGCAGAATCGTTTACACGAAGGGGGTTGTTCGGTCCAGAGATATCAGTCGACAACAAAACGAAACAATTTTATATTTGGACCTTTAATTTTGAGTTACTTACCCTTAAAAAAGTTCTACACCTTGACCTGATGAAGTCGCAATAGTGAGAACGAAACGTAGTTCTTATCTTCTCTGTAACAAAAATTGTCTGTATGTGGGCGTTAGTGTCTGTCTGTTCCGTATACAAATCTAAACAAGTGGACGAAATTTGGTACGCGTGCCTTTGCGACTCGGAAATCAGCACTGTTGGGGTAAGACTCGGTCCATAGGGGTGGGGATGGAGGGGGTGGTGGAAAATTTTAAATAAACATAAACGGCCAGTATTTTTATCATATAAATACATTCTTAGGCGAATTAATTTGATAGTATGTCCACCGATAGTGCTAGCGTATAATTTCAACCCCATCCGTGATCGAAGGGGAGTATAAATAAATACCCGGGCAACGCTGAACCTCCACCTATTTATTGAATAAAAGTTCCTTTTGTTTCTGTATTAACCGTTTTGATATATTTTTATACGGTAGTAAATCATGTGACATCTGTTTCTTCCCAGTAATTAAATTAAATTAATTAAAGTTTAAACGACACTTGGTCGCCATATTTGGGTTCTTCCTCAGATAATGTTAAATTTTGATGAAGGACAAAACAAGAATGTGCCAAATGTATTAAAAGTCCTAACCTGACTGCCAACATCAACCGAAATGTAATATTCATAATTTTTATCAAAATTTAACAATATCTGAGGAAGAACCCAAATATGGTGGCGAAACGTCCGTTCAACTAAACTACAACGTTGCTGTGTCTGGTCGTTAATTTATTTCATTTAAGTGTTTCTTGAGATAACAAGACGTGAAGCGAAATATCATTCAGAATCCTTTTAATTGGCTTCTCAGAAAGGTTTTTCTGTCAGGAATATTTCTATACAAACTAAACTAATCCTTTACCGAGGATATGGAAGTTTAAATATATTACATATGAGCATAAATAATTTCCAATAATTCATGCGAAGCCCCTAAAGATTCAGTCCGACGTCTTGAAGATGTCATCGGATGGTCTCGTAGGGAAACGGAATATTTAAATTATATTTTCTTAATCAATTAGAATTTTTCCGAAAAAATTACGTGAAGGGATGATAGAAGAGGAGAAACCCCTGAGCCGTTTCAGGAGTGCAGTTGAGGCACCAGTTGAAGGGAATCGTTTGTTGATGTCGCCTTTTAACCTTAGCCTTGTCCGTGATCGTCGACCTGGAACAAGTACTTGTGACCGAGATGGAACTTCTGGACACCGTAGTTACGTCACGGTGGTCGACTTGCTTTCCTCCTAGCTCAGTTTGTGCGTCTGTCCGTCCGTCCGTCTTCTGCAGGGGAAGGGATGGTGTTGCGGGAGGAAGACTTCCTGCCCCTGCGACGCCCAGTTTCCTGTGTGTCTGTCTATCTGCTCTGTTACGCATCCGCAACTTTGCTCAAACAAGTAGCAAACTCTATCAGTCTCTCTCTCCCTCCCTCCCTCCCCCCTCCTCCCCTCACATTGGCCGCCATGTTCTCAAATATAGCGGCTTGTAATGGAAGAATGATTATCCAAAGTAAGTGATGCTTCATGCATCATTAGACTCTGAGGGAATGAGCCACATGTTATTGTTACCTAAAATGAGCGAAGAAGAGAAACAACCCCTGTGAAAGTTTGTAATTTGTAGTGGTAAAAGCTTTGAATTTCTGAAAAAAAAATTATCGGGAAAAGTGTTGTCAGAGGCTTGTTTAATCGTGCTATATCTATGGGGCGGGTATAGGATCGCTGACGTTTGAGCGAAATCAATTAAATGTTATAAGTGCATTTCTTTTAATAATTCTGTTTTCTGCGCTTGGGGGATGTAATTTCTACTATTCAATGAGTTTAATATAATCAACAACTATGACGACTGGAAACGAGCGCTGCACGTTGACTGAATTTTAACGCACGTGGAAAACCATGAATTAGTAACAGTAGCGAGGTTCCTACTTGCCTGTACGAAAATCGACCCTGAGACCTACTAGACGGGCCAGTAATGATCTGACCCAAAGAGAGCGACTTGAAAAAATGAAAAAATTTAAATCCAAAACAGCCGGGTTATAAAAGAAGAATAATTACCCAAAAAGGGTGGATTGTACGTTTCTTCAGAGTAACTGTGTTTAGGAGAAGAATTCGTCTATAAGACAGTTTTATTTTATTTTTTATCCCATTAACGACGGGAAGGTCCGGGTAAGTAGTATTCTCTGTACCGGACCTATTTGTCCTTGCCAGGTGGTTATATGGAACTTGTTATATAATTAGCATTAGGGGAAAATACTGAAAAAGCCCTACATGGATTCAAGAAAACTTATGTGTTGAGTCTCAACGGAAACTTGTATTTATGCTCTGGTTTTGTGCTAGTTTTATCTAGAGACTTTGGGTACCGCTTTTTGACGGTTTGAAGCCTATTAAAGAATCTTTTGGTCAGTCTGCAGATTTCTTCGTTTATGAGATTTAATTTGGCCTCGTAGTTGATGTCAACTATTTTGCATCTTACTGTTATGTTACGTGCCCATCTTAAACAGCAGTTTTGTACTCTTTGGAGGGTGGTAATGTGTTGTAAGGTAGTAGCCATAAATAAGTTTATTGCCATCTGGTGGTGAAATTTGTAACTATTTGAAGTCGTATTTTGTGTTCATAATTTTTCTTATCTCAAAAACGGGGGAATTATTTCCTCAAACCGTCTTTTTACTGTTTCCTTTAAAAATGGGTAAGTAATTCAGTGGACACCCTGTATTAACCTCCCTCCCCCAAAAATACCTCAAGTCACAATAGAAAAACAAAATGGCCAGTAATTTGACTGGTCATGAAGAATCAATCAGAGTTGAGGTGGCAATAGTGGCGCTGGTAATAAATCTAAATCTATTCACACAGATCGTTGTACCATTGCCAAAAACGAAAAAGAAAAACAAATAACTCCACTAACAGGATTACAACATGTTCATATATGAAAATATAAAACAACAAGCATACAAACAAACAAACCGTGTCAATAATTCCGATATGGACAAACTGCAAAGCGTTTAAAAAGAGCAAACACAAATATATTACCTCTACAAATGTGTGGGGTGAGAGGGGGGGATGTTTTCCCTCTGTCTGGTTGGTAATAACGCGACAACATTAAAACCAGACCAAGGCATATCGCCAAATTGAAATTAACAACTTGCTTTCTCTTTCTGTTTCGGTTTTCACAATATCATTAACAAAATCGTTTCCGCTCTGCCAATATCGTAATGGACGACGGTCCCCGGCCCCCCGGACCTCCTCTCTTTTTTAACTCGGATATATCACCGTCATTAATAATAACTTGTAATTTATTTTCCCGTCTCTCTCTCTCTCTCTCTCTCTCTCTGTTTCTACTGTTTATATTTCTCCTCTTTTCCCTCTTTCCTCTGTCACTACTTTACGCAGTTCCCTCCTCTCTCTCTCTCTCTCTCTCTCGCGTCACCGGCCCAACCGATTGACAATATCGTTTCAGCACCGTCACCTCCGCTATTAATTATATTTATTGGGTTACGTGGATCCGATGCCGCTTTAATAGGGTGTAAGGTAATCAAGTCCACAGCAGCAACCTGAAATAGAGGTGACACCGGCCTGTATTTATTCATCTATTTATGTATATTGTAATTACGACATGTCGTCACACTCAGTAAATGCGTATCACTACGCTTCCTCCCCCTTCCCACCCTTTCCCCCTTCTCTCCACTCCCCTTGCAATAGTTACTCATTGTAGTATTTTACGCTTCAATAGTACAAATGCTTTTTTAAATGTGTCAATGTTTCTCTTTGTTTGTTATTAATTATTAATCCCTGCGTGCACAATTTAATGTCCGATTGAGGAAGAATTTATTGGTGGGGTACGGGCGGAGGGGGTTGTTTGTTGATTTTTATTTTAGGTGGTTGTAGGGATAATATTCTCACAGTTGGAGGAGAAGAATGGAACGATGCTCCACTCAAACCTATTATGTTATTTGCTCTAATTATTGGGTAATCCACATATGGGTGGATAGAATCACTAACGAGGACGTTCTAAACGGAGTAAGGGAAGAGCGAAAAAACGTTGACCAAGAGAAGGGATAGATTAATAGTCCACGTTCTAAGACATAAGGGTCTTGTAAAACTAGCTTTAGAGGGATGTATGTGAGGTAATAACAGAAGAAGGAAACAAAGGATGGAATATGCTAAATAGATAAGAAAGGATGTGTGATATGTAGGTACACGGATATGTAAAGGCTTGGGCAAGAGAGGTTAGCATGGAGGGTTGCATCAGACCAGTCTTAGGACTGAATACCACAACAACAACCTGTATAAATATATTGCCAACTTGTCATTTACAATTAATTGTATGCGTACATTATTATTATTTTTCATATTTTCCACATTTCACTTATAATTTCTATTTTTATTTTATTTACATGGTTTTTTCTCCTTGCTTTGTACTATAATTTATCCAGAATGTTACCACAATTCTTTTCTTTTTTCCCACTCTATCAGGATTTTATTATATAAATATCCCTTCCTAAAAATCGTCTCTGGAATCTGTTTACTTCTTTTTGCAGCATTGTATACAATAGTTTCAAACTACTTTAATTCCTTCTTCTTTTAAATGTAGAGATAATCATGTGTTGGTTTCAGAATTTGGATTTTTATTTAGTTCAATAATAAGTCACGGTTCTCCCTCCAAAGAAAAATAAAATTCGATCATTATCCTGTATTAAAATTCCTATGTGTACTTTATCTACATTCAACGTTTCTAATTTTCCCTTTCAATGACGTCATTGTTCCTTCTTCTGACTTCTCGTTTATCTACACCCTTTTCTTTTTTTAAAAAATTACTTTCTCTTACAACAATCTTTATTTCTTCTTGGTGTGAGTACGAGGGAGACGAGATGTTTTTATTTCCCTGCTCTTAGTGTGGTGTGGTTGGAGGAGTTATCTCTCACGTTGATGCTGCGGCGATGAAACTCCCATAAATTCTAATTAAGACCGTTTCTTGTCTCCCTTTGTGACTGGTGTCTGTGAGCTCTCTGCTGCTGCTGTTATCTTTTCACTGAAATGACGCCGACGCCGCCTCCGAGCTCACTCACTTGTTCCATCCTTTTGGACTGCGGCCATCTTGTCCGCGTCTCTGCCTGGAGATGTGGAAGAAAAAAAAAGCGGCAGAGGATAGAAAAATGTATTTGCGGTACAGTTGGTGTGGGAAGTGAGGGACGATCATGGTCACACCTTGACGTACGTGCTTTGGTGAGTCTGATCACTTTTCTAGGTAACGTTAGAAACGTATCTGAGGGTTTTCCGTTGAAACTGCTGGATGAGTGGTTCTTCAGTTTCAGCCTGGATCAAAGAATGGGTGGTGGACTCTTGCGTCATTCCGAAGTGATATAAATTTCTTTGACTATAGTGTGTGGAAACTCCAAGAACTACTCATTCAACGTAGTAACTGCTAAAGATATCCCTTCTAAGTGTTGAAAGAAATTCGACTTGCAGTTAAGTTATTAAGAGATCATCGTGAGTGATCGGATCATGACCTAGGTTTCTCCAAGATGGTTATGATAAGTCTTTGTTGGGCTGATTGCGGTCGGGGAAAACATCAATCATGCATGAAGCGGTTTTGATCTTCTTCTTCTTTGGCTCTGCAGCTCATTGAGGGCCTTGGCCTTCCTGATCGACTGCAGACCGACATCTTGTATTACACATTCCAAATTTGGAGGAGTGATACATGGTCAGTTTATCGATCTCCAGCAGTTTTAATCCCAGCCGCCCCGTGACCATGACGTCACAAACATCCCGAGTCGATGCCGGAGACCTCTGTGATGTGAGACAGCGACGCTTACCACTAGACCACACGAGGTCGGAATAATCATTTTATTCGGTAGATTAAAAATAGAAATAATAGTTTACTTCCCTTGGGTCATTCTGTATAATAATAACACTCTGAATTAAACGCCTCTCATTACATATAAATAATAAATTATATTCCCGTCAAGAACATTTGTTTTATGCCAATTTATAAATTCAGGAAATGTTCAATGTGTTCATTTCCTCGTATGCGAGGAAGGAAAAATCGATAAAATGCGTCTACAATTCATGGCTTTGTCATTATTAATATTAAATTTCAAATTTCCAAACGAGTAATAATGAATTAATTATCAGGCGATTACTAGAAAATCCTGTAATGACGATAATTATTATTTGTTATTATAAATTGAAGCGTGACCACGCGTCACCTGTTTCGTTTGGCAACATTGTCATTGACATTAGTAAAAGCGACACATTAAATATTAAAAGCCGTTCCCTTCCCCAACCCAACCCCAACCCTCCTCCAATGAATATGTATATTGCAAGTTTAAACTCGAAAACACGACACGAATATTTAATGCTTACCGTTTTATACACATGTACATATTAAATTATATATTTATGTAACAGCAACAACCACATTACGTGTTGTGATCAAATGTGAGGGGATCTCGTGGGTGCTTAATTATCTGACAGATGGATTTCGGGATACGAGACGTAGAAACGAATGTAATAAAATACCAACCCTTCCTTCCCCCTCAGTGGCAATACTCTAGTATTGAGTCCTTAGACTCGTCTCATACTAACCTATTCTGTGAAAGCCTTTTTATGTCTACATTACTACCACATCCTCCCTAATTCACTTAGATTATTCTATTCCCTCTATTGCTAATTTTACAAGACCAGCTTGTCTCGAGACGTGGACTATTAATCTATCCCTTCAAAGTCCGCCAAATTGTTCTCTCTTCTCTCAATCCGCTTACAACTTCCTTGTTAGTTGCTCTATTCACCCATCTCATTTTTAGGGCTTCTATTCACCCATATAACACCAAGCTCCATACTGATATATTCATAATTACAGTAGCCGTGAGTAAATTCTTCTTCCTTGCTTCTTTACTCTAGTTATTATGTTGCTCTAGTAGCAGAATTTCTCAACTTCCATAAAATATCTCTTTCTAATCTAACGCATATGTTATTCCACTGTTTCCCATACTACACTCCATTACATTGGTTTCCCCTTATTAATCCTCATGTTGTATTCTTCCTCCACGATCATGTTCACGCCATTTATTATGGTTTCCAAGTCTTCTTCTCAGTCCCCTAATACCCATAATATCATCGGCGGCATAATTTAGGGTTTTTATTTTTTGTCCTTGTAGTATTATTCCTTTACCATATTCCTTTTTAAATTTATTCATTGCCTGTCCTATATATATAAGTTAAAAATCATGCACGGCAGACTTCATACTAGTCTAACTGATTAAAAGCAGAGCAACAGAAGAGACTTTGACCAATTTAAGATATGGTTTAATAGACCACGTTATGAAACATGAGAAACTAGTTAAATTAGCATTAGAGGGAAGAAAATAGAAGAGGGAGACCGAGGATGGAATACGATAAGCAGAGTAGGTGGGATGTGGTGGTGAGAAGAGGTGAGCAGAATAGATTAGCACAGATCAGACCAATACAACTGAGAGGATTCTGATATGTGTTTGCCCCTGCGAGTCTCGCCTCCCTTGTGTCACGCCGCCGAGGCAGATAGTCCGCGCTGCAGGCGAGCGACAAGTGTCTCAGGTAAGTGCACAACAGTGTCCAAGTGTTAAACCGCTTTGTCTACCGGAATTTCCCTGGGAAAAGACACACACGACGACGCAAAAGGAATTCCGGGTCAAGGTTTCCCGTTCAAACAACGCCCGACCGTTAGAACGAATACTAATTAGTCCCCGAGATGTGTATATGCCGTGGTAGGAGCAAATAAATTACACGGACGGATCCGAGACCTAATTGTGTTATTCTGGGGGAAATTGTTATTAATGGGTGAGTGTTTGAGTATAGATTCGTTTCACTCCGTTCAAATTGCATCAAAAATTTATCACTTTCTCTCTGCTTTCATCCTACTCCTCCCCTGCCCTTATTTTAACTACAATTTATAGTTGCGCCCTCGTAATTCCATTCGCATTTCTCCCTTCCCCCAGCTGCGTTCATTTCTCGATGCAGACGCAGTACATCATTCGGAAAGGCAGCCGAGAGGAAGGAGAGAGGAAAAAAATAAGGGAGAACGTTTCTTTCCCAACACTCTCCTCCACAAGCACCGCCAAAACACTTTGTCTTAGGCGGAAAAGGGCAAAACTATAGCAGCAGCAGCAGCAATGGCGGCGGCGACGACGACGATGAAATATTCATAGGGGTGACGACGATTCCGTGATGTAAATTTTAGTGTGTGTGTGTGTTTGTGGCTGATTATGCAGACCTGCGGTTAGCACGCGGAATTAATACATTCATCAGTTTATGCTCATCGGGGAAAATATTAGTTGTCATATTATTTTTCTTATAAAAAAAATACGGGGGAAGAAGCGGAATAAACGGAGGCAGAGAAAAAAGTTACCACTCGTCGTTGCTGTTGTGACGTGGAAAGGAAAGAAAAATAGTGGCAATTTTAGAAAAATAAATTATGTCGTCATGGGTTGAAAGGGGAAAAAGGAATCGTGAAGACGTAAAGTAAAGAAAGAAAATATTACGAAAAGGAAATCGTAAACTAATGAATTTTACTTTCTGCTTAAAAAGTCAGGTTTTCCCTACATTCACTATTTTAATTCCTACATTTCCTTATCCTCATGCACTCTCTTTGTCTTGCGTTCCCTTAATTTTACACGGGTGGTAAAATAATTAGACTAAAAGCAAATTACTAATAATTTTTTATAGTTTTCCTTGCAGCAGAATCCTCAAAGTATTGAGGTATTTGTTCCTTTTCAATAACTATAAAAGTTTCTCTCTACACATGAATTTTCAAAATTTTCGACAATTTAAATACTTTATTTTAATAAGGCGGTTACTTAACAGGAGGTAATATGTGCTACCTCTACATTAAATTTGAATGAAAGGAAACACGAACAGACAGGTGAGGAACACGGACAACGAAAAAATAAAAATCGTGAACGTATTGTTACTTTATTGACCAAAGTGTCATGAAATTGTGAATAAAGAAAAAGTATGGACAAAAATGGTGAGTGTATTGTAAGTGTGTGGATCAGTGTCTGCAATTAAGGATGATGAGGTACTGAATAGGAAATAGAACTGTGTGTAGAGGAAATGTAGTGATAAAAATAGTACTTCTATGTCAGAAGAAGACTTGGAAACTTAATTAATGGCATGAGCGTAATCCTGGAGGAAGAGTACATGAGGATTGATAGAGTGAAAATCAAGAGTGTAGTATGGGAAACAGTGGAATAACAAAGACTGTTAGATTGGGAATGCATATTATTAAGGTAGTTAAGGAATTCTGCACAGGCAAGGTATGCTTACGGTTAATATAAGTATCAATATTAGGAAATCATTACTAAAAATGTTGGTATAGAGTGTGGGGTCATATGGATGCGAAACGTGGACGGTAGGAGTTGCAGACTGGAAAAGAATAGGTTTTCGAAATGTGGTGGTGCTGTAGAAATGGCTGGATAGATTCACTAAGGAGGAAGTTCTAAGTAGAATAGGGGAAGAGAGAACAATATCGAGGACGTAGACCAATAGATTAATAGGTCACGTTTTAAGACATGAGGGTCTTGTAAATTTAGCATCAGAGGGAAGTGTGTGGGGTAAGAACAAAAGAAACAGGCCAAGGATGAAAGTCTAAGTAAATTAAGGAGGATGTAGGATGCGCTAGTTATACAGGAATGAAAAGGCTTGCGTAGGATAGGTTCACATGGATCAGACTAGTCTTAGGACTGAATACCACAACAACAACATATACAAATTGTTCCTAATATATTTAAATCATTGTTCTTTAAAATCTTTATACCCCTGAAACAAGGGAAATATATTAACTTATCACTTTACTTCTTTTTGGATCAAACCTTGAAATTGGACTTTAAATTAATATTATTTTATATTGTTGAAGAAAGGCTCTTTATTTCACTGGGGGTTTCTTATTTTTGTCCTACATTTTTAAGACGATTTTTCCGCCAAACACTCCTCCTAGAGGTAAATCATTCCTGTTGTTTATAGTTCTACATTTAGGAAGGAATATTTACTACAATCTGTTCTTAGTTTTGTTTTGTACTTTTTATCTTGAATCGCTGAGCCTATCTACAGAGATAACTTCGAGTTAATTTCAATTCATAGTTTTTTGTATTCTCTCTCCTTTGTGGGAATAATTCCCATCCTAGTAGTAGTTCGTTTTCCTTCCTATGACTCGGCCCACTCGCAAAAGTTAGCGAGTCTTTTCTTAACATTTTTCAATAATTCTATTTGATTTTTTTTTGTATTGGGATCATAAGTAGCCACTGTTGTGAGGACAATCGCGTCACCGTACGAAGAAGAAAGTCGAGGGACAGTATTTTGTTGTAGCGAGTGCGAGAGTGTTAAACGTTGCGTGTCTCGAGATCGTCCGTTATTCCAAGGTCGCTGGAGGAATCCAGGCGTGATTCCCGTGGCTCCCCTTGTGGAGACCTCAACGCGCCTGCAGAAAAGAATTCCCCAACGCTAATTACAACTAATCTCGTTACCGTCGCCGAGGGTTTCCAGGCATCCCCTCACCTTGTCCGCGTCACTATTTCATTATTTCATTTCATGTTTTCAAAAACCTAAAATCCGACATTAACCCCTTTTCGACTCCCTTTCCCAGCATTCGTACAACGTTTAAGTGACGCCATCGCACTCTCATCAGTTTATTACTGTTCTATTTCCAGTAAATTACAACAGTTGTCTATTCTGGCTGTTGTTTTCGTAAAATTGCAATTTTAATAATTGCTTCATTAATAAGCGTTTTTTAATTATGGTAAGTGTATTTATCTATTCACAGTATTTGATTATAATTGAACCAGTTAATATAATTTATTTTATAAATAAATTAATTAAGTTAATATGAGTTATTATTATTACTTGTGCTTATTATTATTTTATTTATAATTTACTTTATTATTAGTTATCTCTAGAACCTCCTGTTTTCTTCAATTTTAAATATATTTGAAAACATTTTGGCCTTTATGATATCATGAATCAGTAAAATTGGGTACATTTATCGACTGACGCCTTTCTGTCCGTTATACGGCGCTTTCTGCTAACAGTTGGCTATTCTGGCTACTGCATTTATGTTGTAGAATTTTAATTTTATCAATTTCTCTATTCATATGTACTGAATAAAAAGTTCTCGGGACTTCTTCACCCGGGTTATATCATTTGTGAAGTACGACGTTTCGACACCTAACTCCACCATCGTCTTCAAGTAACTGAAGCAACATTATGAAGGAAAATGGCGGAGTTAGCTGTCGAAACGTTGTATTTTACAAATGATATAATCCGGCCTAAATCCTGAGAACTTTTCATTCGTCCTTCCACCGGGAAAGTCTACATTCTCTAGTGCCTTCTTTAAATTGCGGCCAATTTATTTACCCATAGTAATTAATTTTAATTGCGCTGTTGAAATAAGCTATTTCCTAATTTCCTAGTTAATAAAATTTACAACTTCCAGTTTGTTTTAAAATTTTAAATATATTTTGAAATATTTTTGTCCTTACTTTATCGTGAATCAATAAAATGATTAGTATTTATGTTAATACAATACAATAATTTTGAAAAGCGTGTAATTTTCAAATGACACAAAAAATGTAAAGTAGTAAACAAATCGCTGGTCTCAAATATGCAACCGTTATTTATTTTAGGTTTAGTGTACGTGGTCCATAACATCGTACAAAGAAGACTCATCTATTAATTTCTTTCTTTTTCATTTATCCGTCAATCGGTTTGTTCTTTTCCGTATTTACAAAATGTTTTACCCTTACCCCAATTAATATTATTTTTGTTATTAAATTATTTATGTTAAGTCGCGTGCACCTTGGTCATTAGCGACTCTCTAGATTTTTGGCAGTAGTACGGTTAATTTTTATTGTTATTAATATTTTACTTTCATTCATCGCCTTTCTTGGTGTTTTATGTTTGTCCTAACTTGTTGTTATAATGTCAGAAGTGTTTTTGCAGAGAATTCTATATACGTATCGGATATACATCAGTCACGTGTCTCAACCCCTTAAGGTTTTTCTCCTTCCTGTTGAGGTTTTCCTCTCAGATGACCGGAAATTCTTCCGCCCAAGGTAACGACGAGAAAGGTTGCGGTTGTTTGTCACGTGTGGACGGGAATATCGGTAACGAAGAACACGGGAGAAGGAGGAGGAGGAAGGGGAAAAAAAGAATTAGTTTTAATTAGGGGGGCGGTACTTGGAGTATGAATTTAAGAGGCTTTTTACTTATTTTAATATTAAAGTCAGCCATTTATATTTTTATTCAAATATTTACTTTATACGATTATAAAAATTACTTACTCTAATACGCGCTGATGGATTATTTCCTGTTTCTTTTTTTGCGTTACAGATACACATTTTCAATTTTAGAACGTCTCCCTTTGTATATTTTCCGAAATCACGGCGTGAGAGTGTTACAGTGGAACTGTATTCATGTCCAAGGAGATTCATAATGTAGCAAATATATTGTTAAATCCGGTTCAGGCAAGACAAAATAACAAATGAACCCTCCAAAGACCACCACTTTCATCGATCAATAAATCAAAATTTAATTTTCTGTAGAGTCGCCCCCCACCCCCACAACCCCTCTTCTCTTCCTTCCCGATCAGAATTCGAGAATCGCGCAAGTTTAATTCACTTTCAAGATTCAACTTTAATTCCTCTCATGTCCCCCATTTTCGAAACTGTTTCAATTTTCTGCCACATTTTATTTTTCAATTTTGTAAAAGCAAGTTTGTCCGGTACGTGTGTCTGTTTTTACTTGCACTTTGCTGCCTCCGTTTCCATGGGAAGTTGTGAAGTGAAGGAGGGTGAAAAGCGCCGCCGCCGCCGCCGCTGTTCGTATTCATCCCGTTCAAGGTTTTGACAGTAAAACGCGGTTAACAAGGGAAGCAGGAGAGGGCGGGGGTGCCCTCTGGAATTATTCAGACTCGTAATAGTAGGAGCGGAAACAGCGAAAATCCTCCGCTACAGCAGCTGCAGCATCAGCCCTTCGAACCCTCCCCCACCCCCTTAATTCTCCACCTCTTCCCTCACCCGTCAGAATTTCACAAGTGTTTTAATGACCCGAGGTTTGCAGGATTGCGGATTCTCTTTTAACGACGCACACACCCACACACACATACATACATTGAGGGGTAGAAGGGGGCGGGAAACACATGGTGAACAAAACGGAATATTTCTGGCCCTCAGACTCCTGAGCCAGATTTCGTGGTGAACTCCAGGTCTTATGAGGGGGGAGGGTGTTCACGTGTCCAGTCTGGAAACACAGAGACGGAAAATAAATTTTGCCAACGAATAATGGTATTTCCACATTTCATGTAATGGAGGGTTTATTGTGAAGACACAACTTACCCTATTCTTTTTCCTATTAAAAGGAAAATTGGACTTGATTAGTCTGATTCCTTGTTAAATCTACCTCAGGCACTGTACCAATTTTTTATTAAACGTTTTATAACATTTTTTAAAATTGGTATATTACAAAGATAATATAATGCTGTTTAATTCATATATTGAGCAGGCGCTGAAGAAAGTTATAACGGAATATGGAAAAGGAATGATATTGCAAGGAGAATAAATACACTTAACCGATGATATTAGAGTATTGGGGGAGTCAGAAAAAGACTTGGAAACCATAATAAATGGCATTAACGTGGTCGTGAAGGAAGAGTATAGTAGGTACATTAATAGAGGAAAAACCAAGGTAATGGAGTGTAGTATGGGAAACAGTGGAATAACAAGGCTGTTAGATTGGGAAGGGACACTTAGAAGGAAGTTGAGGAAATCTGCTACTTGGGCAGCATAATAACTTGAGTAGGATAGCACAGACAAGGAATAGGAAGTTATTAATGGCTAATATAAGTGTGAATATTAGGAAATCATTGCTAAAAATTTCGGTATGGAATGTGTTGTTATATGGATGCGAAACGTGGTCGGTAGGACATGCAGAAAGGAAAATAAATGGCTCTTTTGAAGTGTGGTGCTATAGGAGAATGAGATGGGTGGATAGAGAAACCAGTCAGGAAGTTTTGAGCAAAATATGAAAGGTTTTTGACCAAGAGAAGGGATAGATTAATATGCCGCGTTTTAAGGCATGATGGTCTTGAAAAATTAGCGTTAGAAGGAAGTGAACAGATGAACGAGGCCGAAGATGGAATACACTAAGAAGATTATGGAGGGTGTGCGATATGGTTAAAAAGGCATGCGCAAGATGGGCTATCAGGAAGGGTTGCATCAGACCAGTCTTAGGACTGAATACCACGAACTGATAAAAAAGGGGATAATATCTACAAAAAGAGGAACACGGGAATACTTTATTATTAATAGTAGACATATTTCTGTTCTTTTTGTACTCATTGCCTTACTAACCACCGTTCACTGTCCTAGTTGTTATTTTATTACGTCATTATTTAGTATCACCTCTACTTTTCCCCAAATCCTTATTTTATTCTACTTAATATTTATTATTATTCTATTCTTATTATTATTATTTTCCTCTATTACTATGTTTATTACATCTACATACGTGTTTATTTTAGTCTGGAACAATCGCAGTTTAATGTAATGTAGTGGTATTATTTGTCATTCATTGAGATCTCTTACATGGTAGGGGCAGACAGCCGATTTGTCCAACAGGAACAGCGTACGTCACCTGCTATCTGTGACCCCGGAGCATACAGCCTTGTTGTTATGGATCATGGGAGGAGCCTTGATTTAAATTTAATTCCCTGGCTTGGAATCAAGGACAGGAAATTTCAAAGAGTAAAATCCAGCCATTACGGACTGTCTGATAATCTTCACCTCGCCATTCCACAGGGACGAGAGTGATGAAGGAAAAGTCGCAGGACATTCACCATGACGGACAGAGAAACGTTTCCATTTCCCCCCACTGCCGTTTTTCCCTCTTCCGTCATCATCTGAACAAAGTATTCCGTGTAATGCATATAAATTTTCAAATTTTCTCGAGACCAGGGACGCAGCAAACCAACCCCCAACCCCCATTCCGCGTTTCCACTCCACCATCCACGGCAATAAAACTGCGGATGCAAGTCAACGCCTCATAAACGAGGAGAAACGATTTCACACACACAAACAGAAACGGAGAGAAAGAGAGAAAGTGTAAAAAAATTATATATGTTGGCGTATGGGGAGGCAGACGTCAAGCTGGTGGTTTAACGGGGAGGGGGGGTTGTGAGGGTGATTACGAGATAAAAAAAGGAAAAAATAAAAAGCGTATATATTATAACGCAAAATAAAACTAAAACTGGGTGAGCTTAAAGTTGATGGGTCGCTGGAACTACGAGATAGGAAAATAGCGTGATGGGATGAGGAATGGAGAGGGAGGGAGGCGAGGTATGTGTGCCATGTACAGTCAACGTCATGAAGGCAGGACAAATAAGCCTGGACAAGAAAGGGAAGTAGCTCGACTTTCATCCCCCTCTCAATCTATACACTCGTATACACACATTTTTTTGAATTGTTAATCGAGCCACAAAGCATTAAGACGCACAAATGTCCTGAAACGGTGTTTGTTGGTAGGCGTGAGCGGATAAAAAAATAAAATGGGGCCTATTAAATGTAACTAATAAAAATAAAGGAAAGGTGGATGGGAAGGAAGAAAAATCTATATAGAATAGAGATATACGTGGAGGCGGCCATTTTATGTTTTTTCTTAATTCTAACGAAATGGTGTAACAGGACAATGTTTCTAAGAGTGTGTTATATATCGAAGTGCGGGTAGGTTTATAGGGGTAGTGAAAGATGATTCCGCCCCTCCTAGGGGGGAGACAAAAGAAGCGAAGAAAGAAGAAAGATAACAGTTCCAGTTACTGCTGGACCCGCATGACCGAGGCGAATTAAAGAGGGCGGCGCAGTGATCACGTTCCCTATGGCCACACTTACTCGCCATCTTTTTTTTTCTTTGGTCAAAAACTAAAATTGTCAATAAACGTTTCGATGGGAGAAGTAATACACTTTCAGGTGAGTGAGGAGGCTTGATGAAACAGAGAAGAAGTGAAAAGAAATAGGAAACTGAGAAGATAACCGAACACAGAAAAAATTGATGAATACAATATATAAGGCGAATAAATTCACAACCAAATTAGACAAAAAGTTGTCTTTCAGTTGAACCAACGTTTCGTCACCTTACATGAGACTTCCTCAAGTAATCTTCATACAAGAATTGTACAAAAAAAATTAAAAATGATACATAAAAATTAATAAAATATTATTAAAAATAAGAAATAAAGTTACAGTTTTCAAATTTTGATAAAAAGCAGAAATAATATATTAAAAATTTAATTTGTTTTCTCATAATTTGAAACTGTAAGTTTCATTATTATTTACTATCTTATTAATAATGTTGTTAAAATTATGAAATTTTAACCATTTTTAATGTATCATTCTCTAAAAAATTTTGGGGAAGTTATATTGTAACATTCCGTGAGTGAATTGCCAAACATGGTGACGAAACGTCGGTTCACCTCTTTAAAAAACTTAATTAATGTGAAAAACATTAGTTAATTGATTTACTACTTGTAATACATTATAAATTAAATTAAAAATAGAAAAGAGGGGAAGACAATGAATAAAGAATCACAGATAGAAAATGTGTAGTAAATACTGCGACTAGAAAAGAAATTTTATCCCTTTCTCGTCGTTGCTTCTCTTATTTTTCTTCTCATTATTTTCCGTTTCCTTAAGTTACGTCCGTCGTTTTTACTTATTTCATTCATTATCCCCATTTATTTCTTCATTACCCCCTTCGTAAATGTATTCTATCAAAGTTGAAACTCTGTACATTTTTATATCCCTAATCCGTTACTAATAAACTACGTAAGTTCTTTTTTTATTTTCCTTACCATGTTCTCGACTATTTTTACATATAATTTGTTTTTATATTTAATTCAACACTTTTTATTTTATTTGTTCTTATATTTTGTACCTCAGCTACTTTCTATTCAGTTTCCTATCATTTTACTATTTTTTGTCCCGTTTTATAGATACTTACATGGATATTTTCTTGTTTCTTAACTTGTATTTGTTTCTTCTTTGGTTTTTTTAATTTTTTAACTTACTTACCTAGTATCATTCCGCAAACAATAACAGTTACTCTGTATTTAATTATTTACATATTAATTTTGTTACAAAAACCTGTTAATTTTTCTTTATAACTTTTTACTTCATATTAATTTTCTTCTTGTCGTCTGTCTAAAACCTGTTTCCTCTTCTGTAGTTTATATTTGGTATGATTTTCAACCGTTGTTTTTTATTTCTTTCTGTCTCTTGTATTTATTGATTTAATGATTTTGTATTATTCTGTAAATTATTAGCTCCTTACATACCACTAGTTTTAATTATCAAGTTACTTTAATTCACTTTTCATTATCTTTATTTTCTATCTTTCTTTATTCATGAGTATTTTCATTCATTTTATTCTTAGGGGGTTTTATGTCTGCATTACTTTATTTTGTCTGTTGTTTCTGTTACTCGTTATTTTCTCTTCGTCTACTTGTATTAAAGGTTTTTCTATTTTATTTGAGAATCTCAAGTAATAGTAAATAGATTTTGCTATTCGTTGGAATGTTTCTATTCTCTGTTGAAACGTGAACCAACTTGATACTTTTCGGGTTCCTAGGGAACGATTCGTATTGTTATTTTATATTTGATAGGAATAATGAGGAACAAAAATGTCGGTGTGACGTAAGCAGGACGACATAGAATGAGCAAGTTTGACTGCGCAGTGATCACACGAGAGAATATTCTTTTCCTTCACAACCGGACATTAATTAAATTTCCCACGTATCTTCTTTATCGTAATTGTGACTTCTTTGATGTTTTTTGAAAAGCACAGGACGATTTGTTAACCTTTTAACATTTTTTTCCAGGCACGGCGGAAACTCTTGTAATCAGCGGAAAACTAAGCTGGAAAAACAGGGAGCTTTCAACAGTAATGACGAACTGTGGTAGGGGGATGTTGGCAGGAATTATCGCGAAGACAATGAAATCGGCATAATTGGGAAGTGAGAGGGACGAGGGGGTTGAGAACGGCAATCTCGTTAAGGGCCGCATTGTTGGCAGCACTGAGACGAAACCACGAGATGTTGTCTCTCGTCCTCGCACTCAGGATGTTCCATTCATCCCCCAAACTATATTGAAACTTGAGTGACATTAACTATAAATTAAATAAATAATTAAATCAGCCGATAAAGCGAGAATAATTTGAATTTTTACAATTAAATTAGAGAATTACATCTCCATAAAAAACAAAAAATAAATACCTAACTTTGGGACTTCAGCACGTTTCAAACGAAACCAGGCCATGCTTTAGGAACATTCGTTAATATGTTTGGAACATACTAATTAAAAGCTTTTCCTTCTCCCTGAATCACAGATTATTTTTAACCAATAGATAATAAACAACTAAATTCAATAATATAGATGATAATGAAATAGTAATTGGACAGGAAATTAACAATAACATCAATAATAATACAAGGTATTGCTCCTTGACATACGTTGAAACATTAATACCGAAAATAGTAAAAGTTATTGAAAATAATGATATTAATGAAATAATATTTGGATTAAAGCTAGAAGTCAAAATAAAATATTATTTAACTTAACTAAAAGATACAATTCCGTAAAATAATAAAATAATATAATATATATAAAATAATTGTAAAGACTGTAACAAAAATTATATCTGACATAGGAACTAATCTGAATACTAGAATATATATAAACATAGAAATGATGCTAAGAGCAATACTAAAAGAAATACAGCCTTTTCAGAGCACCATTTTAACCTAAAACATATTATAGATTTTCATAACGTTAAAATTATGCATAAACAAAATAAATAATTAAAAGAAACATTTTAGAATTTATATATATATATATATATATATATATTCAAACACGATAATGGCATGAATTCTAGAAAGGAAAGGGAAGACATATCTAAACACTACGCCAAAGTTTTAGAGTAAATCAAAATTTTAGAGTTGTAATTTAAAATTTTTTTGATATGGACTTACACTTATCAAATCTCGTTCTACTAGATTCTATAAGTCTATTTGAATATAACGATTAATATCGACAGACTCATTAAAAAAAAGATTTTAAAAGAAAATTTTCGGCAATTCGTGGTTTTATGATGCTGATTATTGCTTATTTATCACATGAACAAAATAATTATTGAACTTCTAGAATTCCGAAGTTGTATAAATGATCTGAACACAGTCGTGTACAATCCATGAAGAAAGTTAGAAATTATATATATACTAAATTACATGAGGGTATGTACAATATTTTTAACATTAAATCATTGAAAAACCCCAAATTTATTTCATATTGTTATTACTTTAAACAAATTCATTAAAAAATGGAAATATTTAAAAAAATTGTATTTGAATTTTGTAGATGACTATGGAAATACCGAAAGCTCCTGCTGAATAAATTTGAAAACAAATTAAATTATAGTTTTGATTATTAATGTGACTGATTAACATAGGGAAAAATAATTATTATCATAGTTTTAATTTAGGATTTCTCGTAATTATTTTTATTAACATAGCACCTGATATAGTCACCGAGTTGGCTCGAAACGATTTATTTATATAAATTAAGTATTAATTTCCTATATTTGCTGACTTATTTGGGCACATTTTAACTGATTAATTTTATATTTTGTACTCTCGTAATTTATTTTTTTCTCGCAATGAAAATCATTTTTCGTCTTTCTTGCAACATCAGATGTAAATCTCTAATTGAATTATTTCTAAATTCAAATTATTCTGTATTTGCCGGTTAATTGATCTATGTCTTTGCGGTTATTCAACGACCATCATTATATCATAAAACCATAGTTTTTACAAAATTCCATATTTACTTATATATAAATAATTTTAAAAATTGTAATTTTTCAAATATTGTAATTTATTTTGTGCATATGAATATGGCAATTACCGAAAGCTTATTACGAATAAATTTTGGGAATCAAAATTGAAATACACTTATAGTTTTTTGAAGTGACTGATATAAATAAGGGAAAGAAAAAAATTATTATCATATTAAATTTATAGAGACTCAAAATATGTAATTTACTGTCTCACAACGTAATTAGTTAATCTATTAAAATATTTACCTGAAGAAGATCAACAAGTTGAATGAAACGTTTAAGTTATATAAATTAAGTACTGATTACATTTATTTGGGCGTATTTTAATTGATTCGTTTTCTTATTTCTGTACGTTTTAATGACTTCAGACTAATACTTTTATTTATTTGTACTTTATTTTATTCTTAAAATTATTTGTTTCTTTGTAATGTATGACGTGTCATATTTCCTAAATGAAGGACTAATGGAAACAACAATAAATTTAATTTAAACTTTATTTTTTTCTCGTAATGAAACTGGCATTTATAATTCATTTTTGCACTATTGTATATTTTCTTATGGATATATATACATGTCGAGGTTTGAAGTCGGTCGTGGTTCGGTATGTGCCTAATTACGATTTTTTTTATATAAAAAATCTCTCGTATTTAATTTATAAAATGTGAGATTAACAACACTGTCACCATGCAACAGTCAAAGAAATCCACCACATGTAATCCCACGCAATATGACGTGTATTAGTGTACAGTGTTGCTAATCTCATAATTGTCTAATATATATAGACAAAAATACGACTAAGTAACTATACAAGAACCACCCTGATTTCAACAGCTCGACTATTATTAGAGACAAACCTTAAGACATCAAATGGTGATGATAAAACCGTAGTTGAGAATTTTTAATCATTATAATTGAATAGATTTTTTGTCAGTTTCTCAAAACTAAAGTTTTAGGTAAGAGAGTTTAGTTTGTAAACAAAATGGAGACGTCACATACTTTTGCGTATAGATACATGCGTATGTATATATTTTAAAACATAATCCTTTAAAAAATGTTCTATCTAGGTTTCTCACCCTTCAGTGTTCTTCGTCGGGTTTTTTACCCATGTGTGTAGCAAATTTTGGTTTTCACTTTTTTCCACGCGTTTAATCTCGCATAAAAAGTTACAAACAACTATAAAAACAAACGTGCATCTTATCTTCAAGGAAGAAAAAATTGAATGTCTGATTATGACGTAATTTATATTGTAATCAATTACCCATAATATTAAATACACCTCAATTTATTAAATTTTGATAAACCTTTTTCTTAATATATATTTTTTAAATTATAGAATATTAAACAAGGAATTCTCGGAAACCGGCCATATTATATGGAAAATAATCTGAAAATTACTTTGATAAATGTTTCAAAAATTAAAATTAATGGGAGTAAATTTAATTGATGGTTATTATTCTTGTTATTTTTTTATTTTTGAAACATATTTCCAAGTATTTTTATTCTGTTTTCATATAAATGAATATGGGCCGTTTCCGAAAGGTACTTGAATAATAAATAAATATATAATAAGTAAATGTGATGAATTGTTAAATTTTACGCCTGAGGAAGTCTCAAAAAGGAGACGAAACGTCGCTTTTGATTAAATAGTGATATATATATATGCTCACTTATTGGCCATCCTTTTATTTATAGTAAATTATGTTAGACTTGAATAATATTTAATAATTAAATCTAACAGGCTTTAAAGTTTTTATTTAATTGAACAGACGTTTCGGAGCCACGTTTTGGAACTTCCTTTTGGTAATTTCGTGGAATATTACATATGATGAAGAGACAGGAGGCGGATTGTTAAAAATTTTAGACTGGATCGCCTCTAAGAGGTAATGTGATTATTTTTTTTTAATGTAGAGTTATTAAAAAGACAATTATTTATATACAAGACATTGAAACTGATTTCAAACAATAGCTGTATCTGAAAACATTATATATTATATATAATTTTTATTGTACGTGAGTTAAAGTGAGAGAAATGTAATATTAAAGCAAACTCATGTAATTAATGGCTATAATGGCTGTTGTAGACGTTAACTAACCACGAATCCAATGAAAACTCGTGTAATAGATTTTCTTCTCGCTGTCGTAAAAGTTTTCGAAACAAGTGGAGTACGGTTCACTACGATCGTTGAGTACTGCGAGGCTTAAACTCTTTGGACGTGGGTCTCGGCGCTTATCTGCTTAATAAGAGCGTTCCCTAATTAAGCGAGGAAGAAGGAGGAGGGGTGGGGAAATTAATTAGTAGGGGGAGGGGTAAGGGAAAGTAGGGGAAGCGGCGGAGGTGCTGACTGACCGGGATTTATGCGGGCGGCTTTTCTAAGAGAATTTCCCCTTCCCCCTGCACCACAGCAAGATCGCAAATGTCGGCGAGGCATGCGAAGGAACCATTACATCCGCAACGGATCCGGAAACGGTGCAAATACGCTCCTGGTAGCGGGTACACCCCCGGGGAAAGGTAATTAATGGACGCCGAGAGAAAAGCCGCGGGTCGTTAATCGCGAAAATCCTTCCCCCTTTCCCTCAGAAACTGTGACACTTCCAGCGAGGGCAATGAAGATTAATTAAGGCTCGTACAGAGGAAAGAGAAAGATACGAGTAACAATCGCACAGTGGAAAACATTGTTAGTGACGTCAACAAGTCATTAGTTGACGTCGTCGGGGTAAGGAAGAGGGAGGTTGACGTGGATGAGGCTGGAGTCGAGGCGACGTAGAATAGAAAAGCGAGAGGAGACGCTCACAAAGGCAAGGGGAAACCACACTCACTGATACGTCACGCTTTCGACACTAGTACTGTATTGCAGAACATAGAAGAACATTAATATTCTATCACACACATACACACACCCTCGGCTTCTTTGCTCTCCCTTATAAAATTCCTTCACATGCTATTAAAGGGATATCCTCATTAAGCCTCAGTTCCTTCCGCATTAAATCCATTCGTACACCAATAAAAGTTGCCTCCACAAGTATTATCCTCTCAAAATAAACCAACGCGTTCCTTTTTCTTTGTAGTAATTTCTTTCTTTAAAATCGATTTATGCACGTATATTATTTTTCCATCTTTGTCCATCGATTCTTGTCCTACTCGTCCTTCTTTCATACAGTTACTCCGTTCGATCCTCAATTTATTTTTAAATAAATTATGCTACCTTCTATTTTTATTCTCCTTTAGTTCCACTGGTTCATTGTTTTACCATTACTTCATACTCTATAGACACACTTTTTTAAATTATACTCTGTGTTTCCTGTAGTATTTTATATTTCTTAACCTAATACATGAATAATACGTACACATGATACAAAAGGCTGTAATAGAAAAGTAAAAATAGAACTTTTCGTTCTTCAGGTAAACGAAGGAGATTATTATCTCATTAATATATAACCCAG
The DNA here is from genome assembly GCA_034510155.1 of Eucriotettix oculatus. Lineage (NCBI taxonomy): Eukaryota > Metazoa > Arthropoda > Insecta > Orthoptera > Tetrigidae > Eucriotettix > Eucriotettix oculatus. Next base: position 21,395,438 of record CM067381.1, on the reverse strand, counting down.
CCTTTATTTTTCAGTACAATTATATACAATTAAATTAACGACGAAATTCCACAAAAAAGTTTTTATTTAAAGTTGGGGGCGACATCAGGTAAATTTCTCCAGAATATTCCTACAATAAGAATCCAAAGAGTAAAGATAACAAAATTTTCATATAAGAAACAAATTTGTAATATCGTAATTAATTTAGTTATAACTTATTTAAAATACTGGAAATTTTAATAATTTATTTTTAAAATTTTAATAATTTCTTTCCAAATATTTGAATTATTAACAAATTTTCAATAATTCAATTTTAAACAAAATTTAAATACCGATGTTTAAATGAAATTTTAAATTTCAACGAGTTCATGTTCAACCAATTTTATAAATTTATTAGAAAATTTAAATAATTGATTTCGTTAAAATTTGCTAATGTTTCCAATATATTACATAAATAATAATGTAATTAATTAAATTATTAGAAATTTTAGTAGCTTTTTTGTACGAAATTTTGTCGCATTATAGTTTCAAAATGTTTTGTTATAAATAAAGTTATTGCATTATCTTCCTTACTATTACAAATAAAACAAATTAATTAGAATACGTTTCATTCCGCAACATTAAGGACTTCCTCAGTTATTTATACAAAAAATTGTTTAATAAAATAAGTTCATAGCAAGTTTTATTTATTAATTTATTTCTTTTGTATAAAGCTCTGACGAGGTCCTTAAAGTTGGAGGGCGAAACGTATCCTAATTTGACTTTTTCCATTTCTGAATTTTGGACCACTCTTTGTGTTTTATTTATAAAATTTTCTGTCGTTATATCCTGCAGAGCTTTACTTGACGAAGTGGGCAACGTGAAGACGAAACGATTTCTGAATTAAACGAAAAAGTTTTTCTGTAACTTAGTCGTCAATTATTCTTTGCTTAATTTTTTTAGCCTGCCTTTTCTACTTATGACTTCTTTCAGAGATGTCCACAGGCCCGAGAACCTTGATAACGAGTTACGTAATATCTGCATTTAATCATGATAATAACAACTCGTTGATGACGGAAAATTTTTCTGTCAATATTTTTCCCCCTTGTAGAATCAGAAAGCTGACTTAACAAAATTTCGAATGAAAGTGAAAGTGTCTGTGGAGTCCGTTATGGGACGCACAGCGGACAAGGGGCACTTGAAGTGAGAGACATGGGGTTATTATAGGACAGGACACATTCACCCTCTGTAATTGGATGAGGAGACACGAACTCGATCCCGTCCCTGCAGACATCCGACACCAACGCATTCACCAAACAGCTTCCTGTTGCCAATAAACTCCCTCCCTCCCCCCCCCCTCCTTCCCTCTTCACCTGCTGGACCAATACAGATACGCGGACACCCAATTCCTACAAGATTGATTGAAACGTAATCGAAAGCAAATTACCGAAAGTGGGACGTTCCAATCACCACGCAGAAAAGAAGAAGGAGCAGACAAAAACAATATTGCCTCTACTTCCCCTCCCCCTTCTCCCCCCAAATATAAAAACCCTAGAAATATCTGAGTTTTTTAAAAATCATATCACAGGAACATTTGTCTGTGAAGGTAACGGGAAAGAAATTACACGGCCACGTTGAACCCAAAACAATTTTTAAACTCATTTCTGCAACTTTCAAGGACAATATTTTCTTATGTTCATTTGTTACATTCGAATTGTAAAATTTCACATCATAAATCATAGAATTAATTCTGCGATACGTAATTAAAATAATTGCAGTCATTTTAAAATTGTAACCAATTGGATCTTGAAGTTGTTCCTTGCTCCATACAATCAAATTGATGCGGCGTTGTAACATGTTATTGCTACGCAGATGAAGCAAGGGAGGTTTCTGACGTGATTTGGCAATGTTTCCGTTAATCTTACTTTATGCGAGTAATAGGCGAAATAAACGAGTAATACACGGAAAATAGCTGCATAAGGTGTAAATTAACAATAATCATTGCGAATAGCATTCAAGTGTATGCGGAAACGAAAGATAGGAAGGTAAGAAAAATACTAGAATAAATTAAAGAAAGGGAGGAAGGATGGGGCAGAAACAATTGAAGTAAATCACTATGCCGGAAAAGTGCCATTGAATAATAGTCTGCATCTGTAAAGAACATCTACTTTCAATACTTCAAAGTTGGTGCTCAACGTGGGGATTTTATGTGGTAGTTAGTCCAAGTATGAATATATTCGACAGTGTACATTACATTTCGTCATTAAAACGTGAGGCTATTAAATAGTGGAAAGAATTGTCAATTTTTTTGTAATATCAAAGAGAATTTGTTTTTAAATTACGTAATTGAAAGAAATTACTAAAATAGTACTCCGTATGAGCTTACAGAAAAGAAGAAAAATGTAAAACTGCCAAAAAAAGTAACACGTGTATTTTTTATTAATAATTACGAATACCAATTAAATATATGTAAAACGAAAGATGAATATCTTTTAATGAAAGAAAGGGAATGGGAAAGATTGCGAATAAATGATTGTCTTGATTTTGATAATATCAATATTCATAATCCTTCACGATTTGGCGCCCAACGTAGGGCTAGGATATTAATAAGTAATACAAAGACAGGGAAGGGTTTATAGTGAAATTTTATCACTACGGGATGGGGAAGATAAATAAAACCGTAACAAATAAAAGTGTCCTTGACAGATTGCAATTATTCGATATAAATGACTTTGATACTTTTTTATAGGCCAAATCTCAGGTGAAGAAGGGAATCCTATAAAAAATGTAAAAGGCAGCCGTTACCGTCTTTACATTTAAAATTGATGGCAATCGACTATTAGTTGAGGTAAAGAAGCAAAAAGGGAAAAGGGAAGTGGAAGGATCACGTTGCTTAAGATGCATGGTATAAATCTTTATGAACCAAAAGTCGACGGCTGAGTCCTCCTGTGAAGTGGAATTAATTTATTTTTGCGATGGTCGTAATTCACGAAACTATTTGGTCACCAGATTCAGGTTCCGCTGTGATTATATTTTACTGTTTAGATGTGAAGCATGGAAAACGAATCCTTTTCGAGTTCTTTCTTCCCCCATTATATATTTCCGCTTTGCTATTCCTTTCCCCTCCCCCTTTTATTTCTCGCCTCCACCGTCAATATCTTTCCCTCCCCCCTCTATCCCCTGAGGGTTTTCTCCGTAACGAATGCTTCTGGTGCAAATCTGTACGAGTCAGCGTCGCGTGTGACTGTTTCCACATGCAATCCTCTCTCTCTCTCTCTCCCTGTTAGTTGCTGTGCCGCTGCTGCAGTAACCCCGGGTCCTTCTCTTCCTCTTCTCTCCCTCCGTCTTTGTATCGCTTAATGGAGCGTGTAGAGGCGATTGTTCGTAGCTTCTCCATTTCCTCGAACCCCAATTTCCGTGTGAACGTGAGCGGACACGACGAGGAGAAGAACTAAATCAATGCTCAGAGAAAGGGAAAGAGGGAGGAAGGAAGGACGGAAAGAGAGGGTAGGGGAGGAGCGAGGGAGGGAAGAACATTTCCACCTGCATAAAATACGGGACACGTTTCGTGACAACGGCTCGCTTCGTCTTTATAGACTTTACAAATCGACATCCTCCATAATTTTCCCCTCCCCCGCCCTCCACCTTTCTTCCTCCGTGGCCTCCTTTTTTAACCTCCCATATTATTCTTATCGTCTCAGAATTCCTTCTAACACATTGTTATTTATTAATTCCGAGTACCTATCGCGAGCAATTTTAAAATATAATGGAGGCCAAGCATGAACCCTGAGGAACGCCGCCGCCGCAACTCTCCGGTATGTTTTAATCTGTCTAACTAGGTTCTTTTGCTATTTGTTCTCTGCATATAGATCGTTACGTAAAATTATAGGTAGTAAAATAATGACTTTTTTACCTTTACATATATACAGGTTGCAATAGAAGTGCTTACAAAAACGTAAAAGGGTTGATATAAGGGTAAATAGAAACATTAACACCGCGATTTTTCACCAGACAGTGGAGACGTTTCCACCCCCTTCCCCTTTCATATTTAGAGAGCAGGAAGCTGATTACGGTGTGAAAACGGGTTCCAACCGTCTCTAAGCATTGCGGAGGAGGAAAGGAACGTGCCTGCGACAGTCTCCTAATGTCATTACGAAAATTTTGCACCCACCCACCAAAAAAAAATTAGAGGGGAGTGGAGCGGAGTTGCGGGAGAGGAAAGGTAACGAAAACCATTTGCATTAAATTTGCAGAGCGAAGGGACACCGAGGCCAGTGGAGAAAGAAATAGAGCGGTGAGGGTGGTAGGGGAGAAGGGGGACGGGGTTGGTTGTGAAACTCCACCACCTCAACGGCTCACATCCCACTTTAAAATGCATGGCAATTTTGCATTTCGCAAATTGGCGCGACTAAACTAAACACGATGACAAAAGTTACTTCGGTTAACAGCGAAGTGGAGAGAAAGACTAACCAGGAAAAGAGAGGAACACGGCGTATTAGGATTCGGAAGGTTAACAGAACATGTTATACCGCAAACGGTGAAAGAGGGAGAGAAAGCAAAAAAGGAGGGGAACGGGTGAAACCTAATCCACCAGGGACACAGGATGGAGGACTCACTGGAAAAATAAACCGAGTGGAAAGAGAGCGAGGAGAACACAGAAAAAAATTATAATCTAAAGGGTAAAAGAAAGGAATAAACGAGTAGGATATGATTTTCATGCATGCGGTCTGCGTCTCTCTTTAAGCGAGAATGTGGTTACAGGGACGGTAATAATAGTCACTTGGAACACACAGAAAAAAAGATAATGCTAGGGGTAAAATGGAAATTTTTTTCATTCTCTCTTCATTATTTTATATGCCTGTGTCTGTGTGAGTCTCTTTACAGGTGATTAGGCGGTAGTTAAATAAAGAGAAATTAGTCCACTTTTCTCCCTACCTCACCCCCGCCACTAAACTAACGACCCCTATTTTTTTTGCAGGCAATTTCGTTTTTGTGCTCTATGAAATAATTGGATTCCCTCATCGTTCGTACAAATTATTCTTCTAGCTGTTCTTCGTATGACTAATAATTATTCTAGTGGGCCTGAACTCGTTCCCTGCGACCTGTTACTGGCGCTTGGTTGATTCGCCCTCTCACATGCCCCCCAAATATAATGAAAATATTTTTCCCATTTATTATTAAACTAGCCTGCCTCTGTGGTATAGTGGCTAGCGTCACTGCTTCGAATCACAGAGGTTCCGGGTTCGATTCCTGGAAATGGTTTGCGTGATTTTGTACGTCTTTGACTGATGTTGGCCAATCCCCAGCACACTTGAATCTCAAACTAATTAAAAGAATGGTGATCTCGACACCAGAAGGTATAGGTGGATAAGATTAAGAAATAATGAAATTATTACACTATACGGATAGTTCGTTTGGAAAACGAAAACTCGCGCCTCGTTGACTAAGCCCAAAAGCTCCTAAATTATTTTTTGCAATATCATTGACAGTTTTTTAATTCAACTTGTTTTCTATTTTCTTTCTTTTTTGCTTCTACCTTCCTTCCTGGGCTCCAAAACTTCTTTCATTCTTTTATTTCTCATTCATCTTTGTTTCTCTTACTTTACGTTCCCTCCGTTTTGACTTGCTTATTTATTTCCCCTCCACATATAGGAACAATTGAATTGAAAGTACGGGAAAATCTAGATAGAACCAGGAACGAAACCATCCTCATCCCTTTAATTCATTTACATGAACCTTGAAGAGCTGAGCTTCGTTTGAAAGCATTTCTTCTGTCCTTGGACAACAAGTGTCTGGACAAAAGCCCTTGGTCCAGACGTTTTATTATCTCTGGTTGACTTTAACTTCAACAGATTACTGTCTAAAGTCAGTAGATTCTATTAAAACTTTCGTTATTTGCATCTTATTTTTCTAAAAATATTATTTCCCTGTCTTCCTCTCTTTCTGGTTTGAATGAACACAAACCATTTATATTTACTTTTTTATCGTTCTCCTGCAAACAACTTCTATATTTAAACTTTTTGATTTACTCGTTTTCTGCGGTTAAGTTTTCCAATTTATATATTTATTTTATAATCACAAGTATTTTATTTCTATTTATTTCGTCAGTATCAAGTTACGTTAATGACTCACACATACCTAAATTGAAACCGAAAAAAAGAGTTTCATTAAGTTTTTAGTTTTTAATTTTCTTTTTTATGTATTTTTCCTCTATTTATTTTCCTGTTTTTTAATTGTACTTTGTGAAAAACAGTTTTCAATATATGATTTTCTGTTTCTGTATTTCCTGAAAAATTCTAATTACCAGACCAGAATCTCTTCAGTCACTACACAGAATATCTCTGGTTGGTCACGCAGAACGAAATATTTCGTTTAAATGGGTTGCTTTTGTAAACGTGACTAAATTAAATCTTCGGTTGTTAACGTCAATTAGTCGTTTCGTGGTAGAATGTCGGCATCTCTGAATGGTGGCCTACTTCAGTGACGTAAGCAGTAGGTTAGTTTCTAGAAATTCAATTATATGTGAGTGAACTGATGACAATGGAATTTGAATCCTCTAAGGAGATTAATGACGTGTAACTGATGATGGCTTCCTCCGTTTGGAGGAATCGCCCGCCAGGTAGTTTCTCCTCCCCAGGCGCCTCGTCTAATATTTCAAGGGCCCTTTCATGCGTCCGTGTGTGTGTGTGTTTGGACGATATTGGCCTGGCAGATGCGAGGGGGAGAGAATGAGAGAGAGAGAGCGAGAGCTTTGGCTGAGCGGTTGAGGGTGAGTGTTTTTTTTCTCTTTCTCCTTGCAACCCTGCGAGGATTATGAGGGTCCTCATTCCACGAGGAACACTCTCGTGCCCTTAATACCTCACTCTCGTCCCCGCGGCCCTCCCAGGGCTAAAATAAATAAACACACACACGCGCGCGCGCTAAACAAGGAGCAAGGACCTCGGAGGCTGCAGGCAGGCAATATTCGCACAGATCTTGATTAATTCAGGCGCGGATGTGAAAGGGCGAGCCGCTCTCGATATATAAAGGTGTTTATTTTTTTCTCCCTCTATATTTTTAATCTTTAATCACCCTCCACTCCGGAGAGAGGGCAAAGTATTTGCAGATTCGTAAATATTTAAACATATGAGGCAACGCTCAGCAGGTGTTTTCATTGCAAACGTACGAATATATATATATTTTTTTGCCTTAATCTTTCTTTAATCCGTAAATAATCTCTTCCTATCGCTTCTCTGCGAGTATGAAACGGAAAAACGGCGACTCTCGTCGTTGACCGTAGATAATCGTTGATTAAGTTCGTAGCGATGTGTGACTCCAGTCTGCAAACTCCGCGCTACTAATATCTCTGCTTTTATGCACTCCAGTGACGCTTAAATATAATCTCTGTGACGTTGACCGCTGTTAATGGTAGATTTATTAATGACCACGGTTTCTGGTCACTGGAATGTGGTAATTAACTGATTCCATATTTATTAGCGCCTGGATTTTTTATGTTGGTAAAGGCTAAATTGAACCTCTTACATTTTTTACGTTCCAGTAAAGTCTTTTATCCGTTCCGTTGGTGGTTCTGAAAATCACTAATCCGTGATCTGTAAAGTAATTATGGAGCTTTATTTAAATTTTTCATGAATTCAATAATATTTTCCAGCTTTCTTTGATTTTTTTCGTTTGGTAAAATATTTTCAAATACTTTTAAAATAACATTTTGTTATTGGACCTTTAAACTTCTAACTTACTTCCGGGGCCACCATCCAGATCCTTTACTTCAATTTCATGGGTCTCAGGTATTGATCATTTCTTATGTTCTTACTACTGCATGATTTATAATGTCTCTGTGCATCCAGAAGTTTTTGTCGGGTATTTGAGTCCTTTGGTAGAATGTTATCTCTGACTGAATGTTTAATGAAGCGTGATGACGTAAATTCCTGGTTACTTTCCAAGAAATCAATTAAATGCTAAATAACTGTTCACAATTGGAGAAATCAATTTTACAATACTTTTTTAGATATTTCTAAATTTTATTTTCCGCTTTATACTTACTTTTCCTTCTAATTCATTTCCATATTCACTTCTTAAATTTTCTGAAAACATTTTTCTTCCTCTCTCATTTGCATAATGACGAAAAGAGCCCTTTCGCATTTACCCATTTTTCATTTCAATATTAACATAATTACTTGATTTCATTTATTTATTTTATGATCGCAAGTATTTTATTACAAACATCTGTGACTATCTATTGTACTTTTTTATATTTCTTCATTTGAGAGATTAAATATGCATAAAACTTAAACTATAAAATAGTTCTGATGAAAAATTATATTTTAATAAATATTTTGTGTTATTAAAGTAAAAAATTTAATTTTTTAGTATTTAATTTTTTTCCCTTATAATTCTATTTTCTGTTTACACATATTTCCGCATTTATATATTACATATGTTGTGAGTTTTTATTTTATTCTCATTCAAGATTCCAATCTCTTTAATAATTTTTGTAATTCATCTATATTTAACCTGGGGTTACAAACTCGGTGATAATTACTTCTAATCTCTCGCCCAAACAAATACTCTTCGAGTACTTTAGGATTAATAAAAGTTAATTGTTAAATTTTGCATTATATCTGGGGTTCCTAAATAGGTTCTTTCAGGACATAAATCGACTATTATCTATAATACAATTGATATTTTCCTTGTCCCTGGTTGTTGGAATCTGTTAATTGTTGAGGTAGGAAACATTCATTAGATTTCCGGCTATTCCGTTAGTTTTTCTTCTAAGACTATGGGTGTAAAGCACACCAAGCATTTAAATCTTGGTTAAATGTCTCAAACAAATTAGTCAAATCAATATTCCAATAAATAATCTTTTTGGCTGAGGGAGTCAAGGAGTAAATATGAATTGCTAAATTTTACGCCTCAGGAAGATGCAAAAAGAAGACGAAACGCCGTTTTTTAAGTTTATGTACTGACTTTTTATTTGTTGTATTTTTTTTCTAGATAAAACTGAAGAAGTTTCCTGTACTTGGGGGATGAATTATTTGGTTTTGTGTTGAGTTTCTAATTCAGACTTTTGGCCAGCTTATTGTATTTTAATTTCTTTACTATATTGTTTGTTATTGAAGCTCAGAGTTTCTGATAACTCGTAAAAGAATAATAATATAGCGTGGCAACCCAGGAATGCTACCATGATAGTAATTAATAATAATAATAGTGGATTGACTATCTGCGATATATTATGAAATATCTCTGACGGGAGAGGTCAGTCAGTCAATAGTCATGGAATTTTCCATTTTTCCACTTCCAGGGCTAATTGAGTGCATAAATCCGAAGCCTTTGTAATGTCGTCGGATCCCAACATAATTGTCTCAGATTTTCCGGGAAATTGGGTCAAAGCGCCTCTCTCACCCTCTCTGGCTTTCTCATATCTTTGTCTTGACCACGGTAGTGTGGGGCGAGGAATTCAATTGAGAGGCGTAGTTATGTCCCCGGCGAGCTAAGTGAATGACGGAAACGCGTTTGGCCGCGTGCCACGTCCTGGATGGACCTCGGCCAGAAAGGACAATAAACTTTTACAATCCATTAGTCCCTCCACGGGAGGGAATGGAGTGGGGGATTAAAAATAAAATATGTGCAATAATAACGAAAAGGAGCAATATGCTGCGAGTATCGAAATAGAACGTCTCTAGATGAGAGGGAGGCCGGGGGGCGTGTGGAAAGCCGTGTCGCGGTACAGTAGACTCTCAAGGCGAAATGAATCCTGCCGGAGGTGTCAGATGATGACTGATCAGTGGTTTTGGGAAGAGGCAGAGGCCAGAGGCGCTGCTACTATTTATGAAGGAGCCTTGTCAATGACCTCACCTCTCAAGTGAGAATGTCTTTGAGACCTGAGGCGGGGTACTGGGATTCTTGGCGCGTTCCTAACACCCGGTGACGTAACGGGACTCTTACAACTTGAGGAAGGGTAAATAAACATTCAGACAAGGAAAACAAAGATATTCAAAGGGAACCGCATTAAAAATACTTATTAAAATCCTCTGTAAACGTTTTCAAGGAATATACTTGGAATGCTTACAAAATTGGCTTTTAATGTCCGAATTCCTAACGTCTATAAAGTTAAATAACAAAGATTTATTTTTTGTATTTAATAATAAATATTCACATTTATTATATTTTATGATTCATGTTTTACTTTTCCTCAAGTAATTATTAATATCTTATCACTCCACATATTTGCAGTTTACAATGATGTTAATTACTCCATTATATATTTTAAATGGTACTTATTCATATCTATTAATAAATAAAATTGAAGTGTCTGTCAGTTTGGATTTTTGTCTGCAATAGGATCCGAAGGGGCTGAACGGATTCCAATAAAAATTTGAGGGACTGAAACAGGAATTTTAACTTAAAGTTTCGTGTATGTTTATATTTCGATATCTTGCCGGATTCAGAAGATATTAATATAAATATTTTTAAATCCATTGAATTGCCGCGAGAAAGCCGGTGTGGAAACTATAAGTTATAGGTCTTATTAGGCGTGCCTATGCCATTCATGATGGTTGTGAAATTTTTAGGGCACGACTTACTTTGTTATCATATGGCATCATGTGTCTGTGTGTGTGTGAGAGAGAGAGAGAGAATATTGCCACATCTGAAGACCTGCAGTGATGGCAGAGCGTAGCGAGCAGGACTGCAGACACGTAGACTCGGGTTCGAATCGCAGCCGAAGCAACCATTTTTATTCGCTATATTATTTACATTGTTTGCCCTTAGTTTCTAGTATTTTCTTTTTCTAGAATGTTCTGCTTCTAGAATATTCCATGTGTGTATAAATAGGACTGGATTCCAAATCGGAGTCAGTCTTAAACAGTACGAGCTTTGTACAGCACTTCGCCGTTGATTAAACGCTTATAACCTCTACGTGTGTGTGTTATTGAATCTCACGATCCCTAAGAAACGTGACAATAGTATTACTATTATTCTTGTTGTAATAGGGACTAAACTTCGTCATAATATATATTACTAATATTACTAATTGATCGTATTAGTTTCTCTCTGTGCCTCTTTATTTTGTCCTATTATTAGTAATCTCACAGCTATTTTATTGATTACTCTATTCTGTAAGATAATTATAAACTATATTTAATAAATAATTGAGAGAAATTTATTAATGATATCAATGACTAATACGTTGATTAATATGTGAGTGGGAAGAGCAGTTGCAGTAATTATATTAATTAACTGAAAGTCAGGAAGTCATGATTAAAATAACCCATTCGCAATCAAATTTGGATTCGTAATTTTAAATAATTAATAAAAATAAACGCGTAGAAAAACTGTATGGAATAAATTAAGGCTAATGAGCCGCTTCAACGGTAAAAAGAAGGATAGTTAATTGTTTTGTTGTTAGCGGGTGGTCTTTGCTTGATATGACAAACGTCAGAGAGAAAATGGAAGCAGGGACACGGAGAGGTGAGAGAAAGAGAGAGAGGAGGGGATGGAGACTGACACGGAGCTAATGTCTTCGTCCGCAAAATAGTAATTACTCACGGTCAGACACGACGTTCTGAGGCAATATTAATTACCAGTGACCCAGTTTGTACAAGGGGAGAGAGAAGGGGGTAGAAAAAAATATATTGAAAGCGAGAGACAGATAGATGGTGTGTGAAGGAAGGAGGGGGGAGTTCTTTATCCCCTACACGGAGCCACACCACAAGTTTTTTTTATTATTTTTACGTTGGAAAAAGAAGAAGAAGAGAAATAGAGGGGGTTGACGCCTGTCCTTCATTCGTTGAAGGTAATTAATCAATCAGCCACAGTGTGAAAAGTAGAAGGGTGGGAGTGTTTTTGTACCAAAACTAGGGAATGGGGTGGAAGGAAATAATCAGACAGAGGCACAGAGAGAGAGAGAAGAAAACTGCAGCCCAGGAAAGAGTGATTAATTAATAAGAGCAGGAGCAGTTAGTTAGCGACAAGTTGTCGAGGACAATACGTACCGCTAATAAGCTATGGAGAATGTTTTGCAACGGACATGGGGAGAGACACACACACACACAGAGAGAGAGAGATAGAGAGAGAGAAATTACAAATGATGGATGGACTTTCGAGACTGACAGGCAGGGAAGAAGAAAAAAGATACAGACTAAAGCAACCTGCTGTCAGTGTCATTGAGTTACAGGAATGAAAACCGTCACATTTGTGGACTGAAAATTCATAAAGTCTACAGTTTAAACTTGCTTTTTATTTACATTTCCCAGTGAAGGTTTCTATCATAAAGTTAAACTTTTGGTATGACATAAAGGTTGTCAACGCCCTTATGTGTAAGAAAATTAGTGACGTCGTTTGCTAATAACCCAATCAGAAAGCATTTCATCAAGGAGAGTGCTTGGATTTGCTTGTTAATCTCTCTCCAAGTTGAATTGTCGCAGACTTCTTCTCGCAGTAATGAAGATAAAATGTATTTCTTCATTCTCTAATTAACAGATTGGATAATTTTTCGGAAAAATAAACTAATTTTTATTGTAATCACTTTATCCTCTTCTGGATTTTGAAATAAAATATAGTTAAGTTTTGGAGTTCATTCTTTCCTTTTCTTTCTTGTTGTTTTCATTTTCCTTTCGTTTTCTCTCTTATATTTATTTTCTTTTTCCTTCCTTCTTTCCTTTGTTTCTCCTTTATTTTCCTTCTTTCGTTATCTCTTCCTCGTTTTCAGTATTTCTCTGTCTTTCTTCCTCTCTTTTTCTCTTATTTTTATTTTCTCTTTCAGTAGTTCTCTTTTTCTGTCGTTCTTTCTCTCTATTTCGCTCTGAGCCTCATTATGTAGTCCTACATTTCTGTATTTCTTTCCCTATTAATCCTTCTTTGTATCTTTCTTTCACTCTTTCCCTATTTTTTTCACTCCTTCCTATTTACTATATCTTTTATCCTTCTTCCTTTCTCTCTTTTCATATCTTTATCTCTCTTTCACGTTTCTATATCCCTTTCGCACTTTCTTTCTCTGTATCCTTCTTTTTTCTCCTTGGTGACTTACTATACTTAGGTTCTTTACCTACCAGACCGAGTGAATGCATGAGTGTCAGTTTCTGGATATTTGCGTAGTGTCACAGTGGTAGCTCGGCGATTCTCATCTAAGTGCTATTGTTAGAAATTATGTTTCTGTGATAAATAATACCCCCAATCTTCCTCCCCACAAAAAATAAATAACAAAGTATAAGGCCTTCAACCGTCAGGAATTAAATTCACCCCACAATAATTTGATGTTAAAATGAGTTGCTTTGTGTTTTATTTACGAGTTTTTTATATAATATTTTGGTTTTCCTATGATTCTAGACTGATCTTTTCTTATTTTCTGTTTTTCAGGTAAATTTGACCGTTCTGTTGTACGCGCCAAGTTTATTTTTCCTTTCCGGTACGTATTTACCCGAAAAGTTGTCTCTATAGTTTTTTATTTTACAAAGAATTATTAATTTCGATTAGTGTGCGTCAAATATCTCATGGTTACCGAGGTCTGCGGGTGATGACTTAATTGGTCATGTCGTTGCCCTGCGAGAAGAAGTGTGAGACTTGCTCCGTGTGGCACGTTCACGACTCTGTTGACAGAAAGTTTTAAGCTCCATCAGAGGGAAGAGAAGACCCTGCCTCGTCTTCTCCTTCCCAGGCTGACGGATTACCCAGCCAGACCTTGCCAACTTCGCCCTAACGTCATTGTCTTCGATTCTTCCTCTCCTCCTCCCCCATAACTCCTTGTTCTTCTTCTTCTTCTCTCTCACTTCCCCTCGCCGTGTGTATGTGTGTGTGTGTGAGGAAGAAATACTAAAGTTGGGAAGCTTCTTACAGTGTCCCCAAGTGGCCGTGAAAACTGTCTGGAATCGTGACTAGAAAGAAAATAAACCCTTTCCTGAAAGTATTTCGTTTTTCTAGGAACGAAATTAAAAAGTTTCTTTTTTTATCAATAAATTTCAATTAAATGTTCAGAGGAGGAGACAGTAGGTTAGCGGACAGTTGCTGGGGGACCATACTAAGCTTTGCAGCAGAACTCTATATAACGGACTCGAGGAGACACAAGGACGGGGAGAAAGGAGAAGATAAAGGGAAAACATGAACGGTTCAGAGTATATGTAAAAACCTAAGTTTTTATTAAATAGAGGATAGTACGACTACATTAGAGACAATTTGATTTACTAATAGAGTCAATCATTGAGAAAAAATCGTGTCACTTCTCGATCAACGATGGTTTGATTCCGGCAAAGATATTGCTGTTAAAGTGGTAGCAAACAGATTGTAAAAACGTTGTCTTTTGGTATCTGACAGATGTCCATCCTATTAATGAATGAAGCGATGATAATTAATAATTAACTTTATCAATGACTGCAATTCATTATATTAATTCCTATTAGTTGAATAGAATTTTTTTAATGCGTAGCCCGTCTGTTTGTTTTTTATAAGGAAAATGTGGTTTTGTGTCTCTTCTTGTACTTTCATGCAGTTTGGGTTCGTTCCATTTAAAAAATTCTTCTTTTAAAAAAATATTTCGGCATTTTATAATTTTTCCCATTCTTTTCACCTTTACTGTACAGTTTCCCCAGATTTAATCTTGTTTCTGCTTTCTCTCTTACTTTTCCTACTTTTCTACCTTCTCCGTCGCCCAATTCTAATACTTTATTGGGCGTGGGGACAAAACATTATAGATGTATTAGACACATACCAATTTCGTTTTCTGACAAATTCAATGTATTTTTTGTACAATTTGATTTCTAAATAATTGTGTAGTTAGAGATCGAAGGTTTTTCCGGTGTAATTGTTGCAGAAACAGCTCTCGGGTTTCCACACGGGTAACAGTAATCAATGTGCGACGTTTCAACAACAAGCTCTGTTGCCATCTTCCAGGCGGAATGATTGTGTAGTTGTATTCACTTCTAAGACTGGTCTGATGCAACTCTCCATGCTAACGTATCTTGCGCAAGCCTTTTTATTTCCGCGTAACTACCATATCCCACATCCTTCCTAATCTGCTTAGCGTATTCCTTCCTCCATATTGTTCGTTCTTCCTCTATTCTGTTTAGAACTTCCTGGTTAGTGATTTTATCCGCCCATCTCATCTCCTACAGCACCACATTTTAAAGGCTTTTTCCTTTTCCTTTCTGCAACTCCTATCGTCCATATTTCACACCCACGTAACGACACGTGCCATAAGAATATTTTTAGCAACGAGTTACTAATATTCACTCTTATATTACCTGTCAGTAAATTCCTCTTCCTTGCCTGTGTTACCCTACTCTAGTTATTACGCTTCCCAAGTAGCAGAATTCCTTAACTTCCTTCAAAATATCGCTTCCCAACCTGACACCCTTTGTTATTCCTCTGTTTCCCATACCACATTCAATCTCCTTTGTTTTTTTTTCTATTAATCCTCTTTCTCCGGGATCACGTTCATGCCATTTATTATGGTTTCCTCCGAGTCTTCTTGTGACCCTCCCTAAAACTAAAGTATCGTCGGCATAACGCAGTATTTTTTCTTCTTTTTGCAGTATGATTTCATGTGCATTTTCCATTTTTACTGTCTTAATTGCCTATTCTATATATAAGTTAAACAGCATGGGCGACAGACTATATATCATTGTCTTACTCCTTTCTTGATTTCTACTTTAATTTCTTTATCTTCAATTCTAATTACTGATGTCTCCTTCTGTGGAGTTTATTTTTATGCCTGTGCTCTACCCAACTAGCAGAATTCCTTAACATCTGTCAAAATTTCCCTTCTCAATTTAACGCCCAATGGTATTCCACTGTTTCCCATACTACACTCCATTATTTTGGTTTTCCATCTATTAATCTTCAAATTGAAACCAGAATGCTGTAACTCCAATCAAATTCTATTAAATGGTGATTATATGATTTTCCTTCCCGCTTGGACTGCGTTTCTTATGGAGGTTTCTCCTAATGCTGTTAAAAGTTCTTTTGGACTTTCCCTGCATGTGTTGGAATGTCCCTGAATTAGGCATAAACATGAGAATTGTGTTTTTGGAAAAACTCTGATGATGCGAGACGGAGTTGAGTAAGATGTCTGTAGTGTTGGCAGGCCTGCGGGCAATGCGTCATGGCGAGGAAGGAATCCCGAGCTCGCGAGTCCATCCATCACGCGGTG
Source organism: Eucriotettix oculatus (assembly GCA_034510155.1). Lineage (NCBI taxonomy): Eukaryota > Metazoa > Arthropoda > Insecta > Orthoptera > Tetrigidae > Eucriotettix > Eucriotettix oculatus. The sequence continues at coordinate 21,379,342 of CM067381.1, read as the reverse complement.
AAGAGCGCGCGCGATTCCTCATCAATGATCATCCTGAATTGATGACGCGTCCATGATGAACGGTAATGGTGCGGCCAGGCCGTCGCCTCTGGGGACAGGGATTCGACGCTCCGTAATACGTGGAGGAGGGGGGGGAGGGTCTCTCAAGTTAAATTAATGGCCGCCCCAACCCCTGTCAGAGCCACCCAGCGGCTTCAAGATAACCTAATACACATGGGAAATCCTTAGAAACGTTCCTACATTATCACTTATTACTGCAGAGACTCGACCATATGAAACTTCGTTATCACCTTAACATTCATAATTTGAGTAATTGAAAGAAAATTTCATAAACTGTAGACCCCATCAGAGGACACAGAGACTGGGATTAAGACTTCCGGAGAATCGGTACGCTGACCGCGTGTCACTCCATATTCGAAATGTATCATGTTAATATGACAGTCCGCAGTCGACCCGCTAGGCCAACGCCCTCAATGGGTTGCAGAGCCATGGAAGAAAGAAATAATAAAGAAAAATAGATATCCCGAAATGAAGGATATACAAACCCGGATGAGGAAGAATCCCAGAGAGACCAGAACGTCTCATAAAGCTAAACATTTACTCTGCGGAGGCAGAAACGCGTAAATATTGCGTCCTCGTGTTTTCTGCAGCTGCGGGGAACGTCTTGCGTAACAAGTGTAAAAACAGAACGAGGTTTTTTCTTTTGAAAATAGAAAGGTTTGAGGAAGAGATCAGAAAGGACTTCGAATAAGGGACAGAAAACTGTTTACAACGGTTGTGATTCGTAAATAATATTTTTTTGTTTAATCGAGCTCTGACGTTATATTCTCTTTTGGGGACGAGGAAGGGAGGAGAGGAGTAGTTGGTTCAACAACTTACTTACTTCAAGAATATAAACAAGTCAGTCAAGGCCATAGAACAAGGTACTGAAAAGGAAAGACAGGGCAATAAAGTAGAAAGGTGTGAGTGGAGATGAAATGAAACCAGGAATAAGAATTTAGAAACCAATTCACTGATGGAGAGAGAACAAGATACACACTGGAAAGAAAGGGTATCGAAAGAGCAAGGAAGACTAAATGAAACCAAGAATAATCATTTAGAAACCAAGTCAGTCAAAGAAAGAGAACAAGATACACAAAGAGAAGAAAGGGTATCGATAGATCGAGGGAGAACTAAATGAAATCAAGAATAAGGATTTATAAAGTGGCTTAGTTGATCAGATTAATGGACAGAAATTTCGAAAGTAATTATAAGCTTGATTACAAACTATTTCGGTAAAATATAAAAATAGTTAACCTGAAAATTGGTTGAATTTCTTTTCTTTATAACTGAATTTAATATCATATTATTGATTTATTTGAAATCTAATTAAATTTATTGGCACGATTTTAGTACACTTTTGATGACAGTAGCACGACGCGTCGTTCCTTTCATTCGAACTTCTTCATTATCATAAGTCAGAGAAATGTAATTATTTATAAATACGTACTGTTTTCTTTATATATTTACGTAATAATTTTCAAAATTTATTTAATTTTAAGTCTTATATATTAGTATTTATTATTCACACTTGATCCTTTAAATATTAACTAAATAAATAAATTATAAATTTACACTTATAGTATTCCATGTTCGTTTTCGACTCTACAATTGAAGCATTTTGAAGACTCTCTTGTGGTGCTTTTCCGTGGCGTCATCAGGGTCTGATTCTCGTCACCGTGACGTCATCGACGCGTGACGCCAGAGAATTGGTTTGCTTTGCCACTCTGTGACTCGCTTGATATGAAATCACGTCGCGACTCCTGCTGCTGTATGTAGGTGCATAATCAGGGAAACATCCGTCATAACTTGGCTTTTAAGGGGAGAGAGTTGAAGAATACGAGTTTGGAGAGAAATGGTGGTGTGGGGGAAACAAGAAGAAGCCAATGAACACACGACGGGACGGGAGTCACATCAAAAACTTTGTCTTCAAAAGTCGGTTCAAACTTGGCCCATAAAACACAAAGTGCACGAGGAGGAATAACAAGTTCCGTTAATGGTGTACAGACGCCGCGGCCGCCATCTATTTATAGAAAAGTCTCCCAGAGAAAATATTCATCTCAGAGTGACGTCATACCGGAGGAAGCCAATGAGAATTAGGTTACAATTATCCTCGTTCCTATTTTCATTGTAAACCTGAAAGTCAGAGATAATACAAGCCCAGTCAGGAGTAATACAGCATATAGGTAACAGTCAAACCATGCTTTTATTTAATTCCTGCGACGTTTCGTCGTCAGCTTCGGAAACTCGTCAGGGAAAATTTTAATATAAATAGTTTACAAAATATAATTAAAAACAATTCGTGAAAAATTAGTTTCACGTGCCAGGGTTTAAGTAACATCCTTGTAGTTTACAAATGAAAAAATATTGTTACATTACATTTACTTTAGAAAAATTATGGAAAAAAATTACTAAAAATGATGACGAAAATTTGTTCGTGTGTGAATCTCTCGTTTAATTTAATTGTAATAAAGAGGGGGGTTTACAGTGTAATTCGTAATTACAGAGACAGTGAAACAAGAAAACCGAGACGGTGGAACAGATGGATAGTACAGAAGACAGAAATAACGATGCACAAATAAAAGAGAAAATTGGAGGAGGAAGGGACAAAGATAAAGGCGTAGATGTAATAGAATTTTTTTTTTGATTTTATACATGCATATATAGATAGATGTAGAAATATAAGAGAAATATGTTAGCTACGCCATAGTAGTTATTATTTTCTCGTTAATTAAAATCTGACCGTGTTTAATTAACTGAGTCGCTGGGGGGAAAAATAAAACTGCGTGTGTTTGTGTCGGAACAAAATATTATCGTTGGTCTTGTTAAATAATTTAAAAATGACGGGGGGATGGAAGGGGGAGGGGGAGAGAGATGATAATTGAATATAGATCCATACAGCAGAATGAGAGGGACAGAGAGAAATATAATACCGGGGATGAGGCTTGATAAAAAATATATTTAATAAACAAAGTTTCGTTATTTTTTGTCCTTGGTAAATATTTGTTTGCAGTATTTTATGAACAACAAAATATTAATGAATAAATATTTTTATACGATGCACTTGTTGCCATTATAATTTTTTCCTTCACCTGCTTCATCATCAATTTTATTATATTTTCCTATTCATTTCTTAATCTCGTATTTCTGAGTCACTATTTTCCTCTATCTGTAAATTAGTGTATTTTCCCTTTGTGTTTCTCTATGCACTTCATCTTTCTTCTTCCCCAGGATTTAATGGACATAAAAAGTAAATCACACTCGGAGCGTTCTCTCCTCTTTCTCACCCATTTCCTCTCTATTTCTTGTTTCTCGCTATCCCCTATTCTATTTCTCATCCGTATTTTTAATTGTCAGTTGAAATATAATTCTGGCAGCACCATGTTAATTTTACTAATTATGAATATCTGGTCTGTTGCAATTAAAAGCAAGTGACAGGAACGACGACGACAACTCGGGCGGTGATTAGGAAATTAATATTTCTTCCACCTTTGTTAGAAGTTTCTCTTTCCTAATTTTTTCTTTGTTTCATTTTATTCATTTAGGAAACGGAAAGTAGAGTGCTTCATATCTTAAAACCGTTAATATGTATTATTTTTCTCCTTATTCTTGTTTTCTTTATGTTCTGCCCTATTTTCCTTTTCTGTTTTCTCTTTCTTAACTTTTTCATATTTTATTGTTTTCTGTATACTTCATTTCCTCCTTCATATTATATTTCTTCTTTTTCTTTTCCATATTATTTATTTCCTTTTTCCTCTTAATTTATTTCTTTGCCGTCTAATTTTTTCTTTTTCTCCTCTTGTGCTTTAATACCTTCTTCTTTATTTTCTCATTAATTTCCTTCTCTGTTTTCCGTTCTCTTAAAGTTCCTTTTCTTCTTCTTCCTTTCCTTCTTCCCTTTCTTTTATCGTTTCTCATTAACGTCATGTTTCCTTTTCGTATTCCTTTTTTCCCTTGTTGCTCTTTATTTTTCTTTCTCACGTCTGTAACGATGAAACTTTGAGGATTTGCTTTAATTGACTCAATGCAAGAATTCTATTTTTCGGAATTCATCTTTCCGTCTTAATCTGTGGACTTTTCCTTCATTACTGTTATTCCTCTATTATTTCAGCTTTCGTTCTTTTCGGTTTTATAAATTCCCCCCGTCTTTAATCCTTGTTAAAACCCTATTCTCTACCCTTTTATGTGCCATTTTTCTCTGCCTTATTTTTTCTCGTCTTCATATACAGAATTTTCATCAAATACCTTAAATTCGCACAGAAGAATGAAAAATTGTTTCAGTTTAATATCGGAGGATATTAAACCCACAATGACTTACAAAATGAGAGATTGCACATCTTAACCGTAAAAAAAAACGATTGAAATATTTTTCAAGACGACGGACGTGGGGGAGGGAGAGAGTAGATATAATAGTTTCAGAAGTGAATTGGAACAATTTTTTCGAGTATTGCCATGAAGGAAAGGCACGCGATATTGTAAATGAGAATTACTTGAATGAGACTGAAACTGAATGTTTAAGTAAGGAATAAAATATATCTCATAATAGTGCAAGGGGAGGATTATAAATCGCTCTCTGTCTGTCTCTGGTTCCACGCTTGTATTTATTTCAATTGCAAATTACTACTCGCTCCCTTGTTCCAACACACTCGAGGACATCTGCAGATTTTATTTTATCTCGTCCCCCGGCTCATCATCGTCCCCCTCCACTCCCCCACCCCTTTCAATTTTTTCCCTCGATAGCCACGATGGAAAAATATAAAAACCACCCCTTCACCGACCCACCCAACGCATTTTCGTTTTTTTTAACGGCAGCGCGTCATTAATTATATTTTTACGAGCCGTGATATAGAGAAAAAAAATATATGTATATCGGTATTCATCCGCGCGCGAACCACGAAACCGACAGACATCCACCCTCATAAATCGGCTATCGAACCTCACCCCCCTCATCGTCTGTCTCGCTCTCTATGGCACTTTTTATAGCTTCAACCCTTCTCTCCCTCCCGGCTTTCACTATCAGCCTATCTACATCGTCGTCAGTCCTCTATAACTGTATGGGGGGTGGCGGAGGGGTGTAAAAATAATAATATTCCCGTCCCGTTCAGGTTCAAACACGCGTAGACATGTTTTCACGCACGATCCTGTCATAAAAAAAATCTCTAACCTTCCCATCGAGCGTATCTACGCCTATAATCCCCCTCTCCCACCCCCACCACAACCACCCTCTTCACCATCTTTCGTCTCTAGGCGAATTAAAAATAAAAAATAAATTCTTTATGACGTCGTCGTAAAATATTATGGCGTCGGTGAACTCATTCTCAACCTCACTCAGGAGACGGGAAATATATAATTTTCATCCTCTCTTTTTTCGGGTTGAAAAAACGAACCGTGATTTTACGAGGGTGATGGGACGAGACGGATGTTTGCGCTATCGTCATCAGCAACCGTCAACCCCCTTCGTAAGCAGAAATATTATGAGTGATGGAGAGTGATAGATATGAATTGAAAAGGGAAAGGGTAAATTGGGTCGACGAATTAATATTTATATATTAGGGATGGTGGTTTTTTGATCGCTACCCAGATTAATATCGGCCCTCCTCAGGAATAATAACCGTAAAATTTAACGACCGTCGACATCACAAAACAACTTTTGCGCTCACCGTCAAAATGTTGGTCTCTGCGGGTGGAGAGAGAGAGAGAGACGAAAACAGGCCGAGGTCCAGAGACGCGAAGGCGACACGAACAACCATACCAAAATTGTTTTGCACTAAATTACTAACTGGCGATAAGTCATAAATCTGTATGAATAAGGAAGAATTCTTTTCGCCCGTAAGCGTTACTAAACCATTGATCCTATTGCGATGAAACTGTGGCGAGTTGTAGTGCTCACCGCAGAGAAGGTTTCTGACGATCTTTTGGAGATTTGAATTAATTCCTTCTGCCTATTTTCAGACCATAAAAAGGCCACATTCTAAGCACCCTGCTCTACAGACGTAACACGATATGCACGAATAACTTTTATCCATCTTCCGCTTGATGTCTCGAGAGTAGGTTCAACAACGAGACTGGAGGTATATAGAAATTACCAAAGGCCCCTAGAATAGTAGAATGTCAAGCGAGATGATTTTATTCAATGACCTCAGGAATATATCAATAATATCTGACTTTTTTTAGGATCATTAAAATTGCGTCTTGGACCACGGGGTGGCCTTATTCAGTTTTTGGACGATATCTACTTTCAAATTGAAATAGATCTCCTTATTGGAAGGACCCTTCTTATTTTTTCCGCATCCGTATTGTTTTTTATACTGGCTGGATGCCCGGCGATGGCCTGTAATTCATTTATATTTCTTCACTACAGAATACACTTGACAAATATAAATGAGCTTTCCATCGAAACGTTCTAGTATAAGCCGGGTGGAAACCCAAAAATTTTTTTATCTAGCATATACGATTTTTAAGCAACAAGTGATTAAACCATCAGCGGGAGGGCCGGAGTCTGGGAAATTTACCTTCCCGCGCCCTCCTATTTTATGACGTCATAACCCACATAAGCCAAACTATTACAGGATCCCTAAATAAGCTCATGGAATCAATGAAACGCACAGATACAATAATTTATAAGGAGAAGATACTTGAATCATCTCTTAATATGTAGATACATGTATATATTTTCGAAAAATAATATTCAATGCATGCTTGGCCCTAACGAGCCTCAATCATCAGCGCTGCGATGTATGAAACACCATATTTATTAAGTAACAAAAATGTTTCTGTTGAGTGTAAAATAACAAGTCAGCGATAACTTTTTAATTATTTTTATGTGAACGTTGCATCAGATAAGCCAACTTCAGTTACAAAAACGTCCGTCTCGGGCGCCAGATTCAGAATCCTCAAATCATTTGCAGTCCGCCTTATAAAAAATTAAGTATATTTCCAACTGATAAGCAAGTATAATGTTTTAAATAAAATGTTAGTTAAAATTAGGCATCATTTCATGCTTAACAGCAATGTAATCATCTCGCTTGACTGTCGTAACCCGTGAGGGGGATAATCTATCCCGTTGCATGCTCTATGCATTTTGTGGGTAGGACCTCATTTGGCTGAAAGGTTTTTGGGGGGAGGAAGGAACCCAACTCTTCGAAAGGTGGTGATCAGTACAATATGACAAACTTTCACAGCAATCGGATATAAGTGTTACAGGGACAGACCTTATAAGTTGTGTTCGAACGACGCACGGGTATATAAATCCCAGGGCGGTCAACATATATATATATATATATATATATATATATATATAGAGAGAGAGAGAGAGAGAGAGAGAGAGCGTCAAGTGTGTGTTGTACCCCTTATTGCTCTTTTTTCCCCTTTTTGGTGAAGCGTCAGATGTCAGCACAGCCCCCGCGGTCCAGGGATTGGGACTGGGATTGGGGATTTGAAGGGAGGATGGGAGGTTGAGAGATTGACGGCTTTTTAATTGGAAGCCTCGTCCTGGTGGACACAAGCAACGCCAATAACACCCTCTGCAAAAAAAATATATATCGGTTCCTCCTTCCGCTCTCTTTCCCTCTCCCTCTCTCTTTGTCTCTCCCTCTCTGTGTTAGGTTTCCACGAAATCTGTGGCTAGCTCAGTGGCAACAGAGAGAGGAGAGATTGGAATTGCAGAGACTTTGACAATTCAGCTATTCGTTGATGACGTCACTAGGGGACACACATAATATACTCTTGTATACTTTTCGGAACATATAATGTAGAAAATTATCAACATAATTTATCGTGATCCAATAACTAAAAATGTATATTTTTTCTAATTTTTATATGTACAATAAATTTTATAAATTTATACAGGGAAATTATTTAAATAATTTAGAATTTACCAATTTTTAGTGCACTTAATTGATTATAAAATGATGCAATAATCTTATTAAAGTAATGTATCATTTCCTAATTGTATATGTACAATAAATTAAGCAATTGGCTTAAAATTGTAACATTTACATCATTTTATATTATTCGGTTACGATAAAATAGAAAATAATGCATTAAAAATTATTAACATAATGTATTTTTTCTAATTTTATATATACAATTAATTAGGATAATAATGCATTAGAATTAATAACTATTGCATTAGATATATTTTTGGTAAAGTTAATATAAAAATTAATTCAGTGAAAAATAATGAAATAATGTATTATTTTCAAATTTTATATGTACAATTAATATTTAAAGTGTGTATCTTAAAATAATTTACCGGTCACTAAAATTTTTGGTATACCGTCCTTTGTAGTGAAACTTGAGGAAATCACCTGTTGAAGTCGCAAACATGGTGACGAAACGTCTGTTTTAATTAAGTATAAACTTTATGAGAACGTAATTGTGGTTGTATTTTTTCCCGAGTTAATTAGTGGGGGAAGGGGTGAAACAAAGTCAGACGTTAATTGCTTTAGTGAAAAATCATTCAAAGAAATTATTAATAAAAAATGACAAGACGTATCGTTTTCCTTGACTGGAACCTCTTCAAGTGCAAAAAAATTTATATATGTAATTTATCCTCGGGAATTTGAAAGAGAGAAATTTTCAAGTCTGATTATATGTACTTTTAGGAAATTATGGTATTTTTCTATTTCTGATATGAATTATTTTTATGTAAATATTTATTAAATAATACTTGAAACACCGAGGTAAGTTCTCAATAGGACTCTTTAAATAATCTTAAGACATAATTATGTAAAGTCATTGACGATATTAATGACTATGAAGAGATGTTATCAACCAACAAGATTTTTATAATACTTATATGATTATAACAGTTAATTAACGTCTGTAAGTTAAAATTACTGTTTAAATGAGGCCAAAAAAATACAGACAATTAGCAAAACAAAAAAACTAAAATAATTGATAACTTTCAACTACATGTTTCGGTCCAGATTTGGAGCCTCTTTAGGTTGAACTAAAGTTAACAAGTCACGCAAAATTATTACATTACTGACTAAATTCAGATGATTATGGCAATTAAATCGGAAAAGCTCCTGCAGTAGTTGACTAGAGCTGATGAGAACTTACCTTGGTGTTTTAAGATTTAACATATAAAAGTTCTGCTGATATTTTAAATAAATATTTATTGATCCTGAAGAGGTTTCAAATAAAGGTAACGATACATCGTCGTAACCTTTTTAAGGGCGTTCGAAAAAGGAGAGAATAAGGGATGGATTTTAAATTACAATTACAGCCTCGTAACTCACAAAGATTAAATTTGTATGATAACAGTGAAATAAGTTTGTTTAATTTAGATTTTCTGATTACAAAAAGGCAAATTAATTCTCATTGCAAGAACATTGAAATTGGTTTGGTGTAATTATTTTTTTATTTTTTCGTCAGGGTCCTCGCACCCCCTCAACTCTGTAAATACAGCGAATGCCACTTCTAGCGTCACAAGGGACGTACGAGAAGGGTTTGTTAAATCCTGCGACCCTCCCTCCCTCCACCCTGAATCTGGACGCTACACTTAATGGGAAAACGCATGGGATGTGGTGACATGAAGCAGCGCACACAGGGTAGTAAGGGTGGGGGGATGTTTGTTAGTTTGTGACACTGTGGGATTATTTTATTACGCCATCGCACGCACGCACATGTAGATGGGGGTGGTTTTGGGGTGTGTGGTCCGTGTGGTCGAGCCAATATCGGAGCTTCCACACACACTGCATTAAACGCGATACTTTCTCACACGCCATTTCCAATTTATCACAAACAACCCTGACCCGGACCGGACCTTGTCAAGTCCTATTCTACGGCCAGTCTCTGTCCCCTAGTCGACATGGAAACCCTTGTCATGGTAAATCATCCCCTACTCCTCGCCCCGGCCCTGGTCAACGCGTAAATTAAAAAGAATTGCAGCGGCCAAGTGCTTTGCCTTTCCTCGGACATGCGGAAGGGGAATTAAACTCTAGCTTGTATCAATATATAAATAAAACATCCAACATGTGGGAAGAATTTTCAAATTAAAAATCATTATTAATGCAACATAGTATTAAGTATATTGAAGGTGACAGGAAAAAAAATAGAAAGTAGTGTCATCCATAACCTCCTACAGATGGCATCCAGCATTAATTAGAATTGAAAGGACAGAAAAGAAAGCAGAAATCAAGAAAGGGGTGAAACAAGGATTAGTCTGTCATCCAAGCTCTTCAACTTATATATATACAACTGATGATGAAGAAAGTTAATAAGAATATGTAAAGGGAATCAAAGTACAAGAAAAAGAAATAAAAACCCCACGCTTTTCCGATTATATTGTAGTCTTCGGGGAGTCAGAAGAAGACTTGGAAACCATAATAAATGACAATAACGTGGTTCTGAAAGAAGATTACAGTATGAGGATTAATAGAGGAAAACAATAGTTATGGAATGTGGTATGGGAAACAGTGAAATAAGAAAGGGTGTTCGATTGGTTAGGGATATTTTGAAGGAAATTATGGAATTCTGCTACTTGGGAAGCGTAATAACTAGAGTAGCATAGCACAGGCAAGGAAGAGGAATTTCCTTGGTTAATATAAGTATGAATGTTAGGAAATCATTGCTAAAAAAGTTCGTATGGCGTGTGGGTGGGAAACGTGGACGATAGGAGTTGCAGGAAGGAAAATAATAGAAACTTTTGAAATGTGGTGCTATAGGAGAACGAGGAAGTTCTAAGAAGAATAGGAAAAGAGAGAACAATTTTAAGACTGTAAGAGAAGGGCTAGATTAATAGGTCACGTTTTGAGAAGGTCTTGTAAATTTTGCATTAGAGGGAAGTGCGTAATAACAGTAATGGGGGGCCAGGGATGGAATACGTTTAAGTGATTAAGGACGGTGTGGTATGTGGTAGCTATATAGAAATAAAAAGGCTTGTACATGATAGATTAGCATGGAGGGTTGCATCAGACCAATCGTAGGACTGATTACGACAACAACAACAATAATGTAGTAGGACACTTATCGGTTATAGATCAGTATCTCGATCTAGAAAATTCATTTAATAAATAATATTTATTAATATCGTTCCGATTTTTCTTCAGTTGACCCTTCAGCGTAATGTGTCACATTCCTCCCTCCACGGTTACGGCCGAAAAAAAATATATCCTTAGAATTTTATTAAACAATTAATTTCCTTTTACAGACTTTATTCTTTGAAATGAATTAGTAACGACGTTTTTTTGTGTTTTCTTCAGGTTTGTTTTTCTTTTAGAGGAAATACAGAAAATTAAACCAAATAAGCTGAGGTTAAGACAGAAATTTAAAAAGTTTATACGGAAACTTAACAAAACTTACCAAAACAGTATCAAAACACATCAATAGAATTACATGTGACGTCCAACGATGGTGATCGAAATCCGAGGCAATACGTAACACTGTTAAGTCATAAAAATGTCATTAATTGATTTTTTAATAAAAATTGTATTTAGTTTAGCCATTTATAAATATACCTGAAAAGGTCCACAAAGTTGGATGAAAAGTTGTATTAATATTAATTAAATTTGTTTGCTGACATATTTTGCCGTATTTTTATTTATTAATTATTATATTATTAATTTAATAATATTAATGCATCATTTTATAATTAATTAGCTACACCAAAAATTGAAAAATTAGAAATTATTTGAATAATTTTACTGTACCAATTTATAAATTTTATTGTTCTTTTAAAATAATAATTATTCAAATAATTAATAATGATAATTAAAGCTGAATAAATACTATTTTCTATAAATTGTGTATTCAATACATTTAAAAGGGTGTGTTCTATTTCTCTGGTGATGTTTCGTCACCAAGAGGAAGTCGTTCTGTTTGCATCAGATGGAAGTGAGAATGTTGAGGAAAATCAGGGCTGCAATAGCTATGTGAGGATGAAATGATTACTGCTGGATAAATTAACAAGTCTCTGGACTGAATGAAACGACATCGACGGGAATGTTTTTGTATTACTTTAACGTGCAATAAGTTTTTTGTTTGGCAACTGCGGAAGTGGAAATTTTCTCCCACATTATTCCTTTGCCTGTTTAATTTCCGGTCACGACCGCAACAATGCAGCCGCCGACCGCGTCCAATTGTTGGAAATGACTTTGACGTTTGTTGTTTTCTTTGTTGCAGGTGAGTGTCTGTGTGTGCATCTCGCCGCAGGATGGACGATGACGTGGTGAGTTGCTGCACGTCATCAGAGACCTAGTCGGTCTTTTCCTCCTCCGCTTATATTGCTTTTCACACGGGAGCCGATTTAGCCTTCCACGTACCTTCCATTAAAAATATTGGAACTTTGTCAATGATCATTTTCTACGTAGGTGCGTTGTATGCAAGGGTTGTTGCCATATTTTTCCTGTTTCCCCTACTTATTATTAATACTTAGCTGTTATTGGGCAGCTATATACAAAGTAAGCACATATGATACAATTACAACAACAAAAATACAATTTACACACAGGAACAATTTTGAAAAGAGAAGTGAGGAGTCACACAGAAATTACTTCTCTGCACTTCACTATTAGCACTTAACTGATTCTAAAAACTGCTCACTTTAGTTTACTTAGCCTATTCCTAAACTGATTTATGCTACCGGAAAAGTCGTCAGTATTTCTGCAGGAGGCAAGGAATTCCAGTCGCGTATTCATCTATTTACAAATGAAAATTTTCACACGTCTGTGCGTTGCCATTTTTCTTTAATTTTGTATTTCTGATCATTTTTAGAGATATAATTCGGCGCCATAAGATGGTTTGTGATTTCTTTCCAGGCCCTGTGGTTCTCCCTTATAAGCTTCATATATTGCGCACAACCTCACATGTTTCCTCCTATTACTAAGAGCTTTTAAATTCTCGTGAGGATTGTTCGTGAATAGACCCCAAAACATCTTTCCAGCCCGTTTTCGCATATTTTCCCAACGCTAGAGTGTTTTCATTTCGATATGGATCCCAGCGTGTCACCCCATATTCTAAAATTGGCCTGACCAGCGTTTTGTAAGCAGAAATCTTGGTTTTACTGAACGCCAACTTGAAAGGCATTATGGTGAAAGTATGTAACAGGGTGATCCTAAAACAGGCAACTCCCCTTTAATAGCGTAAAAAAGGAATTGAAAAGCCGACTGATCCAATGAGATCTGCGGACAACTCTTGCCTTATGCCCACGGTATTCGACCCCGTACTTCCAAAATAGGTGAAGGTGTCCAGACATGTGAGAACTTTGGTAAAGAAATTGTTGTAGGTTGTTTGGTAACTCGACTGCGATTTATGTTCATGGGAACAATATTCCTTGTTTTACTTCCACGCCGGTTGAAGTTTCGACTTCAAAAAATTATATAAAAACTATTGAATGTAGGTCCTTATTTTACTGCCAAATAATTTCTTATTATAGCGGAGGAACTTGAAGGGAAATTGGAGACGAGGATTGGTCTCGAGGGTTGATCTCGTCCAAAGGTGACTTATTTATGACGTACAGGAATAGGATAACTGGATCAGTCAGCTCAACATTGGCCATTTGGACGTTGATACCCTACAACTCAATCAGGGTTGTGGTCAGTGGATTGTTTTCCTTGTCACATAGCTGCGGGGGGGGGGGGTGCTATATATATATTTTTCCACCGTAGCCACAGAAGCGCTTCGGTCGAATCTCTCACACTCCATTCAGGGATCTGATTTTCCGCTCTGCCGATTTGAACACCTATGAAAACACAATTCGAACTCGCAATTGCCCTGCGAGGGTGGAAAGAGAGAGGGTGGGGGAGGAGATAGGGTGGAATTATAACGTTACACACGCGCGCGCGCGTGGGAGCTGCAAACTCTTGTCCCCAGTAATTAACCGCGGGTGAATTGAATTAGCAGCGAGACAAAGGTAGAGGAGGAAGTGATTCCTGCTGCTGCTGTTTTGCCTTGGATTATGGAGAATGGGAATGGATGGATTGGGTGAAATTAAAAATAGATCAACTACGATATTGGATCAGAGACAAACAGAGGGGGAGCCAGGATATCACTGCTTGTAGTTGGCAGCGTTGAAATGAGAGAGAAATGGGTGGGGGGGTGGAGGGAAGGAAGTTCAGTTGAAAAGGTAAATATAATAGAAACCAGTCTGAGAAATTGCGACTCTTGCTCACACGCTTCGTATCTTAGGAAAAGTTTTTTTTTCATTTCTATGTTTTATTGGGGGAGGTTTTACCTTGAGTTCGAAATTTTTGTCATCCACTCAACCTTGGTATCGATATTCCATTTCATCTACTCCTGATTGGTTGGTTCTTTCCTTTCCATCCTCATTCAACATTCCTGTTCTTATTTTGAGAGGGGTTTCACCTTCTTCATGAGCTATTCTATTATGGTGTTGTCATTCCATTTCATCGCTTCCTTTATTCTAATTGTTTATGCGCCGAATCGAAGAAATATTAATTTGCTAGACAATTAATTTCTGTATTTTTCGTGAACTATTTCTGCCCTAATTTCATCCTCTGGGCCGTGGAGATATGAGTTGGACTAACGTTGTGGTGGTATTTATTTTATTACCTCAACATTCTGTTGCTTAGTTGGCAGATTTCATTTTCTAAAAGTGATTGTTCTAAAATTTTTAAATATTTTTCTTGTTGGTATTTCCATTTCACCAAGTATGGGGGCTTGCTTTGTGGTGTTGGGAGGAGGACGAGAGGAAGAGTACGGGGTTCCGATGCGGTTTGCCCTCTCTCTCTCCCCTCTCACTCCTCTCTCTCCCCCTCCCTCCCTCTCTCTCCTGAGAAATAGTTAGGGTGAGGGTTTATCTGGATTTACCTAACAGGCTAAAGTGGACGGTAAATATTTAATTCAGTCTGTCCGACGCCTTCCCTTTGCCACCAAAATCTCTGGTCGAGGTCAGCAGGACGAGTCAGACGTTCATTCACCAGGAAGACCAATTCCTATAAGAAGAGAGTTGAAGTAAAATGTCTGAAAATGTGATGGAGGCAAATAAAGGCTAAAGCCACTAGAGATGACTAAAATGTTAAAAAGTTACGGTTGATGAATATTTTGACAGTAAAATGGTGGAAAATTGAGGCTGCAGATGAAGAGGTGTTGGATCAGATTAGTATGAAGACATTCACCACCTACTTTCTTTCCCTACAATATATTTCTACAGGAATAGAAATAGAAAGGTTCCGAGAAATAAAGGTTCATATTACGGAAACGAATTAAAAAAGTAGGAAAGTCCTACGTTTCGAAGCAGAGATTGGAGCTCTTCGCTCCTACACATCGGATTGGACCAAATTGAACCATAACGTAGCCGCTTTTATTGCTCAGAAAATTATTCTCATTTTCCAACAACTGAGTCGATACAAGTGAACCAGCTGGATTCAAGCTTCATCCCTTCCTTTATTTTTTTCTCATTCATTAATTATTGCCTTAATTCTCCCTTTTTTTACTTCCAAATTTTTTCTGTCTTTGCTCCTCTTTGCTATTCATTGTTTCTCTGTATATTTCTCACGTTCCTTCCTTCCATTCTTAATTCCTTCTTTCTTTCCTTCGTATTTTCTTCCTTGAATTATTTTGTGTTTGTGTTAATTTTACCTTCAATTTTCATTTGCTTCTCTCTTTATTACATTTTCTTTTTTTATTGTTTCTCTGATTCATTACTTCTTTTCTTTTTTATCACTACAATCATTCGTTCTTCTGTTTCCTTCATATTGTCTTTGTTTCGCTGTCCTGTGTTTATTAACCCCCCTCTCTCTCTTACTCTGTTTATGTCTCTCTTTCTTCCCTCTCTTTCTACCTCAGTCTATCCCTTTCTATATTTTCTTCCTTTTTCATGTCTTTCTTTTCACTCTCTTACTCTATGTTTATTTCTCTCTATATTTCCCTCCCTTTCTTCTTCGGCCTCTCCCTTTCTATGTTTTCTCTCTGTTTCATTTCTTTATTTTCTCTCTCTTCCTCTCACTCTTACTGTGTTAATTTTTCTACTTTTTGTCTCTCCTTCATGTCTTTGGTTTCACTCTTTCTCTTTTCTTATTTTCTCCATGTGAGTACAGCCCGCCCTATCGAGACTACTGTCAAATTCCATGTCACATTCTGGATGATCTGCAGTGTCACATGATGAGTATAGATTCTATTTCAACGTTCACCCCAGATTTCGTAAGCAAAGAAGGTCCTCTGGAATAATAAACAGAAACTTGGTAAAGATGGCGACTGATCTTGTTGTGAAAACAATTACGCAACGTGTAATTTGTCCTCTCGGCATTATCATGTAAAGGGGGAGAAAAGGCGTGGTGAGAAGCAATTTGTGAAGCTTTCCTCCGGCGCGGCGCTGTGAGTTACCTGTGGCGTAAACATGCAGGGAAGATCTCGTCGTTCACACGTGGCTGCAGCTACACGCATCCAGAGAAATTACTCTCACCCGCAGACAACGGTGCCTCTAAGAAAGCGTGGGAAAGCGACCAGCTGTAGGAGCGGAGGGAAGGGGAAGGATAGGATGGAACAGGCTTGCTTGCTGAAATATGCACGAAGGTTCGCCACTGCAACAACGAAAATATATTCGAGACAGGTGCGAAAAAAAACCGGGCCAGAGATATGTAAAGAGGAAGGGAAATAAAAGTAGCAGAGAGAGAGAACACCAACTAGTGCCTAGGAGAGGGCATAAACTTGTCTAGGAGGAGAACTACGGTAATAGCGGCAGGAACTGGGTCACCACAGACAATTAACACAAATGTTTGGCTATATTCTTTTTAGTTAATATTTCTTATTCTAGAAAATAGTCCTTTTTACCGTTTATTACTTGTCGTATTCTATTTCTTTTTCAATCTCTCTTCCGGCTTTATTTTCTTTCTTTCTTGGTCTTTTTATTCTCTTCCGTTCTTTCTCGTTTTTTTAAATTCTTTGGATTTTTTACACTTTATTTGATATCTGTCTTTCTTTATATTCATTGTTTCTTTCCTTTATTTTCTTCCTCTTTTGTGTTTATTCTTTCTCTTCATTACCCTCCATTTTTCAGTTTTTATTCGGTTTCTTCCCTTCTTCCTGTCTACTTTTTTATTCTCTTTTTATTATTTGTTCTCGTCGCCCTTTCGTAAGACACTGAGATGTAATATTTAAAAATATCGCCAAATTTTTAGTTTGAATACTTATGATTCTGCTTCTGAGTTAACGTAATATATAAAATATTGAGGTTGATGATTGGCTTCCTTATTAATGTTTACGTAAATGTCCATCTCCCATTATAAGCATAGAATTATCTGTTATTTCCCGGCAGCTCAGCATTATGATGCATATTAGTGTCTTACAAGAGGATGACGAGAATAAATATAGAAAGAGACACAAAATGAGAGAAAATAAAGGAAGAAGCAGAGTAAAGAATGAAACAAAAAAGAAGAATGAGAAGAAAGATAAGCAATAAAGAAATAGAGTAAACACTAAAAAGAAAGAAAGACAGATATGATATAAAGTGTAAAAAGTCAGTGAATTAAAAAAGAACGAGAAAGAACGAAAGAGAATAAAAAGGTCAGGAAAGAAAGAGAATCAAAACGGAAGAAAGATTGAAAATGAACTTGAATACGAAAAGTAATAAATGGTAAAAAAAGCCTAATTTCAAGAATAAATAGGACGAAAATCACAAAAAGAAATTAAATAAAAAGGTTGAGAAATAAAGAAACAAAGAGAAATAAAAATAGAATAAAAGAAAAGAAATAAAGAAGAGTGAGAATGACAGAAATAAAGAAAATAACGAAAGAAGGAAAGCTAAAATAACGTAAAAGAACTAAATCGAATGAAAAGACCAACAAACGGAAAAGAATGAGAGTGGGACATAACAAAAAAGAAAGAAAGAAACCGAATATAAAAGGAAGAAAGAGATCTATAAACAAATAGGATAAAAAGGAAATGGAGAAACTTGTTGAGAAGTGTATAAACAATGAGGAATGATGTGAGAATAAAAATAAAGAAAGAGAATAAAATATTCATGCTTACCGGGAAATTTTACGTATACTTATTACGGGGAAAGAACCCGCGCAGCTGAGGAACCCCAACCATAAAGACGAAATAACTTTTATTTAAAAAAAACTGTAAATGCGACAAGAATGTAGGCGTCACCGACGAGTCAGCCCTATTTGTATACATTCCGCTAGACCTCAGGTCTAGAGATTACTGTCGAATAAATTCTGGTTTAATGTAAATGAATACCCGGGCAACGCAGATACTAAAAAAAAGTAACAGTAATGTGATTAGTAAGTGAGCAGGCGAAGTAATGGAGGAGTTCGTGTGGCGCATTGCAATGCAATGCAATGTAATGTATGTTAATCTGCGCGTGAGAGTGACGTTATTGGGGGATTACCTCCTCCCTTGTCAGTCACGCTTGTCTTCACCGGCAAGTGGAGCGTGACACGTGACAAATCAGGCCTATCGCCAACAGCGTCCATCAGGCACGTGCCTCGACCATCAGCGCCACCGCAGGCTCTCACCACAAACACATACACCGTGTGCGACCCGTTCACCCTCACCATCGTCAGTCGAGAAACCCCGGCTCGTCGTCTTTTAATTAAGCTCTCCGAGTCGGCTAATTAGTCGTAGAATAAGAATAGTCTTGACGAGTGTCTCGCGTGAGCCTTGAGTCGGATACACGTCATTTCCTGCGGGTAATTACGTGCGCCCTCGCTGAAATATTAATCCAGTCGTCCAGGACGTCTCTGGACAGAGAGTAATTAGCGAGGGTATCGATATAACGCGATAAACCCTCGTCCTTCAGCCCTTTGTTCAGACGGGACTGTTAAATCTGACCGTCACGTCACGACTACACAGCCACAAAACAGTATATATTCATGCAAGAGTCTGAAATGTGTTCTCGTTATTTTCTCTTTCAGTCCTCCTCTTTAGTTTCTTAGTCTCTGCCTTTATTCTTCTTGTTTCATCATTCTCGTCTTTTTATTCTTTCACTTCCTCTCTTCCTTCTTTGTATCTTTATTATCTTCTATTCCCTCTCGAAAGACCCCGAGATGTAGTGTAATGCTGAGCTGCCGGGATATTCAGTCCTAAGACTGCAACCATCCATGCTAACCTATATTGCGCAAGCTTTTACATTTATACATAACTACCACATCTCACATCCTCCATAATCTGCTTAGCGCATTCCATCCTTGGCCTCCCTCTTCTGTACTTACCCCACACACTTCCCTCTAATGCTAGTTTTACAAGACCCTCGTGTCTTAAAAGTTACCTATTAATCTATCCCTTCCCTATTCTGCTTAAAATTTCCTCTTTAGTGATTCTATCCACCCATCTCATTCTCCTATAGCACCACATTTCAAAGGTTTCTATTCCACAACTCCTATCGCCCACGTTTCGCACCCGTATAACGACACGCTCCATTTGAACATTTTTAGGAACTATTTCCTAATCTACTATATAACAGCTCACTATGCGTTGTCTTAAAATATGATTAATGAAACTTTTAACGGATATCATCAATTATATAACTGCTGTCATGTTGGTAATACTGTATTAAGGTCGAATTAAAAAAACATGTAGGATGGTAAATTGGGGTGTGATGTTTGTTCACGGAATTTTAAAAATTAAATACTGTAAATCTTTAATTTCTTTAGGAGCTTTGGTTCGTAGTTGTTCTTTACGAAAAAAATTTAAAAAAGGGAAAGTTTACTCGCAAATATAGTTTCAAAATTCACGTGCAGTGCAGTTACACGCCTAAATACGGTATCTGTTTTATTTATTCATTAGTCTTTCCCCTTATGAGGAGAATAAGATAGCCGAGGGTGTTTGTCTCTGCTTCCAGATTCCCAAATTTTGAGTGGAGGAGGAGATTAGTAAAATAGCGTAGTAACATCTATCGGGAAGAAGGAGGAGATTGTTCTGTTGCAGCTTGAGATGAAAGTCCACGTTTCTTCCTTTTCTTGTGGAGTTACCCTCGCAGTGGCCGCTTTTGTTCTCGTGCGGAAACGACGCAATAAAGTGTTGACGAGAATTGCGATAAAAGTCCATTGTTGAAGAGGAACAACCGACCCCCGACCAAAGAACGGAGGGAGGCTGTGGCCGGGCCACCACAACCCCCACTCCCCCACCCCCCAATAGTGAATGGGAAGCGGTGATGGCGGCGGAGGAGCAGCGCCGGGGGTGGAAACTTTTTCCCCCCATCCTTCTTTCTCCTTCCCTCCTCCGCCGCACCTCCGCCCAGAGGACGAGGACGAGGACGTATTTCTCAAGTTGGCCGTGGCTTCGCACAAAAGCATCCCTGGGACAGTCTTTGTCTCGTTATCGCCCCCCAGGACAGGCAAAAGGGGGGTGTCGAGATTTACACGGACACAACAACACAGGCACTTTGTCAATAGCTCCTTGTCGTCGTTGTTGTTGTTGAACGCAAAGTGGTTGTGCCGTGGCAAACACCCATCAGTCAAACCCCAAAATTAACAACAGTCTCGAAGAATAAATTTATATCTAAACAAAATAAAGCAATGATACAGTCACAGAATAAACTCACACTTATTCATTATTTCCCGGCAGCTCAGTGTTTAACGAAGGGTATTGAGAATATATAAAATATATAAAAAGAAAAAAAGGCAGAGAGGAAGAACGGAAGAAACAGAATATTATTATCAGCAGTTAAAGGAGACGTCATCATGCTTTCTGACTTCTTTCCCTTATTTTATTCGGTTATTATGTATCAATAAAACATTCTTGATAATAAACTACAGGAAATAAAACTTAAAATTTATAGGTTCCAATAAAAAGTTCACACATAATAAGTAGAATCTTTTTTTTGTCAATAACTCTGTTTTTCCCCTTTTAAAAGATTTTACCTCTCAATACGCTGCCATTTTATCGGTAATAACCTTGTCTATATTACTTCTCCTTTCCGTCTCTTATTTCCTCGGCCATTTTCTCATTTCTGGTTTATAAATTTCCGTAATCCGTTCATATCCATAAAAATTGTTTTTACTTGAGTAAACTTGGTCTTTTATTCATTTATCCTTCAATTTGATGTCCGTGAGTTTCTTGGAGCTGAAATTATCTAATTTTGTGTTTCGACCGAAAGACAAAGTGAAGAATTTAAAAAATAGAAACACAAAGGGGAAAGATGAGAGAAGGAGAAACACAAGGCGAGAGAATAAGGAAAGATAAAGAGAGATCGGTGAACAGAGACAGAAAGAGAGCGACGAATCTCGCAACAACTGTGCATGAAGCACAGAGAAGGAAAGGACATATAAATATACTTTATAATAGTAAAATGACGGATAAATCAAGAAAAGGAAAGAAGCGCAAATACAAAACAATAAGTTTCTTCGTTTCATATGCAACCTGGTGAATAATTCAGAAAATTCAATGAACTGAAGAAGCGACGAGAAATTTCTCTGTAGTTCAAAACCTCACGTCACAGATTTTCCGGGAATTCTAGAGAATATAAACTGATGCATTTATTAATAGGAACCAAATTCAAGATAATCGCATCGCCAATTGAAGAAAAATGATAGTGATCCTCTGTACTTCCTTTATTCCATTGTTTTCCTCCGTATCCCCTCTTTTCCCTCCCTCCGTTCTCGTTAGCCGCAGATTAATCCGCGTTAGTGTTTGTAACCCAGTGCCCTTGTGAAGGCTCTTTTTAATCCCCTTCTCCCTCTCGCTGTTCCTCATCAACCCCCCACAAGCTTTAAGTGGCCTAATTAGCCTGCAGCACGCCACCCGGGCGTCTCAGGTCATTAACACCCCCTTCACAACTCAGTTACTGCGAGCGAGTGGAGGAGGTTCTCGGTCAACTCGAAACGATCCTCACCAGTGTTTGTTTCTTCTCTGAGGCATTTCACGAGATCTGCAGCAGAACCAATATGGCGGCGCAGAAGATATAAGAGGGTTGCTTCTCTTCCTTCGAAAATCAAGATAATTTAATACTTTTCTTCAACGATGAAAGAAGGAAGCAAAGGTTGGTGAAAATTTTGAATTCTTAACAGATAAAACTGACCCAGGCAAGAAAAACATTTTTCCCATTAACTAACAGATTAACTCTAGATTTAGTCCATTAGTAAGAAAATTAAGAAAAATAAATATATTTTAAAATCAGCCAACGAGAAATACAAGAATATTTGATTCTATTTTTCCAGGATCCTGAAATTCCAAGGCAACGCAATCTACATAATTTTAAACACAAATTTATATAGTTTTATTTAATAAATAAAATTTTTGACCACTTTCAGACTTTATCTTTAAAATATGTTCTAAAAAGGAGAAAACAACGTTTTGGTATTTATTTGTACCGTCTTCATGTTCTAATTATCACCACCCATTTTCATTTTCAAATATATTTATAAAACATAACACAGATTTACGGTATTTTTTTAAAAAAAAAGTCTCCCCAAGGCTCCATTACAAATGTACCACTTTTAATTTTCTCGTTCTTTTATGTATCTCTTTAGTTTCATATTTCTTAATTTTCTCTTTCTTAACTTTCTATTTTTCTACGTTTTGTACCTTCTTTGTGTATAAATAAGGAAATACTTGAAATAAGAAATATATAAGACGGCAGTATGATACATAAGTAAATATAAATGTTTGGTTTAACCAAAAACATACGTGATTGTGTAGATTCCAAAGGTTTGGAGGAATAAAGGAGAAAACCTAATATTTTAATCTAAGATAAAGAAGACAATTGAGATTCTGGAAGACACACAGACAGAGAAAAACAGACAGAGAGACAGATCGCTCGGGAATAATAAAAAGTGTCTAATAAAATTGTGACAAAGATAAGAGAAAGAAATGGCAAGTGTGTAGTATGACGCAAATCTAAATATATGTTACATTGATAAAATGAGGGATAAATCAAGAAAATTAATAAAATAGGACTCAAAATGGAAGAAGGACGAATTGAAAAATTGAGACTTCCAGTTTATTTGTCGCCAGTGTGAAATAATTACTAGAATTTGATGAACGGAAGGAAATAAGTAACAGAGATTCTCAAATAACACATTTCCCAAGGTTGTAACAACTAACCAATCTAGTCAACCCTTGGGATAATCGTCCCTGTGTGTTGGGGGAGGAAGTGAGGGATGATGTGCTCTCTCCTCTTCTTTCCCTAATTGGAGGGTCCCCGGGAGGCGAGATTAAGTGAGAAGTTCCCACACTTAAAAAGGATAAAGATTTAATCCCCGGCGAGAAGTGGAGGGGGGATGATGTGTGTGGTGGGGAGGGGTGAGGCGAGGCAAGAAGGTAATTAGTGAGGCGAAGCACTCGGGATTACTGTAATAACAATAATAACTACCAAGCGAATAATTACAATTGTTATTATTGTGGGCTCGCAGCGAGATAATTGGCGTATCGCCACAAAGGCCAGGGATCCTGGCAGCATAATATACATATATATATGTCCGGGACCGAAGAAGAAGAGAGAGGGTTGCTAATAAAGCTTCCCCTGGGAGAATTAACCCTACTAAGACTCTGCCAGGAAGATAATACTCAAAGTGATGTCACGGGTCGTTCACGGTGCAGTACCTCGTTTTTTTCTCTCTCCCCATGAAATTTATTTTTCTTCCTTTCGCTTAGTAAAAAAAATTGTGCAAAATGGACGGCTAAAATGCACTCCATATTTCAATGACACCTAATATGGCAACTTCTTGTTTGGGTACTGCCAGGTCCTTACACTAAAGTCATTGAATTAATTATTTTCCCGGGCCTAATGGAAATAAATACCCTGTGACAACACCGGGCGCGCGCACACGCGTATAGTTTGTAAATGATGGGGGGAATATTAATTAATGAAATTAATAATTGGGTTTAAATATATACATTTATTAATTGTAAACACAATTTTAATATGGGTAGTGCGTGTATATATTATGTACAAAAATAATTAATTAAAATGGGATTGTATTAAAGATCTCAGGGTATTAATGGTTTGGGTGACCACGTGTAGCAGATCTACTGTTCGTTGACGAACCTGAGTTGTTTTCATAGGCGTCTCGCTGTAATTTCCGTGTTGTGGAACTTGAAGTGGCCGATCGACAATAACACGAAGTCTTTCTTCCCTTGTTGTTAAGACCTTTCTTCCCTGCTTCCTGGACTGATCAAAGCATGGTCCACCTCTGCACTGCCACCTCACCTATCTGCTCTAGCTGGAACTTCTCTGCTGCCAATGTCCTTTCGCCACCACCTTGTATCACCAGAAATCTCTTTCTCCAACACTCTCCTTCAATCTCCTCTCTCCACCTCCTTGTATCACCAGAAATCTGTCCTTCAATATCCTCTCGCCATCCCCTCCAAAAATCTCTCCGCCAGCCTCTTTAAAGCCGTGTCCCCACTTATCCGACACCTATCACCAAGGTGGCAGGGATGGAAACTCTCCAATCATATCACTTGTTTCATTTGGGGAACACACGCCACCCGTCACCAAATTCCTAAGCAGATTAGGACATTCCGAAACCGGCGACGAGGTGTCCGTGCTTTATGGTCCAGGTGTCAGCCGCAGTCCCTTTGTTATTATTCCGAGCCGCCAAGACGGCGCGCGGAAAAACCCCTTCTTCCTGGCCAGCGACTTGCTCATGCCGGAATATTTGGTATTTAAGTTCCCGTTAATAATAAAAAAATTGGACGCGGATTCTACTGCGCTACAAGTTGTTAGCTTAAAAATGGGCGGAAGAAATATGTTTGGAATACAGATGTTCCAAAAAAATAAAGATCAACGATAAAAAGATATATAAAAATATGAAGAAAAAATAGCAGAAAAAGACTTCAAAAATATTTTACAAAAGGAAACATAATGAGAAATATGTATAGATACAGGTACGTGTAGGTAGATAAAAATAAGGAGGAAAGTTCAGCTGAAAAATTCGTCATAGAATGGCCGTAGAAATATAGCTGAAGTACTCTGCAAAAAATAAAGCTGAATGAAACTTGTCATAAAGATAGATAAAACTTAAACAAAATCAGCAGATAAAGCTTAAAAATATTTTTTACAAAAAAGTACTACATAATGAGAAAAGTATAGAGATCCGGATACTTGTAGTTAGATACAAAATAGGGAAGAAAGATCATCTGAATAGGTCGTCGGAAATCACTTTTGAAAAAGAAAAGGGTAATACGATGAGAAAAATACAGAAGCCCTGATAATTCTACACAGATAAAAATATATCATATATATCATCAATTAATAATAAAAAATCAATCCAATTGGCCAGAAAACAATATATTGACATTTATCACATACGTTTCGCCCATATTCTTAGACTTAGTCAGGTAAATTTCGTTTATCCATTTAAAATTTACCCGATGAAGCCCACAAATATGGACGAAACGTTGTCTTCAATAAATACATGTCTATATTGTTTACTGATGAATTGCCTGGATTTTCTTATTGAGATAAAAATATTATCGAAAGCCGAGGTTAAACCGTAATCAGAGAAGATGAAAAATAGTCCTCCATTTTTTTTAAAAAAAAATTAGTACAATTACACTAGAATCAATTTATTAAAAAATATTGTTATTCAATATTTTTCCGTGTTTTTTTATATTTCTCCTTCGTAAGAGGTTTTTTGTCTTTTTTCGTTGTCTGCCTCTTATTCCAACTTGTCCTCCATTCTCTTTCTCTCTATACCTCATGTACAACTACTATCTAATTGGCCGTGTCCATATGTTTTTTTCTCTAATGAATTAGCCGATTTTATTCCTACAAGTGTTTAACAGACGATGAATGTTCTGATTCTCGTCTAAATTCGTCCAGGTTCCTCTTTCTCTCTCTCTCCCTCCCCCTCCCGCCCCACCGCCTCTCTTTCTAATTAGCGAGACCTCATCCCTCCAGGCAAGAATGTTACGTGTTATAGTTTTTTTTGTCCCCCAGGCAGGATTTCCACCCACCCATGCACTTTTTTTATGGATATAAATTCGAGTCTGAGGACGACCATGTCGACGGTCGTGGACACGTGAATGGTTCCTGGTCCCCCCGCCGTAATTAGCGCCATAAATGTTGGTCGTGTAATGAACACGGTCCTCAGTTAATTGGTCCGGTTTCACGTAATTAAGGCCACAACACCTTTATTCCACACACACACACACGACCAACAAGTACCGGAAATGCGTCACGGCAGCAGCAACGGCGAAGGCTCCTTCACTTCCACAATCCAGCCATCCTATGCACTCGTTCATATAGTTAAAGGTAATTTGGCTAATAATAGTTACTTAAATCATCCACTAAACAAAAAAAAATCGTGAAACAACTGACCCTAAATAAAATTTAACGTCGTCAATTTACATCTTCGGGTGTATAATTGATTTGGAAAATTCTAAATATTTTTTATAACAGTTATTAATGTATGTAAGTTTAAATTAAAGATTAAATAAAACCAAAAAGAGACAAAATAGTGAAACATAACCAACAAAATTTAAAATCAACATGTTTCGGTCCTGATCTGGACCCTCTTCAGGCTGAACTAAATTACAATGCATAAAAATTATTCCATTCTAAACATATTACATTAGAGCCAAAGAATACAGTAATTAAAGAACTAAAAGACCAAATTTAAAAAAGGAAAGATAATAATAAAGCAAATCTGTGTCCGTTTTTGCATTCAGAATATTAATCACAACATTAATACTCTGAATGTAAAAACGGACACGGACTTGATCAGTAGTATAATAATGTCTTATTTCATTAAATATAATGTATCAAATGCATTAATAATTATCTTTGCTTTTTAAAATTTTGTCTTTGTATGTAATTTTACAAGACCCTCATGTCTCAAAACGTGGTCTATTAATCTATTCCCTTCTCAATTAATCCTCATGTTGTACTCATCCTCCAGGATCACGTTCATGCCATTTATTATGTTCTCCAAGTCTTCTTCTGACTCATCAGCAAATTCCTTCTGAGTTTTGTTGGCACTACCTCAATTGGTATATAATGTCGTCTGTTGTTTATAATCCTCTCCTCCACCCACAGACTGTTTTCTCAGAAATCGTTTAGAAACAGCTTTTTTAGGATCGATAATTTTTCCTGAACTCCGAGACGAGAATATTTAAGTATTTTTTCTCTAATAATGCATATAGAAAAGGAGGAACGTTATATATAGTTGGCAGGCACAACTTGTGTCGTTATATTTTCTTCACTGAGGTTATCGCGGAACCGAGACACAGAAATTTTTCTTTCTTTCCGTTAGAGAAATATAATCTTGGTTTTACTTTTTTACACCTTTAATTATTTTTTCTCGTCCTCTCTCTCTCTCTCTCTCTCTCTCTCACACACACACACACACCACTCACTCACTATTTCCACAATTTATTTACTAGATCTCAATGTAGGATCCGATGTGTCAATACCTTAATTGTCGAATATGGCCGCCCAACAGAGTCATGACACGGCCGGACACGTGTTGCAGATGATTGACTGATCACGGCTCGTCGAGGAATCTTTAATGGCATCATGTTAAGGGGGGTGGGGGATGTTTGGGTGAGGGTGTGTTTGCCTCGGAGGAAGAGAGACCGCGAGAGAGGGATCTTGAATTATTCGTGGCGATCTGGACCCCCAGCGAGTGCCCGGAAGAGCGAGGGACCCCATGAATAATTTCCCCCCCTCTCGCATCATCCACCGGCCGCGCTGATGGTCAAAGTCCTGAATCACTTCCTCTCTAATTGGTCGCTTGACGAGAGACAACTCCCACTCCAGTCTCCGCTTCTCCTCCTCGCCCGTTTCTTCCGCCAATGAAAGATGCAACGCTGGTCCACACTCCGGACCAATAGCCGCAGGAAATGAAAAAATAAGAGGAGTGGGAGATGTCGAGAAGAAACCTGAAGGTTTCAGTCACGCGGTCCTTAAAACCGCTTTAAAGTAGGTCAAGGATTGCAATCTAAGGCGGGGTTAGAACTGATGACTTTCTAGCTACTTGAAGCGTCTGTATCTTCGTCTGAATACCGCGGCACCATCTTAACTGCAATCTATAGTTTAACAAGTACACTTTATCACAGATATTTCTCGGAAAGGAACGAGAAAAATAGCAAATATATGGCATCTGCTCAGAGGTTATGAACTGGTGAAAGGAATTAACAGAAGCGCTCTGTTGGGGGTTCTAAACTGGAAGTTTTATTACTCCGCTGCCATTTTGAATGATATTTGAATTCGAACCCCGCTATCGAGTGATTGTTGTGTGGGTAGATAGTAGTAGGCGCAGGTATCGGGTAAACAGGAGTTAATGAGATATCCGCTTACGTCTGTCTGTTTGAACAGCGCCCTTGTCTGTGTAACTATTTGGCTTCAATGCTCTGGCTCTTGCTCGACAGTGAATGGCCCAGATAATCCCTCACCTTAGCCACTAATGTCTTGCGTGCCCCATTATCATGCCTCTTCTCCTCTCCCATCCTTCAACAACAAATACTTGTTTATAAGTCCCATTACAATCTGTTAATCTTCGTGAAAATATTTCAGGGCCTGAATGGACTAATATTTTGTTCTTCCTATATATTCCCTATATTTTCATTTTCTTTCTTTGGTTACTTTTTCTCTGTTTTTCAACCTCTGTGATTCTCTTTTTATCAGTCATTTTATTTTCGTTATTCTTTGATTATTTATTTACATCCTTTTATTTAATTACTTATTTACATCCGTTTCTTCCTTCTCTCTGTGTATTATTTTAATTCTTTAATCCTCTCATCCTATCCTAAATATTGCAGCTCCTTCCTTTAGTAACATACTTATTATTTATTTATCTGTTTTCTTCCTTTTTTCTATTATTTAATTATCTCTTATTATTTATTTATAACTGAAGTTCCTCGTTCCATTCGTTTTCTCAGTAATACTTTATCATCATATCTTGTATTAATTATTTCCTCTTATTTATTTCTAATTTTTTTCCGGTTTTTGACGTCGAATCGGACTAGCTCAGTGATAGAGTTCCCGCCCGGAAAGCGGGATGTCCTGCGTTTTGATTCCTGGGTGCGGTCGACAATTTTTCCATTCTTGCCATTCTTCTAAATTTAATCATATGCTCTATACCTGAGCTTAAGTTATCACTTCTTTTATTTTTTTCCTTTCTTATATTTTCCATACGTTTAAGTTAATATTTTACTCAACACAGAACACTCTTTCCTTTTTTTATTTCTTGAATATCAAATTTCACAATTTCTATATTTTCGCTTTCTATCTCACTTTATTTCTAAGTTTAATTTTTCTATTTGATTTTTCTTCTTTCCCGTCTTTCTTCGTATTATTTTTTCTTCGTCGTTTCGAATCCCTTTCCTTCGCGGTCTCCATCCGCCCGTTAACCTGCTTGGCTGTGACGCATGCTACTGTGACGTCATCTAGTGTCCTTCACTCCAGTGACGTGCAACAATTCTTTTAAAATCACAGTTGGGGTCTCGGTAGGATGACGTCGCATCTTCTCATATGCCGTGTTTCAGGGTTTTTATTTCTCTCTAAGGGGCGTGGTTTCCCCTCCCCGCTGTGAAGTTTTGCTGAGCTATTCCGTTTAGGGAAGGGAACTCTCTCACCCTGAAGTAATTTTCTTGCTGACACCGACCGTTATGTTCCTTCTCCAGTTTCAGCGTCTGTGTGTTTGTCTTAGGCGAGCGCCGTCTTTAATTAAGGGAAACTTCTCTTCTCTTGTAACCTTAATGTAGCGAAGGAAGCTCTCTTATCGTCTTATTAATATCCTCTCCCTCTCTCTTACAAATCTACCGGATCCGATCCGATACTTTCCGGCGGAACGATTCCTACAAAATAGCGAGGAGGATTGTTTTCCCCCTCCACTCGCCGAGATCGAGTGCGAGTTTGGAGTTTAATTATTTCGAGCAAGAAGTTGGCGTAGCTCATTAAGTCCCATTAGCTGGCTAATAAAGCATCGTGCAGCGCAAATATTGCCCTGCGAATCCGTGACTGCCGGAGCGAGAACCGAACTCTGGAAAAACAACACCTGGAGATATCCTCCGTCATCAGCGATTATCTCATTAATATTGTCATTACGTTTTTACGATTCTAAATCTATTAAGAGGTGCAAAATACAGTTTAATATTCTGGAAATAGGTAAAAATATATTCTAATGTCCATTGAAGACTTTTAATACGATTACAAAGAAAAATATTTTTTGAAATCATAAGGAAGCTAATACGCAAATAGACAACTGAAATATATTCTATTGGTCATTGAGGAATTCTAATACAATGATAAAGAAAATTATTTTTTGCAAGCAAAAGGAATCTAACACGGACGCACATGGGAAAAAAAGACAACTGATGTTCGTCGATTGGACGGAAAACTCCTCCTCGCCGAAATTCCTGCTGCACCTTGAGCATTTAGCTTAACGTACTTCTTGTAATGAACCTATTACTTTCGAAAAAAATAGAGTATGTACGTGCATCTTTGGAAACTGCATAATTATCTCTGGGGGTTGCCCAAAGGGTAGTTTTGGAGTTATTTTGTACGTTTATGAAGTAAATAAATAACAGTGACAAGGGTTAAGTTATTTCAAGTATCACTTACCAACTTAAGCTAAGAAAATTCTTTTTGCTGTTCAATTAAACTCATGCTTTGAGATCGTTGTGGAACTTTGAGAGTTTATTCCATTATGATACCACTTTTTCATTTCGACAACGGTTTTTGTCTCCATCAATTTCATTGAGCAAGAAATTATAAATATTGCCGGGATTTCAATTACACTCAGGCAGCCATTCTACCTACACTAATGGTGTATAAAGTTCCCGAGATGTGAGGAATATCCATTTTCAAGATCAAGACTTGTTGAATGTTTATTATTAATATAAGCATTATTATAAAAAATACTTATTAACAAAAATTTCACCGGACAGCTAGAGATTCCGCACGAGTATTAAGTATAATGTGTGGCCTACGTTGCAGGCAAAATTGTCAAAATCAACTCTAATGTCTTTAATTTTTTTTCACGAATAATATTTTATTCTGTTGTTGTTGTTGTATCAAGTCCTTTGGTCTTATCCATGCAAACCTGTTCTGTGCATAACTAACATCCAAAATCCTCCCTATTCGGTTTAGCGTATTCCATCATTGGTTTTCCCCTTCTGTTCTTACCCCACCCGCTTCCCTCTAATTCTAATTTTGTAAGACCCTCATGTCTCAAAAAGTTGCGTATTAATCTATCCATTCTCTTGGTCATATTCTCCATATGATTCGGTCTTCACTTATTCTGCTTAGAACTTCCTTATTAGTTACTCTAACTACTTATCCCATTCTCCTATGGCACCTCATTTCAATAAATTATATTCTTTTCTCTTTTTTCAACTCCTATCATCCACGTATCGCACCCATATGACGCCAGACTCCATGCCAAAGTTTTTAGTAATGATGTCCTAATATTCATACTTACATTAGCCGTAAGTAAATCCCTCTTTTGCGCGAAATTATCATACCTTGATTATTATACAGCCCTAGTAGCAGAATCCTTAAATAACCTTTCTCAATATAACATCCTTTGTATTCCAATATTTCCCCTACTACACTTCGTTTTCCCTCTATTAATCCTCATGTTGTATTTTTCCTCCAGGATCACGTACATGTTATTTATTATGCTTTCCAAACCTTCTTCCGACTCCACAAATACCATAATATCATCAGCAAACCTTGGGGGTTTTATTTATTCTCATTGCATTTTGATTCCCTTTCCATATTCTCAACTGTTCTACATATAACGTAAATGACATGGCATTCTTTTCTCACTCCTTTCTTGATTTCTGCCCCTTCAATTCTACTTACTGCTGACTGTCATCTGCGGACAGGTTATTGATGACTCTTCTACCTGAAATGATGCTCCTCTATTTTTTAAATACCCTGTATAATCCTATTATAAGATTAAGCAAGGTTAACATTTAGAGATGTGACGCAGCGCTATTTTAATATCAAACCTTGATGTTTGCATTATTTCTTTTCCTTGCATTTGGATTCATAAATTAATTAAAAAAAAGTAGTTGATGTGTTAATATTTTTGTGTTTTGTATCTTACATTTACATTAAATTTCTTTTTAAAAAATCCAACTGAAATCATATTTAACTTGAAGAAGGAGAGCGTCAGCCATATTAGGCTACATCTTGTTTCTGCTCAGTAAGGACAGTAATTAGGTATTCGTTTCTGTTGGTAGAAGTGAGACTTGTCGGGAGGATGGAAAACCAAAGACGCATCTTGTCACCCTTTATTGTTTCCGCTATGTTACATGATATGATACAAGGTTATGTGGTTAGTAGATTCCCCCGCCGTAGCCGCCCTTGTGGAAGCCGTTGCCGTAGTAGCCGCCCTGCTGGCCGCCCACCGTGTGCTTGTGCAGCCCCTGGTTCTTGCCGTAGTCGTCGTAGGACGTCCCCTGGCCATACTTGTGCAGCCCGTCGTAGTACTGCGCCTGTCCCTTGGTGCCCTTGAGGCCCTGGGCGTCGTCCACGGAGTATCCCTGGCCGTAGGCGCCCTTCTTGCCCTGCTGCTGCTGATGGTAGCTGCCGTCCTCCACCTTGCCGCCGAACTGTTGGCCCTTCTTCTCGCCGAACTCGCCCTGCTGGCCCGCGTAGTTGTAGTGGTCGCCCTCGTCGCTCGCCTCGTCGAAGAAGGTCGACGTCTGTCCGGTCTCGTCCTTGTGGTGGTAGTTCTTGAAGCCCTTGCTCGAGTGGCCCTTGCGGTGGCCGCCTCCCTGCTTCTCCGCCCCCGCGGTCAACCCTGCGGCAACAACGGTAACCGAAATCCTTCCAATATTGTTCATTTCAAAAAATCATTCACCATCCTCCAAAGAGTTTTATTTAGATACTTATCTCTTAGAACCTTACGGAGCCCAAGGAATATAAAACTAATATGACTGATTTTTAATCTTGATCAATAATTTCAAAACTTAAGTAATAATTATTTGTTAATTTCTTAACTATGACATTAGGAAGAAAGTTTTCGTGTTTAACTAAAGTATAATCATCTCTGTGAAATAATATTCTTAAAAAATAAAATTTTAATCATTATATTTACAGCAGTGATACTACTTTTTATTATTAATTCAATAAATTCAAAGAGAGAATCAGATTTATGAGAGTGGAGGCAATCGACCAGGACTAGCTCAGATGGTAAGAGCAACCGCACGGTCAGCGGGAGGTCCCACGCCGACCCTTTTCCATTCTTATCTTCTAAATTTAAATTAAACGGAAATGACGTCGTTATTTAATTTAATTTTGTTGATAAGAAAATTTTAATGTTGACAAGTGAATATAAACATTTATTTCGTTACATTTTTCTTTAGATCAAAGTTCAGCCATAATAATCACTATAAAGTATTTTATTAAAAAATATGTTTTCAAGAACCGCACATTCTCTTGTCAACTTTAAGGCTGTATTTATGAAAATATAAATTGCAATAACGAGGTCGTATTCCTTTAATTTAAATGTATTAAATTTCTGTAAAGGGAAGAAATAATTTTGAGAAGAAAACAAAACGATTATCTATTATAAATTTTAGCTTTTGAAATATTCTTTACAAGAGATGATTGTGCCCAAATTTTGTAGTAAAGTTCTTTTCTAAAGAAAAATTAAATGAACTTAACAAATAAATTTTTAATGTTTCTTTGACGCTAGAAACAGACAGAAATTAATAAAAACAAAGCCAAAAGTAATTTAATACAACTACATGTTTCGGTACTGGTGCGGAACCCTCTTCAGGTTAATAAATTTTTGTCTGTTTTTTTGGCCTCTATTAAACACTAGTTTAAAGTTACAGACGTTATTAACTATTATATAAAAAGTATTTTATCTGACAATTAAATATACAATAAATGAGTTAAAACAACCCCTTTGTCAGTTTTTTATAATTCAAATATTAAATATTACAACGTTTCGTCACTCATTCGAGACTTCTTCGGCCGAAGGAGTCAGAGTGAGGTTTTCACGTACAGCTAAAATTTTACCTGAAGAAGTCTCAAATGAGAGACGAAACGTTGTAATATTTAATATTTAAATTATAAAAAAAACTGTCAAAGAGACCGATTTAACTCATTTATTATATAAATAATTATTACTGTTTTGAAATTTCTGAGACTGATTAAAATCCTATGAGGATTCAACGCACAATTATCGTTGAATAATAATTTTTTTTGATTAAAACAGGCCCAGAGGAATACACTGTTTAATTGTCATAAGACTTCGATAACGTTGATGGAATATTTCAAGGAATACTGGAAACGACAATCCGCAATTACAGGAAAATCACCAATTACGGAAATTTCTTAACTGGTCACCAATCGACAATATTAACGAAAATAATAGTTTTCCCTGTTTGGATAAGTTAACATTCAAAGAATTGCCAATTGATGCGGATAGAAAAATTAGTTAAAAGTGGATACGGTCACTAATAGTTATAACTGGTTAACAATGGGGAATGGAAAATGTATTTATGTATTAGCGTGAGTACAAATCTAATAGACCCACAGAATAGGAAAAAAATATGGCTCAACAGAGACGTGTAGAAGAGATGAAAATTACAATTTATCCAGAAAGAGAAACGGAAAGCCGGGAAATTTACCAACGATAGAAGTTTACCAGCAATTATGCCAACGTGATGAATCACCTATAATGGTGTGATGGCGCCCGCAAACATATTTCCCTACTCGCGGGGAGTAGGACGAACAAATGTAATAGGTTTGCAGAACAGGGAATTATTCTGGATATCCATCATGTAGCCTCTAACTCAATAAAATAAAAATAAATAACTATTGTTTTCCAGAGTCAAAGAAAAACAGGATAAGTTAGAATTTTCCCTGGAAAACGAATCAGAAAGCGGGGAAAGTTCACCTAGTATTTCAGGCTCTACATTTATCCCTGTTTTTGAGCTTAGTGAGGGTATTGATTGACTGACCTGACTGTCCCTTCTGGAGGCCGGTCTCGAAGTAGCCGTTGTTGTTGTAGTTGTTGAGGCCTCCGGAGGCGCCGCCGTAGAAGCCAGAGTCCGCCTTGTTGAGCGTCCTGATGCCTTTGCTGCCCACGTAACCGTCGTTGGAGATTCCGCCCGACTCTCCCTTGACGCCGCCGCCCCCTGAGTAGCCGCCACTCTGCAAGGCCCCGCCGCCGCCGGACAGCCCCCCGGCGTAGTTGCTGCCTCCGTAGCTCTTGACTAAGTCTCCGGACGCGTATCCGCCCCCGCCTCCTATTTGGCCGAGTCCGCCCCCGTAGCCCAGTCCCAAACCGCCGCCCAGACCCAATCCACCGCCGCCGCCCAGGCCGATGCCGCCTCCACCTAAACCGATGCCTCCGTAACCGAGGCCAATTCCGCCTCCGCCGCCGCCACCGCCGCCCCCGTAGCCCACGCCTATGGGGTAACTCTCAGCCGCGTGGATCTCCTCGGGAAGTGCCTCCTCGTGGTAGCGGTAGACGCCATGGTGCACGACGCCGCCGCCCTCGGGCGATGCGAGCGCCGCCAGGGGCAGGAGCAGGAGGAAGACGTGCACTGGAGCCATGGCTGCAGATGCTGGTGCTGATGCTGATGCTGTGACTGGTCGCTCTCCCGGGGAGCGCCGCTTATAAGGAGCGGGCCTTGAGGCGGATGCTGCGTGGTGCCTGCCGAAGGCCTTGGCGACGAGGTACCGTTCCGCAACGACGGCCACAGCCCCTGGCACCACCATCGTGAGGTCATCCTGTCTCCTGTGAGTCCTCCTGCAGGCCGCAACTAGGGTACAGAATACGGTCATCAAGTCCGGACGTCCATAAAAACTCCCTTATCGGTCAACAAAAATTCTTGTTGCACTCAATAACCAAATAAAATAAATATATATAGCAAGTCAATTGCGTTGAAAAATTTCGGAATATATTCCATGGGAAGAAAGTACCTCAAGTAAACAACTGCAAATTTAGGAGTAATTTTCAACTTAAATCTAGGATGGGAAACAAAAATATTTCTCAAAGATCGAAGGTTTTTCCGGTGTATATCCTGAATAAACAATTCTTGGGTTTCCACTCGGGTTAAATGGAGTTTAAGCCACGACGTTTCAATGGCGTACTCTGCCATCGTTCTCAAGCTTAAACTCCACTTAACCCGCGTGGAAACTCAAGAATTGTTTATTCAAATAAATTTCTATTTACATTTTGTAATAAGAATAGTAAGAAAGGGAAGCGGCAAATAAAAAACTTCCGTACATATTCATCTCCTACTCGAATAAAGTGCAAGTTGTTGGGATTCTTATAGGAAACACGATATGGAAAGCCTGGACGGGGAATAGCCAAATACAAAGACCGGGGAGGAATCTTTGGCTTTCTGCCATATTAAACTTATACACATAAGGGGAAAAGATTGAAAAAGCCATCATACATTGTGAGAGATGATAACAAATTTAAAATCAAAACAAGACTGCATGAAAACAAACTTAGAAAAAAAATTTCTTTCTTAAACATTTCAGTAGACGATTGGAACAGTTCACCCTGAGCATTTAAATATTGGCTAAATTTTCACTTGCAAAATTAGTAAAATCAAGATTGCCAGTAGTATTTCTGATGTACTGTAGGTCTAATGTCGTTTGCTGACAAATTGGTTGGAATTTTTTATATGGTTATTAATTTTTTTTAAAATTAATAAGTAACCGATTTAAGGGCAATCATCATCGTGGCTGTTTATCCTGAAGGTATCTATAAGTAGATAATTGATTAATTGGCTATTATGGGGTTAATTGTAGTTCAAAAATATTTTATGGCACCTATTAACGTGTAATTTCCATTATTGTTACTTCGGCCAATGTCCGTGAATAGGGAAATACATTGTTTGGTGCTTTTTCAATTTGTCAGTGATTGTTTGGTGACTTATTTCCCACTACTTTCTTGTTACGTTTCAGCGTAGGAATGTTGGAGGAGAACTTCTGTGAGTCTCTGTCTCAGTGATGGAACTTTGCGAGACTTTAGTGAAGGCGTGACGTCACGGGGTTTGGGACGAAGTGCTCGTCCCACCCTTACCGTCGCCCTCGTGCAACTTGTGTACTGTGTATATATATGGCGAGTTTGGAGGGTGGACAATGGCCGCCTACTAAATCCTCACTCTCACTCGCTCTAATTAGACAAGTTTGTCCTGTCGCGTCCGTTCTGGCTGTCGAAGGCCGCAGGGACGCGCTCTAATTGGAAAAGCAAAGTTTGCACCTGTTACCAGCGCCCCCGTGGCCACATTCTGGCCTACTCAGTCTCAAGAAAGGTCGTATATTGCTCGCGTGTGCTAAAATATGTACCGATTTTGTTTTTTGGTAACCCTCATAGATGCATACCCTATGCAAGAAGAAGAAATGATTTATTACTATTCAATGAGGATAAAAATAACCTGTGGAAATGTTAGTGCTGTGTCTAAAACTCACTATTTCAACGTTGGCAAGACATGCAATGACAATCCTCTGACCCTTACTTTCACGCCCACCAATGTCTGTAAAAAAAACCTGTATTTTATTCCAATCAGATCCACAAATTCCACGAAAGTTGGTATGCCTGTGCTTCATTATCCTGAAATCGTAGGGTCATCAAAGCTCCTCTTGCCCTCATAAATAAACGAGTTCAACGAGTAATCTAAAATATTCGATGAAAAACAGATCTTGATAAACAAATTAGTAAATAAAATTATAATAAATCATTTATTCTGTTTTCAAGCACACAGCATAAGGGTTGGGGGGAAAGGCTCAGAGCTTTATCTATGGGGGTAGGACGACTGCTACGACCGAAAAATTTCCGTTTATGTGTATATACGGTTTATTCAGTTAGAATATACGTGTTGAGGTCCATAAATAATGGACGAAACGTTGTAGATGTCTCAATAAATATCAGTATTAACATTAAATAATTTTCGACCGGTTTTGTTTTCAGAAAGTTTTATTTTTAATTAAACAACGTTTCGCACCTTCTTCAGGTTCTTCTTTGCACAATCTGTGAAATACATATTTCAATTTGAATTTAAACTTATACGTAGCCAAATATAGAGGGAATTGACTAACAACACCAAATTATTGTTACATTAATTTTTAAAAATTCAACATATTATAAAAGGTTACCTGTCGTGAATTTACAACACTATCCCCAGATCCCTAAAAACGAGACGATCCTGTGCAAACTGTGACTAAATAAGTTTATTAGTGCCGCCCCGGACCTCACTTTATATAAAGGATATTGGTGCTTATAACTTTTTATAATATGTTGCCTTTTTAAAAAATTGGATCTAACAATAATTTAGTAAGTTGTTAGTGAGTCAATTCCCTCTACATGTGGCTATATATATATATATATATATATATATATATGTGTGTGTGTGTGTGTGTGTGTTTAAATCCGCCGAAAA
This sequence comes from Eucriotettix oculatus, assembly GCA_034510155.1. NCBI lineage: Eukaryota > Metazoa > Arthropoda > Insecta > Orthoptera > Tetrigidae > Eucriotettix > Eucriotettix oculatus. The sequence goes on along the minus strand of CM067381.1, from coordinate 21,341,083 downwards.
GTTGTTTGATTAAAAATAAAAGTACTGTCTGAAAAAAAACCGGTCGGAAATTATTTCATTTTAATATTAGACGTTAATTGATTTAATAAATATCAGTATTGTTTGCTGACAAACTGGCTGGGATTTTAAAATAAATAATTGTGAATAGTGACAGATTATTAATTGTATAATTAATTAAATTAAACTTAATGGTGTAAATTTTGAAGTGTCTGCATTCTCGTCTCTTTAGATATGTTGTTAAATATATATTTCTAAAAAATTCATTTTAACGTTGTCCGACAAACATGAATAGAATTCCTTAAATAGGTAGACAATGGTTTACTTTACTCCTGGCTGTCGTTTAAGAGCCGTATCTGTCAAAGTGATGCAGGGAGCCGATCCCTAGAAATTCCTCCGTATGTGGGTGACGCAGCATTCCAGTCTCCGTGCCAACATATATACTCTGTCGGATGTGTATTGTCCGCCCACCTCCTTGTTCATACTCAGATAGAGAGGGTTGGGGGCGAGGGGATGGTAAGGGGTGTGTTTGTAGTTTCCAGAATTCAGAGCCGAGTGGGGACAAAAAACAAAAGCGCACGCCCTCGCAAAGTGGTAATTTAATCCGGATAATTTCCCTAATTACTTGGCCACGTTCGTTTCTGTATGCTTTGGGTGGGGGTGGGAGGATTTGGGGTTTGCGATTCTGGCAGGTAATATAACCAACCTCCTGCCCCCCTGTCTCACCCTCTTACGTGGGCGTTTGAAACCCCTGCTTCCCTCTCCAGCGATTTTCAGGAACTGTAAAGTGTTATTTTGCCGTAATAACCCGGCCCGTCCTCTCAACTCTGTGTGTGTGTGTGGAGGTATGTCATATATATAGCCTACATAATACAGTGCCAGGAAATCGCCCGGCTCCAGTGTTCCTAGGAATGGCGGGGTTTATAGTACTTCATTATTCCTAATACGAGAATGGAGAGACAAGCGCTGTCTCTCTCTCCATCTCTCTTTCTTTCTTTATTTCTCCCTCTCCAGGATTATGAAACGTATCCCTATTAAAGGGAATTTGCCAACATCTCTTCACCATAGGATGTCAAGCGCTACGGGAGTTTCTCGTAGACGCTTCAGCCCAGAGTGACTGCGGGGCTTACCTGATCATGTCGGGGATGCCTCGCACTCTCTCTGGGTATTTTTTTTATCAAAGTTCTCATATGCCGAGACACCTTCACCTATTTTAGGAGGTATATGTTCTGGGGTCAAAGACCTTGGGCATATGGCAAGAGTTGTCCGCTGATCCCATTGGATCAGTCGGCCAATTGTTTCCTGAAATTGGTGGAGACACGGAGAAGGGAATGCTGCGTCCCCACAGCAAACTCGTCTCCCGTCATTCGGAAGAGCGTGAGAATAGTACCCAATGCCCGACCTACCTGATGCAGGTTTTCTAGGGTTTTCCCTGCATCTCTTTAGGTGAAACACCGGGTAGGATCCTTAAACCATAGCCCGGGGGCCCTAGTTAACCGTTGGCTACCTTGCTCTACCTTCCGCATCCCCCCCTTTTCAATTCCCTTCCTATGCTATTAAAGGGGAGTTGCCTGTTTCAGGATCACCCTCATGTAGCCTGTTACCCAAAAAAAAAATCTCTTCACCATCATGCATTGCCCCGTTTCGACGGTGAAGCTGAAAATATCAGAGGAGAATCAAATTTGTAGCCGGTCCTTTTTTTGGCTGATTCACTAGATCCTATATGTACCACTAACACGGACAATCACGTGGTTCCTCTTCCTCTGTTTCCCCAGACTAATTCTTGTTTCATGCGATACATATGTCACGTCTGGTCATGTACGTCCTTCTGAGGATTAAATTGGCCTTTCCAACTACTGGCTACGGTCCTTTGCCTGAGTTATTGGTTTATTTTTTTTCTAGCGATGAATTTCTTACCCCCTGTGGGTTTGTTCTGCTCTGAAATTTCCCACATTACAAAGTTGCATCTTCTACTACTTATAAAGACAACAAAATGGATTATTTGTCGGATCGAGATGATAATCTTCGATATTTCTGTTGGATTTCGTTAATTTTGTATTGTATTTATTATTACTAGAATTGGCTGGCATTGGTAGAGTTCCCCCAAGTCTAGCCTTTTTCCTCCTATCACCGAGTCGTTCCCATTGAGTTTAGTCCCCACATAAAAGCCCAGCCGGTTTTGAATTTTATCCAGGGCATTGGTGTGCTCTGCTAATCTTGCTGCCCCGTATTCTATCATAGAGAACTGTAAGCAACTGTCTTGGCCTGTCTTGTACTTTTCTTCAATATCCTATTTATGAAGTGTAACGACCTCCATCATTTCTCTACGTGTTCGCTCCGGTTTAATTTCTTGTTAAAAGTTACACCTAGATATTTACACGTTTCAACAGGCGGCACTGTTTCCTTTCCTATTTTATATTCCTCGGGGATAACCATTTTCTTTTAAATAAAAATAATTGTTTTATTCTTGCTGAATTTTCCTTTTCATCATCCCGATTGTCCGTACGTTTTTATTTAAAGTTGTTATAAAACGACTTGACGAGGTGATCGGCGAGAGGGGGAGAGGGAGAGAGAATGAGGGAATGAGAGAGAGAGAGAGAGAGAGAGAGAGAATAGAGTCGCAGGTGTCTCTAGCGGCCGTGGGTGACGGAAGATTAGTCTTTTTATTTCTCCCTCCGTCCATCCACCTCGCGGAGTTTTCCCGTCTTCCTTCCTTTCTTCTTCCCTGTGTTTCCCACGCAGACTGGCAGACGAGGAGGCAGTAGGCAATTTGCTTGCGAGATTGTGGTAGTCCTGGGGGCAGGGGGGATTGCACGGACCTCATGCATGTCAATTCGGAGCTCAACGTCGTGACTGGGACGACTTACCACGCGCGGAGGCAAAGTGTCGCCGCCCCCACGTCACGTCACGACAAGTGCTGCTCCAAGGATTCTCACTACAGCAGCGAGAACAGTAGTCGTGACGTCATTATCTCGGCTGTCCAACCTCTGAAATACTTTAATATCCATGCAGTGTCGGATGTCTCACACCTGCATTCATAGAAGTGTGTTCAAGATGACGCTATAATGAAGTTAAAACTTATTAGCATTAAGGCTCTTATATTGGGGTTCCATAGGGAAGTGTTTTGGGACCTAAAATATGTAATTTTTGTATTGAAATAAATAGGAGGATATTATTTAATTTAATGGTGAAAATGTTAATATATTAAGAATGAAATTCCGTTTATAATAACCAAATAAACAATTTTACATTATACTCTATAATTTAACATAAATTTTACAATTTCCCCATTTGAACTTTATCAGCAGGCAATTCTTTTTGTTTTAAAACTATAAATCTATATTTTCTGACCTCCTGTGGTCTAGTGGCTATCTAGCGTCACTGCCTCACAACCCAGAGGTCCCATGGTTCGAATCTTGGCATGGGCTTGTATGATTGTGCCGTCATGTTCAAGGAGACTGGGATTAAGACTGATGGAGACTCGATACGCTGACCACGAGGGACTCCAAATTCCGAATGTGTCATGTAAGATGTCCGCAGTCGTCCGGGTAGGCCAAGGCCCTCAATGGGCTGTAGAGCCAACTCAGAAGAATATATATATATATATATAACTCCACGAGCTCTACTCAAAGAGTCGTATTATATGGGCCGTCTTATAGAACGGAAATATTTTGACACAAATTCTACTCGGAACTGGCGGTACCAGGAAGTCGGCAGAAGGTTACAGAGGTATTTACCGTGTCAGCTTATTTGGGTCTTACAATTTCTTCCTGTTGCCGATAAATTCTCTGCTCCAGTCTGGATCACGCCTTCCTGCCGTAGCTATTGTCGTTGGTCCGGATAATTCCAGTCTTAGCCTCAGGTCATAACCTCCACATCCTTTATAATTAACTCCTCATGTCCTTCCTCCAGCTCTTCATCTCCTCAATCTGTCTGCTATAAAATGTCTGTCATATATTGTTCTCAATTCGTTTTATGGGGTTTCTAATAATTTTTCCTCACTGCCCTTACTTCGTATTCCGCTGGTGGCGGGGCTCGATATTCACCAATCAAATTTATTTTCTCTCCTCTGTGAAGGAGCTGTTTTGCCCCATCTTAACGATGAATTTGGGGGAAGAACCACCCTCCTTTCCGGGGGCCGGGGGCCAACACCCGATAGCGCCTAAATGTCTGACTTTTATTACCCCCTGCCTTTGACTCGACGCCGCCGAAGTCCGAGTAGATGTGATTTAACGTTACAATATAAATGTGTATTATTGTACACAAAATTGTGATGTCAATGTTTGGTTATATGCTGATGATGTGCTTATATTCACTTCTGGGGGGAAAAAATCAAATTAATATATTTATTAAAATGAACGTTGCTTTAAGGAAATTGAGTGACAGAGAATAATATTTACACGAAGATGGAACCAGAAGAATTCAGCCGCGAGGAACTGTATCAGGATGACTCCATTCTTCTATGATGGCGTAATAGCTCTGCCCTTTTATTTTCTGTTCCCTTTCCGTCCTCGGGAGTATGACGACCAACCAACCAACTAACTAACTAAACTAAATTAAAAGTAAGCCCTCGTTGTCTTTCTTCAACCCCCTCAGGAAACGCGCACACAGACAGAGTGACGGGAGTGAGAGCTCCATTCCCAGGGCGTTAGAGGAGGAATATTATTTTAAAACTCCTCTCCGGTGCTGCTGCTGCTGCTGTCAGGGGGTTGGGGGAGGGGGTGACGTCTTCATTAAGGCGAGATCTTTCTCTAGGGGGCGGCGCTGGTGCTGCTGCTGCTGCAAATTACTCTTTCCTTTCGTCGTCCCTTCACCCTCGCTAATTGCATTTTCTACCGCGTTTAACCTGGCCCGGCAAAAATACGGGGACTCGAACTCGGCTCTCCTAAGTGACGCAGTTAGTTGAATATAGCACACTTACCAGGCTGTTGTGCGTTGCCTTGAATAATCCACCAGCGTTATCCTCATTGTAATACCGGGGTTTTCGTCATCTGCGAATTCTGTTTTCGGTGTCCGCAACATTTGAGGTTATGTCGCGCGAGTCCCGCCAGGGATGTGACAGGATCCACGACGTCGTGTTTACGCATGCAAATCCTCCTCACGGGGGTGCGGAAGGGAACAAAAAATGTGCAACAGCAGCAGCGGCAGCAGTGACGTGGCCTGCACACCCTTGATAAAAACTCCTCACTCGACACAGTTATTGGAAACTTCTAGTGTTCCGATGAAGTGCAGAAAAACATGCAGGAAGGGGAACACCACTTATCTGTTCACATCTTTCTCTTCTCTTTCTTTCTTTCTTTCTTTCTTTCTTTCTTTCTTTCTTTCTTTCTTTCTTTCTTTCTTTCTTTCTTTCTTTCTTTCTTTCTTTCTTTCTTTCTTTCTTTCTTTCTTTCTTTCTTTCTTTCTTTCTTTCTTTCTTTCTTTCTTTCTTTCTTCCCTCTTTCTTTTTCCTTTTCTCTCTTCCTTTTCTTCTTCTCCCTCTCTCAATTTCATTAATTTCTCTCTTTCTTTCTTTACTCTAACTCTTATTCCTTATCTGTTCCTCTCTTTTTTTGTCTTTCCAATTTCCCTTTCTTTTCTCCATTTTTTATCTCCGTATTCATTATTTTCTGTCTCGTGTCTTTCCTTTCATCTATATATTATGCTTTCGGACTATATTTCTTTCTTCGCTTTCTCTCATTTTTCATCCTTTTTCTATTTGTCTTGTTTTTCTTTGTATAGTTATATTTCTCTCTAAATTTATTTTTCTTCTCTTCATTTCCTTCTTTTCTCACTTTATTTCTTACTTTCCTCTTTTTCGTTTCTCTCTCACTCTCTTTATATTAACTTAACCTCCCCGTTTATTTTTTTATAACTCTTCTGTCTCTCTCTCTCTTTATTTATATTCTTTTTTCTCTGTATTACTTTCTCCTCCACTTTATTTCTTTTTCTCTTTATTTTATGTCCTTCTTTCTTTATTTTCTCTCTCTATTTTTTATTTTCTCTATTTACCTCTTTCCTTTCTGTATTTCTTTTTTCTCTATTTCTACCGAAAGGAAACACTTCTGTTAAAACATTGAAATATAGCAAGTTTCAAAATAAATTCGCAACCACCCTTTCCCTTAAGCAACTTTGATCTCTTAGAACTTTTACATCCACATTGTTTGCGTTCGTACGCTTTCATTGGCAGGTTCTTTAAGAAATTCACTGGAAACCAAATAGACGAAGCTCGTCTTGAAAGGGGCCACGTGTCTATACACTGTGTTTATATTTGATGTTGATGACAAGACACTACGATTCTTGATGTCTCGTTGGTATGAGGAATGTCAGCGTCTCTCTGGCTTTATTCGCAGACTCGACGACGTCTCTGGAGAGAATTCTCCATCTTTCCGCTTTGGCAGCAACGCGTTAATGGCGCCCAACTCTGCCTGTCTTTCTTTTCTCCTCCCTTCCCTCCTCCCACGACGAAGAATTCCAAGTTGGTGGAAGTGAAACGTCGTGCCTCGTCTCTCTCCTGAGCAGAACCAACCTCGGCGTTCGCTGCAAAGTAATGACTGCAATGCAGACAGCAGACATAATTAACACACACGTCTGCAGAAAGGAATCAAGTCAGTATGTGCGGCCACACAAATGTACAATCTTAATAAATTTTATTTTGAGAGTGCCAGGCTACTTGAGATGGAAACTCCCCTCTTATAGCATAGAAAGGTGGTTTGAAAGGGGTGTTGATTTTTAGTGCTGATCCTGAAATAGGCAACTCCTCATTAACGGCATAGGAAAGGAATTGAAAAAGGGGAGGGGCATGTGGAAGGTAGAGCAAGGTTGGCGAGGATTGACTAAGTCCCCGGGCAATAGTTTAAGGGTCCTACCTTGTGATTCACCTAAGACAGATGTAGGGAAAATCATAGAAAACGATGGGGATGACTGAGTCCATTTTAAGACTTTTTTTTTCAGATTAAAAAAAACTGTTTTAAGGGGAGTTGCCTGTTTCAGGGTCACTCTCATGTAGCCTGTTATCCAAAAAAACAAAATTTGCTTCAATTCAATTTAAAGAAAGTATGACGATCCTCTACTACTGCGGAAAAACTTACTGGTTCATTCATTCCCCCAGTGTTATTTTCAACGTTAACAGTAAAGTTATTGGTCGTGACTAATTTCGGCCGCCATTTTTGTACGTTGAAAACGCCTAAATGGTTCACGTGATTTAATCTCTTCATTTCGAAAGTAATGTTTCGTTAATTTATTATATTGTAAATTCTTGACTTTCTTTTACACTTTACGATTTCAAATTACACCTGATGACGTTCCAAATTGATGTAATTACTTACCAACAGGCCGGTTAACTTATATATGTTTTTTTTTAATCCTGGGGCTGCAGGTAAATGGGGGGGTGCTTTGTTATGAGTGAGGCGGGTTGGTGTGGGATGAAATTATCGTGTTTTTCACCCCCCTATTGACACTGGCTGATACATGTCACACGCTGCTGCGATTGTCCCCGTCCCGGGAACAGTGCAAGTGTTGGTGCAATCAATCACACGCACACCCTCGCGCGAGAAAGAAAGGAAGAAGGGGGGCGGAAAAAACACCCCCGGTCCCGTGTTTTAAAACAATGCGACGACAGGTGCTTTGTACTACCCCGCGAGAGAGTTGGGGGGGGGGAGGTTGGGAGAGAAAAGTGGTGTCAGGAAAGGTAACAATACAACCCGCGGTAGAATAGTGTCACTGTTACATTTATGGCGAGGGGGGAGGAGGGGGATGAACCTCTCTCTCTCTCTCGCTCACTGTGTACATTTCAACGCCACAATGGCCTCGTCTTGATTACAGAAAGCTATTCCAATCCTCTCTTTCTCCACGCAGAATTAAACGGAATTCGTTTTCAAGCGGCGCCAAAACAACAAGAACACTTTAAATGAACAGGGGCTGTTGAGGGAGTCCGGGGAGGGGGAGACGTGCGTGTGCTTTCATTCCTATTCCTTTTTGGCCTCTTGTTTAAACTGTCATGGCGACCCTCCACTGTCCGTTGTTATTATAACGATAATGACGTCACTGAGCCACAGGACGAGAAATAATCTCGTCATCACGAGCAAAGCGAGAGTTTCACAGCCACAAAAATAAACCTTACAGAAAACATCTCACATTCACACACACAAATATATAAATAAATATATATGTACCATGGCGTACGATACGAAGTTATATCAACATATTTACTGAAACACGATTTTTCCCTCCCTCCTTGATCTAATGAACGTAGACTTTCCCGGTGAATAATTCGGATGAAATCTTCACGGTTAACCAACCGGGTCAGGTATTTAAAAGAACACAACGATTCTGCGGCCATCTTCTGCCGCCGAATGGAGGTATAAAATGAAACACTGTCCCGATAATTTATATTTTACATTATTTAATAGTTGTTATAATTGAAAGAAAAGAAAGCAGAAATCAAGAAAGGAGTTCGACAAGGAAGTCTGTCACCCATGCTGTTTAACTTAATATGTATAACGGGAGATTAAGAAAGTTGCAACGAAATATGAAAAAAGGAATCATACCGCAAGGAGAAAAATAAAAACCCTACGCTTTACCGATAATATTATAGTACTAGGAGAGTCAGAAGAACATTTGGAAACCATAAGGAATGGAATGAACGTGATCCTGGAGAAAGAGAACAACATGAGGATTAATAGAGGGAAAACCAAGGTTATGGAGTGTAGTTTGGGAAAAGGTGGAATAACAAAGGGTGTTGGAAAGGAATATTTTAAAGGACGTTAATGAACTCTGCTACTTTGGAAGCAGTAGGATAGCACAGGCAAGGAAGAGGAATTTACTTACGGCTAATATAAGTGTGAATGTTAGAAAATCGTCGCTAAAATTGTTCGTTATGGAGTGTGGCGTTATATGGGTGCGAAACGTGGACGGTAGGAGTTGCGGAAAGGAAAAGAATAGAAACCTTTGAAATGTGGTGCTGTAGGAGAATGAGATGGGTGGATAGAATAATTAACGAGGAATTTGTAAACAGTATAACGGAAGAGAGAACAATATAGAGGACTTCGACCAAGAAAAAGAATAGGTTAAAAGGGCACGTCTGAGTCATGAGGGTCTTGTAAAAGTAGCATTAGAGGGAAGTGTGTGGGGTACGAACACGAAGAGGGAGGCCATGGATGTAATACGTTAAGCTGATTTGGGAGGATGTGGGATGTAGTAGCTATGTAGATATAAAAAGGCTTTCATCAGACCAGTCTTAGGGCTGAATACCAGAACAACAACAACATTTAATAATTGTGAAAGTGAAACTAATTATAAACAATCTAATGAGGAAAATATAGAATTTATTTAAGCTTTAGGTACGAAGTTTCTTGTCTAAATAGTTAGTCAGCATTTTCTACAAAAAAAGGATATTAAATAATTATTTTTCAGTAAAAAAAACGTCTTGCCCGATAGTTTAAATAAAATAAGTAAATTAATGTGACATAATAATATAAATATTATACAGAAATTAATGAACTGAAGAGGTCCCTAAAGTTGGTTACGAAACGTTTTCAATGAAATTAAATTCTCCCATTTCTGAGTTTTGGCCATTCTTTGTATTTTATTTATAAATAAAATGTGATTATTCTAAATATATGAAACTACGGCTAAACGTCTCAGAAAGCTAATTTCAATAATATAAAAACGGCATTGAAGGGATGAGAACGGTCACTGCCCGAGGGTTTGGGTCCTCTGTGAGGAGGTTTAGCGATTTCTGTCTGTATTAAGGGGGTGGGGGTGGGGGAGGGGGAGGGTCTCCGCTGCCATTAATATTTACCCCTCACCCTCCAGACTCGCCCTTGTACCTTCTCAAATCGCTTTAGCGGGGAAACACTTGTCGTAGGAAATGATTCCCCCTGTAGCTGAAGGAGAAGGGGGATGAGGAAGGGAAGGCAAGGGAAGGTAGTTACATTTGAGTAAACAGTTTCCGTGCTTGTTGAGGGGTAAAAGCCCCAGGTCGCTCGCCTCCGCGTAATCGACTTTGTAACGGCTTTAAGTGGAGGGGTTGTGGGGGGTTGCTTGATATTTACCCCGCGGCGTGTAATCTTGATATGATATTTGCAAGTGTGCATGTGACTTATATATATACGCACGATACAAGACGGGGAGAAAGCCTCCCCCCCCCCCTATATTACGAGGAATCCACGAAGGAAGCGGCGCGGCGTCGCCATATTCTCCCTCCGAAGCGCTGAAGGCGCAGCGCCTTAATAAGAGAAACGAGGAAACGAGAAAAGACGGAAAACTGGGACACATTGTAAATAAATAATAATTCTCCTCCCCCGGCTACATTCAATATGTCTGAAATTCCCTGTGACGAGATCTTCCACCTCGTGGAGTCTTCCTTCACCTTTCTTCCCCTCTGACGATCTCCAGAATGTCTAGGACGATGTCTTTACTTCTTATTAACTTGTGAAAGCCAGCGGAGGAGAATCCAGTGCCTACACTGGGGGTCATTAAACCATCATACCCTTGAAATTGTCTTGATTTACATTTACAAAACATTTAATGAATTTTGTACAAGCATTTCAGAAATTAATCGCTTTATAAATAAATATTTTATGATGGAAAATACAAACTAGCCCATTTTCTACTGTCAAAATAAGATGGCACCCGTGTCAAATCTTTCTGGGCGTAAATCTAACCCCGAATATGCGTATACACGACGAGTAGCGAAATATGAGAGACAATATAAATAGATCAAATAAATCAGCCTCTTTGTCAGTTGTTTATTAAATTTAAATATTAAACGTTACAACGTTTCGTCTCTCAATTGAAACTTCTTCAGGTAAAATTTTTTTGGTTAAGGGGGGGGGGGGTAACAGGCTACATGAGGGTGATCCTGAAACAGGCAACTCCCCTTTAATAGCATAGGAAGGGAATTGAAAAGGGGGGATGCGGAAGGTAAAACAGGGTCCGAAACGTATTATGGCGGGACCTGTTCAAAACCAGCTGCGAGTTATAAGGTTTGGCCTGACATAATAATAAATAGATGATACCGTACTGTTTATATATTCAATAGTTTCAACTTTATCATAATTCTTTACCTGTTGTTTCGTTTTTAGGAACAAATTAAAAACTATTTCGGCGCGTGGGTAGCTAGTAAATAAATAAAATTCTTGAAGACGCGGGCGGAAGGGGGAGGGGGCTTAGAGATGAGGGTGTGAGGGCGGATTCTTCAGAATTGTGTCGCAAACGCAGCCACGGGCAACGTCGGAGCAATATTCCAGTCATTTCCTAGCCTCTCTCTCTCTCTCTCTCTCTCTCTCTCTCTCTCTCTGCGGGCGCTCTCGCAGTTTTCTGCAGGAGATTAAAAAATATCTCTCTTCCCTTCCCCTTCCCTTTAACGTGCCATGAAATTCACACACCCTGGAGGGAAATGGGGGTTGAGGTTTGTGAGAGGGTGGCTTCAGGAGGAAGAACGTCGTCGTCGCGGCGGCACGCACACGCACATATCTCATTCCAGGCTGTCGGCCTCATTAGCGCACACCAGGTGATGAGGTGAGACCCGCAACAACCTGCACAACTTTTAAATATTCATTATAGAAGGGATTAAGTAGGGGAAAATGGGGTTGGGGGTGAGGTGTCTCTCGCTGTGTGTGTGTGGCGATGCAAATTCATACGCCGCAGTGTTGTTGTCGTCGTGGTATAACGACGTTGTTAGACACCGGGAAGACTCGGGAGTAGAATAGACAGGGACGAGAGGAGGGGGTGGGTAAGGAGGACCCCCCAAAAAGACTGGTAGATAATTGGGATGTGTAGAGAGAGACAGACAGGGTGGAAAATTAAGTACGCGAACAACTTGGCGGGGATCGGGAACGGTAATAAACTCACCTGCGTCGAGGTACCCCCCCCCCCGTATGTAGGTGAACCCACTGGAGGGGGAGGGGGCGACATCTATTTCCCTCGCCAGTAAAGGGGGTATTATTGGAAAAAAAACAGTTTGGCGCAACAGTCGCTGACCAAGGAACTCTATCAGATCTATGCGCAACTGTTGGTCGCTGGTGACATTTTATTATAATTAATTAACAAAGTAATTTGTATAACATATTTTAAAAATTCAAATTATGTTAATTAAAGATTACACGTACAGTTAATTGGTATAAAAATACATTAAATGGTAAATTATAGGTTATAAAAACATTTTGAAGCTTCCCCTTTTGCCCCGCAAGGGCTCTAACAAGAACTAAATGGTCGTGGTTCCTTTTTCTTTAGTTGGTAGCAGTGTATAAGTAAAAGAACAATTTTTCCCGTTTTTAACGACAATATGGGTGACCCACAACATGGCTTCATCAGAAAATAAACTGGAAAAAGGAAAAAAGGGTATGAGAACGATGTATAAACTGTTTGATTAATTTCATTAATGAAAATTGTAATAAAACCATTAAAACTAGAAGCTATTCAACAGTGAGACTGCAGGACGAAAATATTAAAGGTATGCCATATTTGTCTTCTCCTTTTCTTTTTGATACTTTATTTCTTCATTTTTACATCCTGCATGCATTAGTAAATAATAGGCAATGCGACGAGACGAATAATGGATTTGGTGTTCCGCAAGGTTGTATTTTTGGCGCAACTTTCTAAGTTTGTTAATAAATGCTGTAATTTCCGTTATTCTATACGTCATGAGGTCTCAGTAAGTAGAATCAACCACTATGTTTTTATACAGAGTATAACAGGAGTAGGACCACAAACTTAAAGGGGAGATAAACGTAAATGACGGATAAACTGGAAGAAGGGGAGAAAAGTGTTTCACGTTAATCGCACCGTGTCACCCTACAGTGGATCTTTAGACTCAAAGACAACTCAAATTTGAAAAAACAAAAGACTATAAAATAAATAAGCAATGCGAGAAAGAATAAAGGATTTGGCGCCCCACAAGGTTGCAACTTCGACCCCCACTTTCTCGTTTCGTTAACAAATTCATTAATTCTTCTGTTATTATTCCAAACATCTGACGTCATAGTCTCTTTTTGAGTTGAATCTATCGCTATTTTCTTTCTGGTATTCTTATATAAACAGTTTGTGTAACAGAAGTTAGTGCAGCATCTTAAATGGGGTGACACAAACGTTTTTATCGCTACTTGGGGATTCCTTTTGTCAGAGACGCTTCGTTACTGGGCGGCAATTTGAGTTAATAGATATCAGAAAAAGAAAAGCACGCCTCCTGCCTCACCGCTGTCATCAAACAGACACAGGAATGTACTCGTTAAAATCTTCATTTTTTGACAAAATCAATATTCTTTCAGTCAATTTTAGACGCTTTCAGGTTCTTCAGCCTTAAATTTACATCAATAGCTTACATTTTTCATTTATACATTCTATGCGTATCGTCAATGTTAACATTTATCAATTAAAATTCAAAGTATATTTATTTATGCAAGGAAACCACGACGCAGAGTTTCGTCACCGAACTGTGGCTGCAGCGCAAGCAATTCGTGGTACGCCAGGAACCCTCAGGAAATCAATGATCCGTCGATGGGAACCTTTTGCAGAAGTAACTGGAGGTCATTTCGAGCAAAAGAAAAAGATCCGACCATACCTGAATTTTATTTTCTGAAATTACGCTGCGACATAAAAATTCCGAGGCAGGAAAAAAAAGTTTGTATTTACCCCTTTTTAAGTTGTTTCGCTTACTTGTCTTATACTCTGCTGTTTCCTTCGTTCTTAAGTTTCGTGACTGGTTTGTTTGACCCGCGTCAGGATTTCCCTAGGACAGTACGAGACCGTCTAACAGATGAGAAATAAACCGACACGGCAATATGGCGTGAGTTAGCTATAGATCCTCTCGCCTCACCCTCTGCTTGCTGCCATCGCAATAGATGTCCGTGGACGTGGACCACCTGCGTCCCAAATGACCAACCATTTAGCAACAACAACAACACAACAGGATTTGGATGGAGCCTGACTTATGACTCTCCTCCTCCCCCAATCCCCTCCTTCCTCTCTCCCATCAATCACGTCAGCAAAACAAAAAAACAGCAACAGAAAAAAAAAGAAATAACCGAATCAAATCAGCAAAGACTCAGCGGGAAATATTAATGAAAAAACATTTTTTATTTGCTTCACATAAATCGTTTGTGAAACACCGTAAAATATTAAAATGGCGGGGTAAATGAAAACAGCGGAGGACGGGAGTAACAGTGTAGAAAAATTGAAAAATAATTAAGTTTTTTTAGTTTTTCGTTTATGAAAGGCAGTAAAATGTTTGTAATGCAATACCCGCGGCGGCTCGTCGCGTTGGAGGTCGGGTAAACTCGACCCTAGTTGGTCTTTTTTCAAGTTCATTTTTATTGACCGAATTAATGTTGTTGTGGTATTGAGTTCTTAGACTGATCTGTTGCAACTCACCATGCTAACCTGTTCTGTGGAAGTCTTTTCAATTCCTATTCTGTTCAATGTATCCCATCCTCTTCTCTTCACTTCTCTCTAATGCTAATTTTACAAGACCCTAATGTCTATTAATCTGTCCATTCGAAGTCCTTCGTATTGTTCAGTCTTCCCCTATTCTTCTTACAACTTCCTGGTTAGTTACTCTATCCGCCCATCTCATTCTTCTATAGCAATTAATAACAGAGGAAAAAGGAGAAATAAAAAAGGGAAACCGGGTTGACTAATTTACTTCCCCTAGCGTCGCCATGAACATTATCAAACGTTGTTTTACCATATTTATAAAACGCTAATATATACATGATATGAAAATTTAAATTTTATAAAATCATTCTTAAAATGTTCTATATATATTTTTTTGATAAACATAACATTGATTAGTAAATCATTTAACAGTAATTAAATCGAATAAATTTCCGACCAAATTACAGACTAATATTTTACTGTATTCCGCAAGTGAAGCAAAATAAAAAGATTTAAAAACTGAGAAGCGAAAAAATATATATAGCTTGACTGTCAGGAGCTTCAACCAAGAAAAACGTTGGTTCAGTTAAATAAAAACTACGTTTGTGATTGGTCGTAAATTTATTCGATTTATCAATGTTGAGTGGCTGGACTGAAGAGCCTGTTACATCGGACAAACGAAACAACGAAAACTTCAAACTGCAAATCAATAATCATAGGATTAATTGGAGTAATGTAGAAATATATATAACATTAATTATAATTGTGCCGTGGTATATTCTGTTACCTTGACGTTTCCCACGTGTGTAGTATTTCCGGGTCAAATAAAAAGTAATTTTATATAACAATAAATAAAACGGAGAGATTAATAACGTTAATATTAAATAATTTACATTATATTGGCCAATATCAGAAGTTAATTGGTGTAAAGATTATATTAGGAGTGTTTGAACTTCTGAGCTAGTTATATCGGGCAAACGAAGCGTGTACTTCGAACCATAATTTCAGGCAGATCATTGCACTGTGTTCAGATTACAAACTGATTCTTGACGACATATATTTCACACTCTCAGACGATCATGGCTCTTGATAGAGTCAAAAGCTAAGCAGGGTTGTTGAGGGTTAACATTTTAGTATAAAGCTGTGAGTGAGGTGAATTTTTCTTTATTTTTCTCCCCGGGGACATGTTCGAGTCTGTAATCCACCCTCACACAACCCTTTGCACGGGGGTTTCCCATAAAGAGAGCGAGCGCCGACATTAATAAAACCCTCGTCCGCCCTCTCAATCCGTTGCTATATGAAATTAAACGGCAATTTCCTGTCTCCCCAACGACGTTACAGATCGCGTAATATCACTCTCGCTCACTCACTCGTTCTCTACAAACAGATTTACTCGGTACAACAGGAGAATGAGCGACCAAGGGGATCTTAATGACGTGCGTCATTACGCAACAGGAGGGAAGATGTCTCACGCTGTGCACGTCACACGGGCTCGTAGTAATCTCCTCTAATGCGCCTCGTTTACCACCCTACCACAAAATATATAAGTTTGTAGAATTCTAACCACATAGAGTGGCAATTTTACAAAAAAATTCACAAAAGTTCTCTACGAGCTTGGTGAAAAATAAAGAAAGGAAGACGCAAAGAAAGAATAAAGGGCTAAACAATAAGTAATATAAGACAATAAAGTAGAAGAAAAGAAAGGAATGAAAAGGGGAACAGATGAAACAAGTACAAGAAAATGACTACGGTAATAAATAAGAGAGAAACATGATAGGGAAGAAAAAGAACAAAGAATTTGAAAGGAAAGGAAGGGGAAAATTACAAAGGGGTAATAAAAACAGAAGTGAGGTCCTTAAGGAAAGAAAATATAAGAATATGATGTGAAGAAACAAATGTTGGATAAAGCAAAGAATTATGAACAAATATGCAAGAAAGAAAGGAATATATAAGTAAAAGAGGGAAGAGAAAAAATTAAAGAAAGTAACGGCGAGGATAAACAAAATAGTAGTCTGTAGCTTTCCTTTCTTCTGTTATGCAATTTCGTTCTTCTTCCTTGCTTGTCTTTATTTTCAAACTTATCAGAATTATTTGCAAGTTTTATTCATTTTCCCTTAATCATTTCCAACGTGTCTCTTTCTTTACTGCGCGATTCCCAATTCTTTTTTCTTCTTGTCGATCCTCATCTCTATATTACTTTAATTAATTTATCGCTTTTCTCTACTTTGA
Source organism: Eucriotettix oculatus (assembly GCA_034510155.1). NCBI lineage: Eukaryota > Metazoa > Arthropoda > Insecta > Orthoptera > Tetrigidae > Eucriotettix > Eucriotettix oculatus. The sequence goes on along the minus strand of CM067381.1, from coordinate 21,324,502 downwards.
TATGCAACTAGTAATTGCTTTTCTTTTTCGAAGATATTTCTCTTTGTTTTTATTTTCCTCTCTCTTATTTGTTCAGTTGTTTGGTATATTTCATAGTATCAACCTCAATTCTTGGTTCCTCCGTTATATTTTCTCTCTCGTTTTTTATTAGTTTACTGTGTAATTCGTGTCCTAAATTTTATTCCTTCTTTTCATGTTCTTTATCGTTATTTTCCTACATTTTCTTCGCCTGTGTTGGATCCGTATATTACTTATATTTTCCTCTTCTTTTAATAGTCACATTAGTGTATTGTTTTTGCTACTTTTCTGTGTACTTGGTTCAGATTTTTCCGTCATTGTTACTAATATTTAAATGTCCCTTTCTAAGTATTTATCGTTTGGTCGTGTGAATGGGAGAGCAAATAGGGGATGTTGAGGGGCAGAAGATAGTGAACTAAGGATGTTTTTAATTCCTTAATGTAATCATTCTCTCTCTCTCTCTCTCTCTCTCTCTCTCTCTTCACCCTACACCTGTTTTTTTACTTTACTATATAATTACATTCTTTATTTCTTGTGTTCTTTCTTGTTATTCTTAATTTCTGTTTGTTTCATACATTCAAAAATATATCCGTATATTACTTTTATTTTTGCTACTTAGTTGGACTACGGGTTTTTTCTCGTCGTTCCTCGGTTTAGTTTTGATGTATCTGATTTATTTAACTGTAGCTCCTTCTAGGGGCCACTGTAATCAATTTTGTACTACTACTGCTATTGTTATTACTTACCTGCGGGGGCGGCGTGGGTTGCATCAACGACGACGACGACGATGGTGGAGGAGGAGGAGGAGGAGGGAAGTTGTGAGGAAACTCCACTAACAAGCTCCAAACACACACACACAATCCCTTACCTTCCTCCTGCATCAATTCACAAAGGCGTGGGAAGAAGACCAGAAAGATTCCAGTTCTCCTAATTTAACTCACCACTCAATTCCTCCACCCCATCCTTAAATTTAGAAACAATACACAATAATTAGGAAAGGCGAATACGTCATCTGTTCAATTCACTTCTTCTCCAACAATTTGTTTCTCTTTTTCCTTCTTTCTTTCTTTTCTCCTTTCTTTCTTCGTTTCTCTTTCTTCCTTGAAACTTCCCTTCCTTTCTCCTTGGCGTTATGTTCTTGGAGCCACAAAAACGATTGCCCAGACTGTAATCTTCCATAATACTTTCCGGTTTCTCCCTCGTCGGTTGGTGTACAGTTTCCCTCTTGATATTCCTCGTAAACAAATCGCACAAAAACTTGGTAGACAATATTCTTTCAAAAAATCCACGGAGAAAACACTGCAGGAGTAATAAACCTCTCCGAAGGGAGTGAAAAGTCTTTAAGTTTTTAAAAAAAGGGCATACCTTTTGAAAACACTTATACACGAGCAGGTGTGTGACGTCACCAAAGAGTGGCAGAGACGGAATACAATTAATTCTGCCATATTGAATAGGTCCCTAATATGGCGACTATTCGTTTACAACATGGCGTTTTTCTAGAGATTACTGTCGAATTAATTCCTCGGCAACGCTGGGCAAACAGGTACTAAAGTAAAATATAAATCCTTTTACGAATGTTTAACCGTAAACTATATGTTTGTTTACTGCCTTGTTTATTATTATTTATATTCTGTGGGGGTTGTTCTCAGAGACTTCGGGTGCCTATGCTAGATCCTTGAGGACCGGCCAACTGTGAAATTGGACTCGGCCCTATCACCTTAGGGGACACATTAGTGACTCACACCCCATCCCATACATTTATACATTCGTTCGTACGTACGCACGTGAGCGCGGGGTGAAATAATTGGGCCATTTATATCTACCCCTTTCCGCCTCGCTGCCCTCTCTAACTCGAGCGGATATTTTTTTGTGCCCACCCCAGCCCCCTCCCCCTTCCCCCCACCCAATGCTGATACAGACAGGGATGGAAATAAGGTTGAGAGGAACAGAGAGAGACAAAGATTGGTGTAATCTGCGTAGCTAAGGGTGCGTCTCAGTGACTCAGTCTCTCAAGGACAGAGACCACCCTCAATCTGTTGCTACAACCACAATGAAGCTCTAACAAACAGAATATAACAATAGACAGGAGAAGCAAAATAAAATGAGTTTAAAAAGTAAGATGTGAAAGTCTGAAAAAAAACATGCGAATTATATGGGGAAGTAAACCAAAAAGCGGGACTAGGTTTGAATGAATCAGAGAAAGAAGAAGAATATGATAGATGAAAAGAATAAAGTGTCTAATTAAAACTCAGCGCGAATTAAGAAAGAAATGAGAAAAGTATGCAAGAGAAGAATAACAGACGGAAACAGCGAGGGAAAATAAATATATCATTTTCCCAGGAGTGTAGAAAGGAACAGAAAAATGTGATAAATACAAAACGAAACAAGAATTTGAATGTAGTACACAGATAATGTCAGACAGACAGAAAAATATACGAATTTCCCAGTTATATATAATAAATAAGAACGAAGAAAAATTATAAATAGTAGAAGGAGAAACGTCTGTGCGTCGAAGGAATGAAAGTTAGGATGCGGAAGTGAGAATTAAAGTAATAAACGACGGAAAGGTTGACCACGCTCTAACTAGAAGAAAAAAGAGAAACAAAGGAAAGGACTGTAAAATAAAAACAAGATGAGAAAGGAGGAAAACAATTAGAACTAACAAAGGTGCAAGAGAAAAATAACTGAAGGAAACGGCCAACAATGTAGAAAAAAACATAAATAATGTAATGATAATGTAAATAATGTAATAATGGAATAATAATGTAATAATAATAATGTAAATAATGTAATAATGGAACAAGAAAATGAACATAGTATGCAGATAACGTCAGTCAGGAGGAAAATATACGAATTACGAGTTGAGTAATAAATATGAAAGTAGAAAGGGATAAAAAGGAACTATTAGTGTAACAAGTCATCACAGAGAGAGAGAGGGGGGGGAGAAGTAATGGATAATGTATGGAATTAAAAACTATCATTAAGGAGAAAATAAATAAATATAAAAAATTAAGAACTTAAAGAAAGATAATGTAAAGGAAAGAAACAGCGAGATTAAAGGTTAGTAGTAATTACATAACCCTCTTTATCCTAGACGTTCCCCCCAGTGATTCTTTCAATTCCGTTTACCCTGTTAAGTGAAGTACGGGCGCGGTTAATACGTTCGCCTTTGCTTTCCTTTCCTCACCCACCCTTAATTAAAATCTCTTCCACGAAAAAGAGGGAAAAATACAGGAAGAAGATTGCCTACCGCTTTACGTTTCCCTCCCATGTGTACGTACATATGTTTGTATTTGTTTCCACCTCAAATCTTTTCCCCCTCTTCTCCTTTTTCCCACACACAGGGACAGAGTTGTCCCACGGGGCTCTTCTTTTTACGATCCCCTCTTCTCGTTTTTGTCTTTCTTCGTTCACGTCCCTTTCCCCCTTGTGAAGCTGAGATTTCCTCAGAGACACGCACGCACACACACGCACGTGTGTACGTTCTAAAACTACCCTATCTCCTTCCTTCCTCCCCTTTGTGTTCAAAGAAATAATAATAATGTATTCACCCCCATCGACGTGCGTGACGGGGCTATTAATTTAATTTAATTTCGTCGAGGCCATCTGTTGGGGTCATTAATTACGTTATGCTTTGGCCTCCATTAAATCTCAATCTGTGTCTGTCCTCTTCCTAGACCCTACGTCACTACCCTTTATTAATATTTTCCTCTTCTTCTCCTAAATACTACCTAAAATGAATGTTTTTCACTAACTGAACTTTCTGAACATTAAAAAATTGAATTTTTTTAATACTATTAATAAACATTCTGTTTTTCTCTCTTCGTTCCCTCGTTTATATATATATATATATATATATATATATATATATTATTTTCCAGTTTCTGGCCGTTTCTATTTTTCTCTTTCCTTTCATTTATAACACACTTTCGTTCTCTATTTTTATTTCTCTCCCAGTTTTTCTCCTTCCGTTTTTTCATCTCTGCTTTTTTTGTCTTTTAATTATGTTTTGTAGTTTAAACCTACTGTGCATTGTGTTTTCATCTACCTATTTATTTTAGTTTACATCTATTTATTTATGTCTTCCACTTAAGTTTTCCGTCAAAGCCTGCAAGTCTATCCTTGACCATATCTACCTCTATACTATATTAATACCACTCTCTTCCTTTCTCTTTCGTTCTTCCACTTTGGTTTCATTATTTTTCCTGTCAGTGAATTTTCCTGTCTTTCTCGTTATTTTTCGGTCCGTTTATGCTTTCCATTTATTTATCTTTTATGATAATATATTTGTATTTCTCCCTTTCTGTTTCTTTGTTTTAATCCTGCTTGCTCACCCTTTCCCCCTTGGTTTATTTTCCCTGTCCTTCCTTCAATGATGTTTGTTTTTGTTTCTGTGTGCTGAGAAACCAATCTTCATCTCCCTATACACATTTTTATAATTTTCACGCCCCAATTTCCTGCCTTCTCCAACCCTCTTAGCGTCGATTATTTCTGTGACTGTACAGATCTCTATTGAAAATTTTTCCCATGAAGAGTTACCTTTGAATGTGAAGGAAGCACTTTGTCCTGTGCTCAAATTCTTGCTGTAATTTAAGTTATATTAGTCAGATCCTGAACCTTGAGTGTTTCTGAAATGAGGGGGAGGGGGGAGAAGGTAATTAGAGGAGGAGAAAAGATACATTCATTCACTCGTTTGTTTGTTTCTTTCTTTCTTTTCGAATCCAACTAAACACATCGTTTAAATCTTGGTACAGTTTACACTTAATACCACCACACAATCAGGGTCGTAATTAACTCCCAAGCCGTCACAGGGAGGCAGGGGGCGGCTTGATTACTATTCCACCCTCGCAGTTCTTCTCCCCGACCAGCGGGAATTCTTTTTTCTCTTCCTTCTAGTGCCATCCCTCCTCCTCCTCCTGGTCCTCCACCATCCCAACTGCGGTGTAATTTGTCTAGGTGGTAGTTTTATTTTTCAAGGGTTTGTTCATTCTTTCACCCGTCTACAGTAGTTCGATTGAATTGGACGTAGAGAAAGAAAAAAACCAGTCAGGAGAGTGGAGGAGAATTCTCTATGGCTGCCTGGACATTAAATTCGTCTCGGTTTTTTTTGGAAGAGAGGGATGATCCGCACTTTTATCTCGATTGCCTTCAACCCTATCCCACGGAGGAGATATATACATACGTGCAGGGAAGGTCTGGGGAAGGATAAATAAATATATATACCCAGCGAAAATCTCCCCCTGGTCACTGAGTGCAGTTTCTTGGTTACACAAAAAGGAAACAGACGTCATTGAAGGAGTTACAATCCCTAACTCCCCTTCTCTTAAAAGGTTTATTTAAAATAAACAAGGAAATGACTATATCGTTATAAAGATATTAAGCAGGAAATGGTTTCTCTGTTTTGACAAGGCAACGAAGGCTTCAAACCGAAGAAAAAAGTAAGACTGAAATCACATGAAATTAAAATAAATCTCAATGCTAGATGAACAAACAGATGGTCAAAGACACACTTGGAAAGGGAAATGAAAGCAAAGAATAAGTACGTACATATGTACATATGGAAAGTAAAACAAAAATAAATAGACAAATATTTTATTGAGGAGATCAGAATGGAATAAAAATGTTGGCCGCAAACGGATAAGAACTCGACTCATTCTTTCATTTTGCTTTGTCCATTTTACTTTAATTTGTAAACGAACTCACCTTGGCCTTTATTTTCGGAAACTCTAACCGTCACGAATTACTACTAACATTGTGGCCATTCCCGTTTTTCCTTTTGCAAAAAGAGAATTATTTTCGGGGATGAAAACTAGTCTTATTTTGGTGAAATTTGATATTAGTGAATTTGTGTAAGAATTGATAAGTATGAAACTGAGAAGCTGTACAAAATCGTAATCGCACCAACTTTGATTCCAATACGATAGAAAAGACTAAAAGAAAACATGTTAGAAAGACCTGGAAAAATCTGGGAAGTGAAAGACCGCGCTGAAACTAAAAGACAATCTATGATAAATGGATAAACTACAAGGGAAGAATAAATCGGTGATTCAATGAAGTCTCCTGGTACTAATTTAATTGCTTTACACGAATTTTTTCCGACCTTCCCTATTTCCATGTATTAAACTTACTCTCTACAATTCTCTTTATTTGTTTCAATCCTACTTTATTCCCTTTTTTTCTCTATCTCTTATTTTTCTCTGTTGCTTTTCCAGTATTTTCCTTTCATTGTTTCATTTCTAATATCTTTTACTTTGCCTGGATTTTATTTATAAAATATTTTCCTGCATTTCAATGACATTTTATTTTTTGGTTTTCTTTCCTTCTATTTATTCCTGGCTGTCATTTCCTTTTCTAAGTCCAATGGTCTGCCTTTGAGTGTCTATTTCTCCAGATATATTTGTTGATACCTCTGTAAGTCATTCTCTTCTCTTGTTTAATTCCTTTTCATAGTTTTCTGTGTCTGACAATATATTTGCATTCTTCTCTCTCTCTCTCTCTCTCCATTCCCCCTCTCCTGAGAAAATATTTTGGTTTGGTCACTTTATGAATTATTTATTCGCTTGTTCGTTTTACATACTAGTTTATTTATTTTTAAGAATTTTCTTTCAATCATTTACATTTTACTTAATCATTTATTTACGGATTTTTCATCTTTCTTGTTTTTATTATTTAGCAATATATTTAACGAAATGCAACTGGAGTTTTAGAGTTTAAAATGTATATTTGTAGGATTTTTCAGTCAAATCACTACTTGGAATGGATAGAAATAAGTACAGAAATGTTTTTGTCGTTGCAAATGCATTTTAAGGAATTATTTTAATGGTCGTTTGCTGCTTCTTATTAATTATTTATTAATAAAAAATACGATAATATAAAATATTTTAAGAAATAAGTTAAAGTTCTCTGTTTCTATAAATATAGAATAACAATTTAATCAATTTCCCCTTCCCGCATCTTAAGTTTCCCCTTCCAGAAAATAAGAAATGTTTGTTTGTGATGAAATCTTCAATTCCTTTAAAAACATTTGAATATGAATTATTGTTTGGTATATAAAAATTGTTCATAACAACGTTCTCTTTCATTTTCCATTTCAGGTGAGTCGCTGTGTTTGAAGGAACTTTTCGCTCTCGTCAGTTAGGTTACCTTCAAAGTAAGTTTAGTCTATTGCACCTTAATGCAACCGAACACATCCTGTATTTCCTGTGACGACGAAGAATTTCCCAGTCTGCGGTCTGCGCTGACCGCGGAGGACTGACACGGCCCACCACGGCCTGATTGTTCGGCCTTGCCACAGGCAGACAAGGTCGCGATACGCTCCTCCGCCATCTTGTTGCATTTACTCATACTCTACTCTTCCAAACCACACGTACATATTCTTTCTTATTTACTTATTTATTCGTTGATTAATTATTTCTCCATCCCTACTAAGTTATTTACGACTTGCTTATTATTTGTTTTTATTTTCCTATACTTCTATCTTTATTATTTTACATATTTATTTCTCCACGTCTTTATTTCCCGGTTTTAATTATATACTCGGTTACTAATGCCATCCTTGTAATTATTATTTCCTTTTTTTTCTTTGTTTATTCATTTATACCTGCGAACAATTACTATTTTACTATTTTAATTATTCACTATTTTACTATTTTAATTATTCACTGACTGTATTATTTATTCCCTTATATATTTATTTACTTCGCCCTTTATATTTATTTCTGTACGTTTTTTAATTCTCCTTTATCTATTTCTTTAATTTCTTATTAATCTTTATTTTCGTCTCCAATTAGTTACTTTAATATTATTCATCATTGTATATTTCCGGATATTCTTATTTACTTACCTCTGTATTAATTAATTTTTTCTCACACTTCGTTTTTCATTATTTTTATTTACTCTGTCTTGTTGTTTTCCTTTGTTCTCTATCGTGTATAATCATTTATTTCAACGGTAATTTTCTCATTTATTATGTCAGTATTTATTTGTCGTTCACTTGTTTATTATTTTTATTCGTTTTTACCCATTTCTTTATTTATTCACATGTCATTTATTGATTCTCTTATCTCTTAGTTCAGTTATTTATTCATTCTTTCTGTTGGTTATTTATTGAATTACTTACCTTTAAGGTATTGCATCCTCTTCCCCCTCAAATATCACTTTAATCTGTTTATTATTTGGCTAAGCGATTTCCTTACTTTTCCCCCACATTCAATTAAGTTATTACTAATTACATGGCTATTTTTTCTTTCACGTGTCTATTCCGTTTCGCTCGGTTTCCTTTTTTGGTATTTATTTATTAATTTTTTCTCTGACTTATTTTCTTCGCGCGGTTATCAATATATTAGATAATTAATTTGTTTGTGTATGCATCTGTTTACTGTTAATTTATCCCGTACTCGATTTTTGCCGGTTAATTTATTCGCATACTCATTTTACCCGTTTATTTTTCGTGTTCGCATTACATAAATTATTTTTCAGTGTATTCAATTTTATTTTGGATTGGTAACTTAATCAATTATTTATTCACGTTTTCCCTTCAAGTAATCATTCATTCCCTTGCTCACGTAATCAATTATTTATTCGCACAGCCCTTTAAACAGTTATTTATTCTATTACACATTTATTTGTTAATTAAAGTTTATCTGACAATTAAATGAGTTAAGTCAGCCTCTTTTTCAGGTAAAAATTCTGCTGTACGCGGAACCTCACTGCATGACTCCATTTTTTGGCGGAAAGTGATGAGGTTCCGTGGACAGCTAAATTTTAACCTGAAGAAGTCTCAAATGAGACACGAAACGTTGTAATATTTTAATTAAAAACAAACTGATAAATAGATTGATTTAACTCATTCCTCTATTAATGGATTACTTAGTTACAGTTCAGTTATTCACTTAGTCATTTAAAGGTTATCCTTCCTACCTGAATTTATTATTTATCAATTTATTTATACATTCGACTATTATTTACTTTTTAAATTTCGAATTAATTTTATTATTGATTTGTTCCTTCTCTCTCTCTCTCTCTCTCTCTCTCTCTCTCTCTCTCTCTCTCTCTCTCTCTATCGTTCTCATTCCCTGCAATAGTCAAAGTTGATTCAGGTTACGGGGAATATTAGAAACAATTACCCTTGTGGGAGCAGCTCCAGAGATTTAGAGATGGTGGATTATTATTTAGCACTTCCACTCTAATTAGCGGCTTTTAATATCTGTAATTACTGGAGCAAAAAGGAAAAAAAGGGGGGACAGAAGCTCCTCCGACTACTTTATGAGCTCTTTAAACACACATGTGGAGGGTGGGGAAAACAATTTACGTTTCCCAACTGTAAGGGGTTATCTCGGCTTCCAAAAAGGGAAGGTGGAAGGGGGAAAGGGAGAGTTTCGCAATTAATATCCGCAAACTCTCGTATTTAATTAGCACAAACCGCAGCTGGAGAAATTATCGTTGTGAAACAGGAACGTTTGTGGGGGTTGGATGGGAAGAGAAGGGAGGAGGGCGACAAGGAACTGTATGTTCCAGTGTCATGGTGGTAGTAATTACGTTTGCAATTATTGGAGACTCTAATTAGCGCCCGCTCACGGACAACTTTATTATTATTACTGTTATTAAAATATTTAAAACAGGAGACGCACGACGCAGAGGGACTAGAAGCAGACGAAACACTACAGAGAGAATAAATATTTGATTGAATGAGCAAGAGAATAAATAATTTGATTAAAGAAGTAGGTGAATAAATAAACGATTGAATAAATTAATAGGCAAAAACATTGTAACAAAACAATTAATGACCTTTTATTCCTATTATTATAGTCTTTAAATTATATTAGTAACAAAGTTTTGGCACATTTGTGTGCCTTTTCTGTAAATGTTTCCACTTAGGAAGAAAACCTGAAGGAGGCATTAAAATATGCCGAAACGTTGTTACTAACTACATTTAAATAGTAAAGTGTGTAAAGGGTCATTAATTATTTTATTATATATATATATATATATATATATATATAACAGACGTTACACATAGACTTTAAGAAAAAAGCTTAAATGATTACCCGAATAAATTAGTGCCGGAATTAATTAACAGTAAAGATACGACGAGGTCAACTAATTAATAATCGCGACGAAGAAAATAAGTCAGAGAAACCATTAATAAATAGATACAAAAAGTAGGTGAAATGAAAACAATAAATGGAAGGAACAGACGTGTGAGACAACAAATAGCAACTTTAATATCTAAGAGATAATATAGTGAATACTTAATTAAATGCATAAAATATAAAGAATCGCACAACGAAATGATAAACACATTAAAAGAAATTATCTTCGTGAGGAAAGGAGGTAATACGATATTAGTAAATAATTCAATAAATGACTGAGAAGAAATAACTTATAAATAAATTAACAAATCAGAAAGTGGAATAATAATTGATTAATTATTCTCTGGTCTTGTCGCAAATATTGTCGGCCGCTACAGAGAAAGAGAGAGAAGGGGAAAGAAAGAGAGAAAGACGAAAGTAAATGTGTGTGGGATTAAATATTGCAACAATAATAATATTATTTGATGTAAAACTATTTTTTCTAAAAATAAAACCGCGAAAAATGAGCGTTTCCTCTGCTCCACCCTTAACTGTAATAGGGTACTAATGACAAATAGAGAAAAGAAAGAAAATTAAGAAGGTGTTTGCCAAACTACTAATGTATATGTTTTATAAGTCTCTTAGTCGCTCATTAATTATAAACAAAAGTAAATTATTTCTATTAGTGATTGTCAGGGGACGATCTCTTATTTCCAACCCCCCACCTCTTCTTCATCCCCTCCCTTTCCCTCTGTCCCTTTCCTTCCACAGTTTGTGCCGCGGGCTTCAAAACAGATTTAGTGAAATTTCCATTCACTCTCCTCCCTCCCACCCTCCAACAAACACAACTCTCTTAGCAATGTTCTCCTCTCACCCTCCGGGAATTCCTCTTCGACTTGGCAGTGACACTTCACTTCCTCCTCTCCACCCCCACCTCCCCTTTTGCTTTTATCCTCTTCCTCCTAGTCTTGATATTTTTTTTGTTTTGCAACTTTCGCTGCGGGCGAGATTCTTTGATTTCCGGTTTCCATCTCTAGACATTCTTTTTTTTCTGTCTATCCCTCTGCAGTCAGTCTCTCTCTCCCTCTCTCTTTCTTTTTCTCTCGTTGCGAGAAATATTGGACCGCGTAAATACGATATAGAGTTTATTATATTAAAATTCTTAGTTTTGTGTTCTCATCCCGCGCCCCCCTCCCCTTTCCCCCTCTTTCCAAGTGTCACAACCCTCGGAGATTATTAATTTCCCTCCCTGTCAAGCTGAGATGTGAATTTTTCCGGTTATTTTGGTAAATAAAACGCTCTTAAAATTAATGGAGGAAAGAAGGATGGTACGGAAAATATTTTCAGTTTTTAGCTGACTCAATTTTATTTAGCGGAAGGAAAAGTCACATTTATTGAGTTGACGAATCTTTATCGAAACGGCAAATAAGTAAGAATTTTTTATATCAATCAACACATTAGATACAACGTTTCATCAACGGTTTTGGGACTTCTTCATGCGAAAAAATAATTAAGAATTTTTATATTCTTTTAATCAAAAAAATGAGGTCCAATATTTAGAATTTTGCGTCCTGTGACGTTTGTTACCAATTTTCTTTGTAATTAAAAGGTATATTTTTACAGTCATTCACGTTTTTCTCGTTAATTTATTAAATAAACAATGAAATGTAATGAATTAGAGATGAAGGAAGAAAATCTTTTTTTAAAAATTACGGAATCAAAGAAAGTAAGAAAATTATAAAGAGAGAGAAACAACAAGAAATAGCAAATATAAAAGATTAAACTTGTAAAGAAGGAATGAAAGAAAAATATAAATAAAGGATTTAAATAAATAAAGATTAAATAGCGGGAAAAGTGAGAGTAATTACGAAAGATAGAGAAAGAAGCAGAGAGAGGGCGACAGAAGAAGTTGAATAGGAATATCACCCCTCCCCCCTAGAGGAAAAAGGAAGGAAAAAAGAAGGGCGATTTTTTCCCCCGAGGCGGACGTATTTAAAAGACTGCGTTAGGAAGGAGGGTTCGGGTCGTTTCGTTGGCAAAGTGATGGATGTTACGCAAATGGGGGTTGCGCGGGGGTTGTGATTTACAACAGGAAGTTGGGAATTACGAGGAGTGAATCTGCCCTGCAGGGTCATTACGTTTCAGGAGGAAAGTAAATAGAAACCCCCGCAACCCTCGTCGTCAGTGGGCAGAGAAGTCTCCCAACATATGTCTCTGACTCGCTGTTGTGACGTGCGCTGAAGGGAAAGTCTCTGGTGCAGAGTGCCAAACCTTGTACACATTCACAAAGGTCAAACTTTCATTCAGGCTGGCCAACTGCAGGTAGGTACTGAAGAACACTTCACTGTGACGATGATTAATCATATATATGTAGTGAGAAGGAGAGCTGGGAATAAAAAAATTGAAATCGGAGGAGGATGGGAGAACAAGGGAAGAAAATAAACATATTTTAAAATAGGCTGAACGAGGCAGATAAAGAAGAGAGTAACTAAAGTAAAACGAGCGCAAGACGTTGGAGATGTATTTTCTGGAAATAATGTCCAGTTCTTTCCTTCTCAATTCTTCTTCTCCTCACTGCCATCAGTTCCCTCTGTCTGTCTCTTTCCTTCCGATTAACTCAGCTTCAGACTTAAAAATTGCTTCCCTACTTCCTCCATCCTACTCCAGTAGTCGGTCGTTCGTTCCCAAATCTGCCATGTTCCTCCAACTCCTTCTCGCAATATATAAGCCTCTTCCCAGTAAAGTCTTCTCCAGTTTCTTTTCAAATAACCCGCATGGTTGACGACATGACGGAGTAAATTATCTCTGTAAGGTCGTATAGTGCTTTTATTTTGTCGTTCATTCCTTTCATTCCTCAGTTTTTTCTATTCTTGCTGCCTCTTTCTAATTGGGTTGCGATTATTTTCGGCCTCATGAAAGATTGTGATGACGTCGTCACGAAGTGTTTTTTTTACATACCTTCGTCTCTCTTTTAAGTTTATGTACTGATTAACATTTATTATTTTCTCAATCTGCATGTATGCTTTTTATAGCTTCAGTCTTTTTTTAACAATTTCCTGTTTTCACCTGCTCTCCCACCATCCTCCTTTACACAATTTTCTTTTCAATCGGCCCCCAGAAAACTTCAACTATTCCTTCTCCTGTTCATTTATCCCCCCTCCCCCCAATCACTCCTCCCTTAAGAACTAAATATTGACAGACTGTTAGGTAAATTTGAAACAACGAAATGGAAAGAAAAAAATAGGCAATTTCACCGAAAATCACAAAACTTTCAAGCGAGCTTGGTTCAAAATTAAGAAAACAAAGGAAGAAGAAAAACGCCATAGAGATAATGTAGGACTGAACAAATTAGAAATAAAAGAAAATAAGATATTAAAATAGAAGAAGAGACAGTGGCGTGGAAAGGTAAAGAGAAAAGTGTAATGTATGAAGAAATACATTTCTTCCGGTTTATGCCGTGATGTAACGTGGAAAAAGAGGTATAATAAAAGAAACGAAGAGCAAAATTACAAAGGAGAAATAAAAACAACAAACGTAGAGCTGAGTTTTAAGGGAAGAAAATACAGTTAGAGAGTGTGAGGGAGCAACAAACACAGGAATAGGTGAATAATTAAAAATAACGAGTTTTGTAATTACTTCGTACTGGCTTGTACGGTTATGACGTCATATTCAGATGAAGTTTAGTGTCAGCGTGATATATTATTTATTTTTGTCATTATTCTTCTGCGTGTTCTTTTATTCAATCATTTTCTGGTTTGCTAACTTAATCAATTTTTTGTTGGAGTACCTCTTTAAACATTATTTATTCTTTCTTTTGTTTCTTGACCCGATTCTTACTTATCCGTACAGCGTTTCTCTAGTTGCGGTTATTTCATCCTCAGAGTTGATGGCAATGACGTCAGTAGATTCTTTTACGTAGGCTACGTTACTCTGAAAATTTATGTACGAACACTTTCTTCTTTCTAGGTTGGTGTTGTTGTGGTATTCTGTCCCAAGCCTGGTCTGCTGCAACCCTCCATGCTAACCTATCCTGTGCACGCTTTTTCACTTCTGCATAACTAGCACATCACATAGTCTCCCCAATCTGCTTTGCGCATTCCATCCTTGGCCTCCCTCTTCTGTTCTTACCCCACACATTCCCTCTAATGCTTATTTTATAAGACCCTCGTTCTTAAAACGTGGCCTATTAATCTATCCCCTGTGTGGTGTTAACTGTTTGTTTACACCGCAAATATATTATTATAACAAGGAATTGTTAAATTATAAAAAGAGTATATTTAATTTGAATATATTTCATTTAATTATGATGATAGTAAAGATCGAAATTGTGGAATTACAATATAAAATTTACAAAAGAAATGTAACTCAAATTAAGTTTTAGTAAAAATATAAATTTACGAATAAAATATATTATAAAATTGGCTCAGTCGGTAAAGTAAAAAGAATCTATGCAGCTTCTAAACGGCTGCTCCCGGGAAAGGGGGGACAAACTATATAAGTGAAATAAAAACAATCGCGAATCAACGAGAATGGTTTAAGTGGAAACCTGGTAAAAATGCCGTTACCAGATGTTTCGCCTGGTGACGTCGTTCTTCACTTGCCGTTGCCGGATGTTCCTTTGCTGGACACGACTTCTAGAGCCTCTAGCGCCTCTTCTTCAGATTAAATCCCCATCAAATGTTATCTTTTTGTTTTCTGTACTCCCATCAAATGAATCTTCTTTCTCAAAACGTGCAGAATTTAACTTTTTCACATGTTGCTTCTTCAGCCACTGCTCTCTCACCCCGTCTTTCTCAGGACAGCTCCCGGGACCAACTGTCCAAATACAATACACTCCAGGCAATAAATAATGTCGTAAACGGCGACGTTTCCCGCCTTCTCGGCCTTGACCTACACCCCTCGCTTTTCGTCCTGCTGTACGCGAATACCAAAAACTAAATTTGCTTTACCGCTTCAATGTAGGGGTCATGAATCACCACACCTGTCATAGTTAATCTCCTCCATATTGTTCGCTCTTCCCCTATTCTTTTAAGAACTTCCTCGTTAGTAATTCTATCCACCCATCTCATTCTCCTATAGCAGCACATTTCGAAAGCTTCCATCGTTTTCCTTTCTTCAACTCCTATCGTCCACGTTTCACATCCATGTTCTTAAAGTGGCTGCAGCACCAAAATGTTTTTCACTGCTTCTTCCTCCATTCTCCAATAAAAAACCTTTCATTCGACCGTGCCCAGATCTTCCCTGTGCTTCCTCCCACCCCCGTTTTATACGATTAATCATTGTTTTAAAACTTTCCAGCGGGTAGTTGTCCATTGGTCGTGTGGTGACGTCATATCCGGCTGAAGTTTAACATCAATTTTTGGTCACGTTTCCCGCCCTTCCAAGTCCTGCCTTAAGCAGCCTTGTTGGATTATTCTGCTTCAGAAAACATGCTGATGACGTCACGTGCCTGGTTGTTTTTTTACCTTCGTCTCTGTGTCACTACGATTTTTATTCCCGATTCGCTAACGACCGACGTAAAGTCAGTTCGTGGAAGGTGTACGTCGTTCGAGAAGGTAAATTCGTCCAAGTTTACACAAGTTTCCGTTCTTTCACGTCTCATCTTCCTTCCTCCCCCGCTTCCGTCGTTTCCAGAGAAATTTTGTCATTTCTCCTCCTCGACGCGAGGGTAAAACTTGTTTCCGAAGATTCTTGTGGCGGTGGTTTCTCTCTCTTCTCGTCTGCGGGATCGTTAATAACACGAAATTCCTTCCCGTGAGCGATGAAGCAACTAAGGGGTTGAAGCCGCTGCAGCTGTATTGGTAGTTATTTCCTCTCCAGGGGAAACTGAAGGAAGAACAAGCTGGGTGGAAAATAAAAACAATAAAACACGCACCTTCCTATCGGGTTCTCGATGTTATTTACAAGGGGATTGGCCGGGGGTTGGAGGAGGGTCACTGGTCAAATAATAACGAATGGCGATCGAGGGAATTACTCCCGCCGCCGCAGCCGCTTGGTGGGGCTACTTCACCCCCCTACAGTAATTTACGAGTTTCTCTCTCGCACGCGGGAGGAGGGAGGAACATGAGGAACCTGCGACGGTGCCTTGAGGAACGCCAACGCCTTCAATTCGACGACGTCGATTTATCGATCGCGGTTTCCAGTGTAAACGTCTTAAGTAAACTCCAACGGCGGAGGTTTTACAACAACAAACAGGCAACGCTGCACGAGACCCAACTTTCACGCTCACCCTGCGCAATGGGGATGAAAGATTTATTCTTGTGGTTCAAGAGAGAAAATGTCTCTCTCCCGGAATCTTCCAGTGACATTATTATTTCCACCGTCAGCTGACTTGCAAATTACCCTCTTAGGTTTCTATACGGCGAGTGGCGTCATCGGTTTCCACTGATCAAAATGGAAGGTTTTACAACTCTTCTTTCTCATTGCTCCATAACGTACGGAGCAGATTGGTGGTGGGTTTTCTTATAATTCAACGGTTCACTGTCACTAGTTTCGGTAACATTTTCTTTATTTCTACCTTGCTTTGCTGCTTTTTTTCGTGTCTCTCTACATTTCCTTCTCTAATTTTACATTATTCTAAGAAAGTAGAAATGCTTTCACCCGAAGTTCAAGCTTAGATCTCCGGGAATGGAATGATGTTGAATCTTAGGACATCATCCCCATAGAGACTAAGAAGTCACTCCTCCTATAAGAAGTGTAACTCGGCTCTGCTATTGACGACGTTCCAGCCACCTCACCGCCCCTCCTCAGTTTGTTATCTGCAGCGTCGTATATAAACGTGCCCCCCGCCCCCAGCCCCCCGTGTAATAGCCCAATTTAGAGTGATTTACCGAGGCAGGCATCAGTCTGCATGACTTCCCGCCTGCCGAGCCTCGTCTCGACGACGTGACGTGTACCTTGAGCAGAGTGAGCGTGGATCTCTGCCTGTGCGAACATCGGGGTCGGCGACAAAGATCCTTTCCAGCAGGGTGACGACGACCAATCAGGCGCGACGACCTTGCACATTCCACGTCCGTCTTGGCACGTCACGTCAGTGGCCAATCAGAGGATCAGCAGCACTGTCCCCTTGCTTGCGTCAGCGATCACGTCACGGACAGGTCACAGGTCGTGACAACAAATTCCGCGAACCGGACAAGTTCCAATCATTTTTTTGTTTATAATAATCTGTATTCTTCATTCCTTTGTATATATTTTTTAAAAAAATAATTAAAGATGAAAACTACCACAACGGAAAGTAAAATTAGACCCATTTTCCATTTGCCTCAATTAAACTTGATGTGATAGCTATTGTTGTGGTAATCAGTCCTAAGACGGGTCTGATGAACCCTTTATGCTTTTATGCTAACAAATCCTGCACAAGCCTTTTGATTTCTACATAACTACTACATCCTGTCTCTATTCTCTTCTTACTCCACACAATCTTTAATGCTAATTTTAGACGAGCCTCATGTCTCAAAACATGGCCTATTAATATATTCCTTCTCTTAGTCAAAGTCCTCCAAATTGTTCTCTCTTCTCTTACTTCAATTGCACCACATTTCGAAAGCTTCCGTTATTTTCCTGTCTACAACTCCTATCGTCCATGTTTCGCATCCATATAACGCCACAGTCCATTTCGAACATTTTTAGCAACGATTTTCTAATATTCAAACTATTATTAGCCGTAAGTAAATTCTTTTGTTTTTGCGAAAACCTTCCTTGCCTGTGCTATCCTACTCTAGTTATTATCCTTCCCAAGTAGCAGCATTCCTTAACTTCCTTCAAAATATCCCTTCCCAATTTTTTATTATTATTCTGCTGTTTCCCATACTACACTTCATTACCTTGGTTTACCCTCTATTAATCCCCATGTGGAACTCTTTCACCAGAGCCACGTTTATGACATTTATTATGGTTTCCAAGTCATCTTATGATTCCCCTAACACCACAATATAATTGGCAAAACATTTGGATGTTTATTTCTTCTCCTTGCAGTATGATTCCCTTTCCACATTCATTTTTATCGTTCTTCATCGCCTGTTATGTATATAGGTTAAACGACATAGACATCCTTGTTTTACTCATTTTTTTATTTCAGCTTTCTTTTCTTGTACTAAAATTCTAATTACTGTTGAGTATCTTCTGTAGAGGTTATGAATAAGCCTTCTTTCTGGATGTTTTACTTTCACCTTCGAAATCCTTAATAGTTTGTTCCAGTTACCATTATAGAACGCTTTTTCTTAATCTACAAATGCCATGAACGAATTATTCCATTCAATTTGTAGTTTTTTGTCGAATGTAAGTTTATGTAAATATATGTTTCACGTCTGTTTTTATATATTAAGTAAATTAATGACAACGACCTTTGACACACAAGGTTTTTAGTTTACAATTTACAGCGGCATTTCGTGGCCTATTTGTACCCTTCCTCAAGGTTAATAATTCTGTTATCAAATAAATGATGCTAATTCAAAATTCAAAAAATATTCACAAGCGGTTTACACGCTAACATTGATTATTCCTTCCGAATAGGTATCGAAACGTCGGTTTACATGAACGTCAAAGGCCATCTAGTAAATTTATATATTTTTGAAATTTGTTGACTGTTTGAATAAAGAGCGGGATGGGGAAGGGGGAGGAGAGATAAATAAAAGGCAGAGAAAGAGATGGAAGTTCCCCAGCCCTTGTGTTGTTAATCACTTTCCCTGCCTTTTAGTTCGCTTTGCCGCGTTGCTTGTTATTCCCCATATTTAATCGCTGATGATGTTCGTCGGGACGTTGCGTTGTGTTCCATTAATAACGGTAATGGCAAAGTGGTGGGAAAACAAGCGGTGTGCGGCGGCGTCATCCATCATTTCCAAAAATCTCAGTGGCAAAGTAAAGTAGTTGATGACGTCACGCGGGGTTTCCCTTCCCCGAGGGTAATGAGGTGAGGGTTGCCAACATATCCGGATGGAAGTAACTGAACGTTGAAGTTAATGCTACTCCTTTAATTGGAATTTACATTTTTATTTTCTGCTCGTCTGATTCGGGTGTTACATGTTTGTAGTTTGTTTTGGAGGTCGTGTTGTTTTCAATAAACACTCGGCGGAACCAGACCAACAGCTAAGGGAATTTAGGAGCCGCTTGATGGAGCCTCAATCGAGGGACGAAACAGTTAGTGTGACTCTGACTCTGGTCAGCGGACTATTTTAGTCTAATTTTCCTTAGTCGAAGTCGAATCCCTCCTTTTTCTTGTGACTGACGTCATCATGATACACGAAATCAGAGGTTAATGGACATCCGTGATTTTTCTCGATACCTATTTCCTCGGTGTATGCATTCTACTAAACTGACCCAACATCTCTTTTTTTGTGGTCTGCTTATCGCTGCCTTATTTCCTTGTCTCCGCCATTGTTCCGTTGAAGGTGACCATCAGAGTTGGAATTTTTATTATTATTTTACGAGAAATTCGCGTGCGTGAACTTTGTGTCACTCTCCTGACGACGTTGCGTGCGGCGCGCCTCTAGCCGTAAAGTGCTTGACTTATTGCTCCATTCTCCTGTCTCTCCTCTCTGTGTGCTGCTATCGTCAGCGAAAAATCTCGGTGAAAAGGTCACCTGCGTCGGCGTCGCCAGCGAAAATGAATGAAGGAAGTTTCAGTTTGGTGCTATTTTTTTTCTTTAACGCGTTGACGTCATCACCTTCCGTAGCGTCTTTCCCACACTCGCCCCTTGCTCGTCCTGAATCCTCGTCTACACTCCTTATTCTCTTTCCCTCAATCGTCGTGTTTTCTCACCCTCCATCCTCGTTTTCGTTCTTCCTGTAACTCTCAATTCAACGTCTTTTTCCTTCTTCAATCCTCGTCTTTTCCCTCCCTTCATCTATCCCTCCGTTCTCGTCCTTTTTCTTGCTTAATTCTTGATTCTTCTCTGAAACGACCCTCGTCTTTTTCAGTCATTTTTTGTCTTCTCTCTCATTTAACCTCGTCTTTTCTCTCCTTTAATGCTCTTCTGTCCCTTCATCACAGTCTCCCAAGCGTCATCCTTCCGTTAAAGTTAATACTACTTAATCCACGTCTCCCCCCCTACGTCTGTATGTTTTTGTTCCTCCATCCTCGTCTTTTCTGTCTCCCAATCGTCGCCTCTTCTCTCCCTCCATCCTTATCTTTTCCCTCCTTCCATTATTATCTGTTTACTCCGTCATTCCCCGACTTTTGCTTCTCTCTGATTTCTCGTATTTTCCTCTTGCTTCCTCATATTTTCTCTCCTTCAATTTTCCTCGTTTCTGTACCTCCATCCTCGTCTTTCCTCGTCATTCCTACTTCTACCTTTTTAGTGAAAACTTTTACAACATCCAAACCAGTCAACTTCCACCGAGTCCCTCTCCACCCTCTCTCATCAGGTAATTTTTTCATGAATTTAAAAATTTGAAGTAAATAGTCAAACATCAACTTTGACAATAGAAATAGATGTCACGTGTATATTTGGTAATAGTTTAAAGTTGTTTTCCTTTTTTGTATCCACAGAACTTGGTTAATCACTTTTCAACCTCGCCAAGGTTTCGTTGAGGTTAAGAGACGATATTTTGGTCCATCTCCGCGCTGTTGTTTTTCTCTTGAGGCACCCGGGTGAGGGAGGACAATTATTAGTGTCTTTCAATTGCAGCTTAGCCTCAGGTGGATCGCGATAGACGAAAATTTTTGCCACCCCTCGGGAGAAGGACGGGAGCGGAATAAATGCCTCGAGGCTCTGCCAGGTTTACCCCAATCATTTCAAGGGGGAGAAGAAGAAATAAAAGGAACATGACGGAGCAGGGAAGCTCAATACTAATTCGCAAAGTCGGGGGGCGGCTGCTGTTGGGATCAACCCCTAAGGTGGAGAACGAATTCATCAGGTTTCTCCGAGTGTGACGAGGTCGAAGACACGTGTGACGTCACCAGGATCTCCTCCTCTTCCACGTGCTTCCGTTCCCACAGAAGCTTCTTCTCCGCCCCCACAGTTTCCTGCTCCCGAACCTAACTTTTCTATCTCTCACCGTCAGTCCCTTTATTTTCCTCTCTCCCGCGTCTTTTTTACTCCTCGCCGCGTTTTCTAACAGAGTGTCTGTCTGTCTCTCCCCCATCCCCATTCCCCCTCACCACTTACACGGCTCTCGCTACCGCTTTCTGGGGGTTGCGGGGTGAATATCTTTTCTCCTTCTGTCACAAGTCTTCGACGATCGATTAAGGATGAACTATGAATTATCAAGTTACCTTCCTAAGTAAAAGGAGAATAACCAAGCGAAGGAAGTTAAAAGAATAACAGAATAAATGAGAATTTACTTAGGAAAAAAGTGAAGAACCAAGGAAAGAAAACAAGTAGAAAGTTAAAAGTTGATAATTGTATGAGTATAGGATTTTGTAAATTGAAAATGTTTTATATTGTAAATATTTTATTATTTTCAGAGAAATTAATAGTGGAATTTTTGGGGGGAAACCGCCTTGCTTTAAAATTCGTAACAAAAATAATCAGTTTTACAAAATTGCGTTTCGAATATTACTGAGACTGATTGCAATCGATCAAATAACTAAAATGGAAGGAATGAAAACGGTATGGAGGAAGACGTTGTAGAGACTGATTACAGAGAAAACCATGAGGTTGTAAACAAAAAAGAATGTTCTAGGAGAAAAGAAACATAGTTCACATATTCCAGTCGATTCAAATGTTTTGAAGTATCACGAAGAATGGGGAATGGAGGAAAATACGGAAGAAGAAGTAGAGAGAATGTGACGAGGAAGTGGAAAGAGAATAACGTTGAAAAAAAGTTAGGTAGGAGGCATAAAAACATATTACACGTGTATACATATAAATATATTTAAATGTAGAAACAATTTTTCTGACATTACGTTATCCATTTAAAAAGTTCACAAGTTGGATGAAACTTTACATTTATATTAATTAAATACTAATTAATTACTGTATTTTCATTCAGGAATAAACATAATTTTATTTGTAGCAAATCAATTAACGTCCGTTTATCATAATAGTTAAATCGAAGAAAATTACAGGCAGTTTAGGATTTAGATATATACATTTCGACTTGTATTTGTTCATCAATAGTTTAAGATTTGAAGAAAGTACCTGAGGAAATCACATGTATATTTAGTTTTATTTCGTTTTTTCTCGACCAAATCGACCTATTGACGAATTTAATGCTTAATAAAATAGTAATTACTTCCATATACTTTATTTTAAAAATCAAACTGAAATCCCTAAAAAGTGGATTGAGGAGGGAAAAGAAAGTGATTTCATTTCTTTTTCATAATTCGGTTTTCCTACCCACGCCCTTAATCCTCCGCTCCACAGCCCCAGCAACCTTCCACTTTGACTTAAAAAGAACGAAAGAAAGGGAGAAAGAGACGGAGCCACGGCGATTTGAAACACCCTTACGCGGTCTTTGTGCTCACACAGGAAGGTGACGGGGGAGTGAGGCGGTGGGGGTGGGGGTGGACTACAAGGAGGGAGAGGGGGAGGATATGGAAAATAGGAAAGAAATTCTTCATCACGCTAAATGAGAAATAATTTCTCGCCTGGAAATAAGGCGCCGGCCGGGGGTTATTATTAATTTATGGAGAGAGAGAGAGATAGGGAGGGAGAGAGAGAAGGGGGAGGAGAGAGAGTGTGGGAGACATTTGCAATTCACCGATGCAATTTCTTCCGTGCCAACACTCTCCCTCCTTTATTAAACTGGAAGAAAGGTCTTCACTTTCTTTATAAATGTGTAGCTTTCCACTTTTCGGAAAGTCTCTTTTGTCATTTTCTTTTCTGTCTCGCGGTTTGGCGACGCGGCTGCGTAAGGGTAAGACGTTGTATATAATATAAATTAAATATTTTTGTATTCTCTTCATTGAAGTTGAAACACACGGAAAAATTGTATACGCGTGCAAATAAGCACTGTAAGGGTAAGGCAGGAGTACCACCCCTTATAGACAGAGGGAAAATTTCTTTAAACGCAAAAACGGCTTTTATTTTCTTTAAATAATTATTTTCCTTGGTCAAAGAGATTGATTAGTGTTTCTCCTGACGTTGTTTGGGCATAATTCACTGTCCCCATCCCTATCAGGGGGAGAGAAAATTTCAAAAACAGGCGATCCCTCTCCCCCATTCATATCAGGGGGATAGAAACTTTTTTAAAATACGCAAAAATGGCCGATACTTGAGTCGTGAAATAATTATCAGGGGTCAACCAGATTGAAAGTTTTTCTCCCGATGTTGTATATAATTTCAATCCCATTCAGTATGCGATGGGATCAACCTTAAGGGAGGGGGGGTTATATTGTGTCGAATAGGAGTTTAATTGTAACATTCTAAATGGCGTTCATGTTGGAGTTCAGCATTAACGTGAACGTTAACGTGAATAACACTTTCAACCGAAGCTTAAATTTATAAATCAACACAAAAACTGAAATAAATCAGCCTCTTTATCAGTTTTTTCTTAACGATTTAAATATTAAACATTAAAACGTCTCGTCAATTATGTGAGACTTCCTCAGGTACTAAAAATAAATTTACAATGGATTAAATTGGGTAATATGTATGGAAAAAACATTTAAATATAAAATGCTGACAAATAGGCTGATTTAGCTCACTTATTGTAATTTAATTGTCAGATAAACTATTCAACATTAAAAAACTGCCGGTAAATTAAAACCAATTTAATGATTCAAAACGTTTTCAGTTAAAACCGTCATTAAACGCAGTACAGGAAGCTTAATTTTTATCTATTTTTTGATTGTTCAGACACGTAATATTTGCATCAATTCAACAGCAGATCAGGTATTTTTTTATCTGAAGAAATCCCAAGAAAATAGACCTAAAGTTGTGTCTCATGAGTTGAATAAAATATATGCGTAAAATAATTCTGATTTCTCGGCTGCTTTTATCTTTAATTTCTACTAAACTTTGTACATATGTTACTTTAGTATCCAGGAACAAACACTAAATTGGTAAAATATGAAAAGTGGCATTTTAGAAACCATTAACCATTTCAAGTGGAGGTCCCGGGTTCGATTCCCCGCTGGAGAGAGGGAGAGACGTTTGTTAAACGGCTAACCAATGAGGACGAGAGTCCTGTAACGTGCCGCGGGCCTCCGTACATGTGAGGGGAAATCGTCAACGTTCCTGGACTAAAGGCAAAGGCATGACGTCAGACAAAACATCAAGTCTATGGAGGGGAAGAAAAAATATATATAGCAGCGGAATGGTTACACGAAGCCAGCCACCTGAATCAGCAATTCCGTTGGTAGCACTGTGACGTGAGTGTGTGTGTTTGTCACGTTGCCTGCCTGCTCGCTCGCTTTGTTTGTAGCGTTGTTTTGCCAGGGTAAAGTTTCCCCAGGCCTTCTCTGGCTGACGCGTTGGTTGTGTTAATTCGCGGACTCTCTCCCCCTTCTCCACCCTCTCCCTCTCCCATCCCTTCCTCTCTGTCTCTCTCTACGCGCGCTGATGGCCTTCACGTGCGAGGGCGTACGTGCGTGAGGAAACGTTGTCGTCGTTACTCTTCACAACCATAATTACTGGGGTTGCAAAAAAACGCATAATTATATAAAAAAATACGGGCAAGCGATTTGAGTAGTTAAGAGTTAGGGGTTGGGGACAAAATCGCAATTTCAATTAAAGGGACAAAAGGGGATGTGGTAAAATTAGAAGCAAAATATTTGGTTACACTCTGTCTTCACTTATATATTAAAGAGGAATTTATTTACGGATTATATTAGTGTGAATATTAGGAAATGGTTGCTAAAACTGTTCTAATGGAGTGTGGCGTTATATGGGTGCGAAACATGAACAATAGGAGTTGTGGAAATGTGGTGCTATGGGAGAATTAGGTGCATGGATAGAATCACCAACGAGGAAATTCAAATCAGAATAGGGGAACAGCGAACAATATGGAGGACGTTGATCAAGAGAAGGGATAAATTAATAGGCCACGTTTTAAGACATGAGGACCTTGTAAAATTAGCATTAAAGGGAAGTGTGTGGGGAAGGCCGGATGAGGGAGGCAAAGGATGTAAAACGCTAAGAAGATTCGGGAGGATGTGGTATGTAGTAGTTATGCGGAAATGCAAAGGCTTGCGCAATATAGGTTAGCATGGAAGGTTGCATGAGACCAGTCTTGGGACTGAATACCACAACAACAACTCTGAGAAATTTTTCAGTACTTACAGAACTTGACAGTAAATGCAATGAACCATCAGTATCCTATATTGATAATTCTCTTTAATTTTCCGTTCACTGCAAAAGTAAAGTTTTGTGTCTAATAAAGCAATCTTTATTTATCGTCCTTCTGTTACCGTTATTTACTTACTTTATTTTCGTGGCGCTCTAGTCTGGTTTTATCTTTCTTCCTTGTGTAGCTTCCTTTCTCCTTCCCTGGATGATTTCTCCCTCGGGTTCGATTTTATTGTTATCCTTGTCACACTACGTTCTTGCTTTCTTTCCTCGGTGTTTAGTCTCATTTTAGTCTCAATTATCTGCACTTTTCCTTTCTTGATTTATTATGAGCTTCGTTTCGGTTTCCCAAATCTATATTATCAGTTTTTTTTCGTAGTCAATTCCCCTTATGAATGCATTTTTACTTCTTCGTTCAAATCAACATATTCCAGTATGATTTATCCTTTTCCTTTTTTGTATCTTCCTCTTTCTTCTGTAGTCGTTTTCCTAGTTAGTCTTCCTTCTTACTTGTTTGTTTCTTATCTTTATACTTTGTGCAAAGCCTACTTAAACTTCCCTTCTTATTCTGCTCTCCGTCTTTAGATACATTTCTTTATTTTTTTGCATCCGCGTTTTCACTTTCGGTCAGTAATCCTACTCCGGCCCGTTTTATCGTTACCCGTAATTGTATATTTCTTCCATTTTTGATATTAATTTCTTTCCTCTCTTTGTTGTCTCTGGCGCTTTTTAGTTTTGAGTTTCCTGATCTTTTCCCTCGGTTCTTCTCCTTTTTCAAAGGACTACTCGCCGTTAATCTAATAAGAATAATAATCATTTCATAAGTATCTCAGCGATTATTGTGTGATTATTATTGATTATTGATCTCATATTCGAGAGGGGGTGGGGGTGGGGGTGGCTGAGAGGTGAGGGAGGGAAAGGTGCATCTTCAATGTGGGATCGGTTTCGCAGCTTCTAATGAGAAAAGCCTCTGGAGGGAGGGGGGAGATAGAGAGAGAGAGATTAATGGTTCTGTTGGTATTAAAAGATTCCAGACGATTCCGGAGCGAGGGAGCGATCGTCTCCTTGTCTGGAATCCTCCATCAAAGTTGTTCAGCGATCATTATAATAATGAAAGACGTCCATCTTAAGTCTTTATTAAACTATTCATTTCGGATCTTCATTAGTTGACAAAGATGACGCTCGAGGCTGATTTTCTCATCGATATATTGATATAATATCTCTTGAAACCATAAAAATAATTAAAATATTCCATGTAATTAAAATACTTTCGTTTTATTAACGGTTGAATGTTATCACGAGGCAGCCGACGTCATCGGCGAAGACTCTGGTCCTCCATGTTTGCGTCTCTCTGCACGATGACGTAACTACGGTGTACAGGGTGACTCTGACTGACTGACTTAAATATTTCTCTTGTTGTATATAACCTACGTTCCTTATTTTAATGTGTATCAAACGTTTCCGCCACCTTCAGGGGCTTTTCCCAGAGAAAATCAATAAATCTATATTCTTTTGCGCACGTGTAGGGTGTTTACGTCCCTCTCAACCCCTTTTCCCTGACTACAGTGACCGAAATACGGTGCTCACGTGGTTGCTAATATCAGAACACTACGCACTTAAATTACATACCGGGAGTTCGGCTGGAAACCGAACACTCGCTCGCGCTGCTAGGCTGCGGCGACGGCTGGAAACAAATCAACACGCAGTACCAACATTTGCAGAAAATGAATTTGACAAATAAATTACTCACATAACTACTTGACAAATGTACTTTGTAGTCGCCAAAAATAAATTTTAATTTAATAGGGAAATTTTTTTTAAAGCAACCTAAACAAAGTAAATGTTTTTATTATTTTATTCATATAAAGAATTTTTATCGTAAAGACAATCAGTTTGGACAGTAAATGATTCAGTATATATACTATTAAAATAAAGAATACAAAATTAAAATAATTTATATAATTTACATGTTGACATGGAGGTAGGTTCATGCATGTAATTAACCTACTTCAGTAGAGAGTTTTTTTTAAAAAAATAAATGTTTATTGAGAAGGAAAACTAGTTGCAGAAGTATACATGAGGCCAATGAAACTGGTAAATAATATTTTTGATATAGAAACATTTTTTAAAACTTAATGAACGAGAAAAATTTTAAGATAATTTAAAAGGAAAACGAATTCGAAAGAAAATGAAGTATGTAACCGGCCAAATTATATTTGCAGTTTACAATGTATAAAAGATTAATTAAAAGAAAAAAGCAACTGGAGAAAATAAACTGTTACGTTCATTATTTTAGTAATAAATATTGTTATTTTTCTTAATTAATTCGTTGTAATTATTAAATTTTATAGCACTTCATGAGGAAAGTTTCTTGACAACTTACGCGTATGTATTCACATCTTCTCCATCCATGTTTATCCACATTTTCTTTTGTTTATGTTAGCACTGCCTGATTCGCAGTGTTCGGTTTCCAGTCAAACTCTCTTTGATATAGTCTGACTTGTGCAGGGCATCATTTGTGTGTTCGTGGAAATATTAATTGTGACGGATTGGGATTGCTGACGTCATCGGTGAGGAATTTGGTACTAGGCGTTTACCTCTTTCTTACCCCTACTCTCTTTCTGTCCTTCCCTTTTCTTACAGGGTTTTCCCCTGTTTTCACTTTCTCGTGTTTCTTCTTCAACATTCTCTTGAAAAATTACGTTCATAATAATTGTGGCTGACCTTGTGCTTTCTTTGACATCGTAAAAACAAGAAGTATAGTTTATTTTCAAATTAATGAGAGAGAGAAAAGGAAAGGGTTTAGTGGGATTTCGATTAATGGGGGTTGTTGCTTGGAGAAATAAGGAGGAGTGAGGAATTGCATTAATGTCCTTGAGTGAGTGAGTGTTGGTCCTCTTAACACTTGCCCTCTGTTGCTTGTCCCTGTATTATTCAGTGGCTGTCCCTCGTCTGTTTTTAACATCCCTCTGTGGTCGGTCTCTATCCTCTCTTTTGTGTCTTTGTGTTAGCCTCCCTGATATTTAATTTAAGCGCCACCACGGACAAGTCCTCCCTCCCTCATCCCCTTTCACTTGCCGTTTTCTTCTTTGTGTCTGTGTGTGTGTGCGCGCACGGAGCAATTAGCGACACAACACAAAGTTGCGGTCTCCTCCTCCTCCTCCTTATCCTTGTTGTATTCTTAGCAACGTCACTGAGGGATAAAAACAGGAGTTTCTCCCTCGTATTCTCTCTGTGTTACCTAAACGCTACTTGCCCTGAATTCCTCTTTGACTTTCAGTCTGTACCGCGTCTTTTTTTATTTAGTGATTCCACGTTTCTTTAATCTAACTATTCCAAAAGAAAACAAAACATTCATGATAATTTCTTGAACTTATTTTATTTTCCTTCTTCGTCTGTTGATTTCCTCTTTCGTTGTTGATCTTCGTTCTCGCTTCCTTCATATGGTTCTTTTTTTATACTGTCACTCTATATTATCATTTTATATTCAGTTCTTCTTCAACACGATTTATTCCTCCACCACATTCACCCTAATTTATCCTTAGAGATCTTTTTCTCTCCTGCGCCTCCAAGCTTTACCTTACTCTCCCTGTATTTACTTGTTTCTTTTTCTAAATTTTAAACGCATAAACATTTATGAACATTTCGATAATTTAATGCAATATAATAATAAATATTAGTAGTGTTTTCTGACAAATTGACAGGATTTTTTATTTAGAATGAAAGATAATGTCAGATAATTGACGTACTGAATTTTTCTTTCATAATTCTTTCTTCTGCTGTATTTCTTTGTATTTCCCCTACTCATGGTTTTTCCCCATTGTTTGGTTTTTGAATTATTTTTCTCTTTTCTTTTTCGTAGTTATTGTTTGCTCCACCTTTCTTTGTTTGCTTCTTCTCCTCTTCTCTATTAAAAACTATTCGTACCAAAAATAAATAAATAAATACTCACCAATAAATTAAAATCGTTATAGATTAATTGATAATGAGAACGAATGATTAGGAAGAAAATTAAGAATGGAAGAATCAGAAATTGTTTAAAATTTTAAAGGTGTTTTATAAAATAAAGTGAAAAATAACAAATATTAAATTAAAAGCAAAAAAGGAGGTAGGGAAATAATTAATGAATTCTGTTAAATTAGTATTTTTTTAAAATGCGAGGTTTTTTATTTCACCCTATATCTTAATTTTATATTCAGCTTCCCTTGAGGAAGATTCACTTACTTCACCAGTGTCAGAGTGGTTTATCCTTCTTCCCTTTGTATCTTTCTTCCAACACTGATGGACTCTTTTGCGTCTTACACCATTCTTACCCTTTTTTCTATGATTATCATTTTTTTCACTTTGTAATCTGTTTTTATCCTCTACGTTATCATTTTTTTAAAATTCAGTTCGTCTTCTGCATGGTTTATTACTCTGCCACAGTCTCCCAAAGTTTTTTTTCCTATTTTGTTGGTTAATAGTTGGCGACGTCCAACTGTGTGTGTGTTTGTGATGGCGTCTTGGAGGTTGGTCGCTGTGCTCGAGTTCGATTCTCTGGGCCTTGTAATTGGCTAATGCACCGCGATGTTGCTTTGAAGTCTCTCTCTCTCTCTCTTTGTGTGAATGTGAAAGAGGGGGGGGGGAGAGAGAGAGTCACAGGTGTCGGGAGTTAATCAATCTGTCTTACGGCAATCGCCATTAACCTCTAGGGACAGAATTTCATCTCTCACATCACCTCTCATCAACATCTCTCTCTCTCCTCTATCTACTATCTAATATATATATATATATCTTTCTCCCTGTCTGGAAAAACACCACAAATTTTTTTCTCGTGATACGAGGTGATGCTATGAGAGGTCGTCTGAAATTCTCTAAGGTGAAATCTTTCTCGACAGGAGTGGGTTAAAACCACTTTTCCCGTCATTCGGAACGCCGTGAGAATAGTACTCAAAATCCCGACCTTCCTGATGCAGGTTTTTCTAATTTTCCCTGCATTTCCTTTAGGTGAATCACCTTAAATTATAGTCCGGCCAACCCTTGGCTACTTTACTTTATCATCCACATCCCTCCTTTCCAATTCCCCTCCTATGCTATTAAAAATTAGTTTTCTGGATCACCCTCAGGTAGAAAAAACCCTTTCTGGATAATTCTCTGAACATGCGCTCCTTTTGCCTGTTTGTAAACCATGAGACTCGAAAAATGTACTCCAAGGACTAAATGTTTAAAGACTAATTATACAAACGATAATAATAACCTTTTTTTAATTTTTGATAATTGATAATTAAGTATTATGTATTTTTACTGTTGTTTCCCTTTAAATTACCTTCAATGACCACAGAATTTTGCGGAAATAGCAAATTTACAAATTTTTGTTAAAGGTGGGGGTGGGGGAGCGGGATAATATTTAGAAACGTACTAGAATTTTCGGGGGGGGGGGAACTCGGTGAGATGAGGAGAAATAATGACGTATATATGTATACCCTCATTTTCCTCCAATTTTTCTCTAGTGTCTCTAATTATATATAAAAACAAAGCGATTGACCCAATGTACGAATGTGGGTAAATATTCCTTTTTAAAACTGGTCAATAAGGGAATGTGAAAATTTTGTGAAAACTAGCACCTCAAATATTCTAAAATTGAGTTATTTTTGTGATGTCTCTAATTATTCCTTTTTTATTTTTTTTATCATCAAACGGCCACCGGGAAAATGACTATCGCTAATAGGATATATGTATTTAATTTTGTTTAGAGAAAAATAGATCGTAACCTCTATATGGGTGTTTTTTTATCCTGTCTGACTATTTGTTGACATACAAACACACACAATCAGAGAGAGAGAGAGAGAGAGAGAGTCACGTGTGTATATATAAAGAGTGAGTGTGATACGCCTGGATTGGCAGAGTGGAGTGCGGGGAGCTAGGTTAAATAATTTGCTCTGCAAGGGAATTAAACAGGCGGCGATCATCAGGCTAACAGCATTAGCGGCCACACTGTTGATGGAATTATTGTTGGTCGACGGCCCCCAAAATAACGCCACCGCCACGGATTACCTAGGCCCAAAGGAGATCCAAACAAGTCAACAGGGACTCGGAGAAGAGAAACCTTCAAACTAATTGAATCGACCCCGTGGACTCAGGGAAAGGGAAATAATGAGGGGGGGGGGGGGAATTGAACATGGGTTAAAAAATCAGTGTTAGTTAAAAAGAAACCTTTTTAAAAATAATTAATAAATAGGTGGTTAAAATATTTTATTAAATAATCGTTAAAATTATAAATATTATTTGAAAAGGAAAACGAATTTGGAAAAAAGTAAAGCATAGAGCTAGGTAAATTGTATTTTAAAATTTTTAATTATAAAAAATTAATTAAAACTAAATCCAATTGCACAAAACAGAATGTTAAATTATATTTGGAAATTATTTTAAAACTCATAAAGAATTATACGAAAAAATTAAAAAATGAAAGATAAATGTAAGGAGGAATATAATAAAAACTTAAACTGAAGAAAAAGCCAAAAAAATTGGGTAGTGATGTGTCTCCCGTTTTTTTTCTGGTTAATTTATTCGATTTCAGTTGTCTTCAAATTCATCTGAAAATATTTAATTTTTCTTGACAATAAAAAGACTGTTCCCAGATTTAAGTTGAACCCCATTTTATTAGTTTCTCCCTGCAATTTGTTTCTCTTTTTCAATTATTTTCCGTAACTCAGAAAGTTTTGGTTAATTTTTAAAATGTTCTGTAATTATTTTTAAAGAAATTGTAATTGATTCCCAATTTAATTGATCCATTTCTTTACTACATTTTTCACTAAACTTTCTACTTTTAATCGTTGTTTAATTATTAGTCAATTTTATAATTCGTTTTTCTTAATTTAATCCTCCCAAAATACGTGACCAACATTTTAGTTGTATTAGTTTTATTTTCCAATTAATTTTCCATTATTTTCTCCTTTAAATACTTTTTCAAAACATTATGTGTAATTCTTCTTATTTAGTTTAAAAATGATTTCCGAGTTTCCTTTTAATTTATCTTTTAAAACATGAAAAACAATTTACCAGGGTCATGTCTTTATTTATTATATTTATTTTACTTTTAATTGATCTTTATACCTAGTAACGTTTATTTAATATTAAAAATATAATTTACCCGCTTTGTTCCTCCGGTTCTTTGGTTTACTTCTCTAATTAGTTTTCTCTTCCAGTAAAGATTTTCTTTTTAAAATTATTAGTTGTATAACCATTGTGCATATCTCTTCCTTCAATTATTTTAATTTGTAATACGTTTAGTTAGTTTACTTCTAAAGGTTCGAAGATTACAATAGAAAGGTCTCGAGGAGTAGGAGGAGGAGGTATAAGGCTATGCGATGAAAGGGAGGGAGACGAACAGACAGAAAGGAGTTGATTGATTACCTTGGCGTGTCTGACGCACAGCAGCTGCAGATTTTACCATGAGGGAAGCGATGGAGGAGAGAGAGAGAGTTTATAAAAGGGAATACATTATAACCGCTTTAGTCTGAAGAGAAACCGGGCGCGATTCTTGCTCGTGAGATTGTGATCTCTGGGAAGAAGAGAATCGGAGGAAAAGTATCGGTGATAAGAGCTTCGATTTGTCAATAACACGAACAGGAGGACAAAGGCCAAGTCATTTTCCCTCCCTTTCCATAGCAACTAGGGGTTATCTTTAGAACCGGCGCTCGTACTTTAACAACCCTCTTTTGTTACTTCTTGGCCCTGTCGACAAGGTTTACCTTCTTTTCTTTCTCTACAAACAAACTGTGAATTGAGGACAACGGTTACCCGAAAGATGTTCTTACAGTGGGCATTTATTATAAAATATATTTTATTTAATGTATAATTAGTATTGAGCGTAATGATTAATAATATTTACACCACGGTTGGAGCGCCAAAATTTTATTCAAGTTGAAGTTGGCTGTTTACGTCTCGTTCTTTTCTGGATGCAGTGCTGCCACATCATATGTGAAAATTTATTTAAAATCAATAGTACGGCGTCTTCAAACTCAGATAACAGGAAATTGAGAGCTGATTGTAATGTACTTTCCAAAAGTTAAGGAAATTGGAGTTTTCACGTAGAATTCTACAGCGACCCTCACACATAGATGTCCAGCGGTTAAGTGTCCTTAGAGATTCTCCCTGCTCGGAAGCTTCCAGAAAATCTCCTTTGATCCAACCAGCTGTCAGCTCTCAATCGATCCGGTTCACCGATAAAAATGTATCTTTGTCACAATCGGGACTAACTTGCTGTGCATCGCTCAGCCCAACACCCGCGGGTGACAATATGGCGTCGGAAACTTTGTCCTGTTAGACTATAATAAGTCTAAATCGTTACGGCCGGGACAATGATTAAAATTTAATTAAACATATCTACATGAGTGTAAGAAAGGAAAATTAACCTGATGAATAAATAATGCGATGCCTGCTTCTTTCAATATGCTTCGCTAAATAAGCATCAGAGTTGAAAATTACTCCTGATAACAACTTAGATTCTGTACGGAAACTGTTGTTTTTTTTGCACAGCGGGGTGGCGAAAATAGTGTAGAGGGGATTGTTGTAGATGGCGCCACCTCGTCGAGCGTCAATGTCAACCACCACGAGTTTGTTTTCCTCTCATTGTTGGTGGAGGAGCTTCCCCACACATTTGTTGACGTGTGTAAACCCCGGCAGCGACAAGTGCTGCCAACTTAAAACAATAACTGCTGCTGAAGGGTGAGAGGACGACGGAGTGGGGGTGTTTTGTGGGCTGTGTTGCGATTCTTTGTCTCTCTCTCTCTACAGCTAGCAAGTGTTTCAAAGTTATCACACACTGACTGACAGTGTTGCAACAATCTCTGTATTCTCACCCCGGTGAGGGAGATGTGACGCCATTGTTGGAGGTGACACAACAGAGACGGATTAGATCCGACGACAGCTTTCGAGAGGCTCATAGTGACTGTAATTTGTATAAAGTTTAAAAAAATTGATTGTTCCCATTTATTTTCCCGGATCTTTTAGTATTCGTTTACTTCTTCCGTGAATCTAATTGTTTTTAATTTATTAATTTTTTCCCATAATCAGTTTGCTTAGGTTTTTTTAAAACTCTTTACCAATTTCAATTATGCGGTTTCTTTATTTTTCCTTTGTTTTATTTGCTCTCTCTTTTAATTATACTTTATTTCGCTTCAATTTCTTTAAATAAATTTTTAACCGTATTTATTTCCCCTTTATTTTGTAAAATGTTTTCAAAAATTTAATTTATGAGCTTTGTTTTGCGGTTATTTAGTTAATTCCCCCACTACTTCGTTTCCTTATAAATCAATATAAATTCATTACATTTTTTAATTTACTGATCCTAATTTTTCTCAGGGAGTTTTTCTGTGCCTTCGTTTCCGTATTGTGAACTGAGTTGCGACAAGATGGCGGATGGTCCATCACGTGGAACATAGTGTTATTCTTTTCCCCGAATTAAAATACGGATTTAGTGGTTGTGAGTGACTAGTTGAGCGGAGAGGATCATGGGCGACGTGTGTGGCTTTTTAAAATGCGAAGGGGTGGTTGGGGCGGGGGGGGAGGGGGAGGGGGAGAATCCAGCGCATTGGCAGCTGCCAATCAACGTCGTCACTCGACCAATAAACGTCACCCTCGGCATCATCAGCCACCACACACGAGTTGTTGTCTACAACACGCAAATCACGTTCACGATTACCAGGAACAAACGCCCGCCCCCGTCCCCCATTATTTGATGTACGTTTTAGGGTTTCTCCTCCAGTAGCGCTCCTTGAAAGTTGTACTGAGTTACAATTTTTATTTGGAATAACAGGCTACGTGAAGGTTATCCTGAAACAGCAACTCCCATTTAATAGTATAGGAAGGGAATTGAAAAGGAAGGAAGAGCAATATTTTTTCTGTTTTGATCTGATCCGCTCTATTTGGGGTTGGCAGGGAGAGAAAAGTTTCTCTTTATCCTCCCCATGTAAGTTTTCTCTCTGTCTGCATTCTCCCTATGTGTTTCTCTCTATTTCTTTCTGTTTCTGTCTGTCGATTTTCCTTATGCCAGTAATGTTTCGTTGTATTCTGTCTCCTTCATTTCGTTTCTCTGTATTATCTATTTGTTTGTCTGTTTCTCTCTATGTGTGTATGTCTCTTAGTCTTTCTGTCTCTCTCTCTCTCTCTCTCTCTCTCTCTGTCCGTTTTTATATATTGCTGTTTCTTTCTGTAAATTTCTTCATCTTGTCTATTTATTTGTATACTCTCTAGACAGTTTTTCTGCCTCTGTTTGTTTGTTTTGTCTCGCTGTCAGTTTCTCTGTATTCTCTCCCTATTTCTCTTTCTCTGTCGATTTCACCGTTTATTTCTTTGTATTCTCTCAATTACGATTTCTCTGTCTCTCTGTTTGTTTGTTTTCTCTATCTTCTCTTTCTCTCCGTTTCTCTATAATCTTTCTCTGTCGATTTTACCGTCTATTTCTTTATATTCTCCGAATACGAATTCCCTGTTGTTTGGCTCTCTCTCTCTCTGTGTGTGTGTGTGTCACTTTCTCTTTCTTAAACAATATTCCTTCTAAATTTCATGATTAAATCTTAAATATTTTTTAGAATGAAAGATTATATTGAGTATTGCATTTTAATCAAAATAGAAACATTTAACATGTAATCATGAACTGTAGAACGAAATGTTTTTAGAATTTAATTCCGCTGATGAACTCATTTATTTAAATAATTTTGTTTCTTATTTAATTGACCCCTCGAACGTAATCTTGCTAATTTATAAGCTTCAATTCGGATCATAGGTAATGTAGTTGTTCCTTCCCTTCGTCGAGAAGTTTTATAACTTTATAAAGAAGTTTGGGGAAAGCTAAAAAGAAGAAAAAACAATTCCGTGTGAAATACGAATTTTAAGCAGGAGAATTAATAAATGCGTGAAGGCTTTGGAAAAGAAATTACGAAACCCTCTGCTGTAATATTCTCTGTGATAGTAATGTACGAGTGAGAGGGATCCTGTGATTGATTTCGTCTCTCTAAATTTTCAATTACAGATCTTTTCCCCTCTCTCCTCCTCCTCCTTTAGACCTCTTTCAGAATAAATTAAGTTCAATAGTTGGAGGCGGAGGAAGGGAGGAAGTCGTCGTCGAGAAGAAGTAGAATAGATCCTTGAGGGATTGAATCCAGAATAGGGACTCTCGTGAAGTGGATAATAAAGGGCTAGTTATCTTAATTACCGCCTTGAGGATATAATTAACTGTTTAATTTTTTTAAGATTGATCCATATTCGGGTTATCATATTTTTAAGTAATGGTCGAAGCTGCAGCTTCCTCCTAATGGGTACAGCGGCCATTGCTTCGTAAATCTCGGAGAATAAAATTTTTTGTTTCATGAGATGTCAGTCAATTTTTGTTGTTGCTTTGGTGGTTTACCGTAACCTCCAAAACTGTCTTCTTGTGACTGTGGGATATTTTAAAACATATTAAAACATTTATAAAAATATTAAGTTTTATATTAAAATTATGTTTTTCGGGGAAACCCACCTTTCAGGAAAAATGACCCCTCGGGATATTGACTTGTCGGGAAAACGTCCGTCGGGATATTTTCATCGGCCTAACGTGCATCAGGATGTTGTACTAGACCCATTTTTTAAATAGAGACTTTATGAACCCAAGTGACATGAAACGAAGCGACTGTTATCATTTTGCGTAATCGACTTTTCCCTGGCCGAGGAAGAAAGCATGAGCGTGGTGGTGAGTGAAATTTCTTGCCAGCCGCCATATTTTCCGTGTTGTCTAGCAGCGTTTTCATTAGCAGCGCCCAAACTCCCCCGTATTATCCAATTACGTCGTGGACTGCTTAACGAGCCAGTTAAGCGCTTCCCCCCCCCCCCCTCTCTCTCTCTCTCTCTCTCTATGACCAGATTCTTCGTAATGGAGACTCGGCTCTCGCTGGTCACTCAACTACTTAACTTGGAACACTGCGGGAGTGATTTCTCTTTCCCCCCTCTTCTTCACTTCCTCCACTCGATTAATGTGCTTAGATCCTTAGTGTCCTTTACTTCCACTGTGGCTGACAAAAAATATTCATGGCACGTTTACGACAAATTTTTCCTCTACAGTCGGTTACTTCTCTTACATTTTCTCATTAACCCTGATTTCCACACTATTCTCAGCTATTGTTATGAAACTCCCTATGTCTTCCTATGTCGCCCTATGTCTTCCTCCCGTCTCCCTTGCCGAAAGCGTTTGAAATTAAACACAGACATCATCAAGGGAAACACCATTAATCTCACTGACCCCGAAAAATACAGGGTATCCGTTTCAAATTCACATATTATAAAAAAAACTACTGGAGACATGACTGATTATTCGTAACCACAAATTTTTGACTTGTAAGGTATACTTGTGTTTTTTAAATAAATTATTTTCGAGTAGTTACGTAACTTTTCTTTTTATATATCGTGTACTTTAATATGGGTGGTTGCAACGGGACCCCCTATATTGCAATTATAAAGGACCAAAATTACAATAAAAACCTACAAGTAAAAAGGGGACTGTTCTTTATTCTACTTCTTCTTCTTCTAGACGGCGACGAAAACGATTTCCTCCATTACTTCTTCTCTAGTATTGAACTTAATTTATTCCTAAAGACGTTAGAGAAAAGTGAAAGGAGAAGGTGGGGGTAGGAGATCTGTAATTCGAAATTTTTATTTCCTTTCTTTGGTATGATTTCTTTTCTCTCCATTCCTAATTTCGTCTTCTTTTATTTCATTTATAATTATTTATTCTTCATATATTCTATAGTTTCTATTCGTTTATTAATCAGTTTACTTTCAATGATACGCATATTTTCCCTTCATTTCATTTAATATTTTATGCATTATACATCTTCCTTCTTATTTCTTTCTATAATATATTTGTTCCCGTTTACTTTGTTTTATTTTTGTCTTTTATATTTAATTATTTCCGTTTTTTTCGCAATTTCTATAGTTTCTGTTTTCCTTAACCTCTCCCTTTCGTATTCATAATCTTAATTTTTCCCCAGTTTTTTATTAAATTTATTCGTCCTATTTCGTTTCCATTTTATTCCTTTCTATATTTTTTCTCTGTTTATTTCAATTTTTATGCAATACAAAACTGACATTTAACTTTATTCAATATCATTCTTTTCGTTTTCTTTATTTGCATAGTTTCTTTTTCTTTTCTGCTTTGTTTTCTAATTCCCATTTTGTCAAAATTCCTTCTCCGTTTCTTCATTTGTTCGTACTTCTTTATTATCCGAGTTTCGTTTTCGTTTATTTTCATTTTGTTTCTCTGAAATTTTTTCCTACCTCATTTTTCTGTAATTATATCTTTGTTATTGTTTTAGTATTTATTTATTTCCGTTTGTTTCCGCTTTCTTCGTCGCTCATTTTATTTATTTATTACTTGGTCCTCAAAGTTAATTTTTACATCCACCTTCGTTGTTATTTCATTTTAATTACTTCTTCTTATTTATTCACCTATTTCCTTTAAGTGGTTCGTACTATTCCATTCAATGTTTTAGGTACTACAACTCTCCTGTTTTTTAAGATTCCAACGTCCCCGTCCAAATGCTTCAGTTTCTTATGTAGTTGCGGTTATCCACGAGTTGTAAGGAATAGCGTGAACAATTTATACAGTTTTTATTCATTTATTAACCTATTTCCTAAGAATTCCTTATTTGCAATTCACGAAATAAATATCTGATAAGTTTTTAGGATGAACAAGACAAAATGTCCAAGAAAAAGCTTCATAGAAGACCGAAATATGATGATGAAACGTCGAATCAACTAAATGAAAACTTCGTCCTCATCTGGTCGCTAAGTTGTATAATTTAATTGTTGTGGGAAATAAAAAAAGATGTGAGTTGATTGGCTGCTGTAAGTTGTTATACTTGAAACATTGTCAGAGTGCAGTGATCGTTCTCCGGAAAATTTGGTCCAAGGAAAAGCCATTTTTTGTTTTGCGTTGTAAATACCGTTGTGAGATTGGAGAGTTGTGTGGCTTTTGCTGAGAGGATATGAGGGTGACCCCCGAGGGATGGAGACGGACGTGGAGGTTCCTCCCGAGGGGAAAGACGCGGCCTGAATCGCCAGCCTGGGATTCCTGCAATCTCACAGCGAGGGAAAATAAGAAGATGGCGCGCTTCTGATTCTTCATGTTATGGAGAGGGCCAGGGAGGGAGCCTGGGGTTAACCTCTGTATTCGTGAATCTTTAAGATTCTGCCGACCAAATTTAGGGTTATTTTAAATAAACATGATTGGTCACAACTGATCAACGTTGAACGCTCCATTTGGAATATTTTTTCTGTTGTTTGATCCGAGTCTTGAAAGATTGTTTGGTTTGTCCAATGTAACAAGCAAGCTAAAGTGTTGTTTGTTGTCGTTTGTGCAGCCGGCGTCCCTGCCCGTGACCTCGCGGGCCTCGTGGGGGAGAAAGTCTCCCTCCCGTGCGTGGTGGACACGGCCCGCTGCAGCGCCCTCCACTCCATCAAGTGGTACAGAGGCTCCGCACGCATCTTCGTCTTCAGCGAGAGGGCCAACATCGCCAGGGCCGAGGGAGACTACACGGAGAGGTAAGGCACTCTCATCAAATCAAAGGAACCGACATTCAATTAAGAGAGAGGCAGAAGGTTGTGGGAGATTCCTGAAGGAACCCATGTCTTCTAAATTATTAGAAGGGTTATTTTTCATTTTAATTATTTAATTTTAACCTAAGTTTTACAAGCGTCGAAACTCCTTGAGGTAACGACCCGAAGGTCTGACCTCACGACATCGAAACATTTATTGAAGTAGCCGCTGGCTTTAGAGTCAGATGGAAGATTCAGTCTTTACATTTGGTCACGGCTGAGACTTTCCCCACAGAAAGATCAGTAAACTCTGATGCGTTAGTTTTAGTGACTTTCGGCCAGACGTGTGGACCCCGGATTTTCCAGCTAGAATATTTAAGTGGAAGACCTGTTGGGTAAAGTCGTGGATTTTTTGCCGGCAGGGGGAGGAGAAACGGAGGTTTCGCGGTTGGTTTGAGTTAGTTGTTGAGTTGTCATGGAGACAAAGGGATGAGTGGCCGTAGTTGTTGAGTAGTGGAGAAGAGTGGGAATTAGTAGTGGAAGTTAGCTGCGGAGAGATGAAGAATAGAGTTGTAGAGTGGTTGTTGAGCGGGCAATTTGAGTTAGTTGGAAGAATGATCATTAAGGATGATTTGTTGAGAAGTTTGGAGGAGGTGTTCAGCCAGCGGTAGCAGTTGTCCAATTCCAGAAGCTGCCTCTTCAATGGTTACAAAGGTTCGGCCAGATCTACCTTCGAGTGCAGGTGTCGGCAACGTACTAAATCGTATACTGAAAGCCACAGTAGGAACTGCCACCATCAAGCAGTGTTCAGAACATAAAGACCAGGTATTTGAGCCCCACCAATCTACTGACTGACACAATCATTTTGTTTCAACTTTTAACAAATATGAAGTCAATATTTTTTTCTAAAATGTATATATATATATATATATTTTTTAAGGTGAAAGGAAAATTACTTTTTATTTTATTTCATTTGTTGTTTTCTTGTGTTATAATTTTAAATTTTTCTTATTCTTTACTCTACTTACTAAAGTTTTTGGGGGGTTAACAGGCTACATGAGGGTGATCCTGAAACAGGCAACTCCCCTTTAATAGCATATGAAGGGAATTGAAAAGGGGGGATGCGGAAGGTAGAGCAAGGGAGCCAAAGGTTGACTAGGGCCCTTCGGCTGTAATTTAAGGATCCTACCCTGTGTTTCACCTGAAGATATGCAGGGAAAATCCTAGAAAACCTGCATCAGGTAGGTCGGCCATTGGGTACTATTCTCACGACCTTCCGAATGACGGGAGTCGAATTTGCTGTTGGGTCGCAGCATTCCCTTCTCCGTAAACAAGAAACCCTATAAAACGTTACTTTCCGAATTTGGCTGACACTCCTCTTCTTCTTAGAGTTAAATAGGATTTTCAGTTGCACTTTTAAAAGTAATTTAATACAATATAATGATAGGATATATAACATAAGAATATTAAAACTACAATACGTCAATTATCTGGCAAAGAAGTATTAAAAATCATCCAATTAAGCAGAAAAAACTGTAATTAATATTTAGTTAATATAATTACGACGTTTTGTCCATATTTGTGGATTTCATCAGGTACTTTTGCGTCTTGGACTGTGAACTGCAATTCGGCCGATCGCAGTCTTCGACGCAAAATTATTAAATGGAGTTTAAATTTTATAAATAATTTGAATTAATAATTAAGAGAAAAAGGGAAAGTTAAAAGGAATAAGGAATCGTGGAGGAAAGATAGTAAATACATGTGCAAAGAAGGAGAAGAAAACATTTTATATCGTGGCAATTCCTCGACGCGGAAAAAAATTGAAGAGTAAATTTATGGAAATTTTCCTCCGGCGTAAATAATTTCTTCATTCTTCTTCATTTTGTGAAGCAGTTTTCCCACCCCCCTGTGGATTGTGCTTTATAGAGTCTGTCCGTGTGTGTGGCTCGTTTATCTCCCTCTCAGATCTTTAACAGTGCAATTAATTTTGGAGGCAGCGGCGATAACTACTAAACTCTGTGTTTGTGGTCAAACGGACATGTTCCCGATATTATTACCACCGGAGAGTAATCAAACAGCCACGGATGATGACGACGATGATGACGATGAAAAGCACCAGCTGCATGCACTAATCACCTCGCCCCTGGGAAATACATGTTACTTTACATCCACTGTTTCTTCTTTAAATTTCTGTCCTTACTTTCTAATTACCATTTTTGTATTCCTTTCCCATTTTTTCGTTGGTTCTTACTTTCTTTAACCAGATCAGCTTCACCCCCTCATTATTCATTTTACTTTCTTTATTTTTTGGTTTATTTTCCCTTCTAGATCTCTTTACTTTCCCTCTTTATGTCTAGTTTCCTATTTCGATCTTATTTCTATTCGTCTGTCGTTCCTTCGCCATATCTTCTTTCTGTGATTCTAATTATTTCTCTTCAGTGAGCTCTAAGTTTTCTCTTTCCTTCGCTCTCTCCGCCTCCCTATTGTCCGTGTTGCAAGTGTTCGTCAATTATTTAGGCTTTCTTTTCTATTCATTTCTCCAATTTTCCTTTATTTTTTTGGCTTGTAATTGTTATTAAATTTTAGTTTAAATTTTCTGTTACAAAAGCTGTTTCTTTTCCTTATTTTTTTCTCTCTCATGCTTTAAGAAACACGAATAAAGAACTTGGAAAATAGTGAGAAAATTACTGACGAAAATATAAGCAAAAGAAACATCTTTGTGTCACAGAAAATATAAACTTAAATTTAATAACAATTACAAGTTCCCTTTATTTATTTCATCTTTTTATCGTTTACTTTCATTTTTCCTCCGTTAATAAGTTTTGTCGTCGTCTTCTCTTTTCTCCTAATTTCTTTCTCCTCGTTCCTTTGTCTTCATTTTCATCCTTCTCATTATTTTACTTTATTGTACTATGTGCTTTATTTCTATCGCACTCTCCATTTTTCTAATTCTTTGTTTATATTTATTTTATTTAAGCTGTAAATTATAATTAACTCACCATTTTCTTTTGCTGTCTTTATTTCTTCCTGTAAATATTACGTGAGGATGATTGTGGGGTTGATGGTGAGATTACGGAGCCTGTGACTATTGCAGTTGTTCCTCTCCTCGCATTTCCGGTACAGACCGGATATTAGCCGTTGTTAGCGTTCCCCTGTTAACCTACG
This sequence comes from Eucriotettix oculatus, assembly GCA_034510155.1. Classification (NCBI taxonomy): domain Eukaryota; kingdom Metazoa; phylum Arthropoda; class Insecta; order Orthoptera; family Tetrigidae; genus Eucriotettix; species Eucriotettix oculatus. The sequence continues at coordinate 21,281,529 of CM067381.1, read as the reverse complement.
TTACACTTAACCTTGATTTTCCCTTTACCCTTACCCCAAATATGCATAGGTGTGCGTCGATTCTCCATTAGGCAAACTCCGGGAGCCTGGATTTCTTTTTATCGTCCACTCTTAAGATTCGGAAATTAACTTTCCTACTAGCAAGATATGGCAGCAAGTGACGTCACGCCTCCATCACCATCACTGAGAGAAATTAAGAACAAAAGGATATAATTTAATGGTACAAAGAAAGAAAACGTAAAACACAGCATACAAAAAATAGAGAGAGAGAAAAAAATAACAAGAATGTTAAATCCTTTTTTTAATGTATAAATACAATAAAAACAGTAAATGAAAAAGGAGAGATAAATACAAGTATAAGGAAACCCAAATAAAGTAATAGTTTAAACAGATATGTTCTTTACGACTTTCATCAAGTAATTGAAGGGTTCAAGAAACCAAAGAAGTCCTCCACTGTAGGTTAATTATTTTCTTCAGCAACCGAAGGCTTCTGGGAAATAGTTTGATGATATATTTAAATAAAAAATTGAACCGAAATGGAGGAGAATAATTATAATAAGTTCAACGGAGAGAGCGCGAAAAAAATAAAAAGATACAGAAAAGAAGGTTGAAAAATTATGGAAACCTTTTTTAAGTAACGGAGGCGAAAGAAGGAGATACTAAATATAAATCAAATTTCAACGAAGAATAAATAGAAACTGATAGTAATAAATCATAAAAAGTAAAATGATAGGACGGAGATGAAATGTTAAGAAAATGGTAATTAGTGAAAAAAGGTCCAACTGAATGAAACAATCTGACAAATAATAAACATACCAATGAAAACAAGGAACATTTTAATAAATCTATTCTTCAAGAAAATATGGAGATTTGTACCACATAAAACTGAGGAAATTAAGAAATTGAAATAAGGAGAAACGTTTCTACAAGGAGAAAGAATAATTATTATTAGGAAATTGGGAACTGAATAACACGAAGGAAGAAGATAAAATGTTAACTTAATGTTTCTTAATGATTAAAAGAGAGATGGGAGAAGGAGCAACGAAGCAAAATGAAATTAGTAAATTAAGTGTGTGTCGATGTCGCGCCTCATCATGGCGGCGGTTGTTAAGGGAGGAAGCTTGCAGAGTCACGCCTGCGGTATTAAGACGACGTCGACGAGGCGTGAAACGTCACGTTGAAAATCTCTCTTCCTCGCGAGAGGAACAACGCCACGCATAAAGGAAACAACAACAACAGGGAAGGGGGGATATGTATCTGTAGATGACGTCATCAGGGTTTAGATCTGGCTTCCTTTTATGGTTGTAAAAATTATCTGTAGATAATGCTAAGCAAGTGTTCTGTATGGTCAAAAATCCTTTAAACATTAATATTTCTCATTCCTTACATTATTTCACATTTTAGTATTTGGGGAGATCGGTATAGTTGTCAGGTGCTCTCTTCCTTTATGATTTTATTTATTCCTTTTTTTATTTCTTATCTTCTTTTCTATCATTCTTTCCTTCTATTTTGTTTCTTCCTATTGTCGGTCTTGCTTTCTTTCTTCTTCTTTCCTTTTTATATTTTTCTTTATATATCTGAGTTCCTAGTTTCTTTAAACTTCTTTCTATTATCACTTTATTATATAACTTTTCCTTTATATAATGCCTTTTTCTCGGCTTATTTCTTTGTCTTTCTTTCTCTTAATTTTTGTTTGTTTTCCGTCCCTTGGTCTTTATTTGCTTCCAACTTTCTTTGTTTCTTTTTTTCTATATTTCTTACTCTTTCCGTCTACCTTTTCCTTTTCTCTTTCGTTGTTTCTTTCTCTCTCTGTTGCTTTAGGATTTTTTTCCTTCTGTTCTTTGTCATATGCTATTTTATTTAAATCTTTCTTGATTTCTTTATTTTTTCATTTCATTTATGTACGTTTGTGTTACTCTTCCCGCTTGTCTTTCTTCGTTTCTGTTTTGTTCCTTCGTTTCTATTTTCTTCCTTTAATTACTCATTTTCTCTTTTTTGTTTCTCCATTTATTTCCTTCTATCTTTCCTCTTTTGTCTTTGTGTCCTTTTTTTCCTTTTCTTTTTTGCTGGTATATTTCTTTACTAAATGAGAAAATGTACAAATTGATCAGATCATTTGCTCAACTATAGAAAAATAAATTGAGGAAGCAATAAAAGACGTAACGAGAAAAGAGAGACAGATTCTTCTTCGCGAAAGCCTTCCTTACTTGTGCTATCCTACTCTAGTTATTACGCTTCCCAAGTAGCAGAATTACTTAATTTCCGTCAAAATATCTCTTCCCGATCTAACAGCCTTTGTTATTCCAGTGTTTCCCATACTACACTCCATTGCCTTGGCTTAATCGTCATATTGAACTCTTTCGCCAGATGCCTGTTTGTCCTGCTAGTCTAAGACCTCCCTGGGAGCTGATGTCTGTGACGTTTCAGGGCGGAGATGAAGTACAACGGCAGCCTGGCGCAGCTGGAGGTGAGGGACCTGCACGTGGCAGACGAGGCCCTCTACAGGTGCGAGATCACCTACATCGAGGTCAGAGACGGCTGCGCGGTGGTCCAGTTCATCAACCTCACCACTCTCAGTAAGTACTATCACCCTCACATCCTTCCAATACAAAGTAGTAAATCAGAAAAATAAGAATACGTCAATGAAATAAAATAAGTAAGTTGGTAAGTAAATCCCGGGAATGGAGAACGAATTTTTATATGCTGGAAACTAGATGTAAAGAAACAACTAAGAGGCAAGAAGTAAAACATGGAAAAACGTAAAGGAATAAATGGCGAGAAAAGGGGGGCTTACATTCCTCTTTGATTGGAAAAGAAACTTAAGAATTAATTACAAGAATTTTTTTTCCTCTGGCTACTAACGTAAATAATATTTATCACCTGTTACTCCATTTTCTTTTTCTCCTGGACCATGAATTTTTCTAATTTTCCCGTCCCATTGATCCATCCTACGTTAAAGAACACGGAAAAATAAATGGGAATAAAAACAAGCCAACGATTATAGAACTTTATGCACAAGTTTATCTCTGGATCTCTATCGTCGACGAAGAAAAGCGGCCAGGAAATTACGGAACCTCTGCAAAGGTACGAAAATTCGCAAGGTGTGAGGGGGGAGGGAAGCTGGCGAGGTAATTGAATGAATGAATATATATACCTCCTCAAGCACCACAACCCCTGAAATATTATTATTGTTATTAGAAAATAAAATGAAGTGAATGAAATTACTTTAGCCTGGTAAAAGGTTGAAAGAAAGTGGGAAGGTAGAAAAGGCGTGGCTAAAGAAAGATTAAAGGAGGGAGCTGGGGACTGTAATTTTATTTACCTCATTTTCTTAAAAAAAAAAGAAGTCAAATAAAACAGACGGCAGCCATTTTATCCTGTGAAGCGAGGGATAGAGTATCTATCCTCCCTCTCTTTCTCTGTCGGCGTTTTCGAGGTGCAAAAAAAATATTTCTTGTGGGACCAAACACGACTTACGACCTTCACTTGTTAACGTCGCACCAGCGACTGACGTCACGAGTTCGAGTCGACTTGCGGTTCATCCCTTGAGATTTTATCGCCCGACATTGTTAAGGTTACCATAAATCATTTTCTGGGTTGAGTGCCGCCTTTGTTAAGCCTTTTCCCCTAAAAACAATAAACTCTGGGTTAACGCTGAGAAATAAGATGATAAAGTCCAGTTACAAAAAGTAGCAAAGCCACTGTTTCTTAATGAGATCCAACTAGCCGTGACCGCGACTGCAGGTGAGACGTCAACACTTTTATAACGTACTCGCCATTAATCAAAAATAAAATCTCATAACTCAGTAGGTGCGTTGTAAGAAAACTCTAAACTGGTTTCAGAAGCGGCGCCCAGGATTAAATAAATTCGTCTCGTGGAATAAGTTTTTGTGAAAATAATTAGGTTACCATTGTAGAACTTCAAATTACTATTTGTTCCTCCTCTTTTTTTACTTCCACTATTTTCTATCTATTTTCAGCCCTCAGTTTAATTCAACATTTTTCTTCAATACGAATTTCCCTCTTCTCTTTATTTTTTATTCCCGTTTTTTCTTGTTCTAACTGTTTTTGTTCCTTTTTGTTACATTGTGACACTTCTCATTGCCCTTTTTTCCCGTGACTTTTTTAAATAAAATTCCATCTTCATTCTACTATTTGTTCTCGCCGAATTTTCTGACGTTATTTCTTTTCCAACTTATTTTGTTGCCTTGAACATTATTTCTTTATTTCTTCTTCTTCCTTTTCTTTTTTTCAAAATTTATTAACTTTTTGTGATCTTTTCAGTTTCCCATAATTTGAAATCTCCACGATATTTATTTTAATAATAAAAAGTCTCCATTCGATTGTTTGCTTTTGCTTTTTATTTATCCGACTTTTTCCGCTCTTCTTATTTTCAGTTTATTTTATTTCTTTGAACATTAGTTTTTTTTCTATTTCGGTTTTCCATACTTTGTAATTAAGGTTTCAGGAAGTTATCTCAACTGGTTTTTCGTTGTTGTTGAAGAAGAGAGTTTCTGAAATTAATTCAGGATGTAGTTGTTGGCCTCTGAGGGTCTTGTAAAAGCTAATAGGTGAGTGATTTGAGGGTTCGAAACGTCAAGGGAACAAAATGCACCCTTGTTAATTTGGATTGAAAAACCCTGGGGCTTTGCCGGAGGGACGTCCGTGGACCAGTTCTCCATGATGCGAGGGAGGAGCGACGCCGTGATTGGCCACGAGCCGTCAGTCATCAGCGGGGGTGAAACCTCCCTTCGTCTTAAACCAATAATAAGGAAGAGCGTGCGTCTGCCTTCCAGGTCCCGGAAGAAGACGAGCGCGCGAATCCCCTCGAGGTTGTCTGCAAATCCGTTTACCACCGCAGGCAGTCAGCGGCAAACCTCATTGCAATTTCTCATCTGCCCATGAAAATTCTATAACCCTGAAATCTTCGGGGGGTGGAGACAGGAAACAACCGCAGCAGAGTTACCTGTTCCTGCTCAGACTGTGGAATCTAGTCTGCTGGAGTATTCAGAACTTCCTCAGGATGCTGCGACCGATGTTCAACCATAATAACGTCACAGTAATTTCATACCACGATCGCTACCCAGTATCCATTATTATCATTCCTTCTTGAACATTTTTGGCAATAATGTCTCGAATCATCTGTACAAATAATTTTTTACGGCGTCATATCGAGTTTCTCCTGTCTCTATTCACGGGTATTTCTTTTATTTTTCCTTTCCGTGTAATCTAAATATTACAGTTGATGACGTCTCAACCTCTCTGTGTTTTCCCTTCTTTAAGAAACTTAATTTTCTGTTTTTCTCTGTTTCTCTCTCTCCATCGGGAGTTTATTTCTTCTATTTGACGCTCCATTCAAAACCGAATATATATTGTAACATGTTATGTCCCAGACAAAAACCATGCAAGCCAGGTTAGGTACCTTGTGAGTTGCACAACAAAGCCCCGGGACATATTGTTGTGGACGAGATGTTGTCGATTGGCTGATGTAAGTGAAAGCGGACGGTCAGGCAGTCATCGGTGGGTTATGGTAGAGGAAGGTCGTGTTTCGTAAAGTTAGGATGAATGAATGACCACGCCCTGTTTGATTATAATGTTTAATATTAATTGAAACTCTAAATTATATAATATATATATATATTGATTTTTTGATCCGTGTAACGCAACCAACTTTGGATGGGAAAGTGTGCGCGGGCTAACCGTCGTTTCAGGGGATTTAAAACGTGCTTCAGTAGCATTGGACCGAAAAATTGAAAAAATGGTGTAGGGGTTGCTGTGGGAGAGAAATGACCTCAGTCTTGCGGGAATTAATCATCCAAGCCCATTTATCGAGGAGGAAACACGCGGCAGGTGAGGGTTGGGAACGTTCCCCGCCGCCACTGACGATGATGGCGCCACCGTCGACGTCGTCGTCCCTCGAATGGAGCGTTAATTTCCGGGCGCTGTTAATTGTGAGCGCACCTGGAAGCCACAATGGAGGGAGGGATGGAAACGTCGTTCTATCTCCCTAAGGGCGGTTAATCCCTTACAGAGAGACGTTCACAGGATCGATCCGATAGATCCGCGCGTCGGTCCAGCGACAGTCTCTAAGCTGTTGAAAAGTAGAGGAAGTGACGTCGTTACCGCAAGAACAATCAAAGCCAAGGGGGGGATTAGTTAAGTCCTCGACGAGGTTTTGAGGATTAAATACGGACGGTGTCAAGATCCCGTGCGAATGGCCGCCGCCCCTATTAAAATGATTATCCCTTCCTTCTTCCCCTGACGACGGATTTACTTAGTGGTGCACGCGTTAGTTAGTTAGTTATCTGGGCAGGTAGTTAGCGCAGTTAGCTAAGATTGGCTGGGTCAGAGTTATCCAGGAATATCCACACCCACCCCCTCTCAACCCTTGGAGGTGGAGATAAACATTTCATCTGGGCCGGTAGAGTCTCTAACATCGATCCCTGGGGAGTTCCTTTCGCCGCTCGCTCCTCCAGTCATTAATGACGCGGTAAATACGTTCCTCGCGCGTTGCTGCGGAGTGATACATGAGGGCGGAAAACACTTGTTTTTTCACTACAGTCACCTCCGATAACAAAAAAAAAGTGGATTTGACTTCATAGACAATAAACGTTTGGTGTTCAACGTCGCTGGACTCTGGACTCCTGAGAAAAGACCAGAATCCTTCACCAGAAGACTATAGGGAAGAGAAAAATATCCTTCAAGAATATAAACAAATCATTAAGACAACATTGCTCAAAAGAACAACAGATTTTCAAAATTAAATATTAATTCGTTGGATTATTAATTTAGTTGATATGACGTCATAGGCTAAAACGTGGAAAAAATTTAAAAAAATACATCCTTTAAGAATCGGTACAGACCATTATGACGATGTTACCAAAAACATACAGCTTTTCATAACTAAATATTTAAATAAATAAAAATACCAGCCAATTTTTTATAACAAAATATATTGACATTAATTTAAGACATATCTACAACGTTTCGTTCACATTTCTGGACTTCATCAGGTAAACTAGAACCAAAAACATTTAATATATTGACGAAAGGTTCGGGGTATGACTTAAATAAATATGGGCAACAATAATGTTTACTAACAAATTAGCCGAAATTTTTATTATTGGTTTATTGAATAAAGATTATTAATTTGGATTCTTATTATGGTGGCTGATGATTAAAAATGGGACTTTGCATCTAATTTTAGAAGACCGGATAAGAAAATATCGGGCATTTGTAGATTTAGAAATATGCCTTTGATAATGGCAACTGGAACATACCATTAAGGATTTTGAAGAGCACAGGAATAAAATGTCGAGAAAGAAAGCTTATACATAACTTCCACAGAAGGCAGTAGCCAGTAATTAGAATTGAAGATCAAGAAAATAAAGCAGAAATCAAGAATGGAGTAAAACAAGAATGCAGTCTGTCGCCAATGCAGTTTAACGTATATGTAGAACAGGCAATGAAGACAGTAAAAAACGGAATATGGAAAAGGAATGATACTGCAAGGAGAAGAAATAAAAACTCTACGCTTTGCCGACGATGTTGTAGTATTAGGGGAGTCAGAAGAAGACTTGGAAACCATAATGGTGGAGAAAGAGTTCAATGTGAGGATTAATAAAGAAAAAACAAGGTAATGAAAGGTAGGGGAAACAGTGGAATAACAAAGGTAGTTAGGTAGGGAAGGGATATTTTCAAGGAAGTTAAGGAATACTACTACTTGGGAAGCGTAACAACTAGAATATGTTAGCACAAGTAAGGAAGAGGAATTTACTTACGGGTAATATAAGTGTGAATATTAGGAAAACGTTGCTAAAAATGTTGGTATGGAGCGTGGCGTTATATGGGTGCGAAACGTGGACGATAGGAGTTGCGGAAAGGAAAAGAATAGAAGCCCTTGAAATGTGGTGCTATAGGAGCATGAGATGAGTGGATAGAATCACTAACGAGGAAGTTCTAAATAGAGTATGGCAGAGAGAACAATATGGAGAACGATGACCAAGAAAAGGGATAGATTAATAGGTCAAATTTTGAGACATGGGGGTCTTGTAAAATTAGCATTAGAGGGACGTGTGTGAGCTGAAAACAGAAGAGGGTAGCCAAGGATGGAATACGTTAAGCAAATTAGGGAGGAAGGGCTACGGAAATTAAAAGGCTTACGCAAGATAGGTTTACATGGAGGGTTGCATAAGGCCAGTCTTGGGACAAGATACCACAACAACATATATATTCGGGTCTGAATGTCACGTTGAGTGTCCGCAGGAATTATTATTTTAGCATCCTCGGTGTGGTATTTCCATTAACTTGAAGTTTTCCCACATGAAAATGAGAAGCAAAAGGCTTTACAATTAAGAGCACAATTAAGTAACGAACCGTCAGGAAAAGGGTTTCAACCGAGGTCATCACCACAATTAAAATTCAGGGAACACTTTAATTGCAAACCATTAAAAGTGTATTCAGAGGGTATGGGGTGCACAAATAACCGTGAGAATAACGTATATTACTTTCCTATGAACAGACAACTACGTATATGTATACAGGTCTTAAATTACAAAACAAAATAATTACTTGGATAATACATCCATAGTAACTTAGCAAATAAATCTATGTGAATAATATCACCTTAATGAGACCTTTAAAGACGAAAAATATTAATATTATACTTGAACAATATATTATAGAAAAAAGAAACGTTTTAGAAAATTCAAAAAAGAAGGTATAAAAACAGAAAAAAATTAAAACTGAAAATTTGATTTAAATATTAGTAATCATTATCACCATCGTGCTCCATCTACAGTTTTCCCGTGGTTGACTAGTAACGAGACCTCGCCATCCTTTCCTGTTCACAAACCATTTTTCCTCCTCCACTCTCTTCCACTTCTTTTCTCACTTTCTTCTTGAGTTTCCTCTAGGTATAGTTCCTCTTAACGTTTGTCTCCATCCATTAGTTTGTGTGTTCTATTCTCGTCCATTCTTTTGACATGACAAAACCGTTTGATGTTGTTTATTCCGACTCCCTTTCTTATTTCTTAATTTCTCATCGTGTCGCTTCTCGATTTCTTTCTTTCTGGACACGTGTCCACCGGAACATCATTTTACCAGCTTGTAATTTTCGTTCTTCTCTGTCGGTTGTAGATTTAAAATTCTTAAAATCAGGCAGTCTAATATAAAAAAATTTAAAATTTCTGTTATAAAGTCACAGAAAACATGTTTTAAAATTTTGAAAACCTGATATATAAAATCAAAAAAATGTAGTAATGAATCGGAAAATCCAAAAATAGAATTCATAAAATCATGTTTTTTATTATATTCATATAATAAATTAGATAACGGAGAATATAATTAAGAAAGTCGAATAATCTCTATCTCTCTCTCTCTCTCTATATATATATATATATATATATTACGTCTCTCTCTATATCTATTTCTCTATCCCTCCCTCTCCCCCCTCTGTCTCTGTCACTCTCTCACACACGCAGGCACACACACGTTTACATGATGACTGGTGTTTTTTGTGTATTGCTTCATGATCATCAGGTAGTAATTACTTCTCTCTTCTGTGAAGGTAAGAACGCTTTTCCATTCTGAATGTAACTTGGACTCTCTACTCTTTATGGGTTCCGATTTTCTTAGCGAAGTCTTTATTTCTCTCCTTGTCCTCGACCAATTCATTTGGTAATCTTCACATTCGTAGTTGATTACAAGGACCATCCTCCCTCCTTCAGCCTCCCATGACGAGATCGATCATCGTCATTGCTCAAGGGTAAGTTAGTCGAGACTCCTTGAAGCACGACGAGGAGTGAAGGCCATACATCACCTGGTGAGGTGGGTGTGACCCACTTTGCACAGAGTGGACGCACGTCGTGTGTTTGCAGAGTCCGGGACTATCGTGTTTGTCCCCGCCATTACTCTGCGCAAATCCATAGAGTCCACACTCGCAAGCCTATCACCTTACTACGCTTCGGATCCATTACACACATGCGTGCCCGTAGCCTCCTCCTCTCTCTCTCCAACACACCCTTACAGAGTAACGTCGAACACCTCTGTCAATATTTAACACCTCTCAAAAAGATATAATTAAATTTATTTGTATTAATTCCGTGCGTAAAAAAAGAACCAACGAGGCTCTCTCTTTTCTTTAACGCACGACGAGACTAAAGCGGAATAGGCTCCATTATTCGGTTTACTGAAGAAGGGGGGAAAAAGTAGTCATAGAAAACAAAAACTAGTTTCGGGCAGTTGGTGAACTCTACCGGATGGCACATTTCACGTCAATTAAACCTTTTTGTGTTTACTGTACCCTTTGTGAACAAAACTGTACATTCCTAGGACAAAAAGTTAAATAAAATTTACAAAAAAATCCGACGATGTTGGCCCATGCAGCAGAGACGTCGATTAAAGAAAAATTATCGCAATGGGTTTCTTATTACGATTGGCCTGGATAAAAATTTAAATTAGTGACTGAGGAATATGAAGTTGGTACTCCTGTTCGTCTGTATTTTAATTTAGCCTCTGAACTTTATTTTATGATTAAAACTGCCACTCCTTAAAAAGTCGGTAGCAATATGGAAACTTTTTTTTCATCTTGTAAAGAAGGAAATAATATCAGTCTAACAAACAGATTCAATTTTCCAAGCACGGTTGCCAACATGAGTGTTTAATTTGGCTGATCCCTGTACGGATCGCAAATTTTCCCAATTCCTTACATTTTTTTACTCCGCCCTGAAAACATTTCATGTGTCAAGTTTCTCCACTTGCTTCATTTTTCGTAAGTTCTCTGATACACCCGTTTATAATTCCTAGGATAATAATATTGTAATCGTAATTTTTGAAGCACTACAGTTTGTTTCCCTCGTCTGTGTTCTTCCCTCCACGGAGGCGACTTTAACCTTTCCTTTTCCCGCGCCGCTCTCTTAAATAACTCAAGACGTCTGCTCGGTTTCTCTTCGCCTGTCTCAGCTTCGATTTTCTCGGCGAGACGTTTCGTCTTCCTTCTCCTTCCTCTCGGATCAGTGGAGCCTCTTTTCCCGCCGATGCATTGCTGCAACATTGTGTTTATATTTAGATATACGGTTAGATTAGTCCCACCCCACCCGACGACCTCCTCTAATACTCATAAAATCTTCTAGCCAGGCGTAATCCCAAGAGAATTTCGTTCACTTTCTACGCCGTTAAAAAAATTGAAATGTTATTTTCCACAAAAGGGAAATACGTAAATGTTCAAATGTGTAAATTACTTGACCAAACCTGGTGACATCCTATGCTTCACACTCTCCATCTCTCTGTTCCTCTGCCTACCTCTCTGTTTATCTATCTTTGTCTCTCTTTTCTTACTTTCTGTTTTATCTCCGTCTGTCTCTTTTTTCTTAATAGTATTTTTTTCAAAAATTACATTTTCTTTTGTTTTAATACGAAGCTGATGAAGATAAAGAACATGATCACTGACTACGAAAGGGACATTGATTATTATGTATTTTGGGGAATATTTGTATTAAATCACAATGGGAAAATATTTGAATTGTAAACTTCTTCAATGTAAGTATTCGACTAAGGACTCGAGGAAGACTGTGCGTGAATGTTAATTGACTGACTACGTTTTCCTCCATCTGTAGATAAGAATTTTTGCCCGGTGAGGCGCTGCTGTCGTGAGCGTTGATTTCGTTTGTTCCTTAGTAAAGCCAGAGTACGTGAAGGTGCGCAACCTGGCCGACGGCTCCGACCTCGAGGACGGGACGTCCATCGGCCCCTACAGGGAGGGCGACGCTCTGCAGCTCGAGTGCGAGTGCGGGGGCGGCAAGCCCGTGGCCAGCGTCGCCTGGTGGAACGGCACGACCAGGCTCAAGGGTGAGTTAACCTCCCAGCTGCAAGTCAGACTGAACAGCTTGACTGAATGGCGACGCATGACTGTTTCCCGGTCTGGTTGCAGCGAGGTACGAGCAGAAGGCGGGCTCCAACGGCGCCGGCACGGGCGTCGCGACGCTGGTCACGACCTTGAGCAGAGGCGATCTGCGCGCCGTTTACGAGTGCAGGGCCACCAACGACGCCCTCGAGTCCCCGCTGAGGGCGGCGCTCACGGTACTCGTTCACGGTGAGTCGCCATCCATTTCCCAGCAACACCAAAAGAATACTCTCATTACAAAGTCCGTGAAACATTGTCTAAAAAAATCGGTCCTGGTAAAAATGTCTAAACACGACGTGACGAATGATACAGCACGTGAAAGATAAATCCTCCTCAATTTTTTTTCTCTAATAACTTACGTCGTAAAACCGCGACGACAGGGGCGTCACCGACCGAAGTAGTTGATGGAAAATTCTACAATTGTGGTTCACGCGACAACTTCAAGCCGATCGTAAGGGTTTCATCTCTCAACGAGATGGCTTTCCTCGTATGAGACGTCGCAACGAGGCTGACTACATGATCCAGGTTGTGGGCGTTTATGATTCACCTCTAACCCTAAGACCATCATCTTTGATACTAATCATATGTTTAATGTAAACAAACAGAATTACTTGTTCAAATCAAGACGCTGAATAACCCTGAAATAAAATGATAGTATAATTAAATTAAATTGAAAGGAGTTAAGAATAATTAGTTACGTGAAACTTTCGGCTAAGATTCCCACGAGTGCTCCACGTTGGGCGCTAAAATATGTGCGTAACGCGCCGCCTAGTTAGTGAAATCTGATAATATACACAACGTTTCACATTTTATTGGTATTTGGGTCTCCACTTCGATCATCGCCTACCTTGGGCACCTCACGTCATATATCTCGTTGGAAGGATAAGACAGAGGGAGAATTCAACCCCCTACTGCAGAAAGAAAAATCTTCTTTGTGTCTGGAAACAAAAATACTAACAAATTTTGTGACGGAAAGTCACGTCAGGTGACCCAAAACAGAGTTATGTGACTGGATCACCCTGACACGTCGCAAACTCTACTTGCCTTGAGCGTAGAAACATCTGTAGAATCCCTGCGGACGGAAATCGTGGTAGTTGCTATCGTCCAATCACAAAATAGGATACTGAAGTGGAAGAAACTCCATGACGCAATCGGGGAACATCGACAAATGAGATCATAGAAAGCAGAAGAACTATTTCCGGGGGACGACGACAGTTGCTGAACTTCATGTTAATTAAAACATTGTTTCCTTATAATCATTGCAATCAAAACTTTACAATCCTATGATAAGAAGTTTGATGAATTTAAAAAGAAAGAGCATCTGCTTCAAAGTCCTGTGTTGAAGAGATTGCAACAACTACTACGGTCGGTGGCGCCCTATCGACGATTTTCCAAAATAACTTGCCGTAGGCGGTGGCGCGGTCCTAAAGAACTTTGAGAATTTGTCTTTCATGTATTATATCACTTAGTACGTCATATCCAGCCAATCACCTGTACTAATTTCACGGACTTCACAATTACCGCTTGGTCCCTGAAGCGCAGCAGCAAGGGTGGATTGCCAGACCACCACAGCCTTGTTGTCCCGCTGTTGATCTATTTTTTGGGTTTTTGTGATCAGTGCGCCCCCAGAGGTTGACGCTGAGCGGCGTCGTGCCCCACGTGGTCCAGGGGACGGGAGTGGCCGCCATGTGCGTCGCCTCGGGCGCCAACCCCAGCGCCTCCATCACCTGGTACAACGGCACTGACGTCATCCCCACCGAGGACGAGGACGTCGTCAAGGAAGAGGTCAGTCATCTCACTCACTCTCTGTCTCATGAGATTTTTTCTAAAAAATAAACCATTCTTCAATCTTCAAAATGACGTAACTATTACTTATTAACTTATATATAGAACAGGCGAAGACGAATGTTAAACGGAATATAGAAAAGGAATCATACTGCAAGGAGAAGAAATTAAAACCTTACGCTTTGCCAACGATATTGTAGTATTAGGGGACTCAGACGAAGACTTAGAAACCATAATAAATGGCATGAAAGGGGTCCTGGAGAAAGAGTTTAATATGACGATTAATAGAGGAAAAGCCAAGCTAATGGAGTGTAACATGGGAAATAGTGGAATAACAAAGGCAGTTAGATTGGGAAGGGATATTTTGAAGGAATTCTGCTACTTGGGAAGCGTAATAACTAGAGTAGGATAGCACAGACAAGGAAGAGGAATTTACTTACGGTAATATAAGTGTTAATATGAGGAAATCGTTGCTAAAAATGTTCGTATGGAGCGTGCCGTTATATGGGTGGGAAACGTGGACGATAGGAGTTGCGGAAAGGAAAAGAATAGAAGCCTTTGAAATGCGGTGCTATAGGTCAAAGCTGAAAATCAGATGGGTGATAGAATCACTAACGAGGAAATTATAAACAGAATAGGAGAAAAGCGAACAATGTGGAGGACGTTGACTAAGAGAAGGGATAGATTAATAGGCAACGTTTCAAGGCACGAGGGTCTAGTAAAATTAGTATTAGAGGAAAGTGTGTTGGGTAAGAACAGAAGAGGGAGGCTAAGGATAGAATGCGCTATGCAAATTAGGGAGGATGTGGGTTGTGATAGTTATGAGGAAATGAAAAGGCTTGCGCAAGATAGATTAGCATGGAGGATTGCATCAGACCAGTCTTAGGACTGAATACCACAACAACAACATTACAGAAGAGAAAGGGTTGTTTGAGTTCCTAAAACATATAGGAGAGATTGCTTCCGGGTTTGCCCCCCATAGTAGTAGTAGTAGTAGTAGTAGTAGTAGTAGTAGTAGTGTTATATTGGGAGCAGAGGCAGCGCGATTCTCCTGCCTGCGAGACCCAAATCCAGAAACTCGGCGACAAGCGGGAAAGACCGTCAACTAAGTCCCCACGAAACACGAAGAAATTTAATTGTCTCTTACGGATATTTATGTAAACCTGATAAGTCCACGGCATATTACAATAAACAAAACAAAAGCAAACAAATATCCTTAGTGCCTAAGTCAGTGCAAGGCAATACGTCACTTAATACCCACATTAACACGTGTAAAATAATCAGACTTCCTTGTAAATTGTATTTGTATGTAAAAGCGCCAAAGACCAAGGCAACGCCGTGCAAGGAAAAAACATTAGCTTAAGGGCATAATAAATATTTTGTCAAATATGGTAATAACGGGCTGGAGTTTCGTGTGGGGACGAAACTAAATTGGAAAATACTGGGTGATAGGAGGAAGGAGGCTAGACTTGGGTCACTGTATAAAGCTTACACGGGTCTGGTCAGAAATAAGGGAGCGGGTAAGTATACATAAATTTTACAATAAAGAACGACAATAATTATAAAATTCAGGAAAGGGACCAAAGAACGGTTGTAAACAAATATTCCTTCGAAAACAGAGCTATAATGGACTGGAATGCTTTGCCTACTAGAGACTTTCCCTAAGAACACATGTTTTCAGAAAGAAGTTAGAAACAATGATAAGTTAGGTACTTATTTTGTAAAAAAAAGTTAAATTTTTAAAGTTTTTTCTTTAATTTGTCTGTTCTTTTAGTTTATCAAAAATTCATATTTTCACTTCAATTGTATCAACAAACTGCCACCGGTCAAAGGCCAGACCACCTCTAGTAATAATAAATACATTACAATATAGTAAAGCAAATTTTATAGTTGTTCTGACTGTACCTTGAATAATGTAGGCGAAAAATTACGGCCAAGTTGGTCAAAATTGAACATTATTTATTAATTGTTTGGAACCTCCTCAGAGGGTCCTGGCCGCAATTTTTCAACTGTAATAAAGTAAAGATAGATGTAATCGCCATAAAATTCCGGTAAATCCCGGACACTTGGATGTCCCGCACGATTCACAAGTCAAATGTGTTGCCTATGCTGCAGGCGAAACTGCTGCGGGAGATTTGTCTGCAATCATTTTGGTGAGAGTTTGAATATCATCAACTGCTAAATTTTATATGCCTGATGAAGTCTCGAAAGGGAGCCGAAACGTCGTATTTGGATTAATTAAATTAATTGCTGACTTATTTGGCCTACTTTTTATTTATGTAAATAAGAAGACAACGCCCTACCTTTTTAATTGTCCAAAATCACCCGAAACGTGTTCGTAATGATTTATCAGGTATCATGCGACATAGTATAACGTAATGTTTTATTTTTAATATAATTTTTTTAAATATTATAATGTATATTTTTGTGCTGTAAATCCTATATTCCTATTTCAGTGCTTGTTCCATGAAATTTATTTTTAAAATACAACTGATAGTTCTTTAAACTGCGAAGAAGGGTGTCACTCAAATTGAGGTGACATGACGGAAACATATGCAGCCTGATGCTGCGGTCAACGTGTTAAGAAGGGATTGCTTTTAATGGCGTTGACGTTAACTCTGTATAAAAAATAAATCGTCTCCTTGTCACTCACTTTCTAGACTTTGCAGGATTATCCTTTCAATGATAATTTATTGAGTAGTATATATTCCATTGGAAATAATAATAAATGGCATGACCGTGGTCCTGGAGAAAGAGTTCAATATGAGGATTAATACAGGGAAAACCAAGGTAATGGAGTGTAATTTGGAAAAAAGTGGGATTACAAAGAGTGTTCGTTTGGAAAGGGATATTTTGATGGAAGTTAATGAATTCTGCTACGTGGGAATCGTAATAAATAGAGTAGGATAGCACAGGCAAGGAAGACTTTCACGAAAAAGAGGAATTTACTTACGGGTAATGTAAGTGCGAATATTAGTAAATCGTCGCTGAAAATGTTGGTATGGAGCGTGGCGTTATATGGGTGCGAAACGTGGGTGATAGGAGTTGCGGAAAGGAAAAGAATAGAAGCTTTTGAAATGTGGTGTTATAGGAGAATGACATGGGTGGCTAGAAACATTAACGAGGAAGTTCTAAACAGAATCGGGGAACAGCTAACAATATAGAGGACGCTGAAGGGATAGAGCAATAGGCCACGTTTTCAGACATGAGGGTCTTTAAAATTAGCATTAGAGGGAAGTGTGTGGGGTAAGAACAGAAGCGGGAGATTAGGGAGGATGTGGGATGTGCTAGTTATGCGGAAATGAAAACTCTTGTGCATGGAGGGTTGCGTCAGACCAGTCTTAGGACAGAACACCACAACAACAACATATATTTCATGATAATTTAATTTGTACCCCAGGAAATGGATTATTTTTGTTTCACTACGAGTGCTACTGACACTCCTATATCATTAAGTAGAAATGGTTACCAAAGATTCCCTTTTCGTGGTGTTCACATCATTAGGTATATAGGTAAAAATTAGAATTATTACATGGGAAAACGTTTCCAGATTTTTTTTTCAAAAAAAGAGATTTATATAGTGAGTGAAGAAGGTGTTGTTGTGTGCAGGACGACGGGACCTTCACGACGACGAGCAGACTCATCTTCACGGCGACTCTGTACGAGAACGACCGCACTCTGCACTGCGATGCCACGAACCCGGTCCTCCAGGACAAGGGCGACAAGCCCATGAGGGAGAGCGTCAGCCTCGAGGTCCTCTGTGAGTAAACAATCACTCTCAAAGTGTGAGGTTGGAGAAAACGTTTCTCCAGAAGCAGTTTGAGCCCAGTAATGAAGCCCTTTGCTTTTCCATCCACCACCCTCCCCCTCTCCCCCTTCCACTACTTCTTTTTATCTCTTACTACTTTGCAGCGATGCAAGAAAATTTTCTATTAAGAATAAAAAAATCTCCTTTCTCCACCCACATACCTCCCCTCAACATCACCGGCTTTCGAACCATCCTCTGTAAAAAAAATATAAGTATGGGAAAATATATCTATTTTAAAAAAAGAAAAGGAAAGGAGATAATAAAAACTCTCCGTGGCTGGTGCTTCAGAAGCCCCTCTTAAAAGCATCTCGCTTTAATATCCGCCGCTATCCGTTGCTCTAATCCCCTCCGCCTTTATTCTTGTATATTACATCATTTTTATCTTAGGCCTGTGCAAAGTAGTCCCGCTTTTCCCAGGTTCTTTTTTTTATACTGTTGTTGTTGTGCATTATATTGTTTTTTATCGTCTCCACAGTCTTGCTTGCCTCGGGAATTTCTTTCCTTTTCCCTCCCTCTGTTGAAGATCGTTTACACGTGTGCGTAACATAACCTTACTACCTTGTAACGATTCGTGTCTGATGGATGAGAGCCAAGGTGCTCGGAGGCGAAGAATTTTTTCCTCTCCTCACGGGCGAACCGGGAAACAATTAAGAGAGGAGGGGGGGATAGAAAAAATTGATGAATGACACAGCCAATTTAGTGAGAATTAATATTTAATTAATGTGAAAGCATGAATAAAACAATTGATAATCTGACTTAATATTACAAATAAAATACGACTTACAATTTAATAATTAAATATAATTTTAATATTTCTGCCCCTGTGCGGTACTAACATAAAATGTCTCTTAAATTTTTCATATATAAAAGGTGAAAAGTTCCCGAAAGTAAAAGAGACGGAACGTCTTATTTTGAATTAAAATTATTCTGGCTTTGGGCTGACTACAGGCAAAAATAAAACTATACTGAAAACGCGTCAATTAGAGGAAGCCGTAGAGTTAGAGGGAAAACTGAAGGAGACTAGAACGGCATTAGATGAGAACACAGATGCGAAAATAAAAAAATTTCTCAGTATCCTGATATCTGCAGCGGACGGAAACAAGGTAAAACCTAAGATGGTTGAATAAACCAGTACCATGGTGGGACGCAGATTTCGGAATAACCCGCGACAAACACAAGCACCAACTGAACGTGTTTAAAAGGCAGGAAACGCGGCGGAGAAAGGTTGGAACCAGGCCAGCGGGCAGGGGTACCGCCGTACTTTACCCTTCCGCACTCCTTTTTCCCTACACTTGTTAAAAATCGTACAAAATTTTGTAGCGTTGCTACATCAACGAAGTTTATATTTTATATTTATGACTTTCAACCGCTACAAGAAAAGCTTTGCACCACTTTTCTGCGATGCGCTGTCCAAAAGTTAGTACACTACGTTCATTAAGTACACTAATTAATTTAAAAAAAGTAAGACACACGGATGATTAAAACTTTGCGGATAGGTTTGAAAGGGTATGTACTGACATTCGCTAAATTTTCAGACCATTTAAAACAACAGTGTGAAATCTATGAGTTGTCAAAGTCGAGCTATATGAAAGAAAGACGAGAAACTCTGACTTTTTTCAGTTTTTTCGGCAAAACGCAAGTGTAATATGCTTTTAAAAAAATTATTATTTACATATCATAAAATGACATTAAATTCTGCGTCAAATGAGACCTTTCAGAATAACGTAGGTCAATCCGAATGGGTACAGTGAGACTTCAAACTCAGGGCTCTACTATTTTGACGACACTAACCAGGAGAATAAAGTAGCGTTGTATAAAGTCAGCGATCTTCAGAAGGAAAATGAAGACTAGAGAATCATGGTTAAAGATATTGAATAGTATAAACTCATCAACAAACCTAAATGAACTCTGGGCGGGGTTAAGAAATATCGAGGGGAACAAAGATCAGATGCAATGAAATTACGGATTGTTTAACGAGACACTTCTCCATATCATCAGAAAATTTCAAGCAGCGCAGAAGACTGTATCGGAATCCATATGTGGCAAAATTAGTATGGAGGAGCTGAAACAAGTGATTGGGAAAGGAAATGAATACAAATAAAAACTGAAGCCTCAACATACTGAAGACAAAGAAGAAGAATAAACATCGCCCCTCTATATTTCTGTAACCCCCTCCTCAACCTGGGCTTTTTCTACTATAGTAACTAAATTACCAAAGTATAAATGTATTAATTTATTTGCAGAATGGTAATTTATAAGTGAATAACACCTTTATTTAGTCCGTCAATTTAAAATAAATTATACCAAAATTTTCAACATTCACCTGAAAAAACAAACAAAAAAAACTAGGCTTTAGAATTGGTCAGAGGAACCCAGATTATCCACCCATTGCCATCTTTTGAACCTCAAATTTTCTCTACATTTGTCATTTGATTATGACTTCAGATCCGCCCATAGTGACAGTGAAGCCAGACAACATCACAGTGAACGAGAGCACCGACATCACCTTGGAGTGTGACTACGTAGCCAACCCCAGCAGCCTCCAGGCTGTACGCTGGTGAGTCACCCACATTGCACCTGTTTATTCTGCGTGGGCTAATTTTTTCTTAAATCCTTTTTCATTTATCTATTTTGTTTCCTTCTCATCTGTGCAAATTAACAATCTCATTGTCTGGTCATCTGGATAAGTTATATGAGAAATTGCAATAGAATGAAGCAGCCAAATTTGTCAATATTTTAATGAGATGAAAATTGGCCACAAATATTTAGAAGATTTCTAAAAATTTGTGTTTTACCCACACATTACAGTAATTTTTTTCTTTCTATAAATGTATACAAGTTTATTCTAAAAACTGAAAAGTTTTCCTTTTTTTTAATACCCTTTGTTTCAAAAAACACATGTCATAATGTTATTGTATGAGATTTTGATGCATTTTGCTATGATTTGCAGCTGAATATGACTGAATGGTTGAAATGTCCTATTGTTTTTCTTATGACATTGTTTTTAGTGTAAATTAGTGTACTTACAAAGTCCATACACTTATTTATGTGTTTAAAATTTAAATCTTTAATTTAAGAATATATTTCAAATTAATAAAGGACAAAATTTTTGAAATGTTTTACATTATATTTAAATTTATGGAACAAAATTCTTCATTTTCACATTTGTTGGTTCAGCAGGATCTGCATTCTATTTTATTGTATGAAGATGTTTAATACTTTTTACCTAATTTACAGCTGATGTTGAGTATATGACTGCATGAAAAGTAATGGCACAAATAAAATGACAAAAGTTACAAGTTTATCACTAGTTGGTACTTTTATTTGGCATAAAAACACTGCAAAACATCAAGTTAGTATTTCAGATTTTTTGTGGGTAGTTTTGTAGTATGATGTTTAGCTTACCTCAAAACCCAAGTATCATAAGTTATACGATATAGCTCTGAGTCCTTCTCTGACTCAAGATACAAGCACTTCCTTTTCACATTTCTTTCTCAACTGTTTTAGCCGCACAGACATTTCCACGAAATCTAGATTGATTCCATTATGCCCATAAGGCATGATTCCTTTGTGACCATTAAGTTATGTGAGTCTGGGAGTTGTCTGCTTGGACATAGAAATCCTTATAACTATGTTTGATTGCTCCAGGTACCGAGACAAGCAGCTGCTGACCCTGACTCCAGATCACTATGAGGGTGGGACCACAGATCAGACCACACTGGTGGTTAAGAACGCCTCCCGACACGACCAAGGAGTTTACGACTGTGGCCTTGAGAATGATGTCGGCTCCCAGAATTCCTCAAACAGCATCTACGTCAACATTTACTGTGAGTCGACATCGGTTCCCTTCACCCCTGTCATGTGTTTCTTTAAATGTTTTACTCAGGACAGTAGACTGAAAATCTTTTTAAAGCAGTTAATAGGTAGAAAGTTTTACCAAGGCCAATTATCCTCCCTATAATATATATATTATAGAAGTCACTTCATACTGTCGAGTTGGCATAACATGACAAAGAGAGAAATATTATAGATTAATGTAAATTACATCTTTTACACTATTATTTATAGTTTGGCCCAAAATAATCACAATAGCATCTTCTAATAAGACATTTGGATCAACTGGTAACCATGTATGCAAATTTTCCATAACAAGGCCATATAACATGGAAACCATAAAAACTGGCTGAATTACCAAATTTTAGAAATGTTTCTTGAAAGGGTTTGAGCAAATTATTAATAAATTAGGCATTATATAAAATATTAACTATCGATAGATGTAATCTTGAGTTTAAAATTTATTTTTACATGCTGTGTTAATTATTTATTTCTGCTATTCAATGTCTGATACCACAACGTTCTTCTCTCATTGTTTAATTTCTTCCAACATTTTATATTTATTTGCCACATACCCTTTGCTATTTTATATAAATGTAGAACTGACAAGCACTGTGAAATTGTTTGTAGTTAAGCCTGTGGTAAGGCTGACGATGGAGCCAGCCACCCCTGTCAGTGAACTAGCGAGGCTCAACATCACTCTACTCTGTGAAGTTGAAGCAGGAAATCCCCCGACGCTCACAGAAGTTCGCTGGTACCTTGATGGAGACCTCCTGAAGGAGCTGCCCGAGTGCAACGGCACCACCATCTTTTGTGACATTGACCCAAGTAAATTGCTGCTGGAGGACGTAGGTCGAGGTTTCCATGCCAATTACTCCTGCGAGGGTATGAATGATGCTGGTTGGGGCCCCATCTCACCTGACCAAGAGCTCATAGTTTACTGTAAGACACCATCATACAATTATCCTTGAAAAAATATTTTTTTGGTTGCTGTTTCATATCT
The DNA here is from genome assembly GCA_034510155.1 of Eucriotettix oculatus. NCBI lineage: Eukaryota > Metazoa > Arthropoda > Insecta > Orthoptera > Tetrigidae > Eucriotettix > Eucriotettix oculatus. The sequence goes on along the minus strand of CM067381.1, from coordinate 21,259,197 downwards.
AACCAAATCTTGGAAACCATTTCAGATCCCCCGGGTCCAGCCACTCTCATTTACGAACCCAGCAAAGTCATAAAGAAAGGTACTGTCACCCTGAGCTGCAGTGTGGAAGATCCTGGACGTCCTGAAACGTCAAAGTACAGGTGGCTGCGAGGGTCTCACCTCATACACAACATGACGTCTGCAAACTGGACCATTGACCCAGTTACCTTGGAAACTGACTCAAACTTCACCTGCTTTGCCTACAACGATGGAGGGGAAGGCGAACCAGCAACTGTCTACATTGAAGTAGCAGGTATGGATCCTCCATAAACAAAAATTTCTATTTGATCAGTTTACAAATAAAAGAATGTTGATTGTCAATATAAGACTTTCTTTATATTCAAAGAAGATAAAACATGTACATGGGTTGCCAGTTATTTTTATAGGAGGAATTTTTGACTTACTTGGCCATTTTCATCCTCTATGTAATTGACTTACAATTATCCAAACACACATCATCATAAGATTTTAAAGTATCTAATATATCACAATCCATCTTATTGTATTTTTTTATAATGATTAGCTAATTTTGTAGCCATTGAAAATGGACTAGGAGATCAAAAACTTCTTCCAGATGAAATTATAAAAAAAAAATTTCAGACTGGGCATGGTTTCTTTTCCCAAATATAAAACAGTTAATCAAATGGACCTTCTTTATATTTGATTATTGGTTGAATGGAATGTACTCAGTAAATGGACTCAATTAATATAACTACATTATTAAAATTAAAAAATATAAAGCTTTGAAATTATTCATATTATACAGATGGAGTATTAACAAATAGATAATTTATCTGGGGTAATCTTTCTAGCCAGCTGTTAATGTTCATTCTGTTTTGAAAATATAATTATTTCTTTAAGTTGTATGTTGAACTGTTTATATTTATTAAACAGGCCTTAAGTATGTTAAGATTAGAAATATATGGACCAAAGCATTGAAATTGGATTCATCAGTGCAATTTCAAAGTTTTAAAAATCAAAAATCTGGGATTCATGTTAAACAGGTCTCATGTTGTGACATAAAACTAATTTCACTGATTTCACTATTACAGCACCACCTGATTTCATTGAGAGAACTCCGCCTTATTACGGAGCCCTCCTCACCTCCCAACACATCAACATATCCTGCCGTGTGGAATGTTCTCCACCCTGTGAGGTCAACTGGCTCAAAAACAACATGCTGATTGACTTGGAGAGCAATTCTCTTTATACGGTCACCAACAAGCGCCTTCCTCCCAACACAAACTCCAACGACTTTGCCTCGATACAGTCCACGCTCCACTGGAACATGTCGGCCTGGCCCGGAGGTCAACTGGACATATTCCATGACAATGCTAACTACACATGTCTCAGCACGAGTAACTCTGTTGGTCCTGGTGTCAGGAGCACAACTTTGTTTGGCGTAGAGTGTAAGTATTTTTTTGAACAAACTTTGGTAACATGATTTTTATTATAATAATCACTATAATGTTGAATATTATTTCATTATAACTGCTACTTTCATGAACAGCATCTGTATTGAATATGATTTTTGACTGGCAGTCAGTATTTGTGAATTAAATTTATGCTATAACTGAAGAATTTTCTTTTCTTGTAGTAACAAAGTAATTTTATTGCAATCAGTTAAATGTTGTGACTTATTATAAATATTGAACTTCATGAAGGTGTTTGCTAAAACAGAACAACAACAGTACATTACTATACATACTGTGCATACTTTGGAAGATGACTCTTCCAATTATATTTTAACATTTTTATTCACTATTTTATGTTTTCTGCTCATTTTGTCTGTCCATTCTAAGTTTCACCTTCCAGTTTCATTAGGCAGACAATGTAAGCCCTAAATAAATTAAATTCTCATTAAAAAATGAATTTAATTTAAAAAATTTCCCCTGATTTCAGATCCACCAGAGAACATAACTGTTTCAAACCAAGTTGTGTATGTCACCGAAGATCATGTCCCCGAGAAGGTAATATGTAATGCCAAAGCATATCCTGAAGCCACCTACATCTGGCGCAGGGAATCGGAGAAGGAGATCACGATAAAGGGCAAGACTCTGATCTTGAACTATCCTCTTAAGCGCAAAGATGGAGGAAATTACATATGTGAAGCTTCCAATAGACATGGGAGTATAACCAGGAAGACCTCCATCAATGTCCTATGTGAGTATAACTTTATATTCTGGGTGAAACAGTTTTCGCTGATCTCTTGTCATTTTCTTCTCCCAATAAACTTGTTTCTTCTTCATCTAAGTTTCCTAAAGTGATTTATAAATATTTTTAAAAATTTCCTTTTATTGTCAGTCTTTTTATTTTTTGAAATTCTTCCCTAGCAAACTACATCTTGATTACTTAATTTATTTTCTGTTCTTTTAAACATAACTTCATATATATGGAATTAAAAACTCCTTTTGCAATCCTGTTGCAGTTTTAATAATATATTTTTGTTATTTTGGTTTCATTTGAACATCTTTTTATATGTTTGTATTCATACATGAAAACTGACTCAGTAAATAACTAACCATCAAGATTAATCTTTTCAGTTTCATTCTTATGATAAGAAAAATATAATTCAACAACTTAAAAAAATTATCTTTAGTGTGTTATTATATATATATATATATAAACAATTAATGGGGAAAGGACAGAGAGATAGAAAGAAGGTGACTTACCTGAGGTTCATAGATGGTAGACACCTTGTGAGGTTTAGAGTACTTGAATTTTCGGAGGCACCGCCCCCTTCATCAGAAAGTTAGGAAGACATTTCCAGTGATCGGCTAGCCGACGACTGAGCAGCCAAAATTTGCTGCGCTGCTAACTTAGGTCGTAAACAATTGACCCCACCAGGTCACCAACTTTCTCTCTCAATGAGGGTCTGGGAAGAGGCAAGGACTTGATGGGGGTTGGGGAGATGCATACTAACACCCCACACACTCTCATACATACATACAACCACCATTCAAACAAATAGCAAGGTATACACACACACAGTATGCACACAGAACGTTTCTGATAAAGGGGGCGGTGCCTCCGAAAATTCAAGTACTCTAAACCTCACAAGGTGTCTACCATCTATGAACCTCAGGTAAGTCACCTTCTTTCTATCTCTCTGTCCTTTCCCCATTAATTGTTATATATATATATATAGTAAGTGACTATGATTTACGTAAAAATTATTTTATTTATTTTGTTTGATTACTTTATCATTAATTTATTGTCCTAACAGTCAAACCCGAGTGTGGAATCACACAGGCAGAATCAGAAGGAAAACTCACGCTGACCTGTTCGGCAAAGGCCAACCCACCAGAGGTGGACTTTGCCTGGAGGATCAAGAATGAAAACGATACCTTTGAAGGCAATGTGGAGAAGCGAGGCCACCAGAGCATTCTCATCCTGGACACCTACGTGGAAAATTTCCGGACTTACCTGTGCTTCGCCAACAACACCGTCGGAACGGGGATCCCTTGCGAGCGAGACATAACAGGTAGAGTTCTCCATCAGTAATGCATGGTGGCTTCTGTGTAGATCCTCTTTTTGCTTTTTAAGTATTTACATTCACATCTGTATTCAAATCCATACACAATTTCCCTTTTTTTTCAGTCCTGCCTGTGATACCAATATATGTTTGAGTGTCCCCTTAGTTTTTTAAAAAATAATAATTATTCTCTTGAGATTAATTGTTTTATGGTTTCAACTCAGCAGACTTTCCCTTCTATTGTAAATCTGATGAACATTGTGTGTGGTAGAGTTTGCATTGAAAGTGACAGACACCAAGTAATATGCATTTGTATTTCTTTTGAATTCTGATTGGTTCAAAAGTAGATACAAGTTTGGAAGTATATTTATATTGAGTCTAAAACATTTTGTAAGTATATTCCATTTCATTAAATGAAAGAAGTAAAATACTCCTATTGAATTGTTCACGGAACCAAGGACTGCTGTAGGCTTCATTCTTGGCCTTACAAACACATCCTGTAGTATAATTTCATGACATCAGAATCAATTGAATAAATAGGGTGCACATTCAGTGTGGATCAAACAATGTCCTTGAAATATAAAAATATGCTCAATCTATATACAAAATGTGTATGAAAATAACTTAATTCAATTTTAAATTAATCCAGCCTACAACTTGCACTATACTTCTTCACAGGTGTAAAAATTTTTTCCTTTAACATTTGCAAACTTTTGTGTAGCACCCGTAATTGCCTCAAAGTTGTCATCAAAGTTCTATATTGAGAACAATAATAATTGAGTAGTTATATTTAACAGACTTATTAAATTATAAAAGAATAAATGAGCCAAATATATATTTTTAAAAATAAAAACTTACAAGATATAAATATAATAAAAAATGGGAGAGCATATAAATCCTTTCTTGAAACCTGTTCAGGTTTCCTGATAATTGAATTAATTTTCCCATCATTTTATTATCTTTATAAAAATCTTGTTCTTTTATATTTCTACCTATTTAGACTTGTAAATATTCATATTTGCACCTAAAGAGTTTCCATAAAAGGAATGATATGTATTATTTATTATGATTTTATTAAATTTACATTTCTGACAAATTTCGCTGGTTAATATTTGTATCATAATTGAAATAGTAACAAAATCGAGCAGTGATTCATCCGAGTAAAACTCTAACTTGTATACATGAAAGAGAGAGAAAAGTGTAGTGATTATGTTTGCAAAATGAAGGGAAAAGAATCAGGAGTTAAATTATTCATGGCTCTCATATTGTATTTACTTGTGTATTTACTTACTGTAAATGTTTTTAATTGCCTATACCATGTCCTTTTATAAAAATTATGAATTAGAGACAGGGGTTATTTTAAAAATCAGTTTAAGGTTTTTCCCAGTGTAAGTAATAAACAAAATCTTTGACAGTTTTCAACCATGTCTATGGGGTGATTGGTGGAGAAAAAAAATGTTTAAATTTTCATCTCTGTCAACATTTTTACTGGAATAGAGGAACTATTCTCAATCCAATCACCTCCTGTGACTATGTCAGAAACTGATGAAGATTTTATTTAATGCTTTTTTTGTGTGTTGATATAATTTTTTTGTCTTTTTACTAATGCAGCTGTTTTCTTGCTCTTTTGTTTTCTCTTCTTGTGAGTGTGGAACTAAATGGTGTTGTACAATGCTTTTAGCCTACCAGGAGAAAAGTAGTAAGTTGAGAGACACAGGTATGCCAGTGGTCAGGGAGCCACAAACCATGCTTGCTGCATGCCCTGCATGCAAGTGGCTGTTTTCAGTAACATCCATCCAAACATTCCCATGCTTGCGGCACGACCCGTCCTACAGCGAAACGTCTTTCAGACCTAGCATATAAGCATAGAAAGAGTATAAGTATATAAATTACACTTAAAACTGGTAGTAGTTGAGCCCCTGTTATTTTAATGTCTTCAGGTGACATCAATTTGTACTTGTAGAATCCCCCCTAACAATAGTATTTTTACAGTGTTTTTAAAATTATATATTCCTTGTTTATTTAAAAATTTCTACTTTTAACATATTTCATGACCTAAGGTATAATCAATATGTGCAGTAAGAAAATAAATGGAAAACCATAGCTCTGAACCAAGTTTGGAATGTTCGTCTGGTGGATCTTTGAATTTTCTATTATGTAAGCCATAACCATGAAGAAATAAAATCCTTCCCCACTTTGAAGTTAATTATTAAATATGTATGTATACATGACCTCAGAATATTCATATTTTGGTCTTTTTCTTTATTAAGATTACATGAAATAGTCGTGTGCATGAGTATTTTGAGTAATTGATTATTTTGTTGCAGATTGGTTAGAGAATTTTTTTAAATGTTTTAATACCCATAAAAGCAGGCTGAGTTACAAAAATATTCATCCTTATAAATTACTAAAGTAGAAATAGTTGCAATGGAGAGAGAAGTAGGATTTAATACAAATGGCTGTAGCTTATTAATTTATTTTTATATACAGAAATACATTAATAAGCCGAACATGTGTTTCTGGAACTTCTAATTTTATAAAAAGAAAATCAGTTTTTCGAAGTTTATATATTTTTAATTTGTTGAAATGAATTTGCCAATTATATGAAATGAATTTTATTTGGTGATATTTAAGATAGTATTTAGATTTATTGATACCAATGAAGATCTCTGCTAAGGATATAGGACATATCAAAGCACCAAGACATATAAAATAATAACATTGATGGTAGGGGTGAAGTAAGAAGCCAACTAATAAATCATATTATAAAGTCCTTGCAAATTACACAACATGCTGATAATATCATAGCCTACACACTATGGCTCACTTTCACACAATTAAAATTTGGTTGTATCACTGCACTTACTGTAGACAAAATCAACTGACAACTTGTGAGTAAATGTCACATGGCTTTCCCATAACCTGTTGCAATACAAGTCCACATACAAAACACCACAGCTTTATAACTGAATCACCATTAAAAATCCCTAATTGACCTTATGCATTTACATTTTGTCACTCTTTGGTTTGAGTTACATTCCTAAAGGTTGGAAGAAAACCAAGGCAAGACCAAATATAAAAGGTTTTCTCTATAACAGCTGATACTATATGTACAAATTAATTGTCCATAATTACAGTTTAATTACCTTTACTCAACATAAGAAATCACAAAGTTCTTATGACAATGATTCTGTTACATTTCTTTTACCCTTGATGAGAAATTGCATGAAATCTAGCTTTCAATGATTAGAGATCTTTTAATATATATATACAAGTGGAATAGTGATGTCTTAACTTTAAATTTCCACAAATATCCCTGGTGAATATGCTGCTGGAATTCGTCTCAAGACTTTTCAACCAGGTGATGATAAAAACAGTGCTTCAACTTCACCAAGACTATGCCAAGGGTGCAAGTTGATGAAACATCATGTTTGATCAATGCCACCTGGTTGGAAAAACAAGAACAATTACAGATGTGTTTACCTGTTAACATTGTAAGAGGATCAAATTTGAAGACCTAAAAATATTTATTTACCGGCACAGTGGCATGGGTCACACTAAATTACCACAGTAAGACTATTTATGAACACAATCAAAGATTTCCTTGTGTATCAGTTGATTTATTATGAGGAACCATAAAAACTTTTAGCTGCAGTCACTTCCATCTTCATATGCAGTTTGTATTTATCCAGTTCCATCTCATGTGTACAATTTTGTGGACTAGGTGTCTTTCTCAGTACTAATACATACTTAAATATTCTTCATTATTGTTGATTGTTACTTTAAAACAACTGTACATTAAAGTATTGAAATTTCTGGGTAGATTTTCCATTATTGTGGTGGTCTTGTATCTATTCTTCCCATGCCATTAGAACTTTCATCTTACTTTCTGAGCTTTATTAAAAGCATTAGTTCAAAAATGCTGTGTCAAGAATAACTTTTCGGATTTATTGGCTATGTATTGTCCATTTATTTATAAACACGTAATAGTGTGAATTTAAACGCAGATATAATATGCAATTCATTACTACATAAAAAATCTTCCTGTTGTCTTTTCAGTATTGTAGTGAATTATATTTTTAAAAGACTATTTATTTAGAGGCTTGCTTATTTGGTTTCTGAAGAAATTTCTAATTTCTAGGTATTTTTTTTTATGAATTTAGAATATTGATAATCTCAACCAGACTGGAAATTGTATCTGGGTCTCCCAATTTCTGAGGGGGCATTCTACCATCTGAGCCGTCCAAGTCAACATACATAGGCTTTCTGGTTGAGCTTCAATTGAAAGCATTCTTCTGTTCTTGAATTTAATTTATGATTTGAGTCAAGGCAATATTCATTCATTCACAGGTCTAAGCTCCTAACTGCAGTAAGATAAGCAACACTAGTAATTTGCATATTTTACATTAAATTTTCTCCTCCAGTTTCCACTTTCATATAAATATCACACACGTTTTGCATGCTCTGTTTCAAAAATTAAATTATACTCTTCAATTTTTTTTTGTTCTGTGACTGCATTTCTACAGTTTCCGTTTGCTACAATTTATATATAGCTATACTGTTTACATTTATTTTCATGCTGGACTTTCTTTCCAGGACACATTGTCAACTGGTGGGGCAAATTTGAGAATGACCACCTGATAGTGATCATTGCAGTCATTGTTGCTGCCATCTTGATGGTGATAATAATCTGTATCATCATCATTATAGTCTGCAGGAGGAAAAGGGCAGATGAAAAGTGTGAGTAGAGACTTGTCTTCCAGTAATCCACTTCTATACATATGTTTCTGTTGTCAACCGGTTGTACTGCATGCACATTTGCATTGTCTTTCTTCTTCTTTCAATATAAATATTTTAACTGTGACATTCCAGTCTTATTGAGAAACATACATTTGATGCATGTGAGTTTTTAAGTTGAAATTTAACATTTTATTGTAATGAGTACATGTGAGTCTTTGTTGAATGTTAAATTCACCAATCACTTTTACTAATTTGTGTCTGTCATTATTAATACTGTACTTGAGTATGTTTACTTTAATATGAAAATTGACAATTTTTCCCCTAATTTTACCTGTGAGGTTTAGTCAGTTGTTAATTTCTCCAATCAGTTTAAATAATTTTTGTCTGTGATTTTTAATATTGTATTTGAGTCTCATTTTTATACATAGTAAAACAGCATATAAAGTCAAAAAAGAAATCAATACAAACTTTATTAACAGTAGTTCATGTATGATGTGTATTAAATCTCACTACTCAAGGTTCCAAACTGAGAAATGAAATGTCATACTGTTAATAAAGTTTATATTAAATTTTTTCTGTTTTACTATTTATTGATTTCCAAACAGTCAGACATAGTAATTAATTATTTCCTATTTCATGTTTCCTCCAACAATTTCAATTGAGTCATTTACATAATATTTTCCTAAAAAATAATCAAGTTCTATCAGAGATCAAAGGGAATTGGGTTCAAATACAATTCTCGGTTTCAACCTGGCCAATGTTTGATTCGACAATATTTCGACTTCAACCTGATGAAGATGACAGCAGAGCTTGTGGTCAAAATGTTGTTGAATGACTCATTGGCCCAGGTTGAAACCCAAGTATTGGGTTTGGAAATTGTAGCATTTTCCACAACTCTATTTATTTGGGCATGCGACATCACCTTTCAGTGTTAAGTTTTCTTCCCCTCTGCATCCAAACTCCATCATTTAAAAAAAAATAAGGACCAAGCTTGGTCACCTTCACTTTTATTCCTACAACTGAGCATTTTATTTTCAAATATTTGTTTTAATTAATATGGAGAAAGACTCACAGTAATTTGTTCAAGTTCAAAACCGTTCAGAAAGTCCTCTTTCTGCACAATGTGAAAACATGAACTCTCAGTTCATCTAGAGCCACATTCATCTGTTAATATATAAGAATGTTAATGAAACAATTAAATACTGGCACACTTGACAACATGCAGATGAATGCTAAAGCCAGTTTTTATTAGCATTCTTGAATACATTTTGACAATGTATTAACAAACTTATATATTGGAATGATACTATCTTTGCTACTTACTAATTATATGTGGAATTTTAATTTCTATTTAAATTGGAGTAAGAAATTCAGTAAATAACAGCAGTTTACTAAACAAAGAGGAAACAATAAAATTTATTAATAATAATTATAAACAATGAAGCAAATTTAAATTCAGAACAATTTCAATTTTTACAATTATACTAAAGACATGTAGTATACTCCTTTTCTCAGGGGATTTGAGCCAAGTAGCAGAGAACACTTGGTGCGATTATGCACATGAAAAACAATTTTTATAATAACAGGTGGATCTCACCAGCGTCCAAATTTTAAGTGTCAGTCAAGGAGTTCGTGAAGCCAGAATTGGGAGGGGTGTCTAGGCATCAACATTGGTTGCTCGTATCAGCGATGTGGGACCCTGAAGAAGGTGTGAAATAGAAATCAAGGCTATGTCTGTTTACTCAGACTGCCAGTGTCACTTCACTGCCACTCATTAAATTGTAAAACTATTTTCAATCTGTTTCCTTTCACAACATCTTCTAGCTAACATAGTTCTGTCATCTCTCTCTCCAAAAATTCTCTGGAAGACTATCTGAAATCTTCATTATTATGCATTTCCCCATGCTTTCGGGATTCACGTGTGTTTTTGCAGCCCCCCTCTTCCTCACAGCTGGCCGCTAGCCCTTGATTATGGTCTATTGTGCCCCTTTGACAGTAACAAAATCATGCTCTCTTGGTTTTGCAATACAATTTTAAATAAAAAATTGTTGGACGACAGTGCACACCAGAATATTAACAGAGGAATACAACTCTAGCCAAGCCAGAAGCTCCTGTTTTAAATTTGTGTACAAAGAGGACTTCAAAAACCTTTATTAACTCAAACATTTATTGTTTTATTCCTTAGTTGTAACATAAGTTATATTATAATTGGTAAATCAGAATAAATGTATCAATGTCTGCACACAAAAACATAATTTTTGCTTTTGATTGATCAGTCTGTCACATCTTATCAATCTATGCAAACAAACTGAAAAATTTGCATATATCAATTACTGCAGAAACAAGATAATGAATGTATGTAATTGTCTTTAATTTATCATTATTTACAAATTAGCATTTTTTAGACTGTCTGATTCTACCATTCACTTGTTTGTATTTCTAATGTGGCACACTTTCTCTCTATGTTCAGTTTTCCCTCTCTACCTGTGCACTCACTGAGTGATTACTTACTTGTGTATCGTTGCTATTGTAACTAAATTTATTTTGAGCCAGTTTAAAGTATATGGCCAGATACCAACCTGTATCCTATGTAACTTAAATTAACTGTAGCCTTGCGAATGATGAATGAAATATTAACATGCCAGCTAACACTTTTTTTCTTCACCTTCAACTTTTATAGACAATAACCCTGTCGAGATGGAAGAAAGAGAAAAGTAAGTAGTGCCTTGTTAATTACCTCTTACTACTTTTAGCAATAATATTAATTAACATATATTTTAGTAATATTTTCCATACATAGTGATCATACAGAACCATGATAGATGTTATAAGTCAGTCTTTTTTATCATAATGGGAAAATATGCTAAAAGTTATAAGTATGGAAGCATTTTCATTACATATAGATTTGCTTCACAGATGACGATGAGACTGATTAAATATTTTAATTGATTGTAGGGTTCCTAGTTAAACAGGGTGTAACAGAAGTAGATGTACAAACTTATTGGGGAGGATGAGGGGAGTCAATACAAACATTTTACTTAATGGCATTTTGTTCAGAGATGCTTCATTACTGTGTAATTTGAGAAAAGAAAACTGAGAAATAGAACTTGGAAAGTGCAAACACATGAAGGGCAAGAAGAATGATCAACTAAAATATCTCCCACATAATAAGACCACACATTAAAATTTTATTGGAAGTTTCGCAAAAGGCTTGCTTCAGCCAAGAAATGACAATTAAACAACCCCTCAGGTGAAAAAGAGACCTCGTCAGAAATTGAGAACAAGTTTCCAGATTCGGTGTTATTTACCTCTTACTGGAGAAACGATTGGCAAAACTCTGCAGTCAAAAGTAGAAAGGCAGTAATTAAAAAATTTTTGTCTTTTGAAAATATTTCATGCGTAAATGTATTATAATTAATTTATAAAGACAAAGTCATATTTATTAGAAGGGATGAAACCCTTTTCAAAGAGATAAGAGATTTATGTAAATGTCGAAGCTCAAATAAACTTTATCCACAGTAACAAAACATCTCTGACAACATTATCACGAGAGGAAAATGTTTGTTTTGACTATCTTAATCCCCCTTCCCCTTTAAGTTTCTGCACTTACTTCTGTTACACCTTGTATTAAAAAAGCTAAAAATAATTTGGTAAATATAAAATGTCTGTATTAAAAATTATATGAATGTCACTAACATGTAGCCAATCTACAGACAAAATTTGGTGATAAATTAATACCACATACTGTTTCTGCATACCATGTTGTTTACAATGCACAAGCTGCAAGATTGACACACCTGTAAAGGCAAAAGAGTGTGAAATGCATTCTTAAAGGGGTGTTGTTTGCTTATTTAAATATCCCCTGTAGACTTCTGGTTTGTTCTGCGTGTCATTCTCACATCCCTTGTTGTTTAATCACCTGTAAAAAATTAACAAGGATTGCAGAAACATTACATAGTATTTACTTCATTTTTTAAATTGTGTGTAACTTGGCTACTTCTTTGTTAGTTTAATCAGATTGATGTAATCCAGAGTGATTGTGTTGCATATATAAAAACAGGGAGGGGGGGGGGGGGTGCTGAAAGGTCATTGGTAGCAAATACCTATTTAACATGTGCTTATTTTAATCTATGAGGTTCATTGCAACTGATTGTTTTTTACTATCATAAATTTATTGGAATATAGGATTTATTGGTAATAAAGCAAATGAGAAATATGTTAATTTTTCATGTACATATTTAGTATCACTACACAGCACATGAGAATACCTTTTTAATTTGAAAAAATGAAATATGTGCTAACCTTATCTTATTTTGAAACAAAATAATTCATCAAGTTTATAGAAAGCAAATAATTATTAAAGTGTCGGTAACACTTAGTGTTTATTAGTTGAGCTGAAAATTGTTGCAGGATAGGATTCCCATGTTAAAATATTTTATGAATTTTTTTAGTGAAATGCAATAGAAAATTAAATAGATAATTAAATTGTGGAGCTCAAAAATTACACGAGACCTCAGCCGATGAAAGGTAAGAGACCGCCCCGACGGAACAACCCCATCCCCCATCAGGGGGGAAAGTAACTTTGAGTTTGCCTCCGTAAATCTGTAAGTACATTCTTAAGGAATGCTGTTTGCTTGTTTAAGTATCCCCTGTAGACTTCTCTTTAACACTCTGAATGATTTCCTCTAACAGAAATGAAACATTTCACTTTGACTCTGCAACTCATGAAATATTTTCAAAAATTTAACTGCTGCCATTATTTATAAAAACTAAAAAGTGGTCTTTTCTCAAGTTTACTATACATTTTTAGAGTCATCGGCATTGTTTGTTTCTACACTGGACATAACGCTGCTCCTTGAAAAGTTGACTTGTGTAACTTAGTTGCTTGTTATTGCAATTTACTTCTTCATTTAATGAATGCTACTTAAAATTTAAACTAATTTACAACACAGATATTCAGGTATTGACTTTAAAGTCAGGGGTGAATAAAACTGGTGATAATTCCCGATTTGTGAGAATGTTAAATTGAAAACCATAATATTCAATACTTTTGATGAAATAATGCAAATACATGAACTGTTTCTGGTCTTAATTGCCAACAAGAATGAATTATGAATAATCCCCCTCCCTTTCCTGAAATGGGGAAAACTGGAAAGTAATTGAGGAATTGAATTTTGTAGACAATCTATTTCTAGCAGAAATATATTAATTTTATTGTTAAATCTCCATAAATAATTGATTCATGTGGTAATTATTTTATATTCATGGAAAAGAAGTACTCTGATGTACATATTTCATCATATAATTGGTTTCAGGAAAAAATTAATTGTGTGTAGCCATATTTTTTGTTGAAAAAAAAACTGTTCAAAACATAAAACAGTCCATTCTAAAACTTATGGGAATCCTAACTTGCAACATTTGAAAGAAACTGTACATATGCACGTTCACTCACAGCCTAAACAACATTTGTTTATAAAACAACACTGTAAGAATAAAACTTAAGTCAATACAAACTGAACTAGACTTTTGATAACACATATTTCAGTATGCATACATATTTAAGCTGTTTTTGTGGAAAAAGGATGAGGACATAATTACTGCAAGAGTGAACAGTCCTGTGGATAAAATCTTCACAGTTAACCAACCATGTCAGGCTTGTAGAAACACAACGTTTCTGTGGACATTCTCTGCTGCCATCATCAGGCTGATGACGGTGGCAGAGAATGTCCGCAGAAATGTGGTGTGTTTTTGCAAGCCTGACCTGGTTGGTTAACTGTGAAGATTTTATCCTAATTATACACTGGGAAAGTCTATGTTCATTAAATCCAACAGATATTGTAAAAATTGTTAAGAAGCTCTCAATTCTGAATTATTTTCATTATACACTCAATATAAATAAGCTCATTGTACCATTGACAGCATGAAATATAAAAATCATACCACCTTAAGTTTAAGGGTCCTTTGACCATGTAAAAAAATTTTGTCCTGTTCAAATTTGTTCAAAAAATATGATTCTGTCACACAGAAACAAAATATGTCCTTATGAAGGAATTAGTGGCATGTTTCATTTGTGTCAAAAAGCAAATATGAGTAAAAACCACAAGGCACCAATTTATAACCAAGCAAAAGTATGATTCACACCATTACTCCAGTTGAATTGTGCATAGTAAATTAATCTCTTATAGAGGTTATGTGTGCACACATGTGTTTGACCTTCTACCTGAATATGACCATTTGCATTTCACTTTTATCGGAAATAATATGTGAGCTCACTGAGGCAGTAATCTGTTTATATTTTTATCTGGTTATCCACTAAGGGTGTTAGAAAATAATATTAGCTAAAATTTAAGGCATTAGAGAATGGAAACTACTTAGATGAAAGCACAATTTTGTACCTTCACACTTAGGTTTTTATTCTTTAATTTCTTCTTTTATTATAGTTTATTATGACTATAAACGCTAATTCAAATACTTGAAAGATTTACAACAGATTCTCTGATAAAACTAAACAAATTGCACCAAGAAAATGAAACACAATCTATTATGTATCTTCCAAGCCACATTTTCCCCCTAAGCCTGAATCTATATTGATTTACTAAAGAAATAACCCTGTTACTGTATTTTTACCTTCCTGTTTGAACTATAAGTTTGCTTGCTAGACTAATGCATGGAGTAACATAATGATGTGCATTAACTGCCACGTGTGTGTGTTATGTTGGAACTGACGCAGCCCTGAGGGAAACTTGACGGTAACACCGACTCTGAACCAAGCACACCCGGTTCACAAGTGGCCACTCCGTCCAGGCGTGCTGGTCCACGTGAACGGATCACACAGCCTGAACCTGGGCAGGCTCGACTCAGCCACCGGCACGGACTCTAACGTCCAAAACCGTAGCGACCTCCCTTACTCCAGCAGCACAATGCCAAAAAACTCCTCGACATCCAAGAAAAAAAAGTGCACTCGCAAACTTAAGCAGAGACGGGCTTCTAGTTTGAGTAACCTTAGGCCTGATGAGACTAACCAACTGAGTAGAGCGAATAGGATAAGGCAGATGTTTCTGAATGATGGCCTCAGGTACCATGGAGACACGCTACCTGGTGTCTTCCATGGGAAATCGGGAGGTAAGGTGATGTCAAGTTAATATTTTTGTAACAAGTGAGTATGTGAAACCTTGTGTTTGCCATACAATAAAGTTAAGGAAATTTATTTTCTTTCACAGTTTTCATAGACACAAATGAATCAAGATGTGGTGATGTGTCTCCTCTTTTAATCCTTGTGTTCATACAAAATGACTACACCAAAAGAAAGCTATTTTTATTGCTGCACTTCACCTTTAAAAATGCAAAATCTCTTTTTCTTTTCTCATCATTATTATAGTATCTCAAGGAACATTTTTTTTAAATTTATATTTTCAAAGTCAATATTGGTATTTCTTAGAGTCTAATGACACTGTAAATAAATGCATATAATGACCAAACAGACAGAAAATATTTAATAAAAAACACTGTTGTTACTTCAGTGTATTACCATGTTTCATCCCTAATTTCGGACATCATCAGGGTGAATATGACAACGAGACCTTAACATATGATTATTAATGTTAAGTACTAATTTTTAAAAAATCAAATGTAGGAGTAGTTTGAGTGGATTGAAAATATTTTTCAGAAATTTAATAGTGACAGTTACCTTGTGATATTACTCAACAAAACTTTTCTTACTCTTTTTCCATTATGTTTATTTAAAGTCCACATGCAGTTTTTGTCACACATGGGCCTACATTTATTTACTCATTGATGTCCAGCTGTTTTTTCTATTTTGTGATCCACTCTTAAGTCTCAAATAAGTTAACTCAACATTTCCTCAAGGATGATTGTTAACAACTTTTTCAGTCTATAAATATGAATTAAATAGTCACAAGTTGTTATGAATAAATTGTGCAGTTATTTAAATTTGCATTTTGTAATTGGTAATGTATAATAAACCCAAGGTTTCAGTAAATGTCTGTACTAAAAATAGTTACATAAGCTACCTTGCAAAACTAATGCAAAGCATCATGCCTGCAGAGTTTATTATTTTATTTCGTTTGCACCTGAACTTAAAATACTGCAGTTTCATTTTAACACACAGTAGCAAGTCTGTTTTTAAGCTCATACTTATTTTATTTGGAATTATTTTGGTTTGTTTGCATGTTATGTCACATATTTTTTTGTTACTGATATAGTTGTGACTTTCAAGAAGTTAGATGGCATGACCTCTTACGGAACCTCGAGGAAGCGAAAAAAACCCGGTTCAGGTTAGTACATTTTTGGGCAAGACAGGCAGTTGTATTTGTTTCACAGATAATTAATGTGATATCTGCTTTGAATGTTGTTTGTGTGGGGGCTAGGGTAGATATTTATCAAAGGGATGAACTTAAGGGAATGATAAATATTTTATAAAAAAAAAATGAGTGGATTGAAATTTTCTCGGTACAGACTGGTACAATGTGTCCTAGGTCCAAACCCGTCAGCTACCAAAGATAAGTCGAAGCCTGATGTCCTCTCTTCAGCACGCGATGGATTTCTGCAGCCAGACGGGGACAAGGCTTTCTATGAAAATCTTCCATTTCATGGTATGCAGACTGTGCCCAACAAGGTAAGCATTAAAGCTTTCTTTTAAATATATTGTGTTGGTTAAATCTTTCTCATGATTATATTTTCTGTTGGAATGAACTCGGTTAACAGTTACTTAGATTTGGGGCCTGTATACTTCAATCACAAACTGGTTCAATCGATAAATTCATGGAATTGATTGAAATTTTCAAGTGCAGACTCATTTTATTAATGTTTGTTCTGAAAAATTACTATAGCAAGTAAAGTGATTTAAGGTTATCTTTACTTGTAACTTAAGGTTAAAATGTTCTTGAAAGGGAAAAGCCATACATCCTCTTTTCTATTAGTTTTGCATGAATCAATATTCTACGGACAGTTCCACAATTATAAATTGTTCCATAAAAGTAAATTAAAAAATATGATTAATGTTTATATACTTCATAATCAGAATGTTAGCTGTAACATCCCAAATATTCAGTCTCATTTACATTTAAGTTCAATAAACATATTTAATTGACTTTATTTGTAAAGAAAAGGCATATATATAATTCTAATAAATATATTGGTACTGATGAATATAATACAATCTCAATTTTTTAAAAATCCACTTATCTGAGTTAGCAAGAATTTGTACCCCTACTTACATGGTCATTCATTATTTTAATTCCATTTAAATTGGGCACTATAAACAAATCTTTATGATACAAGTTACGCATTTACAAAAAAATACTTACTGTATTGCTCTTGACGATAGTTCTTATTATCACATTTCTAACAGAGAGATGAAAATATGTAGAGAATGCAGTTTGTAGAAGTTTCCTAAATATCTAAGGCCATAGTGAAAAAGGACACCTCAAGAAACTTCAACTTATGAAACACTGAAATGCATAGTAACATAAAATTTTTAAAGTCTAGAGGAAGCATTGAATCCATACTTCTTTATTTTGAACACTTAGATCTTAACATATTGCAATTCATTGAGTTCATTATGATTACAACACAAATTAATATAATATGTATATTAAAAAAGTGTGTGTGGTTTAATTAATAACTTTGCTGTAGATTAAGGGCTTTTGTATTCAGGGGACAACGAGTGAAAAAAATATACAGTAGATTGAAGAGTTGAGTTAATGGCTGCTTACAATTTCAAATCTTGGTTTACATTTTGAATAGCATCAGTTTGTAATCACCTTAGTTTTTAGCTTTGTGTTCGCAGGCTTATGAGAAATGGGCTGAAATTGTACATACATATACATATTTTCTGTTTTGTGTTCAAACTTCTTGCATAAGATCTCTTAGTGGATGTGTAAAGCTTTAGTAAACTCAGCTCAGGATGATTACTACATTTTTGTGCCTCAAGCTTGAAGACTGGATGTTCTGCGCACTTAGGTTTGGCTCTATGGATACATTGCATGAGTTTCTTTCAATCTTCCTGCTCATGTCTTGTAAAACTGCTCTAAGTTTGGAGAAATGCTTCTTTTTTTCCACTTCTGAAAGAGTTTTTTTTTCTAAAAAAATATATATGTTATGATTCTTAAATATATAATTTTTAGTGAGATGAAGATGAATCTCTTTTGCTCTATATTTTGGTGCTTTTTGACTGATTTTATAGGAAAGTCTGGATTGGGTGAAAGAAATATTACAATTACCTTCATATTTGAAATTATATTTGAGTGATGCTAAAACTTTGGCATTGGTTGAAGCTTTTAGTTTGTCCACAAAATACAGACAAGAAGAAGCATGGCAGTGAATAATGAGTGAGCGGAAGTGTTAATAAATAAAAGCTAAGCTACATTAATCACAGTTGTGTTGATTGACAAGCAACTATCTACCTTGATTGGGGGACATGTAATGATTGCGCCAATTTCTGTTTTTTTGGGACCAAGTATGCCAACTGCAGACATTTTATATCAGTCTGAAGCCTTTAAACTATACACAAAGTGAATTCATGTAGTACAATTGAGATTTCACAACTTTTGAACTCCACCCTTGCATAGAATTTGTAGAGCTACTTCTGAACGGAAAATTTAGAGTCTTGATTCACCTAATATACTGTAACTATATGCAAATATACAACATTTTTCGGTAAGACCACAAACACTTACTGTAGTTTCTGTTCAAAACAATAAATATAGTATTTTCCATTTTATGGATGCTTCACAAAGTAATTCACAACTGCATATTATATTAGTCTCTTTACATCTAGATATTTAGTTGCTTTTCTTTCTTCTTTAAAAGTTTCATTTACAATAATTTGCTCATTTTCTTTTCTACAGAACAAAAAAAATTATTCGTTCATACTTTAGAAACGTTTCCTTTTGTAGGATTCGCCATTTGATTATGAAACTGCAGTCTAACGGCATAACTTTATAGTTTCATGTATCGTAAGTTTATCACCGCTTCAGTTTCTTAGAAAGACAAAATAAAGCATGTTTATTCATTATGAAAGAGTAATAAGCATGGAATTTCTGCAAATGTATCTTAGTTTTTTTTCTGTTTTATTTTGCCCGTCAACATGGTAGCTTCCCCATAATTTTGATCTTCCACTTAAGTACAGTAGAGGGAATTAATACTAAAACAAAATTATCTACTAAAATAATTAGATGAATGTCCAGATTAACAGAAACCTGTATCAGAGCAGGGCTCTTTAAATAAGTTCAAGACATTTCTTCAGCAATTAATATTAAGTAAGTTAAATAAGAATATTAAATGTTTGACTTATTCTATAAATTATTTACCGTAAAAATTAACAAACTATGTAACAGAAATAATTCCAGTTATAGTATGTTGCCTGAAATTTGTCATCTGTGCTTACAGGAACGTATTAAACTAATAATCTAATTGTTGAACAATATGTCATGTAAGGTTTTAATTGTTTCACATTTAAATTTAACCTTTCCACAGGTCAAAATGTTGGGAGATTTTTCTACAACTTCAAAGCTTGCTGGTCAATGAATGAAAGTTTTCCTCTTGTGTTATTTTAAAATTAAAATGATATTTTATCACAAACCCCATTATTCAATTTTACCGAATCTCTGTGACCAAATCTATCTATTATCAAAGAAAAAGTAATGAAATTTATTATCTTTTGCATAGTAGCACACATCAACTAATTTCAGCATTATTCTCAGTCGATTGCTTAATCATCCATTATCAGCAATTAATTTGAATGAAAATATTAGGTCTTTGTAAGAACTTTATTGTCAGACTGGATGTACATTATGTATGGAAAGGATGAGAGTTCTTAATCTGTGTAAAATTCTCTTCTGCTATAGCTAAAATAATTAAATTTTAATATGGCTTGTTTTGTGGCATCAATAGATGATGTAAATTTATCCCTCGCCTTAAAGATTAACATTTTCAGTGAATTGTTCAAGTACTTCTGTAATTCTCTAAGAAAATAATGCTTCATTTGTAAACTGTATTATATATTAACTAATTACTCTTCTTTAATGACCCATTACACACTGTCATGTAAAAACAATTAATAAGGAAAGGAAAGAGATATAGAAAGTAGGTGACTTACCTGAGGTTCATAGATGGTAGGCTCTTTGTGAGGTTTGGAGTTCTTTAAATTTTCAGAAAGTTGGAAAGTTCCCCATTAATTGTTTTAATATATATATATCACTTGTGAGTCACAATAAATCTTTCTGTAACACAAGAAACAAATGATCTTCCTTTATTAGTTAATGTTGTAATATTATTTTTTTAAGTAGAATGGTGTGTTTTTGAGACAGACATTTCTTTGTATGCTGGTAAATGGAAATGATATATAACTGTCCTTTATTGTGTAATATTAATTTACACTCGATATTAAATAATAAATAAATACTCTATTAAAGTATGAGGTCTTTCCCTGTATAAACTGCTCTCGCATTTCCAACCAGGTTGAAGTGATTATCAGCGACATTTCAATGGCTGACATGGCCATTTTATTCAGACTAAAACAATTTGTTTGGCCTGAAGAAGATGGCAGTGTCAGCCATTGAAAAATGACAGTTATTCACTTCAAGCTGGTTTGAAAACAAGAGAGTAATTTATACAATAAAGCCTCTGTTTGACTGTTATTACTGACACAAAACAACTGCTAGGATTAATTTAAAATCCCCCTTCCCTATAAAAGCAAAAACAGACTCAATGATAAATCATGTAGTCTGGTAATGTTGCTCTTAGACCACACGAAATTATAAAAACTTTCAACAAGAATCTAACTTTCACCTGAATGTGCAGGAGATTCAGGATGTTGTCATATTGAAAATTTGTTAACACTCAAATTTCCTGCATTATTTTCCTTAAATGAAAGTTCTGCATGAAACAAACTAATTCTAATGTGTTTAAATCATTTCCCCTCTTCCGTTTTACTCTGTACAGTTTTTTTTGCATGGAGCTTTTTTTAGTTTGTTTGCATGTTGCTGTTTTGTTTTCAGTCTGCTTCACCTAACCCACAGAGTATTAGTAGACCTTCAAGCCAGCAGAGTCAGTACGGTTCATCTGGGTATGGATCCACTCGGAGCCACGTGGGACCACACCTCCTGAAGAAATCGCAGTCCCTCAGGCTGTTGCCGAAGAAAACCTTTGACTCGTTGAGGGCACATGGTGGCAAGGCAAGGGCCGACATTAGGCATCATATCCCCAAATTCTATTCCATGAGGCTGCACAGAAAGGACAGGGCCAAAGGGAAGGAGGATGCAAAAGATATACTTTTGGAACGGTTGCCAGAGAGGCGTAACGGACAGTCCAACAGAAACATAGTAGACCGACAGGAGTCGGCAGCTTTGAGTGAAGCTGAAAGTTTGGAAAGTCCAGACCGTAAAAGCAAATCTCTCCCTCCCACGCCAGCTCCGAGAAAGCACTCAATGAGCAAAGTGGTCAAACACACTTACCAAAATGTTCCTATTCCAATCACTCCAAATTCCCAGGAAGTTAGTTCCTTTAAGGTTAGTGTGCTTAACAGATTTATTGTTAATATTTGCATAATTTTCACTCTTATGGTTTGACACTTAATTTGATAAAGATGAGTCTTGCACCTGCACCAGTCTGCTGCATCTATTAACTAACCATATGTGGAAAATTATATTTTATGTATTTTCATCACAAATTTAATTTGGACATATAACAAAATTAGATTATAATATGCTTTGCATACTCATTTTTTCTAATAGAAGTAATGATACTATATCACAAGTTTCATTGCTTAAAATGAGTAATCAAGACCATACTGTGCCTCATTTCTCTGGTTTTAAACTAGAGAATCATTTGTAAAATACATATGTTAGGTCATAAAGCTTGGCCAAGCAGCCGAAATGATACCTTTCATGTTTCTAAAATGATTTCCAAGTTTGAAAAGAAGTAATTGTTTATTTTAAAAAATTATCTTGAAGCCATTCACACTTTCTACCTAAATGTACACTAAAACATTTATCAAAATTCTATTCACCTACATTATTTTCCTCTTACAGTTTGGAAACAGCTCTTTAATTCGGTTTTCTAACTATTTATTAATTTGCTAACATCTTACGTTATGACAAGAGACTAATATTATTAAAGTTTGAAAGAATTACATAATTACTTTTTAAAATTCTTTATCATTAGTGTTCATACAGTGAGACCTGAATTCTGGAGCTCAACAACAAAATGGTTTTTGGAATTAGATTTTAATTTATATTTAATTCTAAAATGTTGCCTGATTGGATTATTTTAAAGTAAGTCCAACTGAAAACACAGAAACACTTATAGAACCAAGAAACCGAAATTTTCTTTCTGCTCCATAGAGAAGACACCATTTAATATTCTAAGTTTATTTATATGTATTGAAATGAGAGACAGGGACAGAATAATTATGATTAAATTTAAATTAGTCAGAGGGGAAAAAGCGGAATAATCTGTATTATATACATAAATCACATTGTTTCATCAGGTAACAAATTTAAGACTTACAATAAATAAAAAGATGACCAATAAGTCAGTATATAATTTTATTGCTATTTAATAATATAAACGCAACTTTTTGTCTCCCATTCAAGACTTCATGAGGCATAAAATTTAGCAATTCGTGTCCATCACTCCTTGACATAATTTCAGCTGTAACTGTTGTGGGAAGTAGCCGGAATTGTGTCACTCAATTTGATGTGAACAAAAATTTAATAAAGATTAGGATATTAATTAATGCTTGCATAAATAATTAACACCTGTAAAATTCAATGTATAAGAATGGTAAGTAATGATAACAGCTTGAATGTTCTAACACATTCTTAAGTCAATAAGCTTGTAATTGATTTTAATCTAAATAACAGTAAATATTTGTTTCTGAAATAAATATATGGATTTGTGACAGTTCAGTCATCCCCCATTGCAACAGTAAAAGATTTAAGAGCACTGCTTTATCATTTCCATGTTAGGTGATGATGCAATTGACTCTGTTTAATGTGTGATAGTTTTCCTGTATAATACAGTGTAATTTTATGACATCACTGATTTGGATAACTTTGTAGGGTGTTCATGTTTGACTGTTGCATAATCTCTCCTCAACTACTTAGTAGTTCAATAAACATAAATTTTTCCAAGTAAGAATGTTAGAATTTCTGATAACTTTTCAGACAGGTTTTCATCCCCTTAAGGTATTGTGATAATTGTCAAGGTACCAAGTATATGGAGGCAGATTGAAAGTAAAATCTGAACTGTCACAAAAGCACCATTTTCTTAAGCATAAATGTGTGTGCCACTCACCTGACTGTGTACTAACCAGCACGTTGTGTGCCGCTTCATTTGCAGAGTCAACTGTACCAGCACCACCATCATCACCACCATCACTACAACCTAACATCTCCCCACTTGCTAATGAACCACCTCAGTCCAGCAAACCACCTGCAACAACAGCAGCAACCTCCCCCCGTGCCCCCTCCCCCACTGTTTGGGAATGGGGGTGGGAATGGTAACGGTGGTAGGTCCCTGCTTCCACCTGTGCGCCTTGAGTTCCAACAGCCGTACTACATGGGGGACCCTTACGTCACCAACAGCATAGTTTACGCGGACTTGGCACTGTCGGCCAACGGCGCCGGGCCCGACACTTGTCGACCTCCCCACTACAGGCGGCCACCTACCGAATATGCCGTGCTCAAGTTTCGTGACGTAGGTCAGGAGATTGACGTGTGAGGTGGTGTGTACCATTTGCATCTTGTATACAATCCTATAGCAAATATCAACAATTTTCTTTGTCATTTTCTTACAGAAGTGAAATGTTTGATGATTTTCTCTCTGATAGAATTCTAAACTGATGGCAGGAGAGATATGACACCTGAACTTGAATAAAATATTATTCAGGAAAATGAAAACTAGATATACATGAGCTTAAAGTACATACAGTATATTGATTTCTCAGTTATCTCCCCCTCAATAGCCCTTCTAAAAATAAGATACTGCAGCAAATATTTCAAGTGATGATGGAAAACATTATTTTCCAAATTTTCGAACCATATATTAATAATTTAGACTACACACAGGTTTTTAATGAAGTTTATGTTTCTTCATCAGTCTTTGCTATAGCCAATTAGCAAATTTAGTTTCAGCAATTGAATCAGCATCATCAAGATAATGTCACTAAAGAAAAGAATACTTTACTTCAGTGTTTTTATTAATAAGATAAATTTAATGACCATTGGAACAGCCATTAAAATCTGTTTAATGTAATTATATGGACTTCATCCTTTTCTCAAACCTACCTGAAGACAGGCAAATAACAGGAATAATTAGAATTATTTGTAGCAAATTATTCAAATGTTAACA
Organism: Eucriotettix oculatus; assembly: GCA_034510155.1. NCBI lineage: Eukaryota > Metazoa > Arthropoda > Insecta > Orthoptera > Tetrigidae > Eucriotettix > Eucriotettix oculatus. Next base: position 21,234,569 of record CM067381.1, on the reverse strand, counting down.
TTTTTCCACCTTGGTTCAATCACAATTCTTTTTTTGCACATTATTTTTAAATACATCACTGTAGGAATCATTCAACGATTTACAAATTCTCAATATTGGTTTGTTTTCAGTATGAGATGAGGTGTACAATGATAAGGCAAATGTGTCTGGTAGTCTTGATGACTCTGTAGGAACTCTTAAATTCAGCCGACATCACAAAAAGACAGTCAATCAAATTTACAAATAAACAATTCAGCCAAAATGTCAGAGGAACACAATTTATTTAAGTTCCTTTACAATATTGTCATGATTTTTGGACTTCTTCGGGTATAGATAAGTAATCAAATTCCAACTGAAGTTCAATTTTTGGGAATAAAAATACATAGGACCAAATGAATTTTTACTTCCTAGATAGTGTCCAGTGGTGGTTGTGGCCGAGGTCTACAGGAAGTAAAAGTTTGTTTATTCCTGTGTATTTTTATCCATTCAAAAGTTAACTTCAGTTGGAATTTGATTACTTATCTGTACCTGAAGGAGTCCAAAAATCTGGACAAAAATTTACAAGAGAACTTAAATAAATAGTGCTTTTCTGACATGTTGGTTGATTAATAAATTTATGGATGTCAGATAATTGAATTATTGAATCAGTAAAACTGTTTACTAGTTTGTTTATAAATATAACAGTTTCAATAATTTTCCTCAAGGATTATAGAATTTAATATATAATAATATTAACTCATATCTTAATTATGCTCTGTAAATGGATCTTCAAAATATATCAACTACAATGTTTCCATGTCAGGTTGGAGTGACACAGATTGGCTGTGTTGTTTTCCAATAGTTTTTATGTTATGAAGGAGAAAATTGTAATATATTCTGTTACTATGGAAACAACTTGGCCAACCTGAAAGAAGTACAAAAATGTCTGGCAATGTTGTTGATAATAAATTACTGTTTTTAATTTTAATGTCTGCTGTAATGGTCATTAAATTTATCTTTTTATTAAAGAAAAGAATCTGAAGGACCAGAAGTGACACTAGTTTATAGTGTAGGCCTTTTATGAAACCGCCAGCTCCTTCAGTACCAATGAAATATCACTACTAACAATTACGAACTCTTACAGTATTATTTATTGACTTTTTAATTAACTAATATAATTAATTATGTGACAAATTTTCTAAATGTGGCTGACACAGATCCTTGCCCTATCATCTGTAACAGATATTTCCAACTTTCCAGTTCTTAACTTATCAATTGCAAAAATAAACATTGTCACATATTTTGAGGCATTGTTACTTTTATTTTATATTGTGAGGTCTTAAATAAATATTCAACTCGGGAGAGGCAAAACCTAAAATGTTTCAATCATTATGTCCGACACCACTTGGTGAAAACAGCAGGCTAGGTTTCAAAATGTTGAGTGTTGTAGAACACTACAGTAAATCCTTGTAGCTTTATTCACAAAACACATGCACCAGGAAAGCCTTCATTCTCTAATGAAACCATAAACAGTTAACAATGGTTTAGAACAGAAAGAAAATCTTTTAGACTGTCACTAGTTTAAGTTATGTATATAAAATTTTTTGGGAGTATTCAGCAACTAATGAGTCATAATCATCCTTCCAAATACAAATGTTAACAGAGAAACAAATCAATTAATTATGTGATGATTTAAGTTAACCATATCACTTAGTTTTCATGGCAAACCTAAGTGATATTAACTTTAATTATCACATAATAAATTGTTTTGTTCTCTGTTATCACCTTTCCAACAAAACTAAACAATATTATTAACTTTAATTATTACACAATCAATTCATTTGATTCATTTTTATCATTTGTGTTTGGTAAGATGCTTATGGCTCATTAATTTCCAAAAGCTCAAAATAAATATATATTATTAAAACTAGTTGCAGTCTAAAAGATTTTTTGTCAACATTCAACAATGAAGTAATGCAATGCATTAACAACAGTGTATGTTAAGAATATTAAACCTAAATTTATAATCACACCAAAAAAAATTTAATTTCATTGTTTTTCTATTAATAAGATAAAACTATAAATTATTCTGCATAAGAAATTGTTCATAAAATGTGCTCCAGGTTAAATACCTTTTCTTTTTACACATCAATAAAGGATATTATTTAATACTAATATGAACAATATGTGCATCTTACAGTTATCATGTTTACTAATATATATAACCATAATGTACAAAAAGGAACATATCAGCACAAAATCACTATTAAACAAAAGCCTTTATTTTCAGTTCTCCATTAAAATGTTCACAAATATTATATAATACAATTTTCTCATCAATATAATTACGAGAAGAATTCAATGTCCTTTACATCTCTTGAATGTTACCATGTTGTAGGACATAGATGATGAAAGCTTTGTATTGACGAGTAAATTATATTAATTACATTTGTGATCATCTAAATGAAGGACTAAAAATACAGTCTTTGTTTAATAATATATATATATAACAATTAATAGGGAAAGGACAGAGAGATAGAAAGTAGGTGACTTACCTGGTAGACACCTTGTGAGGTTTAGAGTACTTGAATTTTCAGAGGCACCGCCCCCTTCATCAGAAAGTTAGCAAGACATTTCCAGTGATTAGCTAGCAGTCGACTGATCGTATATATATAATCATTTTCCTGTAAATGGTTACTCTTAACACAGGAAAGTAAATGTTAAGTTTTCTTTTCCCCAAACATAGCAAATAAGTAATTTGTAACTTGTCAGGTTAACAAATCATTTATCTATTAGCACAAAACATTTTTTAAATTGTCACAGCTTTTTTCAAAATTTTATTATTATGGATTGTAACTTTGGTTATATAAAAGTATTCCGTTGTTAGTACATGATTATTTTATTAAGATTTTCTTGGCAATGACACCCATTAATTTTCTGTTTTTATTATTAAGAAACAGAGTATTGTCAATTTCCCAGGCTATGTTATCATATTACCAGATAAGTATTCATTTTAATTATTTTTAATTGTTTTTTGAGGATTATGAGTAATTTATAACAATTCAAAAATCATGAAAACAATTTTATTAATTTTTTTAATCCCTCTGGACATTAGGTGCTCAAAAGCTATAGTCGAGAACGGAGTCACGAATCTCACTAAATAAACATATGTAATGTAACTGGTCTTTATTTTTTGTTTTGTTTCATAAAGGTGTCTATTCTCTCTGCAGGCTGTGCCCAAGTCCAGCTTTACGTACATTTATTAGAAGATCGAGGGACCCGGAATTAGAGAGGTAGTTTGGTTTTCAGATGTTATTTGTAAGTACGGCTCCTTTTATAGCTAGCTTTTGGGCACCATTTGTTTGTACATGCTTGACTGTTCAATGTTTATGTTATCACCCAGAGGCCAAGGGTTCACAGATTGGAAAAATCGCGACCGTTTCTTTTGCAGCCCTTCCGACCGGAGTTTTCCGACCTGGATTACGCCGACGTGGATTACCGTTCCTACGGACCCATCAACTACAAGATGGCCTCAATACAAGCTGCAGAACAGAAGAAGCGGGCAGAGAACCTCCCACCGAAACCTGCGCAGTCAGCAGTTGGCGATGACTTGCTGTGAACGAGGGAAACCGACCTGCATTTAATTTTGACCTACATCCGTGTGGAAATTCAAGTTCTATTTGGAGAAAAATCCTCCTTAACAACCTAACAGCCCTTTTTACCTTGTTGAACTCACAGTCATCACAATCTATTTTAGCTTCATAGTCTATTATCTAAATTTCCCTAACACATCATAACTACTAACCTTACCTTTTATTATTAAAATACGTATTAAAAATTGTTTTAACATGTTAATGGTGGTGCTTTCACAGATTGAGAGAACAGTGGCTTACGAATACAACATAAAAAGTGGGCATGGACAAAAAAGAGAAATTGTATTTAAAAACATTATATGAGTGACTGTTAATATGTATATATAAAGTGTAACAGAGGAAGGGAATGGGAAAACAATGTAATTATGTAAAGCTATGAACACTGTTAGGGTTGTGAGTGTTTTAATAAAATAGTTTTTTATGTGAATACATACATATATATGTTTGGTAAGAAAGAGAAAAACACTAAATATATTCAAGTCTGTCAAATGTGTTCATGTTTTTCCCTTGTGGTATGCGTGTGTGATTGAATAAAATTCTGTACATATATTTAATTACTAACATGTGATCTGTCGCTAACAGTGAACTGAATCATGGGTGAGATTGTTTTATTTGCCTGCCCTACAGAAAGCAGTTTTCTGGGTGGGAGATATTGAAAATTAATTATGATAAAGAATTGTTTTGGTTTCACATATACAGACCTAAACAGAAACTCGAAGGATACTTTGCGTTTAGTGATGTGTAAGTCTGTTGAGCTCTTAGCAGATTTCAATAGTAAGAGACTGGATTTTCTTTTTCAGCATAATTTCATTGTAAACTTTTACATTTCAGGGCCCTGCGTGTTTGCTGGAAAAATTTTGCTCTGTAATTTTCTGAATTTGGATGTTTCTATCTAGTAATTGTCCTATCCTATCAATTGTAGTGCTTCAGATCAGATTTGTTGTTACCCCAATAATTCAACTGAATGTTTCTCATATGATACACTATTTCACTATGCAATTTGTTCAGTGACTCATTTCCATCTGTAACTCTTATCACCAACTCGCAGTCATGCAATTTGTTATCCAAATCAAATGTATGCCAATTATTGCAAGTATGAATTGGTTAATTTAGCTTGTAATCCAAACAACATATCAATGTCTCCCAGCTGACGAATTGATTCACACAATTGACGTAATGGTACTTCTTTTAGGGAGTGAATGACCTGTTTGTGTATGTGTTGCTTTATCAAAATGAAGGCTAGTTCTCCCATCTCAAATCCCAGCAGTTGGCAACTATAAAAAAATGTACAGTCCTCAAGTTGCCGAAAGTGTGGGTCATGTGAAGGGGATTGTTGCTCAAGCCAGTGCTTTTATTTTATCTTGTGAGAAGCACAGAACTGCTGCTTTGCTTTACGCGTTAACACTTTCTTTTTTTCCAATGTACGAACAGAGACGATTTAGATGGATGGATAGTACGAGGGTGTAGCTGTGAGCGATGATTGTAAAATATTTTTGTGGTATTTATTTTATTAATGTTGACTAATTATCAGAGTCTGCCTCCATTTCACAGTGGATATATTTATTTGAAATATGTTGTTATAGTGGAATTAATTACATAGATGCAAAATTTATACAACTGTTATCGTGTAAAGGAGAAAAATAAAACTAATATGTATGTTTGCAATGACTTTTTTTTAAAACATAAAAAAAGGAGAGACAGCGAGAGAGAGAAATAAATGCAGTTAGATATTGACAGTAAATCAGTGTATTTTTACTTTACTATTCACTTTGTAAATAAAGGAAATGAAACAATTGTTGTAAAAAATTATGTACAAAATAAATGCCAATAAGTTTTTATCTTGTTTGTTTATTTGATTGAATCTCAATGATTTTTTTCTCCCAGACTGGCCAAGAAGAAGTAATGCAGACAAAATGTGTGAAGTACAACGTCCAGGTGATCAGTTCTTTTTTTGGCACAACATTGATTTTGATGTTAATATTGTGCTTCTATAGTCATTTGATGTAGGTTTGAAAACTGCCGTTGAAGGCATCGGGTATTGAACCACAAATTCAAGTTTCTCCGTAATGGGTTTTAAAGTTTTGAGGATTATTTAAAATAAAATTAAAGAGTCTGTGGAATATCCACATTTACAAAACAACCCATATGTAAGCTTTTTTTATTTAACACTATTTACTAAATATTCCTACAACATTCCATCCAGATTTTTGGACATTTTTGGGTACAAAATTCATAAATTTCGAAGAACCCAAATGAAACATAGCATAAATCTTTAATAAATTCACTGTCAGGTAATTGATTTATTGAGTCAATGGGGCACTTACTTTCTGATTGACATGATAGATTGTATTATTTTCACTTATAAACTTAGTACAATAAATGTAATGATTCATGTTCAATTAATTAAAAACAAATTTATTAAATGTGTTGATTAATAATATATCTTAAAATGCCAAAAATGGAGTTTCAAGAATGTTTATATTTATTGCAAGTTATTCTAATGACACTCAAATTTGTTTGGATGTTAATAATTAAATTACTTAATTTTAATATACATTGGGAAGCTAAGAATTGATTATTAATGTTGTAACACACTGAATACAGAAACAGATCAAAGTACATGAAAATATTAAATGCGCTATCAGAAAAATAATCTTATAATGTCTCTTTTTATTGCTTATTAGCTCAAACCATACAAAGAAAGATCAACAAGGTATTTTAGTGTAAAATTACCATGGATGGATGCAGCAAAGATTTTAATATTGTGACAAAAGAACAATTTGCCATTCTAGATTCTTTATATATGTATATATAAATAATAATAATTAATAAGGATAGGAAAGAGAGACAGATGGCAGCACCTTGTAAAGTTTGGAGTTCTTTAAATTTTCGGAGGCACCGAAAGTTAGGAAGACATTTCCAGTGATCGATTGACCGACGACTGGGCAGACAAAATTTGCTGTGCGGCTAGCTTAGTTCTTAAACAATAGACACCACTAGACCACCTACTTTCTCTCTCAATTAGGGTCTGGGAAGAGGCAAGGACTTGTTGGAGACTGGGGAGATGTATACAAAGCCCCTCCCCCCCAATATTGATACATTGCATAAACCACATACCAAGTATACACACATCAACGTTTTAGCACATATAAATATTCCAATAGGAATGCATGTGCTCGTGCTGTTATGGGTGGTTTTTTTGGGAGAGGAGGGGGGGGCAAGGTGAAGGTAACTATGTACAGGATTTTGAGTTCAGGGTTTTGTTTGGACTGTAAGACGTGTTGAAATGAAACTTCCAATAGATTGAGTTCAGCTTCTGAAGAATCGGGAGGTAGGGTTTTGAGAGGGGTCAGTGTGGAGCACTGACTGAGGTTGTTGGTGTGTGGCTGTGGCGAATTGCGTTTTGTGGAGTTTCACTGTACATGAGTCAGGAAATGACATTGCCATGTTAATTAAAATAATTAATGGGGAGTCGTCGGCTAGCCGATCACTGGAAATGTCTTCAAATTTTCTGATGAAGGGGCGGTGCCTCCGAAAATTCAAGTACTCTAAACCTCACAAGGTGTCTACCATCTATGAACCTCAGGTAAGTCACCTTCTTTCTATCTCTCTGAACTTTCCCCATTAATTGTTTATATATATATATATATATATGGAAGAAATTCACAATCCTTCCCCACCACGCCTCAACGACTGCTCCAGTCGTCGGCTAGTCGATCACTGGAAACATTCCTAACATTTAGATGAAGGGGGCGGCGCCTCCAAAAATTTAAGAACTTCAAACCTTACATGGTGCCTGCCATCTGTGAACCTCAGGTAAGTTACCAACTTTCTATCTCTCTTTAATGTCATTATTAATTGTTACATATATGTCAGGAAATGACACTGTCAGGTTGCTTTAAACAATTTTCATTAGTTAAGAGTCATTTTGAGAATGGACGCTGTCCGGAAGCTAGGAGGACTTTGATTCCTGTTCCCGGCCGCCCTTGCCAGTGAGTCATCCCGGGCAGGCAGGCAGGATTCCTGGAAGGACCGTCTCCTGCGCCTGCGCAGTGGCCACGGCTGACTCACTCTGGAATGCAGAGTATCGACTAGGCAAGGGGCTGAGCTCCTGCACGGTGGACGGGTGACTCACTTGCGCACTACTCCTTACTACCTGTGGGAACTTCCCCCTTGCAGGTGTTTCTCCCCACAGTTCTCTCATACCTAAGCATCTTCATCTCTTTAAAGAAGCGTATGTACACCTTGGGCTTACTGTGAGACTTGTTCTCTCATCCCACTGAATCAGTCGCCTAAATTCCTTAAAACCTCCTTTTCAATTCTCTTCCTATACTATTAAAGGGAAGTTGCCTGTTTCAGGATCACCATCATGTAGCCTGCTTACCCCAATCAAAAAAATCAAAAAAAATAACAAAGGGAATGCTAAGACCCCACATCAAACTCCCCTCTCGCCATTCGGAAGAACGTGACAATAGTACCCAATAGCCCTACCACTTGGTGCAGGCTCTCTATGGTTTTCCCCAGAGCCTCAGTTAACCCCCATGGCCAACCCTTGCTCTACCCACCACAACCTCCCTTCTTCTATACCCTTCCTATCCTATCAAATAGAAGTTGCCTGTTTCTACGTAATCTTCAACTAGCCTGTTACATAAAAAAGAAAAAAAAACATGATATCAGTAATCTCGAACACTTGTACTAATACCGAATTAAGCTGAAACATCTCAACAACTAAAATAAACTGGTAATTGAAATCGATTGCACAGGATGAGGTCTAACCCAACTCAAAATTGGGTCTCACTGACCTAACATAACTTGAACTCTGGACTATCAATCCTAACCTAACTTGTACTCTGGCCTAGCTTATTTAATTTAACTTGATGTCTGTCCTGCTTAAGTTAACCTAACTTTAAATCTGTCCCTGATAACCTAATATAACTTTAAATGTGGCATCTATACCCCAACCTAAGTTAAGTCTGATGTCCCTAAGCTAAGCTATCATCAAATCTGGCCTCTCTACTCCAACCTAACTTCCGTCTGGCTAAAATAACTTGAAATCTGGCATCTCTACCCTAACATAACTTGTAATCTGGCATCTTTACCCTAACATAACTTGTAATCTGACTTCGCTAAGCTAAATAACGATAGTATGAAGTAAACCTTTTTTTAAAAAGTGGGAATAGTCTTTAATTTCTTTTTAAAATGTCTCAAAGTGAAGAATAATTACTTCTTTAATTTTATTTGTCCGTTATTCGTATTTAAGATGTCAGTAAGTGTACCATGTTGGCAACAGTGTTTAATATTTAGCTCCTGATCCAGTGCATATGTTTGAGACACCTTTAGGGACTCCTCTTTTCCTCTGTACCGTTGTGCCGAGGCCGGGGGCGGGGGTGGGGGTGGGATAACAGTGTTTTGGAGTGCAGCAGCGGCGGCGACGGAAGTTGTTTAGTGTTAAGTGTTGATGAGAAATCCTTCCCTAGGCTCGGGGCAACTTCCGGCCTGCAGAGGGAAAAAGCATGGCGAAGTTAATTCATGCTACGTCTGGAGACTTAATACGCGGAAGTCAAGGCCAGGAATAACACAAGGATGCGGTTACGGGACTCGTGACGTGTTGATAAGCGCAGGAAGTGACGTCCCTTACCCACATTCCCAGATAAATTTGTATTTTATCTGGAGGCTGTTTATTGTTCCATCACTTCCCTAATTATAAATATTTTGTACACATTGTTAATTCTTTTGTCATTATTATATTCTAAAAATATTATTAACTTTATATTATTATTACTTTATATTAATTTTATTTCTAGAGATTTTATGTTCGGTTTTTTATTTCTGAGTGATACAAAGGAAAATACATTTAATTAATACAGACGAATTTGATGGCAAACAAAAATTGAATTAATTGATTACAATTGACCACTGAACTCAGATCTGTAAATTACATTCATTTTCCTTTCACTGATTGTAATTTATTAATTCAAGTTCTTCGTTTGCTATTAAAATCATCTCCATTCATTAATTTATTGTTGCACTTCCCCCACCTCCTTAATTACAAATATTTTGTATGCATTGTCGATTTTTTCCATTGTCGTATATTAAAAGAATTATTATATTTATTCCTACGTTTTTAATTTTATTTCTAGAGATTTTATATTGGGAATTTTATTTTCTGAGTGAATCAAAGAAAAATACATTTAATAAATGCAGACGAATTTAATGTCAAACAAAAAATTGAATTAATTGGTTACAATTGGCCATTAAACTCGGGTCTGATAATTAAATGCATTTTTCTTTCACTGATTGTAAGAACTGATTTAAGTTGGTGGTTTACTATTAAAATTATCTCCGTTAAGTAATTTATTTTGTTTTCACTGATTGTAAGCAGTTAATTAATTTTTCTGTTGTTTGCCATTAAACTCATATCTATTAGTTAAATATATTTTCTTTTCAATGATAATAAACTATTGATTAATTATTTGTTATCCATTAAACTCAGAGCTATTTATTGAATGTATTTTCATTTCACTGAACCCACATAAAATAAGATTCCTTAATTTTTAATATCTGTAAAAGTGAAATAAATAATTATTTAACAATCTCTGCTTCCCCCTCCCCCGTTTCCAAAAGTAAATTGTTATCACTACAGATTAGAAAAGGATTACGGAGGGTAGCACACATCTAAGAGTCGGAGAGAGCTGAACCACAACGTCGATGTCAGATGATAAACATGGAGGAGAGGGAGGGAGGAAAGAGGAACTACGGTAATCAAACAGCACGTACATTTGCATATCTCTGAGTATCCGCCGCCATTGCTGATGGTAGGTGGGAGGGAGAAGTAATCGGTCAACGCAGAAACGCTGCTGCACCTACGACGCGTTATCGGGCAATTATCGTGAAATCACCACAGATGGCGCAAAATCTGACGAAATAGCGGTCCACGTTAAATAAATGGTTGGTAGGGATAGAAGAGGGGAGGGGGAAAGTCTGCTCCCATTAACAAACACTTCATAGATCAACACACGCGCACACAAAAAAATCGTGCAGGTCAACAGGTTTTACTCACACCTGCGATATATAAAAGAATAACGAACGATAGGGAGAGAGGAGGACCGACTGTTTAGCGAAATTAATTACTATATATACAGAGAGAAATTATCTATTCCCATTATAAGTCAAGGACGTTTCAAACACTAAAAACCTCCACTGAAAATTTAATACCAAACTATTTTAATCATCACTTGTGACAGTCAAATAATTATAAACAGAACATTAAATTCTGTTTAGACAATCAGATCGTGACTCTATTAACTTTACACAGAATATCTTTGTTAACTTACTTAGGAATTTTTCTGTCCCATCCATAGATAATATTCTGAAACAAACTTTGTTTCGATTATAATTTAAATATTAAATTACCAAAAATATCTCGTCTTGAGTCAAGGACCTTATTATAATATTAATCTTTGTTATTTTGTATATTTTCCGCTATCAGCTAACGTCTTTGTACATTTATATCTGCAAAAGGGCAACATTAAATAAAGGCAACAGTATTTTAATTCAGTAGCTTTTTAATTTATTAAATTATTTGCGTCACATATAATTACTTCTTCTTTTTAATATACCTGAAGAAATTTGAAATGAGAAACGAAACGTAGGCTGTTTTAGCTAATGGTAATATTTATTTGCCTTTAGTACCCACACGAGTGTGTGATATATATTCTCTGACCCCCTGTGATGAGAATAGTGTGACGTCAGCAGTGTAATACTCTATGAGACGTAATTAATTACTTGAGACTAAGTTTTCTTCGTAATCTCCTTATTTGTTTATGTAACGCTAATGGCTAATTGAAAATTGCACGGAATAAAATTTAAGTTTATACGGTGACTTAATTAACTTAGTGGCGTAAGATCCATCCAGTATTATCTCCACATGTGTGCCTTGTGCAGTGTCTCGCGGCTTCATTTCTCCCTTTTTTTTCTTAGAGTTCCAGCTCAAATATCCTAAATATATTTTTGTCACTTCCCATTCTTATCTGGGCTTATTTTTTTACGTAGGCAGACTTCCGGAAACGTTGGCCGCAAATAGGCCGGAATTTCTGGGAAAGTGCTGACAGACGGACAGGATGAGGAACTGTCACAGAGGAAGGAAGGAAGTGACGTCACACAAGCAGAGACAAACAGTGTTACATATGGAATTAAGAAGATTTGGGCCCTTGCCTAATGCTCTGCAAAAAACCATAAATGGCAACCAGAGTTTGTTGATTTAATTTAGGTGACTCTAGGAAGGCTGAAAAAGAGGGAAGTATTTCTTGACTTGAAGTACGGATAAGAAGGCCACGAAACTACATTTAGGAGATCAGGAGTTTTTGACAATAATAAAATAATGAAACAAATTAACGATCTGATACAGATAAAGTTTTTCATTTAGTTGAATCGACGTTTCGACACCATGTTTGTGACTTCCTCTGGTAATGGTAAATTTTGATGACCAAAAAAAACGTTCCTTCATTCGCGTAAACCTAAGCCAGGCTCACGTACCAACCCACTAATCACATTCTTCGTGAAGAATGGGCATTGCGTAAATTGATGAGAGGTGCGTGGAATTCAAGTCAATGGAAGTAGAAATGCTTCTGTATTTTCTCAGGTTTTTTTCTAGGTGAAATGTATTATTTTACTGGAATTAAATAATTTAAATAACAAACATATTCTATGGTTTTGATAATCATGTTTACCGAATCTGGTATTAAAATGTCTTAAAGGTCGTGAGAAACGTCACTGAAGCTGTTCCGGTCCAGGTCAAGTAGCATCATCAGTCAGTCAGTCAGTGACGCCGGTTGTCCAACTGGCCGTGACCGTGACTGCAGCCCATCCAGTGTTTCGGTCAGTTATCATCTCAGGCTTGACGCAATCCGCGGCGTCCGTTGCGCGCTCTGCACGACATCTGCTGTTTGCACTGGCGAAATCAGACACGATTATTATCCTCCTCTCCTCTTCGTCCTCCTCCTCCTCCTCCATCATTGCCACGTGCAGGACCGCAGCTTCCTCTCCCTCTCTCTCCCTTCTCTCTCCAATCAGCGGATGCAAACAACTGCATACACTGTATTTAGCTCAAGGCCAGCTTCTTCTATTTATCCTCCTCTCCTCCCCCTCCTGAATATGAAAATAAGTTTCACCAGATCTGACGTCCCAGAGAAGGTAAATCCCCGAATCAGGATACAGAAACACGGAAGCAATTATTAAACAAGTATTATTATTAGTACGTCAGATCTGCTTAGAGTATTCCATACTCTTCCTCCCTTTTCTGTACCTAACCTCACACACTTCCCTAGAAAACTGTTAATCTATCCCTTCCCTTGGTCAACGTCCTCCACATTGTTCGCTCTTCCCCTATTCTATTTAAAACTTCCTCGTTAGTGATTTCATCCACCCATCTAATTCTCCTACAGCACCACATTTCACAGGCTTCTATTATTTTCCTTTCCGCAGCTCCTAGAGACCACGTGTCGTACCCATATAACGCCACGCTCCATACGAACATTTTTAGCAACTATTTCCTAATGTTTCCACTTATATTACCCGTACGTAAATTCCTCTTCCTTGCCTGTGCTATCCTACTCTAGTTATTACACTTCCCAAGTAGCAGAATTCCTTAACTTTCTTTCAAATATCCCTCACCAATCTAAGAGCCTTTGTTATTCCAATGTTTCCCATACTAGACTCCATTACTTTGATTTTCTCTCTATTAATACCCATGTTGAACTCTCTCTCAAGGACCCTGTTCATGCCATTTATTGTTGTTTCCAAGTCTTCCGACTCCCCTAATATTACAATATCATCGGCAAAGCGTAAGGTTTTTATTTTTCCTTTTCCATCTTCCATTTTATCTCATCGACTGTTCTACATATAAGTTTAACAGCATGGGCGACAGACTGCATCCTTGTCTTATTCCTTTCTTGATTATCTGCTTTCTTTTCTTGATCTTGTATTTTCATTACTGTTGACTGCCTTCTGTAGAGGTTACGTATATATTATTCCAGCGCTCTTCAAAATCCTTAATAGTGTGTTCCATTAAAGTTTTTTTTCTAAATCAACTAATGCAATGAACGTAGGCCGATTTTTTTCTCATCCTATCTCTAAAATTAAACGCAAAGTCAATATTGCTTCTCTTGTCCCTACATTCTTCCTAAAAAAACTGATATTCTCCTAAGTCGCATTCTATTTGGCGTTCCATCCTCTTATATACTATTTTCGTTAAAAAATTAGGGAACATTAAACTAAAATGGGTGAAAATATATTCATGGGACACTTATTAAATGGGGAAAATAGATAATTGAATTTTTTTACGAGAAAAAATACATCCACGACAGGAATTAGAAAAAAGTACCTAGTAGCTGTGAACATATTTTAAATGAAAAATTTTTATTGGGAAAAACAAACAAATCAGAAAGTTTTAATTGATTTAAGATCAAAATTAAAAAATAAGAAAAAACATAAACAATAAAGTAAGAGAATAGAATATCTGTTCAGTGTGAAAATATAATCACAGGGACATCCAAATGAAAAATAAGGGACGCGTAAATAAGAAAGTCAAGAAAACAACAAACCTACTGAGTTTATATGGGAAAGTTATGAAATGAGATATAAATGATAGAGTTTTTACTAAGGAAATAGATACAATTACACATTACAAATGTAGAATTAATAATAATAAAATTGAAAAATTTTATGACGAGCATTTTCAAATGAGTAAATACAGGAGCAAATATAAATGATAATATCATGATAATAAATAGAATTAATAAAAAAATAAAATGATGGGAAAATTAATAAATAATAAATGAGAAAAATCATGAATGAGAAAAGCATGGAAACTGGTAAGTTGTGAGGATACATTAATGGGAGAATTATTAAATATGAGAACAAAGAAATAAATAATAAATGCGTCCATGATAATAAAAGGCCAGGAGAAATGAAAGAGAAAATTAGGAAATAAGTAAAGTAGTAAGTGTGAAGATGAGGAAGGACGTTCCACCCACCAACCTTGGTCACGCTCTGAGGCACAAAAACAAAACCGACCGACGAGGTCACAGCGATCACCATACGAGAGGCCGAGGAGGTCTTCAGGCCTTCACAAAAGGATCGGCAAGTGAAATCAACCCCCACAAAAAATAATTGCACCCTCTCCCCTTCCAATACGACCGGTCACAATCGATTGTAAAATACAGTAACGTTTCGAACCTCCTGCATGAAAATTTTTACACCTATTTTAATCCAATTTTGACTTCAAGGGCAAGCTCGTGAAGAATGTTTGTCGTTTTCCACGGACTTAATTTAGATCTTCTTTTTTCCGTTATTAACATAGTGTCCCTCCGTCTTCCTCCCTGATAGGGATCCAAAAATGTCGTCGACACATTATTTTTCACGAAACGTAATTTTCTAACATTAATTTTATTTTGAATTCCATTTATAATACCTTTATTATTGGATGATTTAGTAATTTCACAGATCATTTTACCAGATGACATGCAGAAAAATCTGACTTAGTTTGGTTTTTAAATTGACTTATCAGCCGTGGAATAAAGTAAAAAAACTAGGATACATCTAGTATTATAGATCCTTGCTTTTTTTGTATCTAGAAAAAAATATATAAACGTAATTAAGGAGAACAAATAACGTAAAAGAGATAGACAAATAAATGAGTAAAAATATTAAACAAAAATTAAATATTTTTTTAAAAATAAGACCCTTTAAAGAGTAGAAATCATATAAAAGGCGTAAGCAGAAATATCGAGAAAATATTTTAAAACGGTATGAAACAAAAGTTAATTAAAAATGGGGAGACATTTTGATTTAAAATTCTACGTAGAAAGAATAATAGTATAAATAAGACGTGATTAAAGAGTAGAAAACATTTAAAAGGAGTAGACAAAATTTAATTAAGAATTGGGAGGTAATTCGAATTATAAAGATTAAAATTAGAGAATAACCATAGTAGGAAATATGTGTGAAGCAGATAAAGCTAATAGAAAATTTGAGACCAAGAAGACCAAAGGAAAATTATACCTGCATGAACTAATTTTGATATAGGAAATTGATTAATGAGGTGATATTTGATTCTTAGAGACAAAAATTTGTCTTACAGCTGAGAAAATTAGATTCACGCGGAGATAAAAGAAGGCTGTCATGAAGAAAACTATGACACATAAAGGAAATTTTTTGGGAAATAAATAAATTTTAAATCTAGGTTAGATTCAACGGGGCGTCGAAGTAATCTTGTTGACCTTTTGCATTACGTAAGAGAGATTTACCTTTTGTAAAGGTAGGTCTTGGACTTGGTTGACGTCAAGGACCTGCTCATGGTGCAGCTGTGACGTCAGAGCCAGAGGAGGGCTGGAGAAAGCAGGGAAACTCCCAACAACGTCAATGCGACGTTCATTCCTCCTTGCTGAACTCCTTCACCCATATCTCTGCTTGCTCACTACCAACTCAACCAATTATCTCTCCGAGTTGATGACGTAGCAGCAAATTTTCATACTTTATATTTTAACAGACTTTTCATTTATTTATTTCCTAATTTAATAATTAGTCCATCTTTACGGTTAAATTATTTAATGTTCATTTATTGATTTTCTCATTTAAAATTTACACTTACTAATTTATTTATCTCCTAATTTTCTCATCGAGTTTTCTATTTTTATTCCTTACCATGGATCCATATCTTTGTTTTCATATTTAATAAATCTCCCATTAATATATGTTCATAGTTTCTCTTTTTTTTCTAATTCCTTTTTTTTTGGTTAACAGGCTACTTGAGGGTGATCCTGAAACAGGCAACTCCCCTTTAATAGCATAGGAAGGGAATTGAGAAGGGGGGATGCGGAAGGTAGAGCAAGGTAGCCAAGGGTTGACTAGGGCCCCCGGGCTATGGTTTAAGGATCCTACCCGGTGTTTCACCTAAAGAGATGCAGGGAAAACCCTAGAAAACCTGCATCAGGTAGGTTGGGCATTGGGTACTATTCTCACGCCCTTCCGAATGACGGGAGACGAGTCTGCTGTGGGGTCGCAGCATTCCCTTCTCCGTGTCTCCACCAGTTTCAGGAGGCAGTTGGCCGACTGATCCAATGGGATCAGCGGACAGCTCTTGCCATATGCCCAAGGTCTTTGACCCCGGTACATATACCTCCTAAAATAGGTGAAGGTGTCTCGGCATATGAGAACTTTGATAAAAAGTACCCAGAGAGAGTGCGAGGCATCCCCGACATGATCAGGTGAGCTTCGCAGTCACTCTGGGCTGAAGCGCCTGTGAGAAAACTCCCGCAGCGCTTTTCGTTTCATATTTATTCCATTAAAGTATTATTTACGGCTACGAGTTTCCTTATTCAATATTTTTAACTTGAAACCTATTTATTTCGTCAGTTAAAATTTCCACTTTTAACTGTCTATTATCTCATTTAATAATTTTCCCGCGAATATATTTTCCACATTCATTAGTTTTCCTATTCCTTGTCAATTTTATTTTTTACATTCTTATCCTAATAAACCGAAAATTTCTTATTTATTTGTTTACAGTTTTAATATTTTTCTCATTAATAGTTTTTGGGTTTTTTTCCCGTAATTTTCATCATTTCAGCTTTTCGTATCTTTCAGTTTTTGCATACATGCATTTCGATTTTTTTTGTTTCGTTTTCAAGTGTAATAGTTCTTCTATTAACGTATGTTAATTATTCCTTCTGTTCTTCATTCAAGGTTTTCTAATGTCTCCGTTCTTATTATTTCACTTTTGTATTTCCTCCGTTAAATTTTTACTAATATATTTTTCACCTTTAATAACTTTTCTACAGTTTTCTCATTTATCAATTTCATAGCTTTTTAAATTATGACCTGTCTTATTCCCATTATTGCATTAAGTATTTTTCCCAAATTAGAGAGCTTTTCCACAATTTTCCATTCTACCCGGTAATAGTTTTTTGATTTACTTAATTAGTCTCTCTTCTCTGTCTCCCAGGTGACGATATTTTTGTTGAAGTTATTCTCTCAGTTTATACGTTATTTTTGTCAGATTTCTTTTGAGGATGTCGGATGAAATAATAGTTATTAACATCTGTAACTTCGAATTATTGTTTAATTAAGGTCAAAAAAGATAAAATTAGTGAAACAAAAGTATTTTTGTGTCTTGTTAAACCAAGTTCAGCCTGAAGAGGGTCCAGGTCAGAACCGAAACGTGTACTTGTATTAATTTCTGTTTGGTTTTATTTAATTAATTTTCGTCTGTTTTCGATCTCAATTAAACGTTAATAACGAATAAAATATCAGAGTATTATCGTTGTTGTTGGGTTCTGACTTTATTTTTTATTTTACTTGGCAATTAATTAAAATTAAAACTGCAACGTTTATTTAATTTAGTGTAAGAATTATTCTGAACGTTTCTTGGCCATTTCGTATCGTTTCCATAAAACAAATATTCAACATGAAAAGATGAAAGCGATGATTGACTGTGAATCTGCATAGATAAGGCGGTCATGTGCGTGATAGAAAAGGGGAAATCACGAGTTGTTTGTGCATCTGAGAGAGTCAGAGATAACGTACCAAGCGTCGACTTGCTCCAGTCCACGCCCATCTCTACATGCGTCACTCTACACCAGACACCAAATCAGGACAATATCAAACCGAAGGAAAACCAAATACCTAAAGACAACAAAGAAGAAAATACTAATTAATTACATAAATAATTTCCGAAGCAACACTTTAAAATAAATTTCTATGCATTTAAACATATTACCCTAAATCAAGCAAATAAATAAAATTCCAAACAATCTGAACAGATTTCAATTAAGCAAGAAAATATAATCGCCAAACAGTGCGAACAGATAACAATACGTTTAGTCCATTATTTTTGACTTCATCAGATGAACAATACAATAAGGGGAAAGATGCAACCTATATCATTAATGGCGATGAATAATCTGATACAACGATGATATGTTAATCACCTAATTTGTTATCAAACTGTTTGGCCCATTAAATTTATTTGCTTGTGTTATTATATTAAATCACTTTTCAATAATATTTCAATTAAACGCAGCCATATTTTCGTTTCTATTTCTACAAATAGAACTGGAACATGATCGAGAAACCCTACAAAAATAAATGGTAGAATAAACACGGATGGGTAGATCAACTGTGGAAAAACGACAGTGAGAAAGGAAAGACGAACACAGATACGAAGAAGAAAAATACACAATAAAATAAAAATACAACCAAAACTGACAGCAAACCAATTTAATCAACATTTAATTGATATAATAATTAATAATAAATATTTTAATTTGTTGTCCGGTAGGCCAAGGCCCTGAATGGGCCACAGAGCCAAAGAAGAAGAAGGAGAAATTTGCACGCTGACTGTGGTTGTGGGAGTGGCATAAGGGTGCGAAATGTGGACGATAGGAGTTGCGGAAAGGAAAAGAATAGAAGCCTTTGAAATGTGGTGCTATAGGAGATTGAGATGGGGGGATAGAATCATTAACGAGGAAGATCTAAACAGAAGAGGAGAAGAACGAACAATATGGAGGACTCTGAAGGGATAGATTAATAGGCAACGTTTTGAGACATGAAGGTCTTGTAAAATGGGCATTATAGGTAAGTTTGTGGGGTAAGAATAGAAGAGGGACGCCGAGGATGGAATACGCAAAGCATATTAAGGAGGATGTGGGTTGTGCTAGTTAAGCGGAAATGAAAATGCTTTCCCAAGATATGTTAGCACGGAGAGTTGCATCAGACCAGTCTTAGGACTGAATACCACAACAACTTTTATTAATTTGCCTTATGTTAGAAAAAATGTTTTTTTAACATAGTATTCAAAGGGAAAAATAGAATTTTAAAAAGGTTAATCAATTTGTAAATTAGAATAAGTGAAGGATGAGGGTTAATATAAAACTGAGGAGGAAATACATCGTTCCACAAACCTGAAAAGTATTTACGTAGACGAGACAGGGAAAAGGCTACCGTGCGTAACGAGAAGTTCTATTATGCGGCAGTACAGTGACGTCACAGTAAGTAAAAGACCTCTATTTGTGACTAATTTCTCGAGCGACCGACCCCAATTTTCGTCCGCCGTAATTGCGTGTCAGGGCCCTGGAAGTGAGCTCCTCCATTCCTCCCTGCCCACGGGATGAGTCTCACTCCATCAGGATTTATGAGTCGTACGTGAGAGTCGGACCACGTCACATCAGACTATTGAAACGTGAGTGTCAGAACAATTCTATCATATCTCTGACACTTTTCATGGTTGGAATCCCAAACGTTTCGTCCCTTACTTTGGAACTTTTTCAGGCGACGCATGGGTTCTCAAGTCGTTATTCATTGATCTGATAAGTGTTTTATCCTTGACGATTCCGAACCTTGGGTGACGCAGGAACGACTTCCTGTGAAGGTGGAGCGACAAGCAGAGATTCCAGTCAGGTTTGCTCTTCCTAGAAACCTCCTCCCCTTTTTCCTCCTCAGCAACGGCAACTACGTACGAGCTCTCACAGAACAATCAAAAGTATTGGAAATACTCGTTAAACAGTACCTGGAGGAAGGACATCTTCCTGGTAACGTCACACACACTTACAGAGCACTTAATATTTTACTTGAGAATTGCTTGAGGAGCAAAAGTAAAATCTTAAAAATAAGGTAACAGCACCTGGAGCAAACTGACCAACCCAAGTCTCGTAATGGAAAAATTAAATAAATTAATCGAATCCTTAATCGAAATACCATACTGAAAATTTAAAATGAAAAAAAAGTGAATAAATAATACATTTATACAAAATATATACTTATTGAAGGTAAATAAATAAACAATAAACGCCCAAAATTCCCATATCAAATAAATGAAGGACCACACATACATTTGTAATCATTCACTTCTTTCTGGAGTCTTCCCAGATAAGCTCAAATGTGCTTTAGTCACTCCACTGTACAAACAGGGGAATAAAGAAGATATATCAAATTATCGCCCCATATCACTGTTGCCAGTATTATCAAAAAAATTTTAAAGAGTAGTATACAACAGAGTTATAAAACATCTGAACAAACATAATTTACTCACCGATTCACAGTTTGGGTTTAGAAAAGGATATTCAACCGAGAAAGCGATCTTTACTCTTTTAGACGACATAATAGAAGAATTAAATAAAAAAAATCGCCCATTAGGTATATTCTGTGACTTAAGTAAAGCTTTTGATTGTGTAGACCATAGCATATTGCTAGAAAAACTGAGGTACTATGGAATAACAGGAACTTCATTTTCTTGGTTTAATTCATACTTACAAAATAGAATGCAAAGAGTAGTATTAAAAGACTCATGCACAGGTGAAATACATAAATCAGATTGGGGAATTATTAAAACTGGGGGCCCACAGGGATCAGTATTAGGGCCATTATTATTCCTTATATATATATAAATGATCTTCCTAATACCATAGATTCAACTTCTAAAGCTATCCTCTTTGCAGATGATACTAGTGTAATAGTAAAAAGTAACAAAGACACACTAGAAGAGGCAAGTAACAATAATTTAAGTAACCTGCTAACATGGTTTAATGCGAACGGACTAACAAATAACTGTGACAAAACACATTTCATGCAATTTCACACACTCAACACAACTTTACAATCTATAACACTTAAATATGACAGCAAAAATGTAAATGAAACTTCCTCTGTTAAATTCTTAGGTCTCTTAGTAAATAATAAATTAAATTGGACTGATCAGATTAATCAATTACTTAAGAAACTCAGCTCAGCTACATATGCTGTCAGAGCAATGTCCACCTTCAGTGATTTAAAAACAAGAAAATTAGTATACTTTGCATATTTTCATTCTATTTTATCATATGGTATTATATTTTGGGGCAACTCAGTAGGCATAGATAAGATTTTTATTAGTCAAAAACGTGTTATTAGAGCAATATGTGAGGCAGGTTTCCTCACGAACTTCTTGCAGAACTCTGTTCAAAAAGTTAGGTATTTTCACTTTGACGTGCCAATACATTTATTCATTGATGTTATTTTTAATCACAAATAGGCACTTATTTTTGAATAATTCTGATATTCATCCCTTCAATACAAGGAACAAAAATAATCTGTATAAAAAATGTAAAACATTGTCAATTGCACAGAAAGGTGTGCATTATTCAGGGATATCCATCTTCAACAGACTGCCGCACAGAATTAAACAGTTGTCCGATAATCAAGGTAAATTCAACACTGAATTACGCTCATTTTTGCTTAGCCACTCCTTCTATTCAATAAAGGAATTTATAGAAGAATCGGAGAAGAGTAATTTATAATGGTTTATAATACAAAAATTTGTTATAAGTATATTTTTCTTTTATACAATAAAATAATGTAATAAATGTACACCGTGACCCATTCCACATCCTTGAAGCTTAGCTTCTTTACAGGATCTACGGAATATGATTATTATTACACAAAAAGAAAAACAGCTAATCCCCTCAGTCTCTCTCTCTCGCTCACTCTCACACACACACTCACTCACTCTGCATTTTTCCCTTGAAGTTTACCAAGTATTAATAAAATTTCAATTTCCCTGATTTTTTCATTTACCCTTTCTACACTTTTATACTGTCGAATCAAATTTATTTTCCAAGCAGTTGCTGTCGGCAATGGAGACGTTTGAAAGCCACAGAGAATCGCATTTGTATCTTTTTCCATATTCTCATATTGTATTTATCTAAGGTCCTCCTACGTTTGTTTGTTTCCCTGTGACGGCCTCTGGAGACCAAAACCGTCGTCCCTTGGTTCCCTCCACAGCTGACCACCTTCTCTACCTTGGTGGCGGCGTAACTCATGCTCCTGCATACGTAACGCCACTTAACGGTTAAAGGCCGAGGCAATTAACACTCGCCGCGTTGCAGACGCCATTAACCCGGTTTCGCCGCACAAGTGGACGAAGAGACGGCCTCCTCCTCCTCCTCCTTTCCTTTCCCTCAGACACGCGTCCTGAATACGTATCACAGGCAAAACACATTCTTTACTGACTTACTTCCTTCCCCTCTATTCATTCACCCTCGTTCTTTATTTTCTCTTATCGCCTTATGATTCGCTCAAATGTCTCAACTCCGTCTTATACAAGCGATGTAACAAAGCTAGTCCATGGCAGGTTTAAATTATTTTGCATTATACATACAATTACAAACTACTAACAACCAAATTACAAGAAAGGTTTTTATTTAATTCCTACAAATTTTCTTCATCTCACTTTCGGAACTTTGCCAGGTAAATTTATTCAGGATATTAAATTTTGTAGTATGTAGTTATTGATAAGCAAATAGTTGGTGCCATTTATTTTATTTTTTTATGAACCTAGATTGGCCTACCTCATTTATGGCTTAATCATTCAGAGCAACAATTTGAAGATGTGTTATGGTTGGGTGCCCATTTTTTTATTTATTTTTTGGTTAACAGGCTACTTGAAGGTGATCCTGAAACAGGCAACTCCCCTTTAATAGCATAGGAAGGGAATTGAATTGCTCTAAATACAACCGCGGAAGAGTCAGTAATTCCGGATGTTTTTGTGTTATTACCTTCAATCACTTCGTCCTCCTCCTCTCTAATTCTGGAACTGAAATACAGATTCAACGACTCACATTACTCCGTTTTTTTTACACCAATCTAGATTGAGAGAGAGAGAGAAACGAAATTTGTATCTGTTTTTATAAAGCTATAGCTACAGGTTTCGTATTGATTTGACGGTAAGTTGTGACGTCACTTATAAAGTTTTCCGTGTCGCAGTATCACATAATACAAAACCCTTCGTGGGGGAGGGGGGGGAGAAATTTTTTAAAAACGAAAGAGAGAGTCCAGGACAACGCGACCTTGGCCTTGACACAGAGAGGAGAATCGATAGGTCGACACTCGCCGACAAGGTCGTTGCGAAGCGCAGGAAGGCTTCCCAGAAAACAAAATGAAAAGGAAAAAAGTATCGCGCAATAGATAATATATGCCTGTTTATAAAACAGGCTGGAGTTAAATTAATTGAAACCAAACAAACCGATTAAAAACTAATAACATAAAACAAAGAAAAAAATTATATATAAATGAGAAATAATAACACAGCCTGGAATTTAACGATAGGTAAATAAATTAAAATGGAATGAAATTGTATCAAACAAAATAGAACATAACAGAATTAAAATGAATACATACAAACAAATCCTATTCGAAGTAAAATAGTGAGATTAACCTGACCAGTTGACTAGACAAAATATAAATAAACTGACCAAAAGAAGGAATGTGTTTTTTTAATTACAACACCTTATTACAAAATAGTATAGATAGAGGAAAATATAAGAGAGCGCTTTTAGGTTCATAATAGAATAGAACAGAACAGAAAATGCTATAAAACAAAACATGGAGACGGATTACAGAGCATAAACAACAAAGATCGTCAGGCGAAAAAACAGAACAGAAGAATACCACATGATAATGATAACATAATACAACAAAACAGATGGAATACGAAAAATAGAACAAAAATGTATAGAACTGAATTCAACGAAATTAAATAAAATCAGAATTAAAAATAAACAATTCCTTTCAACTGAACGGAACAAGACAGTACATAAGAGAAAATGGACATAAAACAAGAGATTATCATAATGTAAAAGGAACATAATATAAATAGAACATAATGATAGAGAATGGAATGTAGTTGAATAGAAGAGAAAACAATTTTAAAATAAATCGAATAGAAGTAAATGAAACAGAATTTTTTAATATTTTTAAAATTTACCAACACAGTCGGGTTTGTCTGAAAAGCCTGATAAAATAAAAATTTAAGTAATCTATTTACGCACAAATTATAAGTAATATTCAATTACTAGTACATTTCTGGCTTCGCCAGGTACAAATAAATGTCTTCACGTTTTTGAAGTATGTAACTAAACATCAATATTGACAAAGAAGGTTCAAATATTCAAATGAAAAAGTTCAATATTGACCAGAATGGAACTGAATATAACCAGACAATACGGGACAGGACACATTAGAAAAGAAGAGAATACAATTATTTTTCAAAAATAAGACAAAAATTGAAAAAAAACACTAACGATTCTGTACAAAATGAAACCGAATACAAAATAGCAGCACATAATCCAGAAAATAGAATAAACAATAGTAGAGTAGAGAGAGATAGAGAATAACATGAAACAGTAAAAGAAACCAGTACGGGACATAACATAGAACAGTAAAGAAAATAATGGTGCATGATAGAATGCAACAAAAAATAACCGGGATAAAATAGAAAATAGAAGTAGTTAATAGGATACAACAGAATAGAATGGTTGGTCGTCCTTTTTACGTCACAGCGAAATTTCCCCGCGTAATCTCCTCGGCTTGTGTTTGAGTGAGAGAAATTGCATCGACCCGGAGACTGAATTCTGGGAAGGAGGAGAAAGTGCAAATCCGGCTGCTGGGACGACCGTGTGCCAATTTTTTACGGCGTGCCAACTGAAGAAAGTAAAATATCCCCAACACAATGTGACGTAACAAGACAGCGAACGAGTAGGAAATCCGCGAGAATTCACACAAAAGGTTAAAACAAATACCATATAGATAAAGATAATCCTTTCTAAAATTATTAATTGAACCCATTTTCAACAGTCCCTTGACGTATTTTAATTTGAATAAAATATGTTTTATTTATAAACTTCATCTGAATTTAACTATTATATGTAATTAAAAATGTTTCAGATTTAATTCAAGGAACTTAAGGCATTTATACTGGCCACGTTTAACTGAAAGAAATATATATATATTTTATAACGTGCCTCAATCATCTGCAGCGCGATTTATAAAAAGGTTTTGTAGGTTTACTTAAATAAAATGTTGGTGAAATTTAAGCATCATTTAACGCTCAACAGGAATTTAATCGTTTCGCTTGAGAGGCCTGAGAAGTTCTGTTTTCTGTTTGAAAGGATGCGATGATTACTTACAATAAACCTCTACAGAAGGCAGGCAGCTATATTAGAATTGAAGATCAAGAAATGAAAGCGGACGTCAAGAAAGAAGTAAGCCAAGGATACAGTCTGTCGCCCATTAAAAAGATTTGCTGATGAAATTGTTCTCAGGGGAGTTAGAAGAAGACTTGGAAACCGTAATAAAGAGAAGAATAACAAAGGCTATTAGATTGGGAAGGGATATTTTGAAGGAAGTTAAGGAATTTATGCTACTTGGGAAGCGTAATATCTAGAGTAGGATAGCACAGACAAGGAAGGTTTACGGTTAAAACAAGCATGAATATTAGGAAATCATAACTAAAATTGTTCGTACGGAGTGTGGCGTTAAATGGGTGCGAAACGTGGACGATGGGAGTTGTAGAGAGTAGAAGAATAGAAGCTAGCGAAATGTGATGCTAAAGGAGAATGAGATGGGTGGATAGAGTAACTAACCAGGAAGTTATAAGGAGAGAACAACTTGGAGGACGTTGACCAAGAGAAGGGATAGATTAACAGGCCACGTTGAGGTCTTGTAATATTAGAATTAGAGAGAAGTGTGTGGGGTAAGAATGAAAGAGGGAGGTCAAAGATGGTATACGCAAGGTCAGATTAGGGAGGATGTGGGATGTGGTAGCTATGCGGAAATGTAAAGGCTTGCGCAAGATAGGTTAGCAAGGAAGGTTTCATTAGATTAGTCTTAGGATTGAATACCGCAACAACAAAAAACTTTCATGACAATCGGATGAACGGTACAGTGAATTCGTAACGTCGCCCATATAGATTGTAAGACATTCTCTTGGTGATTACATAGCGTTTACAGGTGTGGGAAGGAGGAGCGATTTTTCTAGCATTCCATGGCAATGATGTGGAAGAATGGTAGTGACTGGGCGCCTGACTGACGGATTATCTGCGGCCTCCTCGCGGTCATGACCGATGTTGAGACTCCTCTGAGTCCAAGGACCTCGAAGGCCGTCTCGGAGTTGCGCAACGTTGCGTTGAGACCATCGGGGTCTCACACCCCTGATTAACATTAGAATCGAACCTCACAGAATTAATCCCTCCACGTTGATGACCGAGGACGGATTTCTCTGCCTCACGCGTGCGCGTGTAAAGGAAGGTCGTTCCCATCCTTCCTGATTTTATTATGCACCCCGGTGCGTCGTGAGGATTTCAAAACGTCTATTAGCTTCAAGGACAAGGACACCCGCATATTTTATTGTGTAACGGGTGGAATGATGGGCTTCCCCGGTGGCCAGGCCAGTTGTGACACCAACAACACTCTTCAGGAATACAGCAATGGCGGCGTGGACGAAGAGGAAGGGAAACCCCGGCCAAAAAAGGGGGGAGGAAAATGGCACTTCATCACCACACAGAAGATACAGAAAACTGTGTTGAATTATTCCTCTGTAGCGACGCCTGGGAACACAAGGCCGCCGCCCCCGGCGCCTCCCTGCAACGGACGGAATGGCACGTTTATTACAATGCCATGTCTGCCTTTTTTGGGACTCCATCAGCCAGATTAAACACTAACAATAATAATAATTCCATAATTGTGCCATCGAAAGGAGAAAGGCAGTAAGTCTAAAATAAATGCTTTACAGAAATCGACAGATAAAGTTTTTTTTGAGCTTCGACATTTAAATAAACCCCTTATATCTTTTAAAATAGTTTTATCCGTACCAAGAAACATGAATTACTTATTATAATTTAATTACAATACATTTATAATTCATATATTTTCAGAAGTCGAAAACTTTTACTTACTGCCTTTCTACTTTGGAAGGCAGAATTTACAAAGTAACCCTTTGTTTGTTTCTCTCTCCAGTGTAGTATTATTTTTCTAACTTACCACCAGCAGTAATTAGAATTGAAGAGCCAGAAAGAAAAGTAGAAATCAAGAAAGGAAGACAAGGTTGGAGTCTGTCGCCCATTCTCTTTGACTTGCAGATAGAACAAGGCAATGAAGAAAGTTGGAAAGGAATATGGAAGAGGAATCATACTTCAAGGAGAAGAAATAATAACCCTACGGTTTTCTGGTGATATTGTGGAATTAGGGGATTCAGAAAGAGATTTAGAAAATATAATAAATAGGAGAACGTCATCCTGGAGGAATAGCATGAAAAACCAAGTGCTGTATGATGAATACAGGGATAGC
Organism: Eucriotettix oculatus; assembly: GCA_034510155.1. Lineage (NCBI taxonomy): Eukaryota > Metazoa > Arthropoda > Insecta > Orthoptera > Tetrigidae > Eucriotettix > Eucriotettix oculatus. Next base: position 21,206,805 of record CM067381.1, on the reverse strand, counting down.
AAGGACTGTTAAAATAGGAAGAACTAGAGTAGGATAGCACAGGCGAGATATGAGCTAATCTAAGTATGAGTATTAGGAAACGTTAATATCGAAGGTTCGTTATATAATTTTTTGAAACGTGAACGGTAGAAACTTACGAAAAAAATTATAAAAACTTTCATAATGTGGTGCTACAGGAAAATGTGATGGGTGGATTGGGTAAGTAACCAAGAGTCTATAAGCAGAATAAGAGAAGAGAACAATATGAAGGACTTTGAAGGGATAGATTAATAGACCACGTTTTCAAAGTGAGAGTCTTGTAAAATAACAATTAGACGGAAGTGAATGGAAGAGCAAATGGATTAAGGAGGTTGTGGCATGTGATAGTTTTTGGAAATGAAAATGTTTGCAGAGAATAGGTTATCATGGATGAGACCAGTCGAAGGACTCAATTACCAAAAGAACAAAATTATATTTCAGTGACTGATTTTCCTCCTTATTAAAGATTTTTACACTCACTATATACATAAATATATATATATACATATATATATATATATATATAACTGGATACAGTTACAAGAACGAAGTTGTGAATATTCTATGGTTGTGTTATGTTTTTATTTTATTAATAATCTCTGCCTATTGTCCTATTTTAACATGACTGATAAATAAAAATTAGATTAATCTGTCTTTATATCATAAATAAAGTAGAATAAAAGGCGAAAAGTCAGAAACAGAAGAATTTTAAATGAAAATTGATACTCTGCATATATATGGTGCAATTTATAATTACTTAATAAGAAAATAAATTCATGTCACTGTCCGTTATTTCCTTAAATTTTATTTATGCACATGTAAAACGTTGTAAATATATTGTCTCTTTCCTCTGAACTTGAATCAATTTCAAAATTGCACCGTAGTTATTTAATGGTTCCTGGTATGGAGCAGAATCTGTAAGAGCTGAATTAATATTCCCCCCCCCCCACCTAATTGGGCAAATTTTCCCTAGAAACATGGAGTGAGAGAGATAATTCCCAGGGCGTTAGAGGACTCTGGGAAGCGAGGCAATTCTCGCTAACTCAGGATTAAAGCTGACCTTCTCAGCGCGGTTCAGGTCTGTGAACCCTGTGACATTCCACTCGTGGAGTACAACAGCAGGAAACGTAGAAGATAATAGGAAACTGAGACTTTAAGAGGACTCGTAGACTGGAAGGTAAACTCTAAATAGATGGAAAAAAAGAAGAAACCCAACCAGGGAGAATTTAGAAAGAATTGGCAAACATCTTCCCAAAAAGGGAAATTTTAAAAATACGAAACAAATAACCAACGAAATCACAGAGATAATAGAGACTCAGACTGATTAGTTTGTAACTCTCTGGATCTTTAGAACAGAATGATTGTATTTTATGTTAATCATTTTCAGACTTACAAAAAGTTTTACATTTGTTCCAGAAAATGTTCCAAGAAAAGGGACGACACACCGTGCCAATTTTGTATTTCATTAATTTCCCTCTGATGTTTTATTTTACTAACATACACTTCGCCAGACTATTCTTTTACAAGAAAGGAAATGGGAAAATTTTTCCTCCATAGGAAAATTTGTGCAAAGGGACAAAAGGAGAAATAAGTTTGTTGCGTAAAATTTTTACAAAAGAAGAAAAGTAATTTATAACTAATTCCTTAAAAAAATTGTAAGTTTTAATTATGAATAAAGTATTACACTAATATTATCAATAAACTACAAAGAATGACCAAAGGTCATAAATAGAAGGATTTAATTCGAAAGCGTTTCGTCCCCAGCTTTTGTGACCTCCTCAGTTGAAACATTTCCTGTTGCTGATGCAATGTCTGGGAATGATGCGCTTTCAAATTAAATCATTCTATTTCTGATCTTCAGCCATTCTTTGTATCTGATTTATAACTTTTAAAATATTATATTTTACTGGTATTAAGAATCTTCATAATGTATAATTTCCTAAATTTCTTTTGTACTATTTTATGGAAAGAATTAATACATCGATTGACGTCAGTTCATTGCACGACGTTTCATCCTCTAGTTTGGGACCTCATCTTGTGTGGTAACTACTTAAACATTTCCTTTGTATTCTTCTACTTAACTCGCCAGACGAAACGTCACTAATATATCAATTCTTCTCACTTATTGGCCCTTTTACCATTTATTATTTGAAAACAAATAATATAATACTGATTATTCGACTGAATTACTGTGAAAAACAGATATTAATTGACTTATAATTAACATATTCTTATTTTTTATGTTATTAACATATATTTCTTACTAATTTGAGTGGTTTTCGGGCAGAAAAATGAGATCGTTGAAAATTATTGATCATAAAATCTGAACAGTACAGGAACGTTTCTGTACTTATTTGAACCGTCTTCAGTGGCTGCTATGCGACTTGATGATTGTGTGTTTGCTCCGCAGTCTGGATGTTTGTTAGGTTTCCATGGCAACAGTCCATCCAACAGTATTTTGTGTGTCGTTTCCTATTTGAACCACTGAGGAACTAACTTAGCCAATTCATCCTGATCATTTGCTTATCTTTGAGCAGAAGATGGAGAAGTGCGAGTCATGCTCACGATGGAGGTTTCCCTCTTTCCCCTCTTCATCAGGTTTCCCTCTTTCTTCTTCCTCGGATTTCCCGAGTGGCTGTTGAAGCAAGAAACTCTCCGGCTCCGGTCAGAGTGGAAGAGAAATCAGATCAGTGAAGGCAATGACGGTGAATGAATTGGGAGGCTCGTCCCTCTCAACAGCTGGTTCAGTGTTACATCACGACCTTCTCCTCCTCTTCTGGAAGTCTGCCAAAGGCCGCTGGCCCTGGACAAGACCGTCCAAGCTGATCGCTCAACCGTGACGCAACCAGATGCAACTCTCAGATGTCTGCCTGACATGGCCGCCAAATCTACTCTTTAAACGGGTTTCAAGACTATTGCAGTTATAAATTACTGACAGTAAGATTAAAGGTTAAACCATTTTTGAAATTTGGCCATTTTTTGCCCATTATTTGAATTAATTTTACTCAGAAAACTTATGATCATACCTCTCTTTCTCCAAATATTCCTAAACAGGAAAATAGCTATGGAGCATTATTTTTTTTATTAATTTCCTTGGTATATCCAAAATTAACCTACCGACGAGGAAATTATTGGAACACGAAACCTCAAATAATTAAAAAGTAACAAAAAGAATAAAATATTTATTTATAACCTAATCAGCAGCAGTAATAGTTTTTTTAAATTAATTTTAGGGAAAAATAAACTGTTTTTTCTTTTTAATTTGTAGTTTTAGCCGGGAAAAGTAAGCAAACTTTAAAAATTCTCAACCACGATTAACCAATGACCAGACGGTCATCATCAGCCTCTATTTCTTTTCTTTAAACCGGGCAGGATAACGTAAGCCCGGTTCGGGCTTGTCGGGTGAAATCAGAAACTTATCGGTTTTTGCCCATATTTGGGTCACACGAGTGGATTGGTTTCTAGAGGTAATCTAGAGTCCACAAGCTGATTTACGCCAGTCTACTGTACTCAGAAGTGTGTGTGTATGTTTGGAAATCGCTTATCTACCCCCCCCTCTCTCTCTCTCACTCACACATAGGGCAAGATAAGAGCTATTACTAAAATACTTTCCTTATTTTCAGCTTTCATTAATATCCATTTGAGGAAGGGTTTTTTGAAAAGAAAAAAAAGGTGGATTTGCACGAAACATTTTGTAAAGTTTACGAAGATGAGGCTAAAATAACTTGTCTAAAACTCTTAATTCATAAAGTTACTACACTGTCTCAAGAAACATATTTTATTACTAACGTTAGAAATTTTTTTCCGTTTTATAATTACATTTAAATTTTTCGGAACATGTACTTCGCTAGACAGGAATGATCCCCCCCCCCCACTTTTACCTCTAGAGGTAAACTTTACCAGTTTTTCACCGTCCTGTTTGAGGAGGAATGGGGATTTCGCGACATCTGCTGCTTAAATTCCTACGTTTTATTTTTTCAATTATTTCTTTCACATCTAGCTAAAGCACGTTGACTTGTGATGTAATTCCTTTCCACTTACTTTTCTTCCCTCTGTGCTTTACTTGACATCTCTCTTTCTCTCTCTTCTTTTCATAGTTCCAACACTGAAAAGGTGCTTATTTTGCAAAAATAAAAGAGGAAGTGAATTATTTTTAAATTGTGCTATTAAATTTTTTGTCTAATTTATCTTTGTACTTTTACTTTATCAACAATTTAACTTTCTACTTTATGCCCAACTGTAGTAATAATAAATACATTCACACATACAATTCTGATCGAACGTTTGGGATATTTATTTCCCCATAAAGTAAGTGGTATCGTTTCTTCTTCTACGCGTCAATTTTACGAGTTGTCTATTGGGAGGAAAAATTTAGCGATTTTCAATTCGTATGCTTTCCTTTTTTAAGTTACGATGGCTTTTGGCATTTCTCTTAGCTTATTCCATTCCACTGAATTTTCCCTTCCGTGTCCATGAGATTTAAATAACCGTTCCGTCTTTTTGTTACTGTGATTTAAATTTTCAGAAGGTAAATGTTGTCCTAGAACGAAAAGTTCCTATTTCTTCCTCTTACAGAAGTAAATTTTACCGGTTTCGTTCAGCTTTAGGAATTAAATTCAGGGACATGTTATTTTCATATAAGACTTAAATTCTTATTTTCCCGTCTAATTTTACCAATTTACTTATTCTTTGGTGTTTTTGTTTTGATTTTATTCCAATCCAGTGACTTTTCCTCTCTCCGTTTGAGCTTTAAATAACCTATTCGTCACTGTTCTTTTTTCCCCCTGATTATTCCTACTCATAATGACTACTCGTGTTTATCCCTGTCATTACCACTGAAGCCATCCGCACAGTTAGGAAGTCATCGACTCATTTACTACCTGTCGGAGAATTCTGTTAGCTGACCAAGGTGTGATGGTGGCACGCGAGTGTGTTGTTGCTGACGCAGGTTCCGGTGGCGCTGACGCACACCAAGTTGCCTTCTCCTCCTCCTCCTCCTCGCCTTCGTGTCCCAGAAACATTCACACGCATGTCTCTCATCAGCATCAACCATTCTGTTTTCCTCGTGTGTCCGAATCCGTGTCCCGCTGTGACGCACTTGATGCCGTGACCAGGGACCATAGCAACGCCACAGTCCTTCCTCTTCATGAACACCCTAACACGGGTTTCCCACTAACAGGAATTCATGAACACAGTCGACATTCCTACAAATAATTACAGAATTTTTCGAAGTAACTTCTACATTAGGCCAATAAATATACAGTTACAACATTCATATAGACAATTTCCTGTACATTAAGTTGATTATAATAAGAATAAACATTAGAATAATCTTTCCCATTACTCTTTACATAAAAAAATTTAGTAAATTGTCTATATTAATTAAATGAAAGCGAGTTAGGAGAAGATCAGTTTGGTTTTAGGATTAATTTAGTAACAAGAGAAGCAATGTTGAATTTGCGCCTAGTTTTAGATGACAGGACACGAAAAAAAACCGGCCTACGTTCATGGCATTTGTAGATTTTGAAAAACCGTTTGATAATGGGAACAGGAAGGAATAAAATATAGAGAAAGAAGGCAGTCAGCAGTAATAAGAATTGAAGATAAAGAAAAGAAAACAAAAACCAAAAAAGCAGTAAGCAAGGATGCAGTCTGTCGCCCATACTGTTTAACTTATAAGTAGAACAGGCGATGAAGAAAGTTAGAACGGAATATAGAGAACGAATCACACTGCAAGAAGAATAAATAAAAATCCTACGCTTTGCCGACGACATTGTGGTATTAGGGGAGTCAGAAGAAGACTTGGAAACCATAATAAATGACATGGACGTGGTCATAGAGAAAGAGTTCAATGCGAGGATTAATGGAGTGTAGTATGGGAAACTCTGGAATAACAAAAGGCTGTTAGATTCGGAAGGGATATTTTGAAAAAAGTTAAAGAATTCTCCTACTCCAGGAGTAGGATAGCACAGGCAAGGAAAAGGAATTTACTTAAGGCGAATATAAGTGTGAATATTATAAAAATGTTCGTATTGAGTGTGGAGTTGCGGAAAGGAAAAGAATAGAAGCCTTTGAAATGTGGTGCTATAGGAGAATGATAGAATCACTAACGAGAAAGATCTAAACAGAGTAGGGAAACAGCGAACAATATGGAGGACGTTGACCAAGAGAAGGGATAGATTAATTGACCACGGTTGAGCACACGAGGGTCATGGAAAATTAATGTGTGGAATAAGAATAGAAGAGGGAGGCCGAGGTTGGAATACACTTAGCAGATCAGATATCCTTTAAGGAGGGTGGTAACAGGCTACACGAGGGTGATACTGAAAGAGGCAGCTCTCCTTTTATAGCATAAGGAGGGAATTGAAGAGGGGGAATATGGGACCTTGGACATACGGTAAGAGTTAACCATTGCTTCCCATTGGATCATAGAATCCTTATTCTGCTCCCTTAATTATAAAATTCTGGATCGCGATTCAACAACGGAAATATTACCATTTGACCTCCATTGCCAAAAGTTTAAATAGAAAGGTTGCTAACGTTTATCGTTTCTTTACCGTAAGCCAAGGTCAACAGAGGAAAAAAGTTATGAGCGGAATTTTTTTGTTCTGTCAACAACTCTGATAAAGTTATTAAGTTATCATCCTGAATTTCTAATAAGGAAGGTTTCCGTCGAGAAAATTCTCCGTTTGTCTCACACACACAAATGACCAATAGAAACTTTCCATTCGCGTTACAATGGCGGCCGATTACACACACACGATCCTTGGGGCAATCTTTCCCTCAATTTTCGCTTCCATTGGAAAAGTTTCTGTTAGACCAATCTTTGCATTCGCATTAAATAAATTTTCCTCCTTCTTCACCATCCCCCCAGGAGGTGAATAATGTTAGTGATAAGATATGTTAATTATTAAGCGAAAATTTTAAGAAATTTGTTTTTTTAAAGGACAGGAAGAATCATTTCTCAGAAGGAGACGAGACAGGATAACAGAATAAGGTTTAGAAAATTAGGAACCTATTCTTTGAACAGGAATAGTATAAATGACCGGAAAAAAGTACCTTCCACCCTGCCAACAATTTAATTCAGAGGATTATGATTTAAAAAACTATTTCCTGCTTCACAGAGGGTTGAATCATCCTTAAAAGCGCTAAAGACTGTGTTGAGAAGTAAAAATAGAATTCTGTCGTTTATTAAATAAATAATCTGACATAAATAAATAAACGATTCAGCCAATTACTGATATTTATCTAATACGCCTACGACATTTCGTCCACATTTGTGAACCGAATCAGGTAACGAGACCAAAATTTACAAAGTCAATTATAAATTTGAATACAGAAATATTTCTTTAAAGTATATTAATATTAATTTTGTTTTTTCTGGCAAGTTGGCTACATTTTTTTAATTAGATCAAATTTTTATATTTCCAAGTATTTTACTTATTGATGTGCCTCTAGATTTCGTTTTTTTTTCGGTTGCTCTATTTTCCAAAACGAGAAACAACTACTTTAAATTTTTTATCGGTTGCAGGATTTTTCTGATCCTCTATTTTCCAAAGCGGGAAACAGCGTCAGATATTTCTTCATTTTCAGGATTTTTCTGACGTTATATTTTCCAAAGCGGGGAAAAATATATTGCTTTAGTTTTTTCTTCAGTTACAGTATTTTTCCAAAGCGAGAAACAGCATACTGCTTTAGATTTATCTTCAGTGACAGGATTTTTCCAAAGTTCTCTTTTCCTAATCGGGAAACAACATACTGCTTTAGATTTATCTTCAGTGACAGGACTTTTCTGATGTTCAATTTTCCAAATCTGGAAACAACATACTGCTTTATATTTTCTTAAGTTGTAGGATTTTTTCTGATACTCTATTTTCCAATGCGGAAACAGCATACTGCTTTAGTCTTTTTCAGTTACTGGATTTTTCTGATGCTCTATTTTCCAAAATGGAGGCTTGATGGGAATCAATCGATGAGTGTGATTAGTCTGATTGGCGTGAAATACTTTCTGTGGAGGAGATAAAGTGAGAAAAAAGAAGGAAAGTGATTAACTACTTCCCACCAAAGAAGGGATCCGGATGGGAATAAATGCCGTCTGTCTGAGGACAGGAATGAGAAGGGACCAGGGATAAATGAACACACACACAGCGGGAGAGGGAGAGTCATGCTCTGACCACGACCTGCCAGCTCTGGGATTTTTTTTCTGAGGAAGGATGCGACGGAACTTGCGTTATTCGTTTGCCTCTCCGTGAGTCACCCAACCGCCGAGGAGGAACCTGAATCACCTCACAAGTGGTCGGTTATTCAACCACCTGAAACCGTGTGGCTTATCAGGGGGAATCGATCCAAGGTCATGACAGTTGCAGGAATGCAGATCGATGGTGGTGGAGTAACACGAAAGCAAACAGAAAATCGCCCAGGCAGGCAGGTCGGCCGCCATATTGATTAACACTTAACAAATTCCTGGACTGCCAACACAAACATTCCGAGAAAAACATCAAAGGTGTTGGATTATGAAAATCAAGCCAACTCGTGGAATGTGGGGAATTTGATCTGACACTGTTTACTACTTTCCAGATAGTTTTCAATATTTTTTGTTATGAATATTTCGATATAAACACTAGATATTTTAATTAAACAACTGAAGAGGACCCGAAAGTTGGGGTCGAAAACTCTTATTTTGAGTTAAATCATTCCATTTCTCACTTTTGGCCATTCTTTCTGTTTTATCAATAATTATCGTTTATCAATAAACGGTCTAAAGTCTTCAACTTTCGGGACCTCTTACGTTCTTTAATTAAAACGTCAATACAAATTTTGAGTTACTACCGAAATAGATTTCAGCCCTGGATGTTGCTGCGGTAGTCATTCCAGGTTTTAACAAAAGAACTGAAGACGTCGGTACTTAAAGTTAAGGACGAAACGTCTTATTTTGAATTAAATTGATTCTTTTTCCCACTAACGGCCCTTGATTGTATTCCATTCAACAATTGTAAGTCAGATTAATCTCATTGTCGTGTTCACAATTCTCATTTATTTTCTTCACTAAATTAATTGTGGATTCCCTCACCTGGAACAAAATAATTTATCTAAGTTTTCCCTCTCCTAGAACTAGTCAACATCTGAACCTTTGCGTAACGTTCAAGGACGAGGACTCTCTAACCTAATGATTATTCCTGTCGATTTTTCTCTCGTTAATATTTCCCTTTTACATTCTTTAAGGAATTAATTGTGGATTCCCTTGCCTGGAACAAAATAGTTGATCTGTGTTTTCCCTCTCCTAGAACAAGCCCATATCTGAACCTTTGCGTAATGGTCAAGCTCGGGAAACCTCTAAAGATTATTCCTGTCGATTTTTCTGTCTTAATATTTCCCTTTTACATTCTTTACGGAATTAACTGTGGTTTTCCTCGCTTGTGACTGAAACAAAGAAAATAGACCAAAGCTTTCTTTCCCCAATTAAGTACCCAAAGTCTAAATCGTTGCGTAATGTCGGGGATCCTCTAACCTAGAGATTAATCGTGCCGTTTTCTATTTCCGATCGTCGTTCGGACTGTATCTTCCCCTTCTCTCCCTTCGTCTCTCTCCCTCTCTCCCTACCTCTCAAGCATTCGTCCGCCACATAACATTCCGCATTGTTGTGCAATCCTTCCAAGGACAAGGTCAACGAATTGCACATGTGCCGTTGTCGGCTCGCAACGTCCCACGTACACCGAAACCCCATTCACTGCCCCTTACACAATACTTGTTCACCATTAATATTCCTTAAATATTCTATTATCCACCTTTTCACCCTAGTCCCCATAAATTGTCAAATTAGAACATCGGTGTCGCGTGATCCGGTAAATGGCAAATCCCCTTTAATAGCATAGGAATGGAAGGGAGAGGAAGGGTTGACTAAGATCCCGGGCTACAGCTTAAAGATGTCAGACACACAGTATCCACCCGAAGGAGATGCATGGCAAACCATTGAAAACCTTCAACAGGGAGGTAGTAGTTGCCTGATTCCAACACTTTAATTCATTTAGCGTCAATAAGAAAATTATTTAAAATGCTTAACAACTTATTAAGTATTGTCCAGAAATAAATTTGGACCAAAGAAGTACCTTGAGGGGCAATTTTGTATAATTTATATTTGATTAGTATAGTCATTAATCAATCCAACTCTAATTCACTTCAGTCTATTTTATTTTAAATCTGTTACTTTGTATTACATACTTAAAAGATGCTGATGGTGTTTGAATAAATATTTATTTAACAATAAATTAACATCGCGTACGCAATTTGGAAATTACTTTCTTTGTAGCCAATTTCATTCTCAAATAATATTTTCATATGGGTGTAAGTTACTTATCGAAGTTAAAGAATGAAAGACAATTGATGACATCTCAATTAATCAGACATTTATTCACATTAATTCCTTCTCTAATAATTCAGAAAAAAAGCAATAATCAAAACTATCCCAGAGCTGTATTATTAGAGAATGAATTGATGTCAATAAATGTCTAATTAATTCAGACGACTTTAATCGTCTTTCATTCCTTAATTTAGATAAGTGCCAAACACTCATAGGAATAATTTTTTTTCAGAATGAAATTGGCTACAAAGAAAGTAATTTTATGGGAAAATATTATATTTATTACTTATAATGTTATTACATTAATATTTCCCTGTACCTATTTTATTAATTCATTATCCCATTTATTACTGCTTTTAAAATTTTATGTTTTATTCTCACACGTGTGGAGTTTTATTTAAATATTTATAGGGACATTGACCGAGGATTTAAAATACATATTTTTATATATTATTTTTCATTCTCTGTTCGATGCGGGTGAAATTTTTCATTGATTATTACTTGTGTTTACAAAATTTAATTACTAATTCATGTAGTGATGTTTTATGTTGTTATATATTTTTAATTTTTTTTATCTCATTTACGTACTCCTAATTTATTTTTAATTACATGTCACTGCTACTGTATTATATTTGTGTGTCCTTTTCAATAAAATATTTATATTGTCATTGACTGAGTTATTAATATGTGCATTGTTTATTGCCTCATGGATGCCGCTTTTCTATTTAAATTAATATGTATTTATTTATTTTTATTCATATAGTATTCATTTATTTACTCTTATATATTGTATAGATAATCCCATTTACATACTTCTTATTTATTTTGAATGATTTGTTTTCCTCAGTGATGTAACTCATTTGTGTGTTTTTGTCTCAAAAGTAGTTTTTATTTACATCTTTATACCATGACAAACTTAGTTTTTAATTTTTTTAACAAGTATTTAGATTTTTCTCAATTTTATCTTTTTAAAGAATTATTTTACGTGGGTATAATTTTTTGTGTTGTTTATTATTTTTACTTATTTATCTTCTGATTTTTTTAAAATTTCATTAAATAAAAGTCTGTTAAAGTTCATAAATTGTTTTACTAATTTATAACAAACGCTAAATTTAAACTATTTAAAGCCACATCTAATTCCACTAAATTAATTTCTTTACATATATTTTAAATTAATACTGGTAGAAAATAGCCAACAATTAGAATATTTATATAGAATTTTGTTTATTATTTATCACTTATGAAACGCCTGACGAGGTCTCTAAGCAGAGAGGAGAAACGTTAATCGTAATTTTAAATGATCTAAAATTTAATTTTATGACTATTAAAATTTAATATTAGTCAGATATTGTTTTAACTATTATTATTATTGTATATTTAGTTGTTATTTATTTACGTTCCTGTATTATCTCATTTATGTTGTATTTTTAATCCCTTCTGTAATATTTTATTGATCTCGTCTTTGTTTTTTAACAGATTTTCGCATTAAGACGACGAATTAGACAAAAGACAAATAAATATAGACGATAAGGATGCCAAATTGTTTCATAAACCAAGGAAACACATGAGTAAGAAAGGTCGAAAGAAGAGAAAAGGGGTGGATAAGACGGACCGAGGGAAACCACGAAGGACGAACAAACAATGTGGAAAAGAAGTGTATGAATTTGATAAATATACGATAGAATTTCAGACAAAGATTTTATTCACTTCTCGCAACATTTTTAAGCCATTTTTGGGACTTCGTCGCGTAATTTCTTTAAATTTTACATTTTGATGAAGGAAATGCCTACAAGGAGAAATTTTTATATATTTGCTTTCCTTTTCTTAATCGAATTCCTATTTCATTTTTTAATAATTTATTAATTATTGCATTTCCTACCTCTTTTATGATTAGAGTTACGTCACTATGGTTGTTGTTATTATTTCCCCTTTTGCTATTTTCACAGTTGCTGCGGTTGTTGACCGCGATAATCGTGACGTTGCACAACTTCAGCCAATACGTTCGTTCGTTCGTTCCTTTCGTCGTGACAAATAAGACGAGCGACTGACAAACAATCATGTGATTCCGTTTGCGTCCTTGTAGAAGCTGATAACGAAGAAGAAATACCATAGCGTTGTTATCTATAGGGCAATGGAATGCGACTGTATCTATGTGGAACAGAAAGCAGCGGGAGATTATTCTCCACGACAACTTCAAGAAACAATCGCGTACAGCCGGGAAATTGGCGGAAAAACTCTTCGTCTCTGTCAGCAGGAAAACTGGAATATTAAAGAATAGTAATGTCTGACTGTACCTCGAATATTGAAGGCGAAAAATTTCGGCCAAAATTAGTCAGAATTAAAATTATAAACGAATTTGTGTTTTTCATAACTGTTTATGTTGTCTTTGAAATTGTGGACAAAGTTTAATTGATTTATCGTCCTAAAAATTATTTTGATTCCGTAATGTATTAAGAAAGATTTTAGTTAACCGTGCCATTTATTATGGTTCCCAAGTCTTCTTCTGACTTTCATGATACTACAATATCGTCCGCAAAGCGTAAGATTTTTTTTTCTTCTTCTTGCAGTCCATAGTCGGCCAAAATCGAACGAAGTTGAAGAAAACAAACGCGATGTTTCTTTCGTTTTTTTGTTGGACCATATTCAAGTACCCAAGTGTAAACAAATTAGAAATGAATGGAAATTTTTCAATAAATAGTTAAATTCCAGAGGGGAATCCCTAAAAGCCCGAGTTCACGTGTAGATCGTTTCAAACTCATCGCGTCCCCCCTCCCCCAATTTTTTTAATGACGTCACTGTCTGTTTCCTGTTGGATTGTCACAGTTCATGGGAAGGTAACAACATCCAGGCCACACATATATTAAATGTCTCCGACGGCGGCGACGGAAGCGCGTGACGTGTGCGAGTGTCTCATTTCCACCGCAAGCAGGAATCAGAAGAAGAAGAGGTTTTCCTTGGAAGTTAAAAATCGATCAGTCAGTCAGGTCGAAAGTCCTCATGACGACCGGTTACCTCAACGTTCGTGGAACGAAGTGTGCGCCTCAATATTGCCATTACAAGCAGGTTCTTCTTCCTCACCTTCCTGAGCTGTCCCAGACTGCTTTTGGCGGCAAGAACTACCACCTTCAGGATGGAAAACAGTTAGCGAATACGCGGCGACAGTGTTAAAAGCGCTACGGAAAGACTCCAAGCAACAATGTAAATATGTTTATATATTGTTATAGGGGTAAATAGATTTTATAGCAGACACTGTTGAAAGTATATTATATATATATAGCCGTTAAGCCGTTAACTAGGAGGAGTGCCAGAAGGCAGTGTTACTCCTCATGAAGTAATGCCTACGGAAGAATAGGGAGGTGTTTTTAGTGCGGTACAAATCCCACACTACCGTGTAGTACGGGCTACACGGTAACTTTTGAAGATTTTCACCTGCCCACGTAAAAAAACGGAAAAAAAGCACACCAACAATAACTATACAACTCATTTCTCCTGGAAGATAAACACTGATATATGGAAAATAGCGGGCATTTTAAAGTTTAATACGCGCAGGCCCTGCTTAGCTGATGATTGATAGTGCTTCAAGAGTGGAATAGGAACTATTTTCCTTGTAAATCACCCGCCGCTTTATCTGCCATTAGGAGACAAAGGCAGTTGCCGGGGAAAGACGCAAACATAGTTGCCGTAATTATTTATCGATAAATGTGGATGAGCGACAGATAAGAAGGAAGCCGTTGACGCAAATTGGTCTCCCCGGGTCCTTATTACCTGGAACGTGTACGAGATGAGTAATTCTTTGTTCTCTGTCGAAGCTGGAGGTGAGTCCCTCCTAATTCACCCTCGATCCTCAGGACAGTGAACAGAGGAATTGTTTTTTTTGGGGGGGAGGGGGGGGCTAACGGGCTTCAACAGGGTGACACAAATACTGGAAACTCCACTTTAATAGGGTAACAGGCTATATGAGCTGATCCAGAAACTGATTTTTTGGTGGACGGGAGTTAACAGGCTACATGATGGTGATCCTGAAACAGGGAATTGAAAAGAGGAGGAGGGAAGAAGGTAGCCAAGGGTTTGGCCCTCTCGCGATATTCACCTGAGAGAGATGCAGGTCAAACCGTAGAAAACCTGCATCAGGTAGGTTGAACTATTGGGGTACTTGTCTCACTCTCTTCCGAATGATGGGAGCGGAGTTTGCTGTAGCATTCTCCGTGTGTCATGACGCAGCTGGCTGACAGGTCCAATAGGATCACCTGACAACTCTTACTGTGACACCGGAACACAAAGGTCCTAAATGAGATCGAGGTGCCTTGGCATCTGATATCCTTAAAACCCCGGAGGGAATTTTTTATTTCGGGTGGTGGGGTAACAGGTTACATGAGGGTGAAACTTTCGCTACAACTTGAGGAGATGTGTTAGGGGATGGTAAGACGGCGAATAGAGAATCGTCAACGTACCAGGCAGGGCTGAAAAGTGATTTAAAGGCAAATTAGAGATGAGAAAGAATAATCATACCGGGAAAGTCCAGGCAACGTATTCACGGGAGAATGAAAATGAGGAAATATACCGTCCCTGACTGTCTATAGTGGTCAGTTGGACGAGCGAGGACGGTCGTGTGCGTGTCACGCTCTTATGCAAGGACGAGCGTGTGACTTGGTCCTCAAGGACAATATCACTCGCTGCCATGCTCCACAACAGCATTACGCATGCGCTCGGCGCAGACAAACAACAATTAACTACAATTCTACATATGAATTACCCCTCCTCCGTATATTTTCTAGGTGAAGGCCGCAATTAAATCCGTGCGTAATAATAACCCTTGCGTTTGCGGAAAAAACGAGGAAAATTTTTTAAATTTAAGACTCCAAAATTAATGGCATCAGTTTATTTGTTATACATCACCATGCGATAACAATATTATTTCTTTACTTATTAATTTGTTGCGCAGCTTTATGTAACTGTAATTCTATTTATTTATTAAACAGCTGCCTAAAATTGTATTTTTATTTAATGATTTATTCATTATACAACTGTATAAGATTGTAATTTTATTTATTTTATATACAGTTGTATATGTTTGTTATTTTATTTATTATACACATGTATACGTTTCTAATTTTAAGTATTATAAAGTTGTAAAAGATTATATTGTTAATTATTTATTAAACAACTGTATAATATGGTAATTTTATTTATATATTTAATAGTTATTTTATTTATTATACATCTGTATAAGTCAATTATTATACAGCTATATAAAAGCTTATATTTTTAATGAATTAATTATTATACGGCTGTATAAGATTGTAACTTTATTTATTATACAGCTGTATAAGATTGTAATTTTATTTATGATGTAACTGTATGAGATTGTAATTATATTTATTTAATTAATGAACAGCCTTATATGTTTGTTATTTTATTTATTATAGACCTGCGTACGTTACTAATTTTAATTATAATACAGCTATAAAATATTGTATTTTTAATTATTTTTATCATACAGATGTATAATATTTTAATTTTATTTATGACACAACTGTATAAGATTGTATTATTATTTATTTATTTAATGTATATTTATATATGTTTATTATTTTATTTTTTATTCACTTTTTAATTATTATACAGCTGTAAAATATTGTATTTTTAATTAATTATTTATTATATTGCTGTATACGATTACAATTTTATTTGTTATACAACTGTATAAGATTGTAGTTTTATTATTTATGTATTATATTGAATAAGGTTGTATTAAAATTGTTGAATAAATTGAGACTGTCTTAGAGGTTTTCTTACCTAAAATCTTTTAGAATAAATCGACACTCGGTTAAATTTTTCTAAATAGTTAAAATAGGAGGTGAACAGGTGGTGATGTGGCACCGAGATCGTCCTCACCTAATGTCTTGATGGTTTGCATCATCTGCAGCAGCAAGTGTTATTTTGCAGCCACGCAAAAAGTGCCAACTCAGCAGCGTGCGAAACGGATTCGCGGACGGCTTTACAAGTGTCGAGGGAGATTGCGACATCTTCCATGGGAACTTCCTCCTTCATGCCCCCATATACGGGTAATTGGAAAGTCCATGAAACATAACCAAAGATGTTCAGTGATGGTACGGGGAACATTCTACAATTAAAGAGACTAATTGATCTAGAAAAGAAAACAGAGAGACTTTCCTACTTGTCAGCAGCGATATTAATAGCACACTTTTCGCACCTGAAGCAAAAGCGTCTTTGTCTTGTAGTTACAATTTTTTTTAAATTAATACGACACACAATCAATTGGGACTGCGGATCTTTAAAAGTAACGCTTTATATAGATACTTAAAAATTTATATTATATATACATACCTATATATATGAAACTTTTAATACTTGAACGCAATACCAACTTTTGAAATAAACCTTTAACACTTTAGTATAACAAAGTAATATTATTTTATTCTATAGTTTATATGAATATGACCCAGACCACGCGGTCGAAAGCCACAGGAAATAAATTGACCAGATTTTAAAGAAGTAAATTAAAATTAAATGAGACACTATTCAAAAAAAAGTGTAACACCTTTTATAAAAATAAAAAAAAATTAATCTTAGTATTATAATAATAATAAATAGAAATCCTAACGTGAATTGGAAAACACTATTAAGGATTTTGAAGGGCACTGGAATAAAATATCCAGAAAGGAGGCTTCTACATAACCTGTAAAGAAGACAGGCAGCGGTAATTAGAATAGAAGATGAAGAAAAGAAAGTCGTAATCAAGAATGGATTAAGACAAGGATGCAGTCTTTCCCCCATACTGTTTAACTTTTATAAAGAACAGACGATGAAGGAAGATAAAACACAAAATGGAAAAGGAATCATGCTGCAAGGAGAAGAAATAAAAACCGTGGTATTAGGGAAGTCAGAAGAATACTTGGAAACCATAATAAATGGCATGAACGTGGTCATGGAGAAAGAGTTCAAAAGGAGGATTTATAGAGGGAAAGCCAAGGTGATGGAGTGTAGTATGGGAAACAGTGTAATAACAAAGGCTATTAGATTACGAAGGGATATTTTTAAGGAATTCTGCTATTTGGGCAGCGTAATGACTAGAGTAGGATAGATAAGAGGAATTTACTTACGGGTAATATAAGTGTGAATATTAGGAAATCGTTGCTATAAATGTTGATATGGAATGTGGCGTTACATGGGTGCGAAACGAGGACAATAAGAGTTGCAGAAAGGAAAAGAATAGATTCCTTTGAAATATGGTTCTATAGGGGAGAGAGATGGGTGAATAGAATCACTAACGACGAAGTTAAGCAGAACAGGGGAACAGGACGTAGGCCAAGAGAAGGGACAGACTAATATGCAACATGAGACTTGAGGGTCTTGTGTTTTATTTATTTAAAAAATATATTTGAAATTACTAATTCATGCATTATCACTATTCTTATCTCTTCGCTTGAATTTACAAATTTTCATCTTCCTTAATTTATTGATTCTCGAAAATTTTGATATTCATCATTTAGGAACGAAACATCATCTAAGGATCAATGTTAAATATGTTTACAAAGAAATTAAAAATACTGCAAAAAAATTAATTAATATTTATTTGATAAACGTAATTACGACGTTTCATCCACCTTTGTGAACTTCATCATGTAAATTTTTAAAGGGACAAAACTATTAGAATATTTTTTTTAAAATTAGGCTTATTTGTTGTTTCAAACAATCAGATAATGTAACTGATTATTAAAACTATTTTTCACATTGTGTGTTCCCTCTTTTTCAATCCGATTTTCCATATTTATGAATTTTTAAACGTCACTTATTTTCATTAATTTGTTACCGATTTTAGTATTCAATAATCTTTGCATTTTCTTTTTCACACAACACACAAAGTAATTATTATCTGAGGATATATTTTCTTTTTTTCGGATGAATTTTATCTTCTTCCTTCGTTTCTGTGTGTATTAGTGACTAGATTATCCCGGTTAATCTGAATCGGAACGTCGTAGGTTGAACTGTATACATATATTTACTAGAAACGTCACAATGTTTCGTGTGAGTGAGTGAAAGAGAGAAAAGGGAAATAAACAAAATTCTTATGTTCATTGTTTCGAATTGCATAAAAGCACTTGTCATCACGTACTTGACTTTTCCAAGTTTCCCCGAAGAAGACGGAGAAGATCTCTCGTTGTTATTGATCGATAACAGGGAGTCGATAACAGTGAATCATCGAGATTGTCACAAGAAATAAGATATTGCTTCATGGTCTTGTATTACGTCCATATTCTCTCTCTCTCTCTCTCTCTCTCTCTCTCTCACACACACACATACCCAAAAAGGATTTATTTCAAACATAGTTTTCTGACTTTAAAATTATAAATATGATGAATTGCTAAATTTTACGCCTGACGAAGTCTCAAAATAGGAGACGAGACGTAGTGATAAAAGTATCTATTTAATTGTCACGACATTTCGTCACTATACTTGAGAAACATTTCTTCAAATGTAACTACAAAAAGAAAATTGTAAAAAATATTTGTTCCTCGGTAATTTGGAGGAAGAATCCACCTCTATCAATGAATTCGGACAAATTTATCGGCCGTGAAGTCCCAAACGTGGTGACGAAACGTCGTTAAAATTTTTTTTTTGGGGGGGGGGGGGGTTAACAGGCTACATGAGGGTGATCCTGAAACAGGCAACTCCCCTTTAATAGCATTTTGGAAGGGAATTTAAAATGGGAGATACGGAAGGTAGAGCAAGGTAGTCAAGGGTTGACTAGGGCTGTTGTATAAGGATCCTACCCGGTGTTTCACCGAAAGAGATGCAGGGAAAACCCTAGAAAACCTGCATCAGGTAGGTCGGGCATTGGGTACTATTCTCACGCCCTTCCAAATGACGGAAGACGAGTTTGCTGTGGGGTCGCAGCATTCCCTTCTCCGTATCTTTGCAAGTTTTAGGAGGTAGTTGGTCGACTGATCCAATGGGATCAGGGGACAACTCTTGCCATATAACCAAAGACTGATCATTTTTAGGGTCTTTAAATTGGACGCTAATTTATTCCATCTACGAGTAATTAAGAAAATACATTTGTAAGACAAAAAATAATTTTTTAATAAAGGAGTAAGTTATGTGTAATAGATAGATAAATAATATAATAACACGTGGGAAAAAAATCGTTATTACGAACGAGAAGGGAAAAAATACCACTACATAAATTTATTCCATTTTAAAAAATGTTTAAAAAGGCCTGTATAAGATGTCCCAGAAACTAAGGGACGAAACGTCGTGAAACTGAGCAGATGTCAATAAATTTCTGACTATTAACCATTTATTTGATTTAATTATTGTGAAGAATAGTCGTTAATTGATAAAATAAATTGCAATAATGATTTACGACCAACATGAGTAAATTATTAATGAGGCAATATAAATTTATAATTTAATCACTGAATCAATTAAAATAATATTTTCCACGAAAGAATTTAATTAACGACCACGATTTTTATTCAATCCCCACAACGTTTCGTCCTCATCTGGTAATTGTTTTCAAGATATTACATTATGAAGTATAAAGTTATACGTTAATTTTACCAAAAAAAGAAAGAAATTGTGCTCTAAATAATTAAAATTTTCCCCAAGGGCAATTACAACCGAAATGAGGAAAATGAAGAGTCAAATACATGACCCTTTTCTTAATTATTGTGTCGATATCAGGCCACTTTTTTTCTCGGTTCATCTTTATCTTGTTTTTTTGATGTTCCTACACATTAGTTGCTTTTTCCTTGTCGTCGTCGCCTTATCTTCTCCTGCTCCTTTTCCTCGTCCTTTCGCTTTGCCATGGACGTTCCACTTTCTTTATAAAATAATGTGTCAATTTTATATCCAAATAATACTAATAATTGGAGCTGACAAATTCACAATCTACCTATAATTACACCAATAATACTTCATAACAAATATATCAAAAGTAGGTTGATTACTTTAAAATGTACGTTTCAAAAAGTCTACTATTGGCGCTTATAATTCTACCATTTTTTAAAGCATGCCGTATAAAATTTTTGACGGTATCCCTCTATCTTTTATCAAGTCATCTAATAAGTTAAATGTCAATAAGTATTATAGATAAAATCAACATGTGGGACGAACAACCTTATATAAAATAATAATTTGGATTGTACAGCTTGCTTGTTATACAGGACAAACTGAATTCTCATTAAGAGAATATCATTTCAAAATTCAGTGTAAAAATTATTCAAATTTTAATGGGTAGAAATATTGTCATTACAAATTTAGAATGTAATTATTATTTTTACTTGCTGATTTAAGTACCAGATCCACTGATAATTGAACCATTAATATGAAAAATGTAACCAATAATTTTAATAATAATGAGATCAATATAAAAAGGTAACATTGGATTGTATCCAATTGTTACAATAATTTGAAATTCGACGTTTCAAAAATTATTAAGACGTCGTGAGTGACATCAGTACAGATTTATCTTAATTATCATAAATTTGACATGGCAAAATTGTTACAATTTTCGGTGCAGAATGTAACACATGTTACACATCAGATACAATAATTGGATCATTATTTTAAAGAAACGGGCATTAAGAAACTGGTATCAATAAATAATTTGGAACTAATTAGGATCAATCAACAAGAGACGAGCAGCCGCCACTTAGGAAAACAATTTTCCCTACCACATTTTCCTGGTCTGCCGCTGTTGTCTCTTAGGTAACATGAAAAGTTGAAGTGTGAAATTCCAGATAACGAAAAAGGTTGACGGCTCGTTTACCAGTAAATATTTGTTCGGTCTTTCTTCTTATTTAATTATTTGGCTGTTTTTATCGGCAGGCCAAAAGCTGAACGTTGAATGAAATGAAGCGACAAGGTGAAGTGTGGCGATAAAGATTAGGTTAAGAGGACTTCCAACTCGACCATCATCACATCACACGGTCGTGGGTGAGTCACGAGCACAAGGTCTGAGACGGACGCAACCTCGTGACTGACTTGTCTAGCATCACCTCGCGAAACAAATATATCAAACGATCGTTAAAACGCTTCTCCCCCCCTCACCCGCCTATCTCTGTGTGTATTGTGTACGTTAGATCTCTATGCTCTATCTTTCATTCCTTCCTTATTTTTCCTCTCAATTTCTTCACTCTTCTCTCCTTCTCTATATTCTGTCTCTTGTATCCCTGTTCTCTATCACCCCTTCTATCTCCATAATCTGCATCTTACATCAGTGATCTCTCTCTCTCTCTCTCTCTCTCTCTCTCTCTCTCTCTCTCTCTCTCTCTCTCTTTCTCGCTGTTCTATGTAATAAAAATTTCCTCCCTTGTCTTGCTATTTGTTAGTGTAGACATATAATATATAGTACCCAATTCCCGACCTACCTGATGCTGGTTTTCTAGGGTTTCCCAGCATCTAATTAGGCTACCTTTCGCTACCTTTCTCTACCTTCCGCAACCCCCCATTACTAATTCCCTTCCTATGCTATTGAAGGGGAGTTGCCTGTTTCAGGATCACCCTCATGTAGTCTGTTAACACACAAAAAAAATTGGGAACCATAATAAATGGCATGAACGGGGTCCTGAACATTGAATTCAATATGAGGATTAATAGAGGGAAAACCAAAGTAATGAAGTGTAGTATGGGAAACAGTGGAATAACAAAACGTGTTAAATTGGGAAGGAATATTTTAAAGGAATTCTGCTAATTGGGCAGCATAACAACTAGAGTAGGATAGCACACGCAAGGAAGAGGAATTTACTTACGGGTAATATAAGTATGAATATTAGGAATTGACCAAGAGAAGGGACCACGTTTTGAGACATGAGGGTCTTATAAAATTAGCATTGGAGGGAAGTGTGTGGGGTAAGAGGAAGGGAAAGGATGGAATATGCTTAGCAGATTAGGGAGGATATGGGATGTACTAGTTATGTGGAAATGTAAAAGCTTGTGCAAGATAGATTAGCATCGAGGGTTGAATCAGACCAGTCTTAGGACTGAATAACACAACAACAACAACAACAACAACAAATGGACTTCACATGAGTATTCAGGAAATTTGGTCTTTATTTGAAATTATCAAATAAAAAAAATAATTTAGTTGATACTTCTCACACACAGCTTGTTGTATTCGATTTCAACATCGACCCGCCCTTATCGAAAAGCCCGATACAAATTTATCGAAGTAGAAATAAGGAAAATTATGATGTAGAATGTAGAAATAGGATTAGAAGAAGCTACCTGAGAATATAAATAAGGAGCGAGAAGAAAGAATAATGGGTAATTGATTTGTTGTAAATATATTACTAGCTTAGGCTACATAAAACGAATAACTAACGAACTTTCTAAGAAACTATTACCGCAATTATAATTATAGAAATAGCGAGATAACCAGTGTTGAGAAACGAAAGAATATCCTCGTGGACCGTTTGTTGTAAGGAATTGGAAATGGTGAATTTATTTAACTGAATAAATTTATTTCATCCCCCCCCCCCAATTTTTGGGTTTCCAAGGGAATTTTCCCTCTGTCTGTGGAGTGATTTTCCCCTGTCTTCCTCCTCCTGACGGTGACCTGGTTGTGTGAGGCGGAATTTTCCAACTGGAGCTGGAGGGGATATTCCTAGTCCTCGGGGGACTCGCGACAGTCACGCCATCGCCACACCACGAGGAAATGAATAGAACTGTTACAAAACAACTTCCTCCACCACTCGTCCACGTTCATGTAATGAATGAAAGAAATTAATAGTACCTGGAATCATTTACAACTACTGGAGGGAAAATTTTTTCCTCGTCCATTTTCACCATAGGAAAGGGTATTAAAGAAATTTTCGTTAAATTCAATCCATAAACAATTATTGGGCTTCCCACCCGGGTCATGATAGAACTGAACCACGACGTTTCGACGGAAATGTCTCGAGTCTTCATGGCCCAAGAATTGCTAATCCAACAGATTCTCCGGGAAAACCTGCCATCTTCAAATTCATTCAACTTTAGGTATACTTAAAAGTATTTCATCGTAAAAACCAATAATAATAAATTAACTACCCTTCATGGCCGACAACATTAATAAAAAATTTTAAAAATGGGCCAACGTTTCTTTTTATTATTATTGGAATCTTCTCCTCAGCTGAATTGGTACCACAAATTTAGTTCTGGTGAATCTACGAGTCTAAATATAAGGAAAAAATAAAATTAAAGCTATTTTAAATAAACGATTATTTAAATATAATGTTATTACCTGTAATTTCAATTAGTGATACAGAAGGGTTGACAGACGAGTTATCGTGCATTGATTAATTGATTATTAATTTTATTTTACAAAGCAGTCATAATAATCAAGAAGTCATTGATAACGCTGTATACCTCAGCAGTAGAATTTATTTGCCGATCGATCGAGTTCTTTGTTATCTAATGTAGCTATTAATATGGTAAAACTGTAAAATTTATATGAAATTATTAAAATTAAAAAGTATAAAAAAACATTAATCAAAATCATCTGACAAAATAATATAATGGTGTAGAGAGAAAAATAAAACAGTTTATACTACTTATTATTCGTCCCCTTCGGGTATTACAGTTATAATAAATCTGTATACAATCCTTTCTTATATTAATAATTGTCATATCAGTAAAATTTACAGGAGTTGGAAGTAATGAAAATATCAAAAGTTAAAAAAATAAAGGACTATAAATATTACTCAATTTTAAGGAATCATTATAAGACTTTAGTGTTTTAATAAATACAATATCAGATAAATTACGTTAAAAAAATCTTTCTCAAAATCTATACGTTCACCATTATCCCGTTAATCAAATTCACGACTTTCGTGTAATTTATGGGCAACTTCATTATGGTTTTAGTTTCATCTTTTTTATTTGTCTTCCGCCTCTTTTCAAGAGTACGTTTATTATACGCTTTATAGAATTTTCCAAAATTAATTTCATAAATAACATTACGTAACGTTTATTTTTCTAATTCTGTCCTTCCCCCTCTTTACAATTTTTAGTTTGTTATTAATTTTAAAAATGGCAATAAAACTAGAACTTATCTTTTTTTAAAAAAATGTATTCTGACTTTCGGCCACGATAAATTAATTTTATTTATTGAACAGGATCGTAGAGAAAAATTTTGTCACAAATATAAGCAATACCGTAGACGTGAATAAGAGTGAATATTACGAAAGTGTAAGTGTTAAGATAAAAATATTAATATTTGTAATGTAAACTTCACTTCACAAATACATTTAAATTTCACTAGAAGATGATAATCATATTCACCGAAATGTCGTCGTCTCCGGAAGAAGTCATCCGTCGGTTGGATTACCTTTATTAGCTTCCTTGCTGTGGACTGTCCAGAAGTGTAAATAGTAATAATAGTTTCACCAAATCGCCCGTCGAAATGTGATTATATGCACGTGGCTGCTTGTTTGTTTGTTTACAGAGCAAGTGAGACCACGTGCAAAACATTATCAGGAGCAGATAGAAGCGACCATAGTGTAAAAAAAATAATAACCCAAGGCGATTGTTGGCCGTGAAACACGCAAGCCACTTCCTCCTCCTACTGAGCTACCAAACTCGCAAAATACTGCGTCGTGTTGCTTCAAATATATCAAAATATTGTGTAGTAATGCTTCAGGTTGTCTCAACTCACAACAATGGTCGATGTCGTTTAGCTATGTCTCTGGGGGACTCGCTCACTACGCAGTGACGTACAGAAGCACAGACTGTCAAAGGAGTTCACTACATAGAGAAGCACAGAGTCTATAACAATGAAGCAACAAAGATCGATGAGGTTACGTCTCTGGGATTCACTACGTTTTAAGCCCAGGTTCAATAATGAAGCGACAATGGTAGATGAAGCATCGTCTCTAGAGCAGCTTTTCTTATTAACCGACCTTTAAGTTACATAATTTTCGATAATGCAACTTTCTAGTTTATATTTTGAAAAAACAATGGGCTACTAAATACAATAATTTTTTTGTATAACATCGTAAAACGTGAACAAAAAATAAACAATCTATATATTAATATTTACATAATTAAATATAACTCAAAAATAACAAAAAATTATTCAAATGATTCTGTTAATTTATTTCAATTCTAGAATACTACAAATTTTAAAATTTAATAATGAACCTAATTTATAATTTTCAAAACCAGATGTTTGGACAATATTAGGCATAATTGTCTGTATTGAAAAAATTAACTAATTTGCAATTTGACAGTACAAATTTTGTTGGAATTAAGTTGTACTCTTGACCCATTTCATTATCAATGAGGTCATTATTAAATTATATTAGAATAAATTAATGAGAAATCTTCAATTTCTGACTTTTAGCCCAGTTTATTTTTTCTTAGATTAATTGATTACCGCAATTAGTTTCCCTGCTGCGGAAAACCTGGTCCAGAATTGGGAAAACGCAGGAGCAGGAATCGTTCAACCGCCCAAAGCCTGGTTGAGATCGTTGACCAAATAAACGGTAAATCTACTGACTTGACGTCACAATAAATTATTTTGGTGGTCTGAGAGAACGAAGACTTGAATTGAACCCCGATGCAAGCGGCGTGGATTTTGATGTCAGTTTTTTGCTGTCTGAGAGAATCTCATGAGTGAATGATCCTGAAGACTCTGACGCGTCACTGAGATCCTGGTTCAAAGCTCCAAGAATTTTAGATTGGACCCGGGTTGGAGATTCACGTCTCCAGGGCCATTCCTCCAGAGGTTGCTTACCAGTTATTCTTTCAGTAACGGACATATTTGGCGTATCTCTGAACACTTCCTGGGGTTCGTTGCTCGTGACTGTGAGTCACTCGGTGCTATTTTCTGATGCCTGTTTACGGCTTTTCTGAATGCCTCCGTAAGTTTCTGAATTTGTAATTAGCTTTTGGAATCCGGACTCGTTGCGGTCGATAACAGCCAAGTAAAAATAGTTGCGTGCTTCAAGGAACTCGAATAACAACGAGCGATAAGGACGATAAGGAGCTGACAAATTCCACCAAAGTAACCAGCCTTGTCTTGGCCAATTCAACAAAATACTAGGACCTCCATTCTTTTTCATACCTTATGGATTATGACTTTCCTCTTACTGGGAAACGGATGACATTGGGTACCGTGAACCAGGATCTCATTGACGCTTCGTCTGGATCAAACCCTGACTGGGTCACGTCAAAGGAACAATTTCTCGGATCTTCTAAAGCAAAACAATCTTCGTGCTTTCATTACAGTATGGATAAGGATTCAATTTCACGAAAATAATTTATTCTAGATCAAAATGTCATTCCCCGACTCAAGTCAGAGGACTAGTCAGGCCTCAATTTCTGAGATCTTGTAATCCACCACAACCTAGGTTCTTTCCATTACGGTCTAGATTACGATTTTGATTTACGTTTCTATTCGAAAACCCAGGAAAGTAATTTATTCTGGTTCGAAAGCTCCAGGACTTTAGCTTTTTACGGATCGCGATCTCGTCCACACTTAATTGGTTAAACCATTCCTGCTTACTTCAAGTCTTCTGCTTTACAAGTGAATTGTTGCTAATTTTCGGACATTCCCTTCTAATTCATCACCTAATTAAATATACTTTGCAGCTTCAGTGATGTAAATGAGTTATTGACGCGCCTCTTGGTTATCCCCCGATACGATTCGTCACACAAAGTTCAACGGATGACTTTCTCACTTCAACAAAATAAATAACTTTTATAACATAAGAATTAACGACCAATATAGCAGAAGAGGATAATAAAGATTTTGAAGAGTACAGAAATAAAAAATCCAGAAAGAAGAGTTATCAATAACCTATACAGAACGGCAGTCAGCAGTAATTACAATTGAAGGGCAAGAAAATAAAGCAAGAAAGGAGTAAGCTAAGGATGTAAACTCTCGCCCATGCTGTTTAACTTATATATATAGAACAGGCGATGAAGAATGTTAACACGGATTATGAGAAAGAATCATACGGCAAGAAGACGAAATAAAAACCCTAAGGTTTGCTGACGATGTTGTGGTATTAGGAAAGACAGAAGGAGACTTTGAAAACATAATAAATGACATGAACGTGATCCAGGTGGAAGAGTACAACATGAGGATTGATAGAGGGAAAACCAAGGAGATGGAGTGTAGTATGGGAAACAATGGAATATCAGAGGTTGTTACACTGGGAAGGAAGTAACTGAGGAAACACTAGGTTAAGGTACTTCAGGCAAGAAAGGAAATTAATTACGGATAATATAAGTATGAATAATAGGAAATCATTGCTAAAAATTTTGGTATGGTATGTAGTGTGGCGTTATGTGGGTATGTAGTTGCAGAAAGGTAATGAATAGAAGTCTTTTGAAATGTGGTGCTATAGGAGAACGAGATGTGTAGACAGAGTAACTAACCAGAAAGTTCTAAGCAGAATAAAAGATGGAGAACAATATGGAGGACTTTGAAGGTATAGATTAATAGGCCACGATTTGAAACATGAGGGTCTTGTAAAATTAGCATCAGAGGGAAGTGAGCAGAAGAGGGCTACTGCGAAGGAAGGTGATTAGGGAGAATGAAGGATGTGCTAGTTATGTAGAAATAAAAAGGCTTGTGCAGAGTATGATAGCATGGATCAGACTAATCTAAGGACTCAATACAACAGGATATGACAAACAAAATAAAATTTTTGAACAAAATAAAAATTTAGTAAAGAGTAATTAATCGCAATAAGGCCAATGATATTTTTTTGACGCGTCGATGTCTGGGTAGTGTGACGTAAATAGAGTAAACATTGTGAAGGAGAGTTCTGGTGAGGACGTTGGGTGAGTCAGGGTCCTTGCTCTCGGTTCTTGGACGGGCGGACGAATGAAGGAAGGAATGAATGGATGGATGAATGTCTCACTCGCGAATTGAGTTAGAGCCTTGGTACTGTTCCGAGAGAGCGTCCGTCATGTGACGTCACGTCAGCAGCAGCTGTGAATCACGAGGAAGGCGGAGATCGGATTCCCTCTGCGGAGGACGAGGTTAGGATTACTTTGTATCATCTGAATTACTCGTTCAAGGAACGCAGTAATTCCTTTTTTGCTTCTTGCGTCACTCACAACGACGGACCCGGAGGCTTAATCACACTGGGAACAAGGATTCTTCTATTGATAAGCTACAAATGCCAGGGGACAGCTACGTACTTACTCGTCCTTTAAAATGTTTATTACACCTGAAATAAATGAACTATTTTAAGTTAACACTTAAATTTTAATACATTGTTTCATTATTCATTTGATGCCAGAGATAAATTAAAGTGTTTATTGGACTTGAGCTTTTATATCATTGTGGGATGTAATTGGAACCTTCCCTTGCACCGTGTGCCTGTTGCACGCTACGTCACCTGCTTCCTTTCCCCTCATTGAATGAGTTCAGGCAATCGGTAGTACGGTGGGTTTCGTATCCATATTTATTACAAGGGCAGGCACAAAGCTCTCAGGTAGCCAGGCAGGCTCCTGGTGGAAGGAGCTGCCAGGTGTTGGGGAGAGCATCTGGAGCAGCCAGACAAACACACACACACACCACGTGCACGACACATGGCGAGGCAGGCTGGCCAACTACCCACACCCAAACAAACAAAAAATCCACAAACTGAGGGCAATAGATATCTTTAGGAAAGAGAGACTAGAACAAAAACAGCTGAGGGGACAGAGGTAAACGTCAATAGTTTCTATTTAGCAAAGGGCCTTTTTGGAAAGCAATAAATACTAAAACAGCCTATATGTCAGAAAAAATACAACACGATGTTTCGTTCATATACATATGGAATTAATAATTTACTAGTTGAATAACACAGCAACAATTTTTTTAAATGTATAAGACATAATGAAGAGATAAATAACATAATAGAAGGATAACATATAGATGGGTTTATAAAATCACGTAGAATCACGTGGGTAGGACATATACCGAGAAAGGGAACTGATAGACTGACAAAGGAGGTATATAAAGGTAAAATATATGGTAGTACAAAAAGGGGAAAATCACGGAATCGATGAAGCCAAGATGTGTTAGAAGACCTGAATAGAGTGAAGATAAGCAGATTGTTATAAACAGGAGGCTAAGAGGAAAGAAGAGTGGAGGCAGATTGTGAAAGCAGCCCAAACCCACATCGTGCTGTAGAGCTTTGGAAGAAGAACATATATATATTGTCCTTTAAAGATGACCTAAATACCATAATTTTAAAACGGTCACTAAGTTTGTACTGATTTTTTTAAGTTAGAGAATTATATATATACAGTTTTCAAACTAAAAAACTATATATATATACATAGTTCTTAAACTTAAAAAAGTCAGTACAAACATAGTGACCGCTTTAGAATTATGGTATTCACGTCACCTTTAAATCTTGCAATTACTTAAACTTTGCTAAAAATATATAAAATTAATTATTACGATAAACATTACATCATTCCAGTTACATTAGCCAAACCAAGCTCTCATTAAAATCGCCGCATTAATGAACGTATAAATATGGGAAAGAAAAAGTATTCAATTTGTTTTATTATTTGTCGTTAACGGTTTAACTTCCATCTCTCAGGAGCGTGAGTTGATTCAAGAACGCACACATCACTTTACACCCAGGAAAATTAAGAGATCAGAAATGTTGAAATGCGAAAATAAATACATATTATACGTATGTATGTGAAAAATTACTTTGATAGGGAAAGACAAGCGTTGAAATACACCCATGAGACAATAAACAGATTTTATGAAATGAGGCTGACGAGAAAATATAAACATATGGAAATATATAGAACAGGAAACACATTGATGAGGATTCTGTAAAGAAGAAAATTCTGGCTTGTTTAAAGTTCTAGAGTCTAGAGCAGCCACGAGGCCGCTGACTCTTCCGTGGTGAATGTTCCAGTCGGCAAAGAATTAACTTACTCCACCCACATGGTTAGCTAGTTAGTTGGATAGATAGATAGAGAAGGTAGCTACGATTTGGTGAGTGAGTCGCACTTGAGAAGGTCGTGATAAAGGAGGAGGAAGGTCGACCACTCCTGCTCGTAGTACGCGTAGCCCATTCAAGGGGACAAACAGCCTTGGCTAAATATAGAACAACGCCAAAGTCCGCATTCCTAACAGGACTCAGTAACAGCATCCCTCTAAATACCACTGCAGACACACAATTATCAAGTCAACTGATAATTAAGGTATAACAGAAAAAGTATAAAATAATAAAATGGATAATATAATAGCTGACGCATAATAAATCAATATAATGGCCATTAAGTGAAACAAGAAATAATAATTAAATTTCGAAATATTAAATAAATTAGCGATTGTTATTAAACTGAAATAAAATAAATAAAGTGTGGCTAAATAAATTTCTTAGTGCTGCTTCGGACCTCTATTTATATAAAAAATGGTGTTTACAACATTTTATAATAATATGTTGAATTTTTTAAAATTGGATGTAACAATAATTTGATTGTGAAGAAAATAAACCTGAAGGAGTGAATATGCGCCGAAAAGTTGTTTGATTAAAAATAAAAACCCATCTGAAAGAAAAACCACCCATCTCATTCTCCTATAGCACCACATTTCAAAGTCTTCTATTCTTTTCCTTTCTGAAACTCCTATCGACCACGTTTCGCAACCATACAACGCAACACTCCTTACCAAAAATTAAAATATTCAATTACCAATATTCATACCTATATTACCCGTAAGTAAATTCATCTTCCTTACCTATTCTATCCTACTCTAGTTATTATGTTGCCCAAGTAGCAGAATTCCTTTAAAATATTCCTTCGCAATCAGACAGCTTTTTTCCATACTCACTCCATCACCTTGGTTTTCCCTCTAATATTCCTAAATTTTTCATATTAATATTCCTATAAATTCATTAAACTGGAAAAAGATGCTACCAAAGGTGTAACATATGTTGCAGGTCAATTTTTAATGAATATGTTGGATTCTTAATTATTAATTTTTTTTTTCAGAAAAATGTAATTTTTCGCAGCTTTACGATTTACGGTACAAAAAAAACCGTACTAATGCGTCACAAATGTAAAGATATTATCTTCATTCTTTTTTGTACATAATCTACATGCTGATACATTCAAATAAAGGTGTTAATTTTCTATTTTTTCAAGTAGTTTAGGTGAAAAAAACTAATTTAAAATTGTTGAAAAGTGCCAATTTTTAAGTAATCCATATGAAGCTTTGGGTAAAAGAAAGTTTTTCCCCGCAGTTTTATTCAATTTTAAAAATAATGCTGACAATTGATAACAACGGTAAGTACTACATAATATTGTGAAGAAAAGGTAAAATATATTCAATTATGTAACGCAAGGAACATTTTCAAACCTGACAATTTTTGACAATAAGTTTAAACAAAAAACAAGTTTAAATTTCGGCTCAGTAGAATCAATTTAAAAAATTTCAATTTGCAATCCCGGCGTCATTTATTTTCTTATTGTACTTCATATAAAACAGTCAGTGCAATAAGGTTCATTTAGCTTATTTACTTTGTTGCGTTGCCTGTTGTTCACCTTGTTACTACTGTTCTATACGTTTTGGTGAACTGGAGGTGAGTTGCCACTAACTCCTTTACTAAACTACTTCTCGCCAGTCGAACACGACTTCACTAAAAAGCTGAAAATTTGGGTATGACTGAAAACAACGAATACCCAATAAATCAATTTCTTAACATCTTCAATTAAAAAATTTAAAAATCCAGGCAATTTGCCACCAACGAATAATGTCATTATTGACTTTCTTCGGGTGTTCCATTGTCTCAGTGAAGAAAGACGAAAGGACGAACACAGTTTATTTACTGTTCGAAACGTCTCCCTTACTCTGCTTTCTTGGAGTTCTTTTCTAATTTCTTCTCTTACCCTGCTTTCCTACTCTAATTTCTTTTTCACTGCCCTTTCCTGCTAGACGTATCTCTGCGTCTCTATCACAGGGGATTAAACCAAAACCTGTTTGTGTTTCTCCTGATATTCTTCCATGAGATTTGCTTCTCATCCATCCTTTTCCTTGTATTTACTATTTAATGTATATACTGTATCATTATTGTAACCAACTGAAATTAAATTCGATAAAAGTTTTTATATAAATGATAAAAAATCTATCATTTTTTGTCCTTACTTAGCTAAAGGAAATCCGTAACTTAAAAACCAGGTCAAAGGATATATAGTACGTATAACACAGTTGTGTATTAAATAAATATTGTTTTCTGGAAAATTGATTGGAATATTTTATTTGCTAAGAGTGGAAACTCTGTCCCCATATTTAAAGTTCTAACAGCGGAAATTCGTAATGGTAGGAGTGAAAAAAAAATTCCAAGACTGGAAACTCGGGGAAAATTGTTCAACGTACCAGTGTCAAAAATCAAAGGAAACTTCATTAAATTATTCTTCGTATAAAAACCAGAGAGTGGAAACTCCGACAAGTTTGCTTTCCTATTAGTGTAAAAAGGAGAAAGAAATCAAACAGTGGAAACTGTAAAGAATCCGTCTTCGCTTGAGTGTAGGATAAAAAAATTGTCAATAAATAAAAGTCGAAATAGAAGAATCTTTCGAGAAATCTATCTTCTGACAATTTTCAAAGCGATTGTCCCTTAAAAAAACTTCTTCCAGTCCTGCATAATTATGTAAAACACAAACTCCTTCCTAGAAGTCACTTTCCCTTTTTTCCTTATTTGCGACTAGTCCGCAAAGGACGACGACAACAACAAGCTTCCTTATGTGGCACTCCCTTGTCGTTGATAAAGAAAAAACCTAAAGTGGCTAATGTATTCCACGTTTGGGTGAAATATGGAAAGAGAAGGAAAACAGGGCTGGAGTTAAAGTGGTAGGTGGAAGAGAACAATATATTTTCCTGCACAGTAATAATGCAAGGGAGAGAGAGAGTGGTCAAGTCGTCCGTCCCACTTTCACCCGACGAGGTTTCGCCACCGTTGCAAAACATCTCTGGGACAAAACACAGCGGCTAAATATAATCTCTGTGGGGACGGAAGATAAATAATGGTAAAACCGTGAATGAGCTCCATTTCCATCGTTGATTTACGTAACAGACTCGTAATGGACGGAATCAAGGTCACGAGGATTTTCCCCTCCCACCATTAAACAACAAGGCCTTCCACCTGTCTGTTCGTGGAACAGATTTTTCCCAACTCGGCTTTTCCACGGGGACCAAGGTCAAAACTTTCGTCCGGGTGGGTAAAGCCCAGCTTTAACCCGACTAACGGGTCGTCGACCTTCCTGACTGGAAGGAATCGATCAGCTTTGACCCACATTCTTGGAATACCAGAGGAGGACGAAAGGAAGTCGCCCAAGTGAGAGTGGATTCCTCAAGGTACAGTAATTGTCCTCAACAACATCTCAGGAATTTCATCCCACAGGGATTCTGGATGTTCAACGGAAAGGAATCAGGACTTAGATAACTAAGAAATTATATATATCTAAAAAATACATATTTATTTGTATCATTTTCAGTAAAACATTGACCTTAGAGACAGGATTATTTACAATTACCATAATTACAATCTGTATATTACAAAACTTCGTGTTTTTTTTCTCACCCACGGGTCTCTCTCCTCGGGGCGATTTGTTCTACTTTTCTTTTCATTACAAAAAATAATGTACGTCACTACACACTCGTTGGATGGAATAGATTGTACAACAAATACAATTTTTTTTCAAACATTACATTATTGCTTCGTTCTTTACACATCCCTATACATATGTGCAATTTTTCTCTCCTTTTTTACATCGATTACGTATCTTTACAATCTCACAAAAAGTGTAAGGGGTAAAGGTTAAAATACACTCGCTATTTATCCTAATCCTTCACTCATACACTACAGTCCTACTTCCTTCTCGTCACATCATTGCTCCTACGTACATCTTTATAACACTTAGAGGATACAAAATGCTCTCCGAGCAGAGTCGTCTTCACTTTCCCAGACGACGTCGAAGGGGGGGAAATCACCATTTACGCTTCCCCCTCCAATATATATCTACACATATTATATATTTTTTTCCTCTTTCTGTTCTACCGCTGTAAAGTTGGCGGCAGCCGCAGCAAGGCAGATCATCAAAGGATCTTCAAGAAGCCTTCCAAGGCGTTCACGGGTTCTGTAAACAAGAAAGACGGGGATATTGTAAATTAACGCTATCACAGGATTGTAATTCACAGACATGCTACACAAAAATGGAGAGAGAGAGAGAGATGAGGAGGATTACGCAAATTGGTACATCGAAAGCAGATTAGCCTAGAGGGCTCTTATCATCGCCAACGGCTGATAAAATAACTCGAGTGCCTTTTCCAGGTAGTGAGGTTAAAGACTGAGACAAAAATAATACACAATTCTCCCTGTACCAAGGCTTTTACATACGTCAATGTCTCTATCAGAATACAATTTCTCTTTACGAGAACAAAAAGAAGACAAGAGACAAAAAATCTGATCACTTGGTCGCCGACTCAAAAGAACTTTACATACATGACGCACCAATTAAAATATCAGTTCTGATCAAACGTCAAGGGTGGTTCAGAATGGTTAAGTACAGGGGGGGTGTCCACAAGTCACCACCACATGTCCCGGGTTCGATTCCTGGACGTGTTCCGTCATTGTCAGGAAAAATACTGGTAGGACTGATGGGGTGGGGAATGAGGAATGTGTCCTGAAATTTATCCCAATTGGACAAGATTCTAAATTAGAATATTCTAGCACGGGTTTTCTGAATCAATGATCATTCTTTGTCAAGAAGTGAAGAAACTTAGAAAAATTGGGATTCTTCCTCCGTTTACATTCTGAGAGGTGAATTTTACTGGAGTTAATTAAATTGATAATTAGTGGGCGAGTTACTGTAGGAAGATGGTGACTGATAAACCTCTCGGCTTGTAAGAATTAGACAAGTAATAAATTTTTGGACTGAGAAATATAGACCAAGGGAGGAGGTATTCCAATAGCTGAAAGGAGAATGATCCTCACCTGTTGGAGGTCTGCAGCCTCATATGGCGGGCAGCCTGAGGACTGGCTCCGGCTGAAGGTCGCACCAGCGCACGAGCTCCTTCTCCGAGTCCGAGAGTCCTCCAGAGTTCGGGGACCACGGCTGGTGCACGAGGACGCAGCGACAGTCGACGGCGCCGCCGCCCATCAGGAGGCCGCCCACGCGCTCGGCGCTGTCTACCTTGACGATGTGGATGTCGTTCTCGTAGCAGAAGGCCTGCAGCAGCACCGTGTGGATGTGGTGCACCGCAGAGTCGCCGCCCTGGGCGCTCTGGGGCAGTATGCAGAAGAGAACGCTGCCGGGGTCCGTCTGCAAGAGCTCGATGGCCGGCAACAGGCCGCAGGTCAGCCGCTTCTCCTGCTGGGCCCGGCGGAGGACCGATCCCATGCTGCGGCTCAGCTTCTTCCTGTCATCAAGAGAAACGGCAAGGTCAGAGACGGACATCTCGAGCACAGAGCATGGCAACAAATGTACACACTAGCCGTGGACAATTAGCGCGGGTGCCATCATCCCCACCACCACTCAACGTTACACCACATCCCAAGTTTATTACTCCTGAAATTTAAAATTCCTTCTCCCCTCTTCAGAAGGGGTGTGGTCTCGTACACGTGGAGGGAGACGATCCTCAACAACCCAAACTATTGAAACCCTCCGAAATTTCCAAAACCAAGTCCGAGATTTAATAAGGGTCATGGCCCAACTGGAATTTCAACTTATAAAGAATCTAATGTATTCGAGAACGCAATGTTTTAGGTTGACCCGTGAATAAATATTTAATTTCACAGATCAGGTATTGTCACGCTGATGCCAGAAATAATCCTAACGTTCACAAAATTTCAAACGATCCGAGTTTGGAAGCCCCGAAACGTTTTGATTTTTAAATAAAAAGATTGAAACTGAGTTTGGAGAATTTCCCCTTACCTGCTGACAGCTGAGACGCCGACGCTGTTGTTGCGAACGTCTTCGAGAGTCATGATGGTGGTTGCTGTTAGAGTATCCGTCACTTCACTAAAGCTCACTCTTCCTCCTCAACACTAGAGCACAAGTCGTCACTGGAGCACAACTGTTGCGCCGGCCGGGCCGTCCTTGTCCTTATATAGCGGAGGGAGCGGAGGGGAAGAGAATGCGCAGACGCGGATGCGCAGAGGCGGCGGCGGCGTCGGAATTCCAGGAAACCCCCCGGCAGGCAGGACACGGGACAACCAGAACCCGAATTTCCTCGTAACGCGGCTCGTTACCCGAACAGACGTTAATCCTCCTCTGCAGGCCTGGACCGGCTCCACTTCTCTTAACACAGCTTCCCAAAACTTCTCTTACCACCGACAGACAATTCTCATTACGTTAAAAATAATTTATATAAGATCTAAACCCGATAACGTATCACATGAAACCATCATCTTGGAAAACAATTTTTCAGTTAGTGTCAAAATGTTTTAATCCATTAACGTCTGTTTTTAACCACACTTAAAGGGAAACGGGGACTGAAATTTCGGCGAAAAACAAAAAAAAACGATTTTCTATTTTTTATATTTATATGCCTATACGTTCAGTAAACTGAAAAATTAATCTGCCAAACAAAAGAAGGAAGGTGCAGCATTTGCTGAAGGACAATTTTAATTAATATGTTTGATTCTAAATTTTTAAATTACTTTTTTTTCAGAAAGATGTGTTGTTCTCAGCTTCATGATTTCTGCTACCAAAAACCTTCCATGGGTCACAAATATTAAGATATTGTCTTCTTTTGAACATAATTTACATGCTGATACGTTCACATACAAGTATTAATTCTCTATTTGTTCAAGTAGTTTAGGTGAATTTTTTTTCAAACTTGCTGAAAAGTGCCAATTTTTAAGTAACCGTATGAAGCTCTTGCTAAAAAATTATTTTCTCTCCACAGTTTTATTTTTCAAAATATATCAATAAAAAACGAGTTTACAGAAACAAATTTTGTACATTGCTAAATATCCAAACTCGACGACAAAATTGAACAGTAACAGCAAATTATGGTGACGAAACGTCAACTCAACCGAATAAAAATATTATCTGTTTTAATTCTTCCTTCACAGTAAATTAAATATGAAATTGAATACAAAAATTCCAGCCCAATATCAATTTTGGCCGCGTCATTCTCCGGACGCAGTCCACGACAAAAATTATTTCTCATGACTGTTACTGAAGAAGCCCATAAAATATGGACGAAACGTTGTAGATATCGTAAATAAATATCAAATTTTATTTCTGACAAATTGACTACATTTATGTATTTACAATTGAAGACAATGTCAGATTATAGAAATATTTTTTCTTATTATTTAATTGGAATCGAAACCTTTAATTATGTTGGACTTGGATCCACATAATCCAGGTTTAGATCGGAAACCTTCAGAGAAACTGGCTTTGGAAAGCTGAGGAAACGCTGAAATCATTGATTTTGTAGTAACATGTTTCCAGGTATTTCTTCTGATTTAATTCAGAAACCTTTATAAAATTATTATGATAAAGGGGGAACAAATTATTACGCCCTCATATATTTTAAAATTTGTAGTCAATGCGAGGTGTAGCGGGAATGGTAAGGACGTTAGTCTGAGAGAGAATTTATGCGTCACAATATTTCTATAACCGATCATTGTTTACACAAATTAATGGAATTTTTATTGGAGATGAGGATCATCGAAACTTCGTTTAGTCGAAATAAATAGGAGAAAATAAAAATTGTAAAAAGACACTAACCCATGTTTGGTAAATCATCGTTTAAAAAGAAACAAATATGGGGAGGAAGGAAGGACGAATATCAAATTAATGCTGGAAGGGAATAAATTATAAACATACGTCTATAGATCAAATAAATATCGAATGGGCGAAAGGAAACTTACTATCGACTATCATTAGAGATTAGACAGAAAAAAAAATATTTACACTGAGTTGAGAATTAGAAAAATGTGAGTAAAATTACTTCAGAAAGAAAGAAAAAAACTTTTGTGAATGGTTGAATATATATGTATTTTTTTGGGGAGCAATATGACTTACTGAAAGTGGCAGAAAAATTAATATCCTCTGCACTGAAGGCAGTGTGGGAGGGATTCATACTTCTGGAACAGGGGAGAATGGGAGAGAATGGTGAGGGGGAGAGAAAGGGAAGGAAGGGTGAACCGGAACGTTCCAGGTCCC
The DNA here is from genome assembly GCA_034510155.1 of Eucriotettix oculatus. Classification (NCBI taxonomy): domain Eukaryota; kingdom Metazoa; phylum Arthropoda; class Insecta; order Orthoptera; family Tetrigidae; genus Eucriotettix; species Eucriotettix oculatus. Next base: position 21,168,272 of record CM067381.1, on the reverse strand, counting down.
TCTCGAAAAAAAGGGGGGAGGGAATATAGGTCATAACGGGTAAGATTGCGCAAGATTGCATAAACAGTCACTTCAAGTTTATCATCGCAAGCCTCTCTAATGGTATGAACAAATGGAAACACGCAACCATAATAATGATACCGAAACCAAACAAACCAAAAATACACCCTGAGAGTTATCGTCCAATAAGTCTCCTTCCCACATTATTCAAATTGTTCGAAAAACTACTCCTACCTTAACTAATTAATCAACTATCCTCTCTGATTCCTGACACTCAATACGGTTTTCGCCCAAAAAACTCCTGTCCCCATCAAATAAACCGTCTCTCCAACCTCATTAACAACTCCTTTGAACATCGCAAATCCCTCATCACCACCTTTATCGACATCGAAATAGCGTTTAATAAAATCCACCATCCTTCCCTACTATCTAAAATTAAAGACATCCTTAATGACACCCACTACAAAATACTCCTAACCTAACCTTTCAAACAGAACCTTCTCTGTCAAAATAAATAACCACCTCTCACAACCTCACCCAATCGCGGCGAGCGTCCCCCAAGGAAGTGTCATTGCCCCCTTCCTATACAACATCTTCTCCCATGATATCCCACAACATCCTAACACTAGCACAATCTTTCTCGCAGACGACATAGCCATCTCCTATGAAACCTCCTCCCTCACCTCCGATTTCCAACCACTCCAATCAGCGCTCAATAACCTAGATCAATGGTTCAAACAATGGCGAATCAGTATCAACCCCGCCAAATCAATAACCATCCCATTCACCCTAACAAAAAACCCTCCTCCCCAAATTTATCTCTATCCAAACAATTCATTAATCCCTACAAAAACGGAAACCACCTACCTCGGAATCATGTTTGACTCAAAACTATCCTGGAAACCTCACATTACTTTTCTCCTCTCCAAAATAAACCAAAAATTCAGAACTCTTAAACAGAAAATCCCCTGTCTCCACCAGCAGAAAACGCCTCATATACCTCTCCATAATACAACCCACCTGGTCCTGTGCCTCCTCCATTGGGGAACAACAACCAAAAACAAACAAAACAATACTACGCACCATTACAAACTCTCCCTGGTACCTAAGAAATTCCGTCATCCATCATAGCATCAAAATTCCCAAGTAATCTCCAAATCCATAACAAACCTTATCAAAAGCGCACTCAACCACCCAAACCCCACGATCCAGCAATTTCACAACAATCCTCCTCCACCTCCATGCTCCCGTCGCCTCAAAAGAAAACTTCCAATTGACCTCATCCTTCCCCCTGATCATTCAGGCACATCCTAACCCACTCTACCATCATGTCCGCAGACCACATCCTCATTAATCCTCCAAAAATCAGCTCACTGCCTGTCCATCCTCACCCACCTAAGTCGTATGCCCCTCAGGTACTCGCAAAAATAAATAAACATAATCAATTCTTCTAAAGTAGGTTAATCAAATGGATTAACCTATCTTCACGTTATCATGTTAATTATATACCTTTTTTAATATTGTATATACTGTATCGTTAACGTCCCAACTGATAATCTGTACGATAAAAGTTTTTAAAATAATAATAAAAAAATGGTATGAAAAAACAAACAAAGCAGACTCTCTGCAATTATTGGGAAGGTGAGCAACTACGATTTATTTTGAAAAGCAATCAAAATTTGTAATTTTTATTGGAGATGAGGGAAGTCAGAACTTCGATTAGTCGAAATAAATCGGAGGAAAAAAATTGTATAAGCATACAAATCCATTTAGGGTAAATCATCTAAATAAAACAAATACGGGGAAGGGCGGGAAGGTGATTAAGGAAGGACGAATACTAAATTAATGCTGGAAGGGAAAAAGGTATAGAGATACGTCCATAGATCTAATAAAAATCGGATGGGTGAAACGAAACGTACTATCGAGTACCACTAGGGATTAAACAGAAAAAGGGGTGAGTTTATCAGATTTACATTTACTGACAATCAGAAAATAGGCATAAACCAGAAACAACGAGAGTTTCTTCCAACACTCCGTACGCAAAATCAGAAAATTTAATATAACTAAAACTGATCAGAAAATCTAATACACAAATATATAAAATAACTGACATCGGGAGAAAACTTCACACCTTTCAGTGAATTTAAGCCTCGGAAAACAAAGATGGACACATACAAATCTCCTGAATTCCATTTTAATAAATTTATGAATCGATTGTCAATTTATGATAATTACAATTTTTTAAAAAAGAATAGGGCTTGAGGAGCACTGCGAGTGGATTATTTATTTATTTTTCTATTACAACTCCACAAGTCCTCAGTCAATGTCAATCAATAACTTAAAATACAATACTGATAAATCTTTTGACTTTGAAAAAAAGATTGTGCCGAAATTTCATCCATAATCGCATACTCGTCTACAGACAAATAATTAAAAAAGCATTATTTGACGTTTCAGAGACGCTTTATTTATTTAATTTTGGAAAGTAGCAACGTTTCGGTGGACATTCGTCCCTTCTTCGGGTTGTCTTCCCGAATCTTGGCACCAAACACACATAGCAAACTGGGTGAAACCAGATTTCCAGGTTACTATGGTAAAACATCAGTTTTAATACAATAAATTAGTTAAATCAGTCTCTTCGTCATATTTAATTTTAACATTAAACAATACTACTGCAGAAGTCTCCAGCGAGACACGAAACGTTGTATTGATTAATATTTAAATTAAAATAAGAACTGACAAAGAGGCTAGTTTAACTCATTTTATTGTACATTTAATAGTTATATAAGTTTAAATAAGGCCAAAAACAGACGAATAAATTAGTGAAACATAAACTATAAATTTAAAAACAACTACATGTTTCGGTCCTGATCTGGACCCTCTTCAGGTTGAACTGAATAACAATGCACGAAAATGATAGCATTCCAAAAAATATTACAATAAAGCCAAAGAATAAGCAATTAAAGAACCAAAAACAATTTTTTGAAAAAAGCAAAGATAATAATTATACATTTGATACATTACATTTCATGAATTAAGAAGTTGTATATATACTACTGAGCAAATTAGTGTCCGTTTTTATATTCAGCGTATTAATGTCGTGTTTAATGTGAAGCATTTCTGAAACTAACAGGATTTGTAGTTACTGTTCTGGTCTAAAATTTGGAATGTAACCCAGTCAATAGTCAATAGTTAGAATGTTATCATTTTTGTGCATTGTTATTCAGTTCAACCTGAAGAGCGTCCAGATGAGGGCCGAAACATGTAGTTGTTTTTAAATTATAGATTATTATGTTTCAATAATTTTTGTATGTTTTTTTGCCTTATGTAAACTTATAATTAACTATTACATTTAATTGTGAGATAAAAATTTTTCGTATTTCTTTTCAAGTTGGGCTGTGGCGGAAACTAAAGGACAGCAACAGCAGGGCTATCAAAACAACAAAACAAAACTTATCATAACTGCGATTCTGATTGCGGTTGTTGTTATTATTATTATAATTTTCGTTGCGGAACGTCGCTTCGAAAAACCCGTCGGCTATCTGCTATTTACTTGTTTTAAGGTGTGCGTTGTTGCGCAAGTGCACGGCCGACCTTCGCTAATAGGGTCGGTCGTGCGGGTTTGACCGTGAACGCCAAAACGGAGAAATTTCCCCGCGACAATAATTGCGCGCATCTCCGCCGGGAAAACAATGGCGCTCGGGTTTCCCTCCTCGGGGTGAAATAACTCCTCACCTCGCTGCGTAGTTACCAACTACGACGCGGAAGTAATTAACAACAGACCATTGCGGCAACTGTCGAAAAAACAAACCCAATCATAGCCACAGCATATGGGCGACGGCAGAAATGGATCAACTCGTCCAAAGCCTTAATCTCTTTCCACAAATAAGGCGAAAAATCCAAAAACACAAGGTTGTTTTTTATTCGTCCATGAACAGTTGTTGTTGCCACCTTTCTCTGATGAAATCAGTTTGCTTCATCCCGTCTCAGTCTCGTTGTTGTGATACTTTCAACCTTCATCTCTCATTTTCCCCTTCTTCTTTTCACTTAAAACATCTCCAAAGGATCATCCATTTGCTTACAATTGACGGATTATAAGTAAAACAAAGAATTTATTGTACTAACTTATAATCGTAAAGATAAAAGTTTTTTATATGATAAATTAATGTCCGAACGACCGCAAAGAACGTAAAATAGAAAAGCAATTTATTAAAAAGGTGCAGTAATATTTATTTTACAAAATAAAATCAATGAAACTGATGCACTTGTAGTGAGAAATCAAGGTTGGCAACCATTTCGTTCAGACTCATAGATTTAATAATGATTATTTTTTATAGGGAGAAAACTAGATATATATGTGAGTATAAATTACTTTCATATTTACCCAAAAATATGTTATTAACAAACGACATGCAAAGAAGAATCTGTAGCAGCACCTTACATGAGAAAAAGGGAAGAGAAGGAACAAAAAAATCGTTTAGATAAATACTAATTATCCTAATAATTCCCTAGGAAGTAGAAAAGATGTGACAAACACGTGCGAGAAGATAAGTGATTGTAGAATGCCGAGACGGAAAAACAATTACATAAGAAAATGCATAATGCAGGAAATTCAGAAAAGAGAAAATAAAATATTGGAAATTAAAAAATCTGTACGACATGAAAAGAGAAATAATTATATTAAAAAGTTCTTTAAATTTATTTTTCCTGAAAAAGGGAGACAAGCAGGATTCACGGAAAACTTGTCGAGTGATAATACCGTAAATGTAGAAAACAAATACAGAGGAAAAAATTGCAGCGTATTGAGGAAAGAGTAACCCATATTTGTCACACAGATCAACAGGTCGTTCCAAACACAAACGAATAAATATTTTAAGGATGCACTAAAGTAACGTACTGAGACAGAACACAAACGAGGAAAACTAAAGGACGACGTAGGAAAATTAGTCCTAGGAAAATCCGAATCAATTAATGAATAAATCAAAATCTCAGCTTCATAGTCAATTTTGGGAGCGCTGGACTAATTTATTTCCTGGTTCATCAGGAGGATTTTACACTTTTCCCCTCTCCCCACTAAACGTGTCTTCCCATTTAATCAGATTTTCCACTACGTTCTGTATAAGTTTCCCTCATTCTTGTATCGTCTCAGTCGAGTTATTTGTGAGCTTCATCACCTATCTATTTTCGCACGGGACGATTAGTGTGGCGAATATCAGTCAACTGTTTGTCCTAATAGCAGGGACTGTGTGTGGACTGTGAACACTCCTGCAGGCGTCGACCTGCTCACTTCGGACCAACGACAACGTGGGTCTTCGTTTGCATCGACCCCACGGTTTTCCAGTTGCAGGTGTCTTTCCCTCGACGAGGCAGGTACATAAGGCAATTGTAAATTGCCCCACATCTTTTGTAGAGGAGAAGGGAGGGGCGGACGCAGGCTAATTCCTGCAAGTGTCGGTTGTCTTTAGAATTGCAATGGCTGTGTGTGTTTTCTTCGCTACTGCTGCAGCAGTGGAAGGGGAGAGGCAGTGGGAGGGGGAACAAGTTTCTCCTCACTGCAGGTCCTTGCCTGCTCTTCTGGGACTCGTCCAGAAACTCTTGGCCCAGAAACCTCCACGCTACGGAAACAAACAATTCTCGGACAGTTACAGTACCAGAAAATCTCGTCTCTAGAACACGCCCAATTAGTTCTCTTCTCTAGAAGACAACGCTCAACGCTTATGGGAATTGACTTTTCGCCTGACTTGACATTTCTTTGCCACTTGTTTCGTCTTCTTGGGAAACTATTTCTTTTCGTCTTTGGTGCAAAGTCATCAGAAAATCGTCCGGACTTTTATTCCCCTATGCCAATACTGTTGTTTGTGGTATTCATTCTTGAGACTGTTCTGTTACAACCCTCCATGCTTACCCCACACACTTCCCTCCATTGCTAATTTTACAAGACCAGCATCTCACAAATCGTGGCCTATTAATGTATCCCTTCTCTTGGTCAACGTCCTCCACATATTCGCTCTTCCCCTATTACGTTTAGATCTTCCTCCCATTTCATTTTCTTATAGCAACACATTTCAAAGGCTTCTGTTTTTTTCCTTTCCGCAACGTTTCGCACCCATGTAACGCCATACGAACATTTTTAGCAACGATTTGCTAATTTCACAGTTATATTAGCCGTAAGTAAATTTAATTTCCTTGCCTGTGCTGTCCTACTCCTCAAGTAGAAAGAATTTCTTAATTTCTTTCAAAATATCCCTTCGCAATCTAACAGCCTTTGTTATTCCACTGTTTCCCATACTACACTCCATTACCATGACAATGCTTCTAACCAGTTGGGGTGTCCCCGTCCCTCCCGCGTGTCGGTCCTGCCTTGAAATATAAAGCTCCAAAACGCTCTAGACTGGTCCATTACATGATAGAGAAAGATAACCTTCGTTGCTCGGTTAAGAAATATCCGGATTTGTGATGGCGAGAGAGTAATGATACCTGGAAGGTGACGACAGTGGCACCGACGAGTGGAAACCAACCCCGTTAACTTCGGCATGTGGGGGCGTTGAAGATGTCAAGCGAGAGGAAGAGGAGGAAAAGTCACGAGCGACAGAGGCACGCGCCTTTTCCCAGATAAGCTAAATATTAAAAAACACGAACGAGGATAACTCCCGGAAAAGATCGTAGGGAAATGTCACGCGTCCCTTGCTTGATATCTACTCCGGGGAGAGGAGAGACGGTGACGGTCACATGCGAGGATGTTTGCTGCCATATCCTGCGCTTTACTGTTTTTAGAGCCGCGATATCACGAGGAGGAGGAAAAGGAAGGATGTGCGAGAGTCCCGTGGGGTTACTGAAGGTTATCAGCCACATGACTCCTCCGGGATTTCCCCACTTCTTCAAGTGGTCGCTCGTCGCACCAATATCGGCTCAATGGAAACGGGATATCTCGATGGCCAATAACATCAGGGGAAAGAGATGGAAAGCGAATAACTGAGAGAGAGGGGGGGGGGAGAGAGAGAATATTTCATTTTTAGATTAAATTGTATTTTTATTAGTTCTCGGTTGAGGAAATAGCGTACGTAAATACTAACAGTTACTAGAACGCGCCCCTACTTCTGAGGTGGCGAGATTCTCGTATTAGTGAATGAAGAAGCAGAGATGGTGACTCACCCCTTGTGCGGTCGATACACGGCAGTGGGGCGGGTGAAGGGGGTGTGGCGGGGTTGCTGGCCTACAAACTCACTCACAGGACTTGCCCGCCCCCGCAGCAGCGCGATTCAGCGTGAATCATCCTCTCAAAACACACACACATACAGAGTAAAATAATAAAAAAGCAAGGGGTTAGTCATCGCCGCGAGATTGGCCGACTCACACAATTTTGGATGATAAACCTCAGCTGCACAGTTCACACGCCAATAAAAGGGTCAATTAATAAGGAAATTGGTTAAAAACACTTAAATAAAACCAAAAAGAACACTTATGATTAAAAAGTATGTGGTGAAAACATACTTCTCCCTCTCCGGATCTAAATCGACATAAATGAAATTGAAGCTCTCAAAATAAAATACATACAATAATAGACAAAAGAAGATGGTGATAAATTTCTTAAGAAAGAAAATACGACGTTGGTAAAATATTCAAATCAGAATTTACTCAAGTCGTCACATAAAAACGAGGAAAAATACATAAATTAGAGAACACGGGGAAGTAATTACATTAGGAAATTAAAGAATGGGAAAATAATTAAATTTGGATACGCAAAGATGGGAGAATACACATACTAGATTCGGAAAATATGTAGAAGCGGAAATGTGTAAACAAGGGAAACTAATTAAATTACGATATTCAACACGGGGAAATAAATACATTAGGAAATACGAGGATACAAAAATGCAATTCCGGGATGAGAAAATATACAAATAAAAAATACGACATTGTGAAGTATTTATACGAGAAAAGTAGTCACAAAAGGAATACACATAATGAAGGGACTGCGAAGATGCTAAAATAATTAACTAGTGGAATGCAAGTATCGGAAAATGCTTAAAGGAGAAAACACAAGGGTCTTAAAATATGTAAACGAGTAAATAATAAAAGTAAGACTAGTAAATGCCAAGGTAGGAAAATACTTAAAGTAGGAAAATCAAGTGTGGGGAAAATACGAAACAATCAGAAAGTTCAAGATTCTGATGTCAAAAAGAAAATACATAAATAAGGAAATTTCTGAATTTGCAAATGAACAAATAAAAAATACGACATTGCGTAGTATTTATACGAGAAAGTAATCACAATAGGAAATTGCAGGTTAGGAAAATACATACGTAAATCAGGAAAAGGAAGGATGAGGAAATTAAAACTCTGAAAATATGTAAATAACAAAGAACAACAATCAAGAAATACCAGGATGGAACAAGAATTAAATTACTAATTGCAAGGATAAGAAAATACAAAAAATGTAATCAGGAAATACGAGATTCCGAATATTTGTAGATGTGAAAATAAAATGGTTGAGAAAATATGTAAATGAAAAATTAGAATGATGCAAAATTTAGAAAACTCAAAGATGGAAAAATGCGTAAATATTCTGGCCCTTTGTAGAGTTTCTTTAGCAATATTATAATAAATTACAGACGTCAAAGGTAAAATCGTAGCATTAGAAAAATACAAGAATTATAAAATGCAAAGATAAGAAAGAGATAGTGAAAAATGAATAGAAATAAGTATAACAAGGGAGAGGTGAAAGAACATTCGTAGTTTATATAATGGTGAAATCAAGGGCGTTTCTCAGTGGTTAGAGGTCCCAGCTAGAATGTTTCTTGTGTTAATTCGAGAAGGTGGACGAAAATAAATAAAGGTTTAAAAATAGCTTTTAATTGTAGTGCATACGAAAATTTATTTTAATATCGCTATGTAAAAACTATTAAACGAGAAAAATTACTGGGAACGGCGTGAGACGAGTACCGAGAGTCACGACCTGCCCTACAAAAGTTTCCCTAGAGTTATCTTTGCATCACGTTTAGATGAATAAATATTTGCCAAGGCTATTCAGTGAATTCGGTGTCCGACATTTAATCAGCTAGAGTTGGAATAACACCGAGTCATGTTAGCTCAGAACTTAACGTAATGGATTCCACGAAGCATTCCACTACGTCTCTCTTATCCACGATTCCACGAAGCCCTGATTTCTCTGCTCGTTGGGGATCTCCTCACAAATGGGGAAGTGCCGAGGTTAGGAGAGATAAGCATGTCTTGCCCTCTTGGGATTTCCACACGGATTCTGCGTGGACCCCAGAGGTTCCGTGAAAGTGAACAGAGAGAGTCAGAGGTGATCCACCAACAAATACCAGAGAGAATACACGCTTCAATAAATTCCATAACTGGATTGAGAAAGTACACATATAAGGAAATATGGGAATCTAAAATATATTAAGGGCCACGGGGTCTGAAATTTGAAATTCCTATAAATGTATTGCTACTGGGCTGAAATTCTAAATGTGTGTGTAAAACACACATGTGTAGCAATGTACACAATTTTGTTTTTGTAAACTTGTGTTTAGTTGAGATATTTAGAAAATAAATTTCAAAATTTATCAGTTTTGAAAAAATTCCTTGCATTACGTACTTGAATATATTTTTTCTTTTTTTACACGTATATTTAGGGCTGACCGTTATTTGCAATTGTCTATATTACTTTTTTTAATTTAATAAAACTGTGGCGAGAAAATAATTTTTATTACTAAGAGCTTCATACGGTTACTTAAAAATTGGCACTTTTCAGCAAGTTTGAAACTTTTTTTCACTTAAACCACTTGAACAATTAAAAAATAATACTTGTATTTAAAGGTATTAGCATGAAAATTGCGTAAAAAAAGTATGAAGACAATATATTATTATCTGTGACGCATATAAGGTTTTTGGTACCAAAAATTATAAAGCTGAGAAAAAAAATACTTTTTCTGAAAAACAGTAATAATAAAACTCTCCTGCTGCATATTCTTTCCTCTTTTGTTTAGCAGTTTATTTTATAGTTTCCTGAATTTATAGTCAAATTAATATAAAAATTAAAAACTTTTTGATTATTTAAGGTTTTGGCCACATTTTCAGTCCCCATGTCCCTTAACGAGGAAAACCACTAATTAGTGCACAGGAGGATGTGACTTGTGTTTGAAGGAGGAAGAATTTGAAGAAGATGCGAGTATTATCATCGTTGGTAAGCAAAGTCAGCTCCTCAATATGAAAGGACAGATATCGTGTAGCCAGAAATAATTTCATAGCATAAAATTGTTGGTTACAAATATTGACAAGGACCACAATTGACGGTCGAAACGTCTAAAGTTTAATTTTAAATCTCCTCGCGTAGTGAAATGAAGACGAGTTGTTGATAGTGGTCAACTTAAGTGGGTCGACCATAATTTCCGGTCCGAGTGTGTGAAAGTGAACGTCCCTGGTGGTTCCGAGGATGTTGTGGCCATCGTTTCTCAGAGTCAACGCCGGAACCCCGTCCAGATTCTTCTCGGGGAAATATTATCTCATGCGTTCTTCCCGTACACGAAAGTTGGTTCGACGTTTCCAAATTTTCCCAGAGGAGGAGAAGGAGATGAAGCGTCGTCGGAATCTGATTACGAAAAAATTTCTCCGGAGTCCCAAAGGAGAATGTCTGAAACAACTGAGAAGCAAACTGCAATATTTCCAGTATCAGCGGTCCTTTATACGGAATTGTGCAAATAGAAAAAGAATAGCAGCATAGCAAGGCAATCAAATTTATTATTCAATTGGCTGTCGAACGTGCAAAGAAATCGTAAAAATATGTATATCAAGGGAAGGCATAGGTAAAAATACACAATAGTTTTTTAAAAGAACAAGTTGAAGTGATTTCATAGAAAAACGCCATTTCCATTTAAATACAAGGAACTGATCCAATAAATGAGTTCAGAAATCGGAAGAGAGAGAGATCATAAAATCGAGAAAACAAAGATGAGTCAACATTAATGAGAAAATACATGAATATGTGAAACTTAAAAAAGTTTCAAAGACGCAAACACACACAAAGGCCAAAAAACAAAGTTTCAAGTGATTACAAGAATAAGAAAATCTGCACTTCAGGAAAATAATCAGCAAATTAACGGATGAAACAATAAATAATGTTAGAAAAATGCCAAAATAAATTAAAACAAACACGAATAACAAGTCAATAATTCAAAAGTCCCCCAATTAAACTATAACAAAGGGGTACTACATAAATGGAAAATAGGAAGTTTCTTCTAGCAGATTTGTTCATAGAAAATGGAGGATATTTGGTTGTTTCTGAAAATCCTAATTTACTTTTGTCCAAATTTTGGAGTTAGATTTTCAACATCGAAGACATTTGATATGGAGGAGATCCACAGAAAATTTTCTTTGTACCTGGAAACACTGAAAACTTTTGGTCCATATTTAGGAGCAAAATCTTTACAATGACAATTTTTTATTTTTATGAGACACACAAAAATTATTAATTGTTTCTGTAACGAATGAAAATTTTCGATCCATAATTTGTCCCTTTTTCTTTTTAATTTGTTCAAGCAAAATCGATGAATTTTTTTATTTGGAAGAGGCACACAGAAATTTTTAATTTGGATGAAAATATTTTATCCATTATTTGTCCCTTTTTCTTCTTGAATTAGTTCACTGATATTTTGAGGTCAATGTCTGTATTTCGTTGACGAGGGAAGGATGTAGGATAGTACAAATAATGATTCATTTTTCCACAAATAACGAGCGCTTTTGTCAACCTTGAGAGAGGTGAATTTAGGGAAAATAACAATTTAAACATATATTTTTTGGTGAGGCAGAGGGAGGGGGGTTCAATTTAAATTAATTACTCGCATCATGCCCACCAAATCATCTGAGTACTCTGAATAACAACTGGCATCTATACTACATTTTCTGGGGATGGGAGAAGCACCAACTGGTAAAAACAGTTTCAAGATAAGTGGTGACGTTTCAGCTTAAAATTTGTTTGTCCATATTTTTGACTTGGCATAGATTTGTTTGGGATTTTCCTCATGATTACGGTTCTATCAGGTTTTCTGTGTGTCTGAGAGACGGATTGGCACAAAGACGAAGGGAAAACCGTTTGGTTTTCTCCGGTTGAGATGGTCCAGCGGTTTTCTCTCTCTCCCTCTGGACCACGCCAGCAGCGAGTGCGTGTGTTGGTGCGCGGCAGTTGATGCGGGGTAGGGGGGAGGGAGACAGGTGCGTGCCCCTAATCCTCCACGGTGACCTCCCCCACACCTCATCATCACACCTGCCTGCAACCCTCCAACAGAGTGAGCAGGTGCTCTCCATCTCTCCCCGACGACAACCTCACCACGAAGAAAGAAAAGATTTCCGTTACGTTACGCTCACAGATTAATAAAACCGGTCGCTACAAGTTTCCTCGTCTCCAATCCAAACTGCCAGGCGCCGAAAAAGTGAAGCTGATCTCAATCAACCTACAGCACCCTACACTACGGTGCGGATTTAGTATTGACAAGCACATTCAAAGGAATCGTTCAATACCAAAAGATAGAGTCAGTTGGCTCGCAGATAAACTACAGCAACAAAGTTTATGGAAATAGCACAACATCAACGACAGATCAAGCATGGCTAGACGACTTTCTGAGCAGACAGACATTCCGTGAACTGCTGACAGACGCTCAACTACGGAGGACTGAATTAGAATTGGCAGACTCCAACTCTGTTAAACACCGCAACACTTGCCAAAAAGTAGTCTCAAAGCGAACTACGAGGAAGACCCAATAAATCACACACAGTATTAACATTACGGACATTTACTGATTATTGCATATATACTTATTTATGCGTCTGTCCTACAAAATACACGTGATTCCATTCAATGTAAAACACAATGCAAGCATTCTGGTCCTCGTCTGAGGGTGTGGGTTCGAATCCCACTTCTGACACATTTTAAGCTGTGTTCATTTTCTATCTTCACGAAATTATTTATATAATTGTTTCTTATTGACCAATCAATGTCAGGAAGGCCGAGTGGTCTAAAGCGCCAGACTTTAATTTTTTATTTTGTTTCTGCTTATGTTTATTATTGATTGCTTTTTTTAAGTTTCCTGTTTTAAGTTTTGGTTCCGTATCCCTATATTTTTTAGAGTTTTGAATAAGTTACAGGGCGTGTGTTTTATAAACTTCATGTAATTATTTCTATTGGTATTTCAATGTTTTATCGCAATTTACTCTATTTTATTTTTAGTTTGTTTGATTCATGTTGGCAGTAGTTTGTATTTATAGAAGTTGATGTCGTACAGAGTCTGTTTCCTTCCTTGTTGATGTGGAGTGATGGAGGAGCACGGGTTCCGGTTTTTTAGTATAGGGAACTCCCGCATATGGAGCTACTCTTTCCTGATTCGAGTTTTTGTGTTTATTTAACATCTTTGTTTTTTTATTTTTCTTGTTTCCTCGTTGGATGTCCGTGGCACAAGTTTCTTGTGCGATTGTTTACTGAGGGAGATTTGGTTTCGTTTTACAGTGGCCCAGCTGTTGCTGTGATCCGTCAGCTGTTCCGCCATCAGGCTTCTCCCCTAATCTCCCTGGCACGAGCCTGGTCACAAACTACTTGTTTTTATGGTTTCACTAATTCTTATAATTCGTTCTATTTTATTATTATATTTTACAATTTTCTTTCACTTAATCAATTTTTACTTGTTTTCTTTTTTTGTTTTGTTATATCCCCATTGTTTTCTTCCTCGCTTTCTTTCTCACGTCGTTTAATTTAATTTCTCTTCTTTCTGAAACCATTAGTAATGTAAATAGTTGTCTCTTTAGAAATACAGAATGAATAGTTTCCTCCCTTCTTCTTATTGTTTATTTAAAAATTTAGTTTCTTAGCTGCAGCTGATTCTTGTTTCGTTTTGTTTTTCTGTTTATAATGTTTCTGCCGAGTCACTATTTTGGGAGGTATATGTATTGGGGTCAAAGACCTTGGGCAAGAGTTGTCCGCTGATTCCATTGGATTAGTCGGCGAACTGCCTCCTAAAACTGTGGAGACACGGAGAAGGGAATGCTGCAAACTCGTCTCTCGTCATTCGGAATAACGTGAGAATAGTACTCAATGCCCGACCTATCTGATGCAGGTTTTCTTGGGTTTTTCCTAGGTTCTTTAGGTTAAACACCGAGTAGGATCCTTAAACGACAGCCCGGAGCCCCAGTCATTCATTGGCTATCTTTCTATACTTCCGCACCACCCGTTTTCAATTCTCTTCCTATGCTATTAAAGGGGAGGTCCCTGTTACATGAATTATAGACGCTTCTGTTTTTTACTATAAAGTATAAATAATTACATACTTATTTTATTATAAATTCAAATTTCATTCTTCGTTTCGTTTCTGGGGGAATGGTGTATTTTAAATTTAAAATCAGCCTTATCTTCTCATCGTCTTCATATTTTGAATTTTCCCTAGTTTTTCCTGCATGCTCTACTTCCTTTATGTTCAATGTCTCACTTTCCCGTAATGTTTATGGTTGCGTTACAGATTTCGCCGAGTTTTTTTTTCATTTTTTAATTCTATTTTTTAAATATAAATATGTTTTCTCTCCCACTGCCTCTCCGTCTCTCTTCTTGTCTCAGTTTTTTTAACACTGTACCGTGGTTCTCTTATCGTTCCAACCGCAAGAATTCGCCTCAGATAGATTATACAGTGATTACTCTCCATTCGGGAGTCTACTTTCGTCAAACTATCCTTTTCTCCTCGTTCAATCCACCTTCTTCTTCCCCTTTCTGCTCGTCTGTTCGACTTCCTCTCTCCACGGCGTGAATGTTGAACTCAGACGAAGGACAGGTTTATTTTTAATGATTGCCTTCCAGTTTAGTCTCAACTTTGGGGAACAGAGCATCAGAAAAGAATCTTATAACTGAAGAAAATATAAATCAACGACAAAAAAATCCTTGTAAATATTCCCCTAGAATGTTTGCTCAAGAATAAATTTCCCTTTAACTTTATCGTTTTTCACGGCGATAATATTAAATTATTCAATGTTGATCTTTATTTATTCAAATTAGCTTAAACCTAATTAAAATTTCTCCTTTTCAATTTTTTTACATAATATAAAACATATTCTAAATACAAATCCACTATTTTTAAACTCCACATTAAACTATTTTTAAAACCTTTGGTGTATTTAACAGCTACTGGTAATTCCTTGTATAATACTAAACCTTTATTAAAAACAGAATTTTTTGTACTTTTTAAATTTAAGTGGCCCGTATAAAAGTTTTCCTTACCCCCCCCCCCCCAATGTTTTGACTATCTATATACTTATGAATATCTTTTTATAAAACATATTGAAATAATCTGGTAACTGTCCCGTATCCATTTTTGAATAAAAACTAATACATCATACAGAATTTGTTCCATAACAATTGTAATTTATTTAACCCCACAATACTGGCATCTTGTTTCCTTACGAATGTCAATATAATTTATTTTATATTAGTTCTTTAATTAAAGAATAAAAAATGCTTGTATCTAAACGGTTTATTTTTATTTTGACTTTTTGTTTAATAGTTACAATAATTGTCCTCGGTTTGTTTAGGATTAGAACTTTTCCGGTCTTGGTTGGTTTCCGTTAGTTTTCAATACTTAATCAATTAAATGTCGTTTTTCCTTATCGTATCACCACCTCGTTACTTATGACAGTCCATCCTCTGGTAGGTACGGTGGAACGAGGCAGGATCACGAGGTGAGACACGCAACGCTCACGCCCTCGGCAGCTTCCACGTGCGTGGAGCACCACCCACGTCCCTTATCTCCCTCACACATAATCACGTGATTGGAGGATAGACTACGACCAATAGAAGAAGAATACAAAATAAAAAGAATATTGTCTTTTTTTAAAATCAAAGGGCTGTGTCCGGCTGGGGTTTTCACGGTGAAACGGAAAACATCAACTTGTAATAATTATAATATTTCCTCCCCAATGCTTGACCCCGGCTCGACGCTATTGTAGACAAACGTCGAGACGTTTATCTGAACCCGAGAGAACAGCATCACATAAAGGAGTATCCTGGCAACGCCGAGCACCCAGAGCATGATAATTGCGATGTCGGATGGTGGTCGCACCTGCGTCCCTCGAGGCAGATGGCGTGCAGTGGTCTGGATGCTGCGAGCAGCTGCACTTCCCTTCCTTTCCCCTCTCTAAAATTATACCTGGAGCACAGACACACACGTGGAGGAGGATCTGTTGCTCCGTGGGCCACCTGGCACGTGTTGCTGTTCCTCTGCTGCAGATGGCCGTCAACGTCATTGAGAAGTTGGGGGGGGGGGCAACAACCTAAATAATCAGAGGCTACGGGAACAATGGGACAACAGGTGCGACGCGACGGACCAAGTCCAGTCAGTACGACTTAAAAGGCAAAGATAGTTATGACTGAGGAGATTTAGCTGGTCTTGCATCAGCTGTCAACTTCCCCGATGTTGTACATTTCTCAGTAGAAAATCAATTGACGTCTCTCTTCCCAATAATCGAATGAAGTGCATTGATCGACCGCAGTACAGTTTGGATTTTTAAACATCAAAGTTGAGATTTATTGGCGCCCACCCATTTAAATATATACTTTAAAATTTTAATACATTTATAAAAGATAAACACCACGTAAAATATTGTTTGATTATACAAAGATTCGATACCCAACTTCCAGTTTTCATTTATTGGCATAATTTCATACAATTAAGAGTGAGCCATATTTTTTCAACAGCTTTAGGCTCAATAAGCCATATTCATCTATAATTTCTTTATATAAGTCAGGTTAGGATCTAGATTTTTCACTATCACCTAGAATGCATCAATTATATGTTAGGAATAGGTCCTTCTTTTTGTAGTGTTTCGATGTTGGATATATAAATATGATACAGATGAATGTGGCTTATTGAGCTGAAAGCTCCTGAAAAACTATGGGTCACATTTAATTGCATCAATATATGTCAGTAAATGAAGACTGAAAATTGGGTATGCAATATTTAATGTCAAGTTATAAAAATAAACAGTCAGTATTCAGGATTTGATTATTTTAGTTAATACTTTATTTAAAGACTTATTTATCCCAAATGAGAACGATTCAGATTCATTTCTTGTTGTTGTGGTGTTCAGTCCTAAGACCCGTCTGATCCTCCTCTCCTTGGTAACCTATCGCGAGCAAGCCTTTTCATTTCCTTATATCTACCACACTCCACATACTCCCTAATCTTCTTAGCATATTCCATCCTTTGCCTCCCTCTTCTGTTCCTACCCCACACACTTCCCTCTAATGTTAATTTTACAAGACCCTTAAATCGTGGTCTATTAATCTATCCCTTCTCTTAGTCATCGTCCTCCATATGGTTCACTTTTCCCCTAAGAACTTCCTCGATTGTGATTCTATCCACCTATCGGATTTTGAGCATTCGCCTATAGTACCACATTTCAAAGGCTTCTCTTCTTTTCCTTTCCGCAACTCCTATCGTCCACGTTTCGCACCCATATAAGGCCACGCTCCATACGAATATTTTTAGCAACGATTTCCTAATATTCACCAGATTCAGATACTTGTCGAATGAAAGTGCAACTTGAAAAATTTCCTGTTTATCTGGAAAGGTTTCGTGGTGATGATGTTGAACAAGTGGCTGGTGTTTCTTCACCTTACCTGGGTCATGTTACCTACGTACGTCCGCTACAGGAATTAAATCCCGGGAAATGTTGTTGTTGTTCTGCTGCGGGCCAATTAATTCTCACGTTTATCTCATTCCTAAGCTGTCCATCATAATACTATCAGAGATATATATTTCTCTAATCTTCAAATGTTTCATCCATTCGGAATGTGAACCTGTGATCCTGTTCGGAGAACTGTTTATTTACCCATTTACTTTCGACATCAAACAAGCAGAAAAATAAATGTCAAAGAAATGATTTGAGACTGCTTCATGCGGAGACCGGATGACTTAACACTGCTCTTCCTTTTTCTTTATATGTGCAGCGAAACGATCACAAAATGGCCGCAATGAACACTCTTGCGTTACACAGCAAAGGTCAATAATATTCACTTTGATTTCATTCCTTAACTGTCTCTTTGCTTTGTAAGCGAATCACTAATTCAGATCACAAAACTAAGGAAATCACGAATGGATCTGTTGTGACGTAATTTCGGGGTCACACAATTATTTGGGGGGAAACTGAAGGTGAATGATCAAAATAAACCCCGGGATATTTAAAATATAACTAATTTTTTTCTATTTATTTATTCTATCCAAGCGGCATCAGGGGGACGTAATTTCAATTTTCTTCTCTTTGTGTCTATCTCTCCCCTCTCTGCATCTCTCTCCTTTATTTCTTGTTTCACTAATTGTGATTTCCGTTTTCCCTCCCTCTATCTCATTCTTTCGCTTTCTTTTGTTTTTTATCTCTATTTCTGTCTTTTTTTTCTACTGCTTTGTCTACAAATTGTAACTTGTACCATTAATCCTATGATTTCTGTTTTGAAAGTCTCTCTCTCCCTCTCTTTCAAAATAGTGTTTTGCGGTTTCCCTCCTTCTCTCATCCTTTCGCTTTATCTCGCTTTTTATCTTCATTTCTGTATATATTATTTATACTGTTCAGTCTACTAATTGTAATTTGTATCATCTATCCTATGATTTCTGCTTTGTTAATGTGTCTTTCTCTCACACACTCCCTCTCACCTCTCGCTCTTCCAAATAGTGACTTGCGGTGGTTTCCCTTCCTCTCTCATCCTTTTGCTTTCTTTTTCTTTTTATCGACATTTCTGTCTTTCTGTTTCTACCGCTCGGTTTACAAATTTTAACTTGCATCATTAATCCTATGATTTCTGTTTTGCAAGTCTGCCTCTCTCTCTCTCTCTCTCTCTCTCTCTCTCTCTGTCCCCCTTCTCTCCCTCTCTCTCTCACACACACACCACACACTAAACCCCCTACCCTCAAATGGTTACTTGTGTTATTGGCAATTTGGTTTGCGAGCCTCACTCACTTTCATCCCACCTCTCTCGCCCTCCCTCCCCCTCTCTGTATTTATCTATCTCTATCTCCCTTCATCCAAATATTGACATCCGTCGTTCAATTTCCAATGTCTGAGCAACAACTCTTTCTCTCCATCTCTTGTCTTTCTCCAAATGGTAGGTTGCGTCATTGAGACTATGGTTTCCTAGTAGTCCATGTAACGTGTAACGCTGACACGAGGAGCTTTTCTTTCATCACCGTTGAACGTTGCCCTCATCAATTGATTACGCGATCTCGATATCGTCTTCTTTGACGAACCCCGCCATTGATATCTTGATACCTCACTCTCAAGGTCTTCTCATACACATTGGCCAGTAGCGACGGTGCACATTCACACACACACACACAAACACACGAGTGACTCTTCAACAAACCCGCGAGTCACGCTTCGTTCAGCAAGTAACTTGCCTTGAAGCTTACGTAACAGGGACTACGGTGATATCAGGAGATCAGATGACCGCGGTCCAAAGATCGATTTTACAGCATTTATTACAAAAAATTATTAAAATTAAAAGAGAAAACCAAACTATTTACAATATATATAATGTTAAACCTAATTTGCCGGATAGCTGCCCAAAGAATGGGAGCAATACTCTGGCCAGACTGCACGTGATTTCTGCTATCCTTCAACCGAACCCTTTCTCCATCCGGTCTCTCCAAAGCACCAGCCAAGAATGGTCAATTTCTTTTTCCCAAAATTTCTGCCTGATCCGCTCCCCTCTCTATCTTATTTATGTCTCGCCTTATTGGGAGGAACCTGTCTCGAGATCCCCAGCAAAATCTGGTTTTCTACTGAGTCAAGGAGGGGATCGATTCCAGAAACTTTGCTATTTTCAATCCGTAAGATCCGTCCTAAAATTCTACCT
Source organism: Eucriotettix oculatus (assembly GCA_034510155.1). NCBI lineage: Eukaryota > Metazoa > Arthropoda > Insecta > Orthoptera > Tetrigidae > Eucriotettix > Eucriotettix oculatus. Next base: position 21,148,390 of record CM067381.1, on the reverse strand, counting down.
GTTTCTCATAAAATTTTAAATATATTAAATATTAAAATAATTTCAATTAAATCGCCGGCGTACATTAAACGTGATTAAGATATAAAAAATAAACAAATTAAGCTAAATAAAGAGATGTGCGCTATAGCGGGTCACTACTACTTCCACTGTGATGTCATTACTGTATAATTAATACATTTTTCTTTAGTATTTAACAGGTATTAAGACTCAACCTGAGAATCAACCACCTAGCGTCAGTTTTCAATATTTTACCTTGTTTTTAAAGTGGTCTTTATTTGATCTCATTAGTCCTCGGATGAGTAAAGAGTAAAGATTAGTTAGTAATCAAAATAAAATAGAAAGAGAGAGAGAGAGATGGAGAGAGAGGATTGGAAGAAAGACCCCAAATAGTAAATAGTAGTCGTTGACCTTTAAACATGTTGGCGCTGAAGTAAAAACCACTTAGCGCGAGTTTCGCAGAAGTGACTCACTCACAGACGTTCCTATCCTCTCTCCTTCCTCTCTCTCTGTCTCATCCTCCCCTCTCCTCCTCTCGAGCAGTAGTACAAGGAATCACTACAAGAGTCAGTCAGGTCACCGTACACTTATACAGATTCACTCTGTCTCACTTTGTGTACAACACGGAATTACCAAAGTCGCTTAAATAGGAAATATAGAACATACTTCACTTCATATTAAAATAAATAAATATTGAAACTAACAATCTTAAAGTACTTAATTAAACATAAATTGGACAAAATATAAAGGAGAAAAATAAAGTTCTATCTAAATAAAATAATAATTTTAATCTGACTTAATATTATAAATAAAATATATTATATATTAATTTTTTCTGTACACTGGTCGTCTAATTTCTTAAATCTATTATCTGGCGTTACATAAAATTTACCAAATACATACAGAACCAAACTAATGATAAAGCTTTTTATATGGCATTCAAAAAAGTTTAGTACTGCGGTCGTTACTACAGCGTTTCGTCCATATTTTTGTGTTCTTAAGGAAAATTCTGAATTGATGATACAACATAAAATATTTGGGGGAGGGGGGTTAACAAGCAACATGAGGATGATCCCGAAACTGGACACAATACTTTAATAGCATAGGAAGTGAATAAAAAGGGGGGATGTGGATGGTAGAGCAAGGTAGCCAAGGGATGACTAGATGCGTGGCATTCTCTTCACCACTTTTAAGAGTAAGCTGGCTGACTGATCCAAAGGAATCAGCGAACAACTCTTACAGTATGCCAATGGTATGTGACTTCGAAAAGATCCAGAGGTGCCTCGCCATATGAAAACCTTTGAAACCAGAGAAGGAACAAGACTTTTGTGTGTGTGTGTAACAGGCTACATGAGGTTGATTATCAAATAGGCAAAAACTCTTTTAATAACATTGGAAGGGAATTGAGAAAAAGGGGGGGAGGAGATGGAAAGTAGAGCAAGGTAGCCAAGGGTTGACTAGGGCCACCGGACTATAGTTTAAGGGTCCTGCCCGGTGTTTCGCCTAAACAGATGCAGGGAAAACCCTATAAAACCTGCATCAGGTAGGTCGGGCATTGGGTACTATTCTGACGCCCTTCCGAATGACGGGAGACGAGTTTTATGTGGAGTCGCAGCATTCCCTTCTCCGTGTTTCCACCAATTCTGAGGAGGCAGCTGGCCGACTGATTCAATGGGATCATCGGACATCTATTGCCATATGCCCAAGGTCTTCGACCCCAGTACATATACCTCCCAAAATAGGTGAAGGTGTCTCAGCATGTGAGAACTTTGATAAAAAAACCAGAGACAGCACGAGGCATTCCCGACTTAATCAGGTGAGCCCGCAGTCACTCTTGAGAACTTCCTCGAAGGTAAGCCCCCATTATTTATTTGGGAAGGAACACCTGCGAGAGCTAAGCTCCAACTGGTATTCCGTCCTCATAGGTTATTCCCTTGTAAATACATAAATACAAAAGATTTATAAATAAAATACAAATAATGACCAAAAGATAAAAATAGAAGAAATTTATTTGACTCATAACGTTGCCTCCTTGTAACGAAATATTTTAATTATAATTAAATCCTTCTTTTTCTGACCTTAGGCAATTCTGCCGATTTTATTTATAATATTAAGTCCGATTAATTTAATTATTTTATTTCGAAGGGAATTTCGGTATCTGATCTGACTCCTCATGTAAACTCGATTGAGGATAAGTAGGGGGGGGGGAGTAATGACCACCGTAATTTTTAAATGTTCCTCGCGCGTGATGTGTCTTGTCCCCATTGGCTCCAGGCTTCTGGCACGTAAGATGTGACGTCACGTCGTATCTTTCCCGGGTCACGAAGAATGGTAAAGTTAAATAAATGAATAAATAAAATGACTTCCAGCGCGCTGATATTCCCTTGTTCCGTGTCCGGCCGACGACAGAGAGATAGAAGTTAACCCACCTGTTGTTGTCTAATGATCAATCATAGTCGACCTAATTAATTGGATTTTCCTCAATCAGAATTCTGGGGAAAAGAAAGAGCGAGGCAGATCCAGTTTTTTCCGGTTGGGAGTCACGTACGTATTTTTCAGTTGGACTCGCGTAAAGTCGGTAGCGGGATTAACAGGATGATAGATGGTCACGTTCGAAGCGGTTCCAACCTGCACGAACTCACACATGGTGTGACATATGGCGGCTGTGTAACCGTCAGACTGCATCTCAAGAGAAGTGTAGATGCCCACAGAGGTCTCGGGCTCGAATCCTGGGAAGGGCATACATGTTTCCCAACAGTGAAACCTCTACAAAGAAATAAGCGCCCCTAATTTGTAGAAAGTCGCTAGTGACAATATATATAGCTAAGAAGAAGAAACGAACATTATAGACTGCGGTCCCTTGGTTATAGGGTTAGGGTCATACCCAGCTTCGCCTAAACGAATCCAAAATTATATTCATTGGCACTGTTGCATGATAATGTTGTTGTTGTTGTTGTATTCAGTAAAAAGACTGATCTGATGCAACCCTCCATGCTAACCTATACTCAGCAAATCTTTTCATTTCTATATCTCACTTCCTCGTATTCCATCCTTGACCCTTTCTTACCCCTCTAATGATAATTTTACAAGACCCTCATGTCTTAAAACCATGGCCTATTTATCTATCCCTTCAAAGCTAATCCATATTGTTATCTCTTCCTCTATTCTGCTTAGAGATTCCCTATCCCCCCATCTCATTATCCAATAGCACCTCATTTCCAAAGCTTGTATTCTTTTCCTGTATAAAGGATACTAGTCGTAATAATATTATGACTTCAGTTTTATTAGTCAAAGCAAGGATTAAATGCTTAAGTCATTGGACTGACGCTGTTCTTGGAGATGATAGAGATTACCAGTTGTGTCTCGGCTTGTGGGAACCATACATCAAGGCCAAAGGGAGAAGGAGGTATCCCTCTCCTGCTTCCTATAGGAAGACTATTTCTATTTTTCAGAATGGCAGGCTTCAAGAAGGTAAACCCGTTTCATAACTTGGGAAGAAGTGCTGACTGTTCCAATGGTAGTTACGTAAATATAAGGCGAGTTATAGAGAGATAGAGAGGGGGGGGGGTGTTCTATTCTGGTGAGTACGGGGAACGAGGAGAACAAGCAGGACATGTTCTGGGGAACGATAAACCTGGCCGCAGACTGTTTAGAAGAAGGAGGCAGAAGATGTTCCACCAAGGCTGAGGCGCGCGTTAATTTTCTTTTTATTTCTGGAACGGTTTTCGGCGAACCTCTGGACAGAATCTGTCGATCACGGACCGAAACGGCTCAATTCCGGCAAACACTAACATCTGTAAAGGGATGATGATAGACACACAATTAACAGATACCGCGAACTGCCAAATTACATTGTACCAAGGATTTGGTATGCTAAATTTCTACATGTAAGTAGCCGTTATTTGGTTTAATTAAGCGAGGCTCAAGAGTCTCTCTGAGTATGAAAGAAGGGACCCCGGACAGCTTGCATCATGCAGGCCCTCATGAGATACGTCAGTCAGCTGGGATCTGCAGATGGAGCTGATAAGAGGGCAATTCCACGGGCGACAGAGGCAGTCACTCACGACTAAACCACGTCACTCTGCGACTAACAAACGAGCCTAATTAAAAAGGATCAAAACTCAAGCTTAACATCTTATTTAACTGTTTCTCGTGAATGGTACATCACTTACTTGCAGAAAACTCTGTATTTGGCGCCAGAATCGGAATTAAGATTTATTTCCAGTGCGTCAATAAAAATAAAAACCTTTTTGAATTATTATTAACAGTCTGTAACACACTCTTTAGTAATAAACACACAACAGACGACGAAGAAAGTTAAAAAGGAATATGGGAAATGAATCATATTGCAAGGAGAAGAAATAAAACCCCTTCGATTAGCCGATGATGTTGTAGTATTAGGGGAGTCAGAAGAAGATTTGGAAACCAAAGTAAATGGCAATGAACGTGGTCCTTTAACTTATATATAAACACGGGATGAAGAAAGTTAAAAAAGGAATATATGGGAAGGCAATCATAATGAAAGGGGAAGAATGAAAAGGTTTGCCGATGGTGTGGTATTAGAGCAGTCAGAAGGAGAAATCGAAACCGTAATTAATAGCATGAACGTGATCCTGGAGAAAGAGTACAACATGAGGATTAATAGGAATTAAAAGAAGATAATGGAGAGAAATATGACAAATAGTGGAATAACAATGGCTGTTAGATTGAGAAGGGGTTATTTGAAGGAATTTAAGGAATTTTGATACTTGGGCACAACAGGCAAGGAAGACTTTCTCAAAAATGACGAAAATTTTTACAGCTAATATAAGTACGTAATTAGGAAATCGTTACTTAAAGTTTTCTTATGGATTGTGGCGTTATATGGATGCGAAACGTGGATGATAGGAGTTGTTGAAATGCAAAGAATGGAAAATTTCGAAATGTGGTGCTATAGGAGAATGAGATGGGTGGATAGAATCACTAAACAAGAAGTTCTAAGCAGAATAGGGGAAGAGGAAACAATATGGAGGACGTTGACCAAGAGAAGGGAGCGGATAATAGGCCACGTTTTGTGACATGAGGGTCTTGTAAAATTAGCATTAGATGGACGTGAACAGAACAGTGAGGTCAAGGATGGAATACGTTAAGAAGGTTAGGGAGGATATGGTAGTTGTGTAGAAGTAAAAAGGTTTGTACAGAAAATGATAGTAGGGAGGGTTGCATTAGACCAGTTTAAGGACTCAATACAACAACAACTACAACATTTACTAAGTATCATTACTTAAATTAAATGCTAGTAAACCTTTAGCCTTGTTTGCTGCGGTATTGAACTTACCTTGCCTAAGCCTTTTCATTTCCACATAACTACCACATCCCTCTTCCTCCCTAATCTGCTAAACGAATTCCTTACTTTAGCCTTTTTTTACTCTAAACAACAATTCAGTTCTCACGTTTGGCAGGCTCCGCGGGAGGATAATCTACACATGTGTGATTAGGGTAGGATCTTTTTTGGTCTGAAAGGGGGGAAGGCAACATTCAAAACATCGGAAGAAGCCTACTTTGGGTTGATTTGAGTTAAGCAGAGAAAAAAAACCAAGGTTATCGCATGAATGTTATAAGAACGGTTAAGACACCTTGTAACTCGCACTCTGTTTCAGGATCAATCTCATGTAGTCTGTTAAACAAAAAAACGCTCTGACGTCAACCGTTTGCTACCTTGATCTACCTTACGCATCCCTCCTTTTCAACTCCTTCCTAATGGGAAGTTACCTGTTTCAGGATCACCCTCATGTAGCCTGTTAATAATAAAAAACGCTCTGACGTCCTCTGCTACCTTTCGTGCTGTCGTTAACGCGGCTGGCGGGCGGCGCTGTTATTTTTAGCACAGATTCGTAATTTGCGCGTCGCTGACCGTTTTGGCGACACGCGCGTGTGTGTTTGGTTTGCTGATAATTGCGTGTGACTGTCCTTGATAGGGCTTGTAACCAGATAAGGGCAATTCCGAACGCGCCAGAGGCAGTCAATCATGAGGAGAGCTCACAGCTGCCATCACCACTCAGATGGGAAATTAATAAAACACCGACGTCCTTTCTCTTCTTCTGCTGCTGCAGACACAATCTATTACTTACATTAAGGGGACACGGGGGACCGAAATTTGAAATTACTGTCAATGAATTGCAACTTAGCTGAAATTTTAATTTCGCGTTAACAAAGCACACATGTGTAGCAATGTACAAAATTTTGTTTTTCTAAAGTGAGATAGTTTCAAAATTTAGCAGTTTTGAAAATGTTCCTTGCGTTATGTACTTGAATATATTTGAGATTTTTTTACATTTATATGTTGAGATGACCATTGTTATAAATTGTCAGTTTTATTAAATAAAACTGTGGGGAGAAAATAATATTTTTTTACTAAAACCTTCATAGGGTTACTTAAAAATTGACACTTTTCAGCACTTTTCAAATTGTTTTTACATAAACTACTTAAACAATTAAAAAACTAATAATTTTATTTGAAGATATTAGCATGTAGATTATGTATAAAAAGAATAAATACAAAATCTCAATATTTGTTACGTATAGAAAGTGCTTGGTACCAGAAATCATAAAGCTAAGAAAAAACACAATTTTTTCTTGAAAAACGGTAATAATTCAAAAAATTAAAATCAACTATTTTAATTAAAATTGTCCTGAAGCTCGTGTTACACCTTCCGTCTTTTGTTTGGAAGGTTCTTTTCTCAGTTGACTGAATTTATAGGCATATTAATATGAAAAAATTATAAAATAGAATTCTTTTTTCATATTTTGGCCGAAATTCAGTCCCCGTGTCCTTGTGCAAGTTAAGAAACATGGACGACAGACTGCATCCTTGTCTTACTCCTTTCTTGATTTCTGCTTTCTTTTCGTGACGTTCAACTAAGATTATATTGGTACGAAATGCAAGCCTTGGGATATCTGGTCCAGTTGTTCAGGATGACAGGGAACGAGGAAAACGAGCAGAACGCTATGCTTACTTTACTTTTATCTCCGTCCCCAGAATCCTTGTCTTTCCAGCTTCGTCAGAAAATTACTGAAGGTACTTTTCCCGAGACATTATCGCGCGGTACAAGTTCTGTTTGCTCCGCCTCTCTGTTTACGAAATTTGAGTGATTTCGTCTAGCTTTTGAAATGTTAGCTCAGGCTGAAATCGGAAGAATTTTTCTTTTGTTTTCTTAACTTTGAGAGGGCGAGATAAGAGGAACTGTACCTTTCCCCACAAACCTTTCTATGTTTTCTTTTATCGCGTGTCAACTAATCTTCAGGAGATAATCTTTGACCCCTGACAACGTTTTGAAATATTTGTATTGCAAAATTACTATAATATTGGTAAAGTAGGGAAATTATATTTATTCAGTTCTTGATGTTGTTGTGGTATTCACTCCCTAAGACTGGTCTGATGCAACCCTCCATGGTAACCTATCTTGCGCGCAAAACACTTCATTTCCTCATAACTAACACAACCCACATCCTCCCTAATCGAATCAGCGTATTCCATCCTTCGCCTCCCCTTACCTTTCATTCTTGTTTCATGTCTTAAAACATTACGTATTAATCTATCCCTTCACTTGGTCAACGTCCTCCATATTATTCCCTCTTCCCCTAATCTGTATAGAACTTCCTCGTTAGTGATTCTATCCACCCATCTCATTCTCCTGTAGTATCACATTTCTAAGGCTTCTAATATTTTCTTTTCTGGAATTCCTATCGTCCACGTTCCGCATCCATATAACGCCACACTCCATTTTAGCAACGATTTCCTAATACTCGCACCTATATTGCCCGTAAGCAAAATTACTCTTCCTTGCCTGTGCTATCCTACTCTAGTAAGTACACTGCCCAAGTAGCAGAATTCATTAGCTCCCTTCAGAATATCCCTTCCCGATCTAACGCCCTTTTTTTATTCTACTGTTTCCCATACTTATAATCCACTACCTTGATTTTCCCTCTATTAATCCACATATTGAACTTTGTCCTTCACCACGTTCATGCTATTTATTATGGTTTCCTAGTCTTTTTCCGACTCCCCTAATACTACAATATCTTCGGAAAAACGTAGGACAAGGATGGAAGAAAAATAAGCATAACTCGAAGAAGATGAGACTAACGAAGACTATTGACACACTGAATTTAGCTGAGACGTTTCTTGTCTTACATTTTCAATAAATTCATTATATCATATCTTTTAAATACATATTTTTCCCGCCATTTTCCGCGCTTCAGTAATGGGGAAACTTTTGACGTTGTCGCCGGTGTTTATTTAATCCGATATGTTTCCTAGAAGTTATTTTTCCAGTGCAAACGATGAGAGTCTGCGAGTCTCCAGATGTTTGCCTGGACTTTGGCTCATTCCAACCACCGTGAATCAGTCGCCGTTGCTTATCTGTTTCACCCAAACATGTAGTTGCAATCACGGTAACGGCTCCTCCCTTCCCCCTACACTTGATTTCAACTGAGATGGATTAGATATAATAAACTACATTAATTATAATTAAATAATATAACTGACGATTAAATATACAATTTTTTTCTTGTGGTATTGAGTCTTAAGACTGGTCTGATGCTACCCTAAAAACTAACCAATCTAGAGCAAGTCTTTTCATATCCTCATAACATCCTGCCTAATCTGTTAAGTGTATTCTATCCTTGGACTCTATTTCCTGTTCTTATCCACCACACTTTCCTCTAATGATAATTTTATAAGACCCTCGTCTCTTAAAACGAGCTATATTAATCTATCACTACTCTTGGTCAAACTCCTGCATATTGTTCGCTCTTCCCCTATTTGCTTAGATCTTCCTCGTTAGTTACCCTATCCATCCATCTCATTCGCTTATAGCAACACATTTAGATTCTATTCATTTCCTTTCCGCAGCTCCTACCGTCCACCTTTCGCATCCATATAACGCCACGCTCCATACGAACATTTTTAGTAACTTTTTCCTAATATTCACACTTATATTACCCGTAAGTAATTCCTCTTCATTGCCTGTGTTGTCCTACTCTCGTTATTACGCTTTCCAAGTAGAGGAATTTCTTAACTTCCGTCAAAATATCTCTGATCTTAGTTATTCCACTGTTTGCCACACTAGCTCCATTCCCCTCTATTAATCCTCATATTGAACTCTTCCTCCAGGATCACGTTCTTCTTCTGACTCCCCTAGCACTACAATATCATCGGCAAAGCGCAGGGGTTTTATTTCTTCTCCTTGTAGTACGATTACTTTTCCATATTACGCTTTAACCTTCTTGATTGCCTGTTCTATATATACGTTAAACAGCACGGGCGACATGTATAAACAATAAATGAGAATAATCAAGCAATTAGCCAGTTTTTTTAATTTTAAATATCTAATATTACAACGTTTGGTCTCTCATTTTGAGACTTCATCAGCTAAAGATTTAGCTGTATATGGAACCTCACTCCATGACTCCTTCGGCCAAAAACAGAAGACTCCAATGAGAGACGAAAAGTTGTAACGTTTAATAATTAAATTTTAAAAGAACGGACATATGGGCTGATTTAACTCATTTATTGTACATTTGTTACAATTTGTTTTGGATTATAAATCTAATTTTTAATCGTGAAAAATTTATTCTATGACCCGTTAGGACAGGCTGCTACGAGCGAGCCACTTCATGGGAACTCTCCTTTTAATATCACAGAAAGGGAAGTTAAAGCGAGAGAAAGTCAGCCAAAGGGGTTAACCTTCAAAGGTCCTGAAACAGATGCAGGCTTTCAGGGGCGGGGGTGTGAAGGGGTTAATAGGCTACATGAGGGTGATCCTGAGACAGGAAACTCCATAAGGAAGGGAATTAAAAAGGGGGATGTGTGGAAGGTAGAGCAAGGTAGCCAAGGCTTTTACTACATCGCCCGGGCTATAGAATCCTTCCCGGTATTTCACCTAAAAGAGATGCAGGGAAATTCCTAGAAATCCTGAATCAGGAAGTTCGGGGGTTTTGGATGCTATTCTCACGTCCTCGCGAATGTGTTCTGGGGTCGCAGCATTCCCTTCTCCGTGTCTCCACCATTTTAAGGAGGCCTGACTGATCCAATGAGAACAATGGACAACTCTCACCGTATGCCGAAGGTCATCGACCTCAGTACATACGTCTCCTAAAATAGGTGAAGGTGTCTCGGAATGTGAGAACCTAGAAAAAAACAGAGAGAGTAAGAGGCAAAGTTGAGACCCGCAGTCAATCTGGGGAGAAATATCTGCGAGAGGAAAAGCTCCCACAGGTATCCTTTTCACCATATCCTAGGAAGGAAGCCAAGGATTTTTCTTTAAGGATCTTTCCCTCGCGGCATTCGCCTGAAAGAGAGAAACCTGCATCAGGTACTGTCAGGCTCTCAGATACTTGTCTCACGCCATTCCATTTATAAGTAAGGGGGATGGAACAGGCTACATGACGGTGATCCACAGACGGTTGATTAAGGAAAATTCAGTTTAACGTAACAACTGCGTTTCTGTGCCTAGTTGTTCCAAGTTGAGGTTACGGGTTGTCTGAAATTAGTGAAGCTCGCTTCCACAATTACAGATTCTGTGTGGAATGAAACACATGGACACTAAGCGTTCATTATAGTTAGTAATGAGATTGGGTAACAATGTTAACAACGCCGCCATGGCGAGGACCCATATGGAGAAGACAAAGGTAAACGACCCCTGCAGAGAGACCAACCACAGACACGAGTTGCGTCAGCCGTCCCACAGATAGCGCAATCCACACACACAGAGATCAATCACTCCACGACGTTAACAGCGAAAAAGAGCAGGCGATGAAACTGTCACTCGCGCAGGAATATCATGGATTCGACGAAAACAGACAAATGAGGAAATACGTAAACCCGAAAAATCCTCAAATTAGAAAATACAATGCCGTGGCAGTAACTGCTACGCGGCGGAAAATATATATAAGAAAATACAAGCAACTGAACGTGAAGAAAATAGAATTTACAACCACTAGGAAACAATACGAAGACGAAGCTACGTAAATACCCAAATCGAAAATATTAACGGGAACACACTAGACAACAACGAACTGAAAGAATACAGAATGACAAAACCGACAAATATTTAACTGGGGAAATAAAAAGAAATATGTTCCTGATAAAAAAAATATAAAAACATACATAAAGTAGAAATTACGTTCAAGATTTAAAATATTCGTAGAAGAAAGTAATTCAAAACACAAATAAAAAATAAATAACGTAGACAAAAGAGAGTACGTTAATGATATCATCGTTAATTATTAAATTCGTAGTGAGAAATTACCGCAGCAATTAAAATACTGCATAGAAAATACAAAACAAGAAAATTCTGCATGATAACATAAATAAAAAAATTTCAAGTGGTAATACAAAAAAAATACAACACGAGACAATAAATAAGAAGTACTACATGAGAAAATAGAAAATAAAATATAAATAATGCAAAAAAATGAAAGTAAATAGAAAAGAAAATATTAATTATGTAAAATAATGTATTGGACAATACATACATAAATAAAATACTGCACCAGAAAATACGGAACACAAGAGATTCAGCAGCATAAAATTTAAAAAGGAAAATACGTCAAATAAAATAAATACTGCACGAGAAAATAAATAGATAAAAATATGAAAATAATCGAATTTCTGCAGTATTAAATAAGAAAATATTCTAAAAAACTAAATACTGTACAAGAAAATAAATAAATAAGAAACTATCAAAAAAGGAAACATTGCAGTATAAAATAAAAAAGAAGAAAATTCTGCTTTATAAGTGAACCCTGTACGAGTAAATAAGTAAAAATTGAAATACAGCAGTGTAAAATAAAAAAGAATAGAACACTGCACGAGACAATTGGTAGATATTTAAAAATACACGTATGAAGCAAAGCGTAAATGTAGATTTTAAGAATATATAAAATACGTATTTAAAAAAAATATATAAATGTATAAATATATATACCAAAATTACGTAGATTTAAATTTTGAAATATTAAAACGTTTATGAGGAAAATGCAAACATATAAAATGCATATATTGATAAAAACACTTGAAAGGACTCGTATGGATGAGGATGAAGACAGTTATTCACATAAGAATACAGTTACGAATAAAATGGCAGATGTTTTTTTTCGAAAATAATATAATATTCACGTATCAGTGAAAAGAAAAGTTAAGGGGAATCGTAAACACGTGCTTTATGAAATATACAAAAAATAACATTTATCCACCAGGAATGGGTAAATGAAAGTAAATGCTGTGAGACATTACTTGGAATTTTCCATTACTTACAGAAAGGGAAACTATTTTATTAGTGTTTGGTAACAGAATCAAGTTTGTATTTTTATTATTACGTCAGCATATTTGAGGAAATCTGCCTGTAGTCATTGGTTTTCTTTTTTAATTACTCGTCTCCAAAATCCGTTTACCTTGTGCGCTATACTCTTTGTCCTTGAGTCGTTGCGACCGTTATCGAGTCCTGTTACACCAAGTTCTTCGCACTTTCGCCAACGTCACTCAAAACTTTCGGGACTTTTAACCCCGTGCGGTTTTGTCCCCCCCCCCCACTAAAACAGCCGTTACCTCATTTCCCCTCTCTGTGACTCCACATGTACATTTTGTAAAATTTATACTAGATTTATATGCGTCTTACTTTTTTTGCTTCTCCATTTAAGTATTCCGTCTTCTGTGTTTAGTTTTTGGTCACGAACGAGCAAACAAAATTTTATGAAAATTGTTCTGCCCTTTAAATGTATTACGCAGAAGTGTGTGCCTCACCCCCGCCCCTCCCCCTGTTAGGGGATGAGCCGCAATTTATTTCACATTCGAAATGTCAGAATCAAACTCAGTGACTCCCATAGCATCGACTTCGATACCAAACTTGACTGTTTTATTTTTATTTTCATATGACGCCGCCTACATCCCCTTGATTATGAATGGGGTTGAAATTGTACGCAAAAAAAGTTCAGTGAAAACGCTATCAAATTAATTGAACCCATAAAAAATACACAAAGGTAATTTTAATATGGAGATGATAATTAACTAATTCATGAATAAAAATCTCTACTGAAATGAATAAATAGTTCTATTTCCTCGATTATTTTTAAATTAATTGAATACGGCTGAATTTTATTTATTTATCTTTACTTTCGTATTGTAACCCCGCCTGTCTCAGATGTTAATTTATTGCTCCAATACAGTTACTTGGAAATGTTAACCAGAGAGGTTGTTTGAGTTCCTGTTGTTTTTCCCCCCTAACTGAGCTTTTCTGCGTACAGAACGATCTACATTCACCTTTTTGAGTAGATAAGGGAGGTTGGTTTTTACAGCCGATGAGTGTTTCTGCAAAGCGTTCTTTATTGTTCTCGCAGATCACGTCCGGGTCCGGTGACTGAGCGGCGCGGCGTTGCGGGTAGGAGAGGAGGGGAAATCCCCGGGAATTCCTGCGTGGAATAACCCGACACGGACGACTCAACATCTGGGCCACGATTTTGTTCTTCCTCGTCCTCCTCCTCCTCCACCCACACTAGGAGCTATTTTAGTCTTCCTCCTCCACTTCTCCCTTATATCATTCAACAAAAACCAAAACAGATGGTTATTAAATTTTTGGGACACTAAATAATCAGACAACAATGCAGTCTGTCGCCTATGCTGTTTAACTTATATATAACAGGCAATGGTCACAGTGTATAGCCCGGGGGCCCCTAGTCAACCCTTGGCTACCTTGCTCTACCTTCCGCAACCCCCCGTCCCTTTCAATTCCCTTCATATGCTATTAAAGGGGAGTTACCTGTTTCAGGATCACCCTCATCATCTAGCCTGTTACCGCCCCCCCCCCCCGAAAAAAGTAAGTTAAAACTAAATATGGGAAATTAATCATATTGCAAGGAAAAGAAATAAAATCCCCTACGCATTGCCGATAATATTGTAGAATTAGGGTAGTCAGAAGAAGACTTGCAAACCATAATAAATGGCATGAACATGGTTCTGGAGAAAGAGTTCAATATGAGGATTAATAGAGGGAAAACCAAGGTAATGAAGTGTAGTATGGGAAATAGTGGAATAACAAAGGGTGTTTGATTGGGAAGGGATGTTTTGAAGAAAATTAAGGTATTCTGCTACTTGGGGAGCGTAATAACTAGAGTAGGATAGCACAGGCAAGGGAGAGGATATTTACTTACGGGTAATATAAGTGTGAATATTACGACATCGTTGCTAAAAATGTACTTAAGGACTGTGGCGTTATATGGGTGTGAAACGTGGACGATAGGAGTTGCGAAAAGGAAAATAATAGGAGCGTATGATTTGTGGTGCTATATAAGAATGAGATGGGTGGATAGGGTAACTAACGAGGAATTTTTAAGAAGAATAGGGGAAGAGATAACAATATGGAGAAAATTGAAGCGATACAATCACTAACGTGGAAGTTGTAAGTAGAATGGGGGGGACAAAAACAATATGGAGGACTTTGAATAAGAGAAGGGATAGATTAACAGGCCACGATTTAAGACATTCGGGTCTTGTAAAATTAGCATTAGATGGAAGTGTGTGGTGAGCAAGAACTGAAGAGAGAGACGAAGGATGGAATGCGCTAAGCAGATTAGGGAGGATGTGGGGTGTCCTAGTTATGGGGAAATGAAAAGGCTTGCGCAAGATAGGGTGGCATGGGGGGTTGCGTCAGTCCAGTCTTGGGACTGAATACCACAACAACTAATAATCGCGTGTGATGATTCTTTGAAACGTGGATCTCAGCGCCTGAAGTTTGTCTCGTTGTTTCTTTGCAGTCCCTGGGTGTTCCGTAGGGTTTGTTTCTCTTATCAGCCCCAGATAGAGTCCCTTGCTTGTCCTCTACTTTACCCCGGATGTCATCTCGTGAGTGTTCCCTCAGCCAGCATCCTGGAGCAGAGGGAATACCCCGACCGAACAGCAGAGACGGTGTTTGAACAGTCAGCTTCGTCACTCAGCTTTTGTAACAGCATCTGTCGTGGGTTTTGAAACGTGTGGGCCAGTCAGCTGGTCTCAAGTCACTGTCACTGTCGACATTACACCCTTTTCTGTCACTTCCTTATCATCCCACTGTTTCACCTTTGAATCGTGTCTGTCATACAACGGGAATCCCATCATAATCTTATTCCTCGATGAGGCGCGTCAGCCGTTCCGGGTGCAATTCCCAAAGGAAGGGCAAAGGTGTCTGGGACAGATAAGCTCCGACCTCAAGGCACATAAACTCAAAGATTTTGCCAGACCTCACAACACATTCACTTTCTTTATGGTTTTCTTGTTTGTTTGTTCGTCACAGAAAATAACTAAGCGAAACGAAACATAACATCATCCTAAAGCGGAGTCCAATGTTTTAGAAAATGAAATATAACAGGAATAAATTCTCCCACCGAACGAAATATATTGAACAATAAATTTAATTTTAAATAAATAACAGAAAACCACTTTCAGTTGTCAAATTCTGTATTCTGTCAGTAGCTTTTGACCATGATCATTTTCAACTGTGTATGTATAACATATCTTATAGTTGAAAATGGCCACGTCCGATAGCTACTGAAAGAATACAGAATTTGACAACTGAAAGTGGTTTTCTTTTATTTATTTAATTATCATTGTTAAAGTTGTTTTAATTGGATTCAATATTTATTTTTAAATTTTTTTCAGGAGAAAAGTTCTTAATTATACTTCTTCTTTGGCTCTGGGCCTACCGGGTTGACTGCGGACTGCCATCTTGCATGACACATTCCGAATTTGGAGTGATACGCCTCAATTGTACTTACACCGCGTTTAAATTTAATTTATCCTATGATGATAAGGAACACGCAAAGTTCCCTCGTATCCTTATAACCTAATATCTCTTCACCTGTCTGTCATCTTACCTTCTTTATTTCATTCTCTCTTTTTCCTTTCTATCATTTCTTCTAGCTTCCTTTCCTTCTTTATTTCTTTTTCATGCTTCATTCTCTCTTTCATTTCTGCTTTATTCCATTCCTTTTTTCATTTCCTTGTCTCTTCTTTCTCCTTCTTTCAGCACTCATTCCTTCCCTTCCGTTTGTCTTTCCTTTTCTTGTTTCTTTTTCGCTAAGCATTCCTTGTCAGTTCTATTATAAGTCGACCTTCAGCAGTAGGATATGTCGAGACAAGTTCTACGGGGAACTACAAGTTAGAAGTCGGAGAATTTTTTATCCGTTGACGCACTGTCCGTTTTTCTTTGGCAGTGTATGGTTGATCTCAGCTAAACCGATTAGGTCTGCACTAGCATGAGTGGTGAACAGACTTTTTCTTCTCCTTTCCTACAGACGCTAAACCACAGTTCGTCTGTCTCTTCCCTTTCATCTCTCTGACCCGTTTTTTTATATTGTTAATGATCGGAGGTTCTCCCGGTGTAGCTGTTGGATGAAGTCTTCTCGGAATATCAACCGGTTGGTATCGTTGAATCGGTACGACGTTTCGGCAACTAGCACCGTTGCCATCTTCAGGTGAAATTACCTCACGCACCATACCACCTTGTTGTCCTTAGTTTAATGGAATTACTTTTGAAATATTTATATAAGATTTTTTAAATATCAAACTGACATTATCGTCAATTATAAATAAAAAAAATCGAACCAATTTAGATTTTTTATTTACAAGATTGTTTTTTAGTTTTGCTATTCCAAGCTGAATTTGTTCTTCTTCGTTTTCTTCCTCAGCTTTCCCTTATTATTTGCAAATGGTTTGTTAATGTGGCCATCTCCTTCTATTCTGAAATCTCTGAAACAGTGTAGAGTGAGTGACGCTGAATACCTACATTCCCACTGATCCCACGTAACAGTTCCTGAGCGTAACACTTGATCCCAGCTGCAATAGATTAGTCAGAGAGATAAAGAGAGAGAGAGAGAACGTTACACAAGAGTAGAATCAGCGATTCTATCTCACTTCCTTTTATAGTAATTGTACTAATTACTCGTTTCCACGGAAGAACCCTTGCCTCCCTTGCTCTAACTTCCACGTCCCCCTTTTTCAATTCCTTTCCTATGCTATTAAAGGGGAGTTGCCTGTTTCAGGATCACCCTCATGTAGCCTGTTAACCAAGAAAAAATATATGTCTAATTGGATTTCTTATAATAACATTCTTTTAAAAAAACTGAAAATTAATAAATTAAATGATTAGTCAGAAATAGTAAGGACAGTTCAGATCATGACGACGCCGCTTTTCTTCATTGGAACCTCTTCAGGTTACAATACATCATATACACTCCTTGATTGTAACATAGAACCCATACTTAATTTATTGTAATATTATTTTTTCAGTACGCCTGAGGAAGTCTCAAAATGGAGACGAAACGTCGCTTTTATGAATAAATAGTAATAAATTTATATGCTGACTTTTGGCCGTGTTTTTATTTATTGTTAATTTATTAGAAATTTTATGGAACACACAGATAATTCAATTATGTATGTCTTGCTTGTAAATTTTGGTTTTCTTTGTATTTTTAGATTTAAATCCATTTTTAATCCCCCTGAATAGTCTGCAGTGAAAGGAGCGAAACATTATGATGTACTAAATCCTTCTTATTTACTTCATTTTTATGTCGGACTAAGGAGGCTGCATACTCATTATTTTTCAAGATAACTATCAAATAATTATAACCTTTTGACAAACAGATAAGTGGTTTCTTTCTATAATCCTAATTTTATTTTTCGCGAATCAAATTGTACAATATGGGAAAAAGTCGAGCGTCTTACACTGTAGCATCTACAGAAACTATAACTGATATTAAAAAGGTACTCTTATAATAAAATATAATAATTATAAGGGAAAATAAACTACGTTTTATTTATATAGTTACGCTGTTTTTAAGAACAGATACATGTTAATTGGATTATCAACAAATTTGAAAATATTTAGATGTAAACTTCGACCAAACTATATACATTGTATGGTTCATTCTCAAATCATTTAATTATTGTATAATGTGGTTCTGTTTATAAATGTACCACTAATCAGTACTTTCTTTGTCCCAACTCTAGAAGAATTTCGATGGTCCCTTGTACAAGTAGAAGAAACGCTTTATTTTGATTTATATAATACTTATTAAAGTCTGTAAGATTTAATAAGACCTAAAACGGACTATAATTAGTAAAACAAAATATAGTTTAAAAGCATTAACATGTTGCTATTAATTGCGAATTAACTACTTGTTACTATTCAACCTGAAGAAGGTCCATATCAGAACCGAAACATGTCAGTTTTTGGGCCTTATTTAAACTTATTTTGATTTACATTCATAATAGTGCTAACTTTATTTACACCAAGTTTGTACACCATTACAATTTAATCACTTTTTTCCACTTAAAATATATCCTATTACCCCTTTTAGTATTCACAAATTAAAGTTGAGTTTTCAAATGTTCTCAAAACTCTTTCTGAGAGAATAACTCACAGGCTGTTTTCATTAAAAGTAATCAACTATATCATTTATACTGCGCTGTCTTGAATTTGCAATACGACTCGATTGATGTAACAACCCTGATTGAAGAAGAACTGTATCATGTCCATAGTGAGTTAACATGTATGGCATTTTAAACATTACATCGTGGTTTCACGTTGCAATAATTAAATATGATTTATTTTCAGTTGGTTGACGTGCATGAAATCTGTTAAAGTTTTCCCGTGTTTTAAAATAACGTTTTAGAAAAAAAAGTCGTGTAATGACTGTGACGCAATGTTTTCAAACGACATCGGTAATATCACGTAATACTTATACGGGCTACCGTAACATCTGATCTATTTGACAAGAATGTATTATAAAGTCGGATCCTACGGACCCTGGATGAAAGTTGGGACGGGAGAGGGATTTAAGATCACTTTAAGGGAATAATAATTGCGCATTTACTACTTGTACTCTTTATCGGCGAATTCATATATGATGAAGATAATAGGTATCAAAGTATAAAAAAGGAAAGCGTTCGGCATAGAACACTAAAAGGGTGGTCCTATGCTGAAAAAAGAACCCATTGTTCTTGATATAACATGTTATGTTGTTTTACCTTTATGCGCTGAAATATGTTTATAAGTAATAACTTCTATAGAGGATTCATGTGTCCTCGGTAGTATAGTGGTCAGTATCCCCGCCTGTCACGCGGGAGACCGGGGTTCGATTCCCCGCCGGGGAGGATTTTTTTTCACTCCCTCAATTTAATATTTCATACGGATTGTCATCAACAAATTCAGTTAATTAGTAAATTTTCGTATTTTCAGCTTTCCCCAATGGTTTACACCTTGGCTATTAGTGCTGTTTTTCTAGATGGAAGAACATACTGCATTTGGAAATTGTATTTTATTTCATCTAAAATATTACAGATCATATAGAAGAAGCACAATTTTGTAATTAGATAAAGTGGTGCTTTACGTTCCGATACTCATGCTTGGAATAGGAAAAAAATTTTGCTGTTCCAGGCCTCCTGATCTTCTAATTTCCTTACATTACATTCCAGGTGTTAAAGACTTTACATATATATATTTGAGCAGGTAATTTGCCATAAAACAATCATCCAATATAAACTTACATGTGTGCGTGAATGTCGCAGTTCATGCTGAACATTTGAACATTTTATAAATAAATGTGAGCAAAGTAGCGATAATATACAGTCTGCAAACATATTCAAGCTACTAATAACTAGGTTCCTTTAATGAAATAGCTTGCAGGGATCAAGCTCTATTTGGGACAGAGTAATTCAGTGAGGACATTGATGTTGTTTTAAAATGTATTTTGTTGTTAGTGACGTGTTGACTCGCATAGTCATAGGTATAATAATCAGCCAGGGTTTCCCAAACATTTTCTGCAGTGGAACACTTCGCAAAATCTAACATTTCCTCACGTAAGTATTGTCAGAGTTGAAGTGTTACTTGTTGCCTCGGATCTCTACCATATTGTTGGACTTTTGATGAAATTTTTATGTTTTGACATTGTCTTGGTAAGTTTTTGTTTCCATATATGTTTTTTAAAACAATCGGTCTAAATTTCACCGCTATAGGGTTAATTTTCTGTACATTTTCCGAAACGTCGGCACAAGTAAATTTACATAATAAAGTCTGTACAAGGTCATCAATTTGTTTAATTATATATAAAGGTGCGTAATGTTGATTTATTTCTCGGCCGTAGTTTCTCATTGTCAAGTTAAATAAAATGTTTTCTGCATAATTCTGAGCTATTGCAATCTATCTTACTCCTACAGGACTGTATCAGGAAACAAGGAACAGGGTTTGTTTTTTTCGCGACGTTGTTGAATCGGTTTCGAAACAAGCTAGAAGCGATTTTTTATTTTGTGTGTTTATGAAGATATTTACAATCTGTTCAAAAGAACATTTAACAATTTAAACTGTTGAGTGAGAAGCATCGAGAACATTTTGTAAACACGATTCCGAAACACGTTTTCAGTGAGAATTATCGCGTTGAGCTGGGTGTTTTACCTAACAAGTCTTGTGGGCGGCAAAGTAAAAACAATATAACATCAGAGTTTTCAGACTTATTTATTTACAATAATTAAAAACGGCCAAAAAAGTCAGCATTAAAGCGACGTTTCATCTCCATTTTGAGACTTCTTCAGCCTTGAAATTTACCAAAACATCCTATTTACTCTTTGACTCTCTCAGTCGGAAAGATTATTGAATTTACATATGAAGAATTTGGTGCTGCCGACCTACCTGATGCAGGTTTTCTAGGGTTTTCCCTGCATCTCTTTAGGTGAAACACCGGGTAGGATCCTTAAACCATAGCCCGGGGGCCCTAGTTAACCCTTGGCTACCTTGCTCTACCTTCCGCATCCCCCCTTTTCAATTCCCTTCCTATGCTATTAAAGGGGAGTTGCCTGTTTCAGGATCACCCTCATGTAGCCTGAAAAAAAAAGCGCTGGACCATCTCCAGCGACGGTTACGGCCATAGATTTCCGGCTGAAGAAGTCTCAAAACGAAGATGAAACGTCTATTTTGTTAATAAATAGTTCTATATTTAATTCTGCATTTATAACCGTTTTTATTTATTGTAAAAACAAAATATTCCATCTCTTTCATGCACACAGTATGAGAAAATGATTAACAAATTTATTCGACTTTTTCCCGTTCGATTTAAACAGAGTTTTCGTGTTTCGAACTGATTAAGTCATACTATAACATGATATTTATAGCCATAGTATAGATACAATCACAACAAATTTTTGTGGAACACTTAATCAGGGACCCCGCGGAACACCAGTTTGGGAAACTGGTGAGAACCGGAATGATCGTGTTATTGCACTTGTAACAATATTTACTGGTTACCTTGGGGCAGGGGAGGAGATAAAAAACATCCTGACGACGTCAATATGAAGGTGTTAATAGGCGCATTTAAAAGTAGAGCTGATTTGTTAACAGAATATTCTCATGATAAATTTGAGGTCAATATTATGCGGTCTTGGTGTTTGCTTTTTTTATCCCATTAACGACGGGAAGGTCCAGGTAAGTAGTATTCCCCTGTACCGTACCTATTTGTCCCAGCCAGGTGGATATATATGTAACTGATTATATTGTTAGCATTAGGGGGAAAATGCGGTGTTTGCCGACGTGGATGCATGCGCCTGCCATCTGTTAGCCAATTTACCAACTGAGAAACGTTCCTTTAATTAAACTTTGAAATTTCTGTCACCTATAGAGTGTGCTAATTGCAAAATATCAATGTGTAGTCCTTATCTGCAGAATCTCAGTGTGTTAAATTTTGCAAGGTTGGGTCGGTGATTGCCCACGCGAGCGTACACGCCTGCCATCTTTTAGCGGATCTGCAAATTACCATCAAACCAGCCTCGTGCGCGACGTTCAAACCCTTTCCGATTTAATCTTCACCGCCAAAATGTCTATTAGTTATTTTAAGTCCGTGCGACTTAAAATCATGCCACGGGGGTGCATCAGGTACGTATAAATGAAAATAAATTTTATGTACCCATATTTTAGACGATAGACTGCTTACAAGTCATTTACCTCTTTTGCACGATATCACATAACCTATACCGTGAGTCAAAAATTCCTAATTTAATAACACAATAGGCTATAACACCTTATACTGCATTCCATGGGTTATATTTATGGAATGTAAATGGCTGGGATAGAAATGAAACTTAGTTAAAGTTGTCTATTATCACTTTTGAGTAATTGTCAAATAATTTTCTCCAGACAGCTGATAATTCCGGAGATAGAAAAGTATGTGCGACGTCTTTACTTTGCTTTATGGCGCCACAGGATAAACTGTTTTTTGCAATCCTTTTCATTTTCGCATAACTAACAGATTCCTCCCCCACACACTTGCCTCTAATGCTAATTATACAATTTCAAAATGTAGCCTATTAATCTAATCCATCTCTTGGTCAGCGCCCTCAATATTGTTCCTCTATTCTGCTTAGAACTTCCTCGTTAATGATTCCATCCACCCATCTCATTCTCCTATGGCACCACATTTCCGCAACTCCTATCATCCACGTTTTGCATCCACATAAAGCCAGCTCCATAGCAATGATTTCCTAATATTCACACTTATATTACCCATAAGTAGGTTCCTCTTTTTTATGAAAGCCTTCCTTGCCTGCGCTATCCTACTCTTTATGTATACTATACTTCTAACATCCCTAGTTATTACACTTCCCAAGTAGCAGATTTCCTTAACTTCCGTCAAAATATCCCTTCCCAATCTAATAGCCTTTGTTATTCCGCTGTTTCCCATACTACACTCTATCACCTTGGTTTTACCTCTATTAATCATCATATTAAACTCTTTCTCTAGGATCAAGTTCATACTACTTCCAAGTCTTCTTCTGACTCTCCTAATATTATTATATCATAGGCAAAGCCTATAGTTTTAGTTTTTTCTCTTTGAAGTATTTTTCGTATTCCATTTTAACAGTTGTCATTGCCTGTTCTATATACAGGATTAAACAGCATGTGCGACAGACTGCATCCTTATCTTACTCCTTTCTTGCTTTCTGCTTTATTTTCTTGATCTTCAGTTCTAATTTCAGCTGATTGTCATGTGTCACCATTTTTAAAAATGGCAGTTAAATACTATATATAGTTTTATAAAAAATGTGAGAAATTTTTTTTAGGTTGAACAGTATTTTTATGAGATGCAAAAAATTAAAAATATGGCTATGCCACCTCCTTTGGATTCAAAGACTTTTCTTAATTATTCAAAATGAATAAGAAAAACTATTTATTATTAATATAAGAGTAATTTAGCCTGCGATTTACATTAATTAAAGCCATAATTTTTTAAATAATGAACGGAAAGGTGTTTGTGACAAAGTAGAGGCAACAATGTTTTTAAAAAACATTTACTTTTCATTTTACAGATTTGTCCACAATAGCACACAGAGGCAAGTTGTAGACAGAATTTTCTCCTCGACATTTATAGATCTTATCAGACAGCATACTGAGGTGACGAGGCAACACCTCACTCCAGAACTGGCACTGCACCTCATAACACCGAGGTGCAAGCTGTGGACAGCCACGTCACAGGACGACATTCCCTTTTGTGACCCGTACTGGGCCTTCTACTGGCCGGGAGGACAAGCCATGGCCAGGTGAGCATCATTACTTATCATTTCTGCATGTACAGTATTACACTTACAAGCAATGGTGACACCAAACAGAACATAAATAAATATAAGTACTCAAAATTGAATCATTAACACTGTTTTTAAATTCTATGTTTTTTTAGCTCGCTAAATAGATTTGATATGCAGTATACTGGTGTACTCTTTGAGCTTACCAAAATGTGACTTAAACAGTTATTACATATTGGTTAAATAGCCTTGAAGGCTGCATTTTGAAGAACTTTATTGCCCCCTACATCAGTTTAAAATATCAGTAAACAGTATTGATATTTATAGAAACAAATAATGACAGTGAATAAATACATATGAATAATTAATTACCCCTATAACGGACAATGGATGATTGAAACTTCTACTGTATGTTCAAAAAATTTTCAAATTTTATTGTATAAGTCTGTTACATGTGTTGTTAATTCTTCATATTAATATTGATATTTATTTGAAATTTCTACATCTGTGGACTTCATCAGACAACTAGTCAGAAATTAAAAAAAACAATATTATTGTATTAAAATATTAATATTGTTTACTGACAAATTGACTGTCTTTATTATTTATTTATAATTGAAAGCAATCTGAGATTACTGATGTATTGGAGTTTAAAATATCAAAGAAATATTTCTTCCTTCCGTAATTTATAAAATATCCTTATATCCACTTCAGGTATTTGCTGGATAACCCTTCTGTTGTGGCACAGAAGACTGTCCTGGATGTGGGCAGCGGGAGTGGCGCCTGTGCAATAGCTGCTGCTAAAAGCAGAGCTAAGAAAGTTATCGCCAATGACATTGATCAAGGCATGACTGTCCTCTGTCTTTATATTATATTTATTTTTAGTTAAATATTCACTATTATTTTGAAATAAAGTAAACATCATATTTGGACAAGTACATGCCACAAGTTTTTACTAATAATATGTAGGGGGAAATGGGACATGGCTTGTATTGAAAATATTCTACCATGAGTACAGTCCAACAAAAAGTATTTGATTGTGTCATTATTAAAAAAATACGGCTAATATTACTTCCACTATGATAATTGGCTAGAGATATTATTTCAGTTGCAGGCATAGTTGTAAGGCTGAACGCTGCTCTGAATGATGTGGAGTTGGATGTGTCCACCGAGGATCTCGTTGGCTCCCATTGTGAGACGTGGGACTGTGTCCTCCTGGGTGACATGTTCTATGACCCAGAAATGGCGGTCAAACTCTTTGCCTGGATGGAAACGCTCAGAGAAATGAATAAGATGGTCCTCCTGGGTGACCCAGGCAGACATGGAATTTCTGAGGCTAAACGCCACAGACTGAGGTGTATGGCGGAATATAAACTGCCAGAGTTTGCAATCATAGAGAACAGGGGCTTCTCCACAGCCAAAGTATGGACTCTTTTGTGAAAGCAAGTGATTGTGTGACCAGGTACATGTTATTTCTTGACATTCTTTGTGAATAATAATACCAGCTGTTTAAATAAAAATAAGTTTATTTGTGAATGTATTTTTCTCTCTTATTTTGTCCCAAATTAGCACCTTCAGGCCTCCTGTTCTATCCTCAAATAATAACCCAAAACCACATAAGTCCTCCATCTCAATATTACATTTATTATGTACTTTAAGTTTTATGCCACAACACTTACTTTGGCTAATTGTATTTTATATCCAGAATATAAGTTATCTATATTAATTTACAAACAGTAGACCGAAGGTTTTACCTTATGTCTCCGATTTTAATAATAGTAGAGATTGAATGAAGATTGGTGCTTCACAGTGTACAATTTTCGGCCGGTAACTTTATTTATCCGCCAATCCTTCCTTTATGTTTGTTATACTGTCATTTGATTGGTATTGTTTGGATTAATAATATGAATCTCGTGAATTGTAAATGATTCCTTAAAAATAAGTGAACAAGAAGAAGTGTTGAAGGTAGAAAAATGAATATTAATTAATGAACGTAGACTTTCCCATGAAGATTTCATCCGAATATTAATTAATTTTCAACGAAGTCTTTCTTAAATTGTAAGGCGGAGACTTTCAAGGACAGAGTTGAGGCGAAACTTCAAGAGATGGCTCTGGCGTTAATTCTGCGTAAGCGGGCCACAAAATGGCAGTCATATAGCTTTCACGTTTATGAGTACTCTGAGAAGCCACAGACGTTAAAAAATATTTCTATAAAGAACAAACATACGACCCAGGTGTCTTCGAAATCATGAGAAAGTTTCTGAGAGTAGGAATCTAATGGAAATCTTGTTTTTCCTTCCTTAAGACGGGCTCGTTGGTCTAGGGGTATGATTCTCGCTTAGGGTGCGAGAGGTCCCGGGTTCAAATCCCGGACGAGCCCTTTATTTTGTCCGCTTCCAGTACCTTCCTTACTGTTCCTATTCCATGGTCTGTCACCCGTTCCTAAGGCTTCGTATGTAGGAAACTATAACTTTTTATCTAAGGCTTCCGAAGTTTCTTTTAAAATCGCATACTTTCCTAAGACATGATAAGGGTAAAAAATGAATACTTGAAGTACCTTTTATTCCATATAAGCTGGACTTATTGGGCGTATTATAATACTCCATATTTATTTGTTATGCCCCAATAATTAAACTACAGTTTCTCTTCATGTGCCATCCAATGTTATGCTAATTTCAAAATGTTCATGTCGAATAGAAAGAATTATGATTAGTTTTTTAAACATAATTTTTACCATCTTTTAACTGTTAGTTCTCTTTCGTTCTCGTAAATCTTCTGTTTCCTTCAATTTACAGGAAAGGCTTACATTTGGGATACCTTCGTCTCTCTATAAACTAAGGTTCCCAACAAACTGAGACTGCTACACACGTTTAGAGAGGAGAATGATCCCGGATAGCGCACTTGGGGTGGGGGTGGGGGGGATACGGTCATTGTTCTTCGTTGTGCGCTTATTGGAACAGTCGGCCAGCTGGCTGTTAAACTGGTGATGGTATGATTCACTCCAATCATCAGGTCGCCATAGCTGACGCAATTTTTCCCAGTGCTTTGACTACATCATTGTGCAGGGGTAGGATCCTTAAAATATAGCCAACTGGTTCCAGTTAACCCTTGTCTGTCGTAATCTCCCTTTTGAATTCCACTTTGAATAATTTCCTATACTATTACAAAGGATTGTCACACGCGAATAACGTAGAATATCTAAAACAAAGACCACTTTAGTTTAATAACACTAGTAACAATTCACACTATTCCAGATTAGCTACAGTTGGAATTAATTTTTCCGTTCCCTCTTTCTCAGGATTTGGTTGTGAATAATCCTTGCATGGCGTTCTCATCTCTTCCCATAGCATCTAAGGTAAGTCTTACACCTACATTTTTATTTAACTGTCGTCTTATCTTGGCTGTATCCGAATGATAATGACGGTAAATGATTTTCCACCTAGTTTACTTCTGGATTAAAATTCATTACTTCAGTTTCTGGGACATAACCCACATTATTTGCTCCTACTATTTATTAGTAAGTAAATTAATATTTTATTTTGCCAGATATTTCCACATCCTCCGATCCTTGCTTCTCTTAAGAAAGGCTTCTAGTTAGTACAGTTAGCTTAATATTCATTACATTAATTAAATTACAGTTTTGGGGGAGGGGGCGACCTTAATGTCATTTAAAGAAGTTTTATGTTATTATAAATATTATCCTGTCAATTGGTTATTGCATATGGTCAGTTCGTTTCTTAAAAATTAATTTTATTATATTTTTAACTGTTAAATGCACTGTAGATATTAAAATAGCACGACGTATCGTTTCTAATTGCGAACATCTTGAGGAGAATATAATAATTTACACGAAAAAATTATCTAGAGAAATAAAGTAAAATACTCCAAGTGTATTTATCATAACAGTGGACTATTTTCTGTGTAATTGACAGCGATATGGATAATTTTCTTGCTATTAGTGAGTTGTTTTTCTTTCCTGTTTTAAAACAAATCTTTATTAACTTTCCATACCACTTTTTCTTCCTTATTTGAGATACCGTATAGTTAATTTAAATAAATGTTGCTCGATCACTGCTGCTGCAGGGTTATTACGTCAGCAGCTGCGTTGATGATTATCATTTATGATTATGCGGATGTTCATCAAAGTAAGATGAACGGCTAATTTTGTAAGTTTCTACGATAAAAGAGGAGAGACGGTGAGACCGATAAAGACCAAAACTCGGACAGTCGGAAAAATATTGACAGTATAAGGCTTTAGGTAAAACAACGGGCAGGATAGCCCAGGGGCCTTAGTCAACCCTTGACTGCCTTACTCCACCTTCCATCATCCTCACGTAGCCTGTTACACAAAATAAATTAAACAGTGAAAATCTATAAAATCTGTATGATACGAAGTCACTCTTGAAAATATATTTAATAATCCGGAAAGAGAAAATTATAGTTAAATTTCTTGCAGAACTTCATTTCAGCTTTTAATACCAATTACATGTTGTGTAGGGAAACTTTCTGCTATTGATTTCAGTTTTATAAGAAAACCATTTTACTTACACA
This sequence comes from Eucriotettix oculatus, assembly GCA_034510155.1. NCBI lineage: Eukaryota > Metazoa > Arthropoda > Insecta > Orthoptera > Tetrigidae > Eucriotettix > Eucriotettix oculatus. The sequence continues at coordinate 21,120,267 of CM067381.1, read as the reverse complement.
ATTTCTGTAAGTTTATATTATTGTAGATGGAATTTTTATAGTTGTTTGTTGACCAATTTGATAATTTTTCCATCGTCTTATTTTATTTATAACTAAGTTGTTTTTATTTCGGTGGTAATTTTCTTCTTCCTGTTTATAGAAGTATGGTCCGTGGATGTATCTGAGGATCTTCCTCAAGGACAAGAACTCGGTCCATCTTGTAGGTTAATAAGATATATATCGGATTGGTAACAGGTTGTAGAATAATTCTTCTTGGAATTACTGATACATTTAACAACTATTGTAGCGAAAATATTGCATGCAAGTTTCCACACCAAACAGTTTGCTTAATTGTGCCATTCCTTTCTTTCCTCCATTGCGCATTAAATACCATGCAAATTGCGTAACGTTATTATTCTGGTGGCGTAACGTCGTAGGTGCGTTGTGACTATTATTTTTCTACACACCCTCGTAACTAGCTTTTATAGTTGCGTTAATTTACATATTAGTCACGCAGTTCGGAAATGATGCCAACATTTCTCCCTCCAGTTGTCATTTCCTTCTCGGTTTTTGTTCTTGTTTTCCTTGAGATACCGTACTGCTGTATCCTGTATGTTACATCAGCAGTTTTTATGATGCAGTGATGCACATTCGTCAAGGTACAAAGGTACAGCACATATAGGCTTATTTTGTGGATTGGTATCACATGAAGATAACATAAATTAAACTTATTATTTAGTTTCTGATTCGATTAAGCTTCTCTTCAAAGAAAACGTGGCAAGTAACAACTGCGGAGATGTCCGTTCCACAGATAAATAAGGTAATAGTAAGTGGAAAAATTCATATGAAGAAATGTTTTTCATAAACAGGAAAAAATTGTGAATAAAACAATAAGTATGTATCTAAGAAAAGTATAAATAAAACAGAAAATATATAAATAATATAATTGATAATTAATGAAGTACTTTCATGTGAAAATTTATTACTGAGTAAATATAAAATGTTTGATAATACTTGAACTGTCAGGAAGAGATGCTTGTGGGAGTTTTCTCTCGCACATACTTTTCCCCAGATTGATTGCGGGCCTCACCTTTGGAATGCCTCGTACTCTTTCTTTTTCAAGGTTCTCACATGCCGAGTTACTTTCAAATATTTTAGGAGGTGTATATACTGAGGTCGAAGACCTTGGGCATACGGTAAGAGTTGTTCACTGATCAGTCGGCTGGCTGCCTACTAAAACTGGTGGAGATACGGAGAAGGGAATGCTGCGAACACACAGCAAACTCATCTCCCGTCATTCGGAAGGGCGTGATAATAGTACCCAAAAGCCCGGCCTACCTGATGCAAGTTTTCTAGGGTTTTCCCTGCACCACTTTTAGGTGAAACACCTACTATAGCCCAGGAGCTTTAGTCAACCCTTGACTACCTTGCTCTACCTTCCACATTCCCTGCCTATGCTATTAAAGGGGAGTTGCCTGATTCAGTATCACCCTCATGTAGCCTGTTACCTAAACATATTAAAACTGTCAAAATCTACAAATGAGGAGATAGAAAATATATAGGGGAAATTGATAAATATTACAGTAATTGGGTGAGGAAGTTAAATTAATGAAAAAGCTAATAGTTGACTTCTAAATAAATCAGCTTAGTATAACATGGTTATTTATATAATTAACAAAATATGAGGTACAACTGAGGAGGAAACGTTTAGTGGCAAATGACCATTTTAATTGTAATAAATTGTGACTTTTGGACACGATACATTAACTTTATTAATTAAAATACAACTAAGATTAAGCTCACAATTTTGTTTATAATTATTGTATTTTTTCCTTTTCCCTGACATATGTTTCATAAATTTCCCTCATATATGGAACACTTGGTTAATAATTATCTCTGAGGAATCAATACTTACGTACACATGATCACTATTACTCAATAAATCCCATTGAAAGTTTCCCAGTCCATGCTAAAAATTTATAAATTTACTTAACAAACGTTTAATAATTATTTATTTTCTATTTTCATACGTGTGTGATTTCTTATTTTCATCACTTAATCTTCTCTGTTCAGTGGGTGATTTTTGATGCAATTAAAATAATGGTGTGAAACTGAGTATCAAAGTACATTTTCTGGTCGTCATTTAATTATTCTCCACGGAAATGACGATTAAATATAAAAACAATTTACGTAACTTGACCAGCTTTTCACTTTCACCGTCGCTTAGAGCTTTTTGTTTGTCTGAAATATTCCCAGTTATGACGGGAAACGACTCGAAAACCTGTTGGGTGTCTCCTTTTATACATTTAGGTCAGCTATTTACCAACTAAGAGAAGAATCAAGACTATTTTTATTATAAAGAGAGAAAAATACCCTGCCCTAATAATAATAATAATAACCTCTTTTATTACCATGCTGACTTGTACGTTATTAGCAAGGCCATATCTATAACATAATAAAATATTCCAATTCAATTTCACTGATGAGTAGAGAACATTATGGAGGACACTGATTATTATTTTTATTATATCCATTTTCTCCCTTTTTATCTCAGCAGTGTCTAATTTTCTCTGTTTCATTTTTATTTATATATTGGAAATGATCAACTTCATTAATATTCAAAACTCTACTAATAATTACTTGTGTTAATTATATTAAAAATCTATTGCAGGATATTTCGGTCACTAATTCTGCCATAATAATCACTACAAAATAACCCCATTTTTTATTTAAATTACAAAACCTTCATTCATTTCAATAAATAAATTATCTGACGGTGAACAAAACTGCCAATATGTCAGCAATATGTTCACAACATAATTCAAATTCTAAAGGTGTATTTTTACAAAAAAAATTGTACATTAAACTAATAATAGTTATTTAAAATTTTTTCTCCAGTTACCTGAGGACGTTCACAAACGTAGACGAAACGTTTCAGAGACATTAAACTAATATTAATATTTTGTTTGATGACAAATTGAGTGGATTCTTTATTTGTATTTATTTGAAATATTGTATATATTCTAATTGTTTATTCGATTTTTAAAAAAATATTTTCAATAAATTTATTGATTCTGTACATGAAAAAATTCAAAAATATGGAAGAAACATTGTAGAAATTTTTAATGAATAGAAAACTGACATACTAGCTATTTGCTTTATGTCTATCTAATTTCTTCAACATTCAAATTTACTATAAATCAGTAATCTGACAATGATGAATAAGTAAGTGAACAATACAGCTAATTTGTCAGAAAACAGTTTTTGTTAAAGTTTAATATATATATATATATATAACGTTTCGTACATATATGTGGACTTCTTCAGTTTAATACACAAGAAATTTAATATATATAAATTTAATGCAGAATATTTCGTTAAACTATAAAAGAATAATAGTTTTAAATTAAATTAAATTTTCTGAAGAAGTTTATAAATACAGACGAAACGTCGTAAATATATTTTGTTTGCTGTAAATTAGCTGTAATTTTTCAGTAAAATAAAATTTAATATAAAAGTATTATAAGAAAAAATACACTAATTGATGAAATGTTAACTAAAATTAGGTCATTTTTTGTTTTTTAAATTAATAATCTAATTTCATTTCTTCTTGAGTTAACAAAAAGAAACAATTTAAATTTTGAATACAGAATATTTCGTTAAAATATAATAAAGGCATATTTTTAAATTCAATAAAATTATCTAAAGAAGTTCACAAATATGGATGAAGCGCCGTAAATGTATTTTGTTTGCTGGAAAAATGGCTGTAACTTTTCGCAAAATAAAATTTAATAATAGTATAATTATAAAAAATAATTATATACTAATTGAAGAAATGTTAATCAAAATAGAGGTCTTTTTTATTTTAAATATAATTTCATTTCTTAAAAAGAAAAATATAATGTTGATAAAATGACACAGAATTTTGTAATTAAAATGCTTTATCTTCATTTTTTAAAGGAATATTATTTGTAGTGATGATTATGGCAAAATTTTTAACCGAAAGCTCTTTTATAATGTTTTTTCTGGGAAAAAATTAATTAATAGCTATTAATTAACGCTGTTTTGAATCACGGAGATCCAACACGTAAGTAAACAAAGAAACTGAGAAAATTCGACACGTAAAGAAGAAAAATGGATATGAAACACACAAAGGGATTGTGAGAAAATTTAAATGATAAACACAGTAACCCAGTAAGTAAACAAGTGTGTTGTTGTTGGTTTAGAAACCGACGCTAATTTTGTCACCCCCAGATAAATATTGCAGCCCCTATTCTTGGATTAATTTTAATTCATCTCATCCTTGATGTGGTCCAATAGTCTATCCCTACAGTGTCCTCCATAATGTTCTGTACTCACCGCTTCTGTTTCAAATCATTCTGATAATTTGTTACTCTATTTGCTCATCTGATTTTCAGCAAGAATAAGACAGATTGTAACAAAAATTGCATACATTCATCAGAGCAAACGTAAAGCATTTGTGTGTGTGTCGCAAAGTATGAAAGAAGAAGACGAGCAAGAGAGTGAAAGTGGGCGTCTTATTAGCATATGAATGTAACAGCTACGAGGACCGACCATTAACCGAAATAGAAAGTGATGTGCACACAAAAAAGGAAATGATAATGGATGTTCGTGAAATCCAGGAATTTAAAACAACATGGCGGGCGAAGTGAGCAGTGTCCAGGGTAGGAAAGCAAAGGTAAAGGGAATTACTTTTTCGCACAAGGAAAGAGCGAGACACCTGTCGAGGTCGGGGCTTTCTACCGTCCAGAAACCCGTTCGTTCACACACTTTGAGGCGATGGGAACTTTCTACCCATAAATTAATAGTGACCGGAGCGTAGACAAAGCTTTATTGCGGCGCTGATGGACCATGACGCTTTCACAACAGCAGGTTAAAACCCCATTACCCTGATGATTCCTCCGCGGAGAAATCAAACAATTGTGACCCACATTACTCCTCAGCTGATGACGTCTCTGGGTCCTTTGCTGGTTTTAGAAACGGTTTCTCGGCCCTAGTTTTCGGCGCCGCCACCGTAGGAAATACCGATAAATGACGTCCCCCGATCATAAATAAATATTATATAAATGTGAGAACCACGTTAATAAAGAAGATGACGCACAATTACGGAAATTTGTTTAGTCGAAATTTAAAAATATACATTTTAAAACTAGTACCTACAATTTTCATAGATAATATAAGAACCCCGCTCGTCTTTCAGAAAAGTTGACTAATTTTATACTGTATCTATGAACTACTGCATGAATTAAGTAGGGTGCTATATCGACTACCTTACGCTCTATGTAAAACTGATATAACATATATAAGATGAAGTAGACTGAAACGATTTAGACTTGGATTACTTAATTATTATCTCAATCAATTATAAATTTAACAAAACTACCCTCCCTCCCTCCTTCCTACAAGATACTTCTCTGTAATGGAGTCAGTATATTTGGTTGCATTTCACCCCATTACGGTGTCGCATCTCAGTGCCACAGCAAGGCACGGTCACTCTATATGCTCAATGGCACCAGAGCATAGAAAGGAAATAAACAGGGGAGATTAAAGGCAAAAATACGCATGCTCATTTCTCATTCTATAGAGAGGGAGAAATAATGTGTTGAGAAAGTATGAGATAGCCAGTTTACAACAGACAACAGGGGGAAACGAGTTTTTTTAAAACTTAGATACTCTTCTCTGCGTCTTCTCTCACCCTCCTTCTTCTTATCTATACCATGACGGTGGATGCCAGGTCACATGACTCCCCTGATCCAATAAAATTTGACAGTTGGTTCGCGGATGGAGAACCGTCCTTCGAAATTTCCGAGGGGCTAACGCCCGCTAATCTCCTGTGCTTAGGACTTCGCACGATTTGGGTTGCTCTTCGCCGTCTCAGAGGTTTTTAAATATTTAAGTCATCTTCTGAAACAGAATTTTTCAAAAAGAGCGATTCTGCTGTCTCCAATAACTGAATAAATTTGTAATCAACACCTTACTCCATTACAAGTTGGTCGCTTCAGCGAGTGCGCCGCAGTGCGGGCAGTTTAAACTCTCCTTAATTGAAGGAGACATTGACAATTATCATAAAAGTTCTTAAAATTAAGGAAATATAATTGTTCCGTAGCACGGTCTGATCGTTAACGATTGTGATTGGTCAGCGTGCCAGATAGTTGCGCCAGCGGGCGGAAGAGCGCATGCGCGGATGCCCTCCAGCGAGCACACGATAGCCGTCTCTTCTCTTCTCCTCTCTTCTCTCCTGAGACTGAGACAATGCAGTCCGAGAAAGCCTTATGCAACGGGAACCCTCCTCTCAGGAAGTGAAAACCTTACTCGCCTGGGTAAGTGCCCTCTGGACCAACCATACCTTCTCCAGGGGGCCAATCACGATTACTCAACATTGAGAGGAAGTAAGACGAGATTAATTACCTGTTTAGAGTCATCCAATTTAACACAAAAGAAACCATTAACAAGCCTCCAAACAATTTTACTTTATTTTAATGATAGCTTCCGACCAATGTCATTTCAATCTGTAGAACAAAATTACTGTATTTTTTCTAATAGGATGGTGCTAAAAAATTCTATTTTAACTGAACATAGTCAAATACATAATCATAATTTTCATTCCACACATGTCAAAATTCTTCACGCTCAACGTCACCTAAGAAATGATTAATTTTACTCTTAATATATATGCATTAACCTCTACCATGTTCTTCAGCTTTGACCTTGGTGTGTTCATTTTCGGAGAGTTTAAACTGCCCGCACTGCGGCGCACTCGCTGAAGAAACCAACTTGTAATGGAGTAAAGTGTTGATTACGGTTTTATTCAATTACTGATTATAGCAGAATCGCCCTTTCTGACAAATTGTAATGAAGTAAGGCGTTGATTACGATTTTATTCAACTACTGGTAATATATATGGCATTTTCCCTGCTGGTCTGTTTTCCATTTAATTAATGTTGTATTTGAGAATGTCCACCAATAGATAGACGAAACGTTTAGCTCAATAAAACTGCTGAGAATTAGCCAATTATACTGGAATACTACAATAAATCCTGCTAATTTGCCAGCTAACAATATTGAAATTTATTTAAGATATCTACAACAACGTTTCGTCCATATATCTGGTCTTGATCAGGAAACTGGACTTAAAAAATTATCCGCATATGTATATCCATTTAATATGTAAGTCTGTTTTATTTATTTAATTGAAAGCTATACTTTTTATATTTTAACGAAAATTTTCCGTATTCAATATTATAATTTTTTGTGTAGTTACCTGCAGAGGTCAACAAGTATGGACGAAACGTTGAGGTTTAAATGGATTTCTTTTTTAATTATTTACAATTGAAGAAATGTCATATATTGATTTATTAAGACGTTAACTGTGACGTCGTGGAATGGTACAAAAATAAAAGTGAGTTGGTTTTTTTTATTTTCGTATCAAAAATGTAACATGTTCCGAAGTTCAGATAATGTTATAATATAAAATCCTTTACGTAATTATTATTGCATATCAACCATATTTGGTTTCGGCTTACAGAAATATTCAATGGCTGACCACCATTGGATGGAGACAGGTGTGATAATTATCTTGTTATATATTGGTTTTGGCTTACAGAAATTAATAGAAGAGAGTGAGATTGGGGAGGGAGAGAAGGGAACGGAATAGAAATGTGTATGAGCAAATAACACAGGAAAGTTGTTGCAAAACAGAGAATTTTCATCGCGTAACTTCGGGTTTGAAATGAAAAAAAGCTGACTTTTATATATTATTTTAAAGTCAAAACGTGCAAAAATGTAGGCGGAAGTTCCGCAAGTGTACTTGGCGTACAAATTGTGCCGGAAATTACGAAACTGCCTGACCACGGAGAGGCGGAGGTATCTTGCCTTTATTCCAAGGATAATTTAAAGTCTTTTCGGTCAAGTCCGCTTTTTCAAATAGCTAACATAAGAAAATTCATAAATTATTCTACCTCCAAGGTTACCTAAAACTCGCAAGGTGACGAAATTATATTCGACGGAAAAATTTCCCTGATTCCACAAAATGGCGGAGTGTCTATTATCACTGGCGAAAGAGGAACTTGTAAAGGAACGAGTCTTTGCTTCTTGGGTTGCTTGAAACTGCTAAACGTGTTTATTCAATTATTTTTTCTAATCTATTTCTTAAAATTTGTTTTCACCCAATTATATGAATTTACATTTTTTAGTTATTCTTTATCATTTACTGTTCATTTTTTAATAAAATTATTTTAGTATATTGCTATTTCTATTTATTAGCCTTTTATAGAAATTACCTTTTTTCCTTCTATTCACAACCATAAAATATTATTTTTATTTCAATTGTTTCCTGTCATCCCTTTTTATTATTTAATATATTTTCCTTTAAAATCTTTTCAATTACAAATTATTTCTGTCGTGTTCTTTTTCTCTGTTCCTTCTTTATCTTCTATTTTCACTTTATTTTATTGATTCGTATTAAATTCTTTTAATTTAGTTTATTCCATTCTTGTACTTATTTTCGTTTTATTTTTATTTTCAATTTACTTTTATTTAATATTTTTTCATTCCTTTCCGTTAAATATTTTTCACATTCAGTTTAATTTCTCTTTTTCTGATATTGGTTTTCTTTTTTTCTTGTTGATTTCCCCCCTTTCCATTACTCGTATTTTCATTTCATCTTATAAGTACAATTAATTGGTAACAAGGTCTTTTTCCTGTTCTCTTTCTCAATTACGAATTTCATTTCATTTGATTTATTCCTATGAACTGATTTTTTATTCGTGTACATATTTCATCTTTACTTTTTCATTTCTAGTTTTATTTTATTTTTCTTGAAATATTTTCATTGGTGTTCCGCCAAATTTCTTTCACGTTCGGTTTAATTTGTTTCTTGAAACAATTCATTTATTTGTTCAATTTTTTCATTCATTCTTCGACAATTTTGTTTTATTTATTTTGGTTCCTTTCATTTCAAATTCTTTTATTTTTTCCTATCACTGTATATTACATTGTCGTATTTTTCGTTTTCTTTTATTGCTGTTAAATATTTTTCTTTCCCTTCCTTTAATTTTTACTATTCAATATATTTTATTTAAATTCTGTTTTCTTTCTTTTCTTACATTTTATTTTTCTGTTACTAATTAGTGATAAAATAAACACCACTCGATGTTTTTGTTGAAGACTTGTTACTTTCATCAGGTGATTACAAATCGTAAAGAGTTGTGACAATCGTTTGCGGTGAATGGTATTTATTTTAGCATCTAGTTTTTTGTCTGCTAATTTCGCGTTTTTTTACATCCATATAGACAATTGAATATTTATTAGTGTAACTTATTGGTTTGTCTTTTATCCTTTTCCCGTTTATTTTGACGTTTCTGTCTTTATATTCCAATTCTTTAAATACCGTTTCTTCCTCTATTTCCATTTATTTATCTTGGTTCTTCGTTTACAGTCGTGGAAGGCCTACATGTCACTGTAATTACCGTAGCCTGTGGATGTTGGCTGGTCTCTGGTCGACCGCGTCCTCAACGACTCTGCGGTTCGGCGAGTTCTGGTTTTTTATTGTGCAGGAATCGAGCAAATTGGGAACGGATATTTCTACATCGTCTATTTTCTGGTTCTTGTAATAATAAAAGCTCCGCGGACATGGTGGGAATGTTGTCGACGGTAACGACGAGATAACATCCCAGAACCTCTTCTCTTTCCTTCCCTAACCTGGGAATCTCACCGTTTTACAAAACGCCTCCAGAAACTGGGTTACTTAACCTAGCCTCACTTCACACGGAGAATATATGTAACGTAAATATCTCAACCGCCTCGTGTTGAGACAGTTGACACAGTTGGAGAAGGAGAATTCTGGCGTTGGTCCTTCCATTCTCTATAATAGAAGAAATCACAGGAGAGTAGAAGGAATTCTACCTGTATAAAACTCTGTTCGTCTTCAGCAAATAAAATGGTTTAGAAATAGAGCTCCTTAAAGAAACTGTCCTACTACATTCAGCTTTATCCAGAGAAAAAAGTCTGTTGCTTCATTCTTCCCTACTTTATATATTATTCTCTGATATTTATTGAGTTCTTTCTTATTCTAGTTCTTTCTTTATTGTTCTAGTTTGTTCCATTTATTCAATTTTTTGTCATATATATATTTTTTCATTTCATTCTTTGAAATCTTACCAGTGACCAGTTTCTCTGATTGTTTTTATTCCCTTACGTCGAAATCCGTTTACTAATTCATTCTTCCTCTCTTCCACCCTTCCATCATTCATTTTGCTCTCCTTTCTTTTCTTATAAAAGCTAATTGTTAACAACGTAAAAATTAACGTCTGTGGTACACAATAATAAAAGATACGACGTTATTGAACAGACAAACTTCAAGAACAGAGTGAATTAATTATATAAAGTAAGATAAGCTAACGTTTCGATGCAAGCTTTGAAATTTTCTCAAGTGGCTATAAAGGGCCTTTTGTTAAGGTCTGTCTGTTAAATAAGGTCCTATCTCTTGTAATTAATTGTGCACACATATACGTAATCTACAAATAGGACATTTTGTCCGGTTGGCATACGAACAAGAAGTTCCTTGAAATTGAAATAATGGGATTTCATCTGGGTATAAGGTTGAATTGAGGACTTCCCGTGGTCTGGTGGTCGTCATGACCACGCAGACTTGGATTAAGGCTGCTGAAGAATAGACATTAACTGCATGGTATATGAACACTTGACTCTAGTTCATTGTTTACGGATTCTGAACCTCATTGATTCTTCACTAAAAGCGTCGGGGTAAAGCAAGCAGAACCACCAAAGCTACCACCACAAGATGACTAAAGAAGGACACGCGACAGAGAAAGTACCACGTCATAATGGGAAATGCTTCGAGGAGGACCATCGGAATCTAGATGATGAGGCGTGTCTGATCGGCTGCCGCCGCATTCCTGTTTGAAGATTACAGTTATCCTCACTCACAATGGAGGAGGAGTCTTCGTCATCCACTTGAGGAATTCCGCAAGAGCTTGTTACGTCGCGGTGAAGCAAGCAAGGCTGAATGGAACCAGCAAATGGACCAAGTCAATAGAAAGCCGTGGATGGGTGTTAACGAGGAGGTACTTGGAGCTGGAGGACTCGTCACTATGGATCTCTAGCTAAAGTTGAATGTAATTAGCCCGTGTGAGACTTTGGCGGCGAGGCTGATGAAAGCTGCATGTGGTGATCCTCAAGAGATTTGTTAAGGAGGGAGGAAAGACAAGCAAGGACCAGATGCGTGGGTCCTTGCGAGACTTTCGCCGACGCCGTGGGAATAGTGAAGCTTGGAAGTTACGCAACTCGCGTGGATGCGGCAACACTCACACATGGAGGAGGACCAGCTTTGAAGAAACCGCGGAATATCCATGGTTGGAATGAGAAGGTGTGACGTCACGGCGTGACGTAGACCTCCTGGAGGGAGTGCTGCCAACTGTGAGGTTGCCTCGAGGCTTGGCGAGGTGAGGCGAGGCAAGGAGAGATTTGGAATGTGGAGACTTTCTCTGGCGAGGCAAAGCACCTGCTCCTCGACCTCCTCAGGGGCCAAACAACCACGGTAACAACTCTCAGCCCTTCTTCCGTGGGAACCTCCGTCTCAGCACTGCGCCGATCAGCTCATCTTGGTCACACAAGTCCCCTTTATTTCATTTCACTTATTCATTGGAAGTTCGACTTTTGATCACCTGCCTCTTTCTTACCATCGCGTTACCCTTGCTTTATTTTATATTCAACCTTTCTCTTAGCCATTACTTTTTATTTTAATCGCCCGTTTTTTTTCTTTCAATTAGTTCGCTGTTCTTTGAGCTTATTCCGCGATGGGCTCATTGCAAGTAACAATGCAGCTCAATTCAATTTGTTTTTCTTATATATTTATTCAGTATCGTCGCCTAAATTATCACCTTTGAAGATCTACTGACATTGTTGACAAAAGTTTCACCGTTTCCCTTATTCGTTGGATGTTTTCTTTTCATCACGTGTCTCTTTCCTTCTCCATCTTTCTTTGTTACGTGCCGTCCTGTTAGCTTTTTTTAAAAAATTCATTGAGCTACAGAACTATTTATCCTAATTGTTCAGGTTGCTCATCAATTCCTCTCTCTTTTATTTATATGTTGTCGTTTTTTTCTTGTCACTATAGCCTTTTTAAAATAAGTAGTCCGGTGTCCTCTCTAAGGTGCGAGAGGGGAGAAACCTTAAATCATCCAATGAGAGGTTTCTAAATAAAGGGGTTCGTAAAATCACAGGAAAGATGAAACTCATCTTCATTAAATAAATATAATATAACAATAAGTTATAAGCCTCGCCCCTTCACAACAGACAAGTGAGGAATTTATTAAACACAGTTTGAAGAAAAATTTCATGGTTGGACTTACTGTCGTCACTTTAAAAATAGAAGAACCCTGAGTATGAAGCCTCACTGTGCCTGTTCGGATTGACCTACGTTATTGGAAAGGGTCTCATTTTACGCAGAATTTAATGCCATTTTATATGTTAATGATTTTTTTGGCGTTTTGGCGAAAAAACTGAAAAAGTCAGGGAGTTTTGTCTTTCTTTCATATAGCTCAACTTTGACAACTAATAGATTTCAAACTATTGCTTAAAATGGTCTGAAACTGTAGCAGAAGATAGTTAAAATCCTTCCAAATCAATACGCAAAGTTTAAATCATCTGTGTTTCTTACTTTTTAAAACATTAATTAATTAGTGGACCTCTTGGACAGTGAATCGCGGCAGAGTGGGACAAAGCTTTTCTTGTAGCGGTTGAACGTAATAAATATAAAATATACACTTCATTGATGTAGTAACGCGACAAAATTTTGTACGATTGTTTAAAAAGTGCACGGGAAAGGAAATGTTTATTGTAACGGGAGGCTACAGTAGGGTTGGAATCCCTGCCAGTAGACCTATTCCAGTGCAATAAGATCACGCTGCGCCTACGAATGCGCTATGAGGTTCTTCAATTTCCTATGATAATTAATTCGATATATTCGTTTCAGAAATGCTTGTGGCGCCACTTATTAGCCAGTTTTGGGACTTTTTATGCAAACCGGTCTATAATAAAATCCAGACCTGTTTGTCCAACATGCCACTTGTTTCATCTTTCTCTGTCTCAAAGTTGAGGAATTATTGCTGTAAAACCCCCTATATGACGTAAGGACGACTAGTTTGAACCAGCGTCAAAGGAAACAGAATTTATTCAATGAAGAATGACTTTATTAAAAGTGAAATGAGAGCGGAAGGATGGATCTAGTGACCGTTGACAAAGGAATCACTTGTCATTTTTTGGTGGTGACGGGGATAATTTATCCTGTGTTATTTTTTGGTTCACTGGTGTGGCGCACTCACAAGAGTGAGGCCTTGAGAGGAGGAGGAGAGTAAATCACACAACAGGTGAAGCTGACCTTCGCGGGCACACTCCAAATTCCGCGACCAGAAACTTCACGGGCCTGTTCTACAGAAACGTTCTACGCCATGCTCTTATAATGTAGACAAGTACTTAACTTTGACAAGCTGTGGGGGAAATATTTCAACCACTTCCCGTACGCCGGCGGGCAGTTAGTTGCAGCCCCCTCAACGCACCTGCTCGAGGGGCGGTGGAAACTACCTGACCACAAAATAAATAAGGCACGTGTGTAATTTTGACCACCATGACCCAGATCTCTCTTGCTTGCTTTGTTACGTTGATATCAATCTCTCTCTCTTTCTCTGTCTCACTCAGGCTCCATAAATCATCCAGTCAGCACCGTCATTAAGGTGAATCGATAGTGATTTATTAACGTCATATACATTCCACGTACAGTTCTCATTACTGAAGAAAGTGGACCAGAGTTCAAATCTCCACGAGTTGGTTCCCGCAACAACTTGGATTAATAAATCTCTGTCGCTTGAATTTGAATATTTATGTTTTTCCAAATTGCAATTAAATTAAATATACAGCATTAAGAGCTAAGCGGCGGGGGGACGGAAATGTTCATTACGGTAACTTACATTATGTCGAAAGCTGGATATCAGGTGAGAATTTGTCCCAAGTTATTAATGGTCATGTTCAGGAAAGAAAATTTACCAATATCTGTTCTCTGTAGCCTGGTATTACTTTTATGTGCCTGATCTGATCTATTCAAATAATTCGGATCCCTTAGCCTAACATGAATCTCCTCCCATGGTTTGTTTCCCACAAATGCATTGTGTAATGCAAGCAGCCTAGCTTTCTGTCTCCTTTTTTCTAAGCTTTCCCACTCTAAAGCAATAACTTTCAGCAGGTCCCCATCTAACAAATTTTCTGCTTTCTTTTGCACTCTTTCTAGGGCTTTGATCTGACATTTTCTGTAAGGATCCCAACAGATGGCTCCGAATTCCATTTGAGATCGAAAGAACTTTTGTATGCTAGTTCTTTTGCATTTACATTACTCTTTTTCAAAATCCTGGAAATAAAGTGTAGTGAGTTCCACGCTTTTCGCGTGACTTGATTTACTTTTGAGTCCCACCGAAGGCTGCTGTCTAATTCAATTCCCAAATACTAACAACTTACGTCTTGATGTACTCTGTCTCCATCTATGACATACTCTAGTTGTACTTCATTCCTCCGTCTGTTAAACACAATTGATTTACTTTCATTGCTGTTAATTTTCATTTTGTTTGCTTTTACCCAAATTACAACCTTATCTAAATCTTTTTGTAGGTGCACTGTATCTGATTCGGAATTTATTTTTCTATAAATTATGCAATCGTCCGTCAATAGTCTGACGACGTTTGAATTAATTTCTTCCGCTAAAGCATTTATGCATATATGAAAAAGTAGGCGACCGATCACAGAGCCCTGAAGAACTCCCAAACTTACTTTTCCAAAGTCCGATAGACATTGGCCCACTTTTCCCCTCTGTTTTCGACCAGTGAGAAATTCTTGGACCCAGTTCACGACTCTCCTATCAATACTAGTTTTAACTAATTTCACCAACAATAGATTATGCGGAACAATATCAAATGCTTTAGCGAAGTCTATGACGATTGCATCGACTCTTCCCTCGTTGTCAATTTCATCAGCTAAGTCTCGACTTTCACACTATAAGCCTTTCGTATTAAAGCCATAGGCAATGCCACTTAGATTAACCTTCATAAACGAGATGGACTCAATGGGGATATTCAGTACAACGTGATGACGTCATCAGAGTGAATCAATCGGGTATCTAGAGTCCGACGATGCAACACAGCCTTCGCTTGTCAGGGGTAACTTTCGTAAATAGCATTTTTTGTATAGTTGGAATTTTTATCCCGACACCTTCTCAGCTTAGAATTATTAAAGTTAAACAGAGAGTTCGGCTGGAAACCGATCAGTCGCGGTGGCGTGTGCGCAACATAAGAAATAATCCTGGAAAAGCATGGCTAGAGAAGATACGAACTATCGTTGTAAGTTCTTTTCCCCCGTTTCTTTTTATGTTGGCAGTGTGTGGTGCATGTATTTATACTTCTTCCTACTTAAAAAACGCATTAGTTTTTTTTGTTCCTAAAATTTTTCTCTTAACACTTGTCATAGAAATTTTTACAAACTTAACCGGAAAATTATGTATTGAAATAATTATAAAAATAAGTAACCAATTAGTAGGCTATGGAAATATTTTTCGTTTAATAGTTTTAATAAACGGTATTTTTTAGAGTATTCCATTATCAGAGGAGAACAAGTGACGACGTAACAGGGGAGAGAAAGAACGTAAGGGAACTAGAAAACATGCAATAGAAGGAGGGGCACCGTAAGGAGAATTGAAAAGACAGAGAGTTCCTCAAGGAATAACAAATATAAGGAATTAAGACCTTATATAGAAAGAGAAACAATTGACAAACAAAATTTAATAATAATAATGAGTTAATTAATGTCTGCTTTTTCAGTATAAATGAAATAAAAGAACGTTCTGATACTTTAATGATTTTTTTGTAGTAACATTACCTGAAGAAGCCCCAAAATATGGCGACAAAACGTTGACTAAAGTAAAATAAAAGCTTTGTATCTGGTAGTTTGTTTATTTAGTTAATAATTATCATTAATAATGCCCGTTGTTTGGACGCTGATTAGGGCGTCTAACGGCGATCATTCGCTGTTAGATGAAGATGCTGTAGACGGCGTCGAAACGTTCAGAATTATTAAAATTTATTTCTAATTGTTTCTTGTTATACAAGGTTGTACTTTTTTACTGGCCGACCTCCTGTGGCGTAGGGGCTGCTTCGCTGCCTCAAAAATCAGAGGTCCCTGGCATGGCCTTGTATGTTTGTGACGTCATGGTCGCGGAGACTATCGATACGCTGGCCACGTGTCACTCCAAATTCGGAATGCGTCGTGTAAGATGACAGTTCGCAGTCGACCTGGTGGGCCAAGGCCCTCAATGGGCTGCAGAGCCAAGAGAAGATGATACTTTATTTAAAAATAATTTTAACGGACTATTGTGACGAATTCAGTTTATAGGACTCAAATGCCCGTGTTTGGTATCGGAATAAATCACACTGATGGTGAGGAAGGGTGGAGGATTTTCTTCATTTTCTGGACCAGGATAAATGATTCCTTTCAGCTGGACGAATGAGCCTGGGGAGTAATCAAGAGTGATTGTGCGTGAGGCCAATCAATGTGTGTCAGCAGTAGAAGAAAGCTGCGGACCTGGCTGGAGAAAGTGCTTCGGAAAGAGCTTCCACGAACAGGAGGCTTCCTTCCTCTGGTGGAGCTCTCATAACCAACAAATATATTCCCCTCCTTAGAAATAGATGAAGTAGAGCGGAATATTCCACGTCATTCCGCGGAGAGTTAAGCTTTTTAGGAGAGTGAATCAGCCGCGCTGTTATTCCCACACGAACAGGGACAGCCTCGGGGAAGTTCCCAGAACGAATCACAGCTCGTTACGTCACGCCAGCCCTAATTAGTCCGGTCAGGTGCAATCCTCGCTTCAATTAAGATTACATAAAGACGACAGACGGCCAAGTTAGTTGGGAAACGTCCGTTATCTGAGAGCTTTCTGGTCCGTGGAAACTCTGTCAGAATCTCTCTCTCTCTCTCTGGGCCCAACTATCAATCCTTCTAATCTCTCTTTTGATTCGTGTCAAAAGTTATATATTTCTTTACTTTTATTGTTTCGCGTATAGAATTTACTCCTCATCCGCCTTTTCTTCATTTAATATCCTTACTTGTCTTATTTATTTATTTCCATTTCATCATTTATATATTTTTATCATACTTCATGTGTCATTGAGCGTTGTTATCTTGAATTTTCCTGTGTTGTTTTTAAATTTTTGTTTATACCGTGATGGGAAAACTACAGCCCGCGGGCCAGATGCGACCCCCTGTAATGTTTTATCCAGCCCGCGCGAAATTATTCCTTATCTGACTAATAGAAAAAGAAAACTGACTATAAGAAAAATAAACGTTTTCCTCTTTATTTCTACCTTTCGTTTTAGAAATGTAGACACAGTTCTTTCATCACATTCTCCTTCATCTTTCACACATTAATAGGGTTTAGTATCACAAAAAGTACAATAATTTTGTATAATGTATTATTATTTTTAAAAAATTTGTCCCGCCTCAAGTTATTTTTCCTTTTCTTTGGCTCCATATTTAAAATGTTTGCCCATCGCTGGTTTAGACCATTCTCCTGCTTTATTGGAGTTTTCAGTTTTTATCATGTACCGTTCATGTTTCGTGGCAACGGGTCAAGTTGATTATTTTAATTCTTATCCATCTCGGAACCGTCGAGATTGTCTCAGCTCGACTTCAAGTTCTAACTAACAAAAGTTTCAAAATTCGTAGGAATTGATGTATTGAACTGTAAATGAATATGGTAAAAATTACCGAATATTTTATTTACGATGGATTTTAACCGGAGGGCCTTAGCCAACCCGTGGCTACTTTGCTGTACCTTCAACATTCCCTCTTTTCAATTCTCTTCCTATGCTATTAAAGAGGACTTGCCTGTTTCAGGATCACCCTCCTGTCGGCTGTTACCATGTGCGACACTAAATTCTTCACATGTACATTCAATAATCTTTTCGGCTGAGGGAGTCAAGGAGTAAATATGATGAATTGCTAAATTTTATGCCTGAGGAAGTATCAAAAATGAGACGAAACGTCGCTTTAGAATAAATTTTGATTAATTTATATGCCGATTTATTGGCCGTATTTTTAATTATTGTAAAAATAATTTATATTTTTCAAAGACTGTTTCTGATAGGATACCCGCGGGTTCTTTGAGCATGACTAAATGTGGCTTGTATGTATTCCGAAACATGAAGCACTTTCTCTTGTCCTCTCTCAAACAGCAGTTTCTCAGAGGAAGACAATGCGCGGCCATTACCGTTTTTTTATCTTGTCACACGGGCATACGCGGCAGTTTCGTCTCTAGGATTTCTACTGCATTCCCCTATTATCTACCTACGTGCCGAATGTTTCTAGTTACGTAAAGCTGAAGAAGACGAGACGCACTTTCCCCTCTCCAATCACCAAGCTTTAATTGGCTTTCCTCTCCTCGTGCCGCTCTGCTGCTGGCTGGAGAACAAGTGGCACGCTCCTTCTCTGTGTTTAGGAAGGGGAGATTGCGTTTACGCATACCTCCGGAGAGGTTATGTAGGACTCAGATCGAAATTTCCTACCCACTAAACTCCTACCTCTGTTATTCTTCAGCATGATCCATTACTTGTAATATTACATGCATTCTTTTTTTAATTCTTCGGTTTTATTTCACAATATTTTATGTATCCTCATTCTATATTAAAATATAGTGTATAAAGTCAGTGAAATATTTTTGATCCCTACAAAAACAGAAACCATCAATCTAGGAATCATATTTGTTCAAAACTCTCGTGGAAACCTCACATTAATCTTCTCCTCTCCTAAATCATCCCTGTATCCCGTTCTAAACAGAAAAACCCCTGTTACCATAAGCACAAAACGCCTCCTATACCTCTCCATAATACAACCCACCTGGTCCTTTGCCTCGTCCATTCGGGGAACAACAGCCAAAATCCATTCAGCCAAAATTCAAACAAAACAAAACATAATCCTACATACCATTACAAACTCTCCAGAGTACCTTAGTAATACCGTCATCCACCATAACATCAAACTTCCCGAAGTAAACTCCGTAATCTCCAAATTCAAAACCATCTAATTAAAAGCGTCCTCAACCACTCAAACCCCACGATCCAGCAATTCCATGACAATCCTTCTCCATCTCCACGCTTCCGTCGGCTCAAAAGAAAACTCCCAATTGACCTCATCCTCCCCCTTAACATTCAGGAACATCCTAACTCGCCTTACCATAATGCCACATCCTCATACATGCTCCAATAATCAGTTCACTGCCTGTCAGCCCCCACCCACGTTGTATGCCTCTCAGGTACTCACACACACAAACAAAGGACTAACCTACCTTCACGTTAACAGGTGAATTATATACACTATTTTAATTTTGTAAATTCGTTATTTATTATTGTATGTACTAGAAGCAATCATTATACTGTAACCGTGTAACAGTGCCTCACTTTGTAGGTAACAAATGTAAATATTTTTATTCCAATTTCGTTTGTAAAGCTTCCAGACGCTTTGTAGTGCTCGCGTCTGAAGCAAGAATGCGTCCTTATGAGAAGACGATTGTTGTATTGTTGACGTTGTTGTTTTTGCTCACTCTGCGCCTGGGAGGGGTAGGAAAAGCAACTAGCTGCAGCTGCTGCTGCGAAGAAGGAATTATCCCGCCAGTTTCCAGATCGTCATCTTGAGACAGTCAACATCTAAAGCGAGTGACACCCGACTGGTAACGTGTGGAATTCTCTTCAATTGGATACTTTCCTCTCTGGCGTAACAAACAGACTCTATGGCAAATTAATTACCGAAATTTGTATTTTAACTGTAAATTATGTCATTGAATCCTCTTCAAGGATAAGCCGGCATTAACACGGAGCTCCCTATATGTAAATAGTTTTAAGCTTAGATATAGATAACTTTTGTTTTCCAAGACTGATCAAGTAAAGCTGCCGTGGTTATACTTACATTCACTTGTATTTGTGTTATTTAATTCAATAATCTGTATGATTCGGGAACAGGTGACGTCACTCCCCTGATCCATGCTCTCAGTCCTGAACCCGAGTGTGTTCCCATAATAAAATTTGTCCTACGTAAAGCGTAGGTGGCGCCCATATACAATTCCGGTAGGATTCTACATACCACGCCAACAAAAACGTCACAATACTAACTGATAATCGTAAAGGTAAAAGTTTTTATATTAATAAAAAAATTGTTTGACGTTAATAATAATACGAAAGTATATTTCTTCTAATACATATAAACTTGTCAAAGAATGGCTTCATATTATTTATTCCTTATGTCATCGACATCGACATTGTAAATTTTGCAGTACATTAATTTTATTGAAAATATGAAATGAAATAATTTTCAACAGTTTTTTTCAGTCAATTTATTTTATTTTATTTTCAATCAAACAACGTTTCGGCGCATATCTTCTTCAAGTTTTTGTTTGATTAAAAATAAAAAATTGCCTTAAATACGGTCGAAAATTATTTAATTAAAATATTTTAATATCCGACGTTAATTGATTTAATATTTATTGAAAATATATTTAATTACATTGGGGATTGTTGACAGTTACTTTGACCGACAAAGACAAGCAGCGTTAAAGATGGCTAATCTTCCAGACCAGGGGGAGTAGATACTTGATGACCAACACGCAACCTCACGGACGCACGGAGGAAATTGGAGCTCCACTTTTACAGTGAAAAGAGAACGGACGCGATAATCTCGGACTCGTAGAATTTAAGTGGAATACAGAACCAGTTCAATCATTATTTTTTCTCCCCCTCCCCTTGCCCCCCGGTAAATATTTATCTCTTATAAAGGAAGCCAAGGTTCCTCTCTCGCAAAAAAACACACTAGTCTGAGTTAGGTGAAAGGTATGCAGGGAACATATTTGTCGCTGCTGAGGATCACGCGAGGGGCCAAAAAGAAGACTACTGAGGGAGGGAAGAGGCTGGGAAAGTGAAAACTGCACCTAAAACGATTCTGCACATTGGATTCTAAGTTGAAAGGAAGGTCCTCCTCCATTGTGGAACGAATCAATCGAGTATGGAGCGATCTCTAATATAAGAGACCATGGGTAGGGGACGACAGGCAATACAAGGCGTAAGGAATCATCAGGGTAACAACAACACATCTATCGCACTACATTTGAGTCTCTCTCTCAATTCTGTGCCATTATTTTTCCTTTCTTCCTTCATAACAACGAATTCTGTCTAGTTTCTGTCAGCAATTTCGAGTTCCTCCCACCCCGTCGCCATATATTTATTATTCCGGAGAAGGGGAGTGGGTAGTTTTTTCTCCCCTTATTTATTGCCCGCCTTGAAAGAAGCAACGAATCATATCTGAGATAAGGCGCTACCGTGGCGGAATATCTAACAGGATTGTCTCGGAACACGCCACCTCATTTGGGTTTTCCCCGGAAGGAGAGGAGGGCGATCGGTCAATACTTTGTATTAGCACACCATCACATACCGTACACACACACATACACACAAGCACGCACGCACTTGGCACGGGGATCGTCGACCCGAGCGTGGAACGCGGACATTGCGTTGCCTATTTACTACGGCATGGACAACTTTTAATGTAAGCCAAATATGAAGTAAATACGGATAAACGCCAAATAACCGCGGCGAAGGGTTAATTAATCATTTTCCCCCTCAGCGTTGATTCTCTAAATATCCTTCCTCGCTGTTTATTCTGGTTAAAGTGACGTTCAAAATTAATTTGTAGAATTTCCGTAGGTTACAAAAAGAAAAACTGTTCCCCTTGCATAATTCCCCCCTCCCCCCAAATGAGAACACGGAGGGACAAGTAGACTTGCCGAACAGTCGTAGAGTATTCTTACCGGTGTTCAGTGAGTGTTCTTAGATGGACTCCAATTTACAGTCACGTGTATTGTGCCCAGGGCTTTCTAACTGTCCATTCGATCATGAACCTTTTTAGGCCTTCAATCTTTTTTTATTTATTATTTAGGACATAATTAGCCTGTTTTCTAGTACATCTATAACAGACCTTATCTTCACAAACTTACAAAATTGTGTTACAAAAGATTCTTCTATTATCTTTTTTTACACTAATATTAACTAAAAACTAGAGATAGGATTAGAGGGGTGTAGGGTAAAGGGGTTTAGGAGGATGAAAGGAAAATGCTGTTAGACCACAACTGGATGAATATAGAAGGGAAGAAAGAGCGAGCTATGCTTGGTAGAAGCTGCTACCATCCTTTTTATACATCTAATGGAATTTACAAACTAAGATATTACAATTTTTTCATTCAGCTATTTTTAATTATTTATTTTTAATATTAAATTTGGAAGCACTTGCCTGCAGGGGGTCTGCAGAGCAGATTGTGTATTAATTAGAACGCTCTCCCTGCATACTTTCTAACACAGGTTGTAATTCCAGCTCCAGAAATCCAGTTTCCCTCATTTTCCGGCGTCCAGGAGATGAGGGTTTAAGCTGACTTATCGTGTGTATTTTTTTCTACTTATACTGCCAATTTAATGTGTAAATGTCGGGAATTTTTGTTCTTGTCTGTCTATGTTTCTCTCCGGTTAATTCACTTAGTCCTGTAACTTTCTGCTATTTTCTCTGTTATTTTAAGAGTGAGAAGTTAGATGAGGGTAATCTAGCTTCGCTTTAAGGGTAGTCTGAAGGAAGACCGTTTCATGTCAGTGCTTCCTTTTTCTAAAAAGCCCTTATAGATACCATATGGTTAAAAATTAAGTTCAGTGATGGTTTAGCTTTTGCAAGGTACGTTCTTCCTTCCTCCCTTCCTTCCTTCATACTACTCTTTAAGTACAGCGGGGATCATTTCGGGCTTAACCGTCGCTGGATATGGTCCACGCGTGACATCAAATTCTTCACGAGTAAATTCAATAATCTTTTTGGCTGAGGGAGTCAAGGAGTAAACAGATGTATTGCTAAACTTTATGCCCGAGGAAGTCTCAAAATGGAGACGAAACGTCACTTGTGAGTAAATAGTAATAAATTTATATTCTGACTTTTTGGCCGGCTTTTTAATTATTTTAAAGCGGGGAATATTAAGGAACATAAATTAAATTGTGAAGGAATTAAAGGAACAAAGAGAAAAATGTAATGGAAACAGAAAACTGGTCTTCCTATTCTGCTAGAAGGACCAGACCGTAGATGTGAGGATCGCATCCAGATGAAGGTTGAAGCATCAGCAGCTGCAGTTGTTCAAGTCGCCGACTGCATTCCATTCCTCTTCCACTTTCTACGACGGACGGACACGGTCTCTGGAAGGACTCCGGAGTCGCAATATTTCACGCTGCCTGACCTCACACACACACACACGGAGTAATTGCAAGCACCAGCGTCCAGCAGATGGCCGGCCAGGGTCGCGCAGCGCAGCGCAGGAAGAACTGGCCGCAATTTCTAGAAGATAACTCATTACGGACGTCACCTTGAGGGTTTGGAAGCTCTACGTCACCAGTGGCGAGGAAATTCTAAGCAGAACAGGGGAAGAGCGGCAATGTGGAGAACGTTAACCAACAGAAGGGATAGATTAATAGGCCGCGTATTAAGATATGAGGGTCTTGTAAAATTAGCATTAGAGGGAAATGTGTGGGGCAAGAACAGACGGGGGAGGCCAGGGTGGAATACGCTACGCAGATTAGGGGGTTGTTATGCGGAAATGGAAAGTCTTGCGCAAGATAGGCTAGCATGCAGGGTTGCATCAGACCAGTCTTAGGAATAAATACCACAACAATTTCCATTTTCGCTTTCATTCCTTGTCGTATGGCATCTCTACCTCTCTTTCTGACTCTTCCTTTACTTTCATTCTTTTTTCTTTCCTTCTTACTATTTTTCTTTTCATTCCTCCTTCTACTATGCCTTTTCCCTATTTTTTATTAATACCCACTCTTTCTACACTCATTTTCCGGCAAACTCGTTCCACAGACTAAAGTCATTGGAATTCGATTTTTTAAAGTAAAAGACGTGTACCCAAGCCTCAGTGTTCCAACTTCAGGTGCGAGAGGCGGAGGACTTGGTCCAGGCAGTTACCACGTTGCGTCACTCTCATTCTCTCTCTGTATGAGTGAGTGTGTGTGTGTCTGGAATCCAGGCCGTAGGTTTCCTGGCGCAACAGCCGTGGCGGCGCTGCTCTGAAGCGAATTCCTTTTAGACACGCCTCACCAGGTCGCCACTGTTCTGCAAGAAAGTCACCGCCATTATCAACTTCGTAGCTATCAAGTGCAACTTCTTATTTCGCGCAAGAGTGCGTCTGCTTGTTGCCAAGTGCGCTGTGGACACATTCAGATCAGATCTGCTGACGACGCGGCGATAAACGCAGACAGCCAGGAAGATTTTTATCTCTTGAAATGACTATCGGGGATCTATTATTATTTACGTGGATATTGATGTATTACTAATGAGTTTTTTATAATATAAAGAAAGACAACAATTTACTTGATCCAAAAACATATATATATATATAGTGATAAAAAAGGCAGATTTTGTGAGGTTGTGGCGTTATGAGGCGCAGTTCGGCCAACAACAATGGCTAGTCGGCTGAAAGATGGTGATTCCCCGCGGGAGAGTCCCGCCGAGCGTGTATAAAAAAATGACGATGGTGAAACCCCGCGGGAAAACCCCGCCGAACGAGTGTAAAAAATGAGGGCGGGGAACCCCGAAATTTTGTGAGATAGGGGAATTCCCGTCGGAAGATTTAAAAGGGAAGCCGATGGGTGGCTCAACCCCAGAAGGCAGGCGAGTGGAGGAGAGAGGACGTGGTCGACCAGAAGGCAGCGAGTGGAGCGGAGACTTGGTCCGAGCAGATATCCAGAAGTGAGACGAGTGGAGGAAAGGACAGACTTGGTCTGAGCAGCCAGAAGCCAGATGAGAGGACGGACGTGAGCAGACGTGTCCAGACGTGATCAAATCCTGCAAGACGCCAGAGAGACGCACAAACATTCGAGAGGTGGATGTTTGTTGGCCCAGTAATTGTGGGTAAGCTATAAAAAAATTGTGAAACTTGCTCATTGCTCTGGATAAATAATATTTAATGATTTTTCTTTCTATTTTCAGCTACTGCATACTCCATCTCTTGAGAGACCCAAAATCCCCTGAGATTAAGCCCGTGTATTCACTTTAAATTAATAAATGAAAAATTTTAAAATTGATCATAATTTGTTCTGTTAATTAATAAATGTTTTATACCCAAAAAAATATTACAATATATATATAGAAAGATGTTAAAGGAAAATAAATACGCATTAGTGTGATGCTTCGATTTACGCAGCAGTATCCTAACCAAAGTTCCAGCGAAGGCAAGAAAGCCAGGTTTGTAAAATTTAACACAAGCAAGACGTTGGAGTGAGGAGTTTGAGAAGGGATAAATAAAGTGAAGGGAAGGGAAGGAAGACAAGTTTTGCTCCTTTGTTACCTTTATTCTTCTTGTAGCCGACGATCTTTTTGTCCATATAGAATTTCTTCATAAATTCTGATTTAAAACATTTAGGTTCACAATGTTAAAGAGCCGAAATCAAATACTTCAATTTCATCAATCAGGAAAAGTTACTGTAAATACAGGCTGTAAAATAGCGAACTTTTGTTCGGAGTCTGCGACACACAATGTTGACTTTCGGCTGCGGGAACTACACATAGGAAGGGATGTTGTCAGGCACGGAGTGAAGCGCTCGTGTGGGGCGAGACTTGGATCGCGTTTAGTGGCATAGTCGGGTAATTAACCTGTATAAGAAGAGGTTAGATTCAAGACCTCTGTGTATAAATGACGGGAAGGTTCAAGGTTGACGTTCCTTTCTTCCTCCCCTGACACGCAGCTTCCCGTATTTTAGAGGAGCAGCCACCTGGAACGTGTCTCGTGAGGATCCTTCAGCCAGCCGTGACCAAACAGAGACTTTGAGAGCCTTGCTTGATTACCCCTATATTCTCCAGATCCAGCAGGTTGTAATGAGCAGGAGTCTTCCAGATTTATCCCATCCTCAATGAAAGTCTATCCATACCAATAAATAAAATGGAGGTTTATGTCTGTCTATCTTCCTGACTGTTTGTCAGTATGTTTGTCTCGAAAAGGCTCAACCGCTTTCAGTAAAACTTTGAGGGTTTTAAAAATGGCAATTTAACTTGAATATTCCTGATTTTTTCATTTCGATAATTATATTATATATATTCATACTACGTGAAGGTTTCTTTTCCATGCGTGCCTTAAAGTCTTCAAAGTGAATGCGAGTAGCCTATACTCTTGATCTGGTTATGCTTCGAAACGGCTCAACGGATTTCAATGAAAATTTCAGGGATTGAAACAGGAATTTCAGCTTAAATTTTCGTATATGTTTAATTTCGATATCTTGAAGAGTTCAAAAGATATTTATAACATACTTATAAATCCATTAAATTACCACGCGAATAGCTCATTTTTTATTATTTTATTTTTGGTTAACGGGCTACATGAGGGTGATACTGAAACAGGTAACTCCTCTTTAATAGCATAGGAAGGGAATTGAAAAAAGGGGATGTGGAAGGTAGAGCAACGTAGCCAAGGGCTGACTGACGCCCCGGGCTATAGTTTAAGAATCCTACCCTAGCGGTCTTTCACCTAAAGAGATGCAGGGAAAAATAGAAAACCTGCATCAGGTTGGTCGGGCTATTGGATACTATTCTCATGCCCTTCCGAATGACGGGAGACGAGTTTTCTGTGGGTTCACAGCATTCCATTCTCCGTTTCTCCGCCAGTTTTAGGAACTAGTTGGCCGACTGATCCAATGGGATCAGCGGACAACTCTTACCGAATGCTCAAGGTCTTAGAACCCTGTGCATACGCCGCCTAAAATAGGCGAATATGCCTCGACACGTGAGAACTTTGGGAAAAAAGCAGAGAGAGTGTGAGGCGTTCCTGACATAGTCTGGTTAGCGCCGCACTCACTCTGGGCCTCATTTTTATTATTTTATTTTTTGGTTTTGGCTTCGAAACGCATGATAGCTGGACTTGTTCTAAACCAACTGCGAGTTATACGGTTTGCCCTGAAGCCATCATAAATATATGATACCGTACTGTTTATATATTCAATGAATTCAACTTTATCAAAATTCTCTACCTGTTGTTTCTTTATTAGGGAAAAATAAAAATAAAAATTTCTTGGCGAATCAAGTCGCGGGGATTAGCTAGTCATTAATAAAATAAGGAAATATTGCCAAAAAGAATAAGAATTAATTATTACCTTTTTGGGAGGTGGGGAGGTACTTTATTTTACAAGAAATAAAGGTAACCAAACTAAAACACTGTGAAATTTTTTCCATACATTTATTTAACGAAACTATTACTGACTTGACTGTTTCCAAAGAATCTTATGAAGGGTGTTTTTTGGAGTATTCTCTGTTGCTCTGTCGCATGTCTGTTTCTTGTGTCCTCACAGCGTTTAACAGCGTCTTAACCGCTAGGTTAACCACTACAAGGTCCTGTGGTCGGATTTGCGTGTCGTGTAATATCCTCACTCCATCCTCTCACGGCCAGAAACTCGACTCGCAACGTTTTTGAAGGATGTAATTATTCTTTTGCGTATAATTACAGTGCGATTGTCGTCGAACAATTTCTCCTAAGGAGAGTTTCGAAAACCTTCTTTCGTCCTCCTTATTCTCCAGATTGTTCCCGGTTCTGAGACGATGACTGGGCGTCACACAGAACCATCTGACGCGACTCGATTTACTACACGAGGGATCCCGTTCGTCGAGCGCTCCATCATTGATTCCTCATTCTACAGCTCAAGTCGCAAACAATTGTAAAATAGAAGACACAGACGCAGAGGAATTTATAATTTCACCGCCACCGTTATTTGGGTGAGAGGAAGCCACGCAGTTCTCACTCTCATCATAGCAGTGATGACTTCGAGCCAAGGTGAGCTAAGAAATGACGATAAAGTGCAAACACCTGCTGAGTTTTGCGGTTACTAATAAGGTCAATATAACCAGTGGAAGCGTTAACCATTTCACACCACACAACAGGCTTCTCCACTGTGACAGAGACTTGTTGATCTGGTGTCCGACATTGCCCAAGATAAAAGTAACCAATTCACCAGTAGCCAACCAGATTTAAGATCCTCCTTTAATCAAGCACTTTAAGTTCAGGTAATTTTAGAGATGGAATGGAGGCCTTCCTTTCCTCATGGAGGAATCGCAGGTTTCTCAAGTCCTGCAGCCTTGCGGAGCCTCCAAGGTTGAGCGCCAACAAAGCCTTTTTCTTACGCAATGACGGACCACCAGAACCCAATGACCAAGTCGTCATCGTCTATCTAGACCCTTGACCATTCAGCTCACCTTTCCCAACTGCGGCCCTAGGGCAAGATTACCAACTTTCCAGATGCCCCTCTGCTTCTCTGTTATATTTCGTATCGTGGCCATCGTGTTACACATCCTCAAGGCTCTTCTTCTCTTACAAATGTCCTGATTCAAGTTTCACTCCTACCACAGCCAAGGAATTCCTAATGTTTTATTTCATGGTCCATGTCCAGAGAATATAGTGAAAGGGGAAGCATGTCTCAGTCACGGAAGTCTGAAGATAGCGAGGAGGCTTAGAGTGGCCCGTATCAGGACGGCCGCACCTGACCAGAGGAATGCATTAACGTAAAGACAACCGACGCGCTTTCTGTGTTATGTAATACCGCCTCCCACCCACCCCCAGATTCCTCTGCATCGAGAACTGAAGCCCGAGTGTTGGGCAAACGCAGCGGTTGCCATGACGACGACGGAGCCTAGCTCCTCTGCGCATGCGCCCCGAGTAGTTCCCCTCCCCTCCCCACCCCTCCCCGACATCACGGCTGCTGGCCTCAGTCCAGTCTTGGTGGTGCAGTGGTGTTGTTCTGTCTAGTGGTGTTGTGCGTCGCCAATCCTCTCACTCACGGATAACCTCGCGTCGCCATCACAACACGCAGGTAAACATTTCATCTCTTCGACTTTAGCAGATCCCAAACACTCTCTTCATCACGGGGTTTTGGCATGAAGGTTCATTTTTTTAAATTGAACGGTGTTGTAATTTTTAATTATTTATAAATAAAATATCATATACGGCCAAAAGTCAAATATAAAAGGATTTTAATACAAAATAAAAGACGTTCAGTCACCAATTTTTCTATAAAAAAAACATAATTTTGATTCGTAGTTCTATACAAACGAATAAATAACAGACTGAAAGAGGTCCCCGAAACTTGGACCAAACGTCTTTTAATTTCAATTAAAATTCTTCTATTTTTTACATGGGGCTATTTATTGTATTAACCTCCAGATTTTATTGAATTATTTATATTGTCACATGACTGGCGCGCAGACATTTATTTCTTTTGTTTTGTACTGGGGAAATACTAACTGCAGTTTTTAGAAGGGAAGGTTTAATTAAATAGTTGCCCGAAAACACGGGGAAAACACAGAAAATAAATTGAAAGTCGAGGGGAAAATTATTATCCAAACAAGGTAATCATTTCCATCCCCCCCCCAAAAAAAAATAATATGCTCGAATTTTTTTACAGTAGAAAATATTAGATAATCACCCCGGGGAAAACTTTGACGACTAATTAAATGTTTAAGAAAATTTTATTTACAAGCGAAGGAGCAGAGACTCGTAAAAAAAGCGAATTCTGAACGAAAATTTTTGCGGAGAAAAATATTAAATAAAGAAATGGATAACCAAGCGATCAACTTTGAAGATGACAAATGTTTCTGCAAGTGGAGAAATAGTAACAGACCCAAAAATAATACTGAACAAAGATTACTAAAGGGGAAAACCACAGTCAGCATTGCCTCGACCCGGCACTAACTCAGTGATAAAGTTCAGAAGATCTAAGGAAAACAGAACGTGATAGGACAAGTTACTTGTGAGCAATCAGAAAGTAGAAAAGCTAGAGACGTGTCAAAAGATAAATAGTGATAATGGTAAAAAAGCCTACCGAGGTTACGCAGAAGTAAAGGCTTAGAAAGATAATCGGAACGTGACTTAAATGTTAAAGAATAAAGTAAAATAGAGAGTGAGGGGGAGTGGAGACAAGAGAATCAAAGTCAATAATAGAAGCTGACTAATTAAGTGAAAATAGGCCACCGGAATAAGCAAAACAGAACGTGATGCACAAGTAAATTGTGACCAATCAGTACGCGGAAAAGCTTCAAACGTGTCAATTGAGAATTAATAATAATAACAAGTGCTACTGATGTTACGCACAAATAAAGGCTCTAAACGGAAGAATGGAAAGCGGATCGTGACGCAAATGGTAATGATTTAGAATATAGAAAGGTTATAAGGCAAAGGAGAAACAATCGTAATTAAGTGACAAAGTGGCCCTGCTTCAACGAACGTGATGGCTGTGAAAGCCGACTGTATTTACTTGAGAACGTAGCACAGGTACGAAACGTGTCAGAGGAGGAAAAGTGGAGGGGGAAGATACAAGAAAATTACGCACAAGAGTTACGCAAATGAACCGGTTTCCTCTTGAGTCACATTTCTGCATCCAAATCCGAATAGTGTCCAGGCAATTGTGTAGTTTTGCAGACAGCCACTTGAAACGGCGCCATTACAATTTATTACAGAGGTTTGTCCAACTTCAATTAGTGGGGGTGAACCTTCTTCCACAACCATCAAACTGTGGGTTGAGTATCCAAGGTTATGCACGGCTCTGATCTCTATATTTTTGGCTCTCTTCTTCTCCACCTTTTTTCTTTCCTCGCGCACCACTTTCTTAGCGCGTTTTTTTCTTTCCTTTCCTCACCTCGTCTTCCTCTCCCCCTCTATTTTTTCTTCTAGGGTCACATTCCGCTTTACCTTGGGCATTTTGTTTTATTTTTGCATAACGTCGATTACTATCGTTCCTCCTTTGACGCTATTTTCTGCGTTCCGATTTTTATTTTAAAATAAAATACAATATCATCGACAAATATTTTCCCTCATTTCGTTCCTGGATGTTGCGTTGGTAATAAGACAAAATTTCTGTTGAGGTTTTAATTCAAGATCTGGAGATCCCCCGAGAGTTAGGGGGCGAAACGTCTTTTCTTTTTAATTAATAAAATTCTTCTCTTTATGACTTTCGACCATTTGTTGCATTTTTTTATAAAAAACATTTAGTTAGTTTATGCTCATTATTAAAGTCTTAATCCCACTTTTCACTTTTGAATCACGTCGGTCAGTCTGAATCGTCCCGATATTTCGACAAGGTTATTTCTGACTGTCATGGGAACCAGATCATCCATTTGTAATGAATATTTACTGGTGGGGCGGGGAATTGAATTTATTTAATTTAATTCTAATGTACTGATGGGGATTTATTATTGAAAAGAAAATACTAATTTAACTTTAAAATTCTGAATTTAATATAAATAAAATAGTTCTCTACGTCAACTATCTTGACCAATCGCATCCAATAGGAAAAATTTCAACTTCCGGGCCTAAATACTGCATGTGTTTTGCGTTTCTCCACGGAACTACCGTTTTCGCCAAAAGTAGCCACCTAATTATTAAGGGTAATCCCTTTTTTCATGAATCGGGTCTCTCCTGCATTCAACCGGAAGGGCCATCGTTTCGTCCCAAGGAGTGCGAATACCACTCACACAGGCAGAAAAAACATATGCACAAACTTCGCGTATTAAATACAATAAAATTAATACCAAACGAAGATCGTCAACATTTATCACATATGAGTCTCGTCTTCTGTCAACACTTACTCTGACGAAAAAATACCCAATCAGGGGACGAAACGTAGTCGTGCATATTCTTAGCGTATTTCTCCTTCTCTCTCTCTCTAATCTTTTCTTTTATCTAGCTTACGTTGCCGTCGTAACCTTCATTAACACCGCAGTGTTGATTTCTCCTCAACGACCTCGTCTGCCAATAAGGATATTTAGTCCCTGGTTTCATCAATAAGTCTCGTGCATGTGTATACTCAGATAACGATGTGCGAAGGACCAGAAATTAATTTATAGGTTGGGTACGGGTTATTTTAATATTTAGATCACTCTTAAGCCCTGCGTTATTTTTCATTTCAAGTATTATTGTCTCTTTTTCGACCAGTGCTTTTTCATTTCCCATGTCTTCCCGCCTCTTAAAATAATTTAGCATCGACTTTATGCAAAAGTCATTTCTCACTTCTTCTCAATCTTTTACAAATTGTCTGCTTGAGCTGTTTATCATTTTCTGTGAAAATCTGCAAGTCGTAGCTCTAAACGGTCAATTTGTATACACTGGGTACGTGTCAGGCCGTCACTCACGTATAGCCTCGTCTGAGATCCCGGAAGGAAGGAAGCTGGATGGAGTTGTCCACTTTCGCCATTGTGAGTGAGATATGGACGGACGCTTTGCTTCGTGCAGACGTGCGCGGCGTTGCCAAACTTCTCCTCACCTTTCCTGGACCTGGACCAGACCGCAGACTCATTCCTCCTTGACATGTGCTTCGCCCCTTATAAGAATATTTAAATCCTCTCTCTTCTATTTACCTATTCTGTTGGGTCTGTTGTCTACTTGACGCTCCAACCTGATCAGCCTCGAAAAGAACCAAACTGAGTTGCTAAAAACATACAATTCCTATTCGCAGAACACCAATACAGTCCATTATTATATGTTATTATCTACTAGGCGCCGCTTTTGGTAGAAATTTTACCTTACCGAAGGGGCATATCCTGATTCCTTCTCAGAACTACCTGCGGCCGTTCAGAGGTAAATAACTAGAAAGACCCGATTTTTTTAACTTCTTAAATAATTGAATTAATAATTAAACTTTTAATTGTAATAAATCACTTATTCGGCTTCCACAGACATACCATAAGGTCTACGAGGATTTCGGAGAAAAGGGTAACTATTTCACCCATCCTTATTTCCTTCACATTATCTGTAACGGGACCTCTTGAAATATCATTTATACTTTATACGCTCGCTAGTCTATTTGTTGTAATTTTTCTGTACATTTCCTCTTTTTCTGGCTTGTCCTATTTACCTGAGCTGAGGAATCACCTACATTTTGTCGTGGAGCATGCGCGTCCGTGACGTGTCTGATACGTCATGGAACAATATGGACGAGAGGGATATTGGTAGAATTCCACCATTATTGACATATTTGTGGTGAAGGCTGTCCGCGTCCATCATGAACGCTTTCGCCTTCCAATGGCCGAGGGAACCGGTTGCTTCCACTCACTTTCACTAAGAGATCTGTTGCCCGTTACTCGATAAAATCCTCTAGCAGATTCGTCTCGCGTCCGACGACACCACGTTTTACAAATCGGCGTTCAAACTCTTTTGTCAGAGGAGGAGAGAAATCCGGCAACGGAACAAATATGGGACGTTGCAGCGTGGATCGGTTCCTTTCACCACTGATCAACAGCTCTCGATCCAACCATCCGGATGTTTATAAGTCTGAACTAAGTTGGTCCACGAATCTCGTCGTTGAGAGCTGCTTTTGACATGACGTCAACATCCGTTTCTCTTCCCACACGTAGTTCTCTATGGTTGTTCACATGCTTCCCAGGGTCATCATTCCGATGACACTGCAAAGTCTTCTAGGGCAGATACGAGCTTGGGTTCCCCTGGTCCTTATCGCTCTGACGTGATACGAAGCTCTGTCTCGTCGTGACGTCAACTTCCGTTTGATTACACACACACCCTGTGGTCCTTAGATAATCAGGGGCGTTTTATCCAACCAACCTGGCTGCTTATATTCCTCCCTTATTCATCATCCAGACTTCCAAAGGCGTTCTTGAACCAACTCGGTCCCTGGTGCTCATCGCTATAAAGATCAAATTTAACTCTGGAACGCAAAGTATGATCTTCCATATGGTTTCAGCGTCGGGAAACAGCCGTAGAAAACTCCATGTGTGTGTTTGTATGTAAAGAAAAGTGTATATTGATGTCATCCGTCATAGTTGAGAGGACCAGGGACCTACTTTGAGCTGTTAACAGGGTTCAGAAACCATCTGGCGTGTCTTGTATCCGTTCCTGGATCATCATCATTCAGACGTCAATGGTAAGCTCTTCTAGGTCTCAAGGTTCTCGGCGCAGTGACGTAAAACGACGATCTGCCTGTTGATGATGTCAGTGACCGCTTTTATTTCCACACACACACGGGTGTACTTGTCCACCTGGAAGCTCACATCAATCCGGTTCACACTCCTCAAATACCTCCACGGCTCGATTTGCTTCATGGTTCTCACTGTGGTTTTCTTCTTCTTTTTATTACGGTAACTTATATCCGAGGATATTACAGTTGTTTTTACATGGTATATAGAATTTAACACGACTAAATGATTTAATTAAATGTCCAGTGACAAACTATTTCATAGGGAGATAAATCACTGAGCAGTGAATTTTGTTATTACGGTAATTAATATTCGTTTAGCTTACTATTGGCGGTGAATATCAGAATTTAGGGTAGTAGGGGCACCAGATAACAGAGAATTAGAGGAGTGAATGAGAGTGGAAGGATGTAATCGATTGTTAGTTTTCATTTGAGTCTGCGGTTGAGTGGAGGAGGAGTGGAGAGGGCTATGGCCAATGTCATTGGAGTGATTAATGGAGTTTTTCATTAAGGAGGATATGCATGATTTTATTGTGGTGTAGATTAGTGGAATTTGGATGTCATTGTGAATTACCGAGTTTCGAAGGTACAATGGGGAGTTCGAAATGATTCTAAGGATTCTGTTTTATTTGAATTGAAGTTGGCAGTTGATCCAAATGGAACTATTGCAGATTTGGAAGGGTTTATGCTGACCCTCCACCTTTTTGCCCAGATTTACCGAATCTCACCGTGGTGAGACGTCAATTTCCGTTTCCCTTCCAGACCCACGCAGTTGACCGTGGCTGTTTCGAGTCTCAGGGACCATCTGTCATCTCATTTCTTACCCCGCTGCTTCCCATTCGGAGGATTGATTTTAAAATTTTGACAGGTGTCGTGAAATTTGGTTCCATTTGATGTCCAATACTGCGAAGAAAGAAAACAATCCAAATTTTCAGTAAATCCTGATGAAACACGAGAACTGGGGAGTCAAAAAAGTAGCACGAGTGAAATTTAATTATTTACGGTTTGTTATCGGACTCGTCTGATCATTCAGGATCCACCATCGGATTATTTCTCTACCTCTGAAGCTCCCTTTAAAACGCTTGATTCTGAGGTTGCCGCTACACTTGACACCTCTTGAGGAGTTTAAAAATGGTGCCTTCTCCTTCTCTGTCCTTTCGGAACGAATGGCAAGTGTGACAGTTTGCCGGGTGAAAGTGTAGCCAACTCTTATAGTCTCTCACGCCTCGCAACACTCACTTTACACTCCCACAATCAGAGACAGTTGTGTACCAAACAGGGAAGGGGAAACATATTTTTATTCTTATAAAAAAATTTAAACTCTACGATTATCAGTTAGTACAATAATTGTACATACCCTCATATTTTTAACATTAAATAATGGAAGAAACCAAATTTATTTTATATTGTTATAATTTTAAACAAATTTCATAGAAAAATTTGTAATGTTTAAAAAAATTGTATTTGAATTTTGTTGATGACTATGGTAATGCCGAAATCTCCTGCTGAATAAATTTGAAATCAAAATTATGGTTTAGGTTATTATTCTGACTGATGATCATAGGACAAAATTATTATCATACTAAGTAAAAATCAGTCTTTTATGAAAATTTCAATACATTCCTTGAAAACATTATTCTACGATTTGAATAAGGGTTTTCTGGGTCGTTGGATGAAGTTATGTCTTATTACGTTATATGGATGCGCGTTTTCTAACTTTTCCATGTGGTTACCCCTGTCACCCCTGTCATACATGAAATATAATACATGAAAGAAATACAAACAGTCTTCATTAAGAATAATAATGAAATTTATGTTTATTTTACAATTTCAACGAGCCATTTACAAATAACGATCTAGTAATATTTAGGATGAAGGTAGGTATTATTCGTAAATGAAAACAAAATGACTTGGTATTACATCAGTCTCGATTTTAATAAAAATATTTATATTTGGTTAATTCTGATTACAAAATTTATGTAAAACAATGCAAAACAATGCCAACACATTCAGTAAATTTCTTTGTATTAAATGACCTGATGTACAAAAATTATGTAGAAAAAATATAATTGATTAATTCGAATAAATGAATAATTTGTCAATTAAGTTTAAATAATTAAGCAGTTCAGACAATTTGTCAGAAAATAATTTGATCCTTATTTTATTTCTTTGATAAATAAATTTATTTATTACATGTACGAAGATTTAAAATTTACCTGATTATTGTAATTTGTACTATTGTTTGTATTTATGATAATTATGGCAGTTTAACTGACGGATGCGACCAACATAATAAAAATAATTCTTAATAAATCTGGTTTACTGTCAAAAGGTTTTTCTTATTTGATTATCAACAATCAAAAATAAACATTCAAGCCTTATGAAATCCATAAATATAGACGAAACGTCGTGGATGTATTAAGTAGACTAATTGGCCGTATTATTTATTAATAATTTTTCTTTTTATTCAAATTGAGGCAAAACCAGTTTTTTTTAAGTTTTGTACATCTAAATTACAATCAGTCGTCATTTAATACAAAGAAAATCTTGAAGATGTTGGTATTGTTTTGCATTCGGAACTTAGGTTCAGTTTTCACTTGAAGCGCGTCTAAGTCTTAATCCATGTTGAGAATGTTTCTGGCCAAAATGGTAACGAGGTGATAATTCCCCTTTTAACGTGCCAGAGAAATTCTACTTTGATCTACACAATCATCTGAGTCCTCGTCTTCATTAGAAAATGGTCTTAATGACCAAGATATTACCACGTTGCACTCATCACTTATTTTATTTAATTAATTATTATAAAATTTATTTTCTATTTCTAGCCCCTTCAGAATAACCAGAGGAGGTAATTACATCTAATAGAACGTGCTGTGGATATTACATTTGGTTCTTGTGATGTAATGAGTACTTTCTTTCATAATTTCATAATCCTTTAAAGAATATTAGGAGTAAATGTTGAAAATTTTCTCTAGTGTTTAATATGTTTGGGGAAGCTTCCCTTATACAATTAAACAGTGCTGAGTGCTCCTTCCATTCTGTATGAATGATTGTAGGATATTTGTGGAATACTCCAGCCTGGGGGAGCGTTGAGCGGCGAGCGGTGTACAGCTTGAGCGACGACGCTCCAACAGTATGCGTTGGACCTCTGGCTTGGCCGGTAGAATTTCGTGCAGAGAAAAACCCGACAGACAAGTCCATCCGTCTGTATCCACAACACCTTCATGTTCACTCCTCCCTTTCTCCGTCCCTTTCTCTTCACGACTATTCCGACCCACCCGGGGTCTGTGTAATTTAGTTCCCATTACGAGAGCTCGCCTTGTTCCTCCTCACGGATCATCATCCACAACAACGTCCCCCTCATTATGGCTGTCCAACGACGGAGGAAAACATCCGTCCACAGTCTTCTGCGGTTGCTGCCGTACATATAAAATATACCTTGTTACGTTGTAGCTGGAGTACATATTTAAAAATAGGATGTTTGAGGAAATATTGCCTCTGAAATAAGCATTTGTAAATAAGAGAGAATATGTTGGGATTGCAGAAAAGAAACTTGACACCAGCTTAAACGTAAAGTATGTTTATTATTATTCGTAATATAATCTTCACTTCACCAAATTTGGGAGATAACACTCCGATTTGGTCAGGTCTTTTTTTTAGTTACCTGTATTCTAACTGAATTTTTCGACCACGTGTAGTGCAGCCTCCCTTCAAGTGGGAACCAAACCAAGTGCCTTTTAAGTTTAATATCACCACGACTATAACCGGAACGGAAAAAATTATAAATGAGAACCGCGTTCACCGATGTTGATGCTGGGCTTAGAGCGTAACACGGAAACGTAACGCTGAATCTGTTTACGGAGTACGGCGAATCTCTTCGTCCAGATGTTAAGCAAATTCCATCGGTGGACTTTACTTTCACACGTCGACGTTACGCAACAACAAGGCTTCTCTCTCTCTCCCTCCCTTTCTATGATTACAAGGTCCCGGTACCCGGAGGGCGCCAATCATCCTCATGCAAAATAAAAACCATCTGCCAAAACTTGTAACACCGTAATCTTCCCCCACCCACCAAAGTTTCCCAACGTAACTAACTGTGAAGAAACTCTTCTTCGAGTGTTGCCACATAACGCTTGTTTTTGGACCAGGAAAACCAAATAACAATTTTCGTTTACAACGTCACCTGATCCAGGAGAACGAGTTGACATTTGTGACTACTCGTGTCGTCTACCGTCACGTAGACCATGTTTGATTTCTCCTGTCAGTTTCTCTTCCTTTTATTAGAATATGTAACCATCAAACTCTAGAAATTGTTTCCGTTTCAGGTTTGAAAGCAATGGAGGAATGGTTAAATGCAGTGGCATAGACTTCCTTTGCTTCTTCTTCTTCTTCACTGTATTTTCCAAATGACTAATGAGATTCAAGATTTTTTAAATGGCTATTATCTTCAGAAAAGTTACTTTTACAATTTATTTATGAGAAAATTAAGGAGGGCTGTGATAAATTGAAATATATTACATATTTGCCATTGGTGCGGTTCAGAAACGTGCTGCAAAAATTGTATCAAACGGGAATGAACGCGAATATTAAAAAAGTGGAAAATTTCTGCTGGGACACGCTTGAGAAGAGGAGGGAGGAAGCTCGCGTTTGAAGACGTACAATGAGCAAAAGCCACAATCCTTAGATGAGGTTTGACAATATTTTAAGGGAGTTAAGCAGCTGATTTGCTTTTATATCGCCTCGAATTCCTATACCCCTCTTCTGTTTCACCTATGTTTGGGAGATGAAAGAGATAAATCGAATTATATTGTCTTTCTCTGCTTTTGAACCGTGAACTGAATATTTCATTAATTTTTAGTGATATCTACATTGATCATCTCCGAAGGATTCAGTAATTTGTATATAAGGTCCCAGAATAGAACCTTGCGGCACTTCGTTTCTTCATTTGGTCCGAATTCCATATTCCTTTGATCAGGTTTGACCATTTTATTTTGGAGAATACTGATTGAAGCAACTGTTTGCTTGTTATTGTTTTGCCTTAATTTCTTCCCTCCTCTTCCTGTCGTAAGAATGTGAAAACTTCTGCTTCTCCGAAGCAAGTTGATATATTATAAACATTTAATGGTCCAGAACAGAATCTTGTGGCACCCCGTTCACTCCTTTAGTCGGTTGTTCCATAACCATGTTATTTACAATTTTCGCCTTGACTTTTTGCCTCCCCTTACTTTTTTCGTCTAATTTTAATCATGTGGAAACTTCTAGTGTCTGCAAGCAACTTCTTTTTTTCCTTCAAGCTTCTTTTTATTCGCTACCACGAGAACTAATTCCTATTAGATTAATGCTCCGTTGGTGCAAATAAAAATAAACAGTTAATATACTGGAAGAGAAGAGGAGAAGGAGGGGATCACTCTTGTAAAGTATCAAGATTCGTTCCGGGTGAGGATCTTTTTTTTATGCGTTCTCGGAAATGACCGGCAACATTTCTTTTCTCTGCCAGATTCTGCGCTTGTTTATCGCAGATTCTTAACCAGTGTTTGCACAACCAAATAGGTTTTTCTTACGCCAAATTGTGTACGTGTTGCCTTCCGCCAGCGAGGAATGGTTATGGATGTGTCAGCGGTAGGAGGAGGAGTGTCGGTGTCAGGAAATAACTTTCTTGCCTCAGCTCTGGAGGAATTTCTTGCCTTGCCTTGTGGTTTTCCTCACCGTCACTAGAAAAGGTACGGAGATAAGCGAACAAAACAACACTTCCACGAAGACGTCTCAGTCCTTGAGAACATGGAAACGGAACTGGCGCGTTCTGACCACAGCAAACACTCCTGATTTGGCGCTTGACGTCGCATCCTCAGGACGGACGGAACTGTGTACATCCTTCAGGGAATTCCTACAAACAGTTCGCTCGCTGCTCTTCAAATCACACTTGTCGCTGTGTGGTTGGATCTTTACATAGCGAGGTTGGTCATCCACCAACGTTATTTGCACCAGTTTTCCGAGACGTTCCCCGCATTAACGGGAAGCTCCGCTCCTTGGTTCTGTATTGTGTCAGGTGGGAACCCGTTGTCCCCTTCAGCAGCCATTGTTACGCTGACCCGTTACCTTTCCTCCTGAATTACCCTCGCCCTCACAGACTCACGGTGATTCCTCTAACACCTCCATGTTTAATTCGCTGACGGTCACCATTCGTGTATTCCCCAAGCAACCTCTTACGTAATTTCCTTTAGCGATCAAAAACGACTACCAGGCTGACAATTTTCTTCAATGGTTTCTGGAACATTCTAGAAATTTATATAGTAAATCAATGACTCTTTTTAATAATAATTAAATGGAATAAATTGCAGCATAGTTTTGTGACTTTCAAATTAACAATAAACAAAAAGGCGGTCAATAAGTCAGCATATAAATTCATCACAATTTATTAAAAAGCGACGTTTCGTCTCCATTTTATGACTTCCTTGGGCGTACTACAAACATAATTTTACAAGAAATTAAATATGGGTTAATATGTATATAAAAAACGTGGCTTTTGAATAAATAGTGATAATTTTATATAGTGACTTTTTATTTATTGTAAATGGAATAAATTTGGGATCACCGAACTCCTGTGGTGTAGTGGTCCGCGTTGCTGCCTCGAATCACAGAGGGTTCGAATCCTGGCGTGGGAATGGATGTTGTGTGTGAATTTTCACACTGTGAAAACTACAGACAACGAGTTCCC
This sequence comes from Eucriotettix oculatus, assembly GCA_034510155.1. Lineage (NCBI taxonomy): Eukaryota > Metazoa > Arthropoda > Insecta > Orthoptera > Tetrigidae > Eucriotettix > Eucriotettix oculatus. Next base: position 21,079,476 of record CM067381.1, on the reverse strand, counting down.
TCCTACAGTAGTCGCTAATATCCATAGTGGCTGATGTGACTTTAAATAAAACGACGATAAAAAAATTACGATCAAATTAAAAAGCTCTTATTAAATCGAACCGCCGTTTCGTCACCATATTTGGGACTTCCCTAGTATTTAATTATACTTTTGAAGCTTGCATTTTGTCTGTTCAATATAATAGGCTCTACATTATAAACTCTTCTGTTTTATATACGTCAATAACTTTATCGAAATTATGATAAATTAAGTATTTGTTTCCAAAGTTTCACAAGTCGCGCTGAGGGGACGAGTAATGAGGAATAGGTTTGGGAATGACAAATCGACGTTGAATGTTCTGGGATGGATGAAAGAAAGAAAGCTGAGAGAGGGGGAAGGAGAGAGAGAGAAAATGGCCGCCACGCTCTGCTTGTGTCCGAGCAAGAACTGCAAGCGAAGTGAATGCAGAATAGAATAGATCTGCCTCACAATCAGCATTCCTCACTCAAGGACCACGCACCTGCTTGCTGACTGCGTCCAGGCCTGCCATCTGCTCAGCAAAACCCCCGGCAAGAACACGGCCGGCCTCGGATAAGGGAAAATGGACGTTTTCACGGTGGTTTAATTTTCCAGATAAACAACTTGGCGACGGGATGGCTTCGTGTCGCCTCAAATGCGAAATTTAATGTTTCCTTCCCTTCCCAATTTAAGAGGTCAAAATTAAAAAACGATTGAGTTCACAAGTTAAGTATTCCTGTAAGACTCAGGTTGTGAGATGAAACATAAGGAAACAGACTCTTGTAGAGAAAATCTCCACATACCGGTATAATCGAATTGTAAGGATATTGTTAATTGGACCGTTTTTTAATTGTGTGAATAAGGAATTGATGGTTTGTGTCTCATAATTATAACCACGATCATCTGATTGGGAAGGGTGTAATCGCTTAGCATTATTACGTCTGTTCCTAAATTTTGTCTTGTGATAAACTCGAAAATTTGATCGGATAACAATAAAGTGTAATCTTGTCTAAACGTGACCCGTTTGGATTTTATAAATAGTATAAATATTCTTTTTTGATGATTGGTCAACGTGTCTATCAATGTCTTCTATCTTTCAACTTTATCTCTTTCTTTCTCTACAAACCTTTCTTAGTTAACTATCAATTTCTCCTCTCTCTCTCTCTTTCTCTGATCGAGCTTTCACCGCATTGGATTTGGATCGACTGTCTCAGCACTGCACATGATTCTCAAGGGGTAAGAGAGGCGACTACAGGGCCACAAGGGCGCCTGTAAAGCCCAAGACAAGTTCGCGACCCTCCATCGTGGATGACTCTTGAGGAGCCTGTTGCGTGCGTCACCAGAAGCTGTTTATGGAGGTGGTCACGTAACTGCAAGCTCCTATAAAGGCGACGGAGCTTCCTTCTGCGTGACGTGACCGGAAGTTTGTCTGCGTCTTTTGCGGGCTTCGGACCTCAACTTGGCCCGAGGATGATGGCACGCGTCCCATGACTGAATGACTCACACAACAGGTGTGAGAAAACACGCCGGGCTCTAAGGGGATTATTACTCTTTCAGCAGACGATAATGACTTCCATATCAAGCTCCTCCATCAGATACGGAATTTGATCGCTTCGGTTGTTGGGAAACTACAGACTCTCTAGTGATTTCCTTGTCCATCAGGGATATTTATTGCACCTGGAAGCGCAGTCGAGGAGAGGAAATATTTTTTGGGAGTGGATCTGTGACACCAAATGTCAACTGTCGGCTGCGGTCTTGCTGTAGCACAAACTCTGTCGGAACTGAGACGGGGCCATGTAGGCGAAACAGCGAGGAATTTGTGATGGGATGAATAAATAAAGAAAGCCACGACAAAAATGACTTTACCATTGTTTCATCGCCTTAACTCTTGACGCAGATGCTAATTTTGCCCCTTTTTTTGTCTATTGACGTCCGTATGTCCGATCTGTCTATTTAACTTAAAACCTCTTGGAGTGCTGAATCGCCTCCACAAACTTGACGACGATTGTCAATTAGCTACGGTTCCCGTGTGCCCGTCACGTAGGTCGATGACGTCATCCCACAGCCAGGGTAATAGCACAGGCGGGCATTATCAGATTAAAATAAAGAAGTTACAGGAAAAGTAGGTGTGGCGCTGGTGACTACATATTATGAACACATTGCCCTATGCGGATTGGTACAGAGGGAGTTTCTGATCCCCCTTCCACTGAAACAGGAGACGCAGCTGTGACGTCATCACAGAATACGTTCCCACGTGACTCAGCTACGATAAGAGACCGAGTTGCTTCAGGAACCGGACACGATAAATAATCTTATTCTGTATTTCATATATTATTATATTAATGCATAATAACAGAAGTAAGTTGCAAATTTTTTAATTTTGTTTCAGTTAGTTTATTTTATATTTTTTCTAATATTTTACATTTGCCAATTTAAAACAAAATTAAACTGGAAATTGATATTTATCTGACGTTACAAAATAATTTAGCCAATAAAGTCTAATAATTTGAATTTAACGCAAATTAAAACATACAGTTACAGCTCTTGATAATACAAAAACTAAACGATGTGCTGCGTTTCGACCAGAACAAATTTAACAAAAATAAAGAAGAAAGAGAGAAAAACCTAAATTTATTGGAATACAATAAAAACTCTTCTTAACTTTCCTAGAGCCAAACGTCCGATTCCAAGAGGTTCCGAAATTATTAATTAGTTTGCTATTATTTTTAAATATTTATTGTAGCCATAATTACAAATAAACGTTAGAGAAAATTGACGTAGCTCTGACGTCAAAAAGAAAAAGTTTTCTTTTAATAAAATTACGATAAAATGGTCTAGAAGAGTAAGCACGGGGATTTCATGACAGTGCCGTAGCTCTGATGTCATGAGAGACTTTTTTACTAAATAAAATTGTTTAGAAGATTAAGCCTGGGGATTTGTAAGGCAATATCTCTGATGTCATCAACTTAAACGATTTAAAAGTTTCGAAAAGTAAGCACAATCAGGAAGTTTATCTCAAATAATATTTTATGGTCTAATAGAATGATAACGGCCATTCCAAAGCTGTTACGTAGCTGTGACGTCATCAGAGAATAGTTATTTATAAATATTAATAAATTATGACCCATCAGAGAGTTTATTTCTTAGAATTTAATTACTTACAACGTTTATTTTCATGCCATCTTCATGTTTTATTCCTATATAGGAAATATTTACAACGAATTAATAACCCAGAAAATGGCAAAATTAAACAAAACTATAAATTTAAGCGGGAAAAGTCATAAATTGTTTCATTAACTTATAACAGACGTTAAATTTACATTTATCATAGTTTAGAAGATTGAGGACTGAGATCCTAAGGGCAGTGACGTAGCTCAGGCGTCATCGGGGAAGATGGTTTTATCCCATATTTAGGGACACGGGGACGGTAATTTCAGCCAAACCTTAAAAAAATTATAATATTTTCATATTAATATGTCTATAAATTCAGTAAACTGAGAAAAGAAGCTGCCAAACAAAAATAAGGTGTAACGTATGATGCAGGACAATTTTAATTAACATGTTTGATTCTAAATTAATAAATTATTACTTTATTTCAGAAAAATGTTTTACTCAGCTTCATGATTTCTCGTACCAAAAACCTTCTCTGCGTCACAAATATTAAGATATTGTCCTGATTATTTTTGTAAATAATCTACATGCTAATACCTTCAAACACAAGTATTAATTTTGTAATTGTTCAAGTAGTTTAGGCGAAACAAAATTTTAAAATGCTGAAAAGTGCCAATATTTAAGTAACGTGTGAAGCTCGTAATAAAAATTTATTTTCTCTCCACAGTTTCATTCAATTTCAAAAATAATACTGATAATTGATAAAAATTGTCACCCCTACGTAACGCAAGGAACATTTTCAAAACTGACAAATTTAGAAAATATCTCAACAGTTAAAAAGTTAACAAAAACAAAATATTGTACATTTCTACACATTTCTAACACACAGTTAAAATTTCAGCTCGGAAGCAATTCATTTACAATAATTTCAAATTTGAGTCCTCGTGACCCTTAAGAAAAGTCAGGTTGAGCTAACACGAGTAACCCTGCGCAATGCCATACCTCTGACGTAATCAGAAGAGGTATCTATTATCACTGATATAATTTAAAAAATAGATCAGTGGAGTAATCCCTGAGCAGTGACGTCATCAAAGAAGACGATTTGTTTAACTTTTAATATAATTTAAACTTTTCAAGTCCGGAAGAGTTGACACGTGTAACCCTGCGCAGTGAGGTAACTCTGACGTCACCAAAGAATAAGGAGTTTTTTTAAAAAATGTTGTGGAAGAGTAAACGTAGCTGTGACGTCATGAAATAAGTCTGTTTCCGTTAGGTGGTAATATAATTAAAACATGTCAAGTACTGCGAGGGCGGGGATCGTCAGAGCTCTGACGTCACCATAGGACGAAGAAGAGTAATGAAGTGACCGGAGAGGCCGGTTAAACGAGTCACTTTAAATGGAAGTCGCAAGTGTCTTTCATTTTGGATGGTAGACGGAGGAGCATCACGGCTGGCCCTGGGTAAAGTGTCGAGGTTTCCGCGTTCCTGTTGCGAGGGTTAACAGCCTCTGCTAAACTATTCAGCGTGGCCCATCCATTGAGGCAGGCAGCAGCCAGCCAGCCATCATTACGTGGTGGTGATGGTATTTCCTGGCAGGGTCTTCCCCTGCTTCCCGTATCGGATATCGACGTATCTCTTTACTTGTTGCCTGCGTTCTCTCTCCTTCACTTTACAGTCTACTTGCTTCCTGAGACTACGTGAGTCGCGTTCCACAACGGCGATCGATTTCGTATCCAATCGAATTTCTCACGATCTCTCTCTCTCTCCCCCCTCCCCCTCACCGTCGTTCCTAACAAGCACTACAGTCCGGGCTTCACTTCCACTCAAATTCAACAGGCTCAAGTTAAGACTTATTACTATACCGTATTCTATTCAAGAATAGAAATGAACAGGGAAGGTTATGAAGGCTTTGGGGTGGGGGGAGGTCAGAGATTTGAATAGGTTTATTCCTTTTCCCATAATCTGCTTCTACCACTTTAATTTTATTTCTTCCCGCCTTTTCGTGGCTGTTCCCCCTGTTAGATAATGGATCAATACGTTTTATTTTTACGTGTGTGAAATGAAAAATAGAACGCAGTTTCACACAGTTCATTTAAACCACTTTTAAAAATTTTAATTACTAGCTGGTTGCCCGGCGCTGCCAGAGAATTCATTTACATCAGCCCGCTACAGTATATATATATATATATATATATATATATTTGATGAATGGTTTAGGGAAACCTTAGAACACTTTATAAGTCACTGTGAGTTTGTGCAATGCCGAGTATAGCAGTGAGAAGCAGGTTGCCTTACATTGCCACCCCTCAGCAAACTCATCTCCCGTCATTCAGAATAGTATCCAACAGCCCGAACTAACTGATACAGGTTTTCTGGGGGTTTCTTTTAGGTGAAACACCGGGTAGAATCCTTAAACTATAGGCGGGAGGCCTTAGTCATCCCTTAGGTACCTTGCTATGACTTCCACATCTCCCCTTTTTAATTCTCTTCCTATGCTATTAAAGGGGAGTTGTCTGTTTCACGATTATCCTCATGTAGTCTGTGCTCCCCCCCCTAAAGCCTTAGCCATGCATCTTCTTTCTTCTATTTTCCTCCATTTAAAATAGGTTTAGAATCTATTGAAGTAGAACTGCTAGGTTCAAAGAATTAGTAGTTCTTACGCAGACGGGTCAAGGTTCTTTTCCTCGTTCACTCTGCAAGTATAAATTAAAATTTTATATTTGATTCAGTATACAACAATGGTTAACATTCTGGACCTTTGGAAGAGAAATAGATAAATGCCACAGGGTTAGAGTGTTTGGGGGAGTTCTTCCCTGTCCTTTTTTCTTCTACCCTCTCATAAATTTTTTACTACATAAAGTGGGAACTCCTGATAAGTGTTCCAGTCACTAGTCATTGCAACTCCCTCCCCGTAATATGTAAGAATGTGAATGTAAATGACTTCGTCCGCATCTCACACGCATGCGCCGAGCAAAGCGTCTTATTAAAGAGAAAATACGTGAGGGAAAGCGAGTCTCGCTCCCTCCATCCATGAGACGAATCCCTCTGCACCGGACCGGACCAATCGTTTCCACGTGAGAGTCCGAAGTCTCTGGCTGCGTCATCGTGACGTCACACCCCGCAATTAGAATCAACAACCTCCGTCATCCAAGGCCGCTGGAAAAGCAAAATTCTGTGATAACGACGGACGGAACACCCCTGCGAACGGGGGAGGTAGTGAGGGGGGGACGTACCGTATTAAGCCGCACCTGAATTTTGAAATATTATTTGCAGGAATTTTTCTTTTCTGTATTTCGCCTCAAACGAGCAGCATCAATATATTCTAACATCCAAACAACATTTTTCTGACACTAAGTAAATTAATGAATAATAATAATAGGGCCAAATATGTCAGCAAACAAATTTAATTAATATAAATACAATGGAAAAAAATTAGTGAAACATAAACTATAATTTAAAAGCAACTACATGTTTCGGTCCTGAAGATATTCAATATCTTTGAAATGTTATAATTTCGTGCATTGCAATTCAGTTCAACCTGAAGAGAGTCCACACCAGGACCGAAACATGTAGCTGGTTTTAAATTATAGTTTATGTTTGACTAATTTTTGTCTTTTTTGGAATTATTTAAACTTATATTAAACTTACAGACATTAATAACTATAATTATACTGTTGATGATTTTAATACAGTCTAAAGTAAACGAATCCATCTTCTTCTTACAGACTGTTATAAAACGAAAATCAGCCGCCTTGGAGGGATAAACTCTCCCCGAAATCCTCACAGGTAAGGACATTTATCATATTATATTACAATAATATGAACAAATCAATGGCCATGAGTCAGGAAACTGTTTATTACCTATCAAAGGTTCAAGATTTTCCCGGTGTATATTCGGGGTAAACTGTTCTTGGGTTTCCACCCGGCTTAAATTGAAGCTTAAGCCATGGCGTTTCGATGACGTACTCTGCCATCTTTCTCAAGTGAAAGTTGGCTAAAGCTTCATTCAGGTGGAAACCTGTTTATCCATAATAATATCCTATTCAGGACGTTTCAAACTCCTCTGGGAACATCTTCAGGTCTAACCATTTTGTCTACAATTTAAAGAGCGTATAGTATCTGTAATTTTAATAAAAAATTTCGATCACTCTCAGACTTTATTTTTAATAATTTCCAAAGAGGGAAAAAATGTTTCGGTACTTATTTGCATATTTGTCAAGTTATTATCCTAATTATCAATCATCAAGTGTCAATTTTAAATACACTATATTTTTAAAATATTGTATAATTTGTCGTTTGGTTTATAAACCACGAATATGGGTAAGGATTCGAAACTGGGATCTCTGGGTTGTGATGCAGCAACACTAGGTCGCCAGTTAAAATTAATTATAGACCATTAAAGTTAATAGATTATCAGTACTCACGTACTTTTCTTAAAATAATTTTAGAAGATGAGAATGGGAAAGTGTCGACCGGAGCCGGAAATCGAATCTTAGACCTCCCGCTTACCGGGTGGGTTATTTAATCAACAAATTCAATACCACATTCCCCCACTTCTACATATCGTTTCATGGCCTCTGACTGAGCTTCAGCTGAAACGACTCTTCTCTCTCGTGATATTTTACTGGACGATGGAATTATAATGATAACGATGATAATATGTAAAACCCAGTAGCGTGGGGAGAGGATGGGGTAGATGAGATCAGTCACTTCCTCCCCTACCCAAACTGAATGATGGCATTTATCTACTCAGGAATTGCACCGATACCTTAAGAGAATGTAAAAATACATAAATACATTAAGAGAGTCCATCTAGGAAATCAATCCTCCATTTATTAGTAACGTTATTTACAGGAGAGTTTCTCCCAAGGTTACTTTGCTTATGAGCTTGTTCCTTTCGGGTTTATACGAGCGCGTTTTATCGCCGCGGCCAGAAAGGCCAAGGGACCAAATACCAACAACACAATTCTCACCCAACACGATGGGGAAGGAATAATAATCTATGGAAAAAAATTCCTCCTATGCACAGAGTCCGCCCAGTCCGAAAAAACAACGTGTTTATTTTTCAATTTTCAGCAAATAAAATTATAAACAACGTATACATTTAACTAAAGTTGGGGGACGAAATGATTCAAATAAATTAATATATATATATATATATATATATATATATATATATATATATATATATATATAACCTACCGTGACGTCATCACGAAAGAAGTTGTGATGAGAATAATTGGACGCTGTGAACGGACGGAAGTAAGTCTCGTACTTGCAAGAGACAAGTTAGTCCTTTTTTCCGTACTGGGCAGTGGAGAGTGAATCGGCTTTTTCCCAGTGTGCGAGAGGGAAAGAATGAATGGAGGCGGTAGCTACATTGTTGCGAGTTGCAATAAAGGCTGCCTCTGTGAGTGGGTTCCTGGGATAGGCGAGCGTCGCCCACACAGCACAGCTCATATCCTCGACGTCATCCGAAATGCCTGTCAACCTTCTTTTATAATAAATAAAAAGACGGTCAGTAAGTCACCATATATATTTATTGCTATTTAATTAAGATGACAGTCCGCGGTCAACCTCAATGAGCTGCAGAGCCTAGGAAGAAGAAGTAAAATAAAAAATACAAGCATTCTTCGCCAATGATGAACGCACTTCGGCACGGTTGCATTTCCTGGACTCGTTGCAACATGCTGCTGCTCGTCTCTCTGTGTATGTGTCTTTGAAGGACGTGGTTTACGTCATCTAGCCACTGCAACCTCTGCCCCTTCTTCTTCTTCTTCTTTTGTTCTGCCCCAAGTGCATTGCATGTGGGAAGAGCTGCTTTTGTCCTCGCCAAGGTAATGTTCATAAATCAGATGTAGACGGTCCTCTGGTGGACAACTCTCAATTCCGGTGACAGCAGCTGAAGTTGACTCAAGACGGTCATCGAATCATTCGTGACTAATGTGTCAGAAGTGTGGGGACTGGTGCGATGTTGGTGGTTCCGGGCGTAGTGTTGGCTTTTGCTGGTACTGCTTCTGGGGTCTCCTGGGTCGTACTGGCTCTAGCACTTCTAGTTATCCGATGATGAAACCGCCTGGCCGTAATCATCTGACAGCTTCTGGATGTGGTCCTAGCTTGAAAGCCCGTTCTTGTTTTCCGGAATGAGTAGACTAGCTTCAAGGGTCATTTAACGGTAAGTGCAACTCCTCCCTGCGGGACGACTCTGAACCGAAAGGAGCAATGTGCGCGGCCGGGGTGCGTCGGCCTCCGATCTATCCTTCCGAGGACCGTAAGCCCACCTGCTGGTGGCATGTCCGCGTGCCAGGCCAACGCACATTGGAGTTGTACTCGAGGGGGTAGTGGTTTCGCGGGCACAAAATTTTCTTCAGTTTTTCCCAGGAGGCAGGACCCCTATCCGCTCGGGATTTTAGGAAACCAGATATTCCCCGTTGCCTCCTTGGAGGCATCGAAAAAAGACCAGGTGGGAGCCTAACAACAATCAATCTATCAACTCTCAATTCCGTCAACCTTCGTGACAGCGTTCGGTCACCCCTTCATTCACAGACGAGACAAGTTGCGAGCCGGGCTCGGAAACGTGAGTGATTCTCATCATGGCGTAGAGGAGAGGATGCCGACACCGGCAACGAAGACTTCCCAGCGTTGGACGGTTCAGCGGCACTTGCTGCTGCGGAAGGAGGAAGCTGGTTGAGTGAGTGGATCTCCAACGTTGTACAGAATCTGGCGCACGCGCATAAAACTGAATGGCATTCAAAATACCTTGAAGGCCCGTCATCATCACTATAAATGGAGACACACCGTCGTTGGTGATCATGCCCCTCGTTTCAGTAGAAAGCAATGCAGCCAGGCTGGTGAGCCTTCGACGCGTTGGAATGGAGAATGTAAGTCAAGGGAATGGAGACGACTGCCATTCAAGGCACCCTTAGAGAAGAAGTTGGTAACCGTCCTCGCAGAGTAGTGTCACGAGGTTTAGAAGAGGCACCTGCTGATGGCTGGCTGTAGAAAGCTGCTGCTGCGGCCTTCAGGCGTCCTCAGCGAGTTCCGGAACGCGTCAGTGAAAGTCGCGCAAAACCGGTCAGCAAAGGCGAAGATCTGCTCGGCTCGTTCCACAAACACTTCACGATCCTCGGCCGTACTAGTAAACAGAAGCAACGAGCTGGCGTAGCTCAGCGGTTAGGGCTCCTGCTGGCTCCGTACACAGTTTATAAATTTTCGAATAATATGTTTTCTGCAGTAAGATTGCCGTTTTGGGTCTCTCATCCTCCTCTTCTATTTCGGTTGACGTCACGGCGTAGCGGAAAATTGGATTTGTGTTTTCCATACTTTGCTTTAGTGCGCCACTGCAGAGTTCCTCGTTTCTCCTCCGGAAATCGCATTCCAGAGTAGAAAGTTTTGCCCTCGGGAGGAAAAAGAGAAGATAGAAATAGCTTATGGGCGAAAACAGCGGGGGAATCTTGAGTCTCCATCTTCAATAACAAATCCCTCTGACTTCTATTACACCCCCCGAGGTCCCTAGTCAACTCTTGGTTGCCTTCCTATGCTGTTAAAGGTGATTTTCCAGTATCTGGACCACCCTCATGTAGCCTGTCTGCTTATGTGTGCCTATTATTTCTCTATGTTTCTTCTCCTAAGTGAGTATATTATCTCTCTGTCTCCCTCTACATAAGCGTGTCTTTCAGTCTATTACCTCTCTGTTTATTCTGCCACTCTCTTTATGTGTGTTTATTGACTGTCTCTTACTTCTATTTGAGCCTGGGTTTGTCTGCGTATTCTGTCTGTGCCTCTGTCTCTTTCTCCTTAACTCTCTCACGGTTTATTCCCTCTCTGTCTCCCTCTCACACTGTCTTCTTCTGTGTGTCAGTCTGTTTATTCTCTCCCTTTGCGTATTGTCTGTTTCTCTCTCTTCCCCTTCCCTCTCGGGCATATTTCTCCACGCCACTGTTTATTCTATCTCTGCCTCCTATTTCTCTCTCTCTCTCTCTCTCTCTCTCTCTCGCACACACACACACACACACACAGAAACTGAGGGGTTCTTTATCATTCAAATCCTTTGCACACGAGTTTAAAATTTTCTTTAATTGTCTGATAATTCCTGCTGTCTTACACAGAACAATTTTTATCAAGTTATTTTCCTCATTTATTTGGTACTCTAATTCCAAAAAAAAATAAAGGTTTAATTCCCGATTTTTTAACGGCAATAGTTGAAGGCAAGGAGTGCTACGAAGGATGCAGGAGAAGAGCGAGAGACAGAGAGATGAGTGGACGTTCTCGTTTTACCGCAGGGGAGCGAACCCTGGACCTTGACGAGAGAGACTAATGAGTGCGGAAGTGAAGTGTTGTGGCTCCATCTGCCACAGTTGCGCTCCGGCTGCCCCGCTCTAGTTGCACCCAGACACTAGTAAGGAAGTTACGGTCGACGAAACCTCCATCTTCAACACGGAAACCAATGCTCATGAGCGTGTGTGACTCGTTGCTTCCATCCTGAGCAGTCGAGCCCTTTCACGTGGTCTTGCTTGGTCACTCTCGGATTCCTTAATACACTTCATCTCTGTAACTGTTCTTATTTCTATACTTTTGCTTTGACTTAACAGATATAATCTCTGTAGCACGTGACTTTTCCCTCCATCTCTTTTAGGTGAATCGCTGGGTAGGTCATTCCTTGTCTACCTTGCTCTACCTTCTACATCTCCCGTTTCAATTCCCTTCCTATACTATTAAAGGGGAGTTTTCTTGTTTCAGGATCACCCTAATGTTTGTTAGCTCTCTTCCCGCCACCCCAAAAAATTGATTATTTCTGTGCCCATTATTGTTGTAACTTCAATTCGTTCAATTTGTTTTACTCTTGTACACATGACCTCTCTGTTATATTTTTTATAATTCCTATGAAACATTTTCCTCGTTGATTTCATCCTTTGGTATGTTTTGCCCCTTATTATATTACATCCGAAACTGATTTATATTTCCCATGATGAATTCTCTCATTGAGTAGTTTTTCGACCTTGGTTTCTGCATTAAACATTTATCAGCTCTTTTTATCATCCGTTTTTATAATTTGTATGGCGATTTTTCTTTACTTTTGGTTTAACTACTTTAAAAACATTATTTCTGTTACATTTATAATTTATACGATCAATGTTTTTTATAATTTGATTTCTTGATACACATTATCTTATAGATGTTCCTATCTCTAATTTTATCATTGAGATGTTTCTTTGGTTCTTTAATAACTTAATGTTTTGTGTTTCATTATTTAAAAGTTCTTATTTACGTCTGTTGAGATATAATGAAAGCATTTTTTTCATTTCCAGACAAATTTATTTACTTTAATGAGACTTTAGATTTATCATAAACTCTGTATTGGTCTTTCGGTTTAAAATCTTTTTCATATCTTAGTTTATTCTCTGCTGCTTAAGTCATCTATGTAAGTGTTTTATAATTCCTGTGACCAGTTTTCTTCTAGTTGTTACACGTAGGTATTGTTCGGTCTTGATTACTGTTATATCAGCTTTATATATAAATTAGGTTCTTTGGTTCTGTTTAACCATTCATACACATTATCTCGGCAACCGTTTTATAATTTAATAAAATATTTAATGGCCTTTGACAGGCTTTATCATTGGACTTTTTCTGTAATGGTCTGGCCATCTAACTGATGGGATTGACAGAAAAGACTCTTTATTTGAAACAAAGCATTTCTCTTCATGAGATGAATGGGTGATTATACGACTTTAAGAGTGGGGGACGAATAAGAGATTCATGGCATTCAAACCCTCGTAATTGGGCAGCTTCAGCTTTTCTCGTCTTCACTAGGTAACCACACTCGTAGACAATGGACCACATCTCCAATCAGCACCTTTCTTCCATCAGATCCCTCAACACCACTGGCTGACCAATGGATCGATAATGATCGATAATTGAGACTGGATGGCATGAAGGTGGTCCTGCAGAGCGAGTTCAATATGAAGATTACTAGAGGAAAGGCAAGGTAATGGGATGTAGTATGGGAAAACAGTTGAATAACAAATGGTGTTAGATTGGAAAGGGATATTTTGACGAAAGTTAAGGAATTATGCTACTTGAGAAGCGTAATAACTAGGGTTGGTAAAAGTATAGTAGACATAAAGAGTAGGATAGCACAAACAATGAAGGTTTTCGCGAAAAAGAGGAATTTACGTTGCAAAAAATGTTCGTACGGAGCATGGCATTACATGGGTGCGAAACGTGGACGATAGGAGTTGCGGAAAGGAAAAGAATTGAAGCCTTTGAAATATGGTTCTATAGGAGAATACTGAAAATCAGATGGGTGGAAGTTCTAAACAGAATAGAGGAAGAGCGAAAAATATGTAGATATGAGAAGGGATAGATTAATAGGCTACGTTTAAAGACATGAGGGTTAATGTAAAATTAGCATTAGAGAGAAGTGTGTGGGATAAGAACAGAAGAGGGATGAAGGATGGAAAGTACTAAGCAGATTAGGGAAGTTGTTGGATGTACAATTTATGCGGAAAAGAATAGGCTTGCGCAGGATGGGTTAGCTCGGAGGGTTGCATAAGACTAGTCCTAGGACTGAATACAACAACAATTGAGACTGGATCATAAATGGCCAACGAGCCGAGTCGTTAAAGAAGTGTTAATTCACACACACACGCGCGCACACAGTTTCTCTTACACTAGCACGTGTTGGTTTTGGTGACTGGTAATTGCCCTCCTGCTGCTGTTACCGTTGCCTAATAATTGGTCTTGGTGCTGCAACCAGAGCGGAGCCGAGAGCGAGAAGTGTCAACGGCCTCCTCGGAAGCAAAGTCCTTCGTAAATCTCAACCTCTCCATAGTCAGGCCTCCCTTCCTTCTTAACGTGATGACGATGAGTTGAGGCGATCGATTGCTCAATTTTTCTGAGAGGAAAACTTTGTCATCGGAAGCTAGGTAACTATGGTCGAGACATTCCTGAGGCTAATGGAGCCGGATGTTATCGTGGTGTGGTCAATAAACAACATTATGGAGAGAGAGGGGGAAGTCTTCTAAACACTTTCCCCATCTTGGGAAATCGAGCTCTTATGGAATCCTTGACTGTCACGAAGGAAATAAAGTCACCCTCAACCACGAGTAGAACATCGGTAATTGGTTCAAAAAATTTTCAAGTACATTCGTTGAGGGGCCGCCAGAGACACTGTTGTTTCTCCTGGACCTTAAGAACTGCGATACACTGAAATTTGTGTTTGCAAGACGCAACATATCACTGAGATGACATCATCTTAAAGAATTGTTGCGAACGTGGCCGTTTACACTCAGGTGCTTTATGAAGCAGTAATTAGAAGACAGAAAATAAAGACGAGGAAAACATTGGTTACAGATCTCATAAAACCTAAAAATTTTACGACTGTTATAAATTAATAAAACAATTTGTGACGTTTCCAAAGACTTTATTTCATTAAATTTAATTATCAGCAAAGTTTCGGCATTTTTTCGTGACTTCTTCTTGTCGAAGAAATATTTAGGCAAATAATTACTTGGTGAGTCTGATTTTGGGGGTTTTGATTCACACAAATTACGGTCAACGCATTCAGGACCTGGTAAGCGGAAACCGGATCTGCTGACGTCTCCCTGGCTCTTCAAGACGAAGGCAGAGAGAATATTGCCGACGGTGAAGAAAGAGCTCTCTTGTTTTCCTGGGATACGTTGGCGGAATGTTTTGGTCCAGCGTCAAGGTCGTCGCGTTGTCGCAGCAGCAGCGGAAAAGAAAAACCTGTCCACCGCGTTGCTGCGACCTTGATGGCTTCTGGTCAGCCAGCGAGCGGTGGGAAACACGGTCAACGACGACCGCAAAGTCCGAGCAAATTTCTTATCTCACGTTCCTGATTCCTCAAGAGGGAGCCGACCGACAGGACAAACAACTTTCTTTCCTCGATCTTGGATGTCGGTCCACTCTGGTGCGTGCGGTCGAGCGGCTGCAGGTTCCCCTTTTGATGAAGTTCAGCACCGCCTGATATGAATTCCTTCTCTCCATGACGAATAGAGGGGACCTGCAGGGAATGGAAGAAAAAGAGATCAATTTTATGTCATTAGTGTTGAAGAAATTACCCGTTTCAAAGGAGAACGCAAATGGAGCCAGCCTCTGTTTCATTCACTTGACCTACGTTGGCAGCAGTGGGAAAGAAAACTGTTGGGAATTTTGGCAAGGATCAGGTGTTGGGTGGATTTTTCATGTCCAATATAACGTGATTCAGATCCATGTCATTCCATTTCTTCGTTCATAAATTAACAAATAAACATCAGAGCTTCCAATAAGTTGTTTTTACTGTTTAATACATTATCGACATGACCGACTTTTCAGGGGGGCAGATCAATAGTTGCAACTGTCATTGCACGAGGTCCAGGACACACATTTTTTACTCTTTAATTTGTAATTATTGCATCCATTCAAGAAATTCGACGTCAGCAGAAACTTGTTCACTTGCAGGAGTCCCAAAATTGTGGATGAAACGTATAATGTAATGAATTGAGTAGAAAAAATTGTCTTATTGCCCGTACTGGTGTTTATTTGTAAATATTCGTCACTCCTACTGGAAGACTGAAGAAAAATTAGGGGGGAAACATCGCCACCCATGAAGTAAGGAAAACGGCCGAGGAATCGAACAGTGAAGACCCCAAAAAACTGTTTAATTTAATGCAATAAGTGTCGAAGAAGTAACCAGTTTTCAGAGGAGGACGCATCAAGTGGTGACCAGGGTTCATGGACTTGGGCGGTCGTTGACTGTGGGGGAAAAAAAAGAACTGGAATTTTGACAAGGATGAAGAAGAAGCTGGGTTAAATTTTTTTCGAAACCCATATAGTTTGATTCATTTTCGCGTTCCTCTATTTTCATTTTCCTCCTAATTTTGTTTGGTGACGTGAATGACAGAAAGGACTATTATTTGAAAAAGACCCGAAAAATATGATTATCTTTTTCTCTCACCCGGAGGTTTGTGAAGTAGTTCATGGACTTCTCCAGGGTTGCCAACAAATGTTGTTAACTAAGAAAAATTGTGGACCATTTGCGTGGCGACATTTGTTAGCAACAATTTTTTTCGTGTTTTCAACACAGCCAATAGGAAACTGGATGCAACATTTGTTGGTACTGCCTCAAGACCTAATGAAGCAACGGAGTCTCTGTCTGGTGAATTTCACCCTCAGAGGGCCCCCTGAGTTGATCATCTTCGGCGGTGGTGAGTTGCCGGGTGGAACCTTGTTGTTGTGGTGTGCGTGTGGAGTGGCTGACTGAGCTGATGAGAATTCGGTAATGACACTCTGCGCGGACCCCCATGGTTACGTAACTGCTGGAGCCGGAGGAATTTCCGTTGGGCGAAGGCGTGAGTGACGTCACGACCTTCTGCTGCGGTCACGCCGCGACCTTGGAGGAACTGGTGCTGGTGGTGGGTCCACATTCCTCCTCATCACGGGAGAGAGAACACAGCTATGAGCAGCCACGTCATGTAACCGTCCTTACTTTCTGAGAGATCAGTCCGATTCTCCCATCAACTTCCATGACTTTTTAAAGTCGCTGGACGACTGACAATCCAACGCTACGATTCACGTCTCCAGATTTAGCATCTTTTTTTTCCTTCTTCAAAATTTCACATTGCTTTAGAGAGCCCCCAAACATGGCGACGAAATGTCTGTATCTGGTCGTTAATTTATTTCATTTGATCATTCGAAAAACAGACGTCAAACAAACGAAAGAGGATTTTGGCCAATGTTATAATTCATAACCTGTTTAAGATATTATACCCTTAAAAATTCAATTAGAACCTTATTGGTCCGTCTAACGCAAATTTTTTGTCCAAGATTTCTGCAGTAAGATTCAACATGGGTGAAACAAAATAAATAAAGTTTTGGAGGGAAAATTGGTAATTTCACTATCCATAAGGAGGGGAGGTGAATTTTTCTCAGAGGAAAGTCCAGGATGACGTAATGTAATTATAAAGTTTGTTAGCTTCGTGAGACTTTTATAACTCACCTTTAGTGATTGAAATTGCAATGTATTTCTTTTCCCCCATCTGTCGAGGAAAATATTTTTCTCCGAAGTAATTTGTAACAATCTCAAAATTCTTTCTACATTTGAGGTTGTGTGTAAGATATTATTTTGGCTGGTCGTTGGCTCCCATCAATGAGGGAAATTCCGGTTGATGATGGTGGGTCACGTACCTCGTCGTCGTCGTGGTGGTATTTGGCCGGCTGGACTCTGGCTTGCCCGTGGGCGATCTCCTACCATCTTCCTGGTTCAGATATTAAGATCGCCTTCTACGGCATTTTTAATTAGCCGATCTTCTGGTTCTCCTCCTCCCGCGGGGCTGCAAGTTACAGTTACAGGAGCTACAGGACCAGAGCGACACGCTGCGTGTGACGTCAGCTGCCTTGAGATCATCTTCTACTTTTCCCTTCAGAACTCATCTCCGCACTTCGTAACTTGAATTCACTCAGATGGTTTTCTTGTAAACCCCGCCCTATACTCTTAAACGCTGGGTGCCAGACATTTTTCGAGTATTTATTTATATTAGCCCGCGGCCACAGTATTTGAACTCTTAGTCAGCACGTGATTGAACCATCAGCGAGAGCGTCACAGTTTCGAAAATTTATCCTTTTCCACCTCCTGCTCCTGCTATATGACGTCATGACCACCTTAAGCCAAGATGACTCAGCATCTTACTCTACTACAGGTACCTTAACAAAGGACATTCATGCAGAGGAATACACAGAAGCAGATAGCTTTAGCACTGCGACTTATAAAACGTTTTGAATATTCTTTTAACTAATTGAAAAGTGTCATTACTTAAAGAAAATGTTTGTTAAATTTGAGCTTTATTTCCTGTTTAACGGCAATCTAATCAAGTCGCTTGACACCGGATAGGATCCTTAAAGTACAGCCCGGGGGCTATAGTGTATCCACAACCCCCTCTCCCTTTTCCATCCCTTCCAATTGAAGAAAAACACCAAGGTGGACGACTCTCAAGTAACCTCTGTGTCTAAAAGAGAAATAGCATTTATTTCCTTTATTTTAAATAAAAAGCGACCTTTATTAAACAGTCCTTGATTTTTTATTTGCAAAACATAGCAAACAGACTTTGTTTTTTTACAGATGATTATGCCAGTAATTGGTGAAAGCTTCTGTTGTTCTAAAATTTGCCTGTTTGCTATGTTTGGAAAATAAAAAATCGAGGATTGTTGAAAAAGGTTGAATTTTATCTAAGATATTCAATTCACAGTCTTATCAAGAACTTTACTATTTTTGTGTTTTAATGCCTTTTGTTTATATAGATAGACGAGAACAAGGTCATTTCCTTCAATTTGGTGTTCCCTCCATCCCCCTCATTACCTGCCGGTAGTTCTCGGAAAATCGGAACTTTACGGCATTTTGTCCCTCCCTGTTTCGTTATCAAAAAGTTGGACTGAAACACAGGTATTAGCTTTTATGGCGTCGAGGCGTCGTCTTGGGTGTATTTCGTGACGTGTTGCCTGGCCAGGAATGGAATGGCGTGGCGTGGCGTGCGTGTCAGTCCGTGAGAGGGAACTTCAAAAGCCGCCGCCGCCAAAAACACGCGAAATCTGATACGCGCGCTCCACTCAAGGTTCTAGGTCAGGGCAGGAACTAACGGACAAGACACTACTACCTCACAGAGATTAGCTTCGAAATACCAAAGGGCGTTATCATATAGGTAGAGTGTCGTTGGCTGGGGCTGATTTTACATTGTTGCAAGGAGAGAGCGGGGAGGGGGGGAGGTGAAACCAATGACGTTCTACCTGTGTTTTAATGCTATTTGGAAAGATACTCTGTATGCATTTTTGTGTGCATTTGAGTAGAATATCAGAGTTGTAGGAAGGCTGAAACACACCTGACTGGATGGAAGAATATTCAGCCTCGTCGTAGAATAGAATAGATCTTCACGAGATTAAAATCCTTAAGGATGTGGTAAGACACAGATGTTACGCTGTTTTGACCCTATATCCAATTAATTATAATTTATTTTACATAACAATTATTTGTAATAACATACCTACCTCATTTTTCCTTAATAAAACGATTGAACGTTATAAAATTAAGATAATTATTATTTTCCCCCCTAAAAATACTTGACTGCTGAAAGAGTACCATTAGTTGATGCTTCCTATTTACACTAATATTCCGAGTCTATTAATATATATAGTAGTTTGCCCAAAACACATTTAGAGAGTGAAAGGCGAATGTGACTGAGTAGACATTTTTTAAAGTCACTTTTGAATGTAACTGGCGATTTACTTGTTAATTATTTGATGGTATTGGGAACTTGATTATCCTGTTTCCTTTCACTCTACTCATTTTGCTGTAATTGGAAAACTATTTTTTTATTATAAAACATGATTTAATCAACCTCTTTGTCAGCATTTTTTATAATTTAAACATTGCGAAGTTTCGTCTCTCATTTGAGACTTCTTCAGGTAAAAACTTTAGCTGTACATGGAACGTCACTCCGTGACTATTTCGGCCGAATGGCTCGTGTAGTGGTTCCGTGTGCAGCTAAATTTTACCTGAAGAAGTCTCAAATGAGACGAAACGTCGTAATATTTATTGATAAAAATACTGACAAAGAGGCTGATTAAATAGTTTACATTATATTATATATTTATTCTCAGAAAAATTTATTAAATAATTTTTTCTTCTTTTGTATTAAATGAATGCAAAGTTGGTACTAAATTTGTCATAAATACTTGTTACATTCCGGAAATGTGTGAATGCATTGACCAGAGAGATGAAGAACTCCTAGACTCTCTGTATCAAGTGCTGACGCTTATCCTAGACTTGTTGTTGTGGTATTCAGTCCTAATATTGGTCTGATGCAACCCTCGATGATAACCTATTTTGCGCAAGACTTTTCATTTCCTCATAACTAGCACAACCTACATCCTCCCTAATTTGCTTAGTGTATCCTATCCTTGGCCTCCCTCTTCTGTTCTTACCCCACAGACTTCCCTCTAATGCAATTTTTACAAGACCCTTATGTCTTAAAACGTGACTTATTAATCTATCCCTTCTGTTGGTCAATGTCCTCCATATTGTTCGCTTTTCCCCTATTCTGTTTAGAACTTCCTCGTTAGTTACTCTGTCCACCCAACTGATTTTCAGCATTCTCCTATAGCACCACATTTCAAAGGCTTCTGTTCTTTTCCTTTCCGCAACTCATTTCGTCCACGCTCATACGAACATTTTTATCAACGATTTCCTAATATTCACTCTTATATTACTCGTAAGTAAATTCCTCTTTTTCGTGAAAGTCTTCCTTGTCTGTGCTATCCTACTGTCTACTATACTTCTACCATCCCTAGTTATTACGCTTTCCAAGTAGCAGAATTCCTTAACTTCCGTCAAAACATCCCTTCCTAATCTAACAGCCGTTGTTATTCCACTGTTTCCCAAACTGCACTCCATTACCTTGGTTTTCCCTCTATTAATCTTCGTATGGAACTCTTCCTCCAGGACTCCGTTGATACTATTTATTGTCGTTTCCAAGTCTTTTTCTGATTCCCCTAATAGTACAATATCGTCGGCAAAGCGTAAGGTTTCTATTTCTTCTTGCAGAATGATTCCTTTTCCATATTCCGTTTTAATATTCTTCATCGCCTGTTCTATATATAAGTTATGTATAAATTAGCTTTATGTAATATAATTGCATATTACAGTAAGGAATGGAAATGGACCCTCCATATATTCTAGCTTTGCATTTTTGATGCAAGTGCTAAGTTTCTGAACTGAGCATATTTATTAATATATTAACAAGTTCGTTCCTTTTAGTTTTTTATCCAATGAAAAACCTAGGAATATTTTACTTTCTACTGCATTACACATATACCTTTCTAAAGTTAATGGCAGTAATGCAGAATGTCTTATGGGTAACGGGACTTTTTGTGTCTATTTATTACAGTTGGGAATGTCAAACAGCCCTGAGTGCATTAATGGCAACCCCTGCCAGAGTACCTGTAAAGTAGCCTTCTATCTATAGAATATCACTAGGGTCCGTATTCACTAATTTTTTGCATATCATTTGTTTACATTAAGAATAGTAGGGGATAGAAAATAGAAACTTGTGGAACTCTATCCTTTATGTTTCCCTCGTATCAAGTTGTTTGTCCATTTGAGTTTTCGAACGTTGCCCTTTTCTTCGTTATTGAGAAATCAGATTTAGGGATTGTCTTCATTCCATAGTATTTCATTTGTCAGATGTTCAGTGCCTAAGATCGATTACAGAAACGTCCTAATGGGTCATGGTCGTCATCAAAACATGCTGTATGAATATTTATTTGGCGAGTTTGGGTGGGAAATGAGAGTAGTTGGCATGAAGATTGTGAAAGGGACCTAACCTGTCTCTCACGATCACCTCCCTCCGGGTCACTCACTGCTCGTTACTCTTGCCTTTGGGATCGTATCTTTCATTGAAGTCTCTCTCTCTCATGGTTGGACACGCCAACGGATCTGGCTCAAGGATAAAACCAACGCGGACTGACGCACGGCGCCAAACAAGATGGAGGTTCCTGATTCAGCTAACTCACACTCTATTCAACTATTCAATATATTCCTCCACGTCCGTTGCGGCTTCCTCCTGCACCCATAAAAATCGTCGTCTCCTTCCTCCTCAATCACACTTCGTCAATGATAATAAAATATTTCATAATCTCTTTTTGTGCTTTACACGACTATTTATCATACTTGAAGTTATTAACGACTAATAAAATTTTGATTAAATGAGGTAGTAAGTAGTCATTTTTCAACATGGTGAAAACGACCAGTAATTAAAACCAATAATGTATTAGGCATTACATCCGGGAGCTAGTTTTTATTTATATAACAAACCAGGTTACTTAACCCCCGCGACTTCGTTCTGGTCAAAATAATTCTTTTCATTTTGCCCTAAAAACGAAACAACATGTACAGAATTTCGATATAATTGAATTCATTGAATATATAAAAAGCACCCACATGTTAACCTCGCCCCCCTCCCCCCCAAAAAAACCTGTAATTAGGGCGATATGCAATGGATTTATTAATATGTATATAAATATCTTCTGAACTCTTCAAGATATCGAAACGAAACATACACGAACATTGAAGTTCAAATTCCTGTTTCAATCCCTTAAATTTTCATTGAAATGCGTTAAGCCGTTTCGAAGCATAAAGAGATCAAGAGTATAGGCTACCCGCATTTATTGTGGATTTTCTTATTATTTTTCTATTAAATTTTCCTGATTTAATGATCAAATTCTATTCTTCTGTTAGCATTTATTCAATTTGTCCTTGTATATCAAAATTTTAATATATATAATAACAAATATACTATTTACTTGGCCTAATCAGTGACAGAATTTCTACATTTTAAAATTTTATCTCATTCTCTCAGAATATATATATAATCTATTACATTCTCCTAAAGTTTAAATTATTTGTTGTTGTAGTAATCAGTCCTTAGACTCATCTGCTACAACCCTCCATACTAAATATTTGTATTTAATATTATTATATATACGAGAATTAGTTTCTCAAAGTTATTATTATATATTATATTAATTTTTTTGAGAGCTCATTTATGTATATTTTCTATGTATATACTTAATTTATCAGTTTTTGGGAGATCATATTTATACAGTCGTTTGTATCTTTGTTGTTCTTTTCGAAGTCTCCATTTGTATATTTATAATTAATTTTTATATATAATTTATCTGTTTCCTAAGTGCTCATTTACAAGTATTTTGCATTTTTCTTTTTTTAAAAAAATTCTCTGAGTAGTTATTTTCATAAGTATCTGTATTAAATTTTCTTAGTTTTTTATATATAATTTTAGACTTTCTGATTTATGATGTATTTAAGAATTTATACTTGATTTTTTTCATATATAATTTAATCAGTTTATGAGTCCTTACTTGTATATGTTTTTAGTTTTTAAATTTTGTATACAAAATTTCATATAAGGGTTTTATTCGATTTTTCTATATATGTCATCTGTTTTCTGATACGATATTTATATAATTTTCATGAATAATTATATTCGCGTTTTTTCTAAAGCTTTTTTTAAATAGGCCTAATGTATGTGTATAATTTTTCTAAATCCTTATTTGTGTCTTTAATTTTATTTACAAATTCACGTGTTTTACAATTCATTTTTTAAATGAAATGTAATTGATACAATTTTTATTCTTTATTTGTTCAATTCTTTGTATTTAATTTGTACGCTTAATTTTATTGGCTTAGTGAGTACTTATTTATATAATTTTTTGTTTCTGGTGCTCATATTTTCGTAACATTTTCTACTTAATTCTGTCACACATAAATTCGTATTGCATAACGTTTTTTATATGCTTCAGTATTGATGCTAATAAAATTGTAACCTACTACTCATCGTAATTGTGTCTTGTCGCCTTAAAACTGATTATTTTGTGATTGGTGTTCTGGGGCTCTTAGTCCAGAAACTCTGCGCATGGTTTCCTCTGTATATTTAATTGTTTTCCCTTACCTTCCCCACTCAATTCGCTTTATTAGTTTAGGTTAGAGTTTTGACGTTATTATTCTTGACCGATTGACTGCCATGTGTTTCTTGTCTGTGTTAGTGTGCGCCATGGCGCGCGCTCTCGTGCTGCTGCTGCTCCTGGCGGCCACGTGCGTCGTCACCCAGGCCCACGTGGCACTCACCTTCCCTCCGGCCAGGACCTACGACCTTGACTTCCTGGACAACTCCAGGACCAAGGCTCCCTGTGGAATGCCCAAAGGTACGTCACCGCTTGGTCGCTAACCTGAAGACGGAGGATCAACCTGCGTTGTTATAATTAGGAAGGAAGGAAGGCAGGCAGGCGGCGTCCTTGATGCGTCATCTGGTCACTGGTCCAAGGTCACACAATCTCCTCCATCCGTAGCTTCTGGTTTCCCTTTCTATATTTATTTACCTCCCTTCTCTTCGTTACTTACATCTAATGGATCCATAATTTGTCAAACATTTATATTGATTTAATTTTTTTTTCAAATAGTATCGGTATCATATTCCTTTGATGCCGTAGACAAACAGAACTTCAAGGATGTGGAACGAGTCACAGATTGAACACAATTTGTTATTATTCCTTAATTAGTATCAAATCTATGTTTCTATTTGCATTCATATGATTATTTTTAGCCTAAAATAATACGTGCTTAAGTTATATATAGAATTTGCAAATGATACATATTATTTCTTTTATCTTACACTAAGGAATTAGTGTAATATGTTAAATTCTATATTAAGATACAGTCAACACCATAAATTCTTCAATGGAGTAGGAGGAGTGTCTGAGTAGCAAAGTCATGTTTGAACTTGTTTGTATTTATTTTTAATAGTTTAATGGAGGCTGGAAGTTTATTAAATAAGCTAATAGCATAATAATGTACACCTTTTTTATTATAATTAGGGACTTCCCTTCCATTCCCTAATTAAATTATTTTCATTTCTTGTATCAAAGTATGCACATCTAAGCTATTAATTATGATTTGTGGTGTTCAGTTTCGTAAGACTGGTCTTATGCAACCCACCATTTTCATTTCCGCATAACTAGCACATCCTCCTTAATGTGCTTAGCGTGTTCCATCCTTGCCTTCCTCTTCTGTTCTTACCCCACACTTTTCCCTCTAATGCTAATTTTACAAGACCCCCGTGTCTTAAAACGTGGCCTATTAATCTATCTCTTGTCTTGGTCTACGTCCTCCATATTGTTCGCTCTTCACCTATTCTGTTTATAACTTACTGCTTAGTAATTCTATCTACCCACTTCATTCTACCATAGCACCACATTTCAAAGTATTCTGTTCTTTACCTTTCCGCAACCATGTAACGCCACGCTCCATACGAACATTTTTAGAAACGATTTCCTAATATTCACATTTATATTACCCGCAAGTAAATTACTCTTCCTTGCCTGTGCTATCCTACTCTAGTTATTACTCTGCCCAAGTAACAGAATTCCTTAACTTCCGTCAAAATATCCCTTCCAAATCTTACATCCTTAGTTACTCCACTGTTTTCCATACTACACTCCGTTTTCCCCCTATTAATCCTCATATTAAACTCTTTCTCCAGGCCCACGTTCATGCTATTTATTATGGTTTTCAAGTCTTATTCTGACTAATACCACAATATCGACGGCAAAGCGTAGGGTTTTTATTTCTTTTCCTTGCAGTATGATTCCTATTCCATATTCCGTTTTTACTTTCTTCATCGCCTGTTCTATATATAAATTAAACAGCATGGGCCACAGACTGTATCATTGTCTTACTCCATTCTTTCTTGATTTCTGCTTTCTTTTCTTGACCTTCAATTCTAATTACTGCTGTCTACCTTCTGTAGAGAATATTTTATTCTTGTCATTTTCAAAATCCTTATAAGTGTGTTCCAGTTCACATTATCAAACGCTTTTTCCACATCCACAAATGCCATGAACGTAGGCCTGTTTTTCTTATCCTGTCTTCTAAAATTAGAAGTAGAGTCAATATTGCTTCTCTTGTCCCTACATTCTTCCTATAGTCAAACTGATCTTCTCCTAACTCCCATTCTATTTGACGTTCCATGCTCATATATACTATTTTCGTCAATATTTTGTATGTATGAGATACTAAACTAATTGTGTGTTTCAATTTTCCCCCCACTTATCGCATATTGAGCATCTGCATTATTCGCCTTCTTCCACTCTCCCACCGTCCCTTCCCTTAAATAATTGACAATAAGATAACATTACCTTTGCACTGTCGTGGACCTTCCGGGTTTTCGGGGATATACTTGTAGTTTGCGAGGAGAGAAAGCCAATACAGCTGCATGTTTAATGGACTCGGTGTAAGTGGATTACAACGGCAGCTGCTTTCAAATTAGCGCCTCAGGTGTTGTTGTGACAGGTGTAACCATGACTACGGACACGGTCACTGCTCCACGAGGGAAAGGAAAACCCCGTCAACCACCGCGTGGCTGGAGAGAAACTGGCCATCAACCACAATCTCAACGCGAATATAAGGAAAAAAAGAGGGGTTAATTGGATCAAAATAAATGATTTCCTGAAGGGGGAAATTGGCAAGCGAAATCCAAACTGTTTGAATGAACCTTAGCCGTTCCTCCAAGGTGAGCGAGACCAACAAGTCCGCTATTGATGACCTCAATAACCAACCAACACACGGGGAAAGGAGAAGGCTTTGACAACAGTTGGTGATCCTTCCCGGGCCTCTACACCGAAAACAATTTTATTATAGATTTCTTAGTTTTCCTCGCTCCATAATCCTCATAATATCGAAGTCTTTTCTTGGTAATACATCTGTAGCGCAGTAGAACCCTGCCCAATTTTAATTCCAATTTATGGAATTTTAAATATTATAAAAATTTCAGTAATAACATGTCGCTGTCCAGGTAAATGTGGTTTTCCCGGCGCCGGGAGGGCGACTCGGAAATATACCTGACTGCCAGGTTAACGATATACTTGTTTTTGGCTGACGTAGCGTTCACCTTCGAAGATTCCTTGGGACAGTTACCTGTGTCATCAAAAATTTCCCGCGCTGGACGGAGAACTCACGATGATTGGCAGAAAACGTCACGTGAGAAGGCTTTACCCCTTGGGAGGGGGCATATACGGAGTTGGCCTGCGAAGGTGATGGGCGGAAAAATGAGCAGTATAGTGGGAGACATTGAAGTCGAATAAGCAGCGAGACAGTATAAAGATGTTAACCGTCGGACAAGTCGAGGAGCTACCGGAGAAGTATAGTATGGAGATTGTGTGAGACATTGAAGTAGAGTAAGCAGCGGAAGAGTATGGTGTGAGAGATTGACAGTCGAGGCAGAGATGTATGGTGTAAGAAGTTGAGTAGCAGGTTCAGCGAGAAGGCTAGGCGACGAAGGAGTAAGGTGTTATCGACGAGTAAAACAACGAGGAAGAAGGAGGAAAAAATGAGTTTTTGTCAATTCCGGCAGCGTCAGGCTCAACCCGAACAACGAGAGAAGAAGGAAGTCCAGTCGCATGTTAGTCTGCACCGAGCCGCACAGGCAAACAAAACATGTTCGTCCAGTGAACGGAAACTGCTGCACGTTGTCACCCAAATAATAATTTAACCCTGAGAACTTTAAAATCGTCCCCTTTAATTATTTATTATGTATTTGTAATCTTCGCGCAGGACCCCATTTAAAATGATTTTTTTATTTAAATAAAATGTATATATTATATCCTAAACTTCAAAATTCATTAAATAATTAATATAACCCCCCTAATCATTTACACACTCGTGTGTTTTTCCTTTTGTCGGAGTTTGTCAACACTAATAACAAATAATTGTAAAATAATTTAAGTTACGTTTATCCCCCTATATATATTGTGCAAAGGCTATTTAATTGAAAACGGCCATTTAATTACGAAAGGAATGTTTTATTCGAAAAGAGCGATTTTAATGCAAAAGGACAATTTTTGTGCAAAAAGGGCGATTTTTTATCAAAAGGGTGATTATTGTGCAAAAGAGCGATTTTTGGGGAGAACAGCGATTGTGTTGTGAAACCTTCCTCTACGTTTTGATTATGTACCTTCTCCGTCTCTACTTTTGGCCATGTCACTATTCCAATTTCCAGCGGTAGTTATCGCAAGTTATTAATCTGCATTAAGCGTGTCCTTCCCTTAAATGATTGACGAGCTTGTCGTGACGACCAAGGTAATCATATCGACCCTCACTCTCACTCGTTCTCTCGCTCGCTCGTTCGTTCTCGGTAAAATGGAAAACAGAGTGTGAAGTTGGTCGCGACTGTTGAGGTTGATGAGGATGGTTAAGGAGCGCCTTCCCCAAGTAGGTGTTCGCATTCTTGGCCTGGTTTCTCCTTTGTGGGCGCGGTACGCAAGTGCGTGCGTGTGGCAGCTTTCTCCTCCTCCGACGCCCTGGAATCCCTCCCAGGACCATTGCCAAGCCTGCATCAGCAAGGTCAAAGCCCTCGTGGTGTCGTCCGCTCCTCTCTAGCTTCGCTTAATTACTTTTCTACCAAGTATTAAAATTACGAGAATGAGCTAAAGTTAATAATTTCCCCTCTCAAGATTTTGGGAAATTTTTTATGGTTATCGGTGTTGGAAGTTGTATAAACTCTCATCGGATTGATGTTATGGGAGAGAAGAAGTAAAAATTGGTTGGTTCCCTGAAGGTGCTAGGGATGTGTCAGCTTCCCATCTTTATATACATCTACCAATTTTTCCTGGTTTAAGGATCAAATCTGATCATCTAGTTAGCATTTTCTGATTCAATAAATGGCGAAAGTCATAAATTAATTCAAAATAAGACGTTTAGTCTCCAATTTCAAGACCTCTTCAGTTATTTCTACAAAAAAAATCATAAAATATTACATTCTCTGTAAAAAGAACGAAAGAGGTTCCCAAATTCTTATATTTATGAATTTCGACCATTTATTGTATTTATTCATTTTGTCCTTTTATGTATAAATAGTTATATATAAACATACAGTAATTATCTGACTTTATCAATACTCTTATTGCTACAATTTCTTTTGTTATTTCCCTTCATTCTCTCAGAATATATTGAGAATATTTCATTTTTTTACCTAAATTTTGATTTATTGGTATTTAAATTTCTTAAACATATTTCCCTTTATTACATTTTTCTTTCTTTTTTACCTACTCTCTCTTTCTCTCCCTTTCTTTCTTTCCTACTCTTTCCCTCTTTTCTTCTTTAACTCCATATCTCTCTTTCCTTCTTTCTTTCTCTCTCTTTTTCTTAATATTGTCATGTTATACCTTCTGGTGTCGAGGTTTTGGCAGAGACATCGTCACCATTATTTTAATTAGTTTGAGTTTCAAGTGTTCTGGAGATTGGCCAACAGCTTTCGAAGACGAACACAAAACCCCGAAAGCCTTACCATGAATCTAACCCGGGACCTCTGTGGTACGAGGCAGTGACGCTAACCACAACACCACAGAGACCGTCTTTTTATTTATATTTTCCCTACCTAGTTTTCCAAGAGTTCTAGTCAGTTTCACCATTACTTGACGTCATCGTCTACTACATCACACTTTAGATCCACTCCACTGCCTTTTTCTTCCTCCGAACTCCTTATCCGCGTGGGTATTCTGCTGTTAGACTCTGACCACTTGACTCATCTGTGGACGTTGTTTCCCTGAGCCACGGCGCTCCCTACCGATCTCGGGAAACCATGCCTTACAATGGGAAGTCGGTTCCATGTACTGCGAAAAGATGGCTTCTCCTTCAAGAAGGTCTTTCTTATTTGTTTGCAAGGATGAGAGGACGCCAGCTGATGCATATGGATGCTGCGTGGCCCTTGGAATGCAGACCGCACCTTCCTTGGCAGCAGCAGCCATTGTTCTTCTCCGTCGCCATCGTCCTTGTAATTTACCTCTGCGCTTTCACAGCCTCACCATGATATCTGTTCTCTATTCCACCGACCCTCCTTCTGGTGTCACCTGCCACTTTACCTCTACCATTCCATTCCTAAATGATGGACATTAAATTTTCCCCACGCACCCACGCACTGGGGCGAGGAAAGTAATGGTAATAACGGTAAAGGGAGCAAGAAAAGTGTAGAGGAGGGTAGTCACGCAATCTGAAGGGGTGCAGGAGAACAACAGATGTTCTTTCACACACCAGCAACTGGACGAAAAAAGTGTTTTGTTACACAATGATATAAAAGCACACATCCGTTATTTTCAATGTGATCATATAATTATTTACTTTAGTTTATTATAGATATCAACAAATATTTCCTGACCAATAACAAGAGATTTATTTAAAATACCAACCTTCATCATATTCTGACATTCCTCCTAAAATAACAAACAGAAATTAGGATTTTACTGCAATTTGTTTTTAATTTTTTAAAAATTTGACTAAAAATGAACTAAAATCATAATTTTAATATTATTCTGCTTTAAACGAATTCGAATTTGACTAAGATTTATTTTCATTAAATTAGGATACTACTATAATTTTATACTTAAAAAATTATAACCTTAAAAAGTCTTTTTAAATTAGGTATGCATAAAAGTTTATATAAAAAATAAGTTTTCATAATCATTTATTTTATGATAATTTTATTCCAATTAATACGGTTTTACTAAAATTTTTTAATAACATAAATATTACAGCGTTTCGTCTCTCATTTGAAACATTTTCAGGTAAAAAATTAGCTGTACACGAAACCTCACTTCACGTCTCCTTATCTTGAGTAACATAGATAGAACTTTTTTAAATCCATTTTTTTTGCAAAAAATGTAGCATAAGTCATGGAGTGACGTTCCACGTACAGCTAAATTTTTACCCGAAAAAGTCTCAAATAAGAGAAGAAGCGTTGTAATTTTAATATTTAAATTATAAAAATATATGGCCTAAAGGCTGATTTGACTCATTTAACTAATATTTTATTTAAAAATGCTGTTGTAAAATACTAAATATATCATATTTATATAAAATAATATAAATAATAATAAAATTTGCGTATAATGGAATTTAGTAAAATTTATTAAAATCCAATTAAATATATATATATAATATTAATCATGGAGTGAGGTTCCATGTACAGTTAAATTTTTACCTGAAGAAGTCGCAAATGAGAGACGAAACGTAATATTTAAATTATAAATATATATATATATATATATATATATATATATATATATATATATAAAGGCTGATTTGACTCATTTAACTAAAATTTTTATTACGTATTGCAGCGGTTCTTTTTGTTGCTCTCTGCACATTAACTACATCTATTAACGTTTATAGAGGACTCCCTCCCTCCATTAAGAAATTGTGTTTTAGTACCTCTACAAACGGGCAACCATCCTGTTAAAGTGTATAAACGACTCCCTCAGTCAAGTCATGCTTGTTCTTCGCTTTTAAAAGCAGAATTTGAAGTAGTGAGGAGAGAGAGAGAGAGTGTGTGTGTTGTGCACCAAGTGTTTGGGGGATAAGCAAAAGTGTGCCGTGGGTGTTGAGGGTTAATAACTAACTTCCAGTTGTGAGTCACGTGGACGCGAAGGCCCTGTGCACCTTAGACGCCTGGGAACGCCACGCTCCGCTGGAAACACTACAGCTTCTCATAACAAACAATAAGTCACAACAAAACCGTCTGGTTAGGGTAATGACTCTCTCCGGTCAATCCATTTCTAATAAGTAACTACGGTAGAGTTAATGACGACTGGAATGTGCGTTCATTTAACATGAATAATAGTCACTGGACTGTGTCGGTTAATCAAAAAAGGGGTGGAATATAAATTTTTACAAAATTGTATTTGTAGATTTAGAAGAAGCGTTTGATAATGTGAACTGGAATACACTATTAAGGATTTTGAAGAGCACAGGAATAGAAAATCGAGAAAGGAGACTCATACATAACCTCTACAGAAGGCAGGCAGCAGTAATTAAAATTGAAGGGCAAGAAAAGAAAGCAGAAATCAAGAACAGAGCGAGACAAGGTTGCAGTCTGTCGCCCATGCTGTTTAACTTATATATATATATATAGATGAAGACAGTTAAAACGGAATATGAAAAATGAATCGTACTGCAAGAATAAGAAATAAAAACCCTACGCGGCGATATTGTAGTATTAGGGGTGTCAGAAGAAGGCTTGGAAACCATAATAAATGGCATGAACCGGGTCCTGGAGAAAGAGTTCAATATGAGTATTAATAGACGTTAAAAGAAGATAATGGAGAGAAATATGAGAAATAATGGCATAACAAAGGCTATTAGATTGGGAATGATATTTTGAAGAAACTTAAGGAATGCTGCTACTTCGGGAGCGTAATAACCAGAGTAGGATAACACAGGCAAGGAAAAGGAATTTACTTACGGGTAATATAAGTGTGAATATTAGGAAATCGTTGCTAAAAATGTTGGTATGGAGTGTGCCGTTATATGGCTGCGAAACATGGACGGTAGGAGTTGTAGAAAGGGAAAAAATAGAAGTGTTTGAAATGCGGTGCTATAGGAGAATGAGATGGGTGGATAGAATCACTGACGAGGATGTTCTAAGCAGTACAGGGGAAGAGCGAACAATATGGAGGACGTTAACCAAGAGAAGCGATAGATTAATAGGCCGCGTTTTAAGAAATATGGGTATTGTAAGATTAACATTAGAGGGAAGTGTGTGGGGTAAGAACGGAAGAGGGAAGCAAGGGTGAAATACGCTAAGGAAAGATGTAGGATGTGCTAGTTATGCGGAAATGAACAGGCGGAAGATAGCTTATCATGTAGGATTGCATCGGAATGACGTGGAAAAAGTATCAAGAGCCTGGCTTGTCTGATTCAGGTTGTTTTAAGGATTTCACTGTATCGCTTTGAGGGGAAATCCTGATGGGATCCTTAAAATACAGTCCTTGGATGCCTTCCTCAACTTAATCATCGTTAGATCCCTTCCTATGTAATTATAGGGCAGAGGCATCATATATAAGAAAGAACCTCCTGAGGTCAACGTACTTGAGGGGTGTTTATTCCAGAATGGACGCTCCAGTAAGCTGGTAGGCTGATTAGGGAAAACTGTCGGTAACGGCCGAAGTAATGCAAATCTGACGAGACGACGGTCTGACGTAACATTTAATGACAGACGAGAGCTCAGATGATAATCAGAAATGAGCTGGAACAAGATGGAGGGCGCTGCACTGGACGATGACTCACGAGCAAAACTCGCGGCGGTGGCGGCGGACTTTACCTCGCTTCGTTACGTCTCCATCGCAACAACGGGGACGCCAGATTGGAGAGGAACAGGTCGTTACAACGGTGAAGGAAGGTGCTCCGCTGTCCAGCAACGGCACGTGACACGGAAGGCCGTTAAAAGGAGGAAAATAAAGAGCGGAGAGACGACACAAGGAGATGATGACGACACAAAAAATTAATTGCCATGATGCTTGAGCCAATATTCTTTTTAAATAATATATCTAGTTTCAAATTTATTCTCTCGTTCAAGTATTTAATTTCCTTTGGACGCTCCAGTAAGCTGGTAGGCTTATTAGCAAGAACCACAGGACCAAGACCATTTATGTGGTAACAATATGATCACTCAATCAGGCTTCTCTGACGGTACCACCTGATTCACACCCAAGTTCATCAAGTCTCTGAGATGTGTCACATGATTATTTCAGATTCAGTAATATTCATCAGGTGTCTCAGGAATTCAGCACTGTAGCCCGTCTTCCAGTCTCACGTTATCACCAGAATCTGTTCCCATTCTTTCATCAGATTTCCTCTGAAGTTTTCACCTGTTGACTCGTCAGGCAGGTGAGCTACCGTAGTAATGGAGGTCAGAGCTCACCTTGTGGGAACGGAGGAGAAAGCGAGTGACGTAGGGTCAAGGGTCACAAACAGGATCGGCCTTCGCAACTATGCGACTGTAAAACAACAAGGCAAGGTTCGAACCTTCCCCGCAAAGGGTGGTGGTGGAATAATTCTTCCTCCAGCTCGTTGTCCGCTGCAGCTTGGGGAAAATTCCACGCCGATGGCTAAACTGTTGAAGGATATCATGTGGCGTGGAAGGTTCAAGTGCCTCCAAATAAGATTATTTGCCTCGTGCATCCTGTTTCTCGTCAGTGGCCTTTCCCGCTATTCCTTCTTTCCCGCACCTTTTTGTATTATTATTAGGAGATCGAGAGGAGAGTCAAGGTTGGTCGATCGCAACAGATGGTTCCAAGGGACTAGCACCAGGAGGTTCTCAAGTCGTTTTCCTCAGAGACTCGCTGGATTAATGCGCACACACACATAGATAGAGAAAGAGACAGAGTTAGAGTTATTGACGACTAAATCGAGAGTTTGAGGTTGTTCTCTGTTTACTATTACTGGTCAGAAACCTGATGATACAGGTGCAAGATGAATTACTGAGAGGGGGACGGGGGGGGGGGGGAGATGAATGCAGTGTGTAGAATTTAAGACAAAATAGAGCAGTGAAATATAATGACGAGTGGAAGGAAAAACGACATAAAATAACTCAGATTTGTAAAGGATTTCGAAAAATGAATAATAAAAATACAGGAGTGAAAAAATACGAATGAATAAGGAACTATTTGCAGTAGAAATAAAATAAGTGGCCTTCAGTCAGAAAAATATTCATTATACTTACTAAAACAAACTTACAATGCCATTTAGTCCAATTCTGTGACCTCTTTGGGTTGCTTTGATTCCTTGTAGTATATTTTAGAGCATTGTTCTGAGGTGTGTTGTTGTTGTTGTGGTAATCAGTCCTCAGACGACCTCCATACTCACCTATCCTGTGCAATCCTTTTCATTTCCATACCCCACATCCTCCCTAATATTTTTAGCATATTCCATCCTTTGCCTCCCTCTTCTGTTCTTACCCCACACACTTCCCACTAATGCTCATTTTACAAGACCCAATACCCTCATGTCTCTCTCTATATCTTCTGAGGTGAAATGCAAGGATTTGTGGAGTCTGTCCACTAGGAAAGTTATTCTGGCCTCAGCTGAGTTTATGGAGCAAACAGTGAGGGAATTATTAGTTTTTCCTTACAATTTTCGTAATCTCCTGGTCTCCTGGAGTTTTTTTCCAGAGATACAGACAGGAGTACCTGCCTTCACCATTACTCAGTCGTGGTGGTCATGGTTAACCTATTTGGTGACATGCATGTGATCCTGTGTTTCAGGTCCAGTGAAAACTTCGTTTCCTGCAGGAGCCGTGTTCAACGTGACGTGGCACCTGGCCTACGCACATAGGGTCAGTCCCATTATCTTTAAAACCTTGCAAAAGTGATTACTTTCCTCCTACTTCATAAACAAGTTCCCTCAATATCTCCCACTCTGGAGGCATTTACAATTACAGTACAAAATTAGCTTCTCAGTAATCATCATTACTATTATAACAATGAATTTCAGTCATACGACTCATTGAAATAAATTAATACATCAGCCAAAGTAGTCAGAAATCTACTTTAATAAAACAGAAAAATTTAGAACACATTAATAAAGCAACAATGACATATCATTCCCTTCTTTGTAAGCTCAACAGGTGCAAATATAAATTCTTATAAATTTAAATATAATTTATTTTATTACAGACGTTCTAGCCAAAATTTATCCGACTAATTTGGCTAGTCTATTCATTTGTCAATTAGGATCACTATAAATAATCATTGAAATGAGGCTTCAGTAGAAAACATAAGACTTGCCCATGTTGTCGATGCCCCATCCTGATTTTCAGACCTTTGCCAAATAAAGTATTGTTATTATAAATTTCACTGAATTTCTTACAGCCTAGTGAAATACATGAATAACACAGCTAAATTGGTGAGAAATTTTTTTGTCAAATATTAGTACATATTAATCAATATAGCACAACATAATGTTACTTTCTTTGCAAGCTCTTCAGGTGCAAATAAATATTTGTATAAGTCTAAAAATAATACAATGTATGAAAATACATCAAACATTTTTACCTCATAAACTAAAACAAAAAAATATTTACCTCATGAATTTAAAACCGAAAAATTTTATGAGTGTACTGATTATGTACAGATTGAAGCCAAATTGACTGTTATATATACAAAGCTGTTGAGAGTATTCTTCATGTTTGGAATTAACATTGGAAGTTATTTTACCTTGAATGATAACAATAATTTATATTAACAATGAATCATAAATTCCATTTAAATTATTGGCATTATTCATCACATCATTAGCCAAATTATTAGACCTAAATATGCTACATTTTCCTAATCAATCTTGACTAATCTAGCACTGTTATTAATTTATTTCTTACAATCCAATTTTGGCTTTACTAATGTATGTATATATGTTTTTCAACATAACATTTGCACCATTTAAATTTCTTTTGTATGCTTCTTTCTAGGGAGGTTTCAAGATCCAGATCCTGGATTACCTGGAGAGACCTGTGCTGGACCTCACACCTAAAAGGGGGGACTCAGACTTCATCAGAGATGACGTCACGTGAGTATCTACATTGTCGACTATCACCAAAGTGGCCTACCAAATACATACAAGACTTATCCAGAAATAAAATTCCTTAGATCAATAAAACAAACATTCACTCACAAAACATTTAATGAATATAATTTTTTGGGGGATGGTAACAGGCTACATGAAGGTGGTCCAGAAACAGGTAACTCCCTTTTTATAACAAAGTAAGGTGTTTGAAAAGGGGAATGTGGGAGGCAGTTCAAGGATTGACTAGGTAATCATTAAGGCATAGTTGGTGTGTGGTGATTTGTTGCATTACATTTTGTGTTTTCGATTGTTTTGTCGTGTAACACAACAAATATGTATTTAAATAGAATTTAAAGAAGGTTTTCCTTTTCCAGATTGTTTTTAACCTTTCTCTTTTCAGTGCCCAACACTACATGGTGCAGCTGCCCATTGACTTCACCTGTGACAACTGCACCATGCGCCTCACTCGCCAGGCAGATGAGTGGTCCAGCAGTTACCGGTTCTGGTCCTGTGCAGACATAGACATCAAGGAACGTGAGTTCACACTTTACACTTATAGAGGATGTATGACTATTCAGCCTTGAGAATTTGCTTACTTTTTACAACTAACACAATTACTAAATCAGTGACTAAATCCAATAAATTTGTGACAAAATTACAGACAAAAGTATTTATTCAATTAAACTAAAGTTTTGGCACCATGTTTGCAACTTCCTCTTATTGTGTCTTCAATTTAATTTAGCAAAAATTGTATGAAAAAATTG
This sequence comes from Eucriotettix oculatus, assembly GCA_034510155.1. Taxonomy (NCBI): domain Eukaryota; kingdom Metazoa; phylum Arthropoda; class Insecta; order Orthoptera; family Tetrigidae; genus Eucriotettix; species Eucriotettix oculatus. The sequence goes on along the minus strand of CM067381.1, from coordinate 21,042,657 downwards.
GAAAACTATACAAATAAAAGTCAGAAATAGAAAATTTAATTTGAATTGAAATGTTTTGTGCCCAACTTATGGTACCTCCTCAGTTCATTAATTAAAATTTTGTGTTTGTGTCATAACATCCTGAATACAACAGCAATTATAAATAATGATAAACTTATGAATATATGAATCATTATAATTCAATGTTCCTCATATTTCTACTGTTTCATTTCTTATAAATTCTTCACATAATTTAACACTTTTCTATACTTTGAAAACCTTAATTCAGTTCACCATTCAATATTACTACTCAATTATCCACATCATCCCCTTAATAGGTAAAGCATTCAAAGAAGACTGTACGGGCCATGGTCGTGCCTTACTGGGGAAGTGCCTGTGTGACCGGCTGTACCACGGACCAAGATGTCAGTTCAAGGATGAGTGTATTGACAGCCAGGACTGCGGGGACCATGGTGTATGCATCGACATTAATGCCACCACTGCACCAAGGCGTCAGTGCTACTGTGAGCCGGGATGGTTTGGCAAGGGCTGTGGCAAGAGTGAGTGTGTTCTTCAATTGCCATTCATATCTGTAAATTCTGAACTGAATTCTTTAATTTAGTTGAATTATGGTATTAGCCTTCTATTTGTCTTATAAAAGAATTAAGTAATGATTCCTAACTTTATTATACTGTTGTATATGAAGACATTAATTTTAAATGACTTATCTATACAAAATTTCTGTCTCAGGATCACCTGTCAGGAAAATGGAGTTGGATTTTTCATCATATTCAGTTCGTAACCTCAGCAAAACATTCACCCTTTACTGGAAGATCCTGCAAGACCAACAGGAGCTTGAGGCTGTGCTGGTGGTCAATGGCACAAGTTTTGCCGGCTTGGGGTGGCGACCCAGGAGTCTTACTCCAGAATGCCGAAATTTCCCACTGCTCCAAGATCCTCCTGGTTACATTTCTGGGAAGTCTGCACCTGAGCCCAGCAGTGAACCAGAACCTCACAGTGAGCCAGAACCCAGCAGTGAACCAGAACCTCACAGTGAACCAGAACCTAGCAGTGAACCAGAGCCTAGCAGTAAGCCAGAACCATCCACCACAACTAAACCTGGACCATTCCTGAGGAAACCCAAAGTTGGGGGTAAACCAGCTCCTTTGAAAAAACCAGAACCCAGTCCTGAGCCTGAACCCAGTGCTGAACCAGAACCCAAGAGTGAACCTGAACCAACCAGTGAACCAGAGCCCAGCAGTGAGCCAGAGCCAAGCAGTGAACCTGAACCCACCACAAAATCATCAACATTGGCCATAACAGATAAAAAGTTTGCCACAGATAAAAACAATACCAGTAAAATTGTCTCATCTCGAGCAACAAAGGTCAATGAAGTACCCAACTCCATCACAGCCAGACCTGATGCTAATGTCACAGTAGAAACCAGCGTATCTTACCGTGTCAGCTCAAAGAAAGGTAATTTTGAATATTGTATTAATATTTTGATACTGCACTAGTTTACAATGTACTTAAATGAAAACATTAAAGAAATAACTTTGTGACATTTTTGGGTTACTGTACTTTGAATGTATGTTATAACTAGCCTAAGTGTTTCTTTTGTAGGAAGAAGAAGGAGAGATGCCTCACCCGAAGCAGCTGCTGCAGGTTTGTTAAATCATTGTTTCATATGTCTTAATTTTACATTTTTCTTAATTTATTTCTCATAGTAGGATAAAATATTTATTAAAAAAAAGTCAGTGCAACATTAAGGTCACATATCTTAATTTAACCCCTGCTAATTTTTGGAGGGTATAATTTAGTTAAAAATTAGTATGTTATCACTGGAGTTTTAACTACATTTTAAAATGGAACAATGTACATTGAAAAGTTAAATCTTATCTATCTGTGTCAAAATTGTTAGATAATTTGTTCAGAACAAATCCAACTTAAGTTTTTATTATTTTTAAATTATTTGAGAACAGAAAATTTATGCATCCATGTCCCATCAATGTTACATTCTGTAAATAGCTTTATAAATATATTTCCCATTGCTGTCTCTCAACGTGCACAATGAAATCTGTTCACTGCTCCACTAGCTCTTCAGTCTCAGGTTGTTTGGTTTCTCTCTCAGACTCTTTTGCATGTGTCTTTCTTTTCCTCCAGGAGTTTCAACAGTGCCGACCCCGGAACCAACTCCGGAACCAGGATCGACCAAACCCAAGCAGTTTCTACGTACCACCAAACCAGTTTTGGTGCTCAGACCCAAATTACCTGCTGTCCCCACACCAGAACCTGAGCCAAGTTCTGAACCTGAACCAGAGCCCGTGTCCAACCCAGAACCAACATCTGAACCTGAGCCTGAACCCAGTGCAGAGCCTGAACCAGGACACCACCAGAAGGCAAAGTCTTTGCCTGGGGCTGCTGGGAAGAAACCACACCCATCGCCAGAACCAGAGCCAGCAGGTAACAATGACAGTCTTGAGGTGCACGCGGTTCCGGTGAAGGGCAAAGAACGTTTCAGTTGGTGACATCACTCTCATATAACTTTCTGTTAATGATATACTTTCAACTTTTTCAGCTGAACCTGCTCCTGCTGCATCTGGCGCCAGTAAAATTGTCAAAGGTAAGGCTTTCAGAATTATAATTTTTTAGCTCAAAAGATGTATGTATTACGTTGCACATAGTTTTGTGCAAATTATGAATACATCATAATTTATCCACAAATTAATTATATTAATCTTCATAATGCTAGAAAGTTTCTGTAGCTGATTAAATGAACTTTTTTGAAAAGTTTTATTGCAGTGAGTCCATCCGATTTAGTAATTTTTGCCAAATTATTTCTACAGCGCCTAGCCCCAACTATAATCTTCACCCATACGCACCTCGCCAAGACTTCAATGCTATGGACTGCACTGACATTGTGATAGGCTCTGCTGTGGGGAAGTACAGCCGCATCTGGGACTACTACACCAGGGACAGGTACTTTACCACTTGCCACTTTTAGGTATTAAAGTGCCCAACTTCAGAATAATTTGTGTGTGCTGAAAATTTTGAGCCAAACATTGAATTACTATAATGTTACAATATACAATCTTCAACTACTGTTTGTATAGATGTTCAAGATGGTGCTTGTGACTCCTATTGTTATGTGAATTAATGTTGACTCAGTTTTGTCCTTTAAATATGGTTGTACATTCCTCCTAATGACCACAATGTGAAACAGGTCAACCCCCAGAGTGGACACATTCTGGGGTGGTACAGATGACCTCACAGCAGCCTTGGGATTAGAGCAGGATGGTATCACCACCATTCTCTTCAGGAAGAAGCTCAAAGGTAACTTACAAGTAGCGTTTCCCACATAAATCTACAACAACATGATTAAAAGATAACCTTCACCAACTACACCTTCCTATTTTGCAGCTAACCACTCAACTGACCATTCCATAGAGGAAGACCTAATGCATGTCATCTGGGCCCAGGGCCAGGAGCCCAATCACTATGTGCACTACCCCAAGTCAGGTTTGGAGAAGGACAAGGCCTCCGTCAAGGACTTTTACCGGCCTGATGAGCTCAAGTACCATGGCCATGGCACTCAGAGGGGCCAGACAACCATCAACTTCTTCGGTAAACAACCTTGTCAGTACATTCAAAGTGTAACATCCTGTCTTCACTCCAGGAGTCTTTGATTCACAACAAAATATACTTGACCAATCTTGTCAATATGGAAGTGGATGTATCTACAAGTAATTATCAGCTTGATGGACAGTATCACTCCCTTTACAGAAGAAGCAGCAAAGCAGACAGATGCAGAGACTACAGACACCAGCGTGTGTGGTGGTCACTGGCGAACACCGAGGGGCTGCGATCCAGCCAAGGGACAGTGCGAGTACTATGCCAGTTGGGAACACCACCACAAGAAGGATGAGCTACGATTCACCATCCACACCAAGCACACTGACACCTGGACAGGCATTGGCTTCTCCAATGACACAAGGATGGTGAGTAGGTGACATAGCAGATGGAGTGAACATCAGCAGGAAAATTTTCATCATTAGGGTACATTCATTTTCAGTGTCCCCTTGTTTCATTCTTTCTCATCAACATCAAACAAGTGTCATAAATTGGGAGAATGGAGGGCATTATTGACCATACTGTAGTTTCATAAAACTATAGAGTATCGTTTCAATCTGTATTTTAACCAACCTTTCTTAAACCTTTTCTAATAGCAACCCCTTTAATTCACATAATTGTAAATGACTCTCAATGAAATGAAATACATATATATATATATATATATATATATATATATATATATACATTACAGTCAGTATAAAATTAATATTAAGTCAATTAACATCTGAAATTAAAGTATTTAAATGAATTAATTTTTTACTGTTTTTTTTTCAGTCAGTTCGATTATTTTTAATCAAACAATTTTTTGGCACATATTCATACCTTCTTCAGGTTTTTTCATACAATCATAAAGAAAACCTGAAGAAGATGCAAATATTTGCCAAAATGTTGTTGGATTAAAAATAATAAAACGGTCTGAAAAAAAAACTGGTAGAAAAGTTATTACATGAAATTAATATATCTCAGAATCTACACTATCAATAACATAAGGAATAATTGAAACAAGCCTTTTTTTATCAAGTACAGTATGTGTTCACTAGAAGATATAAATTTTGCAATTATTATTTTCTTTGTTGAACATTTTTGTAGCAACATCCAAATATATAACATCAAACAATATCAATGTAATGTATAAACTTGTTTATTTTCAAACAAATAATTAAATCTAGGTTCATTATTGCATAACACAAGACTCTTATATTGGTGAGTATTCGATGTTAATTTTTAGTTTGTGTGTTGCACGTATACTACTTCTGAAAATTTATTTCTGATTACCAATTTTATGTGGCAGCCATTCAGTAGCTTCGTTACAACCCACAGTTTCAGTTTAAGAAGCACTTGTCCAGACTACAATGTGACAGGTTCTTCTATATCAATAAATAAATATTTTATGATTAAGAAACTATATCTGCAACTTGTTATAATAGCCAGATGTATGAAATTAAAATTCTCAGTTAGTTGTGCATGCCTTTGTATATACTGGTCTTCCTTGTCTCAATCCTCTGGTCTGTATTACAGTCTCAGACAGATGCTATCCTTGGTTGGGTGGACAAGAAGAATGGACAACCTTTCCTGATGGACACCTGGCTCACAGGATACTCTCGGCCTCCCTTGGAACAGTCTCAAGATATCTACAACACCAGCGGCTACATCAGGGATGGCATCACCACACTCTACTTCAGTCGTAGCAGGATATCTTCTGATCCACAAGTAAGTAAATGTTATTATTAATATATTTCACCCTATCAAAACTTATAACATTATTGCCAGATGTCCGACCAGACACTTCAAATTCAATTTAAAATTCGTAAAATTAATTTACCGGGTTATTGTCCAAGAGAAAAGTTAGGTTTTTCTATAAATTAATATTTTCTGTAAAGGAGTATGTTAATAGGCAGTTCAGATCAACAACTTCAATCTTTTTGTTAGATATTATACAAGGGACATGTAAGGCTAAGAATAAAAAAACAGAATATTAATCAATTAAGTAGTGATAAGTTTCGAGAGGTACCATGGAACAAACAATATTTATTTATTTGTTTCAGACAATTGTCAATTTAAGACATGATTACATCAAAATAAAAATCAAGGTATATTATAAATATCAGTATGTAGTCATTCATAACTCCAAATCTCATTTGCAAGCAATGTTAACAATGAATAAAGAGTTTTTGGGTTACAACCCTAAAATTTGCATAGCTTTTCTAACAGTTGTGTAAATGTGTTTCAAATGTTATTTCTTAACCAAGCATTGTTTCTAATAAATTCCTTCTTCAAGCTGTAAATATGAGAGAAGGAAAATAGCCACTGTGATGTAACTGTGCACAATTTGTCAATATGAGAATTGTTCTGTTTCAGGACGTTTCCTTCACTGACAACGCGTGTTATTATTTTATGTTCCCTGTGAGAGGAGGCGAGTACCACCCTACCAACAAGAGGATGAGGAAACACGAGCAAGTACCCAGCATCTCTGCAGACAGGATCTGCATCAAGCCTTGTCTCAGAGGTACTGTTGAGATAGCACCACAGCATTAGTTATATTATCTCTGCAATTCTAAGACATATAAGAATGGCTTACATAAGTTCATGTGTGGAAGATGGTTGAATATAATGTGACATATTTAACAACCCATTTCAATGTGATATAAATTTAGGTGTACTAAAATATATAGGCTGACCTCCTGTGGTGTAGTGGCTAGCATTGCTGCCTCACAACTCGGGGGTCCAGGTTTTGGATGTTTGTGTTATCATGATCATGAGGACCAGGATTAAGGCTGCTGGGGAATTGATACACTGACCACATATCATCCCAAATTCAAAATGCATTGCGCCAGATGACAATTCGCAGCCACCTCGGTAGGCCTAGGCCTTCAAGAGGGCTGTTGAGCCATTGGAAGAAGAAGAAAATATATAGGGAAAATTATGATGATGCTGTACACAGAATTTTCAAATTAGATACAGTAAACCCTTTAGTTAGAACATATTACAAGTACAAAATTTTAGTACTCACATGCTTGCATTCAAACATCGTCAAAGTCTGGAAGTTTTCAACTGTACACCTGATAAATCTTTTTTGTTAACTCTAATTTAGAATGAATTAAGGAAAACAAACAAATTTGTTAAAAATAACATAAAACATAATTAATATGATGTGTCATCCTGTTAGAAATAATTTCTACAAATTGCCAAATTTTTCTATTCATACTGCCCAAATACTGATAAATAGAATATTAAAACTTTTAAATAAACTTCCAAATCCATTGCTTGCCTGATAAAGTCCTGGATTAAATGCAATGGCATGTTAATTTTTATGTTATTAAACTGTTCCTGATAAATTTGGCTGTCTTCATTCATTTATGGTTATATCAATATGATATAAATGTTCACATGGAGAGTGGCATTATATGGGTGTGAATCGTGGACAATAGGGGTTGCAGAAAGGAAAAGAATGGAAGCTTTCAGAATGTGGTACTACAGGAGAATGCTGAAAATCAGATGGGTGGATAGAGTAAGTAACCAGGAAGTTCTAAACAGAATAGGGCAAGGGAGAACAATTTGAAGAACTTTGACCAAGAGAAGGGATAGATTAGTAGGCCACAGTTTGAGATATCAGGTTTTAGTAAAATTAGCATTAGAGGGAAATGTGTGGGTAAGAACAGAATAGGTAGGTCAAGGATGAAATAAACTAATCATATTTGTTATTGTGTTTCATAGTAATTAATATCAACACTGTTGTTTTTCACTGCAGATGAAATTAGTGAAGTGATCAGCACAACTCCTGCCCCTCCCAGGCTGTCTTACAATGTGGATGTAAAGCTGGTGAACCTGGGTGAGAACTTCCACGTGCCACAGCCTGGCTCACAGGAGTATGAGACACTGGCCAACACAGTCAATACAGGTTTCACCGATGCCCTTGTCAAGCTGGATGGCTTCCACAAAGTACAAGTTGAGAATTTTAAAGAGTAAGTATTTTCTAACTTTCAGATACCCATCATGAATGAAAATTCTTTTGAGATTATACACTAGTGTTGCAGTTTTGATTACAGTCCTGAGAAAGTAACTTATAAGATGCATTGAGATAAACTTTAATCTTCATTTTTATTTATCCTCTTTTTCATTTCACATTGGCAGTCTCCTGCCCCAGGTTATGAATCAAAGACCTACACAATTGCCTTTCCCTCTCCATCACTTTTTTTTATTCATTCAGTATTTCATCTGTATTCTTTCCTTCACTGTACCTACTCACCTCTTTATAGGACTTCCCCAAGTATTTTTTACTGTTACTTTGAGAATTATTGATCCTGGAAAAATAAATTTAGGTTAATCAGGTTCAAATTTTTTTCCTGTTGGCAAGAATAATTTTTCTCTTTCAGTTTTAGTATGAGCTGGTCTTTGTAATTAACTATGATATAATTTTAATATAATGTTGTAGAGAAAATTGATTAAATGTGTACGCTTTACCTAATTACCTATAAATTGTGAAACTTTTTTATTAATATGTTTATTTTTACTTATTTAAATATATTTCCAATAAATTTGGCCATTTTATTGTTTTATCATACATTGAAATCAAATAAATATATTCATTATTCAAGGTAATTTTTTGAAAGAATTAAAACATGTCAGACAACTTTAGATGTTTTCTGTTCACAGGATGGACGGCAATGTGATAGCCAAGATGAAGCTGGTTCTTGATAAGGCTCAGTATGAGAAGGGTCAATCCCTCTCTGAGGTCCCAACATCTGTGCAGCGAACCCTGCAGGAGACGGTGAGAAGCGGCAGGGTCGGAGCTTTGTCTGTAGACCCTCAATATGTCGAGTTTGAATTCCTGGGCTGTAAGTAACATTCACTTTCTTGTATAAATGCTCTGTCTGAATACTTTCCTATAGTTACTTCCAACTTTATTTTTAATATATTTAAAATATTTAAGCTTACTAATTATATAAAAGGAAAGAGCAGGACTCATATGTGGATATAATTTGTACCCTCTTGGTTGCATGTTTCATAATGCTCAACAGTTCTATCTTCCAGTAATGTGTTAGTGTTGAAAAACTATAACAACAGTCACTATTTTATCATATTGATTCTGAGAATAATAAATTGGTAGTTTGTAGATTGATGTGTCAATATAAGCAAAAAAAAAACACAATAATTTATTCAACAACTAGTTGTTGTCATCCATATTATAAATCAGGAGTCTCTTTCAGATGTAATAAAGTAGAACAACAGAAACATCCTCGGGTTGGTACCTTCAATGTTGAAATGTAAATATAGCTGTGGTAGAATTATAAAATAAAAATAAAAGATTATTTCTAACTTAAGGTTGGGTCTTATGTTTGTAGCAGTGGCTTATTGCACATAACCACTTTGGCGTGTGTTAAGGTATAATCTGTGTACATTCTATGGTTTGCGAACATTCATGTAATGTACTTATGAAATGGATTCTGTTTTAATGTGCTTTTTTTTACTTGCCAAAAATAATAATCACACAATTAAGAGTCAGGATAAGAATTTCAATTAAGAATTTGAGAAAATTATAATTTAGGAAGATAGCAAAAATTTAAAATAGGAACAGAAGGTTGTGTGTGTGTCTATATATATATATATATATATATATGGGATAAGTGACACATTTGATAATTGGATAGAAAGAAAGATAGAAATATTTGGGAGAAAGGCAGGAAATTCGCTCTTTAAATCACTTATCCCATATATATATATTTAATTTATCCTTAACGGATGCTCCTAATTCTTCCATCCCTCTTCTCTATCCATCCTAACTTGAAAACCTAATATATATATAGACTGAAAATGTTCGGTTGGTCGTACTCGATGTGGTGGCGGAGTGGATAGACGCACGCCCCGGCTCTAGGGGTGATGCACTGTTGTTTCGTGCACCCAGGTTCGAGTCCTGGCCACATCGAATTTTTTCAGTCTTTCTTCCTTCTTCCATTCTCTTCTACGCTCGACATATGTATTTCCTTGTGCATGATTCCATGCCGTACATATGATTTAATGAGCGAATTTCCTGCCTTTCTCCCAAATATTTCTATCTTTCTTTCTATCCAATTATCAAATGCGTGACTTCGTCACTTATCCCATATATATATATATATATATATATATATATATATATATATATATATGAGTCAGGAAATGACATTGTCATGTTAATTAAAACAATTAATTGGGAAAGGACAGAGAGATAGAAAGAAGATGACTTACCTGAGGTTCATAGATGGTAGACAGCTTGTGAGGTTTAGAGAACTTGAATTTTCGGAGGTACCGCCCCTTTCATCAGAAAGTTAGGAAGACATTTCCAGTGATCGGCTAGCCGACGACTGAGCAGCCAAAATTTGCTGCTCTGCTAACTTAGGTCGTAAACAATTGACCCCACCAGGTCACCAACTTTCTCTCTCAATAAGGGTCTGGGAAGAGGCAAGGACTTGATGGGGGTTGGGGAGATGCATACTAACACCCCCATCTTGACACACGTTCATTCAAACACATGTATGAGAGTGTGTATCAATATTTAAATATTGACACCTCTATGGGTGGATGTGTTTGAATGAATGTGTGTCAAGATGGGGGTGTTAGTATGCATCTCCCCAACCCCCATCAAGTCCTTGCCTCTTCCCAGACCCTTATTGAGAGAGAAAGTTGGTGACCTGGTGGGGTCAATTGTTTACGACCTAAGTTAGCAGAGCAGCAAATTTTGGCTGCTCAGTCATTGGCTAGCCGATCACTGGAAATGTCTTCCTAACTTTCTGATGAAGGGGGCGGTGCCTCCGAAAATTCAAGTTCTCTAAACCTCACAAGGTGTCTACCATCTATGAACCTCAGGTAAGTCATCTTCTTTCTATCTCTCTGTCCTTTCCCCATTAATTGTATATATATATATATATAGTAGGAAATCATTTCCAGTGATTGGCTAGCCGACAACTGAATATAAACATATATATAACAAATAAAGACAGGAAAGAGATAGAAAGTAGGTGACGTACCTAAGGTTCACAGATGGCAGGCACCTTGTAAGTTTAAATTTTCAGAGGCACTTCCCCCTTCAGACATTTTCAGTGATTGCCTACCTGACATATGTTTAAAGACTGTGTACTAAGTTAATTCCTTTGATACAAACTGATAACAAAAGCTTGTTCTTGCCACTTTTCAGTGACATCCAACATTCCTCCAAGCAGTGGCTCTGAGGACAGGACAGCTACCTTGCTGTCTGAAACAAAGTTGTACATAGTCATTGGCTGTATTGCAGCGCTGGTTTTCATCGCAATAATCCAAGCTGCCTGCACAATTTACAAAACTGTAAGGAATCCAGCCTCGCACCACAAGGTAAACTACCCTGCAGCAATTTGTCTGTATGTAAAAAGTAAGTTTCTGTCATATTCACTTGGGAGGTAGTTGATGGCTAGACTGTTTATTGCAAAATGAAGTTGTTTCATTGTTAACACTTCAAAATTGTTGTCTTATTGTATAGAGTTCCACTGAAGTTAAAATATTATTTTTGATCCTTTTCTTATATCACTATTATGTTTATTCTACATGTATCTTTCTTCATTGAATTATAAATTAACTAACCAGCCAAATATGTCCAAAATATATTTACTACAGTAAAATTTAGAACATATTAATCAAATAAAGATTAGATTGACATATAGCTCCTTTTTGGGACCTCTTCAAGTGAAAATTTAAAAAATTTACAAGTAATTAAAGATTGAAGGATTTCCCATTGCAGTCTTTGAAGAAATAGTTAACCTTGAAGATCATGATAGAGCTTATGGTCGTCAAAACATCATGTCTTAGTTGCTGTGCTACCCGTATGGAATCCTGAGAACTATTTCTACAAGTCTTAACATAATTTATTTATTGAAATATCAGCCATTTTGGCTTTTAGAAACTTTAATTATGCATTCATATTTCAAGGAATTAATTTCATTCATATTGGAAAACTTTTATATTCACATTACAATGGTTCCAAAAATAGAACAATATGTCACGCTAATTTTTTCATTAATAATTTCAAAATTTTGATTTTATAAAAATGTATTTCTGAAAAATTCAGCTGGTTTATTCATTTATATGCTCTAATATATCTACTCATAAAAAAATTCAAACTTTCTTAATGCATAATGTGAAAATATCTGACCCAACTGAGGTACTTAAAAAAAAAAAAATAGATCTTAATATTTTTCATGAACTATAGTAGTTTACTTTGAGTGAATACCTACTCTAAGATTATACTTATTTTATTTATTAATAAGATTTAGATCATTTCCTAGATGGTCATCGTTCGGAATTGTTTGTGAAACTTGTTGACGTGAATGCTTAATTAATGCTTCAATAAAAAGATTTTAGTTTCTCAGTTCTTGCTACTACTAACTTTGGGATAACTAGTTTAGAATTCTTCTTTCATTTGTGTGCTACAAGTTTTTTATAAAAAAAAATCTACAAGTACAACTTGTTCAATTAGATTTCTAAACCCTGTCGGCTTCTTGATTAAAATTTGTAAGATTTAGTTTTATCTTTCTAGAGCATGAATATAATGGGGATAATGTTTGATTCATGTTATTATTTTGCAGTTTCATGTTTCAAATTTAAAAGGAAAATCTTCATGAGTCTGATATGTAAACCTTAATTTTCTGTCTATTAAAAATTATTGGGTGCATGTGTAGAACTTCATAATGTTGCTTCTCTTTTATAGTTTACAAATAAGGGCATCCTGACTATTTTATTCAGGTATGACCCCAAAGAATGACACATTGAAATTTGTGTAGCGGGGTGATTTAATCTATCCATGGTCAGGACTGAAATAATGAGTGTCCCATGATATAAGCTCTGTATCATCTGAACACTTTTTCTATATAAAAAAATTGAGAGCATAAAGCAGGTTGGGAACATGTGCACGGTTTGGTATTTTTTTGTTTTCTGTGTCAAATTTGCTCTTCTTTTTGTTTTTTACAAAAATATAAAGCTATTATATATTGCCCAAAGTTCTACTGTGTAACACATTTATATTTATGTTCTTGTATTTAAGTTTTTATTTTCAGTGTGGGTCTTTTATTTAGAGAGGGTTGTCCAGCGAATTAGGTTCCATTTGGCCTTACAAGTTTTATTTTCTCATCTATATTTATGTTATCATTAAGTTAATTTATGACAATACCTTTGTTATTATTGTGGTTGTGTTGCCAATATAAATTTATTTTTGAGTCGCCTGGTGTTGATTTCACATTTGTGCAACCACTGTGAGAAGCCTTGACTATTTATTATTTGAGGGCTGAATATCACAAAGTGTAATTAGCTACCAATTAGATCAAGTTTCCAATTTACTAAAGAATAAGTGATCAAATAAATGTCACACATTTTTTCTGCTTTCATTAGGTTATGGAAAAATGCAAGAGTTGTGAGAACAAAGCAAATCAGGTGACAAACTTTTGAGTTCTTTCATTTTTCATTAACCTGTGACAAGGATTGTAGAAATCTTGCAAAGCATTTGTTTTTTCACTTATTTTTGTCTGGTAATTAGCTAATTCTTTGTTGAATTAGTATAAATTATAACTCAGATGTTTTATGATTTAATTATATTCAGTTATTTGGCAAAGTTACTCTTACTGTCTGATAACAATTGCTCAGGGGCTTAAAGGTTTTTTTTTGTCAGTTAAATGTGGACAATATGACTGCAAACAACATTCTTTTTATCATTGTTCCATCATTTCTTGACTCAATAGCATATAAATTGACTTATGTGTATGTAATTAACCAAGTTATCTAGTAAAGTCAGAATCAAGCTTATTGTGTTAATACAGTTTGCATCAATGACAGGAATAAAAGAATGTTTTCTTATGTATTGAAACTTATGAGATACACCATATTAGAAACAAATGAGTTCATTAGTCTAATTATTAAATAAAACTGCATGTAGTAATGAAAATATCCTGAAATGTTGTTCTTTCATTGCAACCTTTTCAGGTGCAATATTAAATTATTTTCAAAAAATTTACTTCCAGAGATATAAATGGATAAATTTTTATATGAGCTCAATGCTCAAAAAGTTGCAACTGAAAACCTATATTAGCTTAAAAGATAGATTTGGTGCTTTGGGCCACATAGGTCTTTTACAGTGGATGCGCAACACCCTCCAGCAGGTTTATGTCAATAGAGGAAATGCCAAGAATGGAACTTGATCCCCTGGACCAGCCTCACAGTGGCCGAGAGGTTGAACAAGTTGTACGTTTGTTGGGGAGGCGGGACTAATTGTTGTCATTTGGCATGCTGTGTGTACATAGCGGGTGTATGCGATCCCGCTAGGGGTTCCGGGCCATTTCCACTCAAGTGACCCCCCCGCACCTTACCTTTACGCCGGTAGCTGGGGGCCCACAAGGTCACCACAACGTGGGAACTGGTAGCTTCTTCATCAATGCGGCGGTGAGTTGAGCGACAAGCAGCTTGCGGTGGAGGGAAAGTCTTCACGGACCCTCACTCGCTCCTCGCACGGTGTGGTTTTATCTTCTTCTCAAGGCTTCTTTTTTGTGGATTGTGTACATAGTGTGTAGTACAAGGCACAACCCAACTTTTCCATGAATTTGCTCCTGATGTGTTACATTTGTTTATATATTCTGCCCATGATTCTAATGTTTGTGGATTCCTAGTGAAGACAAACAGATACCATTCAAAATGTTATATTGTTTCTTTCTTCATCCACTGTCTCATAATTATATATACTATGGAAAATATAATATCTTTATGAAATGTCTCAACAGTGTTGTCAAGAAACTTCAAAACTAGCAGAAGTGAATATCTGTGAACCTCTGTCAGTCCATTCTGATTAAAAACAATATGAGTGCTATGACTTGGTTGCATACATACAAGATCAATGGATCTTGGTTATGACTGAATAAGTTTCCAGCTCCTTGAATGACACCTGTCAGTTTTAATAAACAACTCAACTGACTTCCAGCTTCTCCAATGATGGCCTCCTTCAGCATTTGCTCATAGTTCTCTTGATTGGGAAGCAAATTCTTTTCTCTTTGATATGAATTTGAAGAAAGAAACACAACACCATTATTGATAGCCGTGCCATTTGTCATCTGGCTGATGAAGCTCAACACAGTGTTACAGGTCCAAATTCTTGGAAAATCCTTGAGTTAGTGCCTAGTACAAGAGATCTAAAACACTGGTGATGGTCATCACAATTAATTACTTTCACGTACATTTTTGGGTAATGTGTGTTTAGAGTTGTATTTACTGCCATGTATTTTAGAGACTCCTTCCATAATCTTTCCTTTTAATCACTGGGATTGCATGGCTTTTGAGTAATGCTTTAGGCTCACTCCAGTCAAGACCTCGGCTAAAGCTTGAACTGGCTCAAGTAATAAAAAGCAGTTATGCCTGTGAATACTACTAAATGCCAGTCATTGGGCGAAACTGAAATGGCATGAAAAAGGGAAGCTTACTATTATGTATTTAATTTTTTTTAAAAAAAAACAGTTGGATTTTATGATTAAGATAACAGCATCAAAATTTGTAATTTTGTTAGACAATGCTCCAGATAAATAAATACATTATGCTGGAGAGTCATTCACAGATTGGGAAGGTTTGCAATTAGAGTGACATTTTTGTAAATTAAATTGTTGTAACTGATGTTGAAAATTTACTAGATATGTTGGCCAAGAAATAAATAAAATAATATAGAATAATAAGAATAAAATAATAGTAAACAAAAATTACTTTCACATTATTATATGGACAAGAAAATCTACTTCCCTAATTCAAGAACTGTATTAGAATTTAGCTGTCAGTTTTATAATGTGGATGTAATTTTTGTTTATAATTAACTATTCTTAACTGGTCTTGGTCATCATATATTGTTCCTTTTGTAATTAATCAACAATGTAATATGAAATAATGGGAGAATTGCTGGATTAATCTACATTTACTATGCTGATTGTCAGGAAGAAACTGCAATCTATCCTACTTCAGTTTATGTAAGGACTTGGCTTTCCCCCTCGTTTATAATGAATTATAAGAGGGAGAAGAATGTGAGATAGGATCTCTGATGGACCAAAGTGGAGAAGAGCTGAGGGGGATGGCAAGTAATGAGTTGGCCAATAAAAATTCTCCTACATGTGAATGGCCAAATAAAAGTCAGAGTACACAAGTAAAAAGGTGTTGAAGCTCTCACTGATGTGATGAAAAGGCAATCAATATCTTTGTAGACAAAAATAATTGATCAGGATTTTTCTCCTTTCCTTTGGAGTCTGTTGGATTAGTTTATTGGAGTACAATGGAAGACAATGTCTGTAGTAAAATCTCAGGCTGTTACATGAACAAATATGTTTGTTAGCTGAGATTCCATGGCTGTCATGTGGTGTTAGAAGCAATACTTCAGAGGAAGAGGAAATCTAATAGGTTTAATGTGGGTTTATTTACTTTTGTTTAGGAAACCAGTAATAAATCTTCTAAATGTTTAAATTTTAAAAAAAATGCTTAAGTGAAAAAATTGAGATCTTTATCAACTTCCACTGCTGAAATGAGAGTAAACAGAGTTTAATAATTGATGTATTTATCATATCTTCTGACATTTACCATATGTGCTAGTTGAAAAACCTCAGCTCAGTGTAATGGTCTGGTTTCACGGTGTAGTGTCTTATTTTTCCAACAAGAGCGTGTTGGGGGTTATGAAGTGGTGGAGGTTGTAGCTGTATGTGTGTGTGTTGTTTTAATCGCCCACTTTGTTGATGTACTGGAGTTGTTGATGTTCGCACCATGTTTCACTAACCACCTTCATAGGATGAGTGAAGAAGCAGTCTCTGATCTCTTCTCGTTCTTACAGGACCACCTGATCCCCAACTCTGCCTGGAAGGACTACTCTGCCGCCAACACCAACTATGCCTTTGAGGCATTCGACTCAGAGGAGAAGATCCCTCCCGTTGCCAGCCTGGGCTCCTCGGCGACATTGCCCAGTGATGGCTCCTCCCGTGCACCCCTCAGTGGTGGTGGTGGTAAGGCAGTGCCACCCCCACATTATTCTGCTGCCGCTGACACACGCTCCCTGCAGCGGCCCCGCACTGGTCCTGGACAGGGGGCGTACAGACCCCCAGGGGCTGTACCCGTGGAGCGGTCCACGTACTCACTGCCACGAACAGCCCACCACCACCACCAGCAGCCAGGACCACCCCACCATGATGGCTATTACACACAGGACAGGTCCCGTGGGAGCAGGCACCATCAACTCCGGGGGATGCCCTCCGAGCTACAGCCGGACTTCTACTTCATGCCGTCACAGCGCAAGTACTCTGGCGAGGTGGTGAGAGTGTACGTGGACTACAACAAGTGAGGGGCACCTTCCTTCAAGGCCCCTTGCAGTATTACAGTTAATCCGTAAAGATGGTGTCGGGTGGCATGGCTCATATCAGCTTTAACATCCTCACTAAGAGATCAATGTGATGATAAATGTCACACATATTTAATCTGTAAAGAAACAAAAGCAACAAATAAGGCAATACCCAAAATATTCCAGAATTCCTTGCAGCACTACAAACTTCATTATTACCCATTTACATAACCCCAACTTTTGCTGACAAATTTTTGGCCTGGGATCAATGGGAAAAAGGAACTGTCCTCCAAGCAAGGTTTACCTGCCAAAGAAAATGGCAACCCTAAATTTTCTCTCTTAAATATAGAAATCAGAGCCAAGACACAACAGATAAAGAGCATTCTTGATCATAGTAATCTCTTTAAAATTTCACACCAAAGCTGCCGGAATTTTTCTACAAAATACTGCTGTAAGCAGGTAATGGCAAATACTGTGAGACAATGTGGTGACTAAAAATTCTGGGAAATGTTTGGAAGCTCCTCATAACTATCAGCATGAAACAGGTTATTGCTCTGATTAAACTTAGTTATTCTGCCTGTGTCTGTCCCCATGAGGGGTGTGGCATTGAATCCACCAATCAGAATGCTTAAGGTGAAGGTTGGGCCAATGAGCATTGCCGAGCATGAGAGAATCACAGCATTCTGATTTCTGGAAGGTAACAATTTTTTAATCAGGGTATATTTTCCAAATATATAGACCCTGCTCTCGCCACAAATATTTTCAACCTAAATTTTCTCATTAAAACGTTTAATAGAGTATTTAGTGATCATATTACTGTAAATTGGCTTATGTACTGTACATATATTTATATATACTTAATTATTATTGGCCCACCTTTTTTAAAAAAAACAGAACTAACTCCATCTGTCTGAACCAGTGACTTTCTTTGAGAAAGTTGTAAATAGTAACCATGGTGAATTTGTAAATGGTGCTTAATTATTTTAATCCACAAACAAGGTGGCGATCTTTGTGGGTTTCTATCTAACACAAATTAAATGCTTGTAAATATATTCATTTATAGTCATGGAACTTATGTGAAGAAATTCTGAAAAGAAAAAAATTCAATTAATTTGTAAATAATTAATTATTTACTATTGGGAGTACATTCAATTTGTTTCTATTCTGTTTTTTAGTGTTTTCTTGTGGGAAAAAAATCATAAACAAACTGATTGTATTCCCTTCCTTCTGTAAGTTTCCTGGTTGCTGGCATCATTTTTCGCTAGTTGAGGTGCATCAACAATCTTGTGGTATCAGCAATGAGAAACTTTTTATTGTTTCATTTACTGTGTTGTATGTGACCAATTGCAGATGTGTCAAATGATTGCTGATGTCAGAGAAATCAAACACTCTGCACAAAAATGATGCCATTGAAAGGTTTTATTTGATAGTGTTGATAGTAATATCTTGTCATAAATTATTATTTGCAAATATTAAAATGTTGTGGAAGGGTGAATGGTAAGGATTAGTGTATCTAAGAGTGTAAAGTGGTGCTGCCGTTGATCCTGTGGGTCCAGGGTACTGAATAAATAGATTTTTAGTTACGCTGATGAAATTTAGAAGAGACAAAGTTAAGCCTTTAATCTGAAGACAGTTGTGATGTTCTGCCCTAGGTATAATGTTGCGCCTTGAGGAGCGCTTGTCCATCGGCCGCACCACGGAGCCCGCACCTTCGACTTCTCTACCTCTGAACGTAAAATATTTTTTCTTAAAACTAATTTAAGACTCATTAGATTTAACCACTTGTAAGCAAGATGACGTATGATGTGAACATTTCATCCTTCTGTGATGTTTTAAGCTTGCAACCAATGCTGTGTACAATGTGAATCTGGTTATGTATTCTGTAAAGGCTTTGGGATTTCCCATCTACAATTGACAATTTCAGACTTGAGGAAATTCTGAAACAGTGCTGACTTTTGCAGCATTGTGCACCCGTGAATATAAAATCTGAAGCCGTTGAGGCAGGTTTAGCTGTGGCAATTCAGTTGACAAACAAATTCTCTGATCTTTATTGAGTTAAAAAAGAAAAATTGCTTATGCCTGCAATTTAAAGATGTTGGTCAGTGATCAGTACATCTCAATAAACATTTAACAGTAATTGAGATACTGTCTCATCAGATTTGAGTGTTTTGACTGTGCATATAAATGCTTTCTGCATTTATCCAAATTCTAAACAATATTAAAGATTTATAATAATTACTGACAGTATTACCTGACAAAATTGAATCAATATTTTACATTGAATATGAATAATTTCTAAACAATGGACTGCAACATGAATACAAAGACATAAGCCATGAATTTTAAATGTTTTTAATCCCAAAGCCATAAGTTTTTAATGTTTACTTACCTCTCTAATATACCAAATATTTAAAAGTTATTATTATTATTTTGTTGAATTTTTCACTGTTTTTATCAAAAGGCCTTCAGGGTCTGCTGTGTGTGTTCTTTCTGTAAATATTATAAAGTGAGCAGAAACTGCAGGCCACCTTTCAGGCGGACAAAGAGACAGGATTTCGGACAATGGTGGTACGCCTGTGTGACGACGCCTCATCTGTAAATAGGACTCTGAGTGAGACAGTGTGTGGAGTTGTACCTTAACAGACTTTATCAAATATTTTAATGTTTGGATGTTAAGTTTTTTTAAAAAGAAAAATGTTGTATATGTATATATATAATATAAAGTTATAATGTATAAATGAAAATTGTAAAAGAAAATAAAGTGTGATTGAAGTTAGTTATAAATGTTGCCATATTAAAAAGGGTATGAAATTTGTGTACGTCATTCGGAGAACAGTTACAAAATACTATTTTCCCTTCCGTTGCATCCTGAATCTGCATTAAATTTCAGACTTCACCTGAGGCGATGCAGGATAAAGGGAAAGAAATTCAAATGAAGAATAGTGAAGAGGATACAGAGATGTGAATCTCAATCCAAAACAGGTATGTAAGGGTATTGCTTTAATTCATTTGTATTCAAGTGACTTTAATAACATATATATATATGTATAGTTTCTTTATTAATTTCACTGTTGTTGCTCATGATTATAAGCTTTGTGCTTTTTCAGAGTCATTTGTGAGGGTGGGGGTTAACAGCCTACATGAGGGTGATCCTGAAACAGGTAACTCTCCTTTAATAGTATAGGAAGGACATTGAAAAGGTGTTTCACCTAAAGAGATACAGGGAAAACCCTAGAAAACCTGCATCAGGTAAGTCGAGCAATTGGTCCTATTCTTATGCCCTTCCAAATGATAGAGGAGTCTGCTGTGGGGTCACAGCATTCCCTCTCTATGTCTCAACCAGTTTCAGGAGGTAGTTGGCCAGCTGATCCAATGCAATCAGTAAACAACTCTTACAAATTTGCACAAAGTCTTCAACCCCAATACATACAACTCCTAAAATAGGTGAAGGTGCCTCGGCATGTGAGAACTTTGAAAAAACTAGAGAGACAGAATCAGGTGAGCCCAGTAGTCAATCTGGGGAAGAAATGCCTGTGAGAGAAAACCCCCACAGGCAATACAACCATTAAATAAGTAATGACATTGACATAATATAAAATGACAGTGGGTGCCATCTTACATTTTTTGTAAATGATGAAATGTTTTTCAGTGTCTGTATACAAGTCAGTAAGGCCAAATATACTAACCATAATGATTGTTTTACATTTCATTGATTGACGCTTTCAAGTGTCATTGACATTGGCAAAAGAATTTCCATTGTATAGAACAGCATTATCAGAAAATGGCATGGATGCAAGTCTGAATTGGCAGTGACCATGTTAAATATTTAAGAAGACTAAATTATTAATATATTATGAGAAATAACATGAGTTTTTAAAATAAATATTCACATAAAAAATTGATAACTTAAATTTTTTGAAAAACTCAATTTAACAATATTTTATTGGTGCTACTAAACAGATTGCAAAACATAGGAGTCATGTGTTGTGCCAATTTTTATTCTATGAAAATATTTCTCACAAGTTGACTGGTTTATTCATTTATAAATATTATTCTAAGGAACAACATTTGGCAGTTATTATATAATATATTTTTATTGTAATATAAATTGAGTCTGGAAACTATTCTACTTATTAGAAAAAAATTACTACAATATTTTGTCATCTTCAGGTACAAATATTTTAGTAATTTTGATGAAGAGAAATATGAACTTCAACAGACAACCTTTAAATGGAGAACAATAGAGAAAAACTTTAGATAAGCTGGACTTTGGGTCATAAGCTTAGCATCTTACATTATGGGCCAAACCCTGAAAACACATTACAGTAAGACTGAGGCTAAACTTATATCCTGCCCATCTAAATGTTTTCTGTATTGTATTCAATTTAAAGGTTCTCTGTTAGATTCCATCATATTCTTTATTTATTTTTCTTCCGTTGGTCAACGTCCTTCATATTGTTAATTCTTCCACTATTCTGTTTAGAATTTCGTCATTAGTGATTCTATCCACCCATCTCATTCTCCTATAGCACCACATTTCAAACACTTCTGCAACTCGTATATTCCACGTTATGCACCCATATAACGCCACGCTCCATACGAACATTTTTAGCAACGATTTCCTAATATTCACACTTATATTACCCATAAGTAAATTCCTCTTTTTCACAAAAGTCTTACTTGCCTGTGCTATCCTACTCTTTATGTCTACTATACTTCTACCATCCCAAGTCATTACGCTTCCTGAGTAGTAGAATTCCTTAACTTCTGTCAAAATATTTCTTACCAATCTAACACTCTTTGTTATCCCATACTACACTCCATCACCTTGGTTTTCCCTCTATTAATCCTCAAATTGAACTCTTTCTCCAAGACCTTGTTCAAGCCATTTATTATGGGTCAAAGCCATATCCAAGTAATATATTGTATTTAAATTATAAAAATACTGACAAAGAGGTTTATTAAATCATTTGTTATATATTTATTTGTCAGAAATCAATTAAATTGAAAAAGTGTAAAAATCGTCAAAGAAAATGACGAGTGTTGTAATGTGTTTTAAATTTTTTATTCCGTCTGCACATGACAAAATTTTGAAGTGCGAAAAGGACGCGAATAATTAGAGACTTACTGTAAACGTAACTAATTTAAAGTAAATTTGTATTCTGTCGTGCCTGGGGACGTTGAAATATACTTTATTCATTTTTTATGAATGATAATTTCATAAATATATATTTTTTTATTCTGGTTGTGAATCATGAGGTTTTGAATTAGCCTCCCAGCAGACGATAAACAGAGGAACACCCGTCAGGGTCGCCATTGCACCGGCGACAAATACAACAACGTTTCTTTTGCCCATTTTAAGCAACAAACGAGTGAAATGTTCGTCAAATCCACGATAAATAATTTTCATGTGTCCGGATTTTATGAATGACGGCGTGACCTGAAGAAATGTGTAAACTTTACTCATTAAGTTTCTCCTGCTATTGTTGGCCAACCTGCAATGATCTTTATAGTTTCACGTCCACACGGGGACAGGTTACCGGGTGGAATAAAGTACACGCGAGAATGGAGATTGCGTTGATTTAAAGCAGAACCGTGGGAAAGAGTTTATGTAAATGATGAAATGGTGTGGCTGATTCTCTAGAAAAGTGTTTTTCATTTTTTGTCCAAGAATGCTTTGGCGGATAACTCAAGTGTGCTCGTCGTTTGGAGCTGGTTACAGGTGAGAAAAGTGACATACAATTACTGTATGGTATATATTGCTACACGAAGGAAAGCTTTGACCGAGTCAATTACACATTTATGTTTACTGCCTTCAGAGAAAGTCGAAGATTAAATTAGCAAACAAGAGTAAAGAGATTTTAGAATGATTCTGCTCGGAAATGAATCGTTGGGCCAGTCTAGTGAAAAAAATGGGAATAATATCCTGAATATATTACCACAATGCTCAATAAGTCAATGAGAGGAAGATCTACAATAGTAAGGCTAGACAGCTGGCTAAAAAACAATCAGTTTAATTAATTTTGAGTATTATCCAACATATTAATAAATGAATAAGGTGTGAACTAATCAAGTAAGAAACAATTTTATGAAATGAATTACTTTTAATAATATCAAAATTGCAATAAACTTTTCGGGATATGATGGGTTTTTGGGTGGGAGATTCTACTCTTGCTGTTTACCAGAATGTATGTTTGTTTTGTGTGCAGGAGTTTCCAGTCATTCAGACAGTGTGTTCCTCAGTTCAGGAGTCACCTTCTGCGAGAGAGAAAGGTGTCACTTCCGGAGACAAGAAATGTCCACCAGGTTGGCAAGTGGAGGCCTCCCGTCAGCCTGAAGCTGGTTGTCGTGGGACTTGCCGGACTGAGACTGTGTTCATGTACTCTGAAAGTTTCTTGTCAGGCATCGTCAGATGGCGCTGGCACCAGACTGGTGGGGGTCAGTAAATATGTCCATGAGCCCAAGTTTGACTGGAGGAGGTTCCTCACAGTTCTCTGGCCTCATGTTTGGTACCTCCTCGGTGCCATTTTTGTAAGTTCCTTTCTTGATCATAATGTTTTTAAAATCTATGTATGCGTATAATTTTTTGTTTAGTCTTTTGGTCAGGAGTTAACTACAACTTACAGATTTCATGTGTAATGAATACACTGTTGATAGTTTAGAGCACTTTACAATTAACTTTTATAACATGATAGTAAACATAAAATATAAAAACTTGTGTGTAAAGTGTAAAAATTGCAAAAAGAAGTTGCCAAAATTAAGTAAAAAGTTAGTAATAAATAAATACCACACAGTATTTCTGCTACCCTTGTAGCTTTTATTGCCTGGGAGAAAAACACTTTGTGTCATTCTTGCAGCTCTTATGTTTTTCAAACACTTGACGAAAGCTACAAGGTTTGTAGAAATGTTGCTTGGTATTTATGTATCACTAATGTTTGTCATAATTTTGGAAAATAGTACCATTACATCATTTCCCTGTGCCAGTGGTTGACAACTGACATGTTTGCAGGTGACATTAACATATATATGGGGAATGTACACAATGAGCATAAAGTATTATTCTAATATTTAATGAAAATTATACTCATTACATTCAAATGTAGTTAAGTGATAAAATGAAGCCAACAATCCTGTTTGCTTTCATCATGTGATTTAAATTCACGAGAGCCATAATAATGACACAACCACAGAAACCAAATGATAAATTAAAAATTATCTTTGTTACAATACAATTAATAACAATCAGTTTTGTGTTTTAGAATAATTTTTTCCTTCTTCTACAAATAACTTTTTGTTGTTTTAGAGTGCTCTGGCTGTTGCTCTGATGAATATTCAAATACCTCAACTGTTGGGTGGAATGATAAATGTGATGGCCAAGTTCACCAGTGGCATTGGATCAAAGGAATTTCTCCAGGATATGAAAGAGCCAGTTAAACAGCTTTTGTCCTTATATGTTGCTCAAGTAAGTGTGTGTGTGCGAGGGTTGTTAGTATTGAGTAAAGATTCTTGACCACAAGGTTTTTCTATTATGTAGGTGCAAAATTACGGTCAAAATTGGTCAGAATTGAACATTACTTATCAATTGAATTGTCATGACATTTCGTTCCTTTGTTTGGAATGTCCTCAGGTGTGAAACAATCTATAAAATAAGTATAATTGAAGTAATTGAAATACTAATATGACTATACAAAAACACGTAAGATGCATTGGGTTTATGCACTTACCCAAAAGTAAACCAGAAAGTTGGCATAAGCACAAATAGCTTAAAGGTTTTTCACAAATTTGTACTTGAAGCACCTACTGTCTCTGAGGCTTGTTGTTGAACTACTGATGAGGTATGACAACTTTCTGGTTTACATTTGGGTAAGTGTATAAACACAACACATCTTGTGTATTTATATATAGGCATATTATTTCAATTATACTTATTTTATACGTTGTTTCACACCTGAGGAGGTTCCAAACAAAGGAACGAAATGTCGTAACATTATTTAATAATTAATTATGTTCAATTCTGACCAGTTTTGGCCATAATTTTTCATCAGAATTCTTCATTGTACAGTCAGAACAACTATAAAATTTGAAAATATTGCAGAAAATTGTTTAGTCTTCTAAACTTTGTTTGTGTGTTTCTTTTGCAGTCTCTGTTCACTTTTGTGTACATTTACCTGTTGTCGTGTGTCGGAGAGAGGATAGCCACCACAATGAGGCAGGACCTCTTTGCGTCCATCATGAAGCAGGACATTGCCTTCTTCGATCACCAGAAGACTGGAGAACTTGTCAACAGGTAAGTGCTTTTAAGATAATTATTTCTCTTAAAGTAACACAGTAAAAAAAAGATCAATAGTGAAATGCTTATTTAATAATTAATATGTTTAAAAGCATATAACTTTTCAGAATTGTGATTCTAAGTGAACGTTTCATTCAGTGTGGAATTGGAATAAGTGCTTGTGATTCAGCTATATTAAGGACTTAATAAATGAAAATTGCGATATTTTTTTCTGAATTTCTTCAATAACATTAAAATTAACACAAAACGTTAAACCCTTGGTTTAGAACTTCATCTGGTGTGTATTGGATTTAGAGTAGGATAAGTAGTTTCCCTACTTTGTCAAATTCTTCTATTGATATTGACTAAATATTCATGTTTCATTAATATTTGTGTAGTGTTCCTAAGACATGGCTGATACTGAGAGAAGAATTTGTCAATATAAATAAAATGTTGATTATACTCCAAATCCATTCTACACTAAATGAGTACTAAATTATTTATGAAAAAATTAGGCTGTTCTAATTCTTTTGTGTGTATATTGACGTCAGCGATATATTACCAATAAAATTGGAAACTTAATCTGACTTGAAAAAATAAATGACCAGGCCAGAATGTCTATTGGAGCAGTAAAATAATTTATCATAGGAAATACCAAGAACCTTATTTTCTGTTTGAATGACATAGAAAAAACTTTTGTTGTACAGGGTTTTTGTTCTAACTGTCTCTCTGTTAAACTCCCACAGGCTCACAATCGACATTCAGGACTTCAAGAGCTGCTTCAAGCAGTGCATTTCACAAGGGTTGAGGAGCATTGCTCAGGTAAAGATTTTCTTGCAAAAAAAATAATAATTCATGGTAGCTTCTAGTAATGGGCATTGAATTTCCATTCACTTTAGTGATTTCCTCAAGTAACTGTTTGTAGATAAAATATTCAGTATTTGGAAGATTTCCTTTTCTGTATTTATAAGTTAAAATAAATTTACTGTTACCCTGCATTTTGTTGTTGGCAAGCGATTTCTTTTTCGTACCATCAATTTATTTCTTGAAGAAATAGTTCTTCAGTTTCCACACAAGTAACACAATGTTTCGATGACTGAAAGCTCCCTCATTATCTTCCATTTTGCCTGGAAGAAGATGACGGAGCTTACAGTTGTTGAAACATTGCATGTTAATGGCTATGTTACCTGTGTGGAACTCCCAAGAACTGTTTCTTCAGCAACTGCACTGAGAAAGCCATTGATCTTTAATTTATTTCTTTTTCTATACAGTTGAGCCATATTTTGTCATTTCCAGATAACAGGCTGTGCTGTGTCCTTGTTCATCATATCGCCACAGATGACCCTGGGCATGTTGGTGGTTGTGCCCTCCATAATTGTCACAGGCACGATTCTGGGGTCTGTCCTGAGGAGGATGTCCAGGCGTGCTCAGGAACAGGTTGTCTGCCACATTTTGTGAAAAGTGAATCATTAAATGCCAATACTGGATAATTAATAATTTATCCTATTTGCGAGTTCTTAAAAATTTACATTTATTTCCTTCAGACTTCCAAAGCTACGGCAATAAGTGATGAGGCGATCGGCAACATCCGAACTGTGCGTGCTTTTGCCATGG
Organism: Eucriotettix oculatus; assembly: GCA_034510155.1. Classification (NCBI taxonomy): domain Eukaryota; kingdom Metazoa; phylum Arthropoda; class Insecta; order Orthoptera; family Tetrigidae; genus Eucriotettix; species Eucriotettix oculatus. Next base: position 21,015,820 of record CM067381.1, on the reverse strand, counting down.
AGGCGAAGGAGTGTGAACTTTTCAATGAGGAGATTGAGGAATCCCGGAAGCTGAATGAAGTCCTGGGATTTGGGATTGGACTTTTCCAGGTAACTCAAAACTTCAATTCATTACTGTTTCTTCTAGTTTTTTTGTTTTGTAATGTCTTTTTGTATTAATATTGGTGGTTCATTTAAAAAAGCTAAACACTGCTTTGAGCTGTTCCAAGTCCTGTTATCAGATTGCTCATTGTGACAAATTGTATTATTAAAATTAATTAATTTTTGAGGACTTAAAATAGATAATATCAAATATTAGAATAAACGTTTTTTTATGTATTACTTTTTCACAATCACAAAGTATTTTCAATTTTCGGAAAGTGTGACACATTCGGAATATTGATACTTGTACAATCTGGCAAGTGTTTATTATTGTAAGAGTTATTGTATATCACAGTCGATTTTATTCCAAAATGTCACATTTATTTTTTGATAACTTCTCAATATTGGGTTTATTAAATTGATTCCCAAATCAGATCCACTGTGTTTGAACTCGACACACTTATTATTATTATTATTGTTCTTAGTTTTTGTAGAGAGACTGAAATCTGCAGTATGCTTGCTTTGTGTGCTGTGTTGCAGGGTGGTACAAATCTGTTCCTCAATGGCATGGTCTTGGGAACACTGTATGCTGGAGGCTACCTACTGTCCACTCAGAAGGTTTCGGCAGGAGACCTTATGGCTTTCCTGGTTGCCACACAGACCATCCAGCGTTCACTCACACAGCTTTCTCTACTCTTTGGTCAGATGGTCAGGGGAATGGCATCCGGAGCGAGGGTATATGAGGTTCGTCCACTTCCCAACTCTTTCACGAGTTTATTTGACACATTCTGTCATTGATATTAACTGAGAAGATGGTTCTGTTTTAGTTTATTAATTATCGGCCAAGGATCCCTCTTACTGGTGGGAAGACAATCCCGTACCATTCCCTACGGGCACATATAAAGTTCAATGATGTGACCTTCGCTTACCCTACTCGACCCACACAGGTAAGAGTGTTTTATTAAAATTTGCTGACAATAGTGTACAAATAAAATGTAGAAATTTTTTTCTGCTAATTTATTATTGTCTTTTGGTTAAATATGAAATGGAATGGGTGTTCATGGTGAAAAGATGAGTGTGGAAGGATTTAATTTTTAAATAAATGTGTTTCAATATTCTTCAAACAAAGTAATTATGTATATTATTTCAAGTTTGACAAACAGCTTTCTGCCTTGTCCACAATAAGTATCAGCATCTTTTTAGTTAATTTTATTTAATTAGGGATATGAAAGAAACATATATCTTTCTTAGTGTTAAGCAATATTTCTTTCTTTTTAAATAAACATTTCCGGATACAATTTACTTACATTTGAAATTGTTCTTCATTGGTATTTGGAAAATCTCAGGTCTTGAGGAAATTTAGAGATTTGTAAATTGTGGTGTCTGACACTTCTGATCTACAGGATGTAAACTTGGGTAACTCAGTGGTAGAGTTTCCACCCAGAAAGTGAAAATCCCAGGTTCAATCCCCAGTTCGACTGACATTGTTGCACATCCTTAATTAAATATCATATTTAATAATCTGCATCATAAGAAAACTCCCTGTGCTCAGAAAGATGCAAGTTGGAATTAATAATGAGTGACACTAGTTTTTTATTAGTTGATTCTTCAGATTTTTTACCAAATAAACAACAAATAGTTTTTAATTATATGTTTTTGTTTTGTAAATCTCCCCCCCCCCCCCACATTCTGGAATCTCAGAAAAAGATATATGACATTCTTGTCTGATTGCAGAATATTCTGCGACACTTTAGCCTGGAATTTCCACCGGGGAAAACTGTTGCTATAGTAGGTTCCTCTGGAAATGGTAAATCAACTGTAGCTGCACTTCTGGAGAGGTATTTATTTTTCCTCTGTTGAATTTTAATTGTATTGTTTTTAATTAGACTACAAATGGAAAAAAGTCCTGCGCTAGTTAGATTACATCACAGTAATCAACGTGCAATGCAGTAAAAATAATTAACCTTAAAACAATTCATGTAATTGATAATTTTAAAGGATTTTTATGCCAGTGCACCCAGTCTTTTGTTTAACACTTAAACGGTTCTTTCATTTAACCATTCTATGTGGATATTTGTGTATATATAAATGAAAAAAATTGAGTTTCAGTTAAACCACATTCTTAGTTATGCTCTATTCAGTGTATTAAAATATTTGACATCAAATATCTTTGTCAGGTTTTATGATGTGAATGCTGGGTCCATCACCATTGACGGCATCGACATCCGGCAGTTGGACCCCTCGTGGCTGCGAGGCAAGGCTATAGGGTTCATCAACCAGGAGCCTGTGCTGTTTGCGACAAGTATAATGGAGAACATTCGTTACGGGCGTCCAGATGCGACAGACGATGAGGTGCGTCTCTGAACTGTGTTCCTTTCATTATTATTAATGTCATGTTAATTGGAATAAGGCCGAACTTTTTTTATGCATTTCTGAATTCCCAGACTGTTCTGACATTATTTGGACCATTTTAATTTTTACTTTTTGCTTGTGTTGGTTACTTTACAGTCAAACTTCTGCATTTTGTGCCATACCTTTTTCTCCCATCAACATACTGAGTTTTTACATTTATGAAACCTATTTTTAATTTTCTCTCCTTTAAATATTTTTATGATGGTGACTACGCTTGCTAATCCCATTGTTTTATTTAAATTTCACCACAATTACACACCAATGACATCACAAACAGCGCCCCTTTTACAATATGTTTAATAGCAATATTTATTTAACTTCATTGAATTATAAGTGAATACAATTTTAATTGTCTATTTTTATTTAAAGAAATATATTATATTCAGATATTTATACTTTCACCTGTAAAGTTTCCAAAAAGGAAGAATACATTGGTCACATTTTTATTTTAATGTGGTTTATTAAAATATATTTATGACTAATTTGACTGGTATATTCATGTATAATTTCATCTGTTTACATTTATATATTTTTCTATTTTAATCCCCTCTCATTTCTAAATTGTCTATATTTCTTCAATTATGTATTAATTAATTTGTATTTTCTTTTATTAGTAATTTGCGTATTGATCTTGTTATTTTGGAAACATCTTCAGGTTATCGCAGCTGCAAAGCTGTCAAATGCTGACGGCTTCATCCGACAGTTTCCTAGAGGTTACTCAACTGTTTTGGGTGAGAGAGGCATCACGGTGTCTGGTGGACAGAAGCAGAGAATCGCCATCGCCCGAGCTCTGCTCAAGAACCCTGCCATACTCATCTTAGATGAAGCTACAAGGTATCGGTTTCTGTCCTCGACAGATGATGAGCCTGCTAACATAATGTTGGCAACAACTGCATTTCTGTGGACAATATATTTTAATAGTTGTGACATCTAAAAGTTACTTGACTTCATTCCTGTTTACTAGCTAAAAAACCTCTGGTTTTTTTTTATTAAATCCAGGAACTTTCAACCTCATTCCAAGTCATAGTCATCTAAAATATAGTATAATAATTCTATATTGTTCACATTTATTAAAATTGGATAACCCTATGATGCTGTGGAAACCAGAGGGATGAAGTCTAAGAGGAAGGCCCCGAAAAAGATGGGAGGAAGGAATTGAAGATGGAGACAACTGATAGAGGATAGGGAGAATGGAAGAAAATCGTTGAGAAGGCTAAAACTCACCCTGGGTTACAACCCTACAATTTAAGATTTTCCTTTAAATAGTTTATCATTCAAGTATTAAAATAAGTGTATTACATTAAAGTATCTAAGTTTCTTTTTAATCAGGTTTTATTCCTGGTCCAGTCCAGATTTTTCCATATTGATCGTCTACATTCACTTCCATGGTCTTCGGCTGAGCTTCAATTTGAAGCAATTCTGCTATCCTGTAGATTTAATTATGTATTCATACCTCTTATATTGAGTTTCATTCATTGGCCAAAACAGGTGAAATTGTACTTATGGAATCGCATCAATTATAGTGCAATACAATTTTTGAAAATGTGAACAATATATAATTATTATTATATTTCAGATGTTCATGACCCAAAATAGGGTTGAGACTACTGGTTTTAAAAGTGTTAATGGAGTATTTAAAATACGACAAGAGAATAGTTAAATAAATAATTTTATACAAACATTTTAAAAAATTTACTACTTTTCTTTCCTGTTTTCAATGGTCTTTCTTATAGTAATTTGTCAGGTCGGGTTAATTGTAATATTTGAATGGATCTCTGTGCTTTTATATCACAAGTGCAGGTTAATTTTTTTGAGTTATAACTTTATCCATAGTTTGGCAGTTTTTTAAAAAAGATTGTGCACTTTGTGTTTTATCATCCCGAAACTGAACTCAAGGTAGCCTTATAATTTGAGATAGTTTTGTAGAAATCTCCATTTGTGTAGTCAATTACAAAATATGACTTTTGTTATCATTTTCACAGTGCCTTGGATGCGAGTTCAGAGCGAGCGGTACAGGGCGCTCTGGACAATGCCACCCGGGGCAGAACTGTTCTTGTCATCGCCCACAGGTTGAGCACCATCCAGAAGGCGGACCTCATTGTTGTCCTCGACAATGGTGTCATAGTAGAGGTAAGTTTGTTTGCATTCTAGTTTTTATTTTATTTACTAGATAACATTGACCTTAGTAAACCTTGTGGCGATATTAAGGTCATCTGACATTTGATTATGCTAGGTAGCTCCATTTGCTGACCTGAGATTGAATTGTCAATGTTTGTTTGTGAAATTATTTACACAGAACTTTGACTTCCCAGTTCTCTCAAGTAATTGTGTCAACACAAAGAGAACTGCAGAATTTGTGTTTCAGTTGACTTTCTGACCATCAATAACAGGCTAGACGTGATTTGTATTTATGACTTATGAAAATTATATAACCATTGTGTGAGGAGGAAATCCCTTAATTGACTGAATAATCACAATTCTAATAATTATTGATATGTTTAAAAATGAAAACAACATAAATCGATAAGCATGACATATTTATGGTCTCCTTGCTTTCAGTTCCTTAATCAAACTTATCTGTTTTAATGACAATTTCTGTAGCTGTCCAGCAATGTCCTGTTGAATTATTAATTTAATTGGCCCTATTCAAATAATAATGGATAATTTTATAATTTTTAGTGTGTAAATTTTTTAATACATTTGAATATGGGTTGTAAATATTGTCGTGTAAGCATCTAGCCTCACTTTTCATTTTATGCCCAAAATTGTCTCCCTTTGTCTTTATTCACTTCAAATATCTCTTTCATTAAAAATTTGTTATTTGAAGTAAAAATGATCCTAAAGTGAATATTTCTTTTGTGAGAAATTCCTCGATAGTTGTCTCTACTTTATAGCAAACATCTGTTTCAGACGGGCACTCATGACGCTCTGGTGAAGCGGAAGGGTTTGTACTGGAACCTTATCAAGCAGCAGCGAGAAAGCGAGGGCAGTTCGAGGGCCGACGGATAGCGTAGGTGGTTGTGCTCTCTAGTGGGACTAATAAAATTGCCCTTTCTTTTCAATAAAATGTGGTGTCTTCATTTTCAACTTTGCTCTTAATTGTCTTCACCTCAGTGTTCTGTGACCCTGTAAACCCTTCAATTTTGCCGACATACCCCACGTGACCTTACATGTTTTTTGACTGCAGTTACACACATTGACAAACATTTGACTCCTGTTACTTACTCCAAATTTGTATGCATCATAAGAACTTGTTGCTCCTAAGTCTGATTTCATTGTATTTCCTCGACTTTGTTGAAAATCGATACTTTTTTGTAGTAATTATGTTGTCTGTGTGGTCCGCCTAGAGGTATTTCATTTGGAAGTGTCCTGCTACCTTAAAAAGGTTGCTGTTCACTGAATTATACCATAATCAAATACACCATAGATGTCATAGAATCCGTCATTAATTTGTCGTATCCCGTCTTAGTCCCCCCCCAACCTTGTTCCCGACATTACATCTATTCTTTTATGTTATTCAATCACTCTAAACTGTGTAATATAATAATGTTCATTGATGAATTAAAGTAGCAGAATTGACAAGTGTCGGTAAGTAATGTCTGTTATCTACAAGCGTTATATGTTTAAAATGTGTCATCCATTGCTACGAGTGCAGATAACAAATATCGTTAACGTCAATGTAATGACTAAATATTTTTAGTGTCTGAGAATGAAAGGTTGTTGATAGCTCCTGGAATTTAAAATGAAACATTTATACTGTGATTGTACATGGATCTCACTAATGCATATAATTTATTTTTGTGTGTGTTTAAATTGGTAACATGGTTAAAAACAAGACAATTCAAAATTGTAATATAATTAATTTAAAACTAGTTAAGGGTCACGTTGAGATTGAAATGAGTATGTTTTTTTAATATTAAATTATAATTTTTAATTGTCTGTTGTTGATCTCTTTACTGAATACATGATTTGTGATTTATTTAAATATTATATTTTCTGTTTTTGATCAAAATATTTATGCATTGAAAATCTGCACCCTTTTACCAGTGTCATTGCTATAAATTCACTGTTGCCATATTTTCATTTTGCAGTATTAGTATTTTGTTTACAACTTGAAAGCTCAAAAGAATGCCTCATATACAAAAATGAGAAGTAGCTGTTGGTTGAACTTGGACTGATGTTATTTTTGAACAGATTAATTAATTTTTTATCCAGGTGGACCATTATAATTTTTTTTCAATTATGTATTCATAAGTTTTCGACTTAAGTCATATTGATTCTAATTTACAAAATGGAAAAAGACAAGAAAATCAAATGAGTAATTGCATAATAATTTTTAAGTTGAAGGAGACAAATATTTGTACCTTTTCTTTTTAAATTTAAAACATAGTTAACAACAGAAATAAATACAGATTCCAAGATTTACAGATGAATGGAAAGTTTTGAAATAGTCTGTAATATTATATTAATTAACAGACAAACTTAAGTGATGAAATAGAAGCCACACGACGAACTAAAAACCTTTCTAGCCTTGCTTTCAAGTTTCTTACTTGGGTTTGAGTGGTGTGTTACATATTTAATCAGCTGATGAAAGCATTAAGGGTTGTGAGAAATTGTCTAGTGTGGTATTTATTTTATCACTTAATTTGGTTTGGATAGTGGCAATTTTGGATTATGTATAATTTATCACATTAAAAAACTTACTGTCAGATGGAAAGTGGATCATCATTGTTTAGAGAAAGAACGATTTTCGGGTAGATATATTCAATAAATGATGTTTTGGGCTTCATCCCAGGAAAGTGTCAGAACGGCAACAGAGCATTTTTAGACGACGAGGGCGGATTTTGTATAACTTTATTGGGCAAAATGATGACAAAATTGAGAAATTCAGTCTTCACTCCACAAGTGCCTCGGCCAAAATGTCGTGGAGTGAAGACCGTGAATTTCTAAATTTTACCATCTGCCAGATGGAGTCCCAAAGAAGCAGACAAAATTTTGCAAAGTTATGATACATTGTAATAAAAATGCTGACTATTAAGGCTGTTATGTTTACTTAATTATTTAACGCCTGATGAAGTAACCCAGTGATAAAGAAGTACTTTTAAAAGATGCACTTTGCAAAGGCTTTTCATCTAATTCTTGAAATATGTTACGAGGGTTAAGGAATTGTATCAAAACAGAAATTTGGAGCAAATGTTTGGTAACTCTGGGAGTAACGTGCCATGGTGGGGGGCCTGCGTAGTGTGTTTGTAAATTTGGTCCTGGATGACTGACCTGGAAAGTGGATGGATATGTTTTGTTTTAGAGAAGTATTTCCTTGGTAGGCATGTTCAGTGAAAAGTTTCTTGGGTTTCAACCCACAAAGGTGTCAACGGTAGTGGAACATTTTTAGGTGATGGCGGAGGTAGGTGTTGAAACACTGTACATTTTCCCCTGGCTACTAGTCTCAACGAGAATGTAATTTTACCTTGGGGTAGATAATCGGAATTACCTGAGAGCGGTGTGACCTAGTCGAGTGCTCGAAGGCAGATGCGAGTGGTGGAGACTTGAAAGACTGTCCCCCGTGGACAGGGGACGTGTGCCCCAAATCTTCTGAAGCCAGAGTTGACTGACTACCCCAATCCAAAAAATAGCAAGTAACTTTTGTAAATGATGCCATGAAGCATCAACACTTTTTTTGAGCAGATCATCAGGGTTCGACGACGTTACTCTTTTGACCGCGCTTCCTAGGGGCAAAGTTCGAGGTTTTGTGGGTGATAAAGCGGCGCCACATAACCTCTGCGGCCACTCAGCTGATTCCCCTACCGTTTACTGCGTCTTCGTCGCCGGCTTCCTGCTTCAGGGGGGAACCGCAGAGGAATCAACCAGCCCGGTTCCGTTTGGTCAGAAACTCTCTCGTGGAAATGGTTTAATTATTCGTCTGTTTAACTAATAATTTTAAAAGAAAGAAACTTTTCCGTACGTATTTGTACTTTCTCCGGTTTTTGTATAACTATACATTTGTATATAATGGTATTGTTGACTTTTCCAATTTCCTCCTCTGAGGGCTTCTAGAATAAATAATAAATTTAAAGGAGATGACCTAGTACCCTACCTTGTGGCACTCCTGCAGTTGATGCCCAATTTGCTTAATAAATTTTACTTTAAAAAAATACGTTACCGTACTTATTTGTACCTTCTTCGAGTTTTTTCCTAATCATCCCCACTTGCATGAGAGACAACGCATTTGTTGACCCTCGGAGGACTTCAAATTTTGAGAACTCTTACTACCTTGTTGTCCATTTCGCGCGTCCCGGGCTTCTAATCCTATCCTATGATAGGGGGAGCTGTCGCCACCACGTGGATTACACTCGGATTTCCTGAAACTCTAAAAGGACGGTTTAAAGTAAACCGTCTTCAAATTTTCACTGCTCGGAAGGAACTGTTACAAGGTCATCTCAATAAACCGTGAAATATTATTCTGAGGAGATGAAATAGAGGGTTAACAGAGAATGTTGTAGTGGCGCTGGAGGAGGCACGTGTCTCATGTAGGCCGCTCACGTCAATCTTCCAGACACGTGGTTAGTTCGTTGGAGCAATTACCAGAAAACTTCTGGATGTAAAACCAATCGTAGAGACCCTCCTTTTTTCAAGTTATTTTTTTATATTGCCCTTATTTTTCTCGGTACTACTTAGAAGTTATTAGAATAAAGATCTTCGGACCTTATGGAAATAGCCTTGGTGATGATTGGCGTCTGTGTGTAGGAATTTTCCGAGCGGCGAGAGAGAGAGATAAAAAGGTCCTGGTTGTATTGAATGAAATTAATGCAGGAGTGCCACAGGGAACGGTACTAGGTCATCTTCCTTCGATCTGTTACTCATTCTATTACACCTCAGCCGAGGAAACTGGAAAATTCAAAATTTCCATTATATGCAAAAGCATTCAATACATTAATGAGAGAAGAAACATACTGGGAGCTGTAACAATAATATTTAAAACACCACTTTATGAGAAAATGCATATTTATAATAAGCAAGCTAAGAGAGGAAATTGAAAGTTAGGATGACATTGTTTGTTATGTAAACTACGCTCCTCAAGTAACTACACGTTCATTACTCGAAGTAACTACACGTTCATTACTCGAGAAGAATCTTCCTGGAAAGCTCACGGAACAAAACAGAATTTGAATTTATTCTACAAATTAGGCGGAATATCTTGGGAAAATGTAATTAACCAGTAGCCATTGCTCCGTTATTATTATTTCTTATCTGGAAGGAAAGAAAAAAACACGAGAAGAGGACGGGGCAAACTCTCTCCAACTCACATAGGAACTCGAATGACGTCAATTGGACTGTGTTTACATCCCGTCATTTTGTTTATTTTCAGTTAGGAGAAACGAACTTGAACAAAAATATATTTGTTTCGACTTTGAATCTTTCTCTGCTCAATGAAGCTGGTGAATAAAATGATTCATACAGAATCAAATCAGCAGTAAATTACCTACTCTGTGTTGAAAGAAATCAAAGCAGACGTTACACAATGTACTGTGCTAGGTCAACTATATATTGAAGGAAATCAGCGGAGGAGCGCCACAAGGTACTGTGCTGGATTAACTAAATACCTGCTCTGTGTTGAAGAAAATCAATACAGGAGTGCCTCAAGGCAGTGTTCTAGGTCTACTGAATTCCTATTCTGAATGAATTACGGGAGTGCCACAAGTTAGAGTGTTAGAACAACGGAATACCTACTCTGAACTGAAAGAAATCAACTGAGGTGTACCACCAAGTAGTGTTAACAAAATAACTACTCTGCATGAAAGTAAATCAGTACAAGCTAGTGTGGTAGATTAAGTAAATATTTAATCTGTATTGAAAAAGATTAAATAGAGGAGTGCCACAAGGTTCTCTGCTGGATCAACTTAATACCTTCTCTGCAGTGAAAGAAACCAATATATGAGTGCCACAAGGCAGTGTGCTAGGCCAACTAATTACCTCCTCTGACTTGAAAGATATCAATCATTTACGTAAACTAAAGAACAATAATGAGACTCGCAGCTTTTACATATAGGACCGCGGGCAGTTAATTTACTGCTATAACCGTCTGTTGTTGAGCTCTCAAGAATTTCATTTATTTATTAAAACTGAATAAAAAGTTCTGATTTAAATCACTCAGCAAAACAATTATAGTTGCAACAAATCAACAGGGGACCAATAACGGAACCTTGGTGCACTCCTTCCTCTGTCAAACGCAACCATGAACATTTAGTTTCCTTATCTAATTTATGTTGTCTCTGTTTTTGATATATTTAAAATAATCCGACGTGGGACAGGGTATCTTTCTACTACTGGGCCCAATTATTTTTGGTGGTTTGAGGTAATTCATGGACCTGGAAACAGTAACAGAGGATCTGGTCCATTTCCGTGGCCGTCAGGTAAGTTGTTGCGCACGAGTTGCCTTGGACGACGTTGATATGTTTTAAGAATAGCGAGGTTATCGCAAGGGCGAAGGACATTAGGAAGCTGATACACGAGAGTCGCTCGTGTTTTACTAATTTACGAAGTCAATTTTCTTATTTATGTATATAAATATCCTTCAACTGTTTAATGTAATCTGAGACTTTAATTAAATATAGTAATACAATTATAATGGATTACTCCTCTCTGTGCATTTGACAGTATTTATTTGGAATAAATTACATTCTTTGTGGTTATGATAGTGAGATTCTGATTTTTTTAAGTATATTACCATTTTTTGTCCAGAATCATCTTTAATGCTCACATGGAAAAGTAAGAAAAGCCCCTTTCATGGATTTCTTGATACACAAGTCCGACAATTGTTGATTTCCTTTAATACTGTAGGTATTTAGGTAACCCAGGATAGTACCCTGTGGAATTCCTGCTTTGAATTCTTTTTCAGTACAGAGTAGCAGACTTTTCCCTTTCCCAGGTGGGTTATGAAGCTGAGAAGTGAAAAGTAATTCCATTTAAATTTACCTGGAGAGGTCTAAAAAGTTGGATGAAACTTGTATTTATGGTAACTAATTGTTGATTAAAATTGTTTTCTGACATATGTGACTATTTTTATTTACAATTTTTTGTTTATTAACGAGTGACACTATTAGAATCGTTTTTACCCTTTATTTCATTTCGGTTTCACTATGACACATCTCTCTCTCTCTTGTTTTTTTATCAGTTTATTTAAAGTCGCATCAACTTCTATTGTTATTAGAGACTACGGTAGGGGAAACTCGTAATCTGTAGTTTCACAGAGTGAAAACACACACACCCGACATGCATGCATGTTTTTATTGAAGTTTAGAAGCACAACCACATATTTATAAGATTCACTTTCTTAATTTAGTGCTAATTTACTTGAGGGAAATAGTTTATCATTTTATGTGGCTGTTGTTTTAATTTATTTTCAATATTTTTGTATTTCGTTACATGTTTTACCAATAACATTACATAATGGCGCAAGAGTATTTATCGCAAATAGTTATATAATGTGAAATGTTGTTATCATAACGTTTCATAGTTTAGCATGTGTAGATAATTGATATACTCACTTATCCTACTCGTGGAAATCAAGCTTTATGATATGCTATATTTAACTATGTCTCTCAGTTGGATCTCAAAGAAGAAATTTGTGCTGTCATTTTATACTGTTCGGAACCTTTGTGTGAACAACTTTCAGATTTTTATCTAGTTATCAAAAATTGGGGAAAATAAATGGATAAATCCCTGTTTAACAGGGGTGTAATTTGTAAAGGGTATGTCAGATACCATTGATAATTTATGTGAAGTAACTAGGCTATTACGCATAAAACGCGGAAAACGTTCTTCCTTGGAGGATGACTTTGTGTCACGAACTAAGGTACGGAAATTGAGGTTTGATTTGTAGGTCAGATTGTTTTTTTTGGATAGCATGCTACATGAGAGTGTGATCCTGAAACAGGGACATCCCCTTTAATAACATAGGAAGGGATTTGAAAAGGGGTGTGTGTGGAAGGTACAGCAAGGTAGCCAGGTGTTGACTAGGACCCCTTGGGCTATAGCTTAAGGATCCTACCAAGTGTTTCACTTAAAGAAATGCAGGGAAAAGCCTAGAAAACCTGCATCAGGACAGGACAACTAACAGTGATGAGTAATTATGGGAATTCGTGGACTCTTGGAAACGCGCGCTTCAACAGGAATGGTGGCAATTTTTAACCGGACGAAACAAAATTAGTTTTGAACTGCCTAAGCTTAATTAAGGGAATTCACTGACCAAAATATTAATTTTTCTTCTGATATGGAGCAACATTTTGTAAATCTAGCATTAGAGGGAAGTGTGTGACGTAAGAACAGAAGAGGGAAACCTGGGTGGAATATGCTAAGCAGATTTGGGGCTGGTTGTGCTTGTTATAAGGAAACGAAAAGGCTTGCGCAAGATACATTAGCATGAAGGATTGCATAATACCAGTCTTAGGACTGAGTACCACAACAGCATGGTGCAGCAACCAGGGCTGGGGATTTTGCCGTGTGACAAATCATCGTTTCCCCCTCCACTCCCGCCCTCGTCAAGTCCAGTTCAGGAAGGAAGGTTCAGCGCCATCTAGACTAGAGGAAGGCCACACTTAGTTTGCAGGAGGGAGATTAAGGCAAGTGGCTCCCCCTCAAACCCATTAAGCAATTGTTCCCCTTTGGCGTTCCCTTCCCACAGGAACCTCGGCCGGTACCTTCCTGCCAGTCCGCCTGACCTGGACGTCGGTGCTTCCTCCAGCTTCCTTCTGCCTTCAGCGTGACCTTTGACACTTGGAAGAGAACCTCCGCGGGTGAGGTTCAGATCCTCCGTCGTACTCTCACGTCACGTTCCTCCGGGCTCTTTCCATCTCAGGGAATCCGCACCGCGATCTTAAGTTCCTCCAACGTAGACGTAAACCTGCGATTCGTGATTGACAATAACCCTGGCCGTTGGACCAGATTTCGGTGGAAAAAACAGTCCCACCACATTCGTCGAGACCCTTTTCTCCGGATACATTACGCTTTAATTATCTTTAGATGTAGTTTGTTTTGATCGAATAACAGCGGCACGGTCTTCTCGGAGTCTCAAGAGGACTCGTTTTTCTCAGAAGTCTCGAGTTCCACTGCCGAAGAGCCCCAGATGGTTCTCGACAGCATGAATGCTGGTCAAATCTCATCTTTAACTTCATCGGTTGTCACTCTTCAGAATCAGTCTACTTCTCCTTCTCCAGTATCGTCAAATTTTAACCACGGAAACGGGTGGATGTCCGGGGGTAAAAATCCTTTGGTCTTCAGGTAAGAATCTCTCTCCCCCCTCTCTCTCCTCCCACCCCCCCCTCTCTCTCTCTCTCTCTCTGCGGCCCCAGGAGACTCTTTACTTCAAGTGCTAAGCCGGGTCAGAAGCCAGTCCAGATCACAGCCAAGTCACCACCGAGATTCCAGAAGTCACTCGGACAATTAGGAAAAAATGTCCCGATTGTCCCTGGGACACTTCACCTTGCTGCGGTGACCTCACAATCTCCATCCGCTCGACATTTGAGAATCTCCCTCGACGCTCAGTGGTTTATCCGACGAGAGACAATAAGACGGAGGAGGGTTAACCCCAACCCCGGGCGAGATAAGGAAGCTAAGAAAAGTCGCTGCTCCCTTGACCTCCGACCAAACAAGAGTTTCGAAACCGTTTCTTCCTCCGCGTCAGCTTTAACACGACGCCAGAGGTTCTTTCTGCCAGGATCACGCGGCGTGCCTCAGGGCACCGTCCTCGGACACTTAGAAAATTATTTAATTGACAGAATATTTCTTATATTTTTTTTCTATTCTGACGAAACTGTTGTTTAAGAAAAGAGCAAAATACCTATATTGAACATGTCTACGCACTTGAAACCGACTCTTTATTATTTTTTTTAAAGAAAAGGCTCGAATAAAAAAATCAAGTGGGATTCAAAGTTGGAGTCGTTCTTCAATCAGCCCCCCCCCTCCCCCCCTCAATCAACTACGAAGACAGAGAGAGCTTTTCCTCTTTCTCCAACGTTTCTCCTCTTCCACCCTAAGAAGTATTTTTTCCCCCTGCGCCTGACTTTTTAATTTATTTTGTGTAATATATTAAGGTTAGTGTTACGGCGACGACTGGGTAAAAGTGGATGTAATATATTCAAATCTTTACCGTAGTGCTCCTCTTCCCGGTTACAAACAACCACTGCGGCAGGCTAATGGAAGTATTTAAAAAATAAGGATTTAAATGCATCAGGGCGAAAAATAATCATTAAGACGATTCGACGTGCTCGTAAACGTTAGGTAACATTTTGTAAACGAAAAGGAAAGGATCTGATTTTCTTATTAGCCGAGAGAAATTTAATGAAAGACGGAAGGAAATCAGTAGAGGAAGGGAAGGCAGCAATGGCGGCTCATGCCACATCGGAACAATTTTTTACGATGATAATTATATGAGATATTAATAATACTCCACAGTTCTAATTTAGTCTACATAACTCGTAATAGGGACGAATTTTTAAAAGTGTAAAGTCAAATTGGCAAAAAGTATTTTCATGAAAGTAATTATATTTCGTATATAATTTAATCCTGCTACTGGAGAAACGTAATAACAAGGGACGGTAGAAGAACAGTACACAAAAAGAGTAGGAAAGCACAGGCAAGGAAGAGGAATTTACTTACGGCTAATATAAGGAAATCTTTGCTAAAAATGTTCGTATGGAGCGTGGCGTTATATGGGTGCAAAACGTCGAAAATAAGAGTTGCGGAAAAGAAATGTGGTGCTGTAGGAGAATGAGATGGGTGGATAGGGTAACTAACGAGGAAATTGTAAACAGAATAGGGGAAGGGAGAACAATTTACAGGACTTTTAAGGGATCGATTAATAGGCCACGTTTTGAGACATAAGAGTATTGTTAAATTAGCATTAGAGGGAAGTGTGTTGGGTAAGAACAGAAGAGAGAGGCGAAGGATGGAATACGCTAAGTAGATAGGGAGGATGTGGTGAATTGTAGTTATGCAGAAATGAAAAGGCTTGCGCAAGATAAGTTGGCATGGAAGGGTTGCATCAGACGAGTCTTAGGACTGAATACCACAACAACAACTACTTTTGATTAATTCAAATAAGCCACAACAAGTCTTTTTAATTGCAGGTGAGGCCACCTAGAGCTCTGTCTCCCCGGCACTCTTTCTCTCTTTTGTTAGTTCTTGGACGGGCAGGAGGGTTGATGCGCATTTCTCATTCCATACAGAATTCTCGTGCTACAAAGAATGCAGCCCGTGCTGGAAGACGGAAAAGTCTTCTAAATCGAAGCAGAAATACGGTTATCGTAAAGTTTCTTAAAATTACTAAAGAAATAATTATTTCTAAATTAATAAAAGTGCTCTAGCACATAGGCAATGGGCCGCTACTAAAAATGGGTTAAATAGAAGAGGAAAGATCGTAGGTGGCGGAAGGAGAATAAAGGTAGAGAAAAAGTTCTCATTATCTTAATTGTTAATAGCGATGTTAAGATGGAATAAAATCAGAAAAAGAAAAATAACGGAAGGTAATTCAGCCGTAAAAATAGCGGCTCAGAGAGGAGAAATGGAGGATTGTATCAAGACAAAGAACAACAAGCAGAACTGACAGTGAAAAAAACTGATCGAGAGACCGGAAAACTGAACAGAAGAGGAAGAAAACGGGACGAAATTTTCTCACCATAAATCATCAAAAATTTCGCTAAGCCTCTGTTCGTTCATTAAGCCCGTGTGGTTTGCACATTCAGGGGGTTGAGTTCTTCCTCCAATTGCTGCTTTTAGAAGCACCGTGGATTTCGGGAGTCGGTCGCGAGCGCCGCGTCCTGGAGGGTGGGGGAACTACTTAAGCGCGAGGTCCACGGAGGAGCCTCAGTTCCGTGATGACGGCGAGATTCGTCGTGACGGTTCTGCTGGCATCCCTGCTTCTGCCGGGTGGGTATCAGCGTCATCGTGGACCAAGCCGGTGAAGTGACCGCGTGTGAAGTGAACAAGAAGACCACAGTTCTTTTCTTTCAGTTTTATATTGCTACTTGTTTTCTTCTTCTGCTATCTACGTTGCTTCTCCTCCTCCTTCGACTGTTTTCTTTTTGCGTCTCAATTTCGTTTCGTTCTCTTCCTTTCTGGTATTCTTCCGTCTTTGATACTCTTTCCAGCAACCATTCAGACAACGATAGCGTTTCCTTTCCACTCCTTTACAAAGCTCCCTCCACGAGGAGTTTCCCTTTGCGTCTAAAATTACTCCATTATGATTTTCTTCCGTTCTTTCAATCACTTTTCGTTCTGCCGTTAAGAGAAAGACAGCCTCTCCTCTCCGTTAAAAATTGTAGAACCCTTTCTCCTTATTCTCCTCCCTAAGCCGTTATGTTTTTCGTCTCAATCTTGCTCCGTCTCTAATATTTTTGTTGTTGTTGTGCTATTCCGTCTTTCAATAACTTTATACATATAACAAATTATGACGAAGTCAACTTTCTTCTTCTTCCATCTTCTGCTATCTAGTTCCCTCTTTCATCTGCTCCAGCCGTTCCTTTTCTTCAAGATTTCACCCTCCGTCCTCTTTATGCTTCTCTTCCACCTTTCAATCCATTTCTATCAAGCATTAAGAGTTATAGGTTTTACTTCCCTTCAGAAAATGTAGATTCCATCTCAATTTCGCTCTGTTTGTCCTCATTCCCGGTTTTCCCATTAGTCTCAATCAAACATTGGGAGAAAGTCTTATGAAATGTTGCCCCTTTATTCTCCTGCCTTCTTCTTCTCCTTCCCACAATTATTTTTTTCCTTTCAGTTTATCTGAGTTTTTTTTATTTGCGGATTCCTTCCGTCTTTCCGTCAATCATTAAGACAAAGGTATCCTTTTCTTCCCTTTACAATATGTATCTTTCTTCTACATATGCCTTCCTTTGACGATAAGTTTTCGCATCGTTTTCGTTATTTAATGTTTCCTCACCCATCTTCTCCCGGTCTTTCATTCCTTAGACAAATAGAATTAATTTTTACTTCTTTCGTTTTCTACGATATTTCGCTCTTACTCGTTATTTATGTTTCCTTTCGTCTGAACTCGGCTTCCTTCTCTTTCTGCCTTCAATCTTTCAGCCACTTTTTTCCACGTTTCGAAATGTAAAACCATCTTTGCTTTTATTACGGTAGCCAATTCATCTTCTATCTGAACCGATTGTTTTCTCTCCTTTTTGCTCCATTATAATTCTTGTTGGTTTCCTATCGTACTACTAGCCACTTTCTTTCACCCTTTATTGGTCGTCAAAAGTTTATCTCCCTCCATCTCCTTTATCTTTCTTCTTCTTCTTCTTCTTCGATTTTTTATTGCTTCCGTTCTTTATTCGAGTCTTTGTCTCTTACTTTTCGTAACATTACGCCTTTCTCCTGGTTTTCAATGTTCTCTCAGAGCCACTATTCAGTCAACTAAACGTTTGTCCTGCCGTCACTGTTTATGAGTTTCTACCTGTCACCTTCCTTAAGAGTTTCCCATCATCTCAGCATACCACTTCTCATCTATGCAGAACAGATGAACTTTACCATCCAAAAAATCCAATGACCAAAGTATAAAACAGATGAGAATTTGTGGACTCAGGAAGTAACTGGAAGCACTTAGAACAAAATGAGTTCCAAAGAGAGAAAGTTCTCAAGGGGGCTTCCTGAACCAATCGTGGTCTTGTCAAGTCACGCGGAGTTTCATCACGTGTAAGTGTTATCAACACAGCTGCTATTTATGTAACTGCCAACAGCCATCATGATTGATGGTGCAAAAACAAGAAGATGGAGGGAAATAGTCCGAGGTCCCGTTTTATCTTCACCAATAAATTGAGAGGCCTGAGTAAACATCACATTAAAGATGATGGAAAACCAATCTAAAGACTTTCCAATATCAAATTTATTTATTTGGGTCACTCAGGCCGATCTGTCGTTGACCCCGACCCGCAAATGGCTGATGCAGTCGTGTAAAAATGTTTTCTACTACAGAAAATAAAAAAAGGGGAGAAAATATCCCCAGTTTTGGAGGTTGTTGTTGATGACGGTCTGGTTGTTTCTTATTCCTTTGGTCTTAATAGGTAAACAGGAAATTATAGGTGGCTTTCATTTAAGAGAGGAAAAACAGTACAATCCAAATTGTGTTCTGTGTCAGAACCACTCTAACAGGTTCAGAACTACTTTTATTGGTACATGCTGAAACATTCTCTGCAGTACCATTGGAGTGAAACTGAAAGCTGTTACTGAGCCTGTAGTTAACTGAGAATGTCTGCAAAGTTTTCATGTTGTTACTTTCTTCTAAGAGAAAGGAAAACAGTTTTCTATGTGTATGTGATTTGACACTGGTTGAAAATTAAAAACTTGGTTTTTATTATTGCCATCATTGTTGTTACTGTACAATGTATAAGTCACATTGCAGATCCAATGACTTAGTGAAATTTAACTCTCCACTTTCTTCAGTGTCTGATTTTTAAAAGTGTCATTTAAGTTCCTCCAAATCGCTCCACATTTTTATGGAATTCATAGAAATGACATTTTGCCCTCATGTTTGTTACTTCTTCAGGTAAATTCTTTCAGTTGCAAATGTCCTTGGAGGCAGTCTAGAACAAAATTTTATATCTTTGGATCTCTACTTGTTTGTCAAAATTAATTTCTAACTACTTCAAACACCAAACACTATACCTGATGATGCTCAAAATGTAGTAATGAATTAAATACTGTCTGTAATTTGTTGTTAAATTAATTCTATTTGATTTTTTAACATGTTCAAGTCCATGATTTACTCATATTACTAGGTTAGTGATGCAGAGAAGGTTTAGGTGTTATGAAAATATAAACCAATAAATTATGTGCTGCCCTTCTGTGGTCAGTGTTGCCGCCTTGCATCACAGAGGTCCTGGATTTGAATCCTGACATGGGTGGGGGGTTGTGTTTTTTCTCACACTGTGAAACTATTACAGTTAACAAGAAAACGAGGTCCCCTGTCACCATTGCTAATAACCATAGTAGTTGATGATGCTCTAAATAAAGATTAAAAATAATTAAATAAATTATGTAAAACTTATCTACTTTATTGTTTTGTGTGTAATTAAATTTGAAGAAAAGTTAGTTCCTCATTTGACAGAGAGTTCTCATCACTTGACTGTAATTTATATTGTATGATCATATAAAATTTACTGGTGTCTTCTTTTTTACAAATACTGTAGTCTTATACAATATTATAATTCAGTTTATAATAATTAATTATTGTAAAATAACAGTTCTTCATTTTTGAATATATTAAAAGTAGAACAATTTAATTATAGCAGATTTATTACATAGTTTTGTACTGAAATTTAATATGCTTTTCATATGTGTTATAGTTCGCACATAATGTCTTTGTATATTCTTGCATTGCCACATATTGTAATCATGTATTGCATTGTAAATTTAGATATGTTTTTCCTTTTCTAAGTAGCGAACAAGTTTTCAGGTCGTTTTGGACTTGAGATTGTCAATTATTCGTATAGCTCTTTTTAAAATTTTTTTAATATTTCCAAACTATGTGGTACATTTCCCCAAAATATTATGCCATACATGTAGACGGAGTGAAAACAAAAATAATATACTGTCACCATTGTTTATTTGCTACTTTTAAATTGAAGATTTCTTACTAGGAAGCACACTAAAGACAATTTTGCTGCATACAAATTTAATGTGAATATCCCATTACATTGTAAATTGAGGACCGGAAGCTTTGTGTACTTGACATGTTTTATCTTCTTGTTATTAAGTTCAATTTGTATTTCACATGTGGTATTATGCAAAAGTTGAAAATTATTGTGTGTTTCAGGACCAGCAGATTTCGCCTCACTCAGGGGCCAACCTCAAAGATGTGCTGGATTCTGTAGAGGTAAGCCACGTTTTCTGTTCACTTTTCAGAGTCTGCTTTTAATATGAATCCAAATTGTGTCTCTAATAAAAATATGTTTATTAATAATCAACTAGCCCATTTTCCTAGTCCTCAGTTTTTATTACTGTTTGAAGTGGACAACTACAAAAGCTTTCCACAATCGTCATTCATATTTGTACAAGGGTAATAAGATTTGTTATTGTTATTCTTAGCTACATAAAAACTGAGGTATAGAAAAACTGACTGGTTGGTTATTTTTAATATTGTTCCTGTCCGAGCTCCAGATATTTTTGTATTATTTTGCATCATAATTTTTTTCTTATGTGCATAGAAATAAATACTCTACACTTTGCTGATGATATAGTAGTTAGGGAGGTCAGAAGAAGACTTGGAAATCATAATAAATGGCATGAATGGTACCTGGAGAAATAGTTCAATATGAGGATTAATAGAGCGAAAACCAAGGTAATGGAGTGTAGTTTGGGAAACAGTAAAATAACAAATGCTGTTAATTGGGAAGGGATATTTTGATGGAAGTTAAGAATTCTCCTCCTTGGGAGGTGTAATAACTAGGGATGGTTGAAGTATAGTAGACATAAAGAGTAGGATAGCACAGGGAAGGAATATTAGGAAATCGTTACTAAAATTTCTCGTATGGAGCGTGGCATTATATGGGTGCAAAACGATAGGAGTTGTGGAAAGGAAAAGAGTAGAAGCCGTGAAATGTGGTGCTATAGAAGAATGAAATGGGTGTATAGAATCACTAACGATGAAGTTCTAAACAGAATAGGGGAAGAGCGAACAATATGGAGGACTTTGAAGGGATAAATAGGCCATGTTTTAAGACATGAGGGTCTTGTAAAATTAGCATTAGAGGGAAGTGGTTAAGAACAGAAGAGGGAGGAAAAGGATGGAATGCGCTAAGTAGTGTATGAAGGATGTGGGATGTGCTAGTTATGAGGGAATGAAAAGACTTGCACAAGATAGGTTAGCATGGAGGGTTGCATCAGACCAGTCTTAGGACTGAATACCACAACAACACATGCATATAATTATTTCCTTTAAATTTGGCAATGTGATCTGATTTTTCTTTAAAGCTTTATAATCGGTTGAGGTCAGTTACATTGTCTCTCACAACCACATTAGCCATCACTATGATGGCATTAACAAGGCACTTGGTTGCAGATGGTGGAAAGTTTGACTACAGACTACACCTGAGGTATGTGTATGACTACAGAGCCGACACAATATCCTCCTTGTCTGGAGTCGGCAGGAATGAATCCCGACTGCACCTCTCGGCGACAGTCGAGATGTGGCCTCTGTCCAGGTGTGACTTTGTTATGCAGGTGAGTCTCACAAGATCCTTCAACTTTTGGGGAAAATAAACTATGTGGTGTTAGAAATTTTGACCTGCTTTGTCATTTTCAACTCTATTGAGCAGAGTAACAGCATGATTATGTATCAATAAACTTATAAGTGGGAATTATAATGTTGTTATAAAATTACAAAGTGATCATAGTTTTTTGTTGTTGTTGTTGAGAAACAGACAGTATCTTCAGATCTGTTTTAATAGATTAGAAAAGTTAATTCTGTAAATTCTTGTTACTTTCAAACATCTTGTGGCAAGAGGATCTTCCTGGAAGTGTGTCTGATTCAGGTTAGTTTTCTCCAAAGAACTCCTAACAGTTGAATACAGGACACTAACATGTTAGCGTTGGCTTCAACATGCATGCTGCAATCGTTTATTTAGATTAATAATTGATTGTTTTCACCCTTTGTGTGTGATGACTCTTAGAATGCCATGTGTGTATATTATATTTTTCACATCTAAGAATATTATTTTTTCTTGAATTTATTTATTTATTTATTTTTTACCTACAAAAAAATGTAATTTATGATATATATTCAAATATTTATTTATATAATCATATGCATTCATAATGTTATCTTTAATAATAAAATTTTTTAAAATCAAATGAATCACATTCATATTACCTGTGAAACATTACTTTTGTTGCAGCTACACAATGTTCTGTTGGAAGAGTCTTCCCCAGGAAACATTTCGCTACGTAACCCTGTCTCGCAAATGGAGGATTTCTCCCACTTCCTGCAGCGGGCACCACTCAAGTTCTCCTTCCAAGATGGCAAAGTTGAAGAACTTTGTGCCTCTGATGAAGACTTGCCGTGGGTCCTCAACATCAAGAGAGGAATCTTGTCTGCATTCCAGAACAGCATGGACGACTTTGGACAGAAGGCCACTGTGCTTGAGGTAAAATGACCTTGGTCACTTGCGAAAGACCGACTGATGTTTGCAGTCACTATTTTGCAATGCAACTTTTGAAGTTCACTTCTTTATACACCATCAACCCAATCAACTATGATTTAAATACCGTGTATGTAAACACATTGTGCTCTCAACTGAATATGAATGTATTTTCACATTTAAATGTTTATACAAAGTAAACTAATGAAGGAAAGTCACTCACCCAATGTCACAAGAAATCAAGCAAGCTAACACAAGTCTCCTCTGTTCATGTCAATGGATTTAAAAGCCCAGTTCTGAATGGTGTTAATGTCTTGTCACCTGAGCTGAATGGGTTAAGAAAACTTGAACGTGGCTGTAATATGTAACCATATTTTGTCAGAATTGGAAAATTATGCCAATTAAACTGAAAATAATCAATCATCACTTTCTGTAAGCAAAATCCTAATTTGCTGTACACTTTTAGTGGTTACAGTGCATTGGCAGTGCATAAAATAATTCTAAATAGATTTATATGGAAAATTATATTCAATAAAAACAATAAGATATTGGTTAATTTCACACAACTCTACAGATTTGAGAAGAAAAAATATCTTATTTCATTTTTGAAATTGACTCATTAATAGGTCAATTAACTCCAACAGATTGGAAGAAATTTCATTTATTCATCATTACCATCTACAAGCTGAATTTCACCTCTTCAATATTTTTAGGAAAATACAAATATTAATCATTGAAAGTTAAATTTAAAATATATTTATTATAAAATTTATGGGATGGGCACAGACTTATTAAGATGAGAGTGATAATATTTAATTCTCATAATTATCTGCATCAAGAAAAGTCGCGTCCAATGGAGTAACACTTTCTATAATAATTTTTAGTTTCTTTTTAAACACACAATCATAGAAAGATCAATGAGCCAAACCTTAATTTTCTGTAAATTTAAATGGTTACAGAACTTTGTCAGGGTTGAAAATAATTCTAAACTGTATCTATGCCACAAATTTTACAGTTATAATGTTTCGATTAAATCGATACTTCATAAATTTAAGAAGAAAATTAAATTCAGACATGCCAGTGAAATGAAAATCCTTCCAATTCAATGAACAGATTTTAGAGTTTGCATTTTTGTATCAATCAAATTAAATATCTTCTTCTTCTCAAATGTGTATTATTGATGCATGAAATTGTAGTGTTAAAATGGTTTTGTAACATGATCACCAATGTGTAATTGCTTTTAATGAACAAAATTTCCTATACATCTGTATTAATAGTTTTCTTATGGCCTGCTGATACTGTGTTACTAGAAATGGTGAATTTTTATTAGCCATTAGTCCTTAAATATTACTGGACCTGTATCAGTCTTGACAACCTTTTCTCTTCAGACGGATGTGACCGGAACTTGTGACACAGAGTACACCGCATCACCCATTAATGAGTACCCTGTTGTTGTGACAAAAATCAAGGACCTCACAAGCTGTGATCACCACTACACTGGGTCACATTCCATACCCTCAGTCTCCTACAACCGTGGTCGAGGATTGCCATTTGTCAAGTATGTGGAAATCAGTTTTTATTTCAATTTATTACTCCTACATTTAAAAAGTGATTTTATTAAAAATAGTATGTTATTATACTAAATCTATTTAAGAAAAAAAAATTATTTGTTCAAAGCAATCAAAATTTGTTTTCAACAGGAGTGAACAAAAGTGTGAACAGAGGATCAACGAGGACAATGTGCTGGAGAAATCCATCTGTGAAGAGATTCACCTCTTCAGACCATTCTCCAATGGTGATAATGGTGTGGTTACTAAAGTGCTACAAATGCTGATGCTTAGAAAGATCGTCCAAACATCTGACGAGTGGAACACTGCACGTAAGTGTCGAGGTAATAAAGCAGTCACACTAACAAGTAATTATTTCATTGTCAGTGTTGTTGCCCTTTGCAGATGTATTTTTGACAAAGACCACTATGCTTTACCAACAACCTGCAGATGAGACTGTTCTAAATAATGATAAAAGCAGGATAATGTACCTACTCAAGCGTCTGGAGGGAAGCACGCGGCATGGTGTCGACTCCACATCTCCGGAAATATTCTCACAGTTAGTGGCTGCACTTGAGGCTACAGGCTATCCTCAGTTGGCCTTGATCTTCAGCCATGTGCACAACCCCATACAGAGGTTAGTGAATTATGTGTATTCCTATAAAAAGAAACTTAACAGACATTTTTATATCACTAATAATGAATATGCATCTATATGTTACTGTCTTACATGGAGAATTTTAATTAGAAATATAGTGTCAGTTCTGGTTCTTAAGAAACAAATTCATTTGTATAAATCATTATATCTCACATATCTAAAATAAATAAACACACCACTAATTAGATCAAATGCCTATTATAACTTTGGGTAAAAACTGAAAAGTTAATACTTAGTAGAGGTTTAATTTTCTTCATGTTAGAAATTAAAAAAAAAATTAATTCCATCATAAATATATGAAATAATGTTAATTATTTATGATTTTGTTTTACTTAATTTTGAAGCATTCATTTTTATCAGATCTATACATATGTAGTTTATTGACAGATATGTTTTGGTGCTTGTTGAGAGGTGTGTAGTTTAGAAGCCAATAAAGGGAAAATAATAAGTATTACAAGTGTAATGTGGGGGTATGTGAAGTAAAGGTGAAATCAATAGTTGTGCCAAATGGAAGGGAAGCTAATAAGCCATAGAGTTAAAAGATAATAATGTGTGAAGTTTTTGAGAACTGTAAATCTAATGGCAATGACAAATTAAGTAAGTCTATTTGTAAATAGATAATTTAACAAACAAGAAAGTCAGGGAAAAAATGGAATGTATTATTTTACAACATATAGATCAAAGAATCATGAATGATTAGTGAATTACTTAAGCCAGTTCTTAGCTATTATGAGATGACTCAAAACTAAATACCTTATGATGACAGGAAAACTCAGAAACATTGTGATAAAAAATCTGTCTAAAGTGTTCTGAATAAAAAGACAATCTTATTTCACTTAAATGTGTTGCAGTGAAACCTTTATGTTGTATCATACATAATTATATCAATCAAGGTTGCTTTGTAGTTTACAAGGAATTGTGTGAATCATGAAATAATGTGTGTATTATGAGTTATTATTTTCTTCAAGACGTAAATATGAAAATGCCTTACAGGAAGTTCCTTCTGGATGCGATGCCTTACGTCCACACTGCTGATGGCATGACCGTGGTTACAGACTTGTTCAGGTCAGGGGAAATAACACTGGATGAATTGGATTCTTGGCTGATGTCATTATCATTCCAGAAGAAGCCGACGTTGAACATGCTCACAGCCATGTCGGTAAGACATGATTACAAATTTTATTTTCGTATTTTTAACTAGCATCAGTTGAATAAATAAATAAAATGGTTTATTTGTCAGAAGCAATTTAATAGCTCACAAAGGAGTTAAATCCTAATTAAAAATTACATGGTGTTGACTTCCTGTTTTGGATCTTAATCACTTGTACAATTACAAATTTTCTATTCATGAATTGCATTGAATATATAATTTTATTTTTCATAATACTATGCTCACAAAATAAATGTAATAAAGTTGTTAATGAAATTTATGAATGTAACTGGGCATGACTGAAACACTGTGAATTAGGTAGAGAACATAGACTTTCCCTGGTGCAGTTACTTCTGAACAACTTCTGCACTGTGAATTAGGTTTGGATAAATCATTTGACAAGGATTCCTGTTTTAAAATTTGAGCATTAGTGTTTCCATCTAGGCTATAAAACAATTTAATGGAATGGGTTAAACAAATACACACACAATGCAGGAAATAATAATCAAACTAAGCTCCTTCAGACTTTCCCATCAAGTGTTGATAATTTTAAAGAAAGCTAATGAGATGTCCATCTGGACATAAAGGAAACTCTGAAGTTCTATGCTTGCTTAAAGCAGTTGTAATAAACAAATCAAAACAATTTTGAATATTACTTCCCTAGTGTGAATTGTATTTTCTTTTTGTAATTGTATTTGTGTTTTTTCTTAGTATATAGCTGCCACCGGGCAAATGCCCAATAGCAGCTAGGTAATAATGATAATATCAATTGCTGAAAGCTTGTTGGGCAATCATAACTAATGAAAATTATTTGAAAGAAAGTTGTTTGGTCTTATGATTGAGACTGGGGTACAAAATTTAATTTCAACAAAAATGTTCTCTGTGGTTTCAAAAATAACAATTTTTTTGGTTCTGTTAATTTAAATCATGGTTTACTGACACTATAGCTCTTCTGCATGTAAACCTATTTACAAAGTTTTACAGTTCCAAAAATCTCAATCTATGCTTTCCAGTCCCTGTTGGATTCGAACCCAAGACAGAAAGCCATCCTCGGCATTACCTCATTGGTGCACAACTACTGCCAGCACAATTCAGAGTGCCAGGAACAGCAGATGGTGCAGGATCTAGTGTTGAAGGTGGAGAATCTTCTGGGAAATGATTGCCGGGCCAACTCGAGAGACTCGGCGGAGAGGCTGATAATAGCATTGAAGGGGATTGGAAATATGGGTCTCACCACCTCCAAGGAACTCCTTACTAAATGCCACCAGGTGGGTAGGTATTTTAATTGTGACTCCACCTACTCCTGAGTAAAGAGGTAGAGCATATGAGTGCCTTACAAACTTTCTTTTTTCACATGTTCCCAGTTTAATTTTTCACATCTCTGGTGATTAATTATGTATCGATTGCCCATGACACTTTAGACTGTTCTGAATGATTTGGGTAAATTCTGATAGCATTGTACTTTTTTTATATTAAATGAACTCACCAGCCGAATTTATGATTAATATATTTTAATCCAATAATTAAAATAGAGTAAAAACTGTAATCTGAATTTGAACTGAAGGAAAACAGTCATGATCTTATCTATAAATATATGTGTGGTGTTATTATTATTATTAACTGTATCAAGAACTAATTGTCATTTTATTAATATATCCATGTTTTGGTTTTCTTATCTGAATTTATCAATTACAAAATGGTGGTCAGATTATAGTCAATTCTATTGGGCATCAAAGAGACTGCTTCAAGGGCCTATCCTAAAGCACTCATATTAAGGAAAAAGTTTTCAGTATTAATTAAAATGTGCTTTAGAACTTGTGCCTCATTTTACTTTTATAATCGGGGGTTCCCACAGACCGAGAACCCCATCGAGGTGAGATTGGCAGCCATCGCAGCTACTCGCAGGATGCCCTGCCTGGCTGAGCAACAGCAGTTGCTTCGCATCTTCTCTGATGCTTCAGAAGATGTGGAAGTGCGGATAGCTGCCTACCAGTCGGTGATGCGTTGCCCCTCCTACGACACACTCGCGCTTGTCAAGAGTCTACTGTCGAAGGAAGAGGTCAATCAAGGTAGATTAATTGATCACTGATGGCGTTTCTTCTTCAACTGGAATGACAAAGATTCATTTGTATTATTTTACTTACAGTGGGTTCTTACGTTTGGACGCACCTGACGAACCTCCGCGGGACCAAGAGTCGTTGGAAGCAAGGGATTAAAGAGCTCCTGCTGGATGATTTTCTGCAGAAGAAGTTCAGCACTGACGCCAGGAAGTTCTCGAGGAATTACGAGCTGTCGACGCTGCTGGGGTCCTCGGACGTTCGAGCGTCGGCCGAAGCCGACGTCATCTTTACGCCGGCGTCGTTCTTGCCGAGGTCCGTGGCGCTGAATTTCACCGTCGATCTCTTCGGAGAGTCCGTTAACCTGTTAGACGTCGGCGCCAGAGCGGAAGGCTTCGAAGGGTTGCTGGAGGACCTTCTGGGTCCCGGCAAGAAGTCGTTCAAGAAGGCCGAGGACGGCGGTGAAGTCGAGAACGGCTTGTCAAAGCTGAAGGCTGAGTTTGAGACCCGGAGGAAGTTGGGAGGAGAACCCCGCGGGACCCTGTACACTCGTGTGTTGGGCAACGAAGTGAGTTACCTTCGCTTTCAGGACATGGTGTCCATGTACCCGTTCCCTCTGCACCAGGGTCTCCGTTACAACAAGACGTTGTCGTTGGTCCACGCGTCGTACGCCATCCCCACGGCGTGTGGGTTTCCCTTGGAGTTCTCCGTGAACGGCAGCGCCGCCGTCAACCTCGAGGTGCGAGGCGAGGTCCATGTGGAGAACTCGACGTGGATGACCGCCGAGGGCCGTCTCGCGCCCAGCGCCGCCGTCGAGGTCGTCGGGTCCATGGCCGTGGACGCTTTTGTGGCCAAGGCCGGTGTCCTCAGCGTCACGAGGCTGCACACCAACACCTACGTGGACGGCGTCCTCAGGGTCGAAGGCGGACGCCTGGTGGACGTCCGCGTCAACACGCCGAGGAAGAGGTCCGACGTGCTGGAAGCTTCGTCGAGGCTCTTCCTGCTGCACGACGGGACGAGACTGCCCGTGGATGGCGAAGCCGACGACAAGGAAGAAGCTCGCGGCTGCTCCTCGGAGGGCCTCAGCCGCGCTTTGGGCATGCAGCTCTGCACGGAACTGGCTTACCCCAGACCCGAGGCCCCGACCTTCCCCCTCGGTGGCCCCGCAGTCCTCAAGGTCGTGCTCTTCAAGACAGACATATTCGACTCGTACCAGTTCCGCTACGCGCTGCGCAACGACCGCCACACCAAGCAGTTGCTGCTGTCCTTCGACACGCCGGGCTCCTCCGTGGACAGGAAACTAAGAGCGTCGCTCGACTACGACGCAAAGAAGACGTCGCTGGAAGCTGACGTTCGATCCCCTGCCTTCAGGATGCGAGCGGAGGGCAAAGTCTCCGACGGAACCGTCACTGCGTCCCTGGAACTGGACGGCGAGGAGCTGCTGGCGCTCAACGCCGGCGTGTCTTCAGCTACCGGTCCGCAAACGCTCCTGGAGCCGAGGGTGTACCTGGCTCTCAGGAAGACACACGTGCTGCTTGATGCGGTGGCCAGGGTGTTCTATGTGGAAGGCACAAAGTACAAGGCGACCCTGGAAGTGAACGGCCTCCTCGGCTCATCCAGGAAGGTTCTGGACGTCTCGGGTAAGTGTCCCAGCCTTCTTTGCTTTTACCCCAGTTAGTTAGTAAGGGGGACTTTGAACAAACCTCCTCAAGAATGAATGCAATCCTTGCTTCATCACATAGATCCAAACTAACTATGTAATTCGGGGAAAATAATTATAAAATACACGTGAGGGTGGACAACACATTTCATTGGAGATGACCACGGAGATGAGTAACAACTAAAGTTATAAATAAATAGGAAGTTTAGTAGTATTAAATAAATTGCAGTATACTGAGAAAATGTCAGAAATTTAATGCACATTTAACTTAGCATTAAAGAAGCCATTTCATCCCTGTGTTTAGAGACCTCTTCAGTTGTATCTGAAAATAAACAACTCAATATAATGACACAAAGACATTAATTAATTTAGTATACCATGATTACTTACATAATTAAAAATTTAAATAGAACCTTTCATCACAATAATTCAGACTGTTTACACAAAATTCAGAGCAGAAATAACCAAGGACCCTAAAATTGGGGACGAAATGACATATTGGATTTGAATTAAATTTCTATTTCTGACTTTAAATCCAGTTTATTGTATTTTATTTATACAAATATATGTATACTATTTTATTTATATCATTCTGTATTATTGTAGTCATTGGAAAATAAATTATTATTTAGAGTAGACAAGTAACAAAAATTTCAAATATTCACATGAGCCTTTAGACATTTTTTCACCCATATTTAACGTTTTATATGCGTACCGATTTTCTATGAATGTAAATCTATTAAAACTCCATAGTTTCTTTCATGTTAAAAAAACTTTGACTTTGGTGGCTGTTATGGTAGGTTGATCCTTAGCTAACCGTTGCTATTTCCAGCTGACCTGACGATGGACAGATGCGCCTACACGGTAGCCGGAGCCTTCGACTCTCCGAGGCTGGTTGGCAGCTTTGAGGGCGCCTATCGGTTGGACCAAGGATCCGTCAACTCCCACGCGAGGATCGAGTACTCTGGCAAGGCTGAAGGAGGTCCGGCCAAGGTCCTCGAGATGGTGGCCAAGCTGAAGATGCTCCAAAACGCAGAGTCGGTCGCCAGGAGCCTCCAGTTCCACCTGCAGGTCAGACTCGTCCTACTTCCTTTGGCACATTCAACCTGGTGCAGATTTTGCCACCTTTTAACTTTTCTTTTAATTAATGAACTAGCATATGACTGTGTGATCTTAGTCCCAATATTCTTTTATTCTTCATTTTTCGGTTTGTCTGTCTAAACCTTAATTTACTTAAGTGAAAGCTCTTTGACCCACAGTTTTAGGCAACTTAACTCATTAAAAGTTTAAAAAATCAAATTAAAAAACTGGATAGCCATATTTATGTTATGACTTAGGTTGCTAAAGAACATGCCAAATGTTAATAATTTCTTTCTCCAAAAGAAAAAAGAATTTACCATTTCTTTGCTTTAAGAATTGACACATTTCTATTATTATATTCAAATATATGTTCTGTAAATACTTAATTGCACATGCCAAGAAAAGAGCTGCAAAGACTCCAGGATGAAAGAAAACTGGAGTCATTCATGAGAGCTTAACAGAATAAGGAACCCTGTGAGCACCCTTCTTTCATATCCATAATTGTGTGGACAATTATTTCTCTTTTTGTGTGTCTGTAGTTGATGTAACAAGAAAATTATCAGTTTTGATGTCTCTTCAGCTTCCTGACTTGGACGATTACAACACCAAGGTTCACTGGCAGCTCAAGTATGGCGACAAGCTGCTGGAACACAGGGCTCTGCTGACTGTGGGCAAGATCTCATGGGAGACAGCTCAGGAGTTCCGTTGCAGAACTTCCCCTCTAGGCTACATCGACTTCCGCCTCATGGCGATGCTCCTCGGTGGCTCCCACAATGTTGACTACAAGTTCGACACCAAGTTACAGGTAAGCTACGTGGTATTGCAACTCATCTATTTTTGTTTCTGATTTGAATTCTAAATAAAACATAGTTTCAAATATTTTATGAATAATATTAAGTATAATATTTTAAGTAAAGTATAATCAGGATATTTTTACAATTAACATGAAAACATACTTTTTAAAATTTTTGATAATGGCAACAATGGACCATAATTTCACTTCTTTCCTTTCTATAACCTACTATACTTTTCCAAAGTTCTATCAATATATGATGACCCTAAAAATAAATTATTGAATCATGTTCTTTATGTAAAATCAAATAGATAATTGAAATTAAAATTATTATTAATTATTTTATTGTGAATTTAACTTTAGATCAAGGCTTAGTGTGCATTTATTTTTATTGTCATTTATTACAACTGTAGCTTTACTTGTGGAATATCATGGTTGTAATGAAACACTGTGAACAAATAAATTATTCATCGAAGAGCATGGGCCCAGAATAAACAACTTTTACAAACATTAACAGTTCTTAAGACATGTTTTGTAATAAAATTTATTAAAACACACAGACATACGGCATATAATGAGATCAATATATAAATATTCTTTAATTGATCAATTACACAAATTTCTACTTGACATTTAATTTGTTTATATTCCATATTCTCCATCATAATGATCTTCAATATTTATATATTGGTCTTACTATGGATATATTCAAGGGAATGTAAATAAATTATATGTGAAGCAGGAACATTGGGTTATTTGTTACTTATAGTTACTGAATATAATCGGTCTAACAAAAACCATATATAATCATAATACATTATGATATGGCTTGTTATTTGTTTGATCCCAGGCATCCCTGAAGACTAACAGAAATGTTTTCTGGCCTTGAATTATCATTCTTTAACGGTGCACCCGAATCCGATTATAGTTTTGCGACAGATCCCGCGTTATTGCTTTGTGCAGACAACGGAGAAAGGCCTAGAGACGTACCTTGTGGCCCACCGCAGCTCCCACCGCAGGTACACGGCACTGCTCAAGTACAGGGCCTTGGAGGAGCTGCAGATGAGACTCGCCCTGCCGGACCTCGAGTTCCACTTGGACTCGTCATGCTCGCAGCAGCAGGAGGCCCGCGGAGGCGTCGCAGTGCGCGCTGACGTCGGCGTCGCCTACGTCACCCTAAAGGGCGTCAAGAGGACACACGACGTCACCCTTCGCGGTCTCTACACGACCTCGAAACAAGGACACGACCACGAGATCCGAGTGTCGCTGGACGGGATGGTCGCCGCGCAACTCATGGGTAGCTTCAGCGTCGCATCGGATGGCGTCGCCACCCAGAGGGCTGTCGTCGAGGCCTCGGGGCGCCGGTACTCGCAGACGCTGGTCTACAGATACAACAGGTAACTGTGCTATATATCACTACAGCCTTTTTCAAAACATTGACCTTAAAGCTCTTTCTTGGAGCAAACCAATCAAAGTCTTGCAGCATTGTCACATTTTATTCCTCACACAGGGAAAGTAAGGGTTTGTTCAGGGGGCAGTCACTCAATGCAGCAATGTTTCTCTGTTTTTGTGTTCTCACTCGTTGAACGACAGATCAATTCCCTTGTATAATGCAGCCATAATTATTGTAATTATTTAGCCCAATTGTGTAGGTACCATGCAGTGGTTAAATTGTACAATGAAATATGCTGTTGTTCCATAACAGTGAAATGATTAATACAATGGAAGAATCTATAAGTATTAATATTCACATACAATGAAATATAACCAGCCTCCTTTGGTATAATGGTTAGCATCGCTGCCTCACACCATAGGCTTGGACATTGTGTTGATTGCGTTACCAAACTATGATTCGTGCAGTCACTAATGACCTTCAGTTGATGTGACTATAAAGAAAATTTTATACTATAATTCCCTTACTTAGATATAAAGTTGGTGCGAGTTTAAACAAAAATTTAAAAAAAACATACAGTTGACTTTACATTTGAGGGTTTTTATTAAATAAATTGCATAATTATTAATTTAACAACTAATTTCTTCAAATAAATGTAATATTATGAAATAAAAACTTAAAGAAAATATATATGTGTTAACAAAATTGGTTATATGAAATTGTCTGAACCTGGTTTATTTTACTGTATATATAATGTCTAATTTTAGTTAATAATTTCATATAATTTTTTACAATATTTTTGTCAACACGTGCTAAAATATATTTTTTTATTGAAATTTTATACTTTTTGAACTTGAATTAATAATTGCTGTCTCACATATCTCTTTGTTTGGAACTATGTTTCATGTGTTGCAGAGGCCACCAACTGGCCGTGACCCTCGAGACTCCTTCCAGGAACTACACGGGTGACATCTTGTCTTCTTGGACCGAGGAGGAGAAGTCTCTGTCCGTGGACCTGCAGCTTAGCAAACGCTTCACCTTCAACACTAAAGTGAGTGTCTCACATGGTTAGATTTGGCGTCTCGCTCACAGACAAGTGAACTACTGCTAGGCTTGGCTTAATCTGTTCTGTTTTCTAATAATATATTATGGCCAAAGAGTTGGTTAAGAATTAATTATAAACAGAAAATAGCTACACATATGGACGAAGTTTCCTGCATAATCCATAGACCTTATTCATTGTGCACTACAAATAACAATATAACAAAACTTGTATCAAAAAGGACTGCTACATATGACGTGAATGAAGTAGAAAACCAGAAACAGTTCATTTTGAAAGCTGTCAAGTATTTTTTAATTCATCCTTATTTCTTCTCATTAATCTTGACTTGTAAAGTTTTTTTATACATACAAGTGCATGTTGATGAAGTTTATTATTGTGAAGGACTAATTCCACCATGTGTGGAAACTGTTGACAGATCCGAAACACGGAGTCCGAGGACTCTGCAGAGCTGGAGTTGCTGTGGGACTCGACTTCAAACCCTTTCAATAGTGTCACAGTGCAGATGAAGTCCGTGAACGATCTACACTGGCTGCTGGTGCGTTACCGAGGGCACCGTGTTGCCGCTAAAGTCTACACGCCGTAAGTTACTCCAACCCCGTATAATACTGTCCCTGAGCTTCAAGGAAGTTTTTAAATTAAAAACATTTATTACAGAACCATATAAACAAAAAAATACACTTAATTGAATTTAAATATAAATTTAATACATTTTTTCAAGGACTATGTAAACAAAGTAATTAGAAATAAATAACCTTAGCATACTCTTGATTGCATTCTTAGATTATTTTTAATTGTTCATCTGACATAAACTTCAGAAGCTTTTGACTAATATACTCAGAAACTAAGTTACAAATTCTAAACCTTAATTAAAGCCAACCTCCTGTTGTGTAGTGGCTAGCATTGCTGCCTCACAAGCCAGGGGTCCCAAGGGCAAATCCTGGCATGGGCTTGGATGCTTGTGCTGTCATGGTCATGAAGACTTACGACAATACATAAATAGTAACAAAGAATTACAAATACAAGAATTTGGAACAATTCTGTATAAGAGAGAGTATATTAGAATTTATGCACATTATAAATAATAAGCATTCAAGAAATAAGGGAGCTTGTGGGAAAACAAATGATAAATCTTATTATTTGCAATGCAAAATTCATTTCATAGGATCTGAAAAGTTTTCAAGATATTTTTGCACTGTTGGTGATAGTGTTTTGTCGCCGCAGGCAGTCAGTGGCTGGTCTTGAGAAGATTGACGCTGGGCGTATATCTTTGCAGGCCGAAGGGCGTGTTGGTGGAGGTGTCGTGGGCAGACGCCGACGCCGACCAGGACCAGACTGTTTCCCTAGACGCCGAATGGAAGAGCCTCGACGGTCTGACCGCGGTGAACGCGGTCTTGAAGACGCCCTTCGAGGGCCTCGAGGCGCAGGACTTGACGTACGCGTACCGGCGTCCCGACGACGACAGCGCCGCCCTGGAGATGACGTTCCGGTGGCACGAGGGCCGAGATGCGGCGTCGCTCACGGCGAGGGGCGTCTCCTCGAGACCCGCCGCCGACCAGGTGGGGCTGGAGGCGAGCGTCGCTTTCCGTAGCACGCTGGCGTCGCTGGACGATGTTTCCCTGCACGTGACGCACAGACGATCCTCCGTCGAGGTCAACGACGGCGCCGAGCTGCTCCTAGACGGGCGTCGCTTCACCGCCGACATGAACTGGCACGCAGACGCCGGGGGCGTGGACGCCAACCTCTCGTTTGGTGAATCAGCTTGGCCCGAGCATCGCTTCCGCGCGTCCCTCGAGTACTCGGGAATGGCCGGTCGTCTGGAGCTGGCCCGCGGCGCCCAGCGTCGCTTCCTGTCGGCATACTCGGTCGACCCTGGCGGGGTCGCGGCGTCCCTCTTCACGCCCGTCTCGTGGCTGAGGCGCGTCGAGGCCAACGGACGCTACAACCGAGACGGTGCAGACATCGACGCCGACGTCGGTGTAGCTCTGAACAATCACTCGGCGTCCCTCGTCTTCAAGGCCAGCGACGTCGGCGACCACTTTAACTGTTCCGCTGTCATGGTGTCCACGTTCTCCGACATCGCGACGCTGACCGTGGTGCACGGGAAGCGTCCCGGCGCTCTGCTGGAAGATTTGCGAGTGACTCTCGACGGCGTTTCCGTGATGGCGCTGAGCCTGGAAGGGACGACGAACGGTCTTGACGCCAAGGTGACTATCCCGAGACACAGCGTCGCGACGAGTCTCCGAGCGGGCGACGGCAGAGCCCGAGGCCACGTGTCCTGGAACAACGATGTCGCGTCACTGGAGCTGGAAGGGCGTCCCGGGCACTACGAGGCCGTCGTGGCGTCGTCGCGACTCCCTCGTGAGCTACGATTCCTGTTCGATCATCGGCGCGACGCCAACGTCTGCGAGACGCTCGTGACCTTCGCGGGACGCTTTTCCGTCCGCCACAGGCTGCAGCACAATGACCACGGCTGGGACGACGAGGTTCACGTGACGACGCCCTCAGGCGCCGCGTCACTCACCAACTCGCTTGTATCGGAGAACAGACGCCTGCGCTACAACTCTCAGATCAAAATAGACGGACGAGAGGCGTCATTAGACGTCGCTGTTCACCGCGAAGCGTCGGGGACCGTCGAGCGGATCTCGGCGGACTTCGCGACGCCCTGGGCGGAACCCGCTTCTCTGTACTACGCGCGCGACACCCGTATCGATGCCCTCGAGTACGAGCTGGTGCTGCAGTACCGACGCGGCCGTCAAGTCAAAGCCACGGCGTCGGTGACGGAATACTCGCTGGCGCTGCGTCTGGAGGCGCCGCTGATGAGCCCCGTGCAGCTCCTGGCCAGGGGCAACGACGCCGGAGGGACGCTACGGCTGGAGTGGGAGGATAAGGCTCTGGAGGCGCGGGCGGCGCTCGACACGGCGGGACCCGACGTCGCGACGCTCACGCTCAAGGTTTGTCTCGCGCCATTAGAACAAGAATCGATCTAGATAAACAGTTCTTGGGTTTCCACCAGGGTCAAATGAAGCTTAAGCCAGGACGTTTCGATGACGTACTCTGCCATCGTTCTCGAGTTCACTTTCACTTGAGAACGGTGGCAGAGTACGCTTTCCAAACATCGTGGTTTAAGCTGTTTATCCTGTATATACCCCGGAAACCCTTCGATTTTTGATAAGCATCAATTTACTTATTTAATTTATAATTGGGTAGTTTCGCCAAATGTCAAGTCACAATAAATTACCATTAAGTGAACATACAGTAAATAAGTAGTTAGTTATTTTAAATAATTAAATGAAATAGCGTTTAAATAGTTTTCAGTTATAACAGTTATATAAAGAAAATTATTTTAATCGAAAATTTAATTTTGTAAAACAATAACACACACACACAGATATATTTATATGTATACGAGAATATTTAATTAGAAAGCCAATGTATTTAATATCATTTAATAGCTTTCGTTAAATTAATCCCTTTGTACATAGATAAAACAAAACTTGGTTTAATTCACTTCATGAGTTTTTTCTTATGATTTGTTATTTTTACATTATCAGTCAATTTCGTGTCGTATAAATTAATGAGGCAAAGTTTGACAATGTGTATGTTCCGTTATTTATGTTAGTGCCCGAAATAATAGTTTAAAAGCGGAAATCCCATCTCAGGTTTCCAGATCCGATCTCGACGGCGACCTCCTCTGGTTGTGGCTGTCCAGAAGATCCGGAGCTCTGGAGGCGGAGTTTCGCTGTCCCGGCCTGGAGGCGTCGGGGGCAGCGAACCTGAGCAACGACGGCGTCGACGTCAAGGCCGCGGCGGTGACGGCGATGCAGGGCCTGGAGCTGCTGGCCATGGAGGGCTCCTGGAAGACCCCTGCCGACTCCAGGGCTCTGGATCTGGTTCTCACCAGGAACACGGAGCGCTTCCGGCTATCCTCACACGTCCTCTGGACCGAACGTCTCGGTGACGTCGACCTCGACGTCAGCACCAACACGGACTTTTTTGACAACGTCACGCTCGGTGGAGGGTACATCATTACCATTCCTACTATTCATACCCATTATGTATATTGTATGCCACTATTACAAGTACGGAGGTTGGAGTTGTTTCCCAGATTCCTGTATTATTATTGGATCTACTTTCAGATGGGACTTCCGCCTCGAGGACCTTCGGGTTGGCGCCTATTTCTTATCCAAAGAAACGTGGAGACTCAACGTGACGTTGACCTCGGAGGCCGACGTCACCAATGGAGGCCTGACGGCGCATCTGGAGACGCCGTTGGCAGGGGCAAGAGTCGGGACCGCGTCCCTGAGATACGTCGGTAGCGACGAGGTCAGCGCCTTCTTCCACTTGGACGACTGGCGCCTGGACCTGGTGGCCAACAGATCTGCGGGGGAGGAAGATTCCCGGGCGAACCTGATGGTCCAGGTGTGTGACCACCGACTCGCGGTCTCCGCCACTTTCGAGCCTGGAAGGGCTCAAGTCACCTTCACGGTGGACGAGCACTCCATCGACGTCTCCGCCAGCGTCAGCGCCCTCACGGCGGAGGCGGAGCTCAGGTCCGCCTCTCTGGGACTCGCCGCTGTCCGCGCCATGGTGACGCTGGAGGACGCACCGCGACGACGCTCCGTCAGCGCCAGCGTCACCAGCGGAGGGGCGTCGGTTCTTGACCTCGTCGCCTACAATGACCGCGACGCAAACGTGGGCGTGAGGTTCCTGACGTCGTCTGTGGACGCCGGAGCCTCGTGTTCATTATTGGGGTGGAAGCCCAAGATGGCGCTGCACCTTGCCCGCGACGGCGTCAACAACACGGTAACGGTCGTCGTCAACGTCGAGGACACGGCCAACGCCAGCGTCGCGGCGCTCGTGTCTCTGCCGTCGTGGAATCTGACTCTCTACGAGGTCCGCGCGGAGTACGACGCGACGGCGATGCCCAAGGCGTTGTCCCTGAGGCTGACCAAAGACGTCACGACGCCCTTCTCCCTGGACTTTACCATGAAGAAAAGTTCCATCAACGCTTTCGTCAACAGCGACGTTCTCGATTCCCTTGTCTGGACCTTGAGAGGAAACTTCAACTTTGATTTACCCAAAAAGTACGTGGACGTCACACTGGACGGTCACTATAAAGGACCGATCCACCTGGACGCCAAAACGACGTTCACCGAGTACGTTTCTGAGGTAGAACTTGACTTGCGCACGGCGCTGAAGGACTGGGAGACCTTCAAGCTCCACGGACTGTACGACGCCAGCAGGAAGCAGAAGACGGCCAAGCTGGTCGTCGTCAAGGACGCGTCAAATGTGGACGTCTCCTTGGCCGGAAACGTAACTCCGGACTCGGGCTTCGCGGCGCTGAACGTAACGGGAACGCACCTGGACCTGATGCGGCTCAGCGTCTTCTACGACTTGGTCGGGAAAGTTTCGGCCAACGTGACTCTGCTGAGAAACAACCGCGAACATCAGGTGTCGGGGAGCTTCCTCGCCGACGCCTCACGGTTGCTCCTGTTCCTGGAGAGTCCGTCGCCGCACCTGCGGACACTCAACTTCTCCTCCAACTACGACGACGGATGTCTCAATCTGGAGCTCGTGTACCTGGGTCTGGGCGCCGAGGCCGAACCCTTCCAGCTGCTGGTTCAGTGGAACGACGGCAACATCCGCATCGAGGCGGATAGGGTGGGCAACGTCCACAATCTAGAGGCGAGGTTCCACTACGCCAATCTGACCAACTCGCTTTTTGCCCTGTCCATGACGGCGTGGGACCGCAAGGCCCTCAATATTAAGTTCGGCATCCTGCTCGACACGGACCAGAAAATCGTGGCCAACTTAGAGGTACACTCGCAGGTCTTTCACTTGGACTCTTTCGACTTCAGCTTAGTTTGTGACTCGAAACGGCCTCTGGAAGACGTCCACCTTTCAGTTAAGAACGAGGCGGGAATCGTCTTCGGATGGAAGAGCAACGTGACTCGGAGCGGGTCAGGTTATCTTGATGTCCACACGGAATTGGAGATTGGCAGTGTAAGGTACGTGGGTGATCTTACTTACCAGGTCGAGAGGGATTCGTTCAGCGTCTTGGCATCCTGGAAGTCGAATCGGTTCGCCGGGGAATACGGCGGCAGGATTGCATACGAGAGAGGCGGAGGAGAGCTCGAGGCGAGGCTGATGTCGCCCAACGACCACTTCGCGTTTGGATGGCGTCGCGACGCAAACCGTCTTGAGGCAACGCTCGAGACGCCCTTCAAGGGCCTCGAGAAACTCGTGGCAAATGGGAACTTGCTGCCGCTTGACGAAACTGGAAAAGAACTGAGCGCGTCGATCTCAGTGAACGAGCGCCGTAAACTTGGGCTCGTCTTGGCCTATCAGTGGAATCCGCAACTGAAGAACGTGACTCTGAGTATTGGAAACGAGACTCACGTCTACAAGATGAGAGGCGTCTTGGTCACCGTCGGGTCCCTTGCCAACGCTTCCTTGGAGATCTGGACGCCGCTGGAAACGTTCAGCTCCCTCAAGGCCGTGATCACCTTGAACGCCGTGAACCTGGCTGACACCGAGGCTCTGGTCACTTCAGACGTCGACGGTGACCGTAAAGTCTACTTGCGCTACCGAGCGCGACAATCGAAACAGAAGGGCGATTTCACGATCGTTTTCCGGTCTTTTGCGTCGCCGAAACCCTTCGGCCTCTCTCTGAAGTACGACGTCGCGGGTGACAGATCTCCCTACGTCGTCCTGGGACACGTCGACTTTCTCGGCAATTTCGTCAACGCGTCATTTGTAGCAAATCTAAAGGAGAAAGGAAAGATCTACGGGGAAGTGTTTCTGGCATTTCGAACGCCTGACGTCGGTAAAGTTATTGACGTCACTTGGAACTTGGACCGCGGCGCTGAGACGAAGGAAACGCTGAAGGTCGTCGTCCGGGTGGACGGCAAAAACGCTGCATTACTAGAGTCTGTTTTGGAAGACCGCGTCCTGAGCGCCGTGGCGACGAGCGTCACGTTGGAAAACATCCACATAAGAATCTGTTGGAACGTTGCAAAGGAAGCCGTGAATTCTTCAGTACTGATGCGCTGGGACGGCCAGAAGGAGTTCCACGTGGAAGGCGGCATCAGGTTCCCGACCAGAGACGATCCCTTGTCTATCAGCTTCCGTTTCACCAGCCCCTTTGCCCGTTTCCGACGCGTCTCGTTGAGCAGTGACGTCACCACGAGCCACGACTTCAGGGCTAAGACCGTCTTCCACTGGAACCACGACACCCCGATCATCGATTTCTCCACGTTCATCAAAAGAACGAAATTAAAGATGACGTCTTCGCTACAATTCAACATCCCGGGCAAGAATGTGCTTTTGGGAGCTGCTTACGACCTGAACGCGCCGACGAAACTTATTTCGCTGAAACTTGTGGACGATTCAAAGGAATATTTGTGGCGGACACGGTTCTCCCCCAACGGCTACGATAACCCAGAACTGAATTTGGTCGTCGTCGTTCCCATGCAGGGATTCTCTAAGATAGAAGCGTCGTTCACATACGACGTGACGGTCGATCCGACCACGGCGAATCTGTCGGTCAAGGTGGGAGAAACAGTCAACACGTTGAACGTGTCACTGGACAGAGTGTCTCAGGTGAAGAGTCTCAAAGTAGACGCTGCCCTGCCCAGCGTCCTGGAGGACACTTGGAGGTTTTCGTCCAACTACGAGTCAAACTCCGGCTTCGGCCTCAGGGGCGACGTCGCGCGCAACGGAGAGCGCTACCTGGCCGCCACGGTGAAGGTGTTGCCACGCTTCGTGTGGCTCGAGGTCATCACGCCGTTCAGCGGCTTCGAGAACCTGACGGCCGAGACGGTGCTGCTGGACGGCGAGTCCGTGCAGGTGGCTCGGGTGGCGGCGCGCTGGGGCCGCGGCGACGCGCTGGAACTCAGGGTCGCCTCCAGAGTTCTTGACGACGAGTCCGTGGACGTCGACGTGAAGCTCGCCTCGCCCTGGACGGGGAACGTTACGATCGTGGGAATCTACGAGCACAAAGGCAAGCACCTGGTTCGTCTCAGAGTCATCCGCGGAGAGTCGGGTGACGTCGTCGACGGCAACCTCGTCCTTAACATCCAGAAGAAGAAGTTCTCCTTCGAGATGTCCTGCACCATCGAGGACCTGGGCTCCACCGCTCTTGACGTGGGTTACGACATCTCGGAGCCCAGCAAGAAGGTATACTTCAACGGCTCTCTGGGCAGGTACACGTTCGTGGCCGTCGCGGAAGGCGTCCTCAACAGGGACAAGATGGGCGGCTACTTCCGGCTGCAGACGCCGTTCGCTGTCGTCAGCGACCTAGAAGTGAGGCTTAACGTGGTCCTAAACCTGCGCGACGGACGATCATCCGTCCTTCAGGTTAAGTTAAACGACGACATCTACGAGGTGCAGTTCTCCGGAAAGCATGCTCCTCCCGTGTTCAAGGGCCACCTCACCGTCTGCGCCCCCAGCTTCTGCTTCAGAGATGTTTCGTTCCTCACGGAACTGACCAACCAAATCGCCAAGGTGGAGATCGGCTACTCCGGGAAGGAAATAAAGCTGGAAGGCTTTAGGGACGTGAGACCAGGGGCCATAATCCTCAGAGGCAGCGTCGTCTTGCCCTTCCGCGGCCCCCTGAAAGACGCGTCCGTAAACGTGGTCCTCAACACCCGTCGGTCCGGCGGAAAGGTGGTCGTTACGTGGAACTCGCTGCAGCGCGTCGAAGTCACGGCTCGGCTCGTACCCGACGACTTTATCGTGACGGTGACGACTCCGTTCCCGAGGTTCGACACGTTGAACGTGACCTGGACACTGACGGAGGCGCTGAACGACACTTTGGTCCTGAACGGCAGCATCACGTTCAACAGCCACTCCGTGGCCCTGGACGTGGGCCTGCGGCTGGGCTCCCCGGGGCTCCGGTTGGTGGAGGGAGAAGTGCGCCTCGACGGGAGGAGGAAGGCGTCGCTGCTGGCCAGACTGACGGTTCAGCCATCGTCCGTCCGCGGTGACGTGTTCCTCACCACGCCAGCGGCGGGCTACGAGCGCTTCAGCGCGGGCTTTCACTTTCTCTGGAACGCCGACTCTGCCAGCCTGCACGGGAAGTGCTTCCTGCTGACGCCGTCCCCCGACTTCCCCTTCCTCCGGTCTTACTTGCACGCGACCCTCGGCAAGGGCGAGCCCAAGGCGTCGCTGCTGCTCAACGTGGCCGCGGATAAGTTCACGTTCGAGGTGAGTGCTGAGCACGACAGAGATCGCAACCACGAGACCTCCTTCAGCGTCGACGTCGTCAACCCTCGGCTGGCCGCTGGCTCTTTCCACGCTGCCGGTCGCTTCAACGTCCAGAACGGAGCAAAGCTCCAGATTAGCTTCCAGGGCCACTCGTACAACGTTTCGGCCGAATACAGCGGCCTGACCGACTCCGGCGTCTCCGGGCGTCTCTCTCTGTCGGGGACCGGCACCGACGCTGAGATCTCCGTCACGTTGGTCACCCGTGCTGAATGCGCCGTCGCTGTGAGGTTCAACGAGAACCGCTGGACGTCGTCGTACAGCGTCGGCGAAGGCCAAGTCTCCGCCGAGCTCGAGTTCGCCGTCCCTGTGCTGGGTGTTCCGGAGGCCCGAGTCCAGCTGAACTGCAGCCACGCGGTCGACGACCTGAGCGGGGACTTGTCGTACGCCGTGGGCGAGGCGGCGTCGGGTCGCGTGCAGACGACGCTGAGCAAGTCCAGGGGGAATGCGGCGAGCGTCGCCGTCGTCGTGGGCCCGACGCTCTTCTCCACGGAGCTCTTCCGCGACGCTGCGGGCGCCGCAGCGCACTGGTCGGTGCACGTGGCCGGCAAACTCGTGGTTCTCGTGCACTTGGACCGGAAGAACGGCGTCTCGACGCTCACGGCGCTCGTTGATGCCGACTTTACGGGACGCCATGCCGGAGAACTGAGGTACTCCGACGACCTGGACTTTGTCAAGCTGCTGCTGGACAACTTGCTCGACGCCCAACTCAACATCAGAGCCGACGCTGGGTCCGTCGTCGTCAGGAACGCGGCGGCGACGCACGAGGTCTTCTACAAGGTGCGTGTACAGCGCAGGAGACAGTAAACAGACAAGTTGCTGTCGGGATTCCTGGATCTCTTTCATATGTATAAGATATAAGAGAGTTTGACTACATTACAATAATTAATTCCCAATGGGCAAAAACTAGACAATATCACATAATATTCAAAAACAAGATG
The DNA here is from genome assembly GCA_034510155.1 of Eucriotettix oculatus. Lineage (NCBI taxonomy): Eukaryota > Metazoa > Arthropoda > Insecta > Orthoptera > Tetrigidae > Eucriotettix > Eucriotettix oculatus. The sequence goes on along the minus strand of CM067381.1, from coordinate 20,971,593 downwards.
GCGCCTTAATTTTCTGAATATTGCATAACGTGCTATAAAAATATCCGTACAAGCCATAGCTTCTCCACCACTCGTCTAGATAACCGCTGAGCTTATTCTAACCTTATGGTATGCCTGTGAAAGCTAAATAAATTATCTGGATTATTAAGATAAAAACTTCTCAAAGTTTCCATAAAAAACAAATGTTGATAAATGAACTATTAAAATTCCAATTATAATATATCTTCTATTCTAATTCCACGCGCATACCATGCGGTTAAAAATAAGCTCATTGCTGTTGCTATGTTTTTTTCTATTTTTGAGTCTAGTACAGTGCTGATGGTCTGTGCAGGTGAGCGACGAGTCTCTCCGCTGGGAGTTGCGCTCCTCCAACGGCAACCGAGTCCGCAGAGCTGCGCTGCGGCTGCGATCCCTAGTCCAGGGCAGCGAGGTTGCCGCCGAGGTCCTGAGCGACGACCAGGTTTTATTCGCTCTGGGAGCGTCTGCGCGCGTGGACGTCGCCGAGGTCCGTGGCGAAGTTTCCCTGGAGGTGTTCGGCTCCCAGAGCAGCGTGGTGCTGCGCCATCGACGTTCCTTCCCGCTGGCGTCCGAGGTCAACCTGATGAGCTCGCGGCTCCCGGGGAAGGTCTTCAGGGCGCTGCTCAACGCCGACGACGGCTCCGTCGTGGCCTTCGTGGGTCACGGCGACGCGCCGCTGTTGGAGGCGACGCTCAAGAGGGGCGACGACGACCACTTCCATCTCCTGCTTAGGACTCCTGCCTTCCAGCTGGACGCACGTCTTGACGCCGCGGACCTGAACGCGACGTTCGTCGCGGGGAACACCTCAGCAGGCCTGAGTCTCTCCCCGGCGTCCTTCAGCTCGTATCTGAACCTGGACGCCGTGCAGTGGCGCTGCGACCTACCTCTCGCCTTCGCCGAGATTCTCCGTCTCAACGTGACGCTGGCCTACGCTGGTTCCCGGCACTCCGTCTACGCCACCATGGACCAGCTGGACGAGCTCTTCGGCGTCGCGGCGGGCTTCCAGACCAACGACCTCGAAGCAGCCGCGCTGTTGAGGCTCGACTTCCATAACGCGACGGTGGCTGCGCGCCTCTCAACACCTTTCCCCAACTACCGTCACTTTGCCCTGGAGCTGAACCCCGCCGTCGCAGCCGACGGATCCGTCGCCGTCAACTACGTCGAGTGGAACCGCGACCGCGTGCAGCTCAGTTATGCCACGGTTCTCCGCGAGAGAAGGTTCCTGGTCGACGCCGAGCTGACGACGCCGTTCCAGGACCTGGACAGGTACGCGCTGCGTCTCGAGTACGAGAACGACGACCGCAAGGCACTTGTGGCGCTGGCCAAGTTCCCTGGAAGCCTCGACGCCGTGGGACTGGAAGTGGATTGTTTCCTGAAGGACTTGCGAGACTTCAGCGTCAGGACGTCGCTGGCCCCTCCCATGTACACCAAGGTGCCGCCTGTGAGTCTCGCCATCATGAACAAGATCTCCGGGGACAACGAGAGCATCAGGAGCCTTGCAGCCTTCAACTTCCCCGACTGGAAGCTGGATCTCGAGGTCGAAGGCTACAGGAACGCGTCTGGCCGCGAGGCCTGGGTCAGTGGACACGTCAACGACGACGAACTCTACTACAGCATGAGCAGCGTGGCAGGGGCGCCCTCATGGCTGCGGCTCCAGACTCCCTTCCATGTTGTCAAGAACCTGAGCGTCGGCTATGCCTTCGGTAACCCGCTGACCTTCATGGACGTCAACTACAACTCCCGAGAGGTTCTCCACCTAGAACTTCTGCCGTCGGCCATCGTCCAGACGCTGTTCAGGCTGCCCCACGTCAAGACGCCAGCGCTGCTGCTGAGGAGTCGCTGGTTGTCCGTGTCCTGCGTGTCCCGCAGCCTCGATATCGAACAGCTGGACGCGTGGGTCGGCTGGACCGACGCCTACCGCTGGACCGTCAAGTTTTCCTCTGGCGAGTCCTTCCTGGCTCTGGAGTCGAGCGTCAGGACACCGTCGAGGGACGTGGAGCTCGTGACCAAGTTGGCGGACCGGGAGCGAGTGTTCCTGGTGTCCTGGTCCCCGGGCAAGGCGGTGGGTCTGGCGACGCTCAGGAACGAGACGCACGGCGTCGCCAGAGTGGATCTGCCCACGAGGTCCATGGAGGGTGTCTGGAGGAGAGACCAACGCGGGGGCGCCGCGACGCTCTTCTGGGACGCCGCCAGGAACAGAGACAACAAAGCGGGCGTCGAGGTTACGTTCCCCAGTGACGACAGCAGAGCCCTGGTGGTGACTCTAGAGCACTTGCCGCTTTCCAGGAAGGTCGTCCTCAAGGTCCAGGCAGACCTCACAGACAACGACCAAGAGTATGCAAGGATCATGTGAGTACAGTAACATTATTACAGTAGGCCATGTTTCTCTCTCTCTCTCTCTCTCTCTCTCTCTATATATATATATATATATATATATATAAGATTATCTTCTCAACTACAAGAGCCTGAAAATGATCATACTGAACACAAGATGTTAATAATTTCTTTGTTTTCCTTCCACCACATCCTATATCCGAAAAATATTGGTCAGCTATTTATTACATCTTGAATGTTTGCCCTCTTTTTCACAATTTGTCATAGAGACATACTTCCTGTCTTATTTTTCTTTCATCTGCAACAAACAATTACATAACGTGATCAATATTTCATTTTAATTTCGATAATTTATGTCCATAATAAGTATTTGTTATTTATCTGATAATGTGTACTTGACTGGTGGCAGATACATAATTAAATATATCTATATATATATTATTCCTAATCTAAATAAGCCATTGTACTTTTGTTTACACACTACAAGAAATATATTAAATTAATTCTTAACTTCACTTTGAATTATTTAAATTGAACATTAATTGATATTGTTGAGGGAAGTCACTTCAACCTGATTCGACCTGAAATCAAAGAAGATTTCCCCCATATTCTCCCCCCAACAGGTAATTTATTCCAGTCATTGATAGTCCTATTTAGGAATGAAAATTTACCAACCTCCGTTTTTTACCTTGAAAAGCTGATCCCATCTACTCAGAAAACTTAACTAATTCCAATCCAATATAAGATTTGTTTTCTCCCTCCCTTGTGACAATAACTACCATCCTAGTTCTACCTTTGTGTTCCTATGACCTGGCCTTACTTGCACAAAATTAACAGACATTTTTTCAACTTTCCCAATTATTCTATTTGATTTTTATATAGGGATCCTAACAAGCCATCCCCGTATTCCAAAATGTATCTATCTAATAATCTCTTTCAATACTATCTTTTTTTGATTATGTCTGTTAGAACACGTCACAACATATGTCTTGGATTATCCATTTCCAATAAGGTCAGATTTTGTTGCATTCTAATTAATTGAGGTAGAAAGGCCGCGTCTATGACAAACACACAAAGACTTGACCAAGTACAGACTTCAATATTTTGAGGATTCTTGGTGCAAGGGAAAGTAAGAATTTTTTAATACCTTGCTCCTTTAGTCTAATACATTTCATAATTAAGTACTCGTCATATCATTCAAGTATATTCACTTCCTTGGGAAAATTGAAGCACATTTGAAAGAATTTCTAAAGCAATATTTGTGTGATTTGTTTTAATTACTAATGAACAAAGCAGCGAAATGGACAAGAAATATATTATAATGAATTTTTAAAGGTAGAACATATTAGTAAAATAATTAGCAGGACGTATCGTTCCGTTTTGTATAGACATAAATTATATTCTGAGTCGTACTTTTTTCTACTGAAGAGGCTCAAAAAAGGGAACTTTACATCTTGCCACATGATTAATCTGTACAATTTAGTATATTTTAGTGTCACGGCCGGAAACACGGTTTTTGGTGTTGACGGGTGGTGAATGTTTTCTCCTGTAGGATGGTGGACGTATCCTACGGCCCTCTGGCGGAGCAGCGCTTCAGACTGGGCTTCGACGTGGAGGTCCTCAAGGGGCCGAGAGTGGAGGCCGGCTTCGTGGTGAGCCATCCCGCTGACCGCGTGCACCTGGAGGCGAGACTCTCCTCCGTGGACTACTCCGCAGGAAACCTCAGCGTCCTCTACGTCAATTCCAGCTCGGGCGCCCTCAGAGCCCTGGGCGCGTCCTTCCTGCTGGACCGTCCGCGTGGCGAGGCCAAACTCTCCCTGGAGACTCTGGAGAACCGTCTGCAGCTGCGTGGCCGCCTCAGGGCTCACGAGGACGGCCTCCGGACTCTCGAGCTGGAGGCGAGGACCAACCAGAGGGCGCCGACGCTGCTGGAGGCCGAGCTGCACCCCGAGCGTCTGCGCGCGCAGGTGATGGTACGTCGCGACGCCCGCGGAGCCTCCTTCTTCTTCGAGGCGCCGCACTGGCGTCGCGTGACGGCAGGCGCCTTCGCCCTGGTGGACGGCGCCAGGTCCCGTGAGACGTCGGTCGTCGCGGCGCTCAACACCACGCACCTGCTGTGGACGCGCGTCCTCTGGCATGAGGCCACTCTGCAGTTCCTGGGCCGCGAGCTGGTGCAGGACCTCGTGGACGTCAGCCACGCCGTCGAGGAGCTCGCCTACGAGACCACGGACCTCCTCAGGGAGGACGTCGCGGGGCGCCTCGCCAAGTCCTTCCCCAGAGTCCGCGACGCCTTCCAGGAGCTGCTCAACTCGTCCTCCGCGGAGCTGCGTCGGCTCAGCGACGACCTGCTGGGGATGCAGGACTTGCTGGCGGCCATGTACGCCAGGGACGACTTCTACGTCAAGACAGTCGTCGAAGCAGCCCTCAAAGCCCTGTGAGTATTCCAGACATCTCAAGGATATTGCTTTCCTATCACGAACTATCACAATTATCAACAAATATTATGGGAATTTTTTCCTCAATCTGAATTCACATCATTAATATGCCAGTTATAAATATATGTTAAAAAGATAAGATTAATACAACTAGCACCTCTTCAAGCGCAAATATAAAAATTTACATATTAATATAATTTATTTTACTTTAACGGCCACTTGGCATGAGAATTGACACAACAAACGATGATTGCCAATTTAGGCGAGACAAGAAAAGTTTTCATTCAGTGTACCATTTGACAACTGCTCGTCACTACCATTATTCAGTTTTTTTTAAAAAAAGTGTGTAACATAAATTTTATACTGAACTAAATTAATGACATAAGAAAAATTCATGTAATTACTATACAAGTTGTTTCATCTGAGCCCAACAGAATGAATATGACAAACATCGAAAGGCTTAAATAATAAATTTATCCCATGGATCCCATTGGTGAAGGTTGTGGCATTGTCTGATACAGGTCGAGCGCTCATACCACTCTGACCGTGGTTCTGGAGGAATGCAGGGACATGTGGGTGACAGTCAAGACCGCAGTCACTAAACTGTTTGTACTTGTTGTCAAGGGACTTGCCGCCGACAAAGTCGTCTCGCACCTACAAGAGTGGTTTGAGGCCTTCCAGGTAAGATCCGAATGAGACGAGGAACTGAGTGATGATGACTGGGTTCATTGTGACAGGGTTTTATTATGATGAGTCATATTAAATAAAAATTTCCTTATAAAAAAAGCTACAACCCAAAATAGAAGAGAATTTTTGCATCTGAGGCTTTAAATTCGGATAATAAATATTTGGACATTACGAAGGGGCATTTAGTTTAGAAACATGTTGATTACTAATCAGACAGAAGGCAAAGGTTGGTGGTAAATTTTCGCCCGATCTCTATCATAGGAAATAGTGTCTATGGCCGCCGGCAACGCCATCAGGCTGACGGAGGAAATGCGCAGCCTTCAGGTCAAGACGAGGAGAGTGATCAAGGCATCTGTGGAAGCTGTCCGTCAACAACTCTCTGCATTAAAGGAAAACTCTGTGAGTTCTCTCCGCGATCTGGAGGTCGAGGTCAAGGCTGTGGTTCGTGGTGTCCTCAAAGTTTTGGATCCGCTTGTTTCTCACGTGCAGGAATACATTGACAACGTCCAACGAGTTTCCAAGATGGTGAACGCCAAGTTGAATGGTAAGTGTGACTCCTGTCCTTTCCCACCATGATATTTTCATAATTTCTGGTTTCATGGATCAAAGAGTTATCCTTGCTTCCTTCAAATTGGAAGAGATGCTGTAGCTGAAATCCATCACTGAGGATGCTTTCAGTGAACAGGCATTGAGTTGAGATTTAAAAGGAATGATGACTTCTATCTGTGGAAGAGAAGGAACGATCTGAATTGAAAAACAATTTTCAAGTATGTATCTGAGGATTGACGTCATAATTTTGTGGCTTGATAGCCATCCAACTGCCTGAACCTGGAAACTTTCTGTCTTCTTCCATAAATACATCAAGTTTCATAAATATAAATGCATTTGTAAATTAAAAATTGGCCATTATTTTTATTCAGTTGGAGAGGTCAGATTGAATCATGACACCCTTAAATAAAGGGAATATTATTTACCAATGAAGCTGTGGACCTTCACAACAGGGTTCAACCAGAAACCTCCTTCTGAAGTCAATACCAAACTCATTACACAGTCTTGATTCTTCTTCTATATCCATTATATTTGTCATAAATTTAAAATTCATGTGATCACTACCCATTAATCACTGGAGTATGGTTTCGATTCTTTAATCTCTTTTACATATTTTTTGGCTGACTCATGCAATGAAAAGAATACTCTTGTAGGAGTACCTTTTGATTTAATTTCTTTCAGATTTGTTGTCGCAGTTTGTGTCGAGCATGTTGGACGTCGAGGAAGTCATGTACTCCATACAGTCTTACTCAAAACTGAAGGCTTGGGTGAAAGAGATCAACATCAAGGAACTGGCAGATTTAGCTGTGAAAATTGTGGCTGAGTAAGTTCATCATAATGACTATTAATGATCCTGACAGTACGTCTGAGCTCATTATTTGTTGATGTTTATTGTCGTCGGTAGTTCCGTGGAGTCTATCGTGAAGGATGTCATGCAGACCGTCGACAACTTCGTGGTGTTTGTGGGCGGAGTGTCCAACGCTTCCCCTCGCCAGGCCATGTCTGTGTCATTCATCAGGAAGACCCTCAACACCATCTACCAAAAGGTGAAGGTCTTACAAAATCTCCTAGTAAGTGTCTTGTTTCTCGACCTGCATGTGTATAGCCTCCAAGGCAGGAACTAGCAATCTTCTGGTGTCCCACGCACACTTTACTATAAGTGTTATATTTCTTATTTAAAACACACACACATTAATTATAAGAATTTTCAAGCACTTTAAGACTTTATTTTTAACAATTTCCAAAGAGGAAAAAACAACATTTCTGTACTTATTTGTACCTTCTTCAGGTTATTATCCTGTGGAGAAATATTGATAAATCGCGTGTCAGTATGAAAACCCAAACTTTTTATGCATTTTGTATTAGTAATATATAACTAAACATAAAGAGGTACACAAATGAGAACGCTCATCTAATTATCATGAATAATAAGTATAATCAAATTAAAATAAAGTCTGAAAGTGGTCAGAAATTTTACTTATTACCAAATCAGACATAAAAATACAACCTTTCACGCATTAATTGTTTTAATTAACCTGACAATGTCATATATATATATATATATATATATATATAAATTATATATGGGATAAGTGATGAAGTCACGCATTTTTGATAATTGGATAGAAAGAAAGATGGAAAAATTTGGGAGAAAGGCAGGAAATTCGCTCTTTGAATCTATGTACGGCATGGAATCTTGCACAAGGAAATACATATGTCAAGCATATATGTATATTTTTTTCATTCAGTTTCCGACCATTGATGCTTGTCCACAAATTTTTTCTGCACATACAGCACCACCGTGAGCAATAGTTGAACTATTTTCAGTATAGTTAGGCACCTGTGTATGAGTATAAACATATGATGAACAACCTTTACAGTTTCTCACACAGTAAATAATTTGAATTATGATTGTGTATTTCTTATAACTCGTGTAACCTACATATTTATACACAATTTTAGGCAATGAAACGCAGAACAGAATATCAGAATTTGTCATTCAATATTACATTAACATTAGTAACTGACTTCTTGGCCATGAGTATTGTTATCAATGATGTCAGCTTTATCAATCGTGGACCATCACTTGTGTTGGCATCACAGACAGAAAGTGGTCTCATGAGTTGGTGGTTTAGACCATCAAGTTTCCTTGTAGATTCCAGTAGCTTCCACTGGCGTTTCGGGTCTGAGGAACAGGAACGATCAATCCGGAAGGAAGAACTGAGTGTGACGCCGGATTTGCAGGTGTCGTGGTTGTGGCAGCACTACAACATGAACGGCTTCGTGGTGGACACGGCGAAGGTGCTGCTGGAGGAGCTGGACGACGTCCTGGCTGAGCTGTCGAGGGTTCTGGAAGACCCGGATCGTGGCTCGAACCTGGCCGACGCCCTAGGCGCGCACGTCGTGCTGCGTCCCGACGCCGGCGTCCTCGAGTACACGCAGAGGCTGCCAGTCGAGTGGAAGGCCTTCAACCAGCTGCCCAACTTGGAGGAGCTCGAGCTGCAGAGGAAGCCCGTGGTTGCCAGGCTCAAGGACAACATAGAGAGGTGAGTGAGGTTAGGTTAGAAAAAGGGGGAGGGTGGGGGGGGTCTGGAGGCTATGGAGCGTTACCAATTCCTTCCCGCAGCTACGTGGTGAGTTCCTACAAAGAAATGACGAGGAACAGGACGCTGGCCGAGATTCTGCCGCCCTTCCCCAAGCAGGCCGTCGTCGTCAGAGGGAGGCACTTCGTCACCTTCGACGGCCAGTACCACGGCTTGCGACCAGAACTCGACGGAAACTTCCTGCTCGCCACAGACTTCCTCAGGAACGAGTTCACGGCTTACGTCACCGTCCACGGACAGGTAAAGTTACGTCCATTCAGAATTTAACATCTGAACAAATTTGATTACCTACAAGTTATAATGACCAGAGTCGCCATATTTCTAGGTAAACTACTTAGCGAACTAACCTAACAAGTCATTAAAACTGGAGTAATTGTGTTTTTCCTTTCATGGTATTCATTTTCCTGCCTCGTGTAATGTCGCTGTAATGTCTATTTAGTCGAATAGCTCACATTGAATATATGTTCGTGTAAGCTTGCTTTCTCGTGCTCTTTCTTCCTATTCTTCGCTCCTCAATTTCTTCTAATCATCTCTTCTCACTCCGCAGCTCCGGAAAGCAATTGCTCGGTATATATATAAATAGTCTGCAGGAATACCAACCACGGTATCACCGCGTCGAGGCTGTTACATTATTTTATAGAAACCCTCGTATTTCATTCCGCGTCCAGCTTGAGTGAACTTGCGCTAGCGTTTCTGGTCTGACATGTAGGCTACTAGTAACTTGAATGCAGATGTCGTCGCTGACGCTGCTGACGGCGGACGCCGCCGTGACTCTGGGCCCCGGAGCGTCGCTGTCCGTGGAGGGGAAACCTGTGAGGGCGCTCAGCTCGGAGCGTCGTCTCAGCCTGGAGACGACGCCTGGCGTCTCCGTGGACTGCGACGTCCGCAGCGACGTCTGCGTGCTGCAGCTGTCGGGCTGGTTCTTCGGCAGGTCCGCGGGGCTCCTGGGCACGCCCGACAACGAGCCCTCCGACGACCTGGCGGTGCCCGACGACGCCTGGCGACTGCCCTCGTCGACTACGTCACCAGGGGCGTCGGCCTTCGCTGAAGACCCGGTGGTGCCGGCGTCGCTGTGCGGCGAGTTCTTCGGCCGCCAGGGCTCGCCCCTGTCGCGGTGCTTCGCCAGCGTCGACCCCATGCCCTTCCGGCGTCTCTGCGACCACGTAGCGGTGTGCGACGCCAGCGCCGCCTACGTGGGCGTCTGCAGAAAGGCGGGCGTCGACCTGCGCCTCCCCAGCGACTGCGGTCAGTGCCTCTCTCGCCATCATACATGTTCTTTGACACTCATTTACGAATAAATCTGATGTTCATGGCTTCAAAAATAATCTATATACAAAAAATATAAAATGAATGTTGTACATTAACAGACTGCTGCAAATAATCAAACGGTTAGCCAATAATCAAAGTCAGTTTAGGGCTGAGCCAACTTCACTCCTATTCAGTAGAAGAATTTATTGAATAATCTGAAATGTACAATTAAGTTATATTTGTATTTATTGTTAGTCTACAATTGGGTTCAAGTCCGGTGGCAGATACAAAATGAAATTACTTAAACATAAATAATCCTAATCTAAATAAAAATAGTAATGATAGTCCTTTAAAATTTCTATAGCCCTGAAAGAAAAAAGAATAACACTACAAGAACACTTCACTTCACTTTGCTTTAACATTTAAATTCAAATATGCATTTATATTATTCAAAATAACCACGTCACTTCAGATTTGTCCTGAATTTATTTTCCTGAAGAGGATTACCTCCAAACACACCTGCCACAGGTAAATTATTCCAGTCGTTGATGGTCCTATTTAGGAATGAAATTTTTATATTACGATACGGTCCAATAATCGTAACGCAGTGAAGTGTAGTGTTAAACCGTGATTCTTCCAGGGTCCAAAGACCGTGGATTATTCGCTTACGATTCCTCTGTCACCTAACTGACTGATACATGTTTACCCTGCGCAGTGCGGTGCGAATCCCGCGACGGTTTCCTGGTCAAGGCGGGGGCGTCGCAGGTGCACGTGGGCGACGAGCCGCCCTCGTTGGCTGACGTGGTGCTCCTGGCGACGTGCGACGTCGCCTACGACAACGTCACTGACCTCGTCGCCAGGCTGGACGCGGCCCTCGCGGTCCACAACGTCTTCAGCACGCGCTACGCGCTCGTGGGCCTCGACGGCGCCGCCCACGCGGCCAGAGGGCGCGTTTGGTTCGCGGCCGGGGATGTCGCCGTCGCCCTCAACAGGTGACGAAAGCAATATTCATGTTGGATCAATTTACCTGAGTATAATCGGACCGCTTTAACTACGCCTGCTGAGGTCATTTACTTGTGTCAGGTCGGAAACTCTCGAGTGTTAAAAGTTTATGAATAGCCTAAAAGCTTTGGTTTTTCAGTCTAGTTAACGTTAGAAATAAAATGATGTTATTTCTTATTAAAAATTTAGTCCTATGTCAATATGTTACAGTGGGACTATAAAATTCAAAGGGTGTCAAGCCAATAATTAGTTACTTTCACAATTTCGTTATTTATTTTCCTTTCTGAACTGTGTTTAAAGCTGCTGAGGCATACACCTACTTTTAAATTTTACTGATCTAAAAATTTTAATGAAGGAGGGGATTGTTATATATGAAGAGGTCCCAGAAGGGGATGATGAAACATCATTGTGTAAATGATGTATTTGTAATAAATAGTAAAACTAGTTTTATGACTCAAAAAACTATTTGTTTATTTTATAATAAATGCCAGATGTTTCTTCATTATCATTAATAACATTATGTGTGTCTAAAAATTGAATCTTGTTTTTAATATATTTGACAAATTTTACATATACATAATTATCACACAAGTTAATAATTTTATATTAAATTTTTAAAAGAAGGTAGAAGTATAAAAATAATTTTTTATTAGTTGATAATATTTTACTAAATTTTAATAAATCTAGTTTTGTATAAATCTTCCTTAGAAATTGCCTGAAGATGGCAAAGATGACAGTTGCCGAAATGTCCTCTCGTGGTGTATCAATAATAGCACCAAGATTATTTTCCGTGAAGATTTTACACAGGGAAAACCTCCTGTCATTAAATATAGTTATGATATATTTGTAAATAAGATGTAAAATATTAGAGTTTAGTAGGTAAATATTAACAAGATTCTCTTTATAACAACATTGATTAGATAATTTGACTGTCTTATGTTGCAGATTATAGACCATGTCTTTTTTAGTTGGGGGGTGGGGGTGGGGGAATGGTTGGACTCATAGTACCAGATCTCCCAGAGAATTAAAAGAGTGATCCTTCTCAGTTAATCATACTGACTATAACATAATGGAAAATACTAATTACACAAAGAAGTAAATAGGTGGCGAAAATAAGTGGGCAAATAATAATATAAAATTTATGATTCCACTGAGGAGATAATTCAACTGCCTTATCTTCTTCTTCTTACTTTGCATGTAGTGTTGGCCCACTAGGACAAGTGTCGTACATGACACATGCTTAATTTCGAGTGATATGTGATCGACATATTGATTCTCCAGCGTTCTTATTCCCAGTCTCTATGACCATGACGACACAAATATCTAAACCCATTTCAGGATTCAAACCCAGGACCTTTGTGTTGTGATGCAGAAATGCTAGTCAATAGACCACATTATAAACCATACACTTTTTGTGGAAATACGCCAATTACCAATTAGTATCACAAATCCAGTTATTCAAGGAGAGTCCTCTATTACATGTCTAACCATCTCTTATTCCAAAAAAAAGAGAAGAAAACTTATGGTTTATAATGCAGTAGATAAGGCAGGAAAATTATCTCATCAGTGGTTAGCATCCTTCTACTAAATTCTTATACTTGACAATTAGTTTTCAAATGTATCCAAACTAGATTGATGAATATTAAGTACAAATTTATCAATTCACCTGTTGAAATGCTTAATAATATTTTTTCTATGGTTTGGTTACTTCCTTGTGTAATTAGTACACTTATATCTCATATGGTTATATTTTACGTTTTGATTATGGAAAATATTTTATACTTTCTTTTCCTAAATTTTAATGTGTGGTTTCACCTTTCTTATTGCAGCATTTCCAATAAATTTGACAACAAACAAGTTTCTATTTTTGCAGCTTCAGCATAGATGCTGCTGCCACCGCCATGACGCCTTCTGATGCCTTGTTGATGGCGTCTAACCTGCATTTCCGTGATGGCGCTGCCAAGTTGATGCTGCAGATTGGGTGCGACACCTCCTTTGATATTGCCACTGTGGATGAGCTCCAGAGGCGGGGCGTCACCCTGAGTGAGCTCACTGACACCTCCGTTGATACAATGGCCGAGAGCATCACGGTACCTCCTGGTTGTCAGCGCTGCCTGTGTGTTGCCGACCACGACGGCTTTGGGCGCCTTGAGTGCCAAAAATGCAGGGAAGAACCATCATCCAAGGTGAGGATGTCCTTTACTCTTCAATTCTGAGATGTCCATGGTGCAATTAAATAAGCAGCATGCCAGAGAGGAGAGAGCCAAAGTGACAGATTGAAATATCATAAATTTGGGTAACAATCCAGTTTGAGGGGAACACTGACCATAATTAAATGAATGTCAGCAGTAAAATAATTCTGTTTACATTCAAGGATTATAATTCAGATGCTTCATCTCTGTCTCTCTCTCTCAGGCTAAAACTGTTTAAGAAAAGCTTTGTTAAGAGTACAAGACTCTCATGCTCTGCCTCTGAATTTTCTTTTACTCATTCATTGAAGCCAAACATAATTCTCATATTCTCATCTTCCCCTTTTTTTCTTTTCTACTATTTCACCTAATTCACATTGTTCTTGCTCAACTTCATTTACAGTATTTCAGTCACTACCTCCATTTTTTTGGACTTTTCTCCATTTTGCACCATTTATATTTCACACTTTCACACCATATCTCCTTGATACCACAGATGATGGAAAATACAAACATTATCTTTAGAAGTTTCATTAAATAAAAAATCCTGATATCTGGTTTGGAAAATTAGCTGAAGGGAAGTAAACAATAAGGAATACGTAACACTGATAGCTTCATGTACAATGAGATCTTGAACTCGGCAAGCAAAAGGATAATGTTTCTACATCCCAACCTAGTACTCGAGAAGCTTTTCCATTTTACCTTTTCAACACTAATAACGCAGTAAGCTTTTATGCATAAATTGCCATTCTGATCTAATAAATTTTACTTTAGGCATTTTCGAGTCATATCAAAGGAGAAAGCCAAACATAGAAGAAGTTCCAGTAAAAACATGTTGCTTTGTTGGTTACAGATCTCTGGTGTGGAGGAACTCTTTGGAAGTGGGGAGTACTACCTCACAGACGAGGAGGAATCTATGATCCAAGAACTTTTGTCGTCACACTGAAATATACTTGATCCTGTCTCCAACTCTTATCTCTTGAAACATTTTGATGTCATAACACATGCTCTCACTCACAAGAACATTACTTTATATTTATTTTGTTTATTTATTTGTTTGGGTTACATTTTGTCTACTCCCCGTCCACCAACAGCTACAGTATCAACATGTTAATGATAATTGTGGCATGTAAGTAAAAATGAATTAGAAATGTCACTTGGAGAGAAATAGATTACCTGTAATAAATGACTACTCCACTCAAATTAGTAATATATATATATATATATATATAATATATATATATATATATATATATTATATTAATAAAATAAAAAATTTAGAATGTATTAGTAAATCTCACATGGCATAACATTCCTTTGTTTTCAACCTCTTTGGGTGCAAATATAAATTATTATAATTATATGATTTCACAACATTTAATTGGGAAAATTTACAAGTGTGTGCATTACCCACACATTGAAGTTGAAAATATTTACACCAGAAGAGGTTTGAAAGAAAGGAATAATATTTCATGTTAGTTTATAAAAATATTACGCAGTAATACAATATGTTAATTATTTTTGGTCAATCATTATGACTAATAATATTCTGTAATATGAACTTGATTAATAGCTCCCGTTGGCTTTTTACAGTCATATAATTACATGAAGAATGTATTATGTAACATGACACAATGAGGATTCTGATTAATACTTCATGCTGATTATTTATATTATAACTTAATAATACATTCTAAATTATTCAATGTATTAAAATATATTTCTGAGTAATTTGGCTGGTGTATTCATTTAATCATTAGAGTCAGATAAATATAACTTTTGATATTTGTAATATTCCTTTTTCTCTGAGTAATAAACTGATTTGAGGTTTGTGCCCATAAAGACCTCCCACCCATTCACCCTGTGAGTACAACAAGAAAGTGAAAACAAGAACTGTGTTAGTAGAGGACAAGACGGTCAAAGTAACCTTCTTTCGCTGCAGTATCAATAGAAGCTGATATTTATGTAAATAAAGCATAAGCAGCTTTTTGTCCATGTATGTATATATTATTATTTGAGACTGGGATCTATCCCAGTGGCAGTTTTAAAACAATATGTAAACAAATGTGTAAAAAATTACACAATTTTGGAAAAAGAAATAAAAAGTTTGTCCACACTTCCAATACTTTACTTCACTAAAGAAAAAGAAATGAAATTATTATAAAATTTCACATCATGAATCTAATAAGATTATTTTTAAATCTTCTTGATGTAAGATGTGAGTTTATTGTTCTCAAATATGTCAGAAATAACAGGCAAAGCAAAGTTTGATGATAAGAAACTTAACATAGGACGTGTTTCATAACAATACTTGAGATTTCTTCATACCCTGTTGAATGTTTGTATTTCATTAGCTTTATAATTTTCATTATTTCAGAAGGACCAAATTTAAGTTCAGAAACATTACCATTTAGGTGTTTTACAAGTGATGTCCTGCATCAATGAAAGATTTATTGCCCCTTTGTTCTATCTTCTCACCAACACTCTAGAAGTAATGACTAACCTTGTTTGAAGTGGACCTACAATCTACACATCTGTGACTGCAATTCATTTAGTGTATTTATTACATTTTTGACATCTTCCAAACAGTCTTGACTTATCCCTTGACTTTATAATTTTTTTTTGTAGTCCATATTTTTAGCTGGGTTTACAACTTTACTTAATATTTTGCAGTAAGTTTTGAATTTTTTAAAAATTATATATATATTTAATCATATATATCATAAGACATACAGATTGATAACAAAATAAGAGATTGTGGTATAAATGCAGAATGAAAAAAAGTTAATTATGGGATTCCATTTTCATGAATGAGATACTTTAAAGGTGATTCATTAAATTTTCTTGCTATGTATGGCATTAAAAGGAGAAGAAAAATTCTATTCTTAATGTAATTTTTTTATTCAGAAATGTCAAGTGCAAAAAGACACTGTACGAAATTAAATAATTTCCTAATAATAAGATAGGTTTTTATTTGAAATAATCTCTTCGACCGTTGATCTTACCGCAATTGACACAAAATTTATATTTAAGGTATTAATCAAACAACTGAAGAGATCATGAAAGTTGGGGACGGAACGTCTTTTATTTTAAATTATAATTCTTTTACTTCTTACGTTTCCAGACAATTTTAAACATGAAAAATAGTTACATAGAAAATCAAATATAGGTGGACGTCTGAACAGTGCGTTTCCTTCCTTCAATATTTGAATATAGATAAGAGAAAACGCAAAGTATCGTCCAAACGTTCAGCAATTTTAATTTTATGTATGTGTAATTGTCTATCATATTTTAATTTGTCCTGAAACTAAGGTCGTATAATTTATTATCATTTAATTCTAAATCTATATTTAATGAAAAGTATCCAAAGAGTATTATTTAGTTTTTAAGGTTTATTCCTTGCTTTTGCCTTTTTCCTCTCTGGCTTGAAGTGTGATGTCTGAGACATCATGGTGAACTTTCTGCGGAGGTAGTGATTTCCCAGGTCGAATTTACTTTCGAAGCCTTTAACGAACCGCAAGAGGAACTTTTCCTACTCGCACAATGACAGTCAGACCCTGTCTCTAGCTCGTGGTTATGCCAGAACTCGTTGACAAGGCACAGTGGCAACACCTAACCTGTGCTCTCATAACAAACAAAACATGAACCGGATATTCAGGCAAACGTTTATCAACAAGAGGATCTCTTCGGTTGGTATCTTACCTAGTCCTGTATATAATACCATCTCATGTTATGTCTGTGCCTCGTAATTGACACCAAAAATTGTCTGCAGCAGTTGTTTTCTAGTTTACAAAAGGGGTCCACCTTGGAACCCAAGTCTTCGACAAAGTTAGAAGCCAAATTGAAAAATATTTTGAAAGAAAAATTCCCCAAAGCAAGCACTATTGATGTGGCCGATATATCAGGTAAAGGAAATGCCATATTTAACTTTAGAAACAAACTTTTCGTTCAGTTTAAATTTAACTTTCTTCTACGGTGTTTTAACAACAGACGAATGAGGAAACATCGTAGATATTAATCTGGAACTGGTGGAGTTATAGCATGATTGGTGCACAATTAGAGACATCACAGTCTGTTAATGTGTATACAATGAAGGGAAAATCCTGATGTATACGTTTGGGGGATCATATTCAGCTAAAGGGGAATAGACTGTGATATGTCTAGTTGTGCACCAATCACGAGTTAGGGCTGTATTTGTGGGGAATGTAACTCCACCAGTTCTGTCTGCCAATATCTCCCAGACCAAAATAACCTTAATTGGGATACAAGTAGGGGAAAATATAATTAATTTTTGTATCAGAGACCAGCTAATGTATGGTAAATAGACTATAACAATTGGATAGGGCATGGGTAAATTGAGAACAACAGTAGATAATATATTAAAGTGATTTAAATTTAGTCACTACCTGTATCTTAAAGAGAAACTTTTGAAGACTCACTCTGACATGAGATTGTTCATTGAAAATAATCTACTGTTACAGGCAAGTCCATAACCCTTATCTAATTCAAAAAGAAGTAACCAAAATGCAGTCATTAAATTCTTGAAGATTCACAAAAGACAATTTTAGTAGCAGCAGTGACATTGTACCCACATCACAACTGACTTTGTGAATTGACATAAAGAAATTGCCCTTTTCATATTTATAATTTAGCATTGGATTTCCCTTAGTTTCAGCTTTACTCTTAGTAATACAAGTTCTTCTACAGTGAATATATTTCTTCAATTGCTTGTAGAGGAATTGAAATATTCCTTCCCCCCCCCCCTTATAAAAAAAACCTTTTGTATAAATACATTTTTATTCCTTACTTTGCTATTTAAATATTGTTTAGTAAGAAATTTCACACTTATATCTATTTGATGATGAAAACATCAAGGTTGAATGTTTAAATTAACCATTCAGTGTTCTCAGAAAGTGTATTGGATTGTTTCTAGCATTTTTTTATAACTTAATTTAACTGACGTACCAAATTTTACTTGGTGAACTCAGTTTAGCAATTTAAATGCTCTTTACTATAATGGCAGTCAAAATCATATGTTTATTGATTACTGAAAGTGGGATGCATTCATATTTTCATCTGATACATTAGCATTCTACATTTTAATTGAATCATAACATTTATTTTTTCTGGATCTAATATTTACACCGAGTCCTTATCATTGGAAACTGATTACAGTGAGTCCTAATCACCGTTGACAACTCAGAGACAACTAGCCTTTGAAATTGTGTGCACTGCAGAATAAAATAAGTGATGAGGAAAATATTTATTTTCAAGTCATTTCTGTGACATTCTTCATCCTTAGTGCAATATATTAACTATATATCTTTATTTTTTGAGTGGCTTTCTCCCACAATACTGATATGGGTACAATTTGTCAACTTACCTCTCATCAGTCCTCAGGAAAACATCTCTCAAGGTACATCATTTTCCAGGTGGCTGTGGTGCCATGTTTGAAATCTCTGTGACAGCTCCAGACTTCAAAGGCCTTAATATGGTCAAGCAACACCGCATGGTAAATGAGGCCCTGAAGGAACAAATCAAAGACATGCACGGACTGCGGATTCACACATCCGTCCCCAGTGAAGAGACCTCCTAGTCAAATTACAGAGATAAAAATAGTATGTGTGTGGAAAGAGACTTTTTAGATTTCTAATAAAGCACTTGTGCTGTATTTTTTCAATGAGTTTTGTTTTATTGTATACTTTCGTGTTTTTTCCTAACCCTGGAGTCCAGTGCCTAGTTTGGAATTAATATGATAATTTGGTTTTGTAAGCAAAGGGAAAGAAAGGAAAAATCAGTTTCACTACATTTACTATTATGAGATGATAAAAAAAGGTATCAAAGTTAGATGCAAATTCTGAGGCTAAACATAAATAAATAAGTCTGACATCTTCAATTATAAATAAATAATCCAGACAATTTGTCATCAAACAATAATGATTTTTACTTAACATTACCAACTTTTTGTCCCAAGTGTCACTTGACAAAGTCCACGATGCAAGAGATCCACATTTGTGTATATATATATATATGTATATATGGTTATCCATTTAAAAATTTGTGTGATGAAGTTTAAAAATATGGACAAAACATTGTAAATGTATTAAATGAATATCAATATTGTTTACAATTAATTAAAAGATGGCCAATAAATCAGGATATAAATTTATCACCATTTATTCAAAAACATTTCGTCTCCTTTTTGAGACTTCCTCAAGCGTAACCGTCACTGGAGATGGTAAGCGGCACTATTTTCTTCACTTGTATGTTCAATAATCTTTTTGGCTGAGGGAGTCTCAAAAATGAGACGAAATGTTGCTTTTGAATAAATATTGCTAAATTTATATCCTGACTTATTAACAGTGTTTTTATTTATTGTAAATTTTAAAGTCAGAAAACTGTTGTAATCAATATTGTTTGTTGAAAAAGATGACTGTATTCTTTATTCATTAATATAATGTTCTGATATAAGTGTTATTTTTTCCTATTAATGTTTGTTGTGATTCAGTAAACAGTGGGAGAATGAAAAGAAAATTACTCAATAATGTGAAGGTCAATAAATATGTGTAATGGTAAACAGTTGACTCTCGGAAAGCAAATTCTACACTTTCAGGAGTCAAAACAAAGTGTTGTTTGCACATAGTTTTGTACGTTGTCGAGTCCTTACTCGGTAGCCAACTCGACATACGTCCAGAATTTAAATTGTTGTCCTTGTCCGTGGTACGCTGGGAATCGTTGGAGCAGGAATACAAAATACTGTAATTTTTAGTTTTAAGACCATCTTTTTAATGCTTGTTACATACAGTAATGACATGAGAGTTGGAAGATTACATGTGTGGCCTCAAGTTGTTCTATTGGGCCCACATAAAATCGGCAAAGATACTCTATTACAACATGCAACACTCGCACAATTTTAAATTGCAGGTAAACGCAAACAGGGATTTATTTTTTCCACTTAGTCATATTTTATTGTAAATTGTGTCAGTTGCTCCACCTGAAGCAGGTGTTGGTGGTCAGTGTCTTTACCAGTAACCCCGGTTCCAGCCCCCGTACCCTCCGCCCCAGCCTCTGTAGCCGCCGTATCCACCGCCCCAGCCTCTGTAGCCGCCGTATCCCCCGTAGCCGCCATAGCCCCCGTAGTAGCCGCCGTAGCCCCTCCCGTAGTAGCCAGGGTAGCCGTAGCCGCCTCCGTAGCCTCCCCAGCCGCGTCTGCCGTAGCCGTAGTAGCGCTGCTCCTCGGTGAGAAGGTCGTCGTCCTTGGCATCGGGGCCCGAGGACTGCGAGGCGCACAGGTCGGCCACCACCAGGGCCAGGAAAAGGGACCACCACTGTGAACATGACTCGGGATGCTTTATTCACGTCAACCGGGAGTTACATCTGAATGTTTGGAAATCAATAAACAGTAAAACAGCTTCCAAGTCAGAATAAAAATCTATAGATTTTCCAGGGGGATCCAGTTGAACATAGTTACATGGTTTCTACCAGGTTTATATCACTTGCGAAACAACGTTTCGATACCCATGTCCGCCATCCTCGACACTCGGCGAGATAACTATCGAAACGTCGTTTTTCATTAGTGGTATAAGCCGGGCAGAATTCCGAGAAACTTATTAACAGTAGTTAGTACACGCTCATCCGTGAATACATGTTTGTATTAATTCTTTTCTGATTTATACGTTGTTTTACTAGTTATTAATGTATTTCGGTTGGCAAGATGGCCAAAAGCTTCGGTTTACTAATGAAGTTTAACATATATAATAACATGCGATGAAGAAAGTTAAAATGGAATATGGAAAAGGAATCATACTGCAAGCAGTAGAAATAAAAACCCTGCCGATGATATTGTAGAGAAAAAAGACTTGGAAACCATAATAAATGGCATGAACGTGGTCCTGGAGAAATAGTTCAACATGAAGATTAATAGAGGTAAAATCAAGGTAATGGAGTGGAAACAGTGGAATAACATGGCAGGAAGGCTTTAGCGAAAAAGAGGAATTACCTTACGGGTAATATAATTGTGAATATTACGAAATCGTTGCTAAAAATGTTCGTATGGAGCGTGGCGTTATATGGGTGCAAAACGTGGAAGATAGGAGTTGCGGATAGGGAAAGAATATAAACATTTGAAATGCGGTGCTATAGGCGAATGCTGAAAATCATATGGGAGAATAGAATCACTAACGAGGAAGTTGTTGACAGAATAGGGGAAGAGCGGACAATATGAAGGACTTTGAAGGGATAGATTAATAGGCTACGTTTTAAGACATGAGGGCCTTGTAAAATTAGCATTAGAGGGAAGTGTGTGGGGTAAGAATAGAAAAGGGAGGCAAGGATGGAATACGCTAATCAGTTTATGAAATGTGGTAGTTATATGGAAATGAGAAGTCTTGCGCAAGATAGTCTTAGGACTGAATACCACATCACACACTAATAAAGTATTCAACGCAATGAGAGAGACATTTATTAAAGGATTATTGGTTCTATGACGATGATATGGAACAAAATTGATTGAAAGTAACCCGGAGAAGACAAAACTAAAGATTGGATCAGCGAATTCGCCATTGAGCAACTGTGGAGCACTTACCAGGGCAGCAGACATGACGGGCCGCGACGGTCTGGCTTCCTTGCGGTCCTTGGAGGCTTTTATAGCGTGGTGGAAGGCGGCAGTGGCGAGGGTCAAGGGCAGGCGACGTTCCGCTGTGACGAACTCGGGTCCTCGGACACTCGAAGACTTTATTGTGAAAAAGGTCCGGCCAATAGGAAAAGGCGGCGGGGGGGGGGGCATTTCCCACGGAACTCGACCCCTTATTCTGTGACAAACGCCATAATGTTTGTTTATCACAAACAGAGCATAAATATATGAATGGATTAATTTGAAAACACACAAATGTCCCTTCGGAAGCACTCGGATGTCTTAACACACGATGAAGGTCTTGCTCATTGGACAGGAAACCGGTCACAGTGAAGAAATTCATCTGGACAAACATTAAAGGCCCGAGGTTCCACAGCAGGTCCTGCTATTCTGCTTAATTCTTGTAAATTATCTTCCAAGGTCAATTAATTGTACCTGCAAAGGCAATCTTTTTTGCTGATGACACAGGCAAATTAATTAAAAACTACACACACGCACATGACGTGGAAACCCTGGCGTAGGTGAGGGGTACCTACGGGGATCGATGGCTGCTTCTCTCTTCTCGTTTCTCCGTTAAGGTTGAGTAGTCGCTACAGTCGGCCAGCCAGGGATGGCGACTGAAATCCTGTGCAAGAGTCGTAGAAGGCCTTCTTCTCCCCCCTTTTAAGATTTCCAACAATATGGGTAGCATCATTCCATTAATTTGGAATTTCACAGAGGAAGAGAGGGAAAAGACTAGCTATTTCATTGACACAATGAAAATGTATACACAGCTACAATAAAGTATTAGTTATTTATTTCAATTTATTTTAGCTTATGCTTATATCACATTATAGCCAAAAAAAGGTAACAAATAATAATGAAACACCTAATGAATTAAAATAAGAATTAACGACCCATATAACAGACAATAATACAAAAATTGTGAACAATAATTTAGAAATTAATAGAGATTTTGACCGTCCCTCGTGGTCCTTGTCAGTACTTAAGGCAGACCGAAATGAGAATTAACGACTCGCCTGTCCCGAGTAATGACGAGGACCACAAGGGGTGGTCTTGATCTTTATTCATTTCTAAATTCTTGTTCAACATTTTGATAGTATTGTCCGTTATATGGGTTGTTAATTCTTAATTTTTTGTTTTATACAGACATTCATTTTTTTACTGTAAAGTTGTGTGTCACATACACAGTAATAATTTTACTTTGCTGATACTGGTGTATTCTTTATTTGCACAGGTAGCTTATATCAGCCCACTAAACCGTTATTAAATATTGAGTTCACGGTACTAATTTTATAATTAATATATTTAAGGTCGTGAAGAATGTGAGCTTAAGTTGACGGGTGCGGAGGACCTGGATAGACCAACTTTGCCCCCTTGTCACATTCTTGGTCGACACTTTTTCATTCTTATCTCGTCAATTTTCAAAAATTTTTACTAATAGATTCAGTTATTGGGGTGATAGTGATTACTACCCAGGTATTCTTGCACTGAATGGAAACAGTGTGAGTAGAATTTTTTTGACATTTTCAGGTTGATTTTATTGTTTGGGGCATAGGTATACGTGATTTTCCAGGTTATTTCTATCGTTTTTTTATATTGCAGCAGTGTTCAATATAATTGAATTCAGAAATTGTGTTTACAAAACTAACTGTTTCAAGTATGTATAGACATGGGACCGGGACAATCTGTATTTCTCTTCCAATTGGTGGTTTAGTTGCTGGTGTTAAAGGGACATTCTTCATGCATTTGTAAATATCTTGTGACTGTTAGTTGTATCCCCAGGTGATGGTCGTGGACTTGAGCCCTTGTTTATTCCCTATTTCAGAGCAGAAAACGAAGGTGAAAGTGTTCGAGGAAGAGAATAAGTTCAAGTAACTAGATGAGATGAGATGGACGAACGGCGTCATGGGACGGCGCGTCCGTAAATAACGAGGATTTCCTTGAAGGCGGCGGCAAAGGTCAACGTCTCGACCAAGACCAATCATTCCGGTCTCACGTTACCTTAAACTGATAACACATTAAAGTTAAAGAAGAGTACATAGCTTAGAAAACAAGAACAGATCAGCTTATCACGTACACAATAATTACTTTCTTAAGTCTATTGATATTGGTCCATTTCCACAAGGAATCTTATCACAGCTGACTGAACTTTTATTAAATATTGAGTTAGTTCACTGAACTCATTTTTATCTCTATATTCTAAATATTAATATTCCTTATTCAAATAGGAAGTTTTTCGCATTCAAAAGCTTTAATATATTTCAATAAAAAAGACGGCCAATAAGTCAGCAGTTAATTTTATTAATATTTAATTAAGCTAATTGCGACGTTTCGTCTCATGATTTATGCCTTAACCGTCTCAGGGAACTGTCCGCGACAACAAATTCTTCTCCGTGTACTTCAATACATTTAATAATCATTTCAGCAGACAGGCTTAATTTTATTTCTGATGAAGCCCCAAAATGGAGACGAAACCTCGTATTTGGATTAATTAAATAGTAATAAAAAATTTAAAGTCAGATAATTATGCTTAACTATATACATCTATATAAACTGCAACATCCAGTTTCAGATTTGAAAGAAGTTATTCTGAGATGTTTTGCTCCAGAGGCGACTAAACCACACAAATTGCATTTTCTCGTTGGGCCAATCGAAAGAAAGTGCGCGAAATTTGCTGCCATATGGCAAAGCTGTTCCACTAGTGAAATTTTGAGCTCGGTTTATTTGAAGTGGAATTGGTAACAATGATGCTGACGGACCGACTGAATTTTGCAGGCGTCTATAAATAAGGTACGTTTCAACGTTATATAACGCAATACTTTTTATATTACTTGTCCACAATGTTTCATAGTAGCATAACTTTGTATCAACATCGTAACCTACATCTATTTAACTATAAACAGACCGTCTTAACATAACATTCTTCGAAACTTTAGATACAAGCCCAACTACTGTACGTTAATAGCGTAGCCATAGAAATCGATCCGTAACATTGATAACGTTAAGAAGTCCTAGTACAGTCCGGTCTAGTGGCCTTTAAACAGATGACCTGTTATTCACTCCACCTTCGGCCGCCATGGTCAGTGTGACAGGCTAGGTTTACACGGGCAGTGATGTCAGTGGCGTGTCAACATACGTCAGTGCTGCACTGACAACTGCCTATACATCGCTGACACGAGAGCA
Organism: Eucriotettix oculatus; assembly: GCA_034510155.1. NCBI lineage: Eukaryota > Metazoa > Arthropoda > Insecta > Orthoptera > Tetrigidae > Eucriotettix > Eucriotettix oculatus. Next base: position 20,946,710 of record CM067381.1, on the reverse strand, counting down.
CTGCCTCACTTTTCTTGGAGCGTGTCAACAGTATGTCAGTCATGACTGACGTTCCCCCTCCACCGACCTACACGCTGCCCTCATGGGAGGCCAGTTAGTGGCAGTTACGGTTGTCAACTATCGATTGTGAACGGTGAGGCAGGGTTGACTATCGATTGCGCGATGGTAAACAATTTGTATTTTCAATACGCGTGCAGTTTGGAATAGTGTGCGATTGGAGTAAGTGAATATTTGTTGTGAACAGCGACCAGAATTTTGATTCAGAAATAATTTAGGATAGAGTTCGTTTGTTGCACCCAAAGACATATATAAACAACATAGACTGGACAAGGCGCCGCCATATTTGAAGCAAATTGAAGGCTCAGGCGCCATTTTTTGAATGGAAAGGTGGGCGTGTCCTGTCGTCTGCTGGCATTGAAATGAGGTGGACTTACGAATACGTGCAGGAAGCGTATCTCGTAAATCAATATTTAAAAACTATATATACATATGTATTAAAGTTACAAATGAGCGGAAACCAGCTAGAAAGTGTTTCATTACATATAATATATATAACACATCACTTAAAAATTGTAAATTATTTCTGTTGTCGCACAAGGAAAGTGCCGAAATTATAGTTAACACGGATAGGCTCATTAACATCATCTCGATGCTAAATACAACATGTAAACATTGACAGTTTATGAACAGGAAACTTTATAATAGTTAATTTATAATTTTTGTTTTAAATCAGTCATTTCTGATATTAATGCCGAATTATTAGATGAGATATGAAGCATCTCGCTCATCAGTCTATAATAAAGATTACTCCCAATATCTAACTTTTTAACAATTGTACGTTGTACAAGTAACATCTAAATGCATATAGACTGACATTAAATATAGTTGAAAGTTGATAGGGATCAAGGTTAAACGAAATAAAACACATTCATTAATTACAGTACAGAGAACTACTTTCATAAAAAGAGAGCTGGCTTGCATTCTAGAGCACCACGAAGATCAGAAATTTGGTAAATATCGAAGTTACAAACACGTGCTGTCAAAAGTGAAAATATGATATTTACTTAAAATACGATATTCCAGTTGTTTTTGAACTACGATTAGTACAATTGTACGCTGAACACACATTTGGCATGATTTCGGATGAAAAACAATATATTTTAATCACAAAAATACACGATTATTCAACCTCAGTCATTTAACACAGTACATACGGTCAAAGTTCTTGACCGTAGACATTGTGATTGCCCTGTTGTTAGTTGCTGCCACCCAGGGCGCTGTAACGTCCTCGTAGCCTCTCTATGATGTTTATATATCTCTTTGATTCACACCCTCCAAAACACCGGCGTCTAGAGACAGCCATATAAAATTTTTTATCTCCTGCGCATGATGTGCCTCGGCCACGCTCCGCAATCTTTGGCTCCCTCCGCTTGGAGACGCAACATAACGATAAACTTTGCGTAATCATATTACAACTCTCTACCGGTAAAAAATTTCCTTCCGTTTTACAATTCAGAATAATTTTTCGATATTCCCGAGCATTGTTAAGAAAACAGCTAATAGGTCGATAATGTCGCTTTTCAACCTTTGTAAAGACTGCTGTTTTATTCACTTCCAGTATATCACGGCTATGTGAACAGCAATGATGGTCTGTAATGGTGTTCATATACAAAGCTTAACAAACTCACCTCTGCTCATTTCATTTGGAGTGCATTGAGATTTTCAGGGTTGAAGGTACTATTATTGAACATGAAACTAATGTGCTGTAAGAAGGTTGGGTATGGTATTGTTGTAAAGTGATGTTCGGGAATATCGAAAATTTATATAAACAAATTATTCTGAATTATAAAACGGAAGGAAATCATTTGGAAACATTTCCCAATTCACAAAAGTGTTGTTTAATAGGTAGAGAGTTGTAATAAAAGTTTATCGTTATGTTGCAATCTCCAAGTGGAAGGAGCTGAAGATTGCAGAGGCGCAGCATTAGGTATGTTATACGTCACTGCACCTCCTTTTTCTGGCAGTGATCACTGCCCATGTAAACCTAGCCATAGGGTTTTTATTACTTCTCTTTGCAATATGATTCCCTTTCCAATATTCACTTTTAACTTTCTTCATCGTCTGTTCTATATATAAGTTAAAGAGCATGGGTGACAGTAGGAAATACAATACAATCAGACTGCATCGCTATCGCTTACTCCTTTCCTGATTTCTTTTCTAGCCCTTCAATTCTAATTACTGCTGAGATTACGGAGAACTCTATAAACATAAAAAACACAATAATTTACAATCTAGGTATCACATTAAAAAAGTTTGAACCTCTAAACTTTTAACACGATACCGATATAAACACTAAAAATTAAATATTCAATTTGAGAAACTGTGCAGAAATTCTTACTTTCCTGAAGACATTTTGGTATTTCTTACGCACTTTCATTATGTTACACTATCGCCACATGTGAAATTCAATGGTCAAATATCCATCTTGTTTCTCTGTTTATACATTTCTGTTTCATATCAATTGAAAAATTGCCATTCAATTAGATTAAAAAAATTGTTTTAATGTCCCCTGCTTTTCCGGAATTCATCCCAGCGATTCTATTAGCGACATACAATGGCCAGTTATATTAAGCTGTTGCCCAAAAACCACATGACTGACTAGTAGTCAGGTATTTGGGCCATGGGTCTTGGTGCTTCAGCCTCGTCAATTCATCATAACCAAACTATAAAGAATTACAACAGATACTGCAAGTGATGACTGAGTCATTAGACAATTTCTGGACTAGGTTCAACACAGGTGAAGTCCCTCTAGAGAACAATTGGTTAACACTTTTATGTAAAAACTTTAAAACAATTTGTTCAGGTAACACATTATGCTCACAAATTCTTTCCAATGTCCTGTATATTTTTGTATTTCAAAAATATTTGCCAAAATTGAGGTTACAAGAGTTGTAGGCATTATGATCTATCAAGTAGATTGAATAGCACAAAGTAACTTAAAACTGTTGAAGAAAGTTATTATAAATTATTTCCACTATTCCTTGTACTGTGGCATTGGTAAGGTGTAGAACTCCCTTTGTATCAGACTTAGCCAACACTTCCGTCAGTGTGTATTATTGCTGTCTATTTAAATTTTGAAACTCTAAGTTGAATATCAAAAGCTTGTAAATGAGAACTTCCCTTTATTAATATTACTTCAATATCAATATTTTGTTTTCCACATTGCTTAATGAAGCTTCAAGCATAGAGGCGACATGTCGTGACGGGCCGACGGATTCATTTTGTTGAGTCGTTCTGCCGATTCACTCGTCACCAAAAGTCAATTGTTTTAAATGACTCTTTGGCTCTCCAAATCCCATCTGTTTTTTTTATCAATCAGAAATTAGTTTCAAACTCAATTATATCACTTGTCTTATTAATCACAGTTTTTAAGGGTTGCAGGGAGAAGCTGGTGAGTGGGGGTGGTGGAAAATGGCACAGCAATTTTCATATTACACAAACTTGCAGTATTTCGTCAACATAATATAAACTTATATAAAATATTTCACATCTTATAACTGAAAAGAAAATTGTATCACACAATTCCAATATGCTCTGCTCGTCAACACCTACTCTTCACCTTGGTCACTCGCTCTCCCTTGTACTTGATGAAACGGTTCAGGTTGGAGCTCACAGTCGTTATGGTGATGTAATGCTCGCCCAGTGATTTCCGCTTTGCACGGATCTGAAATTGATAAAAATAAAGAAATGTATGCATTTTTCAAGTAAATTTTCATTAAAATTCAAACTAATTAGGCAACTTTAAATAAATAAAAAGATGGCCAGTAAGTCAGAAATTTAATTCATTACTATTTATTTAATACAAATATGACATTCCGTCTTCCTTTCGAGAATTCATCAGGCAAACTACAAACAGAACATTGATGTATTGTAATGTCATGATTGTAGTATACCTGTTGAAGTCTCAAAAGGAGACAAAACATCTTATTTGTATCAATTAAATAGTACTAAATTGCTGATATTTTTACAATGGTTACACTAAACTGTCTATCAAATAGAATTAAGGATCTTGTAAACATTCTCTGCAACTTAACCACTCATAATGAAGATCAATTACTAAGATTACTGTACTTTACAATTAAAAATTTTAATACATAATAATTATCACAATGTTTACACAATAACAGGATTTTGTCAACGAAATATTTAATTATTGAGTTATGCAAGTTTTATACAGACGTTAATTGTTCTTACAGATTTATAAATATGAACAGACAAATTAACGCTGTCTATTTAAAATTTATAACAGAGCTTTTTTAGACATTTCAGTTTGTATTATATATTTATGTATATGAAAGAAGTCCAAGAATCGGGGCGAAATGCCATAGACAACTTCATTTTAGCAATGAATCAATTCAAACTGAGTAACACAATACCTGATTTCACGTATTTGATTAGTAAATTTTCTCAACATATATGTAGGATCTATCTACAACACTTAATTTTTCAAATATAATAAAGTTGGAGATTACTTTATGAAAGCAATAATTATGTGTAAACACATACCTTACCAGGGATAAGTCAAATATATATATTTAACAATATGCCATGGGTGTAAAATGAACTGGGCACTCATATGCAGCTCTCAAAATTAAATTGCCCTTTCTATACATACCCTGGTTTTGAGTCCCGAGACCATGCCCCTGAGTCTGTCCACCAGCTGGATTTCTGCCGCCGCAGAGTCAGTCTCGTCTTCCCCGAACACGTCCATTATGGTGTCGAGTGCCTCCGCTGACACCCAGAGCTCACTTTCTCTGGCACTGGCATCAAGCAAGAACTTACCGATGTTCTGAAAGTAATGGACTAATTACACACGGGTAACAATGTCTATTTATCATCTGTCACTCAGATTATTCCGTGTAAAATTTTTGACTATATTATTACAGGTTATATATCTCTTTTTTCCTACTACATTTTAAGAAATTCTACCTTTTTACTTACTATCATGCCTAGAAAATCTCATTCATTCCCTGTTTCACAAGTGAACTTTCTTTAAGAAATGATTGCAAGTATGAATTATTTAATGTAAATGAAATCAAAATTGTTTTAACCAAGAACTCAAATCCACTTTATGTCATAACTAAAATATGGAATCAGTGTGAAAGCAGACTAATGAAATAATTAGAGAAAAATAATGATATCATTATAATAGAATTTATACATAAAAATTAAAGTAATAATATGAACATTGAGGTAACATTATAGTAAAATTTTAGGTAAACATAAAAATAAAGTACTAAAAGAAACCATATAACTAAAACAAGATTTGTATAGTTTATAATTTAAATGTATAAATCAAGAAAGTAGTACCGTATTTATACAATTTAAAAGTGGATATGTATAAAATATGTGAAATAGACTAGGGCTGGCAATATATTTATATGACATATTTGATTAACTGTATGTAAAATAGTTTTTAATCCTAAAATATATATTTAAACATATGAAACAGGTAAATATTTTAATAACTGATAAAATGATACACATTCGTTTTTGAATAACAAAAATAGGATTTTCCAAGCTAACTTTCTACAATTCAGTTTTAATAAACCAAACCAACTGAAAATCAGACTTTTAAGAAAGTTAAGATTTGTCACTTTTTTTACCTTGAGGAAGGACTGCAACTTCACCTCTATGGAGAAGGTAAAGATCATCCCTAAGGTGCCGATTATCCGGATCAGGTTTGCCCTAACGTTGGCATCCACACACTGTTGTTGCCCATTGAAGAGAAGCTACAGGAGGCAGAAGAAAAATATATTAATTACTGGCGAAGACGGTGCTGAGTGACTATTTAGAAGAAGTGAGGCACCATTTACCTGCAGGTCCGACTCTTCCAACTGGTTGAAATGTTGACACTTGTGCTCTGCCAGTTTCTGGACGATGGCACGCATGGCGGACGTCGAAGCCTCCAACAGCTGGACCTCGTCGACCACTTTGGAAACGAGGTAATAAATATCTTATAAATATTAAAAATCATCCTAAACCATAAGTACATCCAGAAAGTAGGATTCACGAAAATCAATTAAGAACCATATCATCACATACATTTAAATTATAAAGTAAAAATATAACCATACATAGTATTTCAAGAAACTTTATTTTCCCCAGCAAATTTTTTTTTCATGAATAAAAGGAAAAAACAAACAATATGAGCTATTTAAAGGGTTTCTGTGAACCCAGACTTTCAGATATTGACATTAAGGAATTTCTTGGAACTTTACATTCTCCCAACTTCATTCACTGACTTACTTGTGTGCCTGAACACTAGTGTCCCGATCTCTGACCACATCTTGTAGAGGGAGTCCATGCCGCCCAGGTCCTTGATGGTCAGACAGGAAACCAAGTTGTTCAGACACAGAAAAGCACGGCAACGTAGACTGTTAGCCCTGTGGAAATAACCTTGCCATAATTTTGAGAGTCTGACCTTTAACACAGGTTATTACAAGTGAGTTATACAGCTCTAACTCTGATATTTATAATTAGAATGAAGTTTATGTACCTGCTTACTATGTCCTTGGCTTCCTTGTCACTCCTCAGGTTGGCACACACACTTTCCCCTGGGAAATATGTCTGTTCCCAAGTCTTCTGCACAATCCCACACATCACAATCGCCTCTGAAATCTGAAAAAAAAAACACAACATCATCACACTGTGTCAAAATCTAAAAAAATTAAGTATGTCATGTGAAAAAGGATGATAAAAAGAACTTACATCCACAGGTATGTTAATGGGATACTTTTCAAAGGTAGCAGGTTCATCTTCGGGCTGCCCCGAATCACTCAAGACGACGTCGCTCACGTCAGAAGAGTCGACCTCCATCTCATCTCCGTCATCTACCAAACGTACAAAGATTTTATAGTAAACTTTTTGTCCCAAATGCAAGATCCTTACAAAAAAAACTAATAAAATCTTCCAATTACAGTTTCAGATTTCAACCAAGGCCAAAGTTTTAATGGAAATCTCTGCCACCATAGTCAGTTTGACAAATACTTGCCATTAAATTTAATGTATGGTGGTTTATTGAGTATTCTTTGGTAGTCACATCTTTGTTTTGTGCTAACTTTGTACATATTTGAGTATAGCTTAAATACTGACGAGGCCACAAGGGCTGGCAGAAACGTCTGATTTCTATATTTTATATTTTTGTTCTAAATTACATTGTACCACAGGCCATTAACTCTTACATTATTTAACTTTTCCTTACATGACAAAAATTGATTGTATAAATGAAGTAAGGATGAATGTATTAACAGATGAACATTCTGTGGTGGTGTATGCACTGTGATCAAAGGAGTGACGTAGCCGACAACTTTAAATTGAAGTTTCACAGATTCCAAGTTTAATAAGTGTAAAAATGAGAGTTGCAGATAAGAAATTAATATGGTATTGGAAATTGAAGATTTTGGTAGAGAAGAAGGCGTTTTAGTAGCCAAAAAGGGAAATGTAATAAAACTTTTATGACTCACCATCCCCGGAACAAAGGTTGGCGATGATTTCGAGAGACGTCTGCTGGGCCTCGAGGAGTTTCAGCACGTCTGCCACCTCCTTCAGGTATTTCTCCCTCTTCACTGCCAGCTCTGGCTCTACTGAAGCCAAGGAGCTGGCAAAGGACTCTATCATCTCGATGTGGTTCACCGAGAGGACCTGGGAGAGGATGGACACTATCACAGGGCCGTTATGGCTCACACCATGTATGTTAAGCAACAGACCTGCAGAACATTGACAAATGTGATTAATCGGAACACATTTTAACTAATGATATAAGGTTTTACCTACACCATTTTAATACCTTTTAACAAATAGTTTCATGTTTAAAATGTATATGCTGTATATAAAAACACAAATAATTCATTAAACAAATAATATATTGGTAGTTACTTTTACAGTGTTATAACATAAATCATTTATTGTGATTATGAATCAATTTATAGAAATTTGAACATTTTATACAAGTTAGTTACAATGTATTACTATTTGGAAAATGATAAACAGTAAAACAGGCTTTAGATCAAAAATAACTAAACACAAACTTGATTAGCAATAGTTTGTACACGACATTTCATTCCTAAATTGGGAACCTCATTGATTTCTTGATTTCTTTAATGCACTTCGGGTGAGTTTCTATATTTAGGAATGAACTGCCATGTATAAACTACTGGTATTAAATTCTATACTATTTTTTTAATATCATTATAATACATATCATGAGCAAATACATAATATTTGGAGACATAAATTGAAGATCTTAGAAAAGCTGAAAGAGATGAACACTAAAAACATTGTATGTTGTAATGCTAATCTATTCGCGAACAACGGCAGCTGTGTAACTCACTCACCACATGCCAGGGTTCTCAGGAGAAGAGTTGAGGGATCATCACCCTCAAGTTTTGATAATTTCTGTAGAATTTCTTCATCTTTCTGCAGGAGTGTTATTGCTGGAGGGTTGTTCTCTGTCACGGTGTGCAAACACTGAGCTGCCGACATCATTTTACAGAGAAAATTTAAACAACACTGTATTAAATTGCTATGCATGAAAATGTTATAGTAATAAACTTTGCCTGTACAGTTTAAACTAGCAAGGTGGCAAAAACATAGAATTAAAATATTGTTTAAATAATTATCAGATTTTGGTCCTAATGTGGACCCTCCATATATTTACCTTTTTTTAAGAATCTCTTGGGACCTGACATTATTCTCCTTAACCCAATCAAACGCATATGTAAATATATTGTGCTCTCAACTGAATATGAATGTATTTTCACACTTTAATGTTTATAAAATGTAAACTAATGAAAGAAAGTCACTCTCCCAATGTCACAAGAAAACAAGTGTTCTCCATTCACTTCGACGGATTTAAAAACCCAGTTCTGAATGATGTGAATGTCATGCCATCTGAGCTGAATGTATTTAATCAGGGTAATTAATATGAAAAGTTTTCTAAGTTAAACTGGTTTACTAAATAGTGATTTAAATTGGAAATTCATTGATTAACATTCATTGAAGGTGGGAATTTTGTTATTCCAGGGTTCCTTAAAAACAGGGAAAAAATTACATTGAATATATTATGACAATTTCACTGGGACATGTGAAGTATTTCATTTCTAGTGTGAATTTCTTAAAATGGGGGCCTTTTTACTGTATCTAAACTTGACACTAATTAATTAAATTATAAATAAATAGTAAATCAACCAATAAGTCAAAACAAATTTAACATAAATTCTCTCTTCGTGTGTGTGACATACACTTCTAAATTTTCATCATCCTAAATTTCTTGATCCTTTAAAAGTCACCAGACGAGGCTGCAAAATTGGAAATGAAACACAGTTAACTCACGTTAATAAAGTTTGCATTATGTGTGTTCTGACTCACAGGCCGATTTACTATTGATTTATATCAACTAGACAGTGCAACTAATTTATTAAATAATAATTTTTTTGCCTCATTACTAAAAAAACTTGTTCCACCTACCAACTGCAACAGTTACTTCCAGACCAAAGGTGGGAACATCAAGGCACTTAGTCAGAATCGGCAATAAGTCTCCTTGGTTGAAGTACTTTAGTGCAGTGGAATTATTTTCGCTGAAAAACAGAAACGATGGTAAAGCAATTAGTAAAATTAAAGCGTGTTACAACATCTCAGTAAGAAGCAATTAACAGCTTCAAATAGGAACTACCAAACTAGCATATTCATAAGGAAGCATACCAACATAATTAGAAAGAAAGCTGTGTAAAAGAGCACTCACCAGAGATTCCAAAGAAGGTGCACTGCCTGGACAAACGTGTCCGTGTGCTCACTCACGCCCTCGTCGTCCATCTTCTGAGGCTGCCAGTCTTCGGCAAACTGTAACAAACACGGTGGGCGTCACATTTCTGTAGCAAATCTATGGAAAAAATAAATGGAATTACACAAAGTTTCAGTTGCTTAGTGAATCATTAAACAAATTACAGCATACAGCTGACCAACAGTGAAAAGTTACAATTAAAAAAAAGCAAGTTACATTATCTTCAAATAAATACATTTTCGAATATTCAATAATTATATAACCGTAGTTTCCAGATGTGTTATTCAGTCCTAAGATGGGTCTGATGCAACCCTCCATGCTAACCTCTTCTGCGCAAGCCTTTTCTACATAGCTACATCATCCTCTCCTCCCTAATCTACATAGTGTATTCCATCCTTTCTTCCCTCTTCTGTTCATTTCCCTTGAATGCTAATTTTACAAGACCCTCATGTCTCAAAACATGGCCTATTAATCTATCCCTTAAAAGTCCTCCATATTGTTATTTCTTCCCCCATTCTGCTTACACTTACTGATTAGATAACCTATCCACCCATCTCATTCTCTTATAGCACCACATTTCTAAAGCTTCTATTTTTTTCCTTTCTGCAACTCATACTGTCCGTATTTTGCACCAAACATAACACGTTTTTAATAATAGTTTCCTGATAAAATTTTATAAAACCAACATTTATACAGAATTTTTTTAAATATAACTTAACATATGTGCACTACTCTAAATACTTTACTCTAACAGCATTTTAACATGTGATCAATTTTTTTCGTGCAACAGTTTCTCATATTAAAACTGAAAACTAGGGCCATGTAATTAACTATTAAACTAAATTTGACTGTCAATCTACATACTGTAATCCAGATAATCCATTCGAGGAAAGTAATAGAATAAATAAAGTTTAAGTTATTTGGAAACATAGGCTTAGTGAAGTACTGAATGGTGACTACACTTATAGTTTCAATAATTGAATTAATAAGTCACCGCCAGCGGTACTCAAATTGTCTTTAGCATTTTTTTTAAAAAAAGAAACTTACTTAGGATTTGCACAATGGAACTAGACCAGTTTAGATACGTCACAAAGTCTTTACGTTTCATGCTCTGAAACGTTTACGCGTGACGAAGGCATAAATTCTACGGTGGAGGGGAAATATTTGAATAAATAAATAAATACTAATAATGAATAGTTCATTGCAGACGAAAGAAATAATTATTTTGAAGATCGGTGGGAGTATCTTTGCCTTGTGTTCTCATATTAGAGAAGTAAAAGTCCGTGCGGGCACAACTGTAAAGAGTTGTTTACCTGACGACAGGTGACGTGGCCGGGAGAGGTCCAGTGCGCAGAGGATGGAGCTGTACCGCAGTTTCTCCCCTGGGGCTTGGTCAGTCTCATTTCGGGGCGGCTCTAATGAAGCCCATCACAATTTGAGTTGCTAGATTACAACTGGGGACACCAAAGGCTGCTAATAATTCCTCCCCGCCCCTCACTTTAATGCGGCGGCGCTGCTGCACGCTCTACGCGCCGTGCATCACTACAAACTTGTCGACTATTTCCCTTTCTCGATTTAATCCCAGGAATAAAACTGCGCGTACACGTCACATTCCTCGCTCCGCTTAGTTACCTGGGGGGAAAAAGGACCCGCAGGTTGTCGTCGGCTACAGGAAAATACATCAGGGGAAACTTTGGCGAAGAGAGTGAACGAAATGGCCGAGTTGAAAGGAGCAGCGGGTCCTTTGGGCCAGGTTTTGGTTGCGTATCGACCCGCACGGACAGGATCCGCAATCATTCCCAGCTAATAGCTAATTATTTGTAACGGCAACAGGAATGAGGACAGTATTTATTCATGGCACGCGCGTCGCTCTCTAATTAACGGCTTCGTAGCGGAGACCGGAGTCGCCCACACTCATTGGGGTTTGCCATCCGCAAAACGCAACGCGCGTCGTCCTGGTAAGGATAGATCGCAGGCCCCACGCACCCCGAGGTACAGATTTCCCCAAAGGACAGCATCGGTCAGCACGGTTCGGGGTCGTCCCGCAGAAGAACCGACAAGTATCGCGCCTGCAAAGTAGGCAACAGACTGAACGGGAGTGGTCGTCGAGTTGCCTACGTTCCAGGTGTTAACGTGAAGGCGCGATTTCTCTATTGTTCAAACGGTAAAAAGGTTACGGAAACTTTCAGCGTTCTTCTCCTCGTAGCCGAAAGCGACATTCGAGAAGCTTAACCAAACAGACTTTCCGTAAAATATGAAGGCAACGACGAAGAATATGTAGCAAATGTGCAGAAGCGTTCACACCTGCAGGGCTACAGCGTGGCGTGTTCAGCCGACACAAGTCACTATATATCTCACTCTTAACTCAGCGATATTTATACATGATGACGATTTATCAACGGCTAAATACGTTCCACATTGACATTCAAAGACGAGTAACGATCCTAGCAGAGCTGAATATACGAGAAAAAATAATTTTCAGAGTGGCCGATTCAAAGATTTTCACGTGGAAAAACATGTGACCTTTTAACCATCTTCCAACTGAAGTAAATTCTAAACTAAGCAAAAATCACATGAGAATATTTGAAGAGGTTCCCAAGCCAAGAATCATCGATTTGCTTTCGTTATTGGTTGTAAACTTAAGAGTCTGTAAAAATCAGGTAAAATTTCCACACTTCAGATTTTATCAAACACTTGCGTGTAATTTTTTTGGGAACATTAACAGAAGTTTTCTGCGCCAGAATTCTCAGTTTCATTTTATGTGCAAAAAGCTCTGCGGGAATAAAGAACAAGAGGAGATTCCTCTTTTCTTCAGACTCAGAAAATGCGGTTTCGTCGCGGCGACAGGCTTGCCAACACAAGTCTGTAGTTTTCCCATGAACTGCGCATTGCCCTCTAAAAGTTTGCACAAGTCCAGTACATATATGAATCTCCACCTATGCTAAATGTTACATTGACCATTACACCACTTGAGATGGAAGTACCTAAATTGAATTGGTTGGGGCGGTTCCAGCTACTGCTTCTTCTCTAATGAGGGAAGTAGTGGAGAGCGGAAAGAAGATAGGATTCGAAGCCGACTCGTCGAATCTTAGCCCAGAGGGATGGTGGTCGTCGTAGCTCGATCAAATGAGAGTTGTGAAGATTTATTAAGTAAGCGTTGAAATGAAGCCGGAGATTAACTCCAGAGTCACAATCCTAAGTCGTCGTCTAGGACCATATTTATACGTGCCTCAGTAGGACGTGCTGACTTTAAAAATGGGACCACAATATTGCGCCGTTTTGAGTCCGCGTCTGGTGACGTCGTTTCCTTGGCTAATCGGCCTTGTTTTAAAGCAGTAAGAATGTTACTACAATTTTTTTTAAAACTAAGGTTGTTGGAGAAATTGAGAAGACGATAAAGGATTGCACCAAGCACAACTATTCAGACAAAAGACCAATATTAAGCTTCTTTTGTACTTTCAGATTTAAAATGACTGCAGATGAAGGTCCTAAGTTTATATATATATATTTACTTTTTGACGAACAGGCTGTCGACAGAGACGCAACAGTAGGTAATTACGACGGTAAGAGGAAGCTGGTGACGGATGCGTCCCTCGCCCCGTAAATCCGTGCGCGGCGCGAGGGGAATTTTTGGGGGAAATATGCGCGTGTCAAGGATTGATGCGGGTCCCCGAGCTCGTTTCTCCCCGGGTCCTGGAGATTTATGCAAGAGTCTGCAGGCACCCACGGAGGCCCGTTAATGGCGGTCCCTGGGGAAGGCCTCTCTCTCTCTCCAGATCTGCTCCGCTTAACTTTAATGCGCCGGGACCGTCCCCGGGCGCCGCGTCTCTCCCTATAATTAGCTCCGTAAAACACGCGACCACGTGACACTCGACGACATCACCGTCAGCCACAGGCTAGTCTAGTCTAGGGCTACCTCCATCATCATTCGCTAGCTGGGTGCCCGGCGTCGTCCCGTGAAGTAGTGAATTCTCAGCCACGAATTTTAGTTCGTTTCGTCGCCTCCTCCCCGTCATAACCCATTCGGGGGGCTGGAGCTGAATTACGATCCACGTCGCACGTCAGAATTGAACTATGTGACTTTCACTCTTGTTACAGATCACGGCGGAAAGATGTATTGAGAAAAATAGAGAAACAGACGTCGTCTTTATGGATTGGCAACTGTTGAATGGGAAAAATTGATGGAAGGAACAGATGGGAAGTAAAGAAAAATAATACAAAATTTGTGCTTCAAACATAATTTAAGATTAAAACCATTGAAAGGAGAGTTAAAGAAGGAGGGTGTTGTAGCATTCCCCCCTCCCCTCTTTTTTCCGGTGTATATTTCGAAGACATTACAGGGAAGTGAAGTTACGCTGAGTAAGCAGGGCTGCTGTTACAGGGGAACCGGCAACTCGAGGGTATTAAAGAAACATGCTATGAATTACCGTCAGCAAATTTGCATAATATTTTGAAAAAGAAAAGAATGGGCAGTGGGCAAAAACAACAGTCGCTTTTTACGGTTCTAATTTAGAGAAAAATGGCGATCGAGCAGTATCAGAGACTAAGTGTTACGTCACTTAGATTCCAATCCCCGCGGCTGGTTATCTCCTTCTTGTCCCCCGCCCCGCACCTGCAGCAGCAGCGCATATTATTTCATCCCTCCATTTCGCCTTGTCTCTCCCAGAGGACCTTGACGAATCGCTGCATCTCGCCCTGAGGGCGTCGTTACTTCATTCCCTATTCTCGCTCGCTCACGCGCGTGTACGTTTTCCCTTCACGAGGACTTATTCCGCGAGATTTGCAGGGGACGTGTCACGTGCAAACCACGACGGAACAGACAGACCTATCACCTGCTCAAAGGGCGCACACCCGTGAAATTTCAATACACATAAGACTAGATGAAGGGTTAAGGCACAAAGGACTCGTGTGCGGGAGTAGAAGAAGAGGAAGGCCAAGGCCAACAAACTAGGCAGGGTGTGTGATGCAATAGTTATGTGGAGAAGGAAAGATTAGAATAGATGCATGAAACAGGTCTGTGGGTTTTCTGCAACATACAAGGATCACTGGGGGAAAAATACCCAAGTAATATCGAAATAACAGAATGTAATGTTTGTTTGTACAATCTTAAAAAAAATTATACATGTTAAGTTGCCTAGATTTGTAGGTACATAGAACACTATTTATTTTGAATGACAATATGAGGCCCAAAATTAAAGTGAAATAGCTCTCTGGTATTGATTTTTATATTGATTTCACATTGTGAAAGATAGTTTAAAATGTGGTGAAATGAACGGTTGGAGTTGAAAATGGCAACAGCCAAAAGATCTTTATTGAAGGAAATTATTGTATAATCATGAGCTGTTATAAAACATGATATGTCCTTTTATGTATAAACTAGGTGCATCCCCGGCAATTAATTTATATCAGCCCACTACAGTATTTAATTACACAATGAAGTCTCTGTCAAGATGTGGTCAACCATCAGGGAGGACGTCACGTTACAGGGCCTACATTTTATTATGTCACAACCAACGCCATGATGAATCACTATCCTCAAATAACTATATACATATGGAAAAATGCACTGAAATAGTCCATTATATTTATAAGGAGAAGATATGGGACCAATCTCTTGGGTTTGATTACCAGGAAATAATGTGTGTAGGTACATTTGAAAAAATCAAAAGCAGTCTGTGCTGCCCTTGACTTCATATAATGTCCTCCAATTATCTCACTTACAAACCATTTTGCTTATTTATTAACTTATTACTTAAATTGGCCCAAAAGAGGGGACGGAAGGAAGAAACATAAAGGTTCGAAAGTTCGACAGAACCCTTCCCCGGACTGAACACTACAATACACCAAAATACCATGGCTGCCTGATGAATGGTATAAGAACGCATAATGGAGAAACCTCATAAGTCACAGTGTGCTCAAATGACACCAGTATAAAGGCCAGAGCACTGACCTATATATATATAATTCAAATTATAACAAATACCAACAATCTTGGAAATAAGGTAAAAACTTCAGAAGGATTCTAAGGTGTAAGGAAATTACCCAATGCTAAATATGCCTGTGGATGAAAACAAACATTGTCCAACTGGTCACTGCTTTTAAAGCACATAACTATCTTCCAAATACACGTTTCAATTTATTGTTTGAAACATTTCAAACTGCTTTTGCCATGTTATGCCAATCTGGTCCAAAATGGCAAAAGTGAATTAACTAAGTGGATTTCACAGTGTACAATAACAGGCTTGTTAGTGAAGTAAAAGTTTCATTGCTTTCTTTTAGCCATTTTTGTAAGTTGAACTGATTATAGGAAATAATAAAGTTTTTAACAAGATGAAGTCAATGACAACTTTCAGTAAGTGATTTGAGAAAGCATCTGTGAGTAGTTACATAAACTTTGCAACTGACACATTGTGTCTTTGAAAACAGAAGCTCAGCTGGAAAAAATTAGGGACAGAACAAATAACGCCACAGAATTATCTCAATCATTGTGACACTTCACAGGGTACCAAATTAACCGAAGAAACTATTAACAGTAACTCTCAAGAAGAATATGACTTGATTAAAAAACTATTTCCATTATTCTCCATCTTAATTCTAAATACAACTCCTACAACTATGTCTGACTAAACAAAAATTTCTCTTTGGGGACTAAAATTTATTTATATAGTAAAAAGTATGTTCAAGCACTAAAATTAGCTGCAACATTTAATTGTCAAAAACTGAGCACATAGCCACCAACCACAAATGCAGCATGCAATTTATAGAATGAACAACCTCAAGTACAAAATACTCACCTTCTGGATCAGGGCTGCCAGAGGAGTCATTATGTCCTCTTCCACGAGCATCTCGCAGATTTCTGAATCCCCCGTAGAACTAAGGTTTCTACACACAGAAAAACATGAATGAAAATAAATATCAAATTATATTTAGATTTTGGATTAATTAAGATTTTCCTATATTCTATACAGCTTAATAATCAATTTAAAGACTATCATTGAAAAATTGTAATTTAGAAGCGGATTTTGGTTTTATAAAAATTTGTAATGATTTGCAGAACTTATCCACAGCAGTTCCGTAATGTCAGATAGATTGTATAAATTGCGCGAGTCGAGAGTGGAAAGGAGCGCCAGGCAATGAGCAAGGGGACGAGGCGACACATAAAACTAGTACCAGTTCCGATTCTTGTATTTCACAAATAACAAGCTGTAGATTTGCATTTTGCAATCATTTCACCACAGTTATTGAAATGGATAGCAAATACTTTAACTACCATCACCAAGTTCAATGGGCATGTTGCAAACAACTCAAAGCAGATTGAATGAGGTATATTTGTTTAGTTTTCCAAATTTGAGTGAATGCAATTCAAGACACTGGATAAATAGTTCTTGGAATTTTATTTGGAGCTGAAGTTAGCTTAAGCCACAACGTTTCAATGATGGATTCCTTCACTTGAGGAAGAAGGACGAGTTGTCATTGAAATTTAATAGCTAAAATTAACTTTGGCCTTGGTGGAATCCCAAGAACCAGTTATTAGTGTTTGTATTAAGATACATTTTCTGTACTGTTCAGCTAAATAAGACTGTATTAAATATCTACCTGAGAGCTCCAGCTGCAATATGTCTGACAATAGAGCTCTGATCCATCAGTAACGGTGCAGCAATTCTTATCAGTCTGTTCCTGATAATATCTTCAATCACCATCTGATTGTCAAACAGTGTCGAAAGGGAGTTGAGACCTATGACCTTGTCCTCTGTGGTTCCCTGAAGCTGAAATGAACAGAAATAGGTGTTGAGAAATACAAACAGAAATATCTATAGTACTAAAAGAAAAATATCTTGCATGTGTTGATAAAGTAGCAAGGATAGTCAAATGGATTCCATTAGATGTACAATAAAAATACTTTCTGGACGCAAATGACTGCATTTTTACGAACATGAAATATTTTAAAGCTATCCTGCACTCTTCTCCATTTATGAATTGCTGTAATGAAATTAATTATCATTCCTATTCCCTGAATAGTTAAAATTATTGGCCATACTAACATGCCAAATGTTTTTGACATATAAACCATTTATTTCATAACAAGAATTACTTGTTTAACTTGGCTAAAGGAGAATTTAATCCCCCAAACATATATATCAGGATTTTCCCTTCATTATATACACATTAAGAGACTGTGACATCTCTAGTTGAGCATCAATCATGAGTTAGGAGTGTATACCTGGGGGGGTATAACTCCACCAGCTGCTTTAACTTTAATACTTCATTCAGCACTTATCCTTATATATACCGTACAGATACTACAGAAGGTCAGTTCTTAAAAGGTGTCCAACATTTGTTTCTTAATATGGTGTTAACATTTATTCTGTACAATGCTTTGTTATGTGCAGTTGTACTTTGATGGAAGTGTAAATATATAACGCTACACATTATTTAGCTTGGCCCATTACCTTACCCAGTCTACTTTTTTTACAGGTTAGTATATAAATACATCTCGGTAAGTATGCATGAGCGACGGGAATTTTATTTGAAAAAGTTTCTTAGAATATTGGGAAGTATGTGATCGTGCTGGAATAATATTCGTTGCCTTTAGTTTCGGATTATTTAGCTCAACCAGATACAAGTATACGGAAGTGGCTAAAGTATTAATACCTGTTCTGTGATGGTCAACACGGCACTGCCGCTGCTGGCAGAGGTCCTGGCTAGAAGAGCGACGTCCATTTCCTGCTCCTGCTCCTCCTTTTCGATCTCCCGTGCACTAGGAAGGCCAGTGGGGGGCTTGGCCTTGTGTTTGGCTCTGCTCCGTTTAGACTTTCCCATGTCAACAGTTTGAAATCACAATAGTTCCGCCGGTAAAACTTAGCTTGCGCACATGCACACGTTCTAACCTCAGCAGCCACACTCGACTCCAAAGAGCTTTCAAAGCAAGAAACGGCGCGATATATCGAAATCCAGCCTGGGAATCGATTTTCAGATATGACACTGTTCAATTATTTAGATTGAGAAAACAAAATAAAAATTGTTTTTTCGTAATTTGAACTGTTACATTGAACGGACGTATTAATCTCGGTTTGAGTAAAATTATCAAGTCAAGGTTTTAATCGCGTACATATTGAATATTTCGGTGACAATGAACCTGCAGCTGGATCTAATCATAGGGCCGATAATTAATAAAAGTAAGGAAATGCGGGGCGATAAATATTAACTTTTTTCTGAATTAAAAATTATTAAATACTAATTAATGAGTACAGTGAGCAGACAATAAGATCGGAAGAGCTTTTTAAGCTTTCGGAAAAATATATAATGTGCTATTGTGACGCACTGCCAAAACACTCATCACAACTTCACGTCTGTAGCCTCCATCAAAATAATTAATCACATGTATTAATTCAGTAAATGATTCTCTGTTTATTAATAGACAATGCATGCCGATTTTAATTACTTACCATAAATACTTATTTAAATGGTTTCTTCAATTAAAATTTAATTATGGCTAAATTGACTATATTTTTCGTAGATTTAAAACTGCCAAGTTTCTTTAACGTTTGCATTTTTAGAATGTTTTCTCCGCTCACACTTACCGTATAGTTACCTGGTCCAGAGATGGCAGCAGCATCAGCCTTGCCTGTAAGTTATAGAAACCCGCGTAACTGAAGTGTACGTTGAATTGCCTGTATGACAGGGACTCATTTTAATGCTTCTTTATAGCAATTCTTCCCCTGTAATAGTTATAAGAGGTGGGACTATCAATTATTACTAGGATTTATTTCCTTCGCTTAAAGAAATGTGCTAAAACTCGACACAAAATAGATAAAACTGGCAATACTCAGGGAAGTTTGTTAAAGCTATATATAGTAGATAAATAGTGAAAACAACTTGAAATAAAAATAGTTAACATCCATAAATACTTAAACTGATATCTTTTAGTTCGAGTCTCATAATTAAAATACTACAAGGGCAACGATGACGGAAGAAAATAACTTGATTTCAAAATATTCCCGTTTTTAGAGTTATCCTTATTAGACTTTATTAAATTCTAAATGAATCAACGAAACACATTCTGAGAGAAATATAATTACAAATTATAACAAACTTTGTAAAATAAAAATTTCGTCCACAATGTGTGTGCACATACGCCTGTGAAATAACCACATATTTATTTTGGTTTGTTATATTTGCACCTGAAGAATTTCGTTTCTTTAAACGATATTTCTTGCCAAATACTTATATATTCTAATTTTTTGTTTTATTAATATATATATTTACATATTTGGCAGGTTTATCATTTCGAATTCCTCGTGTTTTTACGCCAAGGTTCTCTATTGTGGGATCGACTGATCTTCCCCGATAAGTCCAAGCATTCGTTAAGACTATGCTGAGGGAAGGCCTTTATCTATAGACAGAGCACTCGGCTTGATTGTAGTCTTGTGGTTCGAGTGGCGAAGCTGAATAAATGATTAATTATAATTTTAATTATTAACCCTTAGCATGCTGTTGTGTAACGATATCCGAGAATAAGGTACCAATTTTAACGGTGACACGAATGGAGCTTACAAACAAAGAATAAATATAAGTTGAAAATAAATATGTAACGATGGAGTGAAACATGTTGTATTAGGGCAAACGATTAAGCAACTATCGTTTGAAGACAAACAGCAAAAAAATTTCCTAAATCTTGTTGCAATTTTTCCTGTGTCCTACTGCTAAAATGTACGATGGCTTGTCTATAATCCAGGCGAATTCCGCCTAGATTCCAGAGAAAAAGGTATTAATTGTGTGCGTTGACGACGAGCGGAGGTCGCTTTGAGGTATTCCATCCACGTGGATGTCGTTAATGAAGTCTCCTCCGAGTGTGTGTGGCCGCTGGAAGGAAGGTGACTGTTGTGTGTTTGCGGCGGCGTCGGCGTCTTCACGAGGCGGGGGCGGCGGGGTGGGGGGCAGGAACGCGAGACAGAGACGGATGGCGCCTTCTTCCGAGTACGGACCAACTTGCCGTTCCCGGGGGACGAGCGAGATTTAAATTTCGGGGGCTGATAATTTACTGGCTTTTGCTTTTCATACCTCGAGGAAGGATTTGGGAAGGAATGGGGAATAGAGGAGAGACGCCGACGCCGAAACAAATGGCTGTCACGCGCCGGGATTGGCTACGAATAAAGCTGGCGTCCCGCGGGAGGTCGTGGTTTATTCTCCGCCATTATTGGCATCCCGACGCCTGATTTATCCGCCAAGACGTCGCTCAGTTATTACGTGGCCGTCGGCTATGCGTCTCCTCCTCCTCCTTCTTCTTCTTTTCCTCCTCCTCCTTCCTCCCTCTCCACGGTTAGAGTCGAACCCGGGCTTCGTTCACGAGCTGCGATCACAATGACAAAGCATTCAACGTATTGTGTGGTACCTCAAGGATGAACTTCTTCATCGCGGGATACGGAGGGAAGTTACTAAAACCAAGACATGACAAGACTCACGGTCGGTCCTAGGGACATGATTAACACCGGTAGATCTAGCAAAATACTGGATTTCTTTGGCGCTACAGTCCTTTGAGGGCCTTGACCTACCGGGGCGACTGCGAACTGTCATCTTGCATGACACACTCCGAATTTGGAGTGACACGTGGTCAGCGTATATATTCTCCAGCAGTCTTAATCCTGGTCGTCGTGACCATGACGACACAAGCATCCAAACCCATGCCAAGATTCGAACTCGGGACCCCTGGGTTGTGAGGCAGCGACGCTAGCCACTAGACCACAGGAGGTCGGCGGATAAAGAAGAACACTAAAAAACTTAACGGTAGTAATGGCCGGCGAAATAAATAACTCCAGAGAATCGGAACAAAAATAATAAAATTTGATAACAAAGGCGGAAAAACTCTAAAATTGGCCACACAGAGTTTTTAACTTCCTACATATTATTATTAAGGCTCTACAACTTCATATGTTGAATGTTTTGGCCTGCACAACAATTTTCTTCCATTCGGTTCGCTTTTCTATTTTCTTTTTCCTGTTGATTATTTTCATCTTTTCTAAGTCTTTCTTTATGTCGTCTTACCCATCTGTTTTTGAGACGTCCTCTACTTGTTAATCCACTTGGCGTGCACTTGTGTATTCACTTTACAAATTATTCCTCTGGCATCCTATATACATGACCTCAGACGTTGGGCTTTCATATAATTTATTATATTGTATTTTCATATGAGTTTATTCAATTTCGTCATTTCTCCTTATCCTCCATATCCCATCTGTGTCTTTCATTGGTCCACATATTTTCCTTAAAATTTTACTTTAAAAAAGTAGCAGTTTTTGAATATCTGATTCTTGTTTCGTTTGCATACGTGACAATTGGTCTTATTGTAGTGGTTAATATTCTCACCTTTGCTTTCCGTAAAATTAGCTTACATCTTTATTAGCATAATAAGCTTTGTTTCCTAACATGATTTTATGTTCAATCTCTTCTTCAAATAAGTTATCACTATTTACTAGTTCCCAAGTATTTAAATGATTTTAGCTGTTCTATGGGGGTCATTGTTTAGTTTGATATCTTATGAGCTGTTTTGATTTTTTGCGCATCTAAGATATTTTGTTTTACTCATTTTTATAATAAGTCTATATTATTTAACTTCCTGCTGAAAATTAATTAAGGATTTATAACAAAATAGATAACGCGAGTTTGATGGCCCTGTCATTTACAATGTTAAAATACAGATTTTTGTGGTTGCCTTCTCTGTGAAACCCTCATAGATACAGCAATGAGATTATTTTTAACCTTTGTGGTAATATGTATTTGGAGGCAGAATAAATAATTTCTTTAATTACACGTGGATAGAAAACCTTCTAAAATTCCCCATGAATAATAACGCTTATTCAATAAATTAGTAATTAAAGTACTACTAATAATTAATGAATTAGAGAACGTAGGTTTTCCGGACGTAGATGACGGACGAGAGTTCTCGGGATTCCAGTCGGCTGATGAAGTTCGTTGTCCACGACGTTTCAATGGCTGACAGCGGCAGCCTTCAGGTGAAGAACCGTCGTGGACAACGAACTTCATCAGCCGACTGGAATCCCGAGAACTCTTCGTCCAATAAATGAACTATTAGCCTTTGTCACATATAACATGAGGTTAAACATAAACTGTGAAAATCTTAGTGTTGTAAATTATTTTAAGTTATCATAATGGGGCCTTCCTTCAGATTACCCTTTATTAAAATCAGTGACGAATAGTGAAAAAGAGGAGATATAGTAGATGCCCGAGGAATAATAAGAAACGGAGAGCAGTCAGTCCCCTGGCGTTGCTTTGAGCGTGTAGCGGCTGGATATTATTATTTGGGGTCCCGTGTCGAGGGGAACCGTGGGTACCGCAAAGGGGTCCCCGGCGACCCCTGCGCGGCGTTAAGAGGAACCCGGCCGGCTTTATTGAGCAGCGAGCGTATTAATTGGCCCGGGCGAATGACATATCGACGCCGCGTATATATATGTATATGTATGTGTATGGACGCGGCTCCCCTGGCGATCGTAACCTGCGTCAGCTAACTGCGACCTAAAGACGGGGCAAATCCGAGACCTACGTAGCGTAATAGATAGCCTCGCTCCGTCCTTAAAGCCCCGGCTAATAGTCCTGCCTGCCAGGATTAAGCAACGCAGATGCCGCAGGGCGTCCCTCCTGGATCATCACGGCCAATCGTAACACATAAAATAATTCATTAATTACCGTACACGTCTTTAATCCAGCGCGTGATCTGGAAGCGCCTGCGCCGTAGGCAGACCAACGCGCACCGCCTCAGAAAGACCTGCACAGCTTGCAGGCGACAACAAATACAGTCCAACTTCTAATGACCGGCATTATTCCATATACTGTACTAAGAAATGTACTTCTAATCAACGGACACAGACACTATTTTTACTGGATTTTCAATAATAATGTCTCTAATAATCGAACAGCAAAGTGGAAGACAATGCAGGATTCCAGATGGCTGTACCCCTACTTATTCACTTTCAGGTATATTAACCCGGAATTTCCCAATGCCCTTATCACTTTCATGAACTCTTCTCAGTACTCAGACAGCCGTATTTTGAATCGCAGTGAGTTACGCGGGTTTCGGATTGAACCGATTTACGGAGATGAGTGCGAAAAAATCTTTCCATTAAAGAAAAGATGGAGTTATTTAAAGTGTACGAAAATGAGACAAACAGTTTCCAAGATCTTGCTTTAAGATTCAAAATGGGGAAAACCCAAGTCGTTGACACTTTAAAAAAATATATATTTTAAATAAAGTGGATCAACATATCTGTTTCAGGTCCTTTAATAAGGGAAAAAGCTTTGGAAACTGTCAAAGAATTAGGTAATGTGTACTTCGAGGCAAGTGCCAGTTGGCTGGAGAAATTGAAATTGATACGCTGCATTACGGGTGGTGGCTGAGGACACTAACCTTATACCAGAGTGAAGGCTACTCGAAAACTATCATTTTAATTGCGACGAGACTGCGTTATTTATTTAGAGCTCTGACAAACAAAACGATGGCATTAAAAGGCGAAACATCCTTAAAGAGAGAAAACATCGAAAGAAATTATGTTGAGTACGAACATGGAAGGCATTTTTGAAGCTCCGCTATTAATAGGCGGGCAAATAAAAAAAGAATGAATGACAAGAGATATCACGACTGACTGGCTCAAGACTTTTAAAGTAGAAAAATTTTTTTCGACAAAGTAGAAAAGGTTTTTTTACTCATGGAAAACGCTGCCTCTCGCCACAAAAGAAAATCTTCTAACGTTAAAATCACTTTTCTACCACGAAATATGTGTGCAGTGTGTCGACTTCTAGACCAGGGCATAACCGAAAAACTTTAAAGTAAACTACAGAAAGTGTATCATGGATAATAGTGTTAAAATTGAATTGTTTCTTTAAGTATAAGGATGAATATGGTAGTGGAAGCTGCCAAAAGCCACTATTTTAAAGAAAAGAAAATATCTTCTCAAAACCGTGACTGACAAAGGGGTTTCTTATCCATTATGTCAACATTTAAACGGCCAAACAAACCAATGCATATGAATTTATAATTAACACGCTTGAAGATCTTTAATAGCCTCTGTTTCCGTGTGTGCAGACTTGAGGGTACACAAGCCAACGGTCACTACTGTCTCGCAGGCTGCCAAACTTCCAGTTGCTCGCGTGAGAAAAGTCTCTCCTCCCAAAAGGACCGCGTGCAAAACCAGACATATTCCGAGTATACAGGGATTTATTTTCCCTTATCTACAACATAAAGTGGTCACAGATCGTTTCTATGCCGCAAGAAAATTAAACTTCAGAAGAAAGACAAGAATGGAAAAATGTCGACCGGACCAGGGACTCGGAACCCGGACCTCCCGTTTTCCGGGCGGGCGTTCTAACCACTGAGCTAATCCGAATTGACGTCAGAGGACCGATTCAACATCCCTCCATTCCCGTAAACCTGAGCTAGGCTCACCTACCAATTTACAAATCGCATTCTTCTCACCCTAATTCTAGGAATTCGTGACTTTTTGCCTTTTAATAATAATAATAATAATCATATTCCGTAGATCCTGTAAAGAAGCTAAGCTTCAAGGATGTGGAATGGGTCAGGGTGTACATTTATTACATTATTTTATTGTATAAAAGAAAAATATACTTATAACAAATTTTTGTATTATAAACTATTATAAATTACTCTTCTCCGATTCTTCTATAAATTCCTTTATTGAATAGAAGGAGTGGCTAAGCAAAAATGAGCGTAATTCAGTGTTAAATTTACCTTGATTATCGGACAACTGTTTAATTCTGTGCGGCAGTCTGTTGAAGATGGATATCCCTGAATAATGCACACCTTTCTGTGCAATTGACAATGTTTTACATTTTTTATACAGATTATTTTTGTTCCTTGTATTGAAGGGATGAATATCAGAATTATTCAAAAATAAGTGCCTATTTGTGATTAAAAATAACATCAATGAATAAATGTATTGGCACGTCAAAGTGAAAATACCTAACTTTTTGAACAGAGTTCTGCAAGAAGTTCGTGAGGAAACCTGACATATTGCTCTAATAACACGTTTTTGACTAATAAATATCTTATCTATGCCTACTGAGTTGCCCCAAAATATAATACCATATGATAAAATAGAATGAAAATATGCAAAGTATACTAATTTTCTTGTTTTTAAATCACTGAAGGTGGACATTGCACATGTAGCTGAGCTGAGTTTCTTAAGTAATTGATTAATCTGATCAGTCCAATTTAATTTATTATTTACTAAGAGACCTAAGAATTTAACAGAGGAAGTTTCATTTACATTTTTGCTGTCGTATTTAAGTGTTATAGATTGTAAAGTTGTGTTGAGTGTGTGAAATTGCATGAAATGTGTTTTGTCACAGTTATTTGTTAGTCCGTTCGCATTAAACCATGTTAGCAGGTTAGTTAAATTATTGTTACTTGCCTCTTCTAGTGTGTCTTTGTTACTTTTTACTATTACACTAGTATCATCTGCAAAGAGGATAGATAGCTTTAGAAGTTGAATCTATGGTATTAGGAAGATCATTTATATATATATATATATATATATATATATAAGGAATAATAATGGCTCTAATACTGATCCCTGTGGGACCCCAGTTTTAATAATTCCCCAATCTGATTTATGTATTTCACCTGTGCACGAGTCTTTTAATACTACTCTTTGCATTTGGTTCTTTAATTACTGTATTCTTTGACCCTACTATAATATCTTTGGAATGTTATATTTTTTATTTGCATTATTATTTATTTCAACCTGAAGAGGTTCCAGATCAGGACCAAAATATGTAGTTGTTTTTAAATTATAGTTTGTTATGTTTCAATAATTATTTGTCTGTTTTTGGACCTCATTTAGACTTAGACATTAATAACTATTAAGATTTTATTCTGTGAATATGTATCACGAGCGGAACAGAACACAGTTTGCAACATTGCGCGTACTACAAATTAAAATTTTCATAATTGAATTGCTGTAGCGTGATAGTTCAATTTAACCGTGAAAAGAATGTAATTTACAAGTTTGTATAAAATTGCTAACTGTAGCAGTTATATAAAATAATCCAAATTAACAGAATAAATACGATGAACGTTGAAACTTTTTAATATGAAAAATTAATTAATTTTGGAGACAATGTGAAAGGTATTTTAGCCAATATAATAAAAAGAACTTTTAACTTCACTAACGTCTTTTGGCCCAGTCCCGCTTAGGGAAAATTTTTTCATGGCGCCATTTGTCGGAAGACATTGTTTGGTGACGTCACGTACAGATCCTTGCCGTCAGCAGGGGAACCACAGGACATCGTCAAGGACAGAGGGGGGCGGAACAGAAAACAGTTCAAGAAAGAACACGATACAAGTAAACGTGTATGTTTTATTTTAATTCTTCAATAAACTTTGGCTCATTTTTTTAATTATTTTTTAAATAAAAACCAACTTTTTCTTTATAATAATATTAATAATAATAATAACTTTTATAAAATACCTTCAAAGATCACAATAGCCATTTTTCTTTCTCTCTCTATTTCTCTTTACAAATAACTTGTAAACAACAAAAATAATTACATTGATAATAATAATAATAATAGATAAATACTGCAGTGACCTCACTGCGCGGAATTATTATAAATCCTCCTTTCCCTCTTTAGTTAGGAAAAACCCCACTTAATAAATATCAAGATACCAACAGAAAAACGAAAAACATTCTCTCTTCTCCCCCTCCCCATTTCTTTTAGGGGGGGGGGAAGAATTCACAACAGCAGATTACTTACTAATTCTTATGTAACAGCAATAAGAAACGCGGAAGTCGTAAAAAATACGTATAACAGTTTTTTTCTCCTCCCCACGAGCTCGTGTTTCCTCTTTCCTCATATACCATTAATTGTGGAATAATATTTTCACCTTCGTCAACAAGTCGAAATGAACACGAAAACAATAAAGTTCCAGCGAGGAATGTCACAGATTTGATTTCACTCCTCACATTCAAGGAATGTTACGTTAGTTTTTCTATTCCTCGGGGTTTGTGGAAGAATTTCTGACCCCCATAACTGTTGTAATTTATTTTACAAAAGAGAACAACGAAAACAACTGTGATTTTCCTTTTCACATTTGGAAAGGAAACACAAAAAAAATCTATTCCGGTAAACTTATTTTTTGGTCCCTACCTGGATAATTTTCAAAGCAAACGAAACCAGCCACCATCCCCCGGGCGGAGACTTTCCACCCTCCTAGCTACGAGTGAGAGAGATCCCAGCAGCCACTACCTTGGATAGAAGACGGACGCTAGTCGTCCTTGTCGGGGGCGGCGACCGCGGGCGGCGACGGTGAATGCGGCTCCTGCTTGACCGGGACGGGGACGGTGGCGGGGGCGACGACGTGGGGGTGCAGCGCCGTCACGTGCGAGTCCAGCGTCTCGACGTCGAGGAACTCTTTGCTGCAGACGCCGCACGCGTGGACGCCCTCGCGCTTCACCACGGCGCCGCCGCCCCCGTGGTTGTGCTGCTGCTGCTGGTGGTGGTGGGCCGTGCGCACGTGCGACGCCAACCCCCGGGCGGCGGTAAACTCCTTCCCGCAGTCGGCGCACGAGTGGCCGCCCTTCCTGCCGCCCCCCTTGCCCGGCGCGAGTCCGCGACCCTTGGCGTCGCCCTCGGATGTGCCGTTGTTGTTGAGATGCTGGTAGTACGCCATCTGCAACAGCGAGTGCTACGTCAGCTGAAGCTTCATACATGCGGAGAATTTATCTGACCATGGGACGTCTTCAGCGCCTTAATTAATCTGTACAAAGATATTAAGAGGACATTCATCTGCCAAACTACCGAGTTCGTATAGGATCACGACAGGCCGGCAGTTGTAGCGACTGTGAGTCTATCCCACACATCCTGATCAAGACAATCGACGCAAAATGTGCCCCGTGACTCACATTGAACACTCGAAAGAGAAATTCTTTGATTTCACGTCTTGTAGAAATTCATTTTGAATACAGTGCTTTGAGGGTTCCTTAAGCTGCTTGGGGGTGAAGCAGTAAACTGACCTTGGTGGCGATCTCCTCGTCGCGCTCGAGGTGGCTGTAGCTGTGGTTGTCGAGCTCCGCGCGGAAGAAGAAGCGGAGGCTGCACCGGGGGCAGTCGTAGGGCTTGGCGTTGGGGCCGTGGGCCAGCATGTGCTGCTGCAGGCCGGGGGCGGCGGTGAACACTGCGCTGCACAGGTAGCACGTGAAGGAGCCGCAGCCCGCGAACGTGTGCTCTATGAGGTGGGCCTGCAGCTGTCGCGGCGAGTCCAGGCAGCGGCGGCACAGGTGGCACTCGTGCCGCTCCCCCGCAGCCCCCACGAGGCTGTGGGCGCCGGCCACGTGGCGCTGCACGTCGCGCTCGCTGTCGAAGCTGGCGGCGCAGTGCAGACAGCGAAAGGCCGCCTTCCTGGGGGCGGCGCAGTCGGGGCAGAGGCCGGGCAGGTCCACGGCGCGCAGGCAGAGGCAGCACTGCGGCCCCTGCGGGGGCGGCGGGGGCTGCTGCAGGTGGAACTTGGCGTGCACGCGCACCTCCACGTCGGACATGAGCGTCTGCCGACAGACGACGCACGGCGTGGGCAGCGCCACCGCGTCCCCGGCCCCCGCGCCGCCGCCCCCGTGCTGCCGCAGGTGGGCCACGAACTGGTCCTCCGAGGCGAGCGCCGCCTTGCACTGCGTGCAGCTGTTGCCCGAGACCACCTTGCAGTGCGTGAGCTTGTGCTCGGCCAGCACCGCCGCCGAAGGGCAGAGCTCGTCGCAGATGTTGCACTTGTGCTTGCCTCCCACGCCCCCGGCGCCGCCCTGCGAGTGCGTCTTCATGTGGTTCTCCAGCTCCGTGCGGGATTTGCAGTTCTCACTGCAGTAGGCGCAATGCAGACTCACGCCCGCCGCCGCCCCGCCCCCGCCACCCGCGCCCTTGGAAGACCCGCCTCCGCCGCCACCCTTCGCTTTGCCTCCCGGTTTGTCCAACGTCGCGGTCGCGGAGGCGGTGATGGCGGAGGTCGCGTCGGACGAGAGGTCGGCGTCGCCCACGCCGGACGTGGGGGCGTCGCTACTGCTGCTGCCGCCGCTGCTCGTCCTCCCGGGGGCGGTCTTGCTCTTGGGCGACTTCTGCGACTGCTGGAGGTGGCTCAGGTTCTCCGGCGTTGACGAGTTGCCGTTGAGGATCTGAGGAGGAAACGGTCATTAGATCAAGACACAAGTAAAGTCATTGATGTTTATAAATTAAAATATTATAGGCATTGCTATTAAACCTAATTATTGTCAATGTCAGTGAGATAAAAATTGTTCACATTTCAAATTTTAAAATTTGACTTTATTATTTAGTGAAGTGGCTTGCGTCTTCTTCAACCTTTCCAGGTTCAAGCTTGCTCCATGTTCCTTTCCACGGTCTTCCCATACTTCCCTCGCCTTCTCTCTTATATTCCACTGCCTGTAGAAGCTGTGTGATAGTTTCTGGTGCAGCATTTAACTTTGTATCCATACCTTATTTTTCATCTTCTGCTGTGACTTTATAATGTATTAATTATAGTTCAGAGTCTTTCTCAACCAGCATTCTATTTTCCAGGTAATAAATATTGCAAGTCTTTGTCGTTTTATTTGATTCTAAAATGTGTTTGGAATTATCTGATATTTGATTTTTATTTCATAGCTTCACATGGTCTGAGAAAAGGGCAGTGAAATGTAGTAATTCTTTTTAACCTTGCTAGACTTTAAATTTTTAATAATGTTAAAAACGGGAATTAAAAATTATATTTCTTGCACCACTATTACGAATTAAAATGAAAGTTAAAAATTAATAACACAGAGGAAAAAAATGGAAAAAATCAGGTACGGAGTAAACTTGATAAAAAAGTTAACGTCAGCAACAAAAGTATAAATATATAGAAACACAATTGTGAAGAAAGTTTTCGCTTTAGAACGTTGAACGTTTTTCGAGGGAGTTTTACGGTACCTGGGCGGCGTGGTGCGACGCCATGTGCTTGTCGAGAAGAAACTCGACATGGAAGGCCTCGTGGCACACGGGGCAGCGGAACTGCTTGGAGTGGGCGGCGAGGTGGAACTGCATCTCAAGCTCGCTGCCGAAGCTGAGGCGACAGTACAGACAGCGGAAGGGCGGCTGCTGTGGGGCAGCGGCTTGCGCGGGTGGCGGAGGCTGCTGCTGCGAGGGCGGCGTGGCGGGGGCCGGCGACGCGGCGTGGGCGGCGCGCACGTGCAGCGCAAAGTCCGCTTCCGCGCGGAACGCCGCCCCGGGGCACGCCGTGCAGCGGAAGAGGCGACTCTCGCTGCTGTGGGCGACGGCGAAGTGCACCTGGATGGCCACCTTGGACTCGAAGAGCTCCTGGCAGAGGGCGCAGCGGTACAGGTGCAACGCGTGCAGCTCGAGCAGGTGGCGCTGCAGGTCGTCAGGTTGGCGGAACTGCTTGAGGCAGCTCTGGCAGCCGAACTCGGAGGCGGTGGCCAGGAAGTGCGACCCCACGTGCCGCCACAGGGCCTCGGCGCCCGCGAACGCCGCCCCGCAGTGGCGACACACGGCCCCCGCCGTCTCCTCGAGCAGGTGCGACTTGAGGTGCGTGCGGAAGGCCTCGAAGTCGGGAAGGGCGGCGCTGCACTGGTTGCACAGCAGCGTGCCCGGGTGGTCGTAGGGGGCGGCGGCCGGGGGTTCGGCGCCACCCCGCAGGCGCTTGGCGGCGGGAGGACTGTGGTGGGCGGCGGCTCGGCTCTTCTTGCTCAAGTCCGTGGGCCGCAGCTGCTCGGAGCAGTGCACGGCCGTCGCGTGCTTGTGCAGCCCGGAGGGCGACGCGAAGCGCATCGTGCACAGGTCGCACGCGAAGGGCAGGGACGGAGGCTGCGGGGGCGGCGGCGGCGTGGGCGGTGGCGCCTGGGGGCTGGCCGCGGGGGAGGAGAAGTCGCCGTTGACGATGGCGCCGTGCATGGCCTGGACGTGCAGCTGCAGCGCCTCCATCGTCGTGAAGCTGTCCTTGGTGCAGTATATGCAGGCCAGCTTGGGCGTCAGCAGCGTCGCCCCCAGGAGCGACCCGTGCTGGCTCGCCATGTGGCTCTGGAGGTCGTCGGGCTTGCGGAAGGCGTCGCCGCAGGACAGACACCGGAACGACGCCCCGGGACTCGGCGTCCCGCCGCCGACGCTCTCCTTCTTGTGGTTCTGCATGTGCGACGTGAGCGCCGCCGCCGTGTTGTAGCCGCGGTTGCAGACGGTGCACTGGAAGGGCTTCTGGTTGTCGTGCGTCTTCATGTGGATCTTGAGATGGTCGCTGCGGGAGAAGGCGGCTTCGCAGTGCGAGCAGCGATACTTCTTGTCGCCCGTGTGCAGCTTGATGTGGCGGTCGCGGCTGCGCTTGTGCTTGAACAGCCGGCTGCAGAACTCGCACCTGAACGGCATCTGGTCGCTGTGCGTCTGCGACACAAACGTCACTCGATAAGCTCTAGCTGAAACCTGACTCGAAATTAATTTCTACACAGCTCTCTCTCACCAACCTACACAATTTTGTTTTTGGAGATATGTACGTACGTGATTATATTTGAGCTTTTTTTCTGCACGTTATCTGACAGTTATCAATTTTCAGTATTATTTTTAAAATTGAATAAAACTATGGGGAGAATATATTTTTTTACTAAGAGCTTCATAGGGTTACTTAAAAATTGGTAATTATCTGAACTTAGAAATTTTTTTTCACCTAAACTTCTCGAACAATAAAGAAACTAATACTTGTATATAAAGGTATTAACATGCAGATTATGTACAAAAAGAATGAAGACAGTATCTTAATATTTGTGACGCATAGAAGGTTTTTTGTACCAGAAATCATGAAGCTGAGAAAAACAAATTTATCTAAAAAACTAATATTTTATTAGAAACAAACAAGTTAATTAAAATTGTCCTCCACCTTCCATTTTTTTGGCAGCTTATTTCTTGCAGTTTACTGAATTAATAGGTATATTAATAAGAAGAAATTAGATAATCGATTTTCTTTCTCCAGATTTTGATCGAAATTTTGGTCCCCGTGTCCCTTAATGAAATCCTCTCACGTCCCTCACTTCACAACTTCGTCAGACTTTTTTTAAAGAAATTTACGCCGTTATATTAATTTTTATACTACAGTCTAAAACAATAGAAAGTGTGAAGTTTGTTTTGAACATTTACTGACGAACGTAATAATATTTATTCATAAATATGTGGAATTATTCAACGCTAAAGCCGAACAGGAACTAGTAAAAAATAGAAAAATTGCATTGATATGTAAATATTCACAAGAATGTCCTTGCCAAATAAATTTTCTATATTCCCTATATGAAAGCCGATGAATCGAGGAAGAAATAAAAGATTTGTTTCTTTGAGAAATTTCTGGAGTCTTTTAGTGGCTTTTACACAGAGAGAAGAAAGACCAAGATGGCCTGCGGCGACAAGGATCTAGGAAGAAAAATATCGTCATCTCCGACTCTTCAAAGGGTGATTAAGAATTAACGTGGAAGGTTAATAAGGGAGTGAGCGTGAACTAAAGCCTCGGTGCCCTATGGCCTGATCGGTGGCCCTCGAGGGACAAGGTTGGGCCCTCTCCACTGCTGAAAGACAAGACCAGAGAACAGTCGTTGGCATCCTTCAAGAGCCGCAAACTAGAGTCTCAATTAGTACCGAACGTGGACAAGACTTTGTCAGGTAACCGTCTCATACCACGCGTGAACTTCACTTACATTGATAATAATAGAGAAAAGTAAAAGTAAATGTGTGTGAGAGAGAAAGAGATGCAGAGTGTATTCACCCTCGCTGCAGAGACTGTGGGAACTGGAGGAAGGTTCTCAGCCTTCGCCGCTCAGCTGGCTTAAAAAACCTACACTGGACTAGCGAGGCCAATCGTCCTCCGTGATCCATCCTCCCATCCACTCTACTCTACCTTACTCTCTCCAACATACAGCCTCCTCTCAGTACTGGTTACTGAACAAGGCATTAACGTTGTTCGTAATTAAATCCATGGTAATAAAGCTTGTGAAAAGTCATAAATTTTCATTTTAGTCTTAATATAAAATTAATTATTCTTTTAATCAAAATTCGTCTCCCTCAGACGGATATTTTACAATAAATAGTCTCCCCATTTCACGACTTCCTCGGCCGATACTTGGAAATGAATATTCTCACAATAAATACGGTTTCAATTGATTTAATTACTTAATTGTCAGATAAACTATAACATGGAAAAGGAATCATACTGCAAGGAAAATAAATAAAAAAACCTACGCTTTGCCGACGATATTGTAGCATTACGGGAGTCAGAAGAAGACCTGGAAACCATAAATTACATGAACGTGTCCTGGCTGAAAAATTCAATATGAGGATTAATAGAGGGAAAAATAATGTGATGGAGTGTAGTACGGGAAACAGCGGAATAGCAAAGGCTATTAAATAGGGAAGGGATATTTTGACGGAAGTTGAGAAATACTGCTACTTGGTCAGAATAATAACTAGAGTAGGATAACACTGGCAAGGAAGAGGAATTTACTTACGGGTAATATAAGTATGAATATTAGGAAATCGGTGCTAAAAATGTATGGAATGTGGCGTTATATGTGTGCTGAAGGGAAAAGAATAGAAGCATTTGAAATGTGGTGCTATAGGAGAATGAGAAGGGTAGATGGAATCACCAATGAGGAAGTTCTAAGCAGAATAGGGGAAGAGCGAACAACAATGTGGAGAACGTTGACCGAGAGAAGGGATAGATTAGTAGGCCACGTTTTGTGACATGAGGGTCTTGTAAAATTAGCAATAGAGGGAAGTGAACTGAAGAGGGATGCAAAGGATGGAATGAGCTAAGCAGATTAGGGAGAATATTGGGTGTGTCAGTTATGCGGAAATGAAAAGTCTTGTGCAAGATATGTTTGCATGAAGTGTTGCAGTAGACCAGTGTCAGGACAGAATAGCACATAGCACAACAACATTCTAGTACTTTAATATAATATTATTCCTTAAGCTTGCTGCAAGTCGGAAGACCTTCCGGTGTGTTATTTGTCTGCTCTTACTGGATTGTTCGTACCATCTGCTTTCATTGAACAACGACCCAAATCATTCCAAGGTGTCGTGTCTTTTTTTGTCAACCCTCTGGGAGTCGTACTGAGAGTTGACTGCGGCGCCAAGGGGCGATGAAAGACCATTTTGAAGGACCAGCGCCACCTGGCGGCTCCCACACCCCTCACGTCAGACACAAAGTTAGGACAAAACTCGCCTCCCCCCCACCACCACCTTCAAATCTCCAGCTTAAAAAGAGAACCATTTTGCAGTCGACTAGAAGAAAGGACAGTTTGGCCTCCGCCCCCTCCTCTTCACCATGGACAGACTCGAGGTAACTTTTGACAAATGGACGGAAATACGGCATTAACTTTTATGGGCGACACCCAAGGGGCAATAAAAGTGTTTTTCCTCGCTTAAGACATTCCTGTTTACCCTCGCCCTAAATACTAAGAACAGGGTGCCAGGAGGGACGGTGGGAGATTTACAACGTGGATGTATATACCTGACAACACCCAGTCCGTCCACTTCGCCTCTGTCCAGGCAGAAGACATCAAGGGGTAACAATCGTCAAGGCTACGTCAACACCAAGTTGACCTTACAGACTCTTGCGAGTCTCTCATAACTTTACCCCGTCACAGTGTCTTTTGCTTTCCCAAGACAGCAGATTTTACCTAGTGAAAGATAAAACTCCCCCACCTACGACGATTAATTAGTACTGAAAATAAATTCGTTTTTAGATAAAAGTTCCCCATATAATTTTAAAGAATAATTTAATACAGAAGAAAGATAAACATGATAAATTGGGGGATATACTATTACCCGCTCATTAGGAGGTTATCGTTAAGTGAATCAATTTTTATTAAGTACGGGGTTAAACATGGAGACGCATCATCAGCCTCTCTATTCTGAGTCATCATAGGCAACATTCTGTATGTTTGAATATCAAGATTAAAACAATACGTGGAGTATGCAGATGATATTCTTATAACATCAATAACACAGGCTCGTTAGAACAAACCAAAAAAAAAGTCTTTCTGGTCTGGCAACAAATGTTACGATTGATGACATCACATAACAAGAAACAAAAATATATGGTATGAACGTGGTCCTGGAGAAAGAGTTCAATATGAGGAAAAGTAGAGGAAAGACAAAGGTAATGGACTGTAGTATGGGAAACAGGGGAATAACAAAGGGTGTTAGTATGGGAAGGGATATTTTGAAGAAAGTTAAGAAATTCTGCTACTTGAGCAGTGACTAGAGTAGGATAGCACAGGCAAGGAAGAGGAATTTACTTACGGGTAATATAAAGGAACACTATTATTTGGATTGTTATTTACACTTTTATTTTTGAGACCCTTTTAAAATAAGTCTCATTGTAAATTACACAATGAAATTTATAAGTATAAATTCGGGGAGCTTACGTCCTTACAGTCATACTCATCGCCCCTTAGTTTGCGATGATCATTATGTAATATAAATTGTTTTTGTAGAAGAGGAGGAGAAGAATGTGCCTTCGTCCGCTGTCGTCATATCCGGGGGATCTAGACGGCTCTTGTATATAGTTACGGTAGTAGTAATTGTGGCTGCTGGACCTCCGATGTTATCTGCGACATCTTGTTAAACGGAGACCTCTATCTGCAATTAGCGATACGCATCTACGGCCATTGTTGTAAGCAAGTAAGCGCGGTGGCCAACATTCTTCATCGTCATCATCGTGCCCCTATTCTAAGTTTTTTAACACCATACTAGTAGGAGGAGGAGTAGGAGAGGTTGCTTCACCATCAAAAATCCATATATAGTTCCCTTACGTTTTGCTATTTCAAAAGTAATATCTTAAATGTTTTATTGTGTCAGATTACAATACGGCTGACATTTTAGTTGCCCAGCGGGTGCTGTTTGTAGGTGTCTATGATTTTCTTAACGTCTCCTGTCATTTACTAATAAAGTGGCCCGTGTTGAAAACATTCTAGTCTGCACATAAAGCCTCTATTTACTTACCTAATATCATATCGTCACGTTCTCTGTGTGACTCAAAGCCATACGTGAATGATCCACACCATCGTCATGTGATATTTGTATTACTGCCTTAAATATAGACCATGTCATCAATCAATGTCCCAACCGATACTAAAATACCTATAAGGAAAAAATTACAAATACACCTTGGCCTCCCATAAATATCAAAAAAGACATTGTTAAGTTTTGTAAGGACAGTAAGATTTTTGATTTAATTTAAATGTATTGTATTTTGTTTTTTCTAAATTTAAAAATCAAATGTTATGGAAAGAAATTATTAATTAGTGGTTAACGAACAAAAAAATGGACCCAACCCATATCTTGTTTCGGAAATTCATAATTGTAAATAATATGTAAATAAATAATTGTAAAATAATCTGTCAATAAATAAATTTTGAAGTGTCTGACTGTTTGTCCGTAT
Organism: Eucriotettix oculatus; assembly: GCA_034510155.1. NCBI lineage: Eukaryota > Metazoa > Arthropoda > Insecta > Orthoptera > Tetrigidae > Eucriotettix > Eucriotettix oculatus. The sequence continues at coordinate 20,909,391 of CM067381.1, read as the reverse complement.
ATTTGTCTCTAATAGGATCCGAACCGATACAACGGATTTCAGTGAAAATTTGAGGGTTTTTTAAAAAAACGGGAGATTTAATTTAAAAATTCGTGCATATTTAATTAATTTCGATATATTCCAAAAGATATTAATATAATATGAATATAAATAGAAATATTATATCTACGGGAAGATTTCTTGGAATTCCTGCGGCGTGTAAACAAACTGCGAGTTATAAGTCCTGTATCATTAATCTCACTTGCAGCAGGCTGAGGAAAAAACTAACTTCCTTGGATGGTCGATACACTGTATACATAAATTAATAGATTGGTTTTATTTCTCGCGTCAGGTAAATTTTAAAATTTAGTATTTCCTAATATGAAAATAAAAAGGAAATTATCGAGTTTGGAGTAATGCGATTCAAGTAAAAAATTAACCATTTATTGGGGGTAGGGGAATTTTTATTCAGTTAAAATACTGAAAATATATTTATTCCTACTATTGTACAGGGGGTATTTTAGGATGGGAGCATATTTGAGGACCATTTCGATGTCGGTTTAGTTGTGTTAACCAAGAATTAAATACTGTACCGGAATAATAATATAAATAAATATCCGGGCAATGCCGGTTCACCAGCTAATATGTAAATAATTGTCACTGTGGTCGCTAATGATCAGGCAATCGGTGGGACCTTTATAAATAAAAAGAGGGGACAAAAGTCATCTATAGAAAATTAAGGCAATTTAATTTTCGTTAACCGATTCCTCCAAGTAGGAATAGTTTTTCCAGCCCCTATCTATTTTTTTCTTTTTTTCTTTTACATACAAGATTCTAATTACTTTACTTTATGTAAACTACGAATGGTAAATCTGATTCCCTTTATAAATTACAGCCATTTAAAAACTGTAAAGTAATATTTTTCCAAGTTTTGAGTGAGCCACAACATTTTTGTTGGGAGAGTAAATAAGAATATAAAAACTGTATACCTGGAGCGACTCGACAGTTTAAAAAACACTGTAAATGTCACTTTAGAGATTCAACTCATAGTTTGTATTAAAAGTGCGGAAATAGAGCCAAAAAGTGCGTCATTTCCGTATCCGGGATGAGTAATACTCCCTCACGCTGAAATTACACATTATTTTCTACATTTTATATTATTAAAAATAACCACTTCACACTTTATTTTAAATTTGTTCTGAATTTATTTTCCTTAAGACGATTTCCTCAAAACACTCCTGCCAGAGGTAAACTATTCCTATCGTTAATGGTCCTATTTAGGAATTAGAATTTGCCAACCTCTGTTTTTCGCTTTCTACATATAACTATATACCAATCCATGGTTTTTTCCCCGTATAAGGAAATACAGCCCTGTTTTCTCCCTCTTTTGTGACAAAATGTTCCAACCTAGTTGTTCTACTTTTTCGTTCGTATGACCTGGCCCTACTCCGAACTTTCTCTAATGTTTCTATTTAATTTGTTTTTTCTATAGGGATGACAGCTAGTCGCCGCCCCCGTATTACAAAATTGGTCTAACTAAGGATAAATATGCCACCTCCTTCGATTTTGAACTTCTCTATTTTAAATTCCTCATTATGAAATGTAAGGAATTCCACGCCTTTCGGGCCGTGAAATTCACTTATTCCTCCTACCCAAGTCTGTTGTTGAAATATATATCCCCAGATAATTGCAGTTCGTTTCCCCTTGGAACTAGTTCCCCGTCTATTCCATACTCTGTCTCATTTAACAAGGTGCGTCTTGTACTCGAGATTGAGCTGCTTTTCTTTCCCATTATTTGTCATTTTTATTTTCCTGAGCCCAGATATTAATTTTGTCTATGTTAAAGGCACAAGGAAGATGAAGTCTTCCAAAGTGTTCCTCGTTGGAGGAATTATCAAGCGAAAATGGAATTTCCTTCATTGGCAACGGATGACAGACGACGTGACGATATAATATTAGGTAAGGAGATGGACGTTTGATTTGTAGCCCAGAACGTTCTCAACGGAATGCAAAACAACAAGAAACCCTGTGAAGAGTAATGAAGAAAATTATAGACATCTGCAAACAGCCTAAAACGGCCACCATTTTTTAACCGGGACACCAGAAAATTTAAAGGTAGAATAAGTTTAAACTACCGATACATAAGGAGTTGGTAAAGCAAGGAGTGAGTCGTCCGATTGATCATCGCTGGTGATTTAGTTATATTTATTCTTCTGCCGATATTTCTTCCATGACGCACGATCAAAGGCCGTCTATTGTGAAGCTTCCGTCAATTGTGCTGTTTGTTCCTGAGTGAACTTGTTCGTCGCCGCTTCGGCGGCGAGTGACGTGAGACGCCATTGATGGACGCACGCGACGTCCAGGCTTTGTCGTCTGGCAGGTTCTAGGAGTCCCGCTAGATCCTCCTTTGCAAAAACAACCTCAGTCATCCCCGAAGGTCGTTGGCCCCGGCGGAGACAGTCTGACCGCCGCCGTCGCCGTCTCCGTGTCACGAGGGTAGTTCAACGCAAATACAACGGCAAACAACAAACTTTCGTTTTTTTTAATAAATTTGAAATGTCCGGACGAAGACAACTAAAAATCTATTCATGAAAAGTAAATGCAGAAAGGGGAAGTCGAAGTTGGTCTTTTAAAGTCATCGGCAGAATGAGGAAAGGCCAGAAAATATACAGGTTTGAAGCTGTAGTAATAAATACAATAGCCAATAGGTCGAATGTATATTGGAAACACCAAACAGAACGTTTCAACCCGTCTTTGGTATCCCTAAGACCATAAATTAAAAAATAACTCCAACACCTTGTTCTTGGCAAATTTAATCGTTTTTTAAAAATAGAACTAAAGAAATTTATTTTGAAATAAATAAAATCAAATTTGGTCAACATCAGGATAGACAATATTTACAACGTGAAAACGTTATTGTTTTGCAATATACACAGAATTATTCCATTTATCAATTATTCGCAATTTTATGATGGCGGCATTTTCGCCGATACAATCTTAAAATTGCAAAGGCTATTCCGATGTTCGCCGAAATGTACAGAGAAACTATTTCCGTCTCTGTTGAGAAATGTGTTACTTAACCATACTACCTATGGATTAACTTATGCCTCATTTATTTATTTCAAAGGAATAAATAGTGGAGGAACGCCAACGTTTAGTTTAGAAATCATACTTACACTACATTTAAACAAAATAGAAACAAACTAGTCAACAAGAGAATATTATTTCTCGCCTGTTGAAGTCCTAGAAAATGGAATGAGACGTCATGTTTCGTGTCTGGAAAATATATTATACTTGATTATTTTCTGACTAGTTATTAGGTACCGAAGTGCGACAGTTTTGCCGACACAAGCCGAAATTCATGCTTAATTTATTTATATGTTGAAATAAATACATAGGGGACATAATAGCAACATTGCAAATATAATTACACTTAGACAAGGTCGTTTAGAGCGAGGAGTCTGGTCGGGGTGAGAAACGCCTCTATGTTAGTCCTAGAGAAAAAATATATATGACAACAAAGCAAGTCATGCTTATGGATTCTTAATTCGTGGAGGTGCAAAAATTTTAAAATTAAAACGTTTTATTTCTATAACAATAAAAGTCCATTTTATTACGAGGCAGAAAAGAAACCTTAAATTATTATTGTATTAAGACGACTTTGAAAAAAAGAGGATAAAAAACAGTTTTACTCGTCGAATGTTATTGCAGAGACCTCAATCAAACACAAGATTTACCAGGAACAATTCATCTGCGACTCAACATTAAAGGCGGAAGCTTATAATTTATTTCGGATTATTTTTTTGGTCTTAAACGAGTGTTTTTGTTTGTTATTGGTGACTACCTGTTCATGCTTCTTGAGGTAGCTGAGCCTGGGGAAGGCCTTGTCGCAGAACTGGCAGGCGTAGGGCGTGCCCTCGGTGACGCCCACGGTGAAGGCCAGGTCGGCGTCGGCCACGTCGGTGGCGGAGGAGCTGGGCGACGGCGACGTCTGCCCTTCCTCCTCCGGCGTCTCGGAGCGCCACGACGACGTTCCCAGGGCGTCTGCAAACAACGGCACTCGGTACACACCCACAGCAAAGGAGCTCAAATCTACTGAAACATTACTACTCACATTCATCGAAACAACCTCAGGGACTTGAATTAATCGACATTCACAGCTTTGTCTGGTAAAATTTAATTACTTGAACACTGTTAAGAAGTATGTGGCACTCCCTCTAATTTCTTACACTCTTTACGTCGATAAACTAGTGTCGCTCGACAGAGGACGGTATTGTATTGTACATATTATTAGTGTCACATTTGTAGAGGCACCTCGGAAGGGTTTTATCTTCTTCTAAAAATTGTACTAATTGAAATCATAATGTATCTGATAGTGTAAATTTGTGTTGGCAATTAGGATAAAAACCTGGAGAAGGAACAAGCACGTGCCGAAACGTTGTTTTTTTTAACTTAATTAAAAATGAAACCTGAATCAGGTTACGTTTTTTATTTACTTACATAAATCACACGTAAAATTAAACCTTTATATATAATTATTTTAAGAATAAACCAATAAAATTGCTGAGCGTATATATTGTAAGTAAAAGGTAATGTGTATGCTGTGCGCTCTCGTAGTATATATTTACCGTCGACTGCTAATGTTTGTTCCTACACCATTCATCTGACTGCCCTGTTAAGTCCACAGAAATTTTCTGTCAACCTTTCAAAGATTTAGCTTCGACGCGCTTCTCCACTTTCAGGACAAAATAGGCCTTACCCTAAATACTTATAGAACTTGTAACCATTGTTATTTGTTTACCTTTCATTTCCAGTATTTTATGTTTCTATAATATTCCACGAATGTGTAAATTGTACTCAGTCGTACGCAGTACGAGGTTTTGTACAGCACTTCGTTGTTAAATAAACGTCTATAACCTGTGCGTGTGTGTATTCCTGTATCTCACGATCCTACAGAAACGTGACAATATGCAAAATGTTTTATGTCACAGAGCAGATGATTGAGGCACGTTACATAAAGACAAGGGCAGCACATGGACACTGTTAATTTCCGTAGGCATATATATATATATATATATATATATATTATTTGACGGTAATCAGACCAAAGTAGAGATGGATCAAGAATCTTTTAATTATAAATATAGTTACCTGTTTCAGTGAACTTTCTTATATGTGTGTGCTTATTTAAGGGACACGGGGACTTAAATTCGGCCATAATTTGAGACATCGATTTTCTAATGCTTTCTTGTTAATATGTCCATAAGCCTTACGGATCATATAACAAAACTTTTAATTGGATTTCGTCATTTATAAAGGCTAAGGAACTATTTAAATTGATTTGATTCTAAATTAATAAACTATTACTTTTTAGAAAAAAGTGTTTTTCTCAACTTCATAATTTCTGCTATGAAAAAGCTTCCATGTGTCACAAATATTAAGATGTTGTCTTCATTATGTTTGGACATTATCTACAAGTTAATACATTCAAATTAAAGTATTAGTTTCCTAATTGTTCAAGTAGTTTAAGTAAACAGTTCCAATTTTTAAGTAACCGTTTGTAGCTCTGACACAAAATTATTTTCTCTCCTCAGTTTTATTTAATTTCAAAAATAATACTAACAATCGATCAAAATGGTCAGCCCTACATATTATTGTAAAAAATGCTTAAGTATATTCACGTACGTAACCCAAGGAACATTTTCAAAACAGCCAAATTTTGAAATTAATTTTAAAAATATCTAAATAAAACCAAGTTTACAGAAACAAAATTTTGTACATTGCTACACATGTTTTTTGTTAACACACAGTTCCAATTTCAGCTCAGTAGCTTTTCATTTACAGGAATTTCTAATTTCAGTCCCCCTGTCACTTGAGGTACATGTAGTATATAACGATACCGAGTCATGGCTTATGGTGGTTATGGCAGAAAGAAGGCCGGGAAAGGTGACAAAGAGAATGACCGTGGAATTTGATCCTGTAGTGGTTCTAGTAAACCGACAACTTGCAGCATATTAGAGCCGTATGACGTGGTATAGACGCGGCTGCTGGTTAACTTTCGTTACGTTGGTTGATGTGACCGAGGACAGAGGAGAAGTTGCCGTTACTATGGCAACGGCTTGTGTGCCTTACCGGCCCTGGACCGGTTCCCTGGGCTGCTGCTGTGGTTGTTGTGAAGTCTGCACGCGTCCCGCAGCCAACTGTTAATTTCCCGGTAACTGGCCTCGTGTGCGTGGCTGCTGCGCCGACGGCGACCTGATGGAGGAATAGATTGAAACGTTGCCTGGCCGCATCCATCTCAATTTGACGAGGCCCCTATCAGCCGCCACGACGACGCCGACGACGACGACGTCCAGGTCCTTATCCTCGTCGTCGTCCTCGGCGGCGCATTAATCTGCGTTACGCAGCGGCCTATGACGCGACGCCATTAATACTCATAGCGCAGACAGACAGACAGACAGACACTCACACCCTTGGCTGCACGGTCTGCTGATGGATAACACATTGCACACGCCTCTTAGGAAACGTGACGAGCTTTTATGCCACGTTTTGCTCCTTGCAACGCGACTCTCATTAACGGAGCTATATTGTGATTTGCCATGTGAAGAGTTGCGATCCTAAGAGGGAGCAGAGGAACCTGTCATAACAATGAGCGGATGTTTGCTTATGCCACTGATGGGGAGATCGTCGCTGGAAGTGACGTGTAGTGCAATTAATTTTTAATTCTAAAAATAAAATTGACTAAGCGTTTATTGTATTAGAAAGACGGGCAACGTGAGGATTATCCGAGGCATTCCTGACATAGCCAGGTGAGCCCCGCAGTCAACGTGGGGAGAAACACCTGCGCAGAAAACTCCCGTAGCCATTCTCTTGTAAGGGATCAAGAAAGAGGCCTTTTCTTTGGTTAACAGGCTATATCAGGGTGATCCTGAAACAGGCAACTCCCTTTTAATATCATAGGAAGGGAATTGGGGGGTGCGGAAAGTAAAGCAAGGTAGCCAAGTGCTGTGCTGACCAGCGCCCCTGGGCTAGAGATGTACGTAAATCCCATTCTCACTCTGAGGATAAGGACCTGCGGGAGCTAAGATAATCTCCCTCAGGAATCCTCAATGGAATTTAGAATTTTCTCCAGATTCAATTCAAGCCGGCGCTGATAAGATAACGTGACTGCCAGATTATAAACCGTAACTGTTATTTTATGGGATAATGGGCAATTTGACATGTAACCAATAATACTGCCTGAGTAAGTGGACTTTGGTACCAGTTGGTGGTTACCTTATTTTTAGAAACAAAAACCGAAATATGAAGAAAGTAGAGTTGAGAGATCTTCGTCAGTTTCGAATGTAAACTTTAATCTGGGGTGGTAATTGTTAACAAGCGTAGAGAAAACTATTAATGTTGATTTGTATTGATTTATTGTAACCAAGTAAGCTCTTTATTACGTCACCACGTGCGACGTATGAAATATAAGTTGAACGTTCGTTGTATTTTGGATGTGCAGATCCAGTTACTTACGCACTGGAGTGTCTGCAAATCTGATCCGCGGAGTCACTTCCGAGGTCCCGCCAAGAATAGAAGCGCCTAACCTCGCCCACTTAACCTCGCAAATCACTGACGACATCCAGAGAAGACTCCATCAACAGACATCATCACGAGACCGACCTACCTCATGGCGGTTTCCCCCTCCTCTGTAGCCATCACGTAACGTACGCATTTTGCTGTGGGAGAAACAGATGTCACGATTGAAATGTTTTTATCGAGCATGGTAACCTATTGCCATCGTGACGTAGAAGTGATTCTCCACCCCGCTCACATAGGGGGCGGCAAAATAAAAAGTACAGTCGTAAAGAAGTGGTTGGACCTTTCCGTCGCTACAGACGGAGTTGTGTTAGAGAAACTCTGGCGACTACAACACCTCTCACATAAGGTGTGACGTCGTCACCACGAAACTAGACCCCCTAAGTCAAGGAAATTAACTCTCGTTAAGAAAAGGGGAGAGTGATTTTTCATTCCGTTCGGCTTCGATGTTGACTGTTGGGAGCCAATGAAAGTGGTTGGGTCGCATGCTGGAGCAGTAAGCAGCCGTCAAGAGGTTAGGTTAGGAAGCGCGTGACGACACTAAAGTTCGTCAATTTCTGAATACGCAAGGCAAATAGGACTAGTTCCCAGTCGTAGGAGCATGTTACTGACGTGTAAATCTTTTAACTTGGTTTCGTTTCGTTATTTACTGGTGGCGCATCTTAGCCAAGTGGTTTAGAATGAGGGCCCCGGCTTAGTCGGAATCTGATGACGTCATCACGAAAACGGACACTGACAATCGAAAATTAATAAAAGAAAAGTTTGTCAAAAACACAGATACAAATTTTACTGAGAGGTCTGTTCCCATGTTGGCTCTCGAAGAGGAAGAAAGTGGTTTGGGATGGTTGGGGATCCTGGTGGCGCGATAACGGAAATCTAAAATTCAAGGATCTGCCTTTCGGTAATTAATGAAACAAAGAGTGTCGAGGAAGCGGGAATAATTTCTATTGTGTTAATTTTTTTAATGTTGACTGTTGGTCGGGATGAGACGGTTGAAGGAAGAGAACGAATATGATGACGTCATCACACCGATGGTGAAGGATCATTCCTTTGCCCCCAACGAAACGAATTCAGCACCGATTTAAGTATTTCGGAGTCGCAGGGATGGAAAGTCCATAGTTGATTATAAAAAAACTTTATCCCCCCTCCCCTGAGTGTGCAACGTAATGGATGAACGCACTACTTCAGCACCGTTGCCAAATTTCCCGAATTAATAGCACTAGGTACCGTGCCGCTCGTTCAGTGGCGCGTGAATGAATTTTGGAGCAGTGAAGGGAGCCCCTTGTGTGGTTAATTAAGCGGCGCCCACGACTCAGTCGATCAGAGATGGTCAGGATAGCGGAAGAGGCCGCGCCACTCCACATCTGGGCCCGCAAAAACACTCACACACTTGCACATGGTCGTGTTACAAATGTCAGAAGTCTCTCTTGAGAGAGAGAGAGAGAAAAAGAGAGAGTCCACGCATGGCAACGCTGGGTCGTCTCTGGTAAGGTCCAGACCGCGGAGGGTTGTAAGGGATTCCTCCGCGATGAGACCAACAGAGCCGACTTTTCGTAAACCGTCGCTTTAGAAACGTAATTTCTATCCCACTTGTGTCTCACATCTACGCACAACGGAATCATTTCGATATTAACTGTTAAAAAAGAAAGAAGAACGCGAATATTTCTCGTTTCTACGACTACTCATCGATGGAAGCTGTTGTCCTTCCTGCGACGTCGAAAGACGATTTTGGCTGAAGAACCTGCACCTCTTGACGTCATCAGGTTACCCGTCTCCAACGTTTTAGCTGAATGGAAAACATTCAGGTTTTCATCAAGAAATTGATTTTTTAAAATTAATTTCCGGAACTCAAAGAATTTCGATTTTCATTATGATGTCATCAAGTCCCGGCCTTTTTAAGCCACTTTCATTCCCGTCCCCAACGGTGATCATAATGTAGAACGGATTGGAAATCCTCCCTGTGTCAGTTCCGTTGGGACACTCGACGACGATTAAGATGATGATGATGATGATGGAGGAGGTTTGGTCTAGCTGCTGCGTCACGGGTTTCAACCTTGCGGTGAGCGGGATGCTGTGTTTTTTATTATTGCAAAATATTTTATCAGAAGATAGTACAGTTGTTATTACAAGGTATATAGATATATATTCGCTGAAGAAACAATTTACATGATTACTTGAATCAATTGTAAACTATCAATTTAAAAGCGAGAGAAACGACAGAGATGTAAACGTAATTATGTTATTGCAGTTAATAATATTTGATTGACTTGGTGTTGGCGGTGAATATTAATAGAGTTTAGGGTAGGAGGGGGAATCAGATGAAGAGAAGTAAAGGAATAGTTATTTGAAAAGCGGAGAATGAGCTGCCAGCTATGACAGAGATTATTGTTAGGTTATACCGGAGTGAGGGAGTGGATGGATGTGGTTTGAGTGAATTACTGGGTTTCAAAGGTACCATGGGAAATGATTCTAAAGATTTTGTTTTGATTGGTTTGAATTTTATTGATTTGGAGTTGGTAGTTGATCCCCAAATGGAACATGCATATGACCATATGGGGCGAATTAGGGAGAGGTAAATGAGTCTTCTGGTGGAGATGGAAATTTGTGCGTTTCTGTTGAGGAGTGGATAAAGTAGTTTTATTTTAGTGTTGATTTTGGATGAAAGTTTGGAGTCCAAGGTAAGTGATGGAGTTTTTTATTGGGATCTGCGGGATGGGGAAGCAACTTTTCTTGGTCTTTTGTGACTTCACACACCCGACACCAGCTTTCCCGTTTAAAATATTCTCCGTGTAGTTGATAGGAGGAAGCGAGATATGACAAGGGTTAGGAAGGGATTAAGACGACCTGGAGTTAGCCTATAAAAGAAATAAAGATATACAGGAAACTCCTTTAAAGGTTTCTATCAGGAAAAGACGCAGCTGGAGGCGTCTGATCATCAAATACTTGAAACCTAACAACGCAGATGGAAGAAACAGGGACCGATGACGTTACAGTCGATTCGGATGTGTGAGGAAGAACAAAAGCGACCCATGACGGTGAGATGAAGAGTGGATCGTTGTTCCATACTTTTAGCAACTTTTCCTCATTCCCTAACATTGATTCTGTACAAATGTGTAAAGTAATAAAAGAAGATGGAGGTGAAAAGAAAATAATACATTAAATGCAAAAGTTCCGGTAAATCAGGCGGAGGATATTCCTGATTTCCTTTTGCCCCTCGCTGTTCCAGTATTCTGGTGTTAATCGTGATTTGTAATTGGAGGGAGGAGGGAGGGAGATTAGCGGACGATGTCGCAGATGGTCATGGTCAGCTGTCGCACCGCTCCTCGCTTCCAGGAGCTGTAACGGGAGCCAGGTCCTAGAAAAGGCGGGTCAGGACACCGAGCGGCCTCCTTCCACCTTTGGTCAGGTCAGTGTTAATTATTATCAACGTCACCCTCGTTCATCGACTGGAAATGGAGAGAGATTCTTTAATGACTGACGTCACGAGCAGGTGTTGCTGGTAGTCGCCGAGCGTCGTGTTTCCAGATTGGCTGGCGAGTTAAAGAAGATGGACGACCCTGATGGTCCCGATAGCGGCTCTGCTTTGTCCCTCGCCATTATTTATGGCCGTCGTCTTGACAAGGCGTCAGCTCCTACAAATCTCGACGCGCCGGTACATGTTAATAAGAGAGAGAGAGACTCCATGACTTGCTTGGGCCGTCTCCAGTCGCGACACCTGAGGAAGCGGACGAGGGCATTCCTAAGTCCAGCGGCTCCGAGACGTGTCACTGCAAGAGCGTCTGTCACGAGAGGGCGTCGACGGAATTGAAGAGACTGAGTGAGCCATCGGGGATGGCGCAACGAGTCTGCGGTGCTATATATAGAAGGCGTCCTAGACCCAATGTCGTATCACTTAGGACGAGCAGATCATCCAGCAGACGCCCTCGTCATGTTCACGTACGTCCATTTTTTTTATTTTCATTGCGATAACTTATATCCGAGTATGTTACAGTTGACTTACGTCCATCAGGAAGAAAGAGGTGAAAATTGACAGTTGCAGCAGTCTCCAAACATCAGACACACAAAATTAATAAAAAAAGGGAGAATCGTAGGAAACCAACACAAACGCTGATAGGGAAATAGAAAAATGTCAGGTATATAGTAACAAGACATATGGAAATTAATATCCGTAGGGAGATCCAGGTGAATAAACTGCTGTAATTTTTCCCTTGTTTCCATCCACGTCATGTTAACTAACACGACGATTCACCAACTAATAGAAACCGTCGACGAAACGTCGTGGTAGTAAAAGTCACGTGGTTGGAACCCCGGGAACAATTACAGCAGATGGAAAAGAAGAAAAATAACACACATAATAAGAGAGAGAATGGCAGGAAAATCTCCACATACAGAGACGAGTAGATAGAAACATTCAGATAAACAGAAAATATACAGATCCGTGTAACAGATTGATTAAAAATATATTGAATATATAAAATGGTCGAAATAGACGGTTTAATATAAGTTTTGTAGCGTAAGTAAAACGTTTCCTCTGCTCTTCGGCACAAAAATAAATAAATAAATAAAAACTGGAGAGCAGACGAAACGTTTTACTTACGCTACATAGCTTATATTAAAAGTTTTTTTATACATTTTTTATAAATTTAATACAGTCAGAAAAACTATTAAAAATATAGAACGGCAAAAATAAAGACAGACGGACAGGTAAATGCAGGCCTATAGAAAGTAAAGAGAGGGGCATAAAATGAAGACAGGTCATAGACAAAAAGAGAAATAGGTAAAAAGAAATACTGATATATTAAAAGGCATATAGGTAAATGAAGTGAATAAATAGAAAATAAACTGATAGAAAAAAAGGCAAAAACCTTGAAATAGAGAAATGACGTATTAAAAAGTAGGACACAAATAGAGAAAAAAGGTATGAATAGAGACAGAGAGGAGAAAGACGTAAATAGAAGATTGAAAAGGGAGAAAGATAGGAAAAAATAAAAACGGATAGAAAAACTTAGAAAGAGGGAAATATGTGAAATATGAAGAGCGAGCTAGGCTTGGTTACATCACTTCAACGGTAACGGTTTGAAGACGAATTATTCAAAGTGAAATCAATGAACTACTGACAGTCTAAATCGTAATAACTTGTAATAACAATGATGAAAACAGAAAAGCTCATGACAAACAATATCTAGAATTATAAGTTTGCTGATTCACAGCCGTTAACCGTATTTGTTTTATTGCTATTATTAGGGAGGCACAGAGAATAATAAAAAAAAGAGGATGGGGGAGGACCGCCACAACGAGTCTTTTAGGGGAACTTCATCCATACGATCTAAAGGAAAAACAAAAAATAACGCTTACTTACATTGATCAAGAATAAATTAATAGTTCTATTTAACAGACAAAATACATTAGGATAGCCTATTACTTCATAAGAGAAAAGGCGGATTTTTAAAGTTTAAAGAAACGGAAAGTACCCGAGTCAGAGGGGGAGAGAAGAGAAAAAAGTAAAAGAGAGGAGAGAGAGAAGGGAGAAGAGAGAGAGAAAGGGGTGGGAGAGAAGAGAGAGGGAATGAGGAGAGAGAGGAGAGAAAAAGAGGGGGGAGGCGAAGGAAGACAAAAGTCTTTAGGACTCGTAAAGAAAACTGTCCCAGAATAAGGTAATATTTATTACGATGCATTACATTATTGTAAATAAATTTTGGAATGCCAGAGAGAAAGAGAAGGTAGAGGGGGAAAGAACAGCAACAGGACAACAAGGCAGAAGGGACCCAATACGAGCCCCCTCACACCCCGAGCCGTGGCAAGGGTGAATGCGCCTTACAAAGGAGAAGTCAACACAAAATATTGCAGGCCGTCACTCTCACAGGAACAAAAGGGGAAAACGTCAGAACATAGACATGAAAACTAATCAAGGGAGGCGTTATTACTGCACAATAAAGGTGCACCAATCTATCAGGACACGACGCAGGGATCCCAAAAACTAGGTAAATATATTAAGACTTCAAATTTAGATAAAAAAATTGTCAGAAAACTTGGCATAAAATAAAAATTAGCACCGCTTCTATGTTTTGAAATCCTCCTTGAGACCACAAATACATATTAAAAATTAGTCCTCTGAATATCTATAAATTTAAACTTGATACCAACTTGATACTTATAACACAATTCAGTAAACACTTGTTTAAAAGTTGTTAATACATTTATTTTGCAATAAACTGGGCAATGATTTTTTAAATAAACTGTTTTAATACCGCGTACCTCAAGATAACTTTTCTTAAACGTCCAGTTCACCCACCAGACAGATGAAAAGCTTCCAATTAAAGCTCATCCAATGCCCATGAAACTGAATTGAGAATGAAAAAGTCTCGGCCGGAACCCACGATATTAATCGTATGATGAACATGAAGTATGTTATTAATAGGGAAGAAGTTTGTGCATTGCCCCAGAAAAGGAATCAGATACAAGGTGAACCCAGATGTAAATACTGTAAGACACTATTCCAGGTAATTTCGCCCACGAAACGCTCAAATTATTGTTAACTGGACGAGTTGATGAGACATTTTCGCATAATGAAGGGGGGAAATTCTAATGGAGAACGAATAAATAGGAAAAACGGAGGGATGTATTCAATGTAGACGAAGAAAAATTCCCCGTGGCTTAGACAGACGTGTGCGGAGTATCGCAGCTCGCCATTATCAAAATTTTTTTTTGAAACTGTCTGTACCCACCGGAAATTAAAATTGCCGCATTTTTTAAAATTACTTTAAAAGCTAAAGAAGAGTCAAGATGAACCACTGACGTCATATACCCAGAAAGCCACGGGGAATGTTCCTTCATGCTTACCGCAATCTTCGAAATGAATATTTATTTTCATTCACACTGAAAAATGCCTTCATCGTGCGTAACTATTTATATTCAAATATTTATCAGCCATCGTAGGAATTTTCCTTCAGGACTTCTCAACACGTAAAGAGGTTATGACGTCAGTGGTGTCCCAACTTGTCCATTCCTAGAAATACCTAGACCGTGGTCGGGGCTGGAAACCTCGTTTCTCCACGATTTTAAAACACGATGAACAGATAGAAATAAGAAGATACTTTCTTTTAATAAGAAGGAGTGTGCGAATTCGCCACCGACACCCTTTACAGGGTGACCTAAAAGTAAGTATAGAAATTGGAGAGACTGTTCCTGGAAACTTCACCACCTGGCAACAGTCTGTACACCACCGAAAAATGAAATAAGTATATTTAATATGTACGGCTGTTTAGAGATTAATTATTCTTATCATTAATCATAAACTGTCCAATTGCAATTGCCACCGTTTTCTTTTTCCCGCGAAGTTAATTACCGTCACAGTACACTCACTGGTAGTCGCCTTTCACCCCTTACGATGTAAGAAATCAGGAAAGTAAACACGATGTTTACCTTTGAGCACGTCGTGGTTCTCCTTGTTGGCCTGAATCTTCTCGATGAGCAGTTCGAGGCGGCTGCTGTTGCCCTTGAAGAGCATGATCGCGACTGAGCGACTGCGGGCGAGGAAGGTGGCAGCACCTCTCTTCTCCTCTCCCCCACCCCCGAGAGAGAGACGCTCCCATTGGTCGGGAGGCGTGGCCCCTGGGGAACCCCGCCTGGCACCCACGCCGCCAGCAGTCCGCGAATTTAGTTGTCACGGCTACCTTCTCTCTCTCTCACCACTGCCGCCGCCGCAGCCGCGTGCAGCAATTCGCGAACTTTATTGTCACACTAAACGGCGATTTGTGGGTGTCGCAGTTCGCAGACTTAATTGTCAGAGATGGGTGAGGTCCTGGAAACTGTTAATTGTCCCCTGCTAGAGCTATAGTCTAACTATTTAGTTGCCTTTGAGAGAGAGTCTGTGCGTGGCTTTTATACTCTGCTTCGTGTATCCAGTCCGCGAAATTAATTGTCACTGGGTATGGTCCTCGCGGACTTAATTGATAAAGTGTGACCCGCATCATCGGCAGGGTTCGCCAAGCTAATTGTCACACAGTGTCTCACCTCGCCGCAGTTCGCCAAACTTAAACCTCACACGAAACCCGCGATTCGTGTTTTCGTGGTTCGCGGACTTAATTGTCACGCTAATAAAGTCTCAGCTGACCCTGTTAGTCCTCACCCCCCAATCGTACTTCTCTACAAGTGTCATTCCAGGGCGTCTCTACTCACCTTCCTCCTACACGTCGAGTCCGCGAACTTAATTGTCACAGATTATGTTGTATATGTTCCTTCCCCTTTTAATGGTGCATCCTTTGAGACTTTATCGTCAGCGGTACTGGAAACTCTGAACCCTTCTCCTCCCTCACTCGCAGACCGCGAACACATGAACGCTACGTATTTGTATAGGCGGCGATATTGAAAGAATCGAGGACAATACCACTAAAAGAAATGCTGAGCGACGAAAAACTACGAATTCCGTCCCTAATACACTTTGAATAGGATAAGAGGGCCAGAGAAGGGAAGGTTTCCTTAGGGGGTGGTGAAAATCCATCGCATTGCACGGATACCTGCGGCAATTAAGTCCGCGAACTACGTCTTAAAGCAAGCACAAAGCGCACTACAAACACGTCGACGGTAAACGAAGTAACTAACACCCCGTCTCCTACCCCGTCCCCAAACCTTAAATAATTAAGTAAAAAATGAATACATGTTTAGTTACATAAACATACGTGACTTCAAATAAATAACAGAAAGGGCAATTTTTTTATTTTTAAATTAAATTCTTCTATTTCTGAATTAAGATCATTCATTGTATTTTATTTATAAAAACATTAAGGCAGATAAATCTTATTATATACGGAAGTTAAGGAATTCTGCTACTTGGGAAACGTAATAACTAGGGTTGGGAGAAGTATAGCAGACATAAAGAGTAGGCCAGAAAGGCTTTCGCGAAAAAGAGGATAAGTGTGAATATTAGGAAATCATTGCTAAAAATGTTGGTATGGAGTGTGGCGTTATATGGGTGCGAAACGTGGACGATGGGAGTTGCAGAAAGAAAAAGAATAGAAACCTGGGAATAGAATAATAGTGTGCTCTAGGAGAATGAGATGGGTGGATAGAATCACTAAGGAGTGAGTTTTAAACAGAATAGGGGAAGAACGAAAAACTTGGAGGACTTTGATCAAGAGAAGGGATAGATTAACAGGCCACGTTTTGAGACATGAGGGTCTTGTAAATTTAGCATTAGAGGGAAGTGTGTGGGGGTAAGAACAAAAGAGGGAGGCAGGGATGGAATACGCTAAGTAGTTTAGGGAGGATGTGGGATGTGCTAGCTATGTGGAAATGAAAAGGCTTGCACAGTATATGCTAGCATGGAAGGTTGCATTAGACCTGTCGTAGGACTGAATAACACAACAAAAATCTCATAAATTTAGTAATTTTTTAATTTTAATTATAATCACGGAGTCTGCACGAATTGTTCCCGGGCGAGGATGATCATCAAATTTGAGGAACGCACAAAAGGAAGGGGGAGTTGGATACTATTCCTCCCCACTCCTCAACATAACTTCTACAGATGGTCATAAGAAAATCTAAGATTCAGTTACCTGAAAATTAAGTATAATAAAAAAGGCATCCAATTTGCCAGAAAAGAAACTAATATTTAGTTAATATAATTACGACGTTTCGTCCATATTTTCGGACGACATTAGGTAATTTTTTTACGTGGATAAAAGCATTACACATTTAGATCATTTTTATCCATTTAAAAATTTACCTGATGCAGAAATGTCGTAGATATATCAAATATTAATTTAATTTTTTTCTGACAATTTGGCCTTATTTATTATTTAAAATCAAATATTACATTTTCGGTCTCACATATGTAAATAATGTAATAAAACTCATGACATAGTTCGTACTTTATTTTTTATAAAATATAAAATAAACAAGCAATACGTAACGCACCGTTGGTTTCCTTAAGAATTAAAAATTAAGTCTGAAACAGGTCATGCATTTTATTTAATAGCAAGGATATTTAACAACGGGGCAAACTGTAACAAATCAACAGAAATTATTTGGTACTGAGACGATTTCTGGCAAGGAACGGAAACGAACCAAAGGAAACATTAAAGGACATAAAAGTCACGAAGGGTCGAGAACTACGCAATGTAAGAGTTGCAACCTTTAAATACTTGAAATAATAATAATAACAACACAACACAGATCGGATTGCAATGGCAAGTATCTGTTTTACAGGACTTGGAAATCAACCTGGGCCGGAATTAATATTGACAGTAAGAGTAAAATCAATACGGACGTATGGAAAGTGAAAGCTGAGCTGTAACCAAAATATGAAATGAAGTCTGGAAATATTTGGAAGGAAAGCGCTTAAAGAAAATGTATGTGCCAAAAAAAAACAGAAGACGCGTGGCGTATAAGACACATTGAATGATGGGTACAGGATGATGAAGTATAAGAAAGAGACGATCACAATGATGAAGGTGTGATGGATGGATGGATTGCGTGCAAGGCGATATGAAGGAGCTGGGCACGAGAAGGAGGTTCAAGGCTCACCTCAGCCTCCAAGGTACTGACATAAGACTTTGAAACCTTGACGCCCAATATTCAAGCTTGATCGTACCTGAGCGGGCCTCTGTGGACGTGGCTGATGTCTGCTGGTCTGGCCGGCGTGTGGAAGGAACCCTTTCCCGGGACTCTGGAGGGAGCCTTTGTGGCCCCTGCCTCTCCCCACCCTGCTGGTGTCACTCCACAGGGAGTGAAGCTGATGCCCGACTTCCCCACACAAGGGAGAAAACCCAAAAACGCCCCCCACGGGGCTGATAGGGGCACCACCGTCGTCGTCGTGATCACGCCTTTCCTCACCGTGCCCAGGTGGCCGTCGGAAGGACCGACGCCTAAGTCATAGATTCAACTGGTCCACTGCTGATGCGCGGAACATTCCACGTCGTTAAGTCATAGATTCGTAAATTCTGGCTGCTCGAGTGTTCAAATCCAGGTCGGGTCGACATTTTCCTTCCTTGAATTTGATAAATCCTTCACAGTGTGTCGTGACGTCATACCTCTTGAAGTTGTCAGGGAAGCTCTGTGAAGGTCTTGACAAAAGACAAAGCCAGTAGAAAAGCCTCTAGTGCGCCCTGATGAAAGGTCTTTGGAAGATAACACTAGAGATATCCAAAAAAGTACAAATAACTTCCGGAGAGAAGAAAACAACAGGAAATGTCTGGGAATCCGGAAAGAAATTGATTTTAGAAACGAGAAAAACATAAATGAGAAAATATATAAATGAGAAAAATACAAATTTAAATAAAATAGCTGAGAAAATATATAATCGAATGAAGGCTTTCCCGGTGTAAATAATTCAAAGGTTTTCTCGGGTTTATAACCGGGTGAAAAAACAGTAATTCCACGACGTTTCGGCAGCTGTCATTGATACCATCTTCATCATCACCATCTTCACCAGACGATGGTAGCAATGACAGCTGCCGAAACGTCGTGGAATTACTGTTTTTTCACGCGGTTAGAAGCCCGAGAAAACATATAATCGACGAAAATTATAAATGGGCAAATTATACAAATGGAAAAGAGGAGGAATAGAGAGTAATTTTACTTTAACTTATACATTTTTTCATTTATGTCCCCCTTTTTCGTCTTTATAAATTGTTTTCATTTAATAAATAATTTTTCAAACAATTACATATTTAAATGATTTAATTAGCCTCTCTGTCAGTAATTTATAATTTAAATATGAAATGTTACGACTTTCGTCCTTCATCATTTTTTCCGGCCGGAGGAGTCATGGAATGAGTTTCCATGCACAGCTAAATTTTTACCCGAAGAAGTCTCAAGCGAGAGAAGAAACGTCGTAACATTTCAGATTTAAATTATAAATTACTGACAGAAGGACAAATTACATCGTTTATATATTTAATTGTCTGAAAAATTATGTATTAAATCGTTTATTTTTCATTTGTATTCTCCTATTTCTATTTTTAGTCGTGGTTTGTACTTCCTGATTTAAATATTATTTTTGCTACATTTTTGCTTTTTCCTCGTTTATATACTTCATTATTTATATATTTTCTCAATTATGTATTTTCCAATTACATTATTCCACGTCGGGACATTTCATTAATCCCATTTATGTAAGTCCCGCATGACAAACCTTCTTATCTGAGTTTTTTTCTCATCTATTAATTAATTTATTTACTAATGAAACGGTGTAACAATCAGAAAATTTATAAGCGAGGAAGATCATGAATAAATGAGAAGAAATTTTAATGGCAAAAATATAACTGAGAAAATATATAAATGAAAAAATATACAGATGGGGAGATACTTTACGTAAATATAATTAAATCCTAAAATGGAGGGGGATGTATAAATTAGGAAGGAGATGAAAGGAAATACATTTATAAAAAAGAAAAACATTCATGAAAAATTATATCGATAATAAAATTTAGTCGGGGAAAATGAATGATTGTGAAAATTTATAAATAAGGAAAAAAATAACCGGAAAATTTAGAAACGATAAATAAGTAATATAATATAAATACCTATTTAAAAATGAACATGAATGGGAGAATAGAGAGACAACCGAGTTCATGAGATAGGAGAAGATTTCGGCTGTAATCTGTGAGCGCATCTAGGATAGGGTCTATAGAAAGCGGAGGAAGAAAGCGCGTCTCGGGGGCGCCGATCGTGGGAAGTGGCAGCCCTGCAATGCTCTGCCTTTCTACGCGTGCAAATCGCCGTGATCCTCCAACCTTCACCTCTTCTCTCTCTCAATCTCTCTCTCGTTCAATCCCCCCCCCCCCTTGGTACTAAGTGAACCTTCCTCACAACCTCAAGAGACTGGTCAAGATGAACGCTCCTGATCAGGAACACAACACAAACAAGTGGGAAAAGGTTAAACGGCAAAGCTCAACTATGAAGACATTACCGATCCATTTTAGACTGCGTAAATTATTATTAAGATTGTGTCCATCTCTAATTCGGCGACTTGACGACGTTTCAGGTTTCATGGGGTTCAAACCAAATTCTGAGAGACCGTGAAGATGAACTACCTACAAAATAACCTAATTCTCCTGAAGATAATTTGGAGACGTTTCCTTCAGAAACAATGGTGAATAAAATGCCGATCATGATTGAGATGGAGATACTTGAGACAAATTTTGATGGATTCACCCCATACCATCTTCTGGATATCAGAACTGCTGATCTGATGATGTGTCCAGCTTGAAATTATTTACATCTGAAGGTGACCGACCTAAGGTAGAAGAATAAATTGACTCTGTTCCGTCACCAACTGTGAAGAAGGATAATTTTTTGCCCAATGAACGGCGATCAGGTGATTGAGCCAGATTAATGTCGTCTTCGATTTTAAAGAAGTAAGTAAAAGATGAATATGGAAAGATCTCGCATTTGACAGGGTGAGACGACTGGGATAGTTCACTAAATAGTGATTCTAGGTTTGATTCCCGATCCTGTCGAGATTTTTCAAATTTTGTCTCATTAATTTAACGTCATGGTCTTCAAAGGATTTCTTCTGTTGTTGAAGAATCAAATAAGAATAACGATCCGGGTATGAGTAATTTGGACGTCATAATCGTCGTCACGAGCTAAGTAAGATGAAGAGGAATGATCCTTAAATTGTTAACTCCACACTGATGTTCTCGTAGTCTGAGCTGCGACCATCTACGTTCTGATTCCAAATTGACGGCGATGAAGTTGAGGGAATGGAATATTCACTGCTTGGACCTGTTCCGGATGGTGAAGTCGCTGACGTGGCTGGTGAAGGGTGACGGAGGAAGGGAGGCAGGCAGGTGTTTGCGTTGGCAAATTGTCCGTGTCTGAGCAGGAGCAGGAGCAGGAGCTGCGTTGACCGCAAGGAAGGTGACAGGAAGAGGCCGCCGCGCTCTGCTGGAGAGAGACATTCCACCTCCAGCTCCAGCTCCAGCAGAGCAGAGCACCTCCCAAAGGTTCAACGTCATCCACCTCCACATACGGAAGCGAGGCAAAGGCGCCGCGGGTCACGGAGCAAAGTCAACTCGGGTGACGTCACACAGCTCACCCGTGCGACACGCACGATGCACAAACCTGTGGCGGCGTCGAATCACTTCTTAAATTACTTGAGGTTTACTGTTAGGTGACGTCAATATCTGGAGTCTACACACTTGGCTGATAAATCTCTGCAGCATAATAATACACAATACTAAACAGTGGTCGGAGAGGAACATAGACAAAACAATAACGAAACTGAGAAAACAGAAATGTAAGTAAAAAGAAGGATAGGGAAGAAAAAATAACTGATGAAATCAAACATAATATAATTAGAAAAAGCGAGGAAAGACGCAAAAGTAATAGAAACAAATAGAAAAAGAAATGTAACGATTGGGAAAGACGAGTAAAGTGAGACATTAAAGCTTCGTAACATTTAATGTATTTGAAGAGAAAGTAAAATGTAAGTTAAATGACTGAGCAATTATTGGAGTGAAAATAGGGTAGGAGAGGCATAAAATCAACTTAGGATGGACAATGATTAGTGACGATTCGAGAAAAAGTAGAGAATAAAACGGCGACAACGAAGATAGAAGTAAGTAAATGAAGATAGAAAGAAAAAAATTAAGGAAAAAGAGATACTTCAATTGACAAATAAAGAAAGAATAGCATACAAATACAGCTAGATGCCTTAAGAGAGAAGGGGGAAGAGGCAGATGTAAGGAAGAATAAGGGCACTTACAAGTTAGTAATAGAGGAAGGAAGAATGATAGAGAACAATAACTTGTTGACTATCCGTGGGACGACGAGGGAACTTCACCTTCCACAGAGAGAAGGGAGAGTTGACCAACGTTGGCGGATGTGAATTTAGCTCAAGAGTTCGCATGTGTGTTGAGTGTGAGGGGGGCTCCAGGGGGCCCGAGGTCGGTTGCCCCCCTCCAGGACCCCCACGGGGACAGAAAGGGTGAGCACTCACACTCACGCAGAAAGAAATAGACTGACATTTCAACGGCAGCAGCGCAACAACTGCTCCATACAGTAGGAAAGAGAGAGAGAGAGAGAGAGAAGGGGGGGAAAGAGAGAGAGTAAACTGCGCACATCAATGACGCTGAGTCGGGGATATTTTCCCATGTTTGTTCTTTGAGCAGCCAATCTCGAGGGTGTCTCCTCTGAAATGAGGAAGATTGATTAAATTAACACGACTCAACTTAGAAAAGTGGGGAAAAAATACAATTAAAAAAAGGTTCCTTCTGATGAAGGGGAAGAAGCAGAGAAAAAGACAAGCTGTGGAGAGAAAATTGATAGGAAAGTCAGAGCGACTAACCATAAACAAATAGGTATAGGGACATAAAAGAACGGAGATTAACAAGTAATTGAAGGGAACAAAAAGGAAGGAAAACAGGAGACATAGAAAATAAAAAGATAAAACTAAAACTACTGCGTCAAGGAAGATTAGTAGAAAATTGAGAAAGGGATAATATGACAAAGTAAAAATAATAGAAGATATAAAAGAATTAATAGAAAGGCATAAGAAAAATAAAGGAAAAGAACAAAAGGAAGAGACGAAAAAGGGAAGCAGAAAATATTTATAGTAATAAACAAATGTAGAAAATTGAAAAATAGAAATAAATAATATTTATAGAAAAGAGAGCAATGAAATAAAATAGGAAGCAATCAAATAGAATATGCGCAAAAAAATGGAAAAGTTGAAACAGTCAGAAGGAATGTGAGAGAGGCAACCAGAAAAATATTATGAAATATAAGACTTAATGACCTAAAGGTGTGGATACCAGAGGCATGAAAGAAGAAATAAACAAGAAAAGCAGTAAGAAAGGAAAATTTGGAGACATAAATAAGTAGGAAAACACTGACCCGTTGGGAGTTTCTTAACGCAGGACGAGCAGAGCAGAGCAGAGCGGAGTAGGTCAGAAGAGACGCGAGTGACGGACGCCTTTGTCCTCCACTTCCGGCCAGCAATTACGTCCAACAATGTGGGAGAGTCGAGGAAGCAGCTCGTTGCCTTTCCTCCCTCACTTATTACTTTCTCTCCTCCATATCTACACTTCACCTTCATTCCTCGCTCTCTTCCTGAAAGAGTAACTCGCTACTTTATTTCTATGTTCCTTCATTTCATTTATTTTTATTACAGTTCTTCCGTTATACTTTCTTATTTTCCTGGGATCACTGTCCCTTTTTTTCTTCCTCTGTATTTGTGTTTCATTCCTTCATTATTCCTCATCAGTTTTCCATCTCGTTCGAATGCAGCGTTGCCACTTTCTTTATTTCCTTTTTACCCTCCTTCATTTAATTATATTGTTCCTTGAAATTATATCAGGGGGACGGAGAAGAATAACTGAAAAAGTGAAGGTATGAACATGGTGTGGCATATATGGGGGAAGTAACGGAGAACAAAGGGTGAAGTCGTGAACCTGCAGAGAGGAGAGGAGAGGAAAGGGCGTCATGGAGCCGTGGCAGAGCGAGACCTCGGACGAGGTGAAGAAGGCTAGCGGGACTAACCTCCACAACCTCTCTCTCACACACCAGGGGTTTCTTCAACAAACAAGCTGAAGACGTGGAAACCTGCCACCGGAGGCTCAACGACTGCAAGATGGATCCGTACTCGTCCACAGATCTCCATCTCTTGTAAATCCGAGACGGATTAATTGACCATCGAGAAATATCAGCCATCGATAAAGTAACTACAACTCTCAACAAATAAATTAAAAATAAACAAAACAGCCAATGTGTCAGATTTGTTTATCAGTATTCGCTAAATTTCTCTGGACGAAAGGTCGTAGAGAAATTTAACAAATACTGTTAAGGAAACCTTACATATTGGCTGTTTTGTTTGTTTAGAAAAACTAACGGGGTGCCCGGCGCTGCCATGGAATTCCTTTACATCAGCCCCGACCGGACTACGGTATCTAATCTCTTTGTCTCCCAGCACGTGATGAAACCATCAGCCACGAGAGCATCACATTTACCTTTCCCCGCCCGCCCTGCCCTACTCTGTGACGTCATGACCACCGTAAGCCATCTTAACCTACTACAGGTACGTGCCTCAATCATCTGCATTGCAACTTTAAAAAAGTTTTTGTTTTTGATAATAACTTAGTTGACTTGTTTTCTAGATTCAATAACAAGTCGTTTTCAACAATGTATTTTCTTTTGTTGATACATTAAATTTTTATTTACATATATATTTAAAATTGGTTTTAGCATGTAAGATATTTTAGTGATTTATATTTCTATTGAGTAAAGGTCATCTGTTTTACTAATTTTTATTATTATTATTCCTTTTTTTTCGTGGAGAGACTGAAGGAAATAATTCTTATTTTTCTTTTCTCCTGATCCTTCGTACGAAGGTTAAGAGCTAAAACCGTCCTACATACATTCCATCCTTCCTGCCTTTCCACTTTTATACATTTTTGTTCGTCGAGACAACTCCCGTTTTCTGATTACGAGCCACGTTTCCGCATCTCCATGATCGAGTTAGTTGTAGGTTCAAAATTATTCTGAGTTTTACACTCTAATTATTTATGACTTTATTGTTATTGCCACTGCTAGCAAATGTTAATTTTATTTCTGATACTATGGGTTTTTCCTTAATTTGTATTAGCAGAGTTACGTAATTTGCTTAAGATAATTATTTGATTAATCTTACTATTGCTATAATTTATATTCTATTTCATGTTATGATGTCTATATTTTAGTCATTATACTCACCCGGTTCCAAGATTTGAGAGTCCGGTCCGATGCTGAGTAGATTGAGTCTAGTAATGTTGTAATTTATGCATAATTGTTTATTATTATTCATTGCCTTAAAGTATTGCACTTAAGAGTCTATGTTTTTTGAGTCCTGTTGTTCGTCAGTTCTATAGCGGATATCTTATTTGTCAAATTTTCTAGGGCCGCAGTGAGTGGTGGGTTTCTTATTATTTCTCATAGTCTTTCTTTTCTTAAGGTGTGTCTTATTGTCTTCTCTACCTCATAATTGGCCAGTACGGCTTGTTCCGGTGTCCCTATCTCTCCACAGGCACAGAGATTGTCTGGTCTGCTATTTATTCTTCCCAGATATTGTCTGTATAAACCATGATCGGTAATAAAATGTATGAGACCCTTGACTCAAAACCTCTTGCATATTCATTATCTACTTAAAAAGTATCGTTACATAAATAAAATTGGGATTTGGACTCGAGGCGGCAGTGGTTCGCGGTCACACGTTTCTTCTTCGCCTTTCTAAGGGTGCAGATCCCTTTCCCGCAGGAAACTAGATGTCCCCATTGCCCCTCTTTTGAAAGACTTGGAAAAAATTCATGGTGAAAACTAACCTACACACAAAATGTTAATTAAACTTAGGCTTAACAGAAATTAAATTATCTTGTTTAACAGACTTGGCATAAATCTTTGAAAGATCGACAGAAACCTTTCCTGGGGTCATCAGTACAATACGCCACATTTCACAGCAACCTGATGTATGGTATAGGAACGCACAAGGACAAACAGAAGTTGCAGTGTGTTAGAAAGACGACCCAGAGCACATAGAAAATATTGCCTTTTATTTATATAGTCTACAATGTTATATGTAAAAGCACAATAGTATAAAGTCTCCACAGCTGTTCCTTCCTGGAGGAATTACCTTACGGAAACTGAATTTCATACACACAGAGCACATGACACTATAATATTAGGTAATTAAATAGAGGTTTAATTTGAGGTGTAGAAGGTCCTCAACACAACGCAGTTCATTGGCACATGACAAGACAACCCAGTGATGAGTAATTAAGAAAGGCATGGACACCTACAACAAAATGATCGCCACATTTTAACGAGACACAATGAAAAATACAGCAAAAAAATTAAAGTTTCGATCCACGATACTTCAACTACAAAATAAGATTTTCTCGTGAGCTGGTAAAGGAACCTCTGGCATCGAAATAAATTGCAGACATTTCCGGTCGTCATTGCTCCACACTTTAGTTGGAGGATGTTAGAGACAACGTGGAGGTTTACCTGCAGAGGCGGCGGCGGCGGTGGCGTCGGGGGCGTGTCTCCTGGGCGGGGGCGGAGCCGACGCCTGCGTGGATTTAGGGTTCCTCTTCCGGCACTCGAGGCCGTTTCCTCCGCGGCAATGCGGCCATTTCCTCGCCTCTAACTCACAAGACACGCACACACGGGAAACGTCCACGGAAAATGTAAAAAAAAGTGTTCTCTGTTCTGGATTGTAATAATTAATGAGGCAATTATTATTTGTCACTGAGGTAATTTATTACAGTTATTTTAATGATGAGAGCTGCATTCCCTTGCAAACACTCATTCTGCGGAAGGATTCATCGGTATTGAAGGCGAGAAGAGGAAACCAAGTGATCAACGCTGAAGAGGAAAGCAGCCATGAGGGTAGGAGACAAGAGACATTTGTCACTGCAACCATACACTCGTGACGACAGAGTGCTACGCCACGTGACGTCAGGAAATAATTTCTATAATGATAACAGGATATTGTGTTAGTTTTCATTTCTTTACATCAATTTAAATTCGTTGAACGCAGATTATTAAAAACCCGAGAAAAAACACTGGCAGGGTGAGAAACCCCTAGCACGGACGTGGAAGGAATATATTTATATACGTAAAAGTTTCTGACGCATTGAAACCCAGGACTCGATGCTTCGTTTACTTTTTGATAATCGCCGAAACTCGACTTTTGCCATAATAACTTTAGGAAAAAACTATAGGTATGATTTAAATCCTTATAATTTAACATGTTCTTAATTTAGATAAATTATTATAAATTAATTATTATAATATGTAATATTCAGGTTGAGTCAAAAGTATGTGAACAATCTTAATTTTGTTTCGTTTTCTCTATAGTGTTCACATAATTTTGACTCATCTGCAAGCCATCTAGAGTGGTTTATTAGAAAAAAAATTAATAAAAAGAGATACGACAAAAGCTTATAAAACAGAATGAACTAATTAAAAATAATTAGGTAGGCCGACGTTTCGATGCGAACTTTGTCTTCCTCAATTGAGAGAAGAGGAACAGAGAATAGGCTTGTAGATTTTGAGATGAGGTAAGGGGATAGAAAGGATGACACATGAAGAAGTATTGGAAAACGTTGGTCAGGAGCGAAGACTGCTGCGAATTATAAGGGAAGAAGGTAAACAAACAGAAGAGGACGGCTGTGCGCAGAACACTGATGATGATGAGTTGCTGGCGATTGGACCAAGGCCGAGCACGTGAGGCTTAACACCTCGTCACGTCACGTCACAGGTGCCGCTGCAGAGCAGATAAGGACCAAAGGAAGCCGCCCTAACCTCTGATGGCACCACTCAGATAGCCAGCCTCGGAGATTCAATGAATCTTTTCAATGGGACTCTGGATTTATCGGATGTTTGTTTGCTCCGAGCCTTGGCGAGGAGCAAATATCCCTCTAAACTAAACTAAACTACGGTCGGCCCTCCAACTATCCAGTCCATTAACATCATCATCATCATCTGAGTAGTTACAAAAATAAATAATGAAAGTTGAAGCATTTCACAGGTGAGCTTAAAATAATTCCAAGAGTGGAGTTCCACAGGGTCGCATTTTAGAGGCGGAGGTGAGTTACAATCATCTTGAATTAGGTGTAAATGAACTTAACTTATTAATTATGTGCCACTATTCATCATTGTGAGACACTCAGTCTCAGACAAAATGTTTTTCAGTTACAATTGTATATTTTAAATGACGGACATTTGTCCAACTTTACAAATAAAATTTAACATTACTGCAGTGATATCACAAGTCACTCTAATTTGAAAAAAAATTGTAAAATAAAACTCATACACAATAAACAAAGGCGTATGCATACACTGTATGTACCATCAATATATTTCCTCCTACTTAATAAATGTTACTAAATTCATCCACACCTCAGCACTCGCGCCATTTTCTTTCTATAAGTTTAAATACAACATTGTATTTAATATGAAATAAATTTACATATTTAGTCACTCTAGTAACAGGATTATCAGGAGTGACTTTACATGAAACAGGAAGTCTATCAATCAACTCCATACAATCGATTCAATTATTGATAAAATCAAAGATAAATTTTAAATTTATAGAAAATCGTTCAGATTTTAGAGATTAAAACCTAGAAGGTAATACAAACTAATATAACCATGGATCAGACAACTCCAACTTACTAGAGGTTAGTCAATAAATAAAATACAAGTTTGACCATTAGTTATACTTAGTTACAATTTTTAAATTATATTAAACAAAATACGGCAATTATAGTCTCTAAAAATTCAAAATTAAAAAAACTGACCTTTGGTCATTATTTGTGTTTTTATTTAAAACACCCTTCAGGTGAACAATCTGTATTAAATAAAAATCGCAGGATTGATTGGAGTCACGTGAAAGGAATTGTTTTCCTCAAATGTGTAATTCTATATACGACTCATTGTTGTTGTTCTGATTTACTTGGGCATTCTTTACACTGTGTAATTCTTGTAGTCTTACGATATAAGAGTTGCAATCTGTTTCTTTTTCAATGTTTTCCCTGGTAACACGGAATAGCAATAAGATTTTAATTGAAAGTAACCGCTTCAAACAATGTTTAATTGTATCTTTATATCCAACTACACATATATATACATATGTAATTATATTACGTTTTCTTATGTAATGAACTGAAAATTGAAATTAGAATTCTTCTAAGACGTTTCGTCCCCAATAACAGAGGGAGGCTGTGACGTCGTAGCTCGAGCGACGGAGCCCTGCAAGCAGCAGAAGAGAGGTTACGGAATCGGAGGCGACGAGGGTAAATATTGGAGTTGACAGAGCGGAGCCTCGACACCCGTTACGGCTTATCTGCAGAACAACGGTCACTCCAAGTCAAACATGGACGCGTGCGAGTCTGCAACACCCACACGCTCACGAAATAACAAGCTACCCTCCTCACGGCTGCCGCTTCTATTCAATTACGGTCACTTTATCGCCTTTTCGTATTTCCTAAGGTTCGTATTTCAGGGTACGATTGGGAAAAAGTCTACTTACTTTGTAATCTTCCGTGGTTCCGTGAAATATATCACGTAATAGGGTGGTTATAAAATAAAAAGGAAATGTACTAACTTTGGTATTGTTTGTCATCAAACTTCCTTGAGCCTGTATTGCAGGATCAAATATGAGAGAAGCAGAAAATAAACCTTGACAGAGGTCTCTCCATGCGAAGGATTGCAGAAACATTGTTGTATTGTTTTCTTCTTATTATATCACTTAATTTTGAGTGTTAATTAGCTACTTCTTTGTCCTGTTATTCTTCATCTAATACAGACGCTATCTTTACTTTTTATTTCCTCTAGTGAGATAATTAACGTTTACCTACATAAACAATAAAATAAAATAGTGTAAAGAGAAGCCGTGAAAAGCTTAACTTTACATTCCAGTTCAAGAAGCGGAAAAGTACAATTAAAGTTGGCGAATCAGTGGACGCCTCTTTTTCACAAATAAAATAAAATAACTACCAGACATAGACAAAGTTTTTATTTAGTTGAATAGACGACTTTCCCCTATTTTTCGTATTCAAAATTAAACACTACCCCGAGAAAGTCCCACTTATGGTTATAAACGTCGATTCAACTAAATAAAACAACTTGTCTGTGTCTGGATCTTAATTTATTTCACCCAATCATTAAATTTATTCAAACTAAAAAATAAATGAATGAGAAAATTAATAAATAAACAAAAAAATTAATTGAGATACGGCATATGAACGTGGCGATTTTCTGTGGGGCTTCCGATCGTACCGCGGCATTTAATATAGGAAAGAGGAATTATGTAAAATATGCAAGTAAAAAAATTATGTGTAACCTGAAGCAAGGAAGGCCGTATCTTGTCATACATCAGCACTGAGCTTATTTTCAACCTTGCGGTATGTGTATGGAAGTAGAATAAATTAAATACTTATTATGGATAAAATATTTGTGTAATATATCATAAAATCAGATCTTGTTAAATAAATTAATTCTAAAGTAAAGAAAACTGCCAAAAAAGTCCGCATTAAATATATAACTTTTTATTAACAAAAGCGAATTTTCATCTTCATTTTGAAACTTCTTCAGGATTACTACAAACATAACATTACCATAAATTAATTCCGAGTTCTATGTTACAATTTTGAATTTATATATGTATAAAAATGCATGACTTTTTTGGCCGTTTTTATTTATTGTAAATATTTAAGTCAGAAAACGATTATGTATATTTCCAAAATGTTTAATTTCACTTCTGGTTTACGAAAAAATTGTAATAAAATTATTGACCAATTTCAGACTGTACATTTCTGTACATAAATATATAATAAATATATAATGAACGTTTCGGTACCGATTTGTTCCCTCTTCAGACTGAAGAGTTTTTTTCTTTCCTTTAGCAACTGATAGCACGGAAGGACGGAAGGTTTATTTTTTAGTAAAATAAAAATATTAATAAAGGGACTCGGAATAGCTAACTATTTCGTTTCTATTATCATGGAGGTCTGTGGCGACAACTCTGCCCAGACTAATATTACAGCTTCGTGTTTCAACCGATTGCAAGTATATAAACGACTCCGTCAGTCAACAACCGCTAGCTGCTTTTCTCTCCAAACGTTGTCTTACGACAACAACTACGATAAAGAGGAAACGCAACGCAGGTAGGACGACTCAGAATTGCGGGTAATGGAGTGAGTGCAGTGGTCGGTCAATCAAGTGTCGATTGTTGGCACGCGCGCCCTCTGCTGTGCAGCTGGAGCAACCCTCACCTCACCTCACCTCGCCTCACCTGGGACACAATGAGGTGACTTATGGTGGGCGTCCATAAACACCGACGCCCCCTCCCCCCACACAAAGGTCAACTCACTGTATGCTTCACGCACTGTTGCCACTCTGCCAAATACGGTAGCTGAGAAACGCGCGACTTTATAAACTGTAGATAAGTATAAAAATGGGAAATATCCAAAAATTAGAATTAAAAAAGTTGCATCTAATATATACTTTATTAACAGACGTTTCGATTCTAAATTTGGAACCTCATCTGCTGAATTTTAAAGAATCAAAAAAATTGGAAAAATGAAAATCTTAGAGGACATCTCGCACAAGCGAAAAGGCCGAAAAATTATTGTTAATAAAGTTTATGTTGAATTTGTTCTGATTCATAGGCTAATTTACTTTTTATTTATATCAAATAGTCACATAATGTAACTAATAATAAACTTCAATAAGCCAAAAAGTCCATCAATACATTTATCTCCAGTAGCTTTCGACTTTCGTCATCCTCATCTGCAACTGAACGTTTTAAACTTAATACAACTCTAGTTGCGACGTGTACTCGATGAGTACATAATTGTAGTGGAAACTGTATTGTGAATTAAGGAACACGGGGACTGAAATTTCGGCCAAAATATGGAAAAAATAGATTTTCTAGTTTTTTTCTTCATATTAATATGCCTATACAGACTATATAGCAAAATTTTTAATTCTATTTAGACATTTTTAACGGCTTAGGAGAAATTTAAAATGAATTGATTGTAAATTAATAAGCTATTACTTTCTTCAGAAAAATGTGTTTTTTCTCGGCTTCATGATTTTCCAAAAACCTTCTATGCGTCACAAATATTAAGATATTGTCTACATTCTTTTTGTACATAATATACATCCTAATTGCTTCAAATAAAAGTATTAGTTTTCGAATTGTTCAAGTAGTTTAGGAGAAATAAATTTTCAAAGCCAATTTTTAAATAACTGTATGAAGCTCTCGAAAAAAAAATATTTTTTCCCCCACAGTTTTATTAAATTTTAAAAATAATACTAAAAATTGATAACAAAGACCAATCCTATATTTTAATGTAAAAAACCTAAAATTTATTCAAGTATGTAACGCAAGGAACATTTTCAAAACTGCCAAATTTTGCAAATAATTTTCAAAATATTTCAACAAAAATAAGTTTTCAGAAACAAAATTTCGTTCATTGCTACCCTTGTGTGTTGGTAAAACTCAGTTAAAACCTGAGATCAGTAGTTTTTCATTTACAGGAATTGCAAATTTCAGTCCCCGTGTCCCAGTTTAAAACGTTCATTTGCAGATGAGGATGACGAAAGTATAAATGTATTCATGGACTTATTAAAGTTTATTACCAGAACATAGTCCTTGAATATCTAATTTAGTAACTAATAATATTAATTTATGTTTTACGCAAATTACATAATTTATTTTATTCCAGTATAATTTCCTATGCTCAACTCCGTGGAGCGTTCGCAAACGTTTCTAACCGCTTCTCGTGGACGAGGCTTCAGCAACTTGGACGCCCGTGACGTCAATAGGCAAAGGGGGGGGGGAATTCGTTGGGGAAACGTCACTGAGAATAATTCAGGATTGTTATTGAAACGCCCTGTAATTGCAGTGTCCAGCAGTGGGTGTTGTTGTGGGCAGCTGTCGAGGCCGGGCCACGGTCAGCTTGACCACGAGCCTCGTCATTAAGACGTCAACAGACCCCCTCTGTGAATTATGGCTGACCCGTCATTACCCTCACGAGGGAGGGAACCACCAAAGGAAAGCTCCGCATGGCCGGCCGGCGTGCAGTCTCCTCTCCCTCTCTTTCTCCCTCTCCCTCTCCCCTCCCTTTCCATGACATATAAATGAGTAGTTTTCCCGATGGCGGATAAATCAATTAACATGATAGCAGCAGAACTCGAGGCCAACGCGAAAACAGCCCTACAAGTAGTACATAAATGGTGCAACAAAAATAAAATGAGCATAGCTTATAATAAAACTAGTTACCTGTTGATGAAAGGAAATTTATCCCGCAACCCAGTGGTCAAAATATGTGACAACACTATAAAAAGACAAAAAAGCTTAAGGTATCTTGGAATTTGGCTGGACGACAAAAATACATTTTCGGAGCATATAGATACAATAAAAACCAAAAGCATAAAAGTAATGAATCAAATTACAAGAGTGGCAACAATTAATTTCCAAATACCTTTAAATATTTTCAAGTTATACCACAACTCAATATTGGCAGCAATCACAGGTTACGCAGCGAGCACATGCATGGGGCGCATAGATTGAGACTAGTTAAATCTTGCTAAAAATCCAACAAATTCAGCGGAAAACTTTGTTAAGAATATCAGGTGCCTTCAGTACAACCCCTTCAGAAGCACTAACAGTTCTCCTAGCTGTTGTCCCGTTGGATCTAGAAAACAGGAAAAGGAGCGCGCAGTACTGGCTCAAAAAAGAGAACCAGTGCAAAGTCGTAGAAATTTTAGGCAAGGAAGCAAATACCAAAATAGAAATTAAAGAAGAAATATTAAACATTTGGCAAGAAAGATGGAATTCATCGAATAAAGGGAGAAGGGTGTACGAAATTCTACCTAACATAAGAGAAAGATTACAGCTTAGACACCTCAACCCAACCAAGGGTCTTATACATTTTCTTACTGGTCATGGTCCATACGGACAATATCTGGGAAGAATAAATAGCAGACCAGACAATCTATGTGCCTGTGGAGAGATAGGAACACCGGAACACGCCATACTGGAATGCCCCAATTATGAGGTAGACAAGACAATAAGAGAAACCTTAAGAAAAGAAAGACTATGGGAAATAATAAGAAACCCACCACTCACCGCGGCTCTAGAAAATTTGACAAACCTGATATCCGCTTTAGAACTGAAAAAAATACAGGACTAAAAATATAGAATCTTAAATATTACATCATAAGACTTAATATACTCATCATCGGACCGGACATTCAAATCCAGGAACCGGATGAGTATAAGGACCAAAATATAGACATCATAACATAAAATAGAATATAAATTATAGTAATAGTAAGATTATTCTTAAACAAATTACATAACTCTGCTAATACAAATACAGTCATAAATAATTAGAGTATAAAATTAGTAAAAAAGTTTGAACCTACAACTACTCGACCAACGCGTCATGGAGATCCGGAAACGTGGGTCGTAACCGGAAAACCGGAGTTGTTTCACAAACAAAATGTATAAAGGTGGAAAGGATGCGGAGGAGACAAAGATATTAAGAATTCTCTCCTTCAGTCTCTTCACGAAAATAATATAATAATAAAACTAGTGGGTAGGATCCTTAAACCAGGGTAGGGAGGCGCTGCGGGAGTTTCTCGTAGACGCTTCAGCCCAGAGTGACTGCGGGGCTTACCTGATTATGTCGGGGATGCCTCGCACTCTCTCTGGGTATTTTTTATCAAAGTTCTCATATGCCGAGACACCTTCACCTATTTTGGGAGGTATATGTATTGGGGTCAAAGACCTTGGGCATATGGCAAGAGTTGTCCGCTGATCCCATTGGATCAGTCGGCCAATTGCCTCCTGAAACTGGTGGAGACACGGAGAAGGGAATGCTGCGTCCCCACAGCAAACTCGTCTCCCGTCATTCGGAAGGGCGTGAGAATAGTACCCAATGCCCGACCTACCTGATGCAGGTTTTCTAGGGTTTTCCCTGCATCTCTTTAGGTGAAACACCGGGTAGGATCCTTAAACCATAGCCCGGGGGCCCTAGTTAACCCTTGGCTACCTTGCTCTACCTTCCGCATCCCCCCTTTTCAATTCCCTTCCTATGCTATTAAAGGGGAGTTGCCTGTTTCAGGATCACCCTCATGTAACCTGTTAACCAAAAAAAAGATGATCTTACATGCTAAAACAAATTTAAATATACGCACAAACTTTATTATTGTATTCATACAGACCTGTTATTGAATCTAGAAAACAGGTCAAGTAAATTATTATCAATAAAAATATCAATTAACAATTCAAAACGTTACGTATTAAATCTTCTTCACCATTTTTTACAGACACTCCAAGAAAAAATTAAGTAAAACATCAGACAACGTCTGAAATGCGTCGACAATCCAACAAAAAAAAACAATTCCAAAGATAAAAATGTCAGAGATACCAAGTGTTGCGATGAAGGTCATAGATTTTACTCGGCGAGTGATTGTCACTTTCTACTTCTGCGACAGTTATTCAACATCGACGATATACATTTTATATTACAGCTAAAATTATTTTAATTATTATTGAGAATTTTCCTCAAACGATATAAAACACAATGTAGGAAATTAAAACAAACAAATAAACAAATTTAGAAAAAAAAATAATGAGACGACCTTTAACAAACAAGTTTTTATTTTATAAACTAACGTTTCGGTACCATTTTGCACACTCTTCAAGCTTAACAATTACATAGACACTCATCGTGCCTCGGAAGAAATAGTGAGTGCTAATGTTGAGATTTTAATTAACCCCTGTATTTGATTGGTAATTTGCTTGATCTGTTAGATGATAGAATTGTTAACCTTGAAGAGGGTACAAAGAGAAACCGAAACGTCGGTTTACGTAATAAAAATTTGTTTGTTAAAGGTCGTCTCATTATTTCCTTTAAATTAAAACAGATGTAAAACATCTATTAAAATTTCTAAAAGATTTAAATTAGATATCGACGTCAGAGTTCTACACTTTGTATGATTTTACGCCATTTTTCTCTATTTTGTAGGTCTTCTTCCACCAGACCAAATCTTTTCATTGATGTATGTACGTTCTGTATCCACATAAAGTGATGATTGAATACTTGCACCTGCTTTGGAATAACGGAATATGTTTTAAATGGTACTTTAAAACTGTCCCTGTGCTTCATAATCCTAGTTTTCAAAGCCCGATTCGTTTGCCCAATATAAATGGAATTCCAGTCAGTAAATCAGTAGAACAGAATAAGTCAGAAAATAATTTAATATAAACCTTAGTTCGTACGCGACGTTTCGTTCCTGAATTTGGAATGTGTGATTTAAACCGTAATTAAGAAATTAAGAAGGATGAAAATGTAGATTTCGGCCTCATTGCTTGTGCGATTTGCAAGTCTAAACTCATAGAGATTGTGAATAATAGCTCTTTTTTGTTGTTGTTGTGATTATTAGAATGGCCTCAGTACTACTGGAAAACGGTGCAGAAAATTATCATTTTGACGAATTGGTGTAATATTAATCAGAGAAATTTTGAAAAAGAAAATTCTGATAGAATATAGTAATAGTTAACGGCTGATTGATTTTCCTGCTACAGACTTTCTCAAAGAATACAAAGATATTTATTTTTAAAAGATGTGAAATACCGAAAAATTTGGTGAAAACAAGGACCTGAATTATACTAAAAATGTTATGCATTTGTAATGTCTGTATAGTTTTATTTATCATCAAAACCACCCATCTATTGGAATTAGAATAAATACAAATACATCCTATAACGGCCAGGCTAAGCCTAAACTCGAGGACTTTCTCTTGCAAGTTCCAGTCCTTTCTAGGAATAAATATTTGCCAACATAGGTTGTTATTTTGGTCTCTCCTGGTCTTTATTTTGCAAATGTGATATATACAAGAGGGCATAATCAGTCATTACCCGGTGAAATAAGTGACGTCACTATAAAGGAGAATCAATTATAGGGACCGAATCTGAGTAGAGGAAAAGTAAAGAGGGAAGTGACTCAGCAGCGAGAGGACGAGGACGAGGACGAGGAGGATGGACAGGCGCGACAATGACCACAGCAGAGCAGGGTGTTAAGACCTCCCTCTTCCTAGAAGAAACCAATTAACGGATTCCAAGAAGCAGCCGAGCTGTGACTAAAGGATCTCCCAATAATAAACACAAACTCTCCCAGGACCCTACACTATTATTTCTTTATTTAATTCTTAGATCTGGGTAGTCCGCAGATTTATTTATATTTATTACACCCATTAAAACAATTAATTCGCCACTAATTTCTTGCGTATGGATTAACAGTAAGAGGGCAAACAGTCGCCATTAAACATGGCGGAATTCCTTGCATTCTCCTTGGTGACGTCCTTACATTTATGTCATCGATTATCACTATTTTTGTTTTAGTTACAACTCCTCCAATGTTTATCATCCCCACAGGGTTTTAAAGAATATGTGAACCAAGAATTCTTGCAAATTTTCCGGACGTCGAAATTTCTAGGAAGGATATACAAAGCATATATAGATCAATTTTTTTTATTCCGTAACGTCGACATTTGAAAAGTAGTCACCATTAAAAACGGGGGCCATTTATAGTTGTCATAATGTAGGTAGGTGCCAATACTAAAGTAGGTAACCCACCGATATTCAAGTTGGTGTTGTGGATTGAAATATTAGAAATATTTTTCGTTCTATGATAGGTGGGGGGAGGGAGGGAGGGAGAGAGAGAGAGAGAGAGAGAGAGAGAGAGAGATGGCGGATGTGGCGAGGAAGCAGAGCGAAGCTGGAATTGCGCAAAGAGAGGAACGCCGCGAAAAAGCGACCACGGGCGGAATTGACCATCACGCGTGTCTTTTCCTCCCCTAAAAACATCAAAGGGGGACAACGTTCACAGGAAGCCCCACCAAGTGCTGGACGTCGGTCGCTCTGCATTATTGCCTTAACCTCATGACTTTCACACTGAACAAGGCTCAAATCTCACGTATGGACGGGACTGAGAAATCAGAACTTTCCCCTTTTCAAATTCCCTTCGTATGTTGTTAAAGGGGAGTTAGCCTGGTCGAGGGTGTTTATTGGTGGTGTAAGGAGAAACGGAGGAACGACCTTGAGGTCCGTGGGAACCCCGTGGCGATGCTCCACGCTCGTCCTGCAGAGTCACGCCGTCATTCCTTCACGCCAAAGTTCCTCCGCAGACTCCGTCGCTGCCACTCCCTGGCTGGATGTAGGACGCGAGACGACGCCTCCTTCCCACGGGACGTCGCCACATTACCGCGGGCAATGACCACACGTGTGCCTTGACGCCAAAGTCAGAGAGCAGTGCTGGACCGCAGCTGAAGATGCGGGAACAGCCATCGTGGGCCGGCCGAGTCAGTGGTGCGTGGACACGCGAACTGGCTGCCTGCAGCGTGGCTGCCTGCAGTTCTCCAGGGAACTGTTGACGTTTCTTTCGGCGCTCTGACCGCAGACCGCAATTCTCACGTCATTTGGTGTCGCTATTACTTTTCCCTAATAGCACCGTCACGCCCTGTAACACGATGGCGCCTTCTCCGTCCATTATACCGACCCAAATAAACTCAATTTTTAAAAAAAGTCCAAATTCCTTAGCCTTGCAATTGCGGAGGGCGTCGTAGACAAGTTCCTATACAAGCTACAGAGTATAACATTATTTTCATACTGAAGAGTTCAAGATTAATATATATAAAATATATATAAAACCTTCCTTTTTAATATTCTGAGGATATTTTTTTGCACGCGGCTGGGGTTGATGTACGCGTAGATGCAATGATGGGGCGAATAAACCTTAGTTGGACTCTTTCAATAAAAAGAGAAAAACAGAGACAGGAGAGAAAGGGACAGAGAGTCAGAGATTTTCAATCCATGGAGGGTAAAAAAAGTTAGAAGCTAGCTGGGGTAATCCACGTTGTGGCTACTCCCCTCTAATAGCATAGTAAGGGGTGGATAGGTCTGGAAGGCAAGAGAGTTGAGAGGCACAAAACATATGAAGAATGGCAACGCCGTTGGGATGAGTCCAATAAAGGCCGATGGACCCATAGGTTAATAAGATCAATTAAAGACTGGATTGATCAGAAACACGGAGAAGTGAATTATTATCTTACTCAACTCTTGACCGGTCACGGCTGCTTCAGGGCATACTTCTACAGGTTTGCCATAGATAATTCACCTGCATGCCCTGAATGTGGAGTTAATGAGAAACCAGAACACGTGTTTTTCAGTTGCACGAGATTTTCGTATGGGAGACGAGCATTAGAAAGTGATATTGGAACCTCAATAACACCGGATAATTTGGTACCCAATATGCTGCTCTCACCTAATACCTGGAATAAAGTAAGTGCATATGCCTCTACAGTACTTCAAAGATTAAGGCATTACGACAAAGAGAGAAATAATAGTGTTTAAATAAGACAGAGTGAGCTTGACGCTGCGACTGCTTCCTGTGAAGTAATGTCTAACGACGGTCCCACAGGAAGATACACACAGTCATCGTTGGAAAGGGAGGTGTTTTTAGTGGGTAGAATCCCACACTACTATCCAGTGCGGACCCTGAGATAGTGTCTTTAGAAGATTTTCACCTGCCCTCGCAAAAAAAAGGGGTGGATAGGAGGAGTGTTGAAAGGATAGTAACGGTTTACTACGTATGAATAACAGTTCATATACCATCCTAAAGAATGATATTTTTTTTTAAAAAAAACTACAATCGCAAACACCAAGCCCTCCTTTTGAATACAGGAAAGAGAAAAATTTTCCAGACCTAAGTGAAGTAGCCTCAGGTCGATTTTGATACGACGATGACGCAGGAAGTCGATGAATGTCAGAAGATAAATTTTCCAAGGGAAACGATCCTTACAATTAATTTTGAAATGTATATATTTTTCTTTCCCAAATTGCAGAGGTATTTTTATATACTTCCGAACGATTTTAACGCCAAAGAAGACCAAAGGTCATGGCAGTTGTCCGTACACAAATTTCCGTAGAGCTTTCCTTTTCCAACCAGTTTTAGATAATTCCGATAAGGAACACCGACTACAAAAAAACAGGAAGCAGTAATTATAATAGAAGATGAAGAAAAGAAAGCCGTAATCAAGACAGGAGTAAGACAAAGATGCAGTCTGTCGCCCATGCTGTTTAACTTATATGTAGACCAAGCGATGAAGAAACTTAAAACGGAATATGGAAAAGTGAATCACACTGCAAGGAGAAGAAATAAACACCGTACGCTTTGCCGATGATATTGTAGTATTAGGGGAATTAGAAGAAGACTTGGAAACCACAATAAATGGCATGAACGAGTTCCTGGAGAAAGAGTTTAATATGACGATTAATAGAGGGAAAACCAAGGTAATGAAGTGTAGTATGGGAAACAGTAGAATAACAAATACTGTTAGATTGGGAAGGAATATTATGAAAGAAGTTTAGGAATCATGCTACTTGATAATAACTATGGATGGTAGAAGTATAGTAGATGTAAAGAGGAGGGCTTTCGCGAACAAGAGGAATTTACTTACGGGTAATATAAGTGTGAATATTAGGAAAACCTTGTTAAATTTTCGTATGGAGCGTGGCGTTCGTTATATGGGTATAAAACATGGACGATATGAGTTACGGAAAGGAAATCAACAACGAGGTTAAATACTTAAAAGTAGAGTTGTAAAAATAAGGTTCCACGGATGGGAATATAAATATATTAGAGTTATTGTAAAAAAGTGGTTTAATTAGATAGCAAAGCAACTTAGATTTTAAGATCGTAGGGTTTTGCGGTGAATTTTTTCTTGGGTTACAACCCAGGTCAACTTAGAATTAAAAATCCGACGTTTCGATGAAAGACAAATTCATCTTAAAGATGAATGCGTGTTTCATCGAAGCGTCGGTTTTCAATTCTAACATGACCCGTGTTGTAACTCAATAACTCTTGATTTAACATAGACTTATTAATACTATGGTGGAATAAACAACTCAGGTCAATTAAAGAAGGTCCAGTGTGACGAATTCCATTTGTCAGTATGAAAAAAATATCAAATCGGGAAGATGTCGCAGGAGAGGAATCGACTTTGCTTTGAGAACTCTGAGGCCTATGTCTTTATCTTGGAGATTCTCCTGCAGTTCAAAGTCTGAAGGAAGAGGGAAGATACAAGCGATCCGCGCCTTCAGGAGCAAAGTAAATCGACTCAGAGCTGCAGAGGTTAACGTGACGACGAGATGAAGTTCCTCGAGTTCTCACCCTCAGGTACGAGTGGCCGATGAACTCTTGCTCTAACAGTTGTGTGCGTAAGACACGCACCATTTACCACGGCAGCTGGACTCAGCGGTACCAACCTCCGTCACGGCCCCAGGGGAAAAAAGAAAGAGGAAACCGACCAAGGAGATCACGGCGACACTCACTCACACCTGCATCTCACTTACACCTGCGGCGGCTCCTCATCCGCTGGACAAAGAAAGAGAAAACAGCCAATAAATAAGAACAGAAAGCAGCCACCCTTTCCGCTGTGATCACGACGGAGGGCGAAGTTTTCGCACCTGAAGAGACCAACAAAGTTTACCGTAGTCTGCTTTACACCGTCTATTGATCCGTTTCTTCGGTTATTTAATTGTCCGCAGTGAAAGGTAAGGTCGTAAAGAACCGACGGCGCTTTCACTTTCAGACCATATCTGATAATATATACAGAGGACATTCTTCCTTGTTGGCATGAGAATGACGGTCATTGTCAGCTTGGGTTTTGCATTCCTTCACGCGAAAGGTGCCGCCAGGTTTTTTCCCCTGTGAGAGGACGACATTCCAGAGAGGTTGCGAGGTGCGCCACCCTTAAAATACCACCTTCCTCAGGTAAACGCTGCTCGCTTCCATTTCGCTCTGTTTTCTGTCAACGCCATTTTATTGCCCTTTATAAGCTGTGGCTCCTTTCTTCTCCCCGCGGACAGACTTCCTCCCAGGCAGGTTTTCGTCGACTGTGAAGGCAAGGAAGTGAGGGGGCGAGGTATAAAAGAAAACCGATGCAAGTAGATCACGATCGGACTCGCCT
The DNA here is from genome assembly GCA_034510155.1 of Eucriotettix oculatus. Lineage (NCBI taxonomy): Eukaryota > Metazoa > Arthropoda > Insecta > Orthoptera > Tetrigidae > Eucriotettix > Eucriotettix oculatus. The sequence goes on along the minus strand of CM067381.1, from coordinate 20,867,304 downwards.
GCCTGACGATGCACTCTTCAGGCGAGGCGGAGGAAATGGAGCACGGAGACGCCATTACAGACTCAGAAACAGTTGCTCACTTTACATACGTGTAATAAGGCTTGCAGGCGACACAGACAGGGTGCACAAGGCCACGGAAACAGTCCCAACGACTTTAAATACCTTCTTCCCTGCCAATTATGACGTTGGCAAATGCTCATTTAATTCCACAACTACCCACAGAAATTTACTTTCAATATATTTTTCCTAACTTTCATCAAATTAAACAGATTCACTGAATTATAAGATTTTCATCCAGGTACAAATTCCGCTACTGCTCCACATTACAAACGTAATATTATTTATTGAAGGTGTTTCATATATCCTGTTGTAGGAGCAGTGGAAGTAACTTGGTCCGGAAATGTTCCACAGTGATCTGCAAGCATCACTGACGTGATATACGCCGAGCGGAACATTTTAAATCCAGTCTTTCCTTTCCCTCCTTTTGTTTTCCTCATTCCCTTAATTTTCACGGTCAAACGAGGCGTCTCATTGCTTCTTTGACGAAGATTGGACACGTGTTCCCCCGGGGCGAACAGCAGAGAAAAAACACCCGAGAAAAAGGGAGGGAGAGTAAAAGTGAAAATAGATTATATAATTAATTAAGAAGGGAGAGCAATAACGTCAAAGGACGGACGCTGGACAGCGGCAACAAGTTGGAGAATAACTGAAGCCATTTAAATATTCGTCACAGAGATTCGCACGGAAACGCTGAAAAACAAGAAACATGCCGATAGACATATAAATATGTAAAACAATGAGTGGAAGACGAAAATAAAATAAAATATCTGAATGGAGGAAGTGTATGAATTCCTAAACTAAATGAGGTGGGAGCTGAAAAATGGTTCATAATAATGAAGTAATTCTGTTATTAGTTCTTTTTTAGTCATATTCCAGATATTCCAGGAAGAAAATGTGAGGAAAATACGGAAACGGAAGAGAAACAACCCACCGACACGAAGGGAGAATCAACGAGAGAAAAGAAACACAGAAAGGCAGAATGAATATGACAGTTAAATCTCAAACTCTATGGTGAAAAGACGGAATAAAACAAACGGAAAGGAAATCAATAGATGTAAAATGGACCGAAATCAATATGAAAAATAAGGTAAGAAATAAAGGTAGTCATTTAAAAAACATCAATCAACCTCTCTGAGTTTTCCTTTTTTTTCTTTTTGATTCGTCTCTGTATTTTCCTTTTAACTCATCTTCTCTTCCCGTTTACTCAGGAATTGTAATACCCGAAGACATACTTTATGTTATGGTATTCAGCCCTAACACGGTTCTGATGCAACCCTATCTAGCGCAAGCCTTTTAATTTACGCATAATTACCACATCCTCTCTAATCTGCCCTTGCATAGTCCATCCTTGGTCTCCCTCTTCTGTTCTTCACACACTTCCTTCTAATGCTAATTTTACAAGACCCTCGTGTCTAAAAACGTTGCCTATTAATCTATCCCTTCAGAGTCCTCCATATTATTCTCTCTTCCCCTATTCCGTTTAGAACTTCCTCGTTAGTGATTCTATCCGCCCATCTCAGTCTCCTATAGCACCACATTTCAAAGGCTTCTATTATTTTCATTTCTTGATACTTTATAACAGGACTAAAGTGACGACAAAATATGAAAGGAAAGGGAGGAGCGGAGTTACAAGCAGCAGCTCGTTCCCATTGAATGTGGATGATCTGCCTGGTAATACGTCGGGACGTCTGGCCGCCTTTACACGCCATATTCGTCTACCTCAGGTTGTGGGCGCCAAACCAAAGAAAAACAACTTTAGCGAAAATTTAAATAATTAGAACGCCGAGTCACTCAACTATAAATTATCATACCTGCGAGCGGTTGTGAGATAGGTTTAATACCACCTGATACTGAATGTGTGTTGTGATGACGTCACCGGGTACTCCTTAATTCTCAACGAATGTGCAGAAGAAAGCTTTTCGCAAGTTGAGAATATAAATTAATATTAATTGAGCGGTGACTTCCAATTATTTTCACGTATCTAAGTAAACAGGTATTTTAATTACTCGCATAATTCTTATCCCATAGCAAATAATGAACTGCAAATTACGTAAATCAACTTCTACATGCAATGCAATCTCTCACAAACCACTCCTTCCTCCAGCGATTATACACATCCCACCTTTCAAATACTAACACAATACCCGAGGCTTTATAGTATGTAGTTAATTAAGTAGGAAGACCATATAATAACCGTAAACGAGTAAATATTGATTCAGGTAAGGAATAGATGAGAGGAAAATGTGAATGAGAAAATATAGAGCGGTGAGGAAACAATCGTTTGTAAATGAGGAAAACACTAAATTATGAAATGAATAGAGAGAAATGTAGCATATAGTTGAGAGATCAGGATGATGTAAGGTGGGGTGGAAGGAGCGAGACAAATTCTCGTATCTGCCCGAAGTTGACCGGAAGTGGGCAGACAGGCGCCTCAACCTTATCTCTGGCCGCCAGAGACATTCCTCCCTAAAACACGAACAATTCCTCTCACCAAAGTCTGCGATTTCGACACGCTGACGTCACCACTAAAGCACCTTGTCAGTGGGGTTATCTTCAGACTGACGACTCACAGCGACGAGTACAGTTTACTTCACCCTCTTAACTTTGGCTTTTGAGTATAGTTCCACAGGAACACCCCGTTCAGTCTTTCTTCCCTCCGTATACTTTGTAAAGAGAGCAAAGACCTTCAGGACATTCACAAGATAATCACACAGTTTGATATCCCCACGAACCTTTTCACGCCCCAATATTATGAAAACGAAATAAATTATGATCGGTTCCGACACGAAATAAATCAAATCAAGAGTGTTTACTTTAACAAGGTACACCCATTTTTTTATGGTTCTGTGACATTCTGACGTATATTTCATCTACGACGCTTCGACCGTAAATAGAAACTAAAACAACTCGATTTTGTGTCACGCGAAGACTAAACTCTCCAAGTCTTCTTATTTTACTCTAGTATAATATTGTGACATTCCAGTTGGCGTTACATTAACGTATTAGCGTTCATTAATTTAAAGCTGTTGTCCGACGAACTTCACTGCACAGTGCGAAGTAAGAATCGCTGCTTGGGAAGGTTATGATCGTTGGTTTTGTTCTTTGGTGCGCCTTATCTTTGTTTGTTTTTCACGTAAATATACGTCTTAAAAATAAAGTTGTAAAGGTAATTACCAAAATTGGTGTCTAAATCCACGAAGACCCTGGACCAAGTCTTATGCACAGGTTGTGCAATAAGAGATAAGTATTTGTTTTATTATCTAAGGCGGAGTACATTGGAACTAAGATATATTTTACATGTGAAAGGTCGCAGGATTCGAACCGGAGCATAAAAAAAGCTAAAGTGAAGATATTTTAAATGCGTAACGTCACAATATTACTCCTTTATCGTTTGTTTTCTATCCCTCCTGTTCGACAGAAAGTTTCATAAATTGAATGAATTTACAAGATCTGCTAACTTTACCTTGGAGGAAATATCCTCTCTCTTATTTATGAACTTCTTCAGAAATATAATTTATCTTTTACGCAAATCTTATGCATAATAGCAATAATTTATTTCGAAGCAAATTTAAAAACTTCATTAATATTACAGGACGTTTCGTTCCGAAGTTAGGAACAACGGCAGATTAGTTTTAAAGAATCAACAAATTTAAGGAGATGAAAATTTAGGTGTGCATCTCACATATGCGAAGAGACGGAAAATGAATTGATCTTTCTAAACAAGTTTTTATATGAAATTCCCTGCGTCGGCCTTGTCAATTTCCCTTCCTGTGCTATTAAAGGGGAGTTGCTTGTTTCAGGATCACCCTCATGTAGCCTGTTACCCGAATAAAAAAACACTTTTTCTTATGCATTTTCCAACGACAGAATTTTTTTTATAATATGTGAATTTTCTTACGGCCTTGAATTTCGACCTGTTCCTGTAATTCCCTATTCTATTATCTTTTTACATCAGTTTTTCCACTTTAATTTTTTTCAATATTTAGTTATTTTATTATTCCTGATTCCCCAATTTTCTAGTTAATTTAGTTGTATAATGAAAGTATTTCATTATTTTATTATCTTAATTTCTACTTTTTTGTTAACTTCTTTATTGCTTTATTTTAAGTACGGACTGTTCCCATTTTTAAATTGTTTTACTGTAAAGAAAACCCTTACCCAGTCATGAACTATTCAAGGGTTCCAACATAGTTTTCAGACATTAAAATTTAGAATAAATAAAAAGACGGCCAATAAGTCACCATGTAAATTTATTACTATTTATTCAAAAACAACGTTTCGTCTCCATTTTGAGACTTCCTCAGGTGTAAAATTGAGCAATTAATCATATTTACTTGTTGACTCCCTCAACCGAAAATATTATTGAATGTATATGTGAATAATTTAGTGTCACGGACCAACTCCATCATTTTAGGCCTGAGGAAGTCTGAAAGTTTTGACGAAACTTCGCTTTTGAATAAATAGTTATAAATTTATATACTGAGTTATTGGCCGTCCTTTTATTTATATTCAAGGGTTAGTTTACGCCGAAAACTATTACATTATTATCTTTATATTTTTAACTTCACTTGCATTTCGTAATTACGTTAGTTATTATTCTGTTATTTATTTACTTCATTTCATATTTTATTTCTTCCTTGTAGTGTATTTAATTTATGTATTGTACCGCATTCTGTTTGACCACACCCGTGAGCTATCTGTTGATAATTTTGGCAAGACTGGCTGAACGCCCTGCCTCGCCCGCCCTCCCACGGCCGTGTTCTTCTTTCTTTACGACCCTTAGGTAATTAGGGGAGAAAGATTACGTGCCTTAAGGAGCGCGCTAAAATATTATCTGCATTTGTCTTTGCGCAGATTGCCATCTTGGAACGACTTACTTTTGCTATTAATAAGATTTCCCCCCGCGCAGCGCCGTGATCGCCTCCGGCGCCTTCTCGCCCGCGTTCCCATGGCGACGGCGGTAACCTCTGTCATCCACAAGCAGCACTGGATCTCGAGAGTTCGTAACGTCCTCATAGGTGCCACTCTAACCTAATTCTCGTTAGAATTCGATCAACAGCAAAATAAATACCAGAGTACATCGTTGTCTCTTCCAAGTCTTGTTGCGTCATGTGACTGCACGTCCAGTGATCCTCCATGGCACTGTTTTCTACACAACACTTCTCCCATTTGTAAGGTGGTAAAAATAACCTCCCTCCTCAAACAATAAATTACAAATTATTCTATTTATCGATTGATTTCGCGCGAGGTGCAATAAAAGCGCAAGAAGGACGGAAACCAGGTGACCGACCACCCTCACGGAGCGGCGGAGTGGTGTTATCATGTCTGGATCTGCTCCGCTACTTGATTGAGCTCGCATATATTTTTGTTGGCGGCCTGCGGCAGCTGCGGCGCACGCGCGGGTAATTTGTATTGTTGCGGGAGGTGGGAGGGAAGGGGAGGGGGGCCGCGTGCCCCCAGCGGGGGGGCTAGGCTGTCTTCTTTGTGCCTGGCCAGCGAGCCGTGCCGCGCCTCGCCGCGTCGCTCCCTGGAATTAAGACAGCAGCGACCACGACCTCGCGCAATTAAGCCTCAGACTCGTACACTCGATCTTGTTGCTTCACAGTTTATTCATTCCTTAATTATAACTATTAAACACTAATGGCTGGTGTCCATCCACGGGCTAATGTCAACGTCGGTGCCGTGTCTCATAGGGGAAATATTTATACACTTTTAATGTTTGCAACTATAGGAGATTGATTTTTAAAAAATTTTACTATTCATTTTACGTAATAAAATACGATTTAATCAAGAAACATCAACAAAAATCTTTATAATAATGTAAAACAGAAAATAATGTACATTTAGGAAATACTTATAACAGGACAATGATAATTAAATTAATTAAAGGCTTTGCCGATGATATTCAGTATTAAGAGAGTCAGAAGAAGACTTCGAGACCATAATAAATGGCATAAACGTGGCCCCGGAGTAATAGTTAAATATAAGGATTAATAATGGGAAAAACCAAGGTGATGGAGTGCAGTTTGGGAATAAAAAAGGCGTTAGATTGGGAAAGGATATTTTGACCGAAGTTAAGAAATTTTGATACTTGGGAAGCGTAAGAACTAGGGATGGTAGAAGTATAGTAGAGTAGGACAGCACAGGCAAGGAAGGTTTTCGCTAAAAAGAGGAATTTCCTCCTTGGCTCTACAGCACACTGAGGGCCTGGGCCTACCAAATCGACTGCGGACTGTCATCTTGCACGGCACATTCCGAATTTGGAGTGACACGTGGTCAGCGTATGGATCCTCCAACAGAAAAAGAGGAATTTACTTACAGTTAGTATAAGTAGAAAATCGTTGCTAAAAAAGTTCGTATGGAGTGGGGCGTTATATAGGTGCGAAAAGTGGACGACAGGAGTTGCAGAAAGGAAGAGAATAGAAACCCTTGAAACATGGTGCTATAGGAGAATGAGATGGGTGCATAGAATCACTAACGAGTAAAAAGATAGGGGAAGAGCATAAAATATGGAGATCGTTGACCAAGAGAAGAGATAGATTAATAGGCCACGTTTTGAGACACGAGAGTCTTGTAAAATCAGCATTAGAGGGAAGTGTGTGAAGTAAGAACAGAAGAGGGAAACCAACACGCCAAGAAAATTAGGGGAGGTTTCGCTACTTATTATGAAAGAAAAGGCATGGAGGGTTGCATCAGACCAGTCTTAGGACTGAATACTACAACAAGGAAATTGATTTTTAAAATTTTTGGTATTTAATTTACATAATAAAATACGATTTAACCCAGAAATATAAAAAAAATCTATATAATAATGTAAAACAAAAAAATACATTCAGGAAAGAGTTATACTAAGACAATCAGAGGTGAAAATAAGCCGGAACACACCGGTACAACAACGTCCCAGTAAAAAATTATAAGACGGATCGCTGTTCCGGTATAAAATTACCAGCAAGAAGGAAAAATAACAATTTTTTTGGAAACATTGAAAAAATCATCAATACATAATGATTTCTCACTGAAATCCTCGTATAAGTCCCCCTATAAACAAATCTGACCCAAGGCCGTATGTAAAATACTTGGCTAGCCAATTCATTTAAGGGAATGCAACGGTGCGAATAAAACTATGTTAATCACTACTTGAATTCGTGGAAACTATTATATGATTTTGTATTATAAAGTACGTGATTTTTATACGTTTGTGATTATTTACAAAATAAAAGGAAATTTTTATTATATGACTTTTTTTGCACTCAACAAAATGCTTTTCGGTTAGACATTTTTTATACTTTCACCCCTGAAGAGAATCATAATTAAATGGCGCCAAACGTAGAAATTACTGACGTTTTTAGTGCTGAAAATGTCAGGAAATCAAAATTTAAAGTTGTTCGTTGCAGTCTTCTTCGTTATAAAAATAATTTCGTTCCAGATTTTAAAGTTTCGACCTTAATTGATATTAAAAATCTGCTAGTCGTCAATTTGCATGCTGAAAATGAGTTTCCGAGTCACAGGTTCGCCGTGAATGTTATGGCAGAACCTAAACTAACAGTCGCCATATTCAAGGGCTGTTAAATATGACGGAATTCCTTGATTCCTCACTCACTCACTCCTCGGTGACGTCACAGACGTGCACGTTTTTGCTTTTTCTTAAACCGAAATTATTACTTGAGGTAAGCTGTAATTTGCCCGGTGGCAGTATTGATAAAATTATAGTACAAATATAAATTGTTGATAAATTAAAAGAACAAAGATAAACTAAGGAAAAAAAATTAAATATACTTTTTAAAATATTACATGTCCTTTTTTTTAATACAAAATAAGCACCTAACTTTTCAGCGTTTGTTTGCTCACATCCGTTCTTTGGTCCATTTCCTGTATTTTATAATTAGGGTCGTTTTGAGAAAAATTTAGGTGTACTTAGCCGCTCCCTCATTTCTGACCAGGCCGTGTTATCTTTGTAGGGTTCCCCCAAGTCTACCCTTTTTCCTCCTATCACCTTGTGGTTGCCGTTTAGTTTGGCCCGGAAGTAATTTCTATAGGATCGGATAGTTCTTCATTTACCCGGATCCTAAGTACGCAATTGTTCAAAAATTCCTTAATCCATTCAATTAAGCGATTATCTATTTCAGATTCCTTGAGTTTAGCTAACAAAATATTGAAATTCCTTGTAATTTACCGCCACAGAGATTATAGATATCGTTGGTATTGCCATAGTAACGGCCAGATAAACTATACAAGCTTAAATAAACCATTTTATAATATTTTTCTGTATTTAATATAACATCTTACTTATAACCTACGTGACCAGCGGCTGTACATCCATCCTCTTTTATTATAGTCGGACTCGATTGTACACCTGGTGATGCCGTAAATTAATGACGTATATATATTATGATGGAATGGTCAGCAAAATGAAAGCAGCCTACTGAATGAAAGGTAAATGGCCGTGATATCTTGAGTGAGCGGGGTGTTGCTCCACCCTCACCCCCTGCTGAGAGTTTCCGTTACGGACGGCGAAGCTATTTATAGAGAGTGAGCGCCCCCACCCCCACCCACACCCACACCAGCACAGGCCTCCTCTTCAGGTGTCAGGCCACGCACAAAGCACGAGGCCAATGTGGCGAAAAGTCACGTCCACGGCCCACCCACCGCCTGTGACAACCCTCCAACTTGCAGAATTATCTGTATCTTCAGTTAACCTCTTTAACTGACAAGATGTTACACTTGATGCAATGTGAGGCGAGGTGAATAACAACTTGATGACGTCATCAGAGCGAAACAATCAGATATTTACAGGTTCATGTGGCAGCACTGTAATTCAGTAACGTATTTCAAAATTGGTTTAACTACGGATAAATAACCCACCTCCTTTGATTTGGAACTTCCCTTTTTAAGTTCCTCGTTATGAAATGTAAGGAATTCTACGCTGTTCGTCCCGCCCAAGTCTCTTGTTGAAATATATCCCCAGATATTTGCAGCTCGTTACCCTTGGAATTAGTTCCCCGCGTATTCTATGATCTGTCTCGTTAAACAAGGTGCGTTTTGTAAACGAGATTGAACTGCTTTTCTTTCCATTAATTTTCATTTTATTTTCCTTAGCCCAGCTATTGACTTATGTCACAAATTAAATGTCTCGCTGTGAAGTTTATCAGCGGAGTCAGAGAGGTTTCTGCGGGGAGTAGAGTTTGTACTTTGGTGGTGGTGGGGAAGGGAGGGGGGTGATTAAAAGTTAAAATTATATTGACAAAAGGACATTTACAATTATACGACGTGTATTTCCGTGTCACTTAATAAATCTCTTCATGAATAAACAATTATCGGAATGATCTGTTAAAATGTCAGCCTTTATTCGACGTGTGGGCGCCCGGGCAATGCACACACACCAGATCTTCCTTTCTGAACTCCGAAACGTGAAGGAAGTCTCCAGAATTCGCTCCATCCCGTCAATGAGACATTTGATTGGATTGAATCCAATCTATAACCCCCTGAGAGAAAGTGAAATGTTTCTTAGGTTCAGGTGACGTCATCACACGTCGTGGTACGATTCCGTTCGACGGGAACACAGTAGCGACCACTGGCGCCCAGGGCAGAGCCCATCCTATTAGCCCGAAATTAGTTGAGGAGTGAAGGGCAGTCTAATTTTGAAATAGAGATTGGCGAAATAAATAAACGCAGGAGGGGCCGTTACATGATGATAATTTGTAATTAGAATTATTCTATGATTAATTTTTTTTAAATTGCATCTTTATTTTCATCCCGATGTGGCAGAATCACGTCGTCAAGTTGAATTTAATTAATTAATTTTAATCTTTAGCTGTCTTTCTGGCCTTATTTTGAAACTGAAAACTGTCCACACGTCCAGTTTATTTGTACTTATTCATGGTAACCACGGGCCAAACTGCCCAGATAAAGAAACAGAAACAGTTGATTTTATTCATTTGCAATTTAAAAGTAAATAAGACCTCCGAATGCCCGTGAGGGAGGTCGTGGCAGGGCCTTTGGCCTTGAGGGGTGGACCTTTGAGAGTGTTTTTGACGGAGGAATTCGCTCGTGGTGCTGTCAATTAGGAGCGAGTCTAAGTGGCGAGGTTCCTGTCCAAACACTGACCTGCAGATAAAGGCGCCAAAGCCAATAACTCACCCACGTTGACGTCATCCTCAAAAATGTATCTCCAACAGTTGTGGTTAAGGGGCGACTCCTTCCATGGCCATATAAACGTCAGCCAAATTTCTTCTCGTAAGACCCAAAGAACATTATAATATAGATAAATGGTGACGCTGGATTCCCACCACTCTTTGAGGACCAACGTTCAAAATCTGCAATGCCGTAACTATTTTCAAATTTCTACGGAAGATTAGCAAAAGTGGCCACGCCTTATAATCAATGCGGCAAGTTAGCTTCAAAGTTTATATTAACAAATTTCACAAAGACAAAGTGGAAATAAATATTTACTTTATCTACAAATGTTGGAGGAGAATAATTACTCTTCTCCCATATCCTCTGATCGAATGGAGTTTAAAATTGAATATCTCTCTCTCATATTATTTAAATACCTTCAATTTCAACTCATGATAAAATATTTTTATATGTTATTTAAACATTTTGATAGAAAACTAATTTTACATGCTCGAAATATATAAAGACAGAATTCATTTAAGATTTCAGTCACGAAGGTTTTGATTGAAAAATAACTATTTAATGTATTTTAAATTATTTCTGAGTGTTTTGAGAATATCGAAGTTTTATTTACTTTTATAGAAAATCCTGACTAACTGATAAAATAAATTCAGAAAATGGCAGCAACTTCGATTTTAAGTAGTGCTATTAAGATTCCTATTTTGTTGATAATTATTGGGAAATTATAAAGACGATAACAAATTTCCCAGTGTGCGACAACGGAACGAATTATGTGGCTCAAAATTCTTCTTGGCGGTTATTCAGAGAAGGCAAACGAGGAATTTCATTTTAAGATTTGGGAGATTTGTCCCAGAAGAGCATTTATGGAAAAAAAGGTTATTGAAAAATAATGATGAGGCCCGAATACAGTGTGCCGAGAAGAGAGCAAAGAAGACAAAAATAATCATTTAGTGGCTGTAGATAGTCCATGCACGACATTAAGTTCTTCACATGTAATTCTTCACTTGTACATTCAACAATCTCTTCGGCTGAAGGAGTCAAGGAGTAAATATGATGAATTGATAAATTTAACGCCTGAGGAAGTCTCAAAAAGCAGACGACACGTCATTTTTGAATAAATACTGATAGATTTATACGCTGTCTTATTGGTCGTCTTTTTATTTATTGTAAATTTTAAAGTCAGAAAACTATGTTGTGAGAGGAAGCTAAGAATGCAGAAGAAGCAAGTTTCTATGCTCCTGGTGACACTTAAAATTTAAGCTGAATTAAGGTAACTGTTTTGATGATAACTTTCTTTATAACAAAAATATGTAGGGGTTTCAACAAGGGAAATGGAATAATACAAGTTGTGTGAGAGGTACCAACAAAATTATTTTTATTATTATTTGAAAGGGCATTGCATGAAACTTAATACATCACACTATTCCATTTCAACATCGGCCCTTATTGAAAAACCTTACACATATGAATTCATCAGTAACATTCCAGACATGAATATGTCATCATGATTAGCGACACACACATCAAAGCATTTAATAATGTTCTATTCAAAAATGATTAAAAGGGCAACGTTCCAATAAAAATTTTGTTAATATTTTTGACAGATGGAACTACACATACTGGTTTACGAACTCTTGCAGCATACTGAAAATTATGTTCCAATTGTTTGAAAATATGTAAATTATTACTGAAAAGGTCAGCACTGTAAACTAAACAGCTACGATATTTAAAGATAATCAATTTACTAGACAATATTTTAGGTTTAAAGACTAATTATCTAATTGTTAAGTACTCCTGTGTAATTCATCTCTGAAGTGAATAGTTGTCAAGTAAATAAAGTTTGAATGAACTGTCCTGGGAAAAGCATCTAAGTGAGACGTGACGTCATCGCACTGCACAAAACTGACCGTGACCTCTGAATACGGTTTTACCTTTTCCATAAATGAAAGATGGCAACTGATTTAACTGTAGAGATGTCCGCTGTTTGGAGTCAAAATGTCGCCCTCTTCTTGTGCCACTCGGAAGGATGAAAATGTCCAGAGAGAGAGAGACAGCGAATCGTCCTCGGAGGAGAAGACGCGGTCCAGTAGTTGGCCTTGCAAATGAGAGGAACGGCCACATCAAACGTCCCCTAAACTAACCTTCCCTGGGTGGGCAAAACTTAGGGATCGATGACGTCATCAGCAGTCTTACAGCCGTCGGGACGCGGCCAAATCTCGGGACACTTTGACCACACACGCTGAAACGTGTGGACATCGTCTTTTTGTGTTCTCTCTTCACTCCTTCTCCTGGTCCTTCATTAGGCCCCCAGTTGTTTCTCTTCATCTCTTCCACATCCACATTTCACTCATTCTTATTAACTCCCATATTCTTAATATAAATGGCTGACACGTCGAATTTAGTAAGAATTATGTTGGTTGTGTCAATGATTTATCTCATAAACGAACTATTTCCTTTTATAATCACATTTGCAAATTAATTATGTACGACACTTTGAATAAATTTATATAAAATTTCGTGTAATTGATTATTAAATTTATTTATTAAGTTTACATTTCAATTACCTCTAAATATAACATAAAATAACTATGGCACATGTGCAGATTTAAATGGCTAGAATCGGAAAGTAGAATGGATGATCTACATTAACCCAACTAACATGTAATAACACATGGAATAACAAAGGGTGTTAGAATGGGAAGGGATATTTTTACGGAAATTAAGGTATTCTGGTTTTTGGCAAGCGTAATAACTAGGGATGGTAGAAGTATAGCAGACATAAAGAGTAGGATAGCACAGACAAAGGAAAAGAAAAGAATCCTTTGAAACATGGTACTATAGGAGAATGAGATGGGTGGATAGAATCACTAACGAGGAAGTCCTAAACAGAATAGGCGAAGAGCGAAACATATGGAGGACGTTGACCAAGTGAAGAGACATGAGGCTCTTGTAAAATTAACATTACAGGGAAGTGTGTGGAGTAAGAATAGAAGAGGGAGACCAAGGATGGAATACACTAAGCAGATTAGGGTGGACGTGGGGTGTTCTAGTTATGAGGAAATGAAGAGGCTTGCGAAAGATAGGCTAGCATGGATTAGGCCAGTCTTAGGACTGAATACAACAACAACAACATGCAAACAATCAAAATAAAAGATTTAATCTCCATAAATGTTTCATTAATTGACCAGACTTTAATCGTCTTTCATAATTTAATTAAGCCATTAATAAGTTCCTTACATCTGTAGAAAAAAGTATTTTGAGACTAGGGCTACGAAAAAATAATCTATTAATTACTGCAAAACTTAATATTTCCTTGTAGTTATTTGTTTAATTCATCATCCCATTCATCTCATCCTCACACTTATCCTTTCAAAGGAGCAACGACAACGTGGGAAATTATGCCCCAAAAGGATTAAATAGGTGTAGTTTTTTAACATATCTAGAATAGTTGCAATGCAACGAAGTCTGACGAAGTTTCCAGAACTTGTCCGAAGATTTGTTGCTTAGTTCTTGTAATTTCTCCCCGTTAACCAGAGATTTATTATTTCCCCCCCGCCCCGCACAACCACTTTGACACGGTTGTCACATTTATAGGGGCTGGAGTTACTCTGTTTTGGTGCTTAAGAAACGGATTAATCTACTAAGAGAAATGATAATATAATATAGAACAAGATGCGTGACGTTTGTAGTGGGACTTGCATCTGAGAATGTAAGGGAAAGGAAGAAATGAGGAGCAAGGCTCAAGTCCTCAGGGTCTGCAAGGAAATTAACCTCGCTACGTGTTTCTCCGTAAAACCGTGACCACATTTTTAAAATCAAACACAGCAGCAGGAGGAGGACGAGGACGAAGGGGGAGGGGGAGGGGAACCGGAGACTAAGGAGAGGGGTGAAGTTAATTAGATCATTTATAAACGAAACAACGATTTTCTGATACGACAATAAAAAGGATTTATAATTGTTTTCGGATCGGGCGTGGACTGAGGATGCCGTTTTCTAAAGAGGATCACTGACCGCTGTATTTGTAAGGATCCGTGAATACTATAAATTAAATCGCTGTGCAATTGTGTATATGGTATACCGGAAGCTCGCGGTTACGAATGCTCACCGCCTTCTTAAAAAAAGTATGGAAGGACGTAAGGTTGTGGGAGTTTTCTCTCGCAGATATTTCTCCCAAGTTGACTCACCTTTGTAAATACCTCGTACTCTCTCTGGTATTTTCAAAGTTTTCAAGTAAAAAAAAGAGTATAGTAAAATTTGCAAATAGATCACATTATTATTATATTTAGAAAAAAGATTATGAATAATTTAATAATATTGTAAATAGTTGACTGCATAAATTCGATAATGTATATTTTATAAAAAAATGAACCAGATTTTAATATTAACAAAAATTGAACCCCAAACCTTAAGTTAAATGTGATGTATTTGTAAAGGTTTAATTGCCAACAAACAGGCATATATCCCCCACCATAAATAAAATAGTAAATAACCAAGTAACGTTTCTGGAAACTTTGTTGCCGTCTTCATGTGTGCGTAAACGCTACGTAATATGATATTAATTATCTTCACGAATTAATAATGATAATTTGAGCTAGCAGTGGTAATTTTGAATGGACCCAAAGTTTTTGTACTTCTTGTTGATTCCAGCTAATAAATTTAAATATTTAAAATCTAACTTAATAAATCACTCATAATTTAAATTAAAATTCAATCTCAGTAAAAACATTATAGGCGTATTTAAGTGTTATTAGATAATAGTCAAGCGAGCGCGTCAACACACGGTATCTCAAGAGTTACTGTGACGTCACACAGAGTGAGAATTCAAGCACTTTCTCGGCATATTTAATAGTATAGCGACTATTTGTTTACATTCTTGAAGAGGATAAGTGTTTACGGGCAACGCCGAGCACTCACGCTGGTGAGGTAAAGGAAAGAGAGGTGTAGAGAGAAGGAGAGAAAGGATAGCGTGGCAAGTGTTTGATGTAGAGAGCCGTGGGTGTTGTAGCAGCACAGAGGTGCATGTGGAGGAAGTAAATCAGCAGAGTAATCTATGGCGAGCGCCATCTTTTATAATTTGTTTGATCACGACGAGGCGAGAGAGAGAGAGAGAGGAGTGGGAGGGAGAGGGAGAGGGAGGGGAGTAGAGGAGAGAGAAGAGAGGAGAGGCCCTTGGGGAATCCCGAAGCAATCTCAGCCTCTTCCTCCCCGAGCGCCAAGACTCAATTAAACTTTAAGATGATATGCATGGGGCAAGGCGAGGCGAGGCGATATCTCAAGGGTTGCGCTAGCTCAAGAAATTTGCATGCTGCATTATTATATAGAGAGGGAGAGGGCGAGGCAAGGTAATGAAGGAAATGTTTCAGTCGGGGGAAGTCCCCGCGGACCCGCGGCTGCTGCCAGCGCTGCTGCATGTATATATAACTAAGGTGTGCCCAGGTCCTCGGGGAGGAAGCCGACAGGCACAAAGGAAACACGACAATTAGAAACGGAGAACCGCCAAGAAAGCACACACAAAGAAGACGGAAGCGGACCCGGTCAACAACCAACCGTAATCAACGAGTACCTGAGGAAGACGCAACTGGATCACGTGCCGTGAGGACAAAGGTCGTCATCATCAGCACAACAAGTACACGTTTGTCACCAGCAGCTGCTTGGTTACCTGCTACTGTGCACTCTGGAGAAAACCGATCACAGAGGCAACCACGGATATTGGTCAATTCAAGACAACGCCCACGGTCATGGCGTGATCACAAGGCAGAGCAGCTATATGGATTAGGGAGACTCAGAAACGATCACATGGCGACAAGAGGAAGGTCGACCACGAATGAAGATGTCAGAACAAGAAGAGAATCCAGGAAAGCGAACAAGATAACAGTGGCGAACGGAGAACTCGTTAAACCTTTGCAGCCCACATAACCATGCAACAAGGGACTTGGGCACAAGAGGCTCAATTTTCAATAAGATGAGCCAGATGTGTGCATCGCCATTTTAACTAGATGTAAACAAGAAATAATAGAAGTCTATGAATAATTAAAGGAAAATGGAGAAAGAATGGGGCTGAAAGTTAATAAAGAAAAAAAATTATATAGGCTTAAATAACCAATGTTACAGGATGTGAAAATTAGACAGAAAAGAATGAGGGAGTAGTGAAATTTAGATATCTGGGAAACAATCAGTCCAAAATGAGTATCACAAGAAAAGACCGAATCGAAGCAGGAAATAAAACATATTTTTCAAACTTGAAAATTGTTTAAAAGCCAATTATTACTCTGGAAAGATAAAATAGAGAGCAGTGGTAACATATAGGACACAATCCTGGACATTGAAAAAAAAAGATCATGATGCTCTAAAGAAATTTGAACGTCGCGGAACATGGAGAATACGGTATAATGAAGAGATTAACATAATTATAAAGAGAAAATATAAAACGACACAAAATATTTAAGACTGCAATGGATGGATACGAATAGAACACTGTCAAAAACATTCAAAGCCAGATTATATTCGACAGGGAAGAAAGGAAGACCAAGAACAAAATGAATGGAGGGTATGTTGGACGATCTGCAGAATGTGAAAGTGAGAGAATGAAGAGAAAAGATCGGAGATAGAGAGGCATGGAGGCCAAGGCCCACACAAGGCTGTAGTGTCGTGCAGGAAGGAAGCAGACATAACACTTAAAAGCATGATACTTTGTCTTCCACTTTCATTGTTTCTGGTCATTTTTACCAAATTATCTGAAATGTATCCCATGTAATCGAAACTCGAATTGTAACTACGGTCGGTGGCGCTCCTGTCGACGTTTCTCCAAAGTAATCTGAGCTCCTGTGTGAATGTGCGTTACAGGACAAAGTAACACAATGTCCATCGATTTCGTCACAGTGGCTACGCGAAGCAGGGGATCCCTTCTCCCTGCCCATGTGACACCAGATAAAAATATTAATTAATTATCATCAAATTTCAGGACTTATTTACTTGTCATCACGAACATAGAATTTCATTAGCTTTATTTTGTACATTCCCGGGAACATGAGCACGGCTGAAATAAAGGCTCAAAGCCAACGAAATGGCGTGTTCATATTGGAAACTAAATAATTCCTGAAATTTGATGACACTTGTGTTGTCTCCGTTAATTGTAAACAGTGTCCGGATCGGCTGTCGTCAACGCACGACAAGCCACGTATAAAATAAAACCATTTTCAGTTCGATATATCTGTTACCATGAACGTGATCCTGAAGAAAAAGTTCAATAAGAGAATTAGTACAGGGAAAACCAAGGTGATGGAGTGTAGTATGGAAACAGTGGAATAATAAAGGCTGTTAGATTGGGAAGGGATACTTTGAAGGACGTTAAGGAATTCTGCATAATAACTAGAGTATGATAGCACGGGCAAGGAAGAGGAATTTACTTACGTATAATATGTGTAAATATTGAGAAATCGTTGCTAAAAATGTTCGTATGGAGAGTAGAGACATATGGGTGTGATACGTGGACGATAGTAGTTGGGGATAGGAAAAGAATAAATGCCTTTGAAATGTGCTACTATAGGAGAAGAACATGGATGAATAAAGTAACTAACCAACAAGTTCTAAGCTGAATAGGGGATGAGGGAAAAATATGCAGGACGTTGATCGAGAGAAGGGATAGATTAATAGTCCACGTTTTAAGCATGAGGGTCTTTTAAAATTAGCACTTGGGGGAAGTGTGTGGGGTAAGAACATAAGAGGGACGTCAAGGATGGAATACGCTAAGCAGATTTGGGAGGACGCTGGATGTCGTTATGCGTAAATGAAAAGGTTTCTGCAAGATATATTAGCATGGAAGATTGCATCAGACCTGTCTTAGGATTGAATACCAAAAAAACAACATACATGCTGGAATCATATTTTGAAACATGAATTTAATAAAATGAAATATCTGCGATGAGGTCATACTTTTGTAAGGATTCCCTGAGATTGGTAGGACCTTTACTTTGTATTAATCTTTTTTCGCGTGTGTAGCGTCTATGGAGGGTCGATGGAAATGTAATAATTTAGGAATAGTAAATCAGGCTTCGCGTAGAATCAGACTCAGTGACGGGAAATGTAATTGATAACACGCAACACTCGTAGTAAAAGTTAAGTTAGAGACAAGACGAAACGGCTCCGAGGAAGACTCTTGCACCTTAAATACATCAAACCCGTCCAATTTCTAAGAGGTAATCAAATGATGGAAACAGGACTGCCCAATGTTAAATCCTCGTGAGAAGCAGCAAAATTCAAGGAGATGCTACAGGTTTCTAGATGAACTACGAAAACGAAAATAGTGTTTCTAAAATATCGCTACACATGTAATATAGGCAATTTTATTTATTTTCTAATTATTCCTGACGATATGGATATATAAGAGACGGCATAGTGATATTACAGAAGGCTAGACGTCACAGGAGAGCAGAGAAAGAATGTACGATATCGTGACAGAGAGAGGAGAGAGAGAGAGAGAGAGAGAGAGAGAGAGAGAGAGATGAGGATGGCTTGTTTCTGCCTTCGGGACCTGTGTGATTGCAGGCAGGACAGGACAGGGCAGGACAGGACACATCTTAAGTTGTAATGGCGCCCACGAGGGCAGCAACTTGCTAACTACTCACAGAGGCGATCGCCCTGTCTCATCCCTCTCCTATAACTATCGCAAAGTTAACATTTGATTTCTTGCGGTTATTCCATAGCGTGGACGACAAATAAATAAAATTCCCAATTAATTTACTGTATTTATTTAACAGCACAATGACGTTTCAGTACCTATTTGCACCCTCTTCAGTTCGAGTTCTGGCAGAAAAGTCTCTCTTTCTGATATAAACTATTATTTATTCAGACCACGGCCTGAAGACGCGATACATAAGTACAGAGCGCCCCTGTGCTTTTAAATAATTTTAAAAATATATAAGAGGAAGAAGGATTTTCCATAACCTGTACAGAAGACAGAAGAAATTAGAATTGAAAGGCAAAAAAATAAGGCAAAAATAAAGAAATATGTAAGACAAGGATGTAGTCTGACTTCCATGGTGTTTAACTTATATATAGAATAGGCGATGAAGCAAGGTAAACATTAATATGGAAACGGAATCAAATTGAATACAAAAAAATAAAAAGGGGAGTCAGAAAATAGTTGGAAAACATAATAAATGGCAATAACGTGGTCCTGGAGAAAGAGTACAACATGAGGATTAGTAGAGGGAAAACCAATGTGATGGAGTGAAGTGTGGGAAACAGTGGAACAAAGGCTGTTGGATTGGAAAGAGATATTTTGAAAAAAGTTGAATTCTGCTACTTGGGCAGCATAATAAGTAGAGTAGGATAGCACAGGCAAGGAAGAGGAATTCACTTATGGGTAATATAAGTATAACAAATAGGAAATCATGATTAACAATGTTGGTATGCACCTTGGCGTTACAAGGGTGCGAAACATGGAGTTACAGACAGGAAAAGAATAAAAGCCTTTTAAATATGGTGCTATTTGAGAATGAGATGGGTGAATGGAATCACTAACGAGGAAGGTTCTAATCAGATTTGTGGAAGAGAACAATATGGCGGACGTTGAATTTGAGAAGGGATAGAATAATGGCCACGTTTTGAAACATGAAGGTCTTGTGAAATTAGCATTAGAGGGACATGTATGTGGGGTAAGAATAGAAGAAGGAGACCAAGGTTGAAATACGCACCAGACAAGTCTCAGCACTGATTACCACAACAACAACAAATTATACAAATGTCCGTTAGAGGCCCTTAATTATAACGGTAAATCGAAATCCATATAATAACATACATGTATGCTTGTTTATTCTTAAGAGATATTTAAAAGTAAGGAGAAATTGCAAGAAACGTTATGAATAAAATAATCCAATCATTTCTTTTAACATAATTAATATTTATTTAGGAGACATACGGCATTTCCTTGGCATATTTGTTTGATTTTTTTAACCTTTTGTCGTAAAGACTATCAGTTATGACAATAATGGTTCAGTATATACAATATTAAAATAAATATTACAAAATTCAAATATAGTATGTAATTTATATGTTGGCATGTAGGTAGGCTAATCCATTTGATTTAGATGGGTGACAATGTTCAAATACATAAAATTAATTAATGGACAAATGTAAATACAAAAGTCATGTAACTAAGAAAAGAAGGCAAAAAATAAACAAGAAAATACGAAATGATGTATTACTGTTCCCGGCACCTTATCCCTTGTGCTTCACTGTAATGCCTTAAATATTTTGAGATTCATCAGGTAAAACCTGTGCACAAGCCGGATAATTTTGCGTCAGCAACAGTTACGGCCAAAATTTACCTGAGGAAGTCTACAAATCTGGACGAAACATAGAAGATGTCTTAAATATTGATTTTCTTCGCGTCACAAATTGAATGAAATTCTTAATTATAATTGAAGATGACGCCATTTTACAGATTTTCCTTCACATATTCTTAGGAACACGCCCGTAGCATAAATGTGCAAGGAATTGTAGTAGAATGTGCAGACGGTGACTGTGTGCGTGTGCGCGCGCAGGTCTGTGACGTCGCCTTGGCCTGACAGACGGTACACGACGCAATATATCACTACTATTTGTTTACACACAAGAGAAGACTGTTTAAATAATTCAATTTCCAGACCTAATATAAATAAACTACGTGACGTAGTGGACTTCTGTTTGTATTTATTTTTATATGAATGTAACCAATAAAAGTAATGTAAAAATTAACGTGTGTGGTAGATAATGTCTAGAGAGACGGCGATATTATCTAAGAGACAAACCTTAGAAACAGAGCGAACAAATAATTTCTTTTAAGGTAGATCAACGTTTCGATGGTTCTTAAAGGGAAACTGACAGTTTTTGAAAGAGGAGACTACCAAAGATAAAGCAGTAAAGAACTCAGAGGTTACTAAGAATATCTGTGAAGTGTTTAATATTAAGATGTGCTGACGACATTGATGTTGTTACCATGGCGTCAGAGCAGGGAGATGTTAATGTTGCAAAGTGGAAGGTGACGTGTAGGAGGAGGCAGGAGCACGTGTCTGTCTGAGAAGAAGCCGGCCGCCACCTGTTGCCTGTCTCTCTCTCCCTCTCCTCCTCCTCCTCTCTCCCTCGCCTGAATATTCATCCCCTCAGCAGCCACGACAGTATCGACGCCTCCCTCCCGCCCTTGTAGATCCTTTACCTTCTCACCGAGTCACTCGGAATGTAGGCCACATCGCTTTGGGGGAAAAGAAAATAAACGATCTGAAAATAAAGGTACCTACTAACACACGGAGGAAGTCCTGGATAAACTCCAAGATTTCCTCAACTGAATCTTCGCACACACATATGAGAAAATTCTCACGGATATCCTAGAGGATTTTCACAAATGAGGATTTTCAAACACGTATAACAATTCCAGCAGACTTCCAGAAATGTCACTCCATCACTTTCTTAATTAAAAAAAAATGGTTTACGAGAAACTCTTAAATTTTTTAAAATATTATTGATGACGTCATCTTCTGACGCGTACGTAAGAACTCGTCGCAGCAGAATCTCTATCATGGTATGTTTTGAGCCGACTTGCCATAGGCATGACTCGTTCTCGTAAACTCGGCTAAATATTCCTGAAGCAACATATTGCGAACTGAGTTGTTAGTACCTGAGCACACACACACCAGTCTCAAAGCTTGCCCTCCCCCCCCCCCCACACACAAGCTATTCTTCGAGTATATGGGTAACTTAAGGTGGCCAAGATAACGTTACAGAATTATTCTTGTACCTATTATGGAAAAATTATGAAAAAAATATTTCTTAAAAATTGAATCCAGGCACTGGACTAATCTGCTGAGAATATTCCATCCTTGCCCTCCCTCTTCAGTTCTTACCTCACGCACTTCCCTCTGATACTAATTTTACAAGACCCTCATGTCTTAAAACGTGGCCTATAAATCTATCCATTGAAAGTCCTCAATTTTTATGTCTTTTCCCCTATTCTGTTTAGAACTTCCTCGTTAGTGATTCTATCCACCAGTCTCATTCTCCTATAGCACCACATTTCAAATGTTTCGTTTCTTTGCCTTCCTGCAACTCCTACCGTCCACGTTTCGCACCCATATAACGCCACACTCCATATCAACATTTTTAGCAACGATTTCCTAATATTTACACTAGTATTACCCGTAAGTAAATTCGTCTTCCTTGCCTGTGCTATCCTACTCTAGTTATTACGTTTCCCAAGTAGCAGAAATCCTTAACTTCCTTCCAAATATTCCTCACCACTCTAAAAGCCTTTGTTATTCCACTGTTCCCTATACT
Organism: Eucriotettix oculatus; assembly: GCA_034510155.1. Taxonomy (NCBI): domain Eukaryota; kingdom Metazoa; phylum Arthropoda; class Insecta; order Orthoptera; family Tetrigidae; genus Eucriotettix; species Eucriotettix oculatus. The sequence goes on along the minus strand of CM067381.1, from coordinate 20,844,801 downwards.
AGACTTCATCAGCTTGATTTTGAACTCTTTCTCCAGTATCACGTTCGTGTCATTTATTATGGTTTCCAAGTTTTCATCTGGCCCCCCTAATACTACAATATGAGGATAATGTAAGTTTTCTTAATTGAAGGTGTGAGGTGAGAGCAGGTGTGTGACGAGGCTGACCACAGCAGCACCACCTGCCGCCCACATCCCCCACGACAGATGACGTAGGCACGTGACTTTCACCATCAGCTACCAATACTTCACTTTCAAGGAAATACACGCTTCCTCATAAAATGGACACTTCCGAGAAAAGCTCAGGCTTCAACTATCGCCGTTACACAGATTATTTCGGGTACTGAATTGTGTGAGTGAGAAAATGGAATGACAGAAGGCAAAGTAAAGCAAAGGTTCGAAGCAAACGAACGAGTAGGATACAGGAAACGAGAAAGGAAAAGAAACACAAGCATACTACCAAGTTGCTTTTAGGGAACGTAACGACGTAATAAAATGTCAACCATCAATGAGCCGCGAAAGGAAATTAGTGTTACCACAGGTTTTTTGAGAAACAAAAATATAACAATAAATTAAATAAATAATTCAAGACGACTGTTGAGTCACTAATAATACGATACATCTTCACATATAACATTATATTTATATTCGTTTACGTTCTTCGGAAGAGATATTTTGGAACAAAATACTGAACTACAAGGATTTAAGGATAAAAATGGTGGTATTAGTGTTGCCAATATTATATACGGGATTCTGAACGAACATTAAATTGGTTTTCAATTTATGTGCAGATGATTAAGAAAACATGTCGAAATCACCGCTTTTCAAAATTATAAATTTATTAATCACCTTGATTATTATAATTAATTTTATTCATTTATTATATAATTGAACATTGTTTTATTTTTACGATTACGTTCATGGCGTTTGTAGATTTAGAAAAATCATTTGAAAATGTAAAGTAGAACACACTATTAAGGTTTCATAAGAGGACAGGAATAAATATCGAGAAAGAAGAGTTATCCTTAACGTCTACCGAAGACAGTCATCTAGAATTAGAATTGAAGATCGAGAAAGGAGTAAGACAAGGATGCCCATGCCCTTAGACATATATTGAACATGTGACGAAGAAAATTAAAAATGAAAATGGAAAAGGAATCATACTACAAGGAGAAGAAATTAAAAGCCTTTCGGTTTGCTGATGATATTGTTGTATTAGGGAAGTCAGAACAAAACATGGGAGCCAATAAATGCCATGAACGTGATCCTGCAGGGAGAGTAAAACATGAGGATTAATAGAGGGAAAGAAAGTGTGGGGAATGGTGGAATAGCAAAGATTATTAGATTGGGAAGAAATAACTAGGCAAGCAATGCTACTGCAAAAAAGAGGAATTTACTTCTTACACTAATTCTACCGATCAATAAGTTACAGCTGGAGATAATTTTTTTTGGGAATTGAAGAATGGATTAGTGTCTCTCCTGTTTGTCTTACGTAATTTAAGGACAAGGGGAGGTTTTTGGCTGCAGCTTCCGCTGACCGGAAGTCTAGAGGAAGGACAGAAACTTCCCCCAAGACATACAACAACCCCTTTGAAACAATTCCCTTTCCTCTGTTAATTACACTTGCAGATCCCTGGACAAGGGGGAGGAACAGCAACCCTTAATTTCATGTCGTCCGTTCTACAAGGTTTAACATGAGAATGTAACATATAACAGTAATTTACTTATTACATTAATCATCTAATAACCAAACTGTGTAATGAAATTATTGACCAATTTAAGACTATACGTATTTAATAAACTAACGTTTCGGTACCTATTTATACAAACATGTTTATAAAATTAATTGGATAGATGAACCGGCAGGCATGTACTGTGACGAGATTTAATTTTGGTGGTTTGTTTATATTTAATTGACGTAATTGTTTTACACAATTAACTAACGACTGACTGTGTTGAAATTAGTTGAAAGTTACTGTTTGTTTATAATTTGATTAATAAATCAAAGTGATAAGGATATTTGGTTTCTTTCCTAAAAAGGTGCATATTAACCATGATTGCACTCAATTTAAACTTACACATTGGGTTCATTTATTATATAATATTCCCATAAAGTAAGAAACACCTCCATGAAATGTCCATGAACCCCTGATTTGATTTTCCCAACCTTTTGCTACCTCACATGAACTCTAGTATTACTGCTTCCCTAAAATAAAGATAATTATCCGTATATGAAGGAGTAGTGAAGAAACAATTTGAAACAAGTCAGGGTTAAAATGAAGTTGACTTTTCCACAGAGTAATTGTCTTGGCAGAGGGTGATTTATTAGGATAGGGAGGGGATACATAGGGGAACTGTTTCTCGTCTTGAGAGACGAGGCAAGATAGACAGAAGGTAGGAAGGGGAGAGAGAGAGAGGAAGAGAGAGAAAGCTAAATGAAAACGAAATAGCCGGGCGGTCGGACGAACTGCTGGTAAAAAGCGAATTAAAGGCGGCCGAAAGGAATGAGCTGGCTCAATTGGCATGGGTTTCATGTGTTGTACGGCGCCCCCGGATGGGCCCCCAGGGGTACCCAAGTTCAAATTGTACTGCGGCTCTGGGAGACTAACCGCCAGATGAAAGCTGCGCCAAGGAACGAGGAGAGGAGCAGAGGCGATAAAAAAAAGAGAGGGAGTAGGGAAACACAGTAAGCGAGAGAGGGAGAGGAAGAGAGAGAGAGAGCATCAGCCAACCCTGGACCATCCTAGGCAACGTAGACCATCCACAGAGACTGGAATCCCTGCTCCAATATCTATTTCATCCACTTCTTTTCTCGCCTCGTCTACTCTTCTCTATTACAACACAAACTATTCAGTAGTCACTTGTTCCCACTAGCGCCATGACTCAGCCATACGCGATTACGTCCATGGAGGAATCCTCAGAGGTGACCATATGAAGTCACCCCCAGCATAAATGGCATGAACGGATGCTGGGGAAAGAGTTCAATATGAGAGTTAATAGAGGGAAATCCAAGGTTATGGAGCGTAGTATGGGAAACAGTGGAATGACAAAGGGTGTTAGGTTGGGAAGGGATATTTGACAAAAGTTTTAAACGGAATAGGGGAAGAGCGAACAATATGGAGTTCGTTGACCAAGAGAAGGGATAGATTAATAGTCCGCTTTTTAAGACACAAAGGTCTTGTAAAATTAGCATATTTGGGAGGACGTTGGATGTGCTAGTTATGCGGAAATGAAAAGGCTGGCGCAAGATAGGTGGCATGAAGGGTTGCATCAGACCAGTCTTAGGATTGAACACCACCACCAAAACAACAATGACTACGATGCATCATTGGTAAGACAGATGTGAATAATTAATCGAAATCAGTCGAGTTCCAATTCTTTTAAAAATAAATTAAATTGGCGTAAATGAGGAAATGAAATAAAGGCAATTACGTAACATTTAATTTTTAACTTTATGTCTCGTCGTTCATACTTGACTCTAGTCTTTTAGTAAGGGTGAATGAAGCTTTAAATTTCATCCAGTCAGACAATAAGTTAAGAAAACTTGCACATTTATAGGAAGATTGAGTAGCTGGGACCTGTGAAGTAAAACTGTCCTGAATGTCCATTCAGCGACGCTTAACCAAGAAGCGCAGAATATTCCGCCTTTGACAAAGTGTCTCGGAATATTCTGTATGTGGGGATGACGTGGGTGATGCATCGCCCCTTGTAAACGAGCTCGAGAAGTCTTTTGTAAGACTGATTTACGCGCAGGTTTTACCGTTTTAGCCCCTTTACGAAATCGGCCGTGAAGAGAATTGAAGGAGGAGGATCGTGGAGAGTTGAGGGATGGACGATCCGGAGGTCACCGAGGCTGGCTTCCGGGGGAATAAATCTGCGCGGATGACGACGTTAATCACAGATCTCATTCTGCGGACATTACCGTTAAAGGCCGCTGACACCAAGACGCGGACACCGGCGCTCGCTTTCCTCTGCAGACACTGACTGTGCTTCCCAATCAGCGCCGTCATCAACTCTTAGTATCCTTATCATCATACACGCCAATATTACAGTAGCTAACCCCAGCGATTTTGTTCGAGCCGAAACAACAGCTACAGAATTGATTAAGATTAATTCATTGAATATATAAAAAGTACGGAACCGTTTATTTATGATCGCTTCAGTTGCTTTTTGTTAGTCGGAGCAAATGTAAGCCCGGGGGCCGTAGTCAACCCTTGGCTACCTTGCTCTACCTTCAAATTCCCCCTTTTCAATTCCCTTTCTATGCTATTAAGGGGAGTTGTCTGTTTCAGGATCACCCTGGACTCACCTTTGGGAATGCCTCGTACTCTGGTTTTTTCAAAGTTCTCACATGCCGAGGCACCTTAACCTGTTTTAGGAGGTGTATGTAGGGGGGTCAAAGGCCTTATAAATACGGTAGGAGTTATCCGCTGATTGGCCAACTGGCTCATAGTACTGGTGGAGACAACGGAGAAGGGAATGCTGCGACCCGACAGAAAATTCGTCTCCCGTTATTCGGAAGGGCGTGGGAATAGTACCCAATAGCCCGACCTAGCGAATACAGGTTTTCTAGGATTTTCCATGCATCTGCATATGTGTAACACCATGTAGGATCAATTTCAAGTTTATTTAAGCTATTTTTTAAGTACTGACGGTAAGAATGTAAATCTTTTATTCAGTCTGGTGTAAACTGTGGTTAAATAAGTGTCTCTCTGTCGCCTCGGACCTCTCTTTAAATAAAAAAATTGTTGCTTATAACATTTTATAGTAGTTAAAGTTTAAAAAGTAGACATAACTATAATTTGAAAAAAAACGGAGAAGATGCGAATATGCACCGAAACGTTGTTTGATTTAAAAGAAAAAAAGGCTGACTGAAAAACCCGGACGAGTATTATTTCATTAATTCAAATTTAATTTAAATTTAGCATTTATTAATACAAAGTTTTCACCCATTTCTTTGGACTTTTCCAGGTAAATTGGAAAAACTAATAAAATTTGGTGTCACGGACTAACTCCAGCTTAATACTAATTAAATTTGCTTCTTGACATATTTGACCCTATTTTTTTTCCTAATGCCAGAAAATTGTTTATGAACTCGAAAAGTCACTTACAAATTATATATACTTCTGATGAGGCACGCGTTACCATTTTATAGTAAAAGTGTTTAATTAATTCTTTCTTCCTGACGAATAGGCTGACTGAATTATAATTTTAGATTCATCTGTACTGTTGGTTTAACTTCCCGGTTTCTCTCCACTTCCTATGTTTCCCTTGTTGATTTCTCTCTCTGTAGTGTTTAGCTACGTTCATTAATTATAATAATACTCAGCGTCACCAGCAGTAATGAGCTGCATCACGCCCCAACAGCGGCAGCGCTACCTTATTCCGTGAGGGTGGCTACACTGACCGATTCCAGTGACGCTAGTGACCTCTCTGAGGAAAGCAGCAGGGTCGTCATGCGTCTTATATTTTATTTCCACGAAACGAAAAAAAGATAAATTTTTAAATTAAATTTAAAGTATATAAAGGGTGCAGACGGGGATAATTTAAGGATAAAATGAATAAAATAGTTGAAAGGTATTTTAACGTCTGAGTTTGTAATAATAAATAAACTGTCCGACAAATTTCTGACATTATTTTTATTTTCAACAATTTCCAAGGAGGAAAAGAAAACGTTTCGGTATTTATTTGTACCTTCTTCAGGTTACTATCCTGTGGTGAAACATTGATAAACCTCTTGTTAACATGAAAACCCAAACATTTTATACATTTTGTAGTAGTAATATATAGGTAGCTATAGTTATAGTTAGTACCGAAACGTTTTTTTCCTATTTGGAAATTGTTAAAAATAAAGTTTGAAATTTATCAGAAATTTTACTTATTAAAATAATTTAGTGTTACCAAATCCCGTAATAACTTCCATTCCTAATTCCACCTACATAGTTGGTAACAGTGCCTACTTTTTAAAAGCGGCAAAATTAAGCAGCAACTTAACACACATTTATAATACCAAAATTTTTTTCCTTCGTAAATTTTTAAAATTATTTTAGTTTTAGGGACAAGCCACGCAATATTGGCAGAACTGTAGATGTTTTCAGTATGGTAAAAATCTTCTAAATACCGTCCCTTAAATATTGTTTACTTTAAAAAAAATAATTTTCAACCGCGATGTTTTATATAAACTACGCAAAGTGTACGAATATTGTATTCGTTTTGAAAATATAACTAAATTTAAAGTATGATTTTTTTAATCACTGTATGGTTAAATTCAAAAATTCTTTAAGGCACACAACTGAGTAAACCAACAAGCTCCTTCATTTTATTTTGAAACGTCCTTTAATTTCTTTAAGGTTGCCAGCTCAGAGAAGAGGAAAGTTCAAAGTACTTATAATATTATCCTTACCATGCGGCTTCGTCATGTCGCCAGGTAAATATGAGAAATCAAGTAACTCACCTGAAACAGAGAAAAACCACATTTAATATTGAAGAAAATTACTAAATTAAATGTAAGAGAATACAAAATATGTTTTTTTTTGGTTTCCTGCAATTGTGACCCACTAAATCTCTAAGCTAAACTTTACATTGATTCGTAGAAGACAACAGAGACAGGATGTAAAAATATACGTGTGTTTGTCTTTCTCGTTCCGTATACAATGTTAAAGGTGACGTGAAGGAAGGAAGGCCGTATATGGCCATATATAGATAGAGCACTGAGTTTATTTTTTACCTTACAGTATGTGTGGAAGCAAATTACAATTTTAACTATTATCAATTTATCAAGATATGTTTTTACTTAATCTTTTAAAATATTTATCCTTAACCATTAATTAAAATAATTGAAATATTTTCCACTCAAATACCGTAAGGTTAAGAAAGAAACTCCAGTATTGTTTCTATGAGCATTTCCTGTTTTAAATCTTTGTAAACAGATTATGATAATGTTAAAGTATACATAAAGAAAATAATTTAATTAAAACAAGGATTTTAGAATATATATATATATATATAATTTTTATATTTATTTAATCTACAAATGGGCAGATGCCCGGTGGCAGATACATAGGACTTCAACAATAATTAATAATCTAGTCGTAAGGACTATAATTAATTTAGTATATTGTTAGCGGTGCCGGAGCACAAATCACTTCACTATAGATTAAGTCTAAATTTTCTTTCCGTTAGAGGAATTTCTCCAAACACTCCTGTAGGCAGATTGTTCTAGTCATTAATTGTCCTATTTAGGAATGAGTATTTTCCAACATCTGTTTTTTGGTTCCTCGCTTCCCGTAACGAGTCGAGTCTTTCATTTTGTCTCGGATTCCCTGCCAAGATTTTTGACCTGCAAAGGCTCCGCAGAACATGTGTAGCCTAACTCTTTTTCTCTTCTTGTCTGTAGTGTCCGTTCCATGCTAACCTATCTTGGACAAGCCCTTCATTTCCGCATAACTAGCCATCGCACAATTTCCCTAAACTGCTTAGCGTATTCAATCCTTGGCCTCCCTCTTCCGTTCTTACCCCACACACTTCCCTCTAATGCTAATTTTACGAGACCCTCATGTCTCAAAAAGGGGACGGACTAATCTATCCCTTCTCTCGGTCAATGTCCTCTAAATTGTTCTCCATTCCATCCTCGTTACTGATTCTATCAACCCATCACTTTCTCCTATAGCACCACATTTCAAAGGCTTGTATTCTTTTCCTTTCTGCAACCCCTATCGTTCACGTAACGCCACACTCGTTGTATAGTATTGTTACTGATGGGCCGCTGTCCTGATAAGACCATAATTTCTGTTTTATATTAATATATTCGTTGAATATGTTTGTAAGAAATGTACGCTTCATCAGTTTCTGCAATCGGCGTAAAGTCGTCAGCGTATAAAATGATGTTTAGCCTGGTTTCTTGATCTATGTAGGTTACCTTATGATAATTATCTTTCCATTTTCGATCTATGCAATCTTTGTGTATATTACAGAGGAATATTTCAGAGTATTTATATATTGTATGGGGAAGTTTAACATTGACAAGGTTGGTGTCTCATCCATGGTTATAGATGCTTGCTAAGATATTCAGTCTGAAAAATAATTTTATGTCCGAAATGATAAAAGTTGGTGTCGAATCCATAGTTTTAGGAAGCCGCTAAGATGTTGAAGAATACCACAGACTTTGGGGGTTAATGGGAAATTTAAAATCTGACGAGTGACAGGGCGAGAAGGGGGTTGGATTTATATTCTGTGAAACGACTTGAGAGTCGACTGGGGCCGAGCTCCTACCCCTCCCTCCCCCGGGGGAGGTAAAGATTGAAGCGGCGGCGGCGGAGGCGGAGGCGGCAGCAGCAGGCAGTTACGGCGATGGCGTCGTCTTCGTGCAGATATGAACGAGGCGCAGGAATTGCAGGGTGCCAACTGTCCCCCGGGGAACCACTAGCCGCACGCACGGCGCAATTGAATTCCTCGCAATGTTGGCGGCACTGGTCCCAGGTGCGACACAACACGAGTACACATACGTCATTCCCACAGTAATGTACTTTTGTACGTATTTCTAATGCCGCGTCGTAATCTGCCTCTTTCCTTCGTCGACAAGGCTGACTGCATATGGATGACGTCGTTACACGTCGGTTCGTATCCCCCTGCCATGATGATGAGGGGGGAGGGGGGGAGAGACAGAGAGAGAGAGAGAGAAGTGGTTAATACAGAGCGATGGCTTATGCGCTGGGATATGAACCGGGGGCCACATATGCGCAAGACAGCGAGCAACATTACTGCACCTCGCTAATACATTCCATTACCACGCGCCAATAAATAGCGGCGGCGCCACGGACTAATGTTAAATGATGGACCCTCCCTCACCCCCTTCCTGTCTTATGTATCATCAGCAGCAGCAGTAGCAGCAGCAGATCTCCCCTGCCTGCACAACACAACTGCACCTCTTCTTCTTCTTTTCCACATGCGCTAATAATGGAACCGTGCCTAAGCCTTTCCTGCTCACGTGCTCCACGGACCACGATCATGAGAATTACCTTTCTATTAGAAATTAGTTGCAATAACTGCCTGTTTGAAAATCAATAAATAGAAAAAAAATGTTTTCGACCTTGTCGCTTGTGCGCCTTGCAGGTACAAATCTTCCTCATCTCCCGATTCCAGACGAAGTCTGAAATTAAGAACGAAACGACGTCGTGTACGAACTACTGTCAAAATTTTCTGACTTATAGGCGGTTTTACTGTTTATTAGAAATTTTATATTATTATTTGAATGAGTATAACAAATAGACGAGGGACATTAATAATTAAGAGAGAAAATGACGTAGAAAAGAAAGAGCGTTTTGTGGGAGGTCATTTGGTATTTTCATGACTCCAGGTTGGCATCACTGACATGAGCTGACAGCACCTCAACGCTGAAGAAATTATTGTCTATTATAAGGAAGTGGAAATACTTCAAATGAAGCTCAGTTAAGTACATAGCTAATTTTTTAGAATAAAGACAAGAATGGAAAAATGTCAACCGGACCAGGGTCTCGAGCCCAGGACCCAGCCCGATATCCAGCCATGCACCCTACCAACTGATCTAGTCGGAGTCGACGTCCAAGGACCGATTCACCATCTCTCCATTCCCATAAACCTACCAAATCACCAATCACACTATTCACACCCTAATTATAGGAAATACGTGAAGAATTAACATTGCGTAAATTGATTACAGGTGCATTGAATTCTATTTTGAGGAAATGGAAATGCTTCAAATGAAGATCAGTAAAGCATATAGATAATATTAGAAGAAAGAAAAGAAAGGAAAAATGTTTTCTTTATGACCGCAACATTACATTTACCCGACGACGTGTTCGGACATTTCTTGGGCAACGCTCACTGATCCGTATTCTTACCATCTGAAATCTTTTTTCGGATGATCTTACACTATGACGAAAGTTTCATGAGTCACGGAAATGTTTATAACTGGGCAGAACAGTTCAAGAAACGGTCGAACCTCAGCGAGTGACGCGCAACGCCTTGGTCGGCCAGTTCACCTGCCGACTCCTTTCCTTGAAACCTGCACCGACGTCATTTTTCTCATCAATGTCTAAGAAGCAGCAGTAAGCGTTGGCACAGTTCATGACGTTATCAGTAACAAGCTCAAGTACAGCGCAATAAAGGAGATGAATGATTTTCAGGAACAGGAAACTGACTGAGATGGTCGCCAATTTTTCTTACTTTCTATTCGCAATAGAAGTTCTGATGCCGAATAAATATTTCACGAACAGTCTCTCACATACTGCGCTTAAATGTTTACGAGTCTCGTAATAAAAATATTATTATTTGTGATACATTGTTAGTGGGAGTGGCGGGAAATGGCCGTAAGAGTTGTTATTCTTGGTTGTCCTTGATTGGTAGAAATGATCGATGTAAATGAGCGAGTTCAGGTTCAGTGGACCTCAAGAGTCCGTCTTTGATCCCGCCTCCGAGCTCCCTTATAGTCAGCAAATGTAATGTGGTCTGATCCAAGCAGAACGGCCCCTGTGGATGACGTCGTCAGTGATGGTGGTTTTATCTGCCGCCCCCCTGAAGGAGAGTCCGCGAGCTTTCGCATTCGCGTCACAGCGCCGCGCCGGCGATGCTGGAAACAAGGGCAGATGGACTCCAGATTTCCAGCCAGCTACTTGCAAGAATCCCGCCCGTCCGCTATATCGGCCCGGCGGCATCTTTGCCCTTTGCGGCTGCGATTTACGAGGCTCTCCGCACCCGGAGAGTTATGACGTTGACTTATGACGTCGCTACCGCACCCCGAAAGAGAAAACCCGACGCCCTCCTCGCGGCGTCGTCTCCTCAGAGGGTCGTGATCACTCGTCACTGTCTGGAATCTGGCTGGTGCCAGGCCCAATCATGATCCGTTTCATGGACGTCGACAAATGGAAGCCACAATAAAGGGAATATTCGTCAAAAATTTCTACGTGGAATCCGATTAAATCAACATCAACATCGACCATATTTCAGTAATGGTAAACTCCATTTCTTAAATAAAATTTTGTTACATAAATTTTCATGTGAATTAAAGCCATTCCTATCTCATTGTTAAAGCCTGCAGCTTGTGAACATTAATATTTCTTGTACCTTGCAAATGATTTAGGGGTTTTTATTTAATTTATTTAATGAAATTGCTTTCGGATTTAGGTCATACTGTAACAATTATATATATATCACTTAAATGGGTTTAGCGCGCAATTACAAACAAATAAAATAATTAAGGGGACGATTTTTAAATATTAGGGTTAATTACTTATTGGGTAACCCACGTACAGCAGATTTTTGATCACATGATGAGCCTATTTTAGCTTCATTCTAGGCGACCGGAACATCCTTCGGGTTGAATTGTAAATTATCTCTCTGCCGGCGGAAAGTGCGATGAGCCTAGTACTGCCGGTGCTTGAGGAAAACCCAGTTCTCCCTCCTCAATACCTTCTCACTAAAGAGAATAATTTACACCTCATTTTGAACTCTTGTTGCACTGTCCAGTTTTATCCTCCGTTCCACGCCCTGATCAACTCGCCTTCTCAAGGTCTTGAACAACTCTCTATCTCTACGTTCTCGCCCTCTCAACGCTATCCCCCGTGACGTTTGTTCCGCCAATCCTCATGAGCCCTTCGTCCAGCGTGAGAAATTTTCCATGACACAGGGAACAGTGTCCTTCGGAAATTTTGAAGTGTGAATGTTTTTTAAGCAAAACAAGCTCAACATTATAAACAACAGGCACGTCTCCCGTCCAGCAGTCTGGCGCTGGGAAATTCCACTTCTACCTGCCTGTCCCCCGTTAGAATGTTCTTGCTGAATTTTCAGATCCTTTAAAATTCTAAAAGTTGGAATCAAATTAGTTAGGGGTTCTACTGCACTACACCCGCAAGCACTGAAGTTTCATGAATTGCTATGTTTAAAAGTAATCTATTTGAGATTGATGGAAATGGGATTTTACCATCTGAGATCTGATAACGTGAAGTGAATGAAGCCGAAACAACTGTATGGAGCTGGAGGAAACCAAAATATCAGCTGACGGAACTCAAATAAGAAAAGTAATGATTACTTTTTCCCTTACGTCGTCTGAGATAAAAACCTGACCCCGAGGAGGTTCCGTGGGGTTAACATTGATTGATCTGAGAGTGTCCAGCGCCTCACTTTGTGGTAATGTGTCGGCGACACGTGACAGATTTATGGACGGCGATAAAGAAGAGGGGAGAGCCCATCTGCCCAGGCTAAATGACGGATGCTGCGTGAAGAAAACACGCGTTCATGATGTACTTGATGATGTGTGTGGGTGCATGCGTATAAAGCCAATATGGCGTCAGGCAGGACTGGTGCTGCATTATCGGCTAATTTAGTGTAATGTGCTCCAGCGCTCTCCCGCGGCTTATGGCCGCGTCGATGGACTAATTCCCAAGAAGAGAGACGGAGAGATGAGAGAGAGAGAGAGGTGGAGGGGACTCGCACACACACTCACGCACACCTGATACATTCTCGTTACTGCTCGGCAGAGAGAGAGAGAGAGACAGAGTCTTGGGTAGCCATTTCGCGTCTTTCTCTCTGGACGCCGAAAAAAAAATACAGTGAACCAACCATTGTTTCACGGGAAGAAAAGGAAGAAGTAGTCGTAGATCACTCATACAGTCTGATAGAAACTACAGAGCGAGGCTTTGGCAAATTACTTAACATATCTTCCTATAGCCTGAGTTTTATCCCGCAACAACTCTTACAGGCACAAAGAATCTGGATGAAAAATTCCAAGAAGAGAAAAATTATCTTTGGACAAAGGAGATAGAGATCTCTGCTACTTCGGGAGCAAGAAAATATTCAGAAGGAAACGATTTGTTAAGGAGAAAAATAATTTTATTGCAGAGGATTCAGACGAAAGATTGGATTATTATCATTCCATAGAATGGCAGAAAACCTTTTCAGAATATCTCACATCCTCCCTAATTCGCTTAGCGGATTACATCCTTGGCCTCGCTCTTCTGTGCTTACCCCACATACTTCCCTCTAATGCTAATTTTACAAGACCTTTGTGTCTTAAAAAGCGGACTATTATCTATCCCTTCTCTTGGTCAACGTCCTGAATATTGTTCGTTGTTCCCTCAGAACTTCCTCGTTAGTGATTCTATCCACCCATCTCATTCTCCTATAGCACCACATTTCAAAGGCTTCTATTCTTTTCCTTACCGCCACTCCTATCGTCCACGTTCCGCACCCTTGTAACACCACGTTCCATATTAACATTTTTAGCAACGATCTAAATATTCACACTTTATTACCCGTAAGTAAATATCTTTTCCTTGTCTCGTAAAGTAAACTTCCTTCAAAATATCCCTTCCCAATCTTTCACATATTGTTATTCCACTGTTTCCCATACTACACACCATTACCTTGGTTTTCCCTCTAAATGGGGATTATAAAATATTTCTGTCCCGTGACGTTATGACGATTATCAATGTGTGTCTGTAATATCAAGGAGCAGGGAATATTACTCTGGTAAAGGTGAACAGTGATCCGTGTTGATGATGTTTCCCACTTGATATCGTCAGGAGGTTTTATTACGGAGCGCCCAACTATTGATTCCGGGATCCATGAAACTAAGCTTAGTAAAGTGTTACGTGGAACTGAGGTCTGAGTAATACACCAGTAATTTCAGAAGTAAGTAGGTCGATGTGATGATAGCTACAAAGATGTGATCAGTCGTTGGTCGAGATTCATTCGTCGTGAACGTAAGTGTTGGAAGTCGTTGAAGACTGGCCTGATTTAGTTTAGTAAATATAAAGTGTTAGATACGGCGTAGTTACGAGGACCTTGAGGAAGTGCCCGCACCCAGCCAGCCAGCCAGCGCCACTGGAGTGGAGTGGAGGAGCAGGTGCGTGCGTGGTGTAGCGTGACAGGACAGAGTCTGAGGACCGAGCAGGACACGTGGCACGAGGTCAGGCAGGTGCTGGGCGGCTGCTGCAGGTGCTGCATCAGGATGGACGTCACCACGCACCGCTGCGTCACAGACAAATCTCCGTCATCGGCAGGATGTGAGGCGTGACAACATAGAGGACACCCGAGAAAGACAGTTCTGGTGACCCTGACCAACTCACAAAACAATTCGAGAGACAAGGGAAACATGTCTGCCACGTCGTCATTCCACTCTCCCCTCCCCGTTCTCTGTCCTTAAATTCAAGTAAGACGTCATTTCCGGAAACTGGAATAATAATAACAAGAAGAAGAAGAAAAAGTGTGGTGAAAGTATGGACTTGGAACAAGTATCGACAGTTGATGAACACGTTCTCTTCTTTTTTAGAGCGCCAGGCTACACGAGGGTGATCCACGTGGTTGCAGCTCCAACGTAGGAAGGGAGAACAAAGGGAGTCGAGTACACTCGACCTGTAGTTTAACGAGCCTACCCGCCAATTTTCAGGTAAAATGTTAGAGAAAAATTAGTCATGAAGGTCGGGCTCTTAGTACTAGTGCCCGAGGTTTGTCGTGGAGGACTCAGCATTCCCTTCTCCATGCCTCTACTAGTTGTGCGGGCAGGCAGGCGGCCAGCGACCCCGGAGCATGCAACTCTCAAAACTGTTCCTGCCCGTGTCGGCTTATGGGAATCTTAATTCAAAAACTGGAGCGTCAATCTATGCCGAGTGGAAGAGCAAGAGGCTGCTCAGTTATCTTTCGGTAGTTCAAAACAAATATTCTTCAAATTTTCTTTTTGTCTGGCCATTATTATTCTTTGTCTATCGTTTGCTGTTTACAGGTGCCTCTGATTTCCTTACTACTCAAGACTGGATTTTACTATCATTTAAAAATAAACTGCGTTACGATGAAAACGTCCTAACGTCTATTTAACTACCTCTTATTACATTTTTATAAGCCCGGTGTGACAAAAAGTTGTCCATTTCAAATGTAAATCCCACCAAGGAGGAACGGTATGGGTGCTTTTACATATAAGACTGTAGTTGCTTTATGTAGAAGATGGACCGTTCCTGTATCAGCCATTTAAAAATTGAGTATTTGATAATTTTTTCAAAGTTTGAGTTCCAAAATCTCTGTTAGATGGCCAGATAAAGGTCTAAAATTGTACACATGAAATGATTCTAGAGTATAAAATAGCGGTGTAACTTTTAATTTTGAAAATCAACTCTATGTAGGTAAATAAAAAATTGTGAGGTAGAACAAGAAACGCTTCATTCCACAGCATCTCTGTTTCTAAGACGGACTAGCTAATGGAAACTTTTTTTTGTAAGTGCTTATTGTCTTCACGTGTCCTGCTTGTGCCAAATATGGCTTTGCAGGATTGATTTTCCTCACTTTACTGACTGACTCCCTTAACTTGTTTGCAGTGCAGTAGTATGACTCTTGATACTTGTCCCATTTCCCGGCAGCGGTCTCTTCCACCTCAAACATGGCCGATAGTATTATCGGTGGCCACGTCCAGAAGCTGATAGTTTCAAGTCGTTGGAACCAGAGTCACGCCAGGAGGGACGTGGGACGAGCATCGAGAGCGCGCCTCACCTCCCTGCAAAACATAGTGGGGAAGCCAGTGACTAGTTTGTTACTTTGGTATCTACATCCTTGATAAAGGTAAGGTAAGGACTGGCCTCCGCGTCACTTGCTGGGTTTCGCTATGCCTGTAGATGTAGACATATTGATGTGCCGCGTCCTTGAGGGAGGGAAGGAGCAGCTGCCGGCCCGGCCTGTATAGAGGTCGCGCTGACGGAGGAGGTTCTTTGAGGAGGCTAAGGTTACTGTGATGGGGGCGCAGGTGCAGGTGGGCCGCCCACTTTCCCACAGAAACAATCGCCCTCCACGAGCCCTAATTAGCCACCGCCGCCAGTGTCTTTCAACGTCCCAAATACCTCAACACTACTTCCTCCGTCTCAGGTGATCCACGTCCAATATCCCACGCGGGAGGGAACTCACTCCCTCGTTCCTCCCTCGCTCCCTCCATTACCAATAAATATAACACTGCGCCAATTCAAATTCATGGATTCATGTGCCTTCAATTTTGTTCTACTCACATTAACAGATCCGGAAATACAGGGTTTGCATGTTATTTAAGTAACTGGAATACATTATTAAGGATTTGAAGAGCACAGGAAGTCGGTCAGCTGTAACTAGAATTGAAGATCAAGAAAAGAAAGCAGAAATGAAAAAAGCAGTAAGGAAAGGATGCAGTCTTTCGCCCATGCTGTTTAACTTATACATAGAAGAGGCGATGAAAAAAGTTAAACAGAATATGGAAAAGGAATCATACTGCAAGGAGAAGATACAAAATCCCTACGCATTGCCGATGATATTGTAGTATTAGTGGAGTCTGAAGAAGACTTGGCAATCATAATAAATGACATGAATGTGGTACTGGAAAAAAGAGTCCAATAAGAGGATTAATAAAGGGATATCCTAGGTAATGGAGTGTAGTATGGGAAACAGTGAAATAACAAAGGCTGTTAGTTGAGAGACGGGAGGGATGTTTTCTCCGAGGAAACAAACACGCTAAATCAACTGTAGATAATTAGAAATTTATCCCAGAAAATTTGAAGTCACAAATTATATTTATAAATTGAAAAAATGTTTACATTCTTAAAACCTGAAGATGTTCCACGAATGGAGCTACACGTTTTGGTAGTTTTCTTTTTTTTGCAGAGATATTAGTGTGACTTTAGTCTTGTTTAGAAGTAAAGAGGAAGCGTAACAGGCCAGAACCAGACTGAGCGAGTCCCAGCCCACTTGCTCGTCTCATCTCGTCTTGTCTCGTCACGTCACGTCACGCCTAGCACCTCACTATCAGGGATAACACACTTGGAAAACTAGTTTCAACAATATCTCGTCCGTTCCCAACATTACAAACGGTCAGAAAGGTTATCATGGCTGACATACTGCGAGGAAGGAACATTAGGGCTCAACTAAGTTTACATCTGAAGGGACGTGGGACAAACATCGACTCGACGGCGCCTTAATTTAACTTTTAGTACTGTGATTTGCCGTATTTCAAACATGGCCGTCACCACGAGACAGCTCTGACCAATGCAATCTATCACCCACGGCCGTCATTTTACGGATAACACTATTTAAGAGAGAAAATTTCTTATTGGCACGAAAAACAGTTTGAACACGTAAATGAGATTATAAATCACGTAGAATAATTTCAGAGGAGGAAGTCTCTTGGGCAACCAGCAGTGTGTTGGTAAAACATTTCCCTCTCTCTACGTCAGGTTCTTTGACTACCCTCTAGTTTCTTTGTACCGTTAACTTTTAATATCTTTACTGAGAGTCCGATGAGTGTCGTGTTGTTCACTTACATTAAATTGGTTATTATTAATATGTTTTTTGTGTTTTATTTAGTCCCAAGACTGGAATAATGCAACCCTGCGTGCTGAACTATCTTGCACATCCCACATCCTCCCTAATTTGCTTAGCGTATTCCATACTTTTCCTTCCTTTTCTGTTCTTACCCAACACGCTTCCCTCAAATGCTAATTTTACAAACCCTCGTGTCTCAAAAACCTAGCCTATTAATCAATCCCTTCTCTTGGTCAAAGTCCTACATATTGTTTTCTCTTCCCCTATTCTACTTAGAACTTCCTGGTTAGTGACTATCCACCCATCTCATTCTCCTATAGCACCACCTATTCTTTTCCTCTCAGCAACTTCAACCGCCCACGTTTCATACCCATAAACGCCACACTCCATACTAACATTTTTAGCAAGGATTTCCTATATTTTCACACCTATCTTACCCGTAAGTAAATTCCTCTTTTTTAGCGAAAGTCTTCCTTGCGTGTGCTATCCTACTCTAGTTATTATATTTTTAAAGTCGCAGAATTCCTTAACTTCCTTCAAAATAACCTTTCCGAACCTCACACCCTTTGTTATTCAATTGTTTCACATACTACACTTCATCACCTTGGTTTTTCCTCTATTAATCCTCATGTTGTACTCTCTCCAGGACCACGTTCATGCTATTTATTAGGGTTACCAAGTCTTCTTCTGACTCCGCTAATACAATATCATCAGCAAATTTTAAGGGTTTCACTTTTTCTATTTTCATTATGATTCATTTTCTAAATTCTTTTTTAACTTTCTTCATCGCCTGTCCTATATATGAGTTAAACAGCATGGGAAACAGACTTCATCCTCGTGTTACTCCTTTCCTGAATTATGGTTCATTTTTTGTCCTTCAGTTATAATCGCTTCTAACTGCCCTCTTTAGAGGTTATGCATAACTCTTCTTTCTAGATATTTTATTCCTGTCCTCTTCATCAACAAATAATATTTAGAAATTTAGTTAATGTTTTATAGTCATATATATTACTCGATAAACCATTACAATAACAGAATTTCCCATTTTTTTTAATCTTAAACCAAATGGTCTAGTGATTCCATCTTAAAGCGTGACCTATTATTATAATTTTTGAGAAAGGCCAAGTTGGCCGTCGCTGATGTGAACATCATGGATTGGACAATGTCCCCGTCCCCCAACATCTGGGTCTGTTACGGCTCCTACACATGCAGAGATCATGGCAGATTCTAGTTCAGCTGTCAGCTTCAGCTCAGAGTGATTGATTGCGAAACATACATATACAGATATCTCTCTGCTTGCGTGTTATGCGACAAATCAGTGTTATATATCTTTTCACTTATTTATGTTGTACCTGAAGTCCTCTTCTACATATTTATTTTTCTGTCTCTCTTAAACAGAGTTCATATATCAAGATTGTATTTTTTTTGTTAATCTCGTGTCTCCTCCCTCCCCCCCTTTCCGAAATGTAGCAGCTTCAACTTGAAAGTTATTTCCCTGTAAAGTGGTGAAGTAACGACAAGGATACAAAGTTTCAGTTGGCTTAGGATTGTACAGAGCAGAAATGTCGGGGTAAAGTTTCCCTCCCGCCGTGCGTGGGTCAGTTAGGGGAGGGTCAGGTGGGTTCTGCCTGGGTCCCTGCGCGTTCTTTATTTCAGTGGCCTTTTGTGATGTGAGTTGTGTGAACGCCACCTTTGTCCCTTTCTTTCTCTCTTGCAGCTTAATTTGAAGAGGGGGTTGGTTGTTATGGCATAAAGCCCGCCTGTCACCGCGTCTCGCGTCACAGCCTCCTCTGACACCAATGCCCCCACTCGTTAGCTCACCCCTATCGGTCACGTTCACCTTATCAAGGGCGTCTTGACACAACCTTCCAAAATCTCATTTCAACAACTTCGCTCGCTTCACGGGATATCCGATTATTATCAAATTTTACTTCGTTGTTATCCACAGGCGTGGCACAGTTACAATAATTTTTTATTCCAGTTGAAACTGTTGTAAAGGTAATCTCCACTTTCCCTCCACATTCCCTTCCTTTACTACTTATTACTCGATCTATATCAAGTTCATTTAACAAACTTGTCTTTAGGGTTTACATATCTAATCGCTTGCATCTCTCTGAACATTGTTTCTCAGTTATGCAATGAATTTTTCTCTCTATCGTACATCTACTGTTTACCATTGATTTTCCTTTGGTTCTGTTTGCTGTCATTTATTTTTATTTTGTTCGCCAATCGAAACGTAGAAGTAATCTCATTTTTGACTCTACGTTTCCCTTGTTATCGTCTTTTTCATCAGAACAATTATTTGCTCCTCTACTGTAAACGTCGGCCAATAAAAAGAATTCTTTTCGTTTCCTGCCTCGTTTCTCGGACGTCTCTGTCCCTCTCATCCATCTCTCACGGCGGAGACAATTTGGGACAGGTTTTTGGCAGGTGATACAAGGTGGTGGCGAAAGGAGATTGGTGAGGTGGCAGCGGAGAGGTGGACCATGCTTTGATCAGTCCAGGAAGCAGGGAAGAAAGGTCTTAACAACAAGGGAAGAAAGAGGAAAAAGCGGAGTTTCCTCAATTTGGTAGCACGACTTCCTACTATTATCGACCGGCCGCTTCAAGTTCCACAACACGGAAATTACAGTGAGACGCCTATGAAAACAACTCAGGTTCGTCAACGAACAGTAGATCTGCTACACGTGGTCACCCAAACCATTAATACCCTGAGATCTTTAATACAATCCCATTTTTAATTAATTATTTTTGTACATAATATATACACGCACTACCCATATTAAAAATTATTGTGTTTACATCTAATAAATGTATATATTTAAACTCAATTATTAAATTCATTAATTAATATTCCCCCCATCATTTACAAGTTTTTTTGAAGTGTCTGTTAATGCGGGTCTGTTAAGCTAAATTTTTACTTCATATATTATATTCACAAGCGTTGATTATGCTTAAATGTTCTTCCTATTTTTTTCCTCTTTTCCTCGTTGATCTTTCTGTGTATGTTTTAAGACCTACTGCTTACCTTTGTTCTTCTTTACTTGGACAATAGTGAACACTTACAATTGGCCACTGCTTTATGTAATTTAGTTGTGAACGGATTACTTAATACAGACGTGACTACATTATGAGGACAATATATAACACCATGGAGTGATTGCTTATTCGAGTTTCCTCCCAGCATGACGTCACAGCTACGTCGGGAACCCTCGTCACCGTGATGACGTCTACCCTCGTCCGATGACATCACCGAGTGTCGTCGTCGTCGACGTGGCAGGGAAGGACGACGATGATATTATTGATGTCGCAGTTCTTAGTTGGGGGAGTTAGCCGCCCCGAGGGAACACTCAGCTCAGGGTAGGGGGTAATATATACGCCAGACTATAAAATTATACAAGCCATTTCTGACCCGACTGGGACATGCTAATGTCACACTGGCGACTTTATTGCCCCGTGGATTGGATGGAATCCGAAAACCAACCCCGTCCACTTCTAAAAACTAAGACAACGTCCACCTCCATCTAACAACCCTTTACAACACACACACACACACACAGAGTGGCCCATCAGGGAACAATCCAAAAACAACGAAGAGGAGGCAACACACACGCACACAGCCACGAATCGATCGCCCTGATTTTGCCTCCCCTCGGAACTGCGAATCTCACCTGTAGCGTCTTGTACGCATCGTCACCCTCTACTTCATCTTACTTGATAGGTGGTTGCCCGGCGATGCCCGGGAATTCATTTACATTACAGGTAATCTCTTGATGCATGGCTTACGGAAACCTTACAACACATTGTAACTCGCAGTGCAATTGTGGGTACATAACTCAGGAGCCACGTGTCTTCTTCTTTCCACGGGATCCTACATTTAAAATATTTAGAATCTGTTGAATTAAATCTGCTTCGTCTAGTAGTTAATATTTATTTCGATAGCCTAAAAAACTACAGCCCGGAGGCCCTAGTCGACTCTTGGCTGCCTTGCTCTACCTTAGTAACAGTAACCTTCAAAGAGCGGGCGATGAGGAAAACTAAAACGGAATATGGAAAAGGAATCATACTGCAAGTAGAAGAAATAAAACTCTAGGCTTTGCCGTTGATATTACAGTATTTGGGAAGTCAGAGGGAGACTTGGGAGCCATAATAAATGGCATGAACGTGGTGCTGGAAAACGAGTTCAATATGAGAATTAATACAGGGAAAACCAATCCGATACAGTGTAGTATGGGAAACAGTGGAATAACAATGACTGTTAGATTAGGAAGGGAATTTTTATTATGGTTTTGACGAATCTGAAGCCGAGCGTTTCCGAAATGTTTCATGAAAAGCTTTACTCAAGGGCTATTATATATATTTACATCTACAGCAGTGGCTCCTTCTATGCATCATAATTTTTCCGCAACGCATTTTAATTGTAATGCGGTTATGTTAGTTTAAATTATAATAAACTAAACACCATATTTTAAACTCGCAGACAGTTTATTGTACGGGGCGGAATTCAAAGCAGTGAATGTGACGGACGAACTTGTTGCTCACTAGACAAATATCAGGTCTCTGAATTAAATTGGGTGCAGCTGCCCTCGTCTCCTGCCCCAAGTTAATTTTCTCAACGTGCTTGCTTTTTATTACAATGACTGCCGAAGTGCCTAAATTTGCATAGATTGGAAGTTGCAAATGGTGGGTTTAATTTCAGTTAGTGAATCCGGGAAGGAAGATGTAAACAGTTTCAGATCTCGGAGAAGATATAGAAACTACAGTCCGTGACGTCGTAATACATTACTAATACTAACATACATGTAAGCATAATGACACACGGATGTTTATTCTTCGTAGCAAATTAACGAAAACCAAGAGAGAAGCTCTGTTGGACCGAGACTTTCATGCAGGTCTCTGACGTCACCGCAAACTGACGCAACACTTGTTCTGTTGACATTTTTTTAAATTAAATTTTTTCTCATGATTTATTTAGTAATCAGAATAAAATTCTATATGATAAAATGCTGACAGCTCCTAATAATAACATTTACAGGGAGATATCCAATGATATCACCTGTATAATTGAAATAAACAATGAATTGACTAGGCCACGGCTTTTAAGACTTATTTATCACTGGTTCAAGGAGTATGTCGACAAGTGAGTTGGGGTGATTGACCAAGACTGCGTGATGTTTGAAGGCTCTCTTGTCACGTTGCCATATGCAGTGTGTGGTTCGTTATGTACGACGACGCGTTTACAATTTGCCGAAGGTCTTGGATTGGCATTTTTTAATTGTTTGATTTTGATGCTATAGCTCAATCCCATAGGTTCTATAGATCCATATTGGTTTGATTACAGCTTAATACATCAGAATTTTACTATCCATAGATAACCGTGATTTCCTTCTTATGAGCCATAGCAGTTATCTTGTCTTCACATCAACTTATTTTCTCTCTTTAATTATATGAGTTTTCAAAGTGAATTTAGAAACTTATTTCGTGTGGTCCTAAAAAAATACTGTTTTTGTTTGAGGAAAGTGTACATTATTTATTGTGACTGGGGGAAAATTTATTTCAGGAGACTGATTGTGATACGTGAAGATTTATTCTCGTTCACATTTATTTTCCAATTTTTCTTGTATAATATGTGTAATATTTGAGGCTGGAGAGAATGGCTGTATCATCAGTTCCTATTTTTGAATCTTCTGCCAGTGGTATATGTGACACACAGACGTGACCAAGGACACTGCCTTATGGTACTCCAGATTTGATCGGAAGTCAATTTTTTCTCCGTTTACTGTAGTTTGAAATTTTCTGTTGTGCTGGTGGGAAGATAGTCTTGATTCTGTTGACATGACATGACGAATTGCACGGAATTTCCCGCCATGATTGGAGGGAATTACACGAGACGAGTGGAGGTGCTGGCGGAGCCGTAACACTCTCCCTGCCTGAGCTCCCACGGTCCCACCGCCGAGGCACTGTTGTTTTTTCGGTCTGCATTTCTTTGCACGAGGAGTCCGGCTCGGCGGAACAATTTGCGTGAAATCTACTTTGCGGCGGGTGCGGAGGAATGTGGGAGCCAAACTCTGCTCCGTACCGTGTTTGCTCTCCACACACACACACACACGCCCGGACACAATGGAGCCGTTGTCACTGCACACCCACGCCAGTGTGAGGATTCCGTGGAAAGGCGCGGATTCTGTCAACAGAGGAGAGAGGTCCTCAACCTCTGCAATTGGCCGCTACAACTAATGTCGCCGGGCACGATCCTCGGGTAGCAAGGTGGTTTGCAGGTAACGGTAACGATGGTTAATGGCGCGACACGTTTGGCCTTTATACATGGGCCGCAGCTGTAATTAGAGGCGAAGGAGAAGAAAGCCGCGGAGTTTATCCCGCAACTGAGCCTGGCCGTTATATCGCAGCGCAGTGCAGTGCTGTGCAGGTGCGTCGCCGTCGGGACGCCTAAATCAGCGCCGCGCTGACGATACTCGACGGGGCCATCGCCGACGCCGACGCCATTAACACACACACACACACGCGCGCGCGCGGAGCTTCCTTCCTTCCTTCCAGCAGCAGCCGGAGGAGGAATTTACCACCTGCGGCCTGCCTGTATCAATAATATCCACCACGAGATTAGTCTGGTGACGTCATCGACACGCTCGATAAGCCACGGGGCTCTGTGGACACAACTCCTCGACGTCCTCCTTCCTACATGGCAAAAAAGGCACACAGCAGTTCCCTAAAAATATACTTGAACGACGTACATCTTCGGCTGAATAAACAAGACTGAAAACAGTCACTGATTCGGACTCTGGACGCAGTCATCAAGTTTGGACTATTGGGTCATTCCATGTCAAGTGAGTGACCAAGGGGTTCCCAAGCGACCATTTCCGATTATGATCAAATTTAGACAGTTTGTACTATGAAGCCTTAGATGAACATATGCAAAATTACAGTTTTTTGACGATCAATATGGAGAATGTTGACTAAAAGAAGGAATAATAAATATGCCACGTTTTAAGATACGAGGGTCTTGTAAAATTAGCATTAGAGGGAAGTGTGTGGGCTAAGAACAGAACAGTGATGCCAAGGTTGGAATCCTTCGTCAAAAAAAACGAATTATAATAAAATTATATAAAATATGCAGTTATGTAAACGTATCAGGATTGAGAACCTAGAGTTAAAGAAACCCTCACATGGCTGGTCTCGCCTCACTCGGGCTCATGGGGATACGAACCTTTGATTGGTAGTGCAAAGCTACCATGGATCCCACATGGATTCTTACTTGCGTTACGAAATTCATAGACAATTTAATGCTTCAGTACTCCAAAATAAACTCGTTCCGGTAGAAAGTATATTTTGACTTTTGGGGACCTCATAGAGTTAACAATAAATAGGCGATTTATCAAAACAAGTTTACTTTTATGAAAAGTGTATTTCAATTTTGATTTCCAAACTTTATTCGGAAGAATCTTTCGGCAATTGCCATAATCATCTAAAAAATAAATTACAATATTTGAAAAGTTTGTAAATTATAATTGTAATAAACATAATATATTTTCGGCTGAGGGAGTCACGGAGTAAATGTGATGTATTGCTAACTTTATAAAGTTTTAGAACCTTGTTTTTTATATATAAATTAAAAAATTGTAACACAGAACCCATATTTAATTTATTGTAATATTTTGTTTGTAGTACGCCTGAGGAAGTCTCAAAATGGAGACGAAACGTCGCTTTTGTGAATAAATAGTGATATATTTATATTCTGACTTTTTGGCCGTATTTTTATTTATTGTAAATTTTAATGTCAGAAAAGTATGTTGTAGGAATAAATATATTTTCAGGATTCTAAGAAAATAAAAATTCCCCCTCGCCCCTTAATAGTTAAATTTTTGCTTGAATCGCATATTAAAGGTGATAATGTAACACACCGACTCGCATTACACCAAAGTCGATAGTTTCCTTTTTATTTTCATATTAGCAAATACTAAGTTTTTTAATTTACCTGACGCGAGAAATAAAACGAATTTATCAATTTATGTATACAACTTATCGAAGATACAAAGAAGTTAATTTTTTCTAAGCCTGCTGCAACAACGGGTAGTAAGTGGGATGAATGATATAGGACTTATAACTCGCAGTCGGTTTACACGCCGCGGAAATTCCAAGAAATATTCCCGTAGAATTAATAATGTTTTTAATATTATTATTATATTAATATCTTCTGCAATATATTGAAATCAAATATGCACAAATATTTAAATAAAATCTCCTTTTTTTAAACCCTCAAATTTTCAATGAAATCCGTTGAGCTGTCTCGGAGCCTATTAGAGAGACGGACAGATAGTCAGACAGACACTTCTATTTTATTTATTGGTATAGATTTAGTTTCTGTTGTTGGCCTCATTTATGGGTTATTTATGTGAGGGTGGACTACCACAAGCGGGTGATGGTTGCAGGACGAGGATAACAGGAGAAAGACGCCCTGACTTGGTGGAGTCTCTGAAGGTCTCCGCGACCTCCCCGAAGACCTCCGCCTCCCTGATTTGTACGACGTCTGCGCTAATTATGGATCCCTCTCGCTCTCTGCGGTTAATTCGACGTGGGCATTAGTCGGGGCATTATGGGTGTTGGGAGGCCAATTCCAAGTCTTTTTATTGCTCGCCCTGGGAATTGGCGCGCCCCCTGCTTCTCTATCCAATCAGGAGAGAGAGAGACAGACAAAAGGGTGTGAGGAATTAAAAGTTACTCTGCAACGTGGCTATATATATCCATCCCTCCCTCCCTCTGATTTAGGGTTAACTGCCCTCTCTAAAACAACAACGGTACTTGTTATCGGAAAATACGTCCATGTTCACGAGTCCCTGATCGAGTCCCGTCACCGTCTTAACACCTTCACGCCCTTCCCACTCTTCACGCATTCCTTACTAGGGGAAAGAAAACACGCGTCTTTGTTACTTCTCCGTCAAAACCCCAGTCGCTGGCTGAATTAAACCCTCCACTACGCACTGTTCAATTCTTTCGCTACTTTCCTTGTTCAGAGTGATGACGTCACACGCAGATAATTAATGTAATTGCCAGGCTGGAGCAAGTGAGTTTCTAGACGAAATTTAAATGACATTTCTTTTCTATCTGCAAACTATCCTTTGTGACATTTCCTTTTAGTTGTTTTATGTAAATGCACACTGCTATGTTATCTAAATTTCTTTTTCAACCATTACATATTAACGAAAGCACAGTACAGACGCATAAGTTATAATTGAGGCATAAGTAGTACATCATCCTTATTCCATCCTTGGCCTTCCTCTTCTGTTCTTATTCCACAACACATTCTTCTAATGCTAATTTTACAAGACCCTGATGTCTCAAAACGTAGCCTATTAATCCATTACTTGTATTGATCAACGTCCTCCATATTGTCCGCTCCTTCCCTATTCTGCTTAGAACTTTTTCGTTAATGATTCTATCTACCCAATTCTTCCTCCTATAGCACAAAATTTCAAAGACTTCTAATCTTTTCCTTTCCGCAACTCCTATTTTCCACGTTTCGCAAGCACATAACGCCATTCTCCATGGCAACGTTGCCTAATTTCTGTACTTATATTAGCCGTAAGTAAATTCCTTTTCTTTGCCTGTGGTATCCTACTCTATTCATTACTCTTCCCAAATAGTAGAATTCCTTAACTTCCTTCAAAATATTCCTTCCCAATCTAACAGTCTTTGTTATTCCACTGCTTCCTATACTACATATGATTATCTTAACCCTCATATTGATCTCTCCCTCCATTTATTATGGTTTCCGAGTCTTCTTCTGACTCCCCTAATACTACAATATCGTAGGAAAAGTAAAACACATACACTAGTAATAGAAATATTTAAAGTGATACATTTTTTCGTATTATTGATTTTATTAAATCATCTATAAATTAATAAAAATCGAATTTTTTGTCTCAAATAATTTAATAACGTAAATAGTTTAGTTCAACGTTTCACCCTTCAGTGTAGACCTTCCTCAGACGCTCGGAATAACTCAAATTCAACAAGAAGTCCAGATAGAAACCAAATTTATTTTTATGACACCAACATTTGGCTCACATTGTCTGTATTGTAATGTATGGAATTTATTTATAATATCTAATGTTACGCCTGTCGATTTTATAAATTGAGAAACGAAACGTTATTTTAATATTTTTCTCGCAAATTTGGATATTTTTATTAACTTGTGGCCCTATTACGGTGAAATAAATTTAGGTTCAAATTATTTATTACAATTATTTTCTTCACTTTCCGTCTGTTTTTTGGTTTTGAATATATTCAGAAAATCAAATATCAGCAACAGACGCAGGTATTAAATTAATTTTTTCAATGGCGTCGAGCTTGGTCATGGCATTTTCGGGGAGAATTCTGTGATTACTGTAAAGGGACGTAAGGACTTCATAAGGCAGCCTCGTTTCAAATAAAATTAGTTTAGTAAGAAAAATTTAGTTTATTTACGTCACGTCGTTTTGATTGCTTTCATTCCAACGTCTTCAGGTGAAATGATAAACTACTGTTAATGTTAACAAAAAGAAATGTTTTTCCTATTATGCAACTCAGCGATTTACTCATTTATTTTCAGTGAAATTAGATCATTATAACTACTACTTTTATGAATGTAAAAGCTCCTCACTGACATCTTTTTCATCTACAGTCGTCCATAGTTTGACGTCTTACTAACGCAGTCTTACAATTAACGTCATCAATAAATATTGTAATCGGACATTTTAATTTTACTATAAAAGCCTTCCTGAGGAATTCATTCGTCTACGCTAATAAAGGAATAACAAAGCGGATGACAAGACGATTTTGAGTAGAATTTGGAAGTAATGTTTGCCTCTGCTGACGTCACGCACAGTATTGACATGTCTGTGTGTGTGCGTGCGTCCAATCAGAATCATTCTCCTTTCTGCGGTAACATTTGAAACGTGACTCGATATGAATACGGCGAGTTTGCTTTGGTGACTTTATTGAGGGCGACCCTTGATGAAGGCAGATATTGCGGCGTGGTCGGCCTAGAGGTAATGAAGACGTCACTCATGTGTGGAGGAGGCTGCGCTGCGAGCGTCGCCCACACCAGGCGAAATTACCGCGTTAAGAGGCAGGAAGACACCGATACACACCACTTCTTCCTAATTCTCTCTCTCAACTCCTTCACTTCTCAACATTCACCCTTCACTTGTTACACTTGCCGAACCTTAAACATACCATCGTTATTTCTCAGTCGCTTCATTTCTTGGTTTTGCTTAGGATGATCTCTGAAAATTATTTTTCCTGGACAGACATTTCTTCTTTTCTTTCGTTCCCTAAAACATCGCTTCAATTACTACTTTTGCCTAACGGTAACCCAACAAATTTATTTTTCTTGGACGTAGCCTTTATCATTCTCTCTCTTGCCGTAGAACGTTGCTTTTCTTCATTTGTTTGCTTAACTTGACCTTAATACTTTATTTCTCTTAGTTAGTGGTTGTATTATTTTTCTCTCCTTGACTTAACTTTGGCGTTACAAATTAGTTCTGGTTTCTTTTGCTGCGTTGATAACAGCTAAATTTCTTACCACTGAAGTGCCACTCTGATTAACTATGACGAGAAATTGTGACGATATACTTGATCCAGAGAAGAATTACACCGAAGAATAGAAGAGACGAGACGGAAGTTACAAAGTCACTGAAAGCCTTGAAACAGTTGGCCAGAGAGAAAAATATTTGAAAAGAACCTATGGCCTTACAAATTTATTTTACACCACCTAAAAAAACTAAAGGGGAAATGTTGTCGTTCAAATCTTAAGCTTTAAAGGCTACGGTTTTGGATGACGGAAATCTCCACCGAATCGGAAGAGTAAAAGGACTGTACAACCGCCTAATTAGTGGGTTCTCTTTGAGATTTATCTATCTCAAGCTGTAGTTTGTGGTAGACGTCTCTTTTCCGCCATATTTTTATTTTTTTGACTTGTCTCCCCTTGTCTACGGAGAGATGACGTCAGTATAATATGTAGTAGCCCAGAAAGATTATCTGTAAGGATGGCGCAGCAGGTTAGGTTAGGTGTCGGCCCCGAGTCGCGACTGAGTGGCTAATTGGAGCGGAGTTGTTAAGTTGGCCTTCCTGTTGTTTTTTTCCTCTCTCGTTGGCTTGAGCTCGGCAGCGAGGCTGGGGAAGAGAGAGACGGAGGCAGGATGGCGGTGGCGGTGTTATGGGGCCGCATTACAACCTAATTCAATGCATTACTGCGGCTAACAGCGCCCGCGACGCCCATAGACCGGCGCCTTGCCAATTGTCTGGTGGGCGCACTCTACGGCCCACGCAGGGGTCATTAACCACGCACACACAAATCCTGCCTCACAATCTTACAGCCTTCCTTCCTTCCCTCCCAGAGTGAGCGCAAGCTGCCTCCTTTCTGCACTCGGCTCCACTCAGCACGTGCAACAACGTTGCTCGCCGTGAACATACACTACCACTTTTACACAAACGCGGAAAGAAACGATTTCCTCTTTTCAGAGGGGCCATGCTACGAGAGCTTGAGAAAAATTAGAAGAAGAAGAAAATGAAGGAGAGAGAATCCTCTGTTGTTGTGGTATTCAAGACTGGTCTGATGCTAACCTATCTTGCTATCACAACTATCACAACCCACATAATCCGTAATATCCTCAGCGTATTCCATCCTTGACTCCCTCTTCTGTTCTTACCCCACACACTTCCCTCTATTGCTAATTTTACAAGACCCTCATGCCTTAAAACGTGGCCTATTAATGTATTCCCTCAACGTCCTCCATATTGTTCTATCTTCCCCTATTATGCTTGGACCTTCCTGGTTAGTGATTCTATCCACTCATCTAATTCTTCTACACCTCCACATATCAAAGGCTTCTATTCCTTTCCTTTCCAAATCTCCTATCGTCCACGTTTCGCATCCAAATATAACGACATGCTCCTTACGAACCTATTTAGCAACGATTTCCTAATATTCACACTTATATTAGCAGTAATTAAATTACTCTTCCTTGCCTGTGCTATCATACTCTTTATGTCTAGTATACTTCTACAATCCCTAGTTATCACGATTCCCAAGTACCAGAATTCCTTAACTTCCGTCGAACTATCCCTTCCCAATCTAACAGCCTTTGTTATTCCACTGTTTCCAAAACTATACTTCATCTCCTTGGTTTTCCATGTATTAATCCTCATATTGAACGCTTTCTCCAAGTCTTCTTCTGATTCCCCTAGTACTACAATACCGTCGACAAAGCGTAGGGTTTGTATTTATTATTATTTTATTTTACATCTTTATTATTTTATATATTAGAGAATCCTCTATGAATGGATTATAAAATATTGTGGTCAAGTTAAGCAAAAGTTTGAAGAGAAAGGATGTTTTAGCGGAAGAGGATAAAAAGAAGAAAAATTCCTTAGGGTCAAAGGAAACAAGTCGAGGAATATTTCAGAGGTGAGAGACACGAGCAAGGGAGAATCGTTTGATGTTAATTCCGAAAATGCAAGAAATGCCAAACTTATTTAGAGGGGGAGGAAAAGTGGGAAAAACACTGTTTGAGAATAATTAAATTGTAGGGTCAAGGTTAAGAAAAAGTAAGAAGTGAAGGGATTTTTTAGTGACTGGGAGAGAGATAGTGAGTGAGTGGGAGGGAGGAGAGAGAGAGAAGAGAAAGAGAAAAACTAAAAAGAAATCTATTTAGGGATATGAAAATTTCTAAATTTTAATTTTTTAAATGGCTGTAACTTGTAAAGGTTGCCATTTGGGGCTTGTATAATGTAACTACTATCTTATATTTAAAAGCACAGAAAAGTTCGAGACTCCCAAAATGATGGAGGATTTAGCATTTGAAAATTGAATTTTCTTCTTTTGCAATTGGATAACTTTTAGTCACAGAGGGAAAGTGACAATATAACAATAGGTAATGTAACCAAATGGAGGTAGAATGTTCTCAAACACGACGTAGTTTATGAGTAAATGACAGGACAAGTAAGTAATGAGTAATTAAGGAAACAATAAGGCACCAGCAAACAACACGTAGACCCTAGTAAACATAAATGGCTGGCATTTTTTAATTGAAAACAGTGAAAATTTAAAGACATTAGTTTTGAACTACCAATTAAATATGCGAGACCGTAGCAATACATTATGATTTAATTTCTTTTCTGGTGAAGCAAGCAATGTATGTGACGAGGCAATGGAAACAGCGGACAAGTCTTACCTTATGCCCAAGGTCTGAGGTGGTGGAACATTAGTTGGTATATGGAAGAAGACTTAATCTCGAGATCCGGACTTCAGAAGCGTCGCCAGTGTTTTGGAAGGGTGATCAAGCACGTGATGAAAATGGCCGCACTGAGTGATTGAAGCGCGCTCCTTCGTCTTTGTCGATAATTTCATTAGCGCTGGTGCCTGAGGAATGCGGTAATTGACGACTGACTAGGGCCGAGGACATCTCGCACCTAGGTCCGTGCCTTATCACTCACTAAACCTGCCTGCGCGTCTCGGTCCAACCAGCCTCAAACTCCAGCTTCTTTTTTTAAAAAAAGTATCAAACTATCAACTAATTAACGGTAGCCACGCCTCTCATCTATGAAAATGGGTGAATTAGAGAATTAAAATCTTTAGGTTTAATAATACATTTTTCACTAATTGCTTTCAAGAACCTCCCCTGTTGTTGTGGTATTCAGTCCTAAAACTGTTCTGATGCAACCCTCCATGCTAAACTACCTTACGCAAGCTTTTTCATTTCTGTATAACTACCACTAATCTGCTTAGCCGATTCCATCCTTTCCCCTCTTCTGTTCATTTACCTCTAATGCTAATTTTACAAGACCCTCATGTCTTATAACGTAACCCAATAATCTAAGATTCCTTTGGCCAACATACTCCGTATTGTCCGCTCTTCACCTATTCAATTTACAAATTCCTTGTTATTCATTCTATCCACCCATCGCATTAAAATTAATTAATTCAATTAATTGAAGTGAATCAATGAACTTATTATTTAATTTACCCTGCTATATTTTACTGAAGTAAATTCTAATACTGACCAATAAAAAAATAACTCTCTGAAATACAGAGTCCGCCACTGTCCAAAGCCAACTATTGACATCATCAAACCTACTAAAGGAGGGCGGGTCACACTGAGGACGAAAATTTGGCAATCTTAAGCACGTCTACGGGCGATTGTAATAATTTACGAGCACCGAACAAGTGTTGGAGGAGAACCTTGTGAGAATAATAAGCTGAATAATACTAATAGTAATCAAACAGACACCAGAGGATTTATTTAAATGACGTATATGCGTGCACACATTCTGATAAAATTTTGAAAACGTTCTTCGTGGACTCGTCGCAGCGCCTCTAGGAGAGGTTAATAACGACAGTCTTCGTGTCGGTGTTGATAGTATGAAACGTAAGCCGAGCACGTGTGAGTGAGTCTCCCAGGGAGAGGAGAGGAGAGGCGAGGTGCGTCGCCCACATGTGCGTGCGGGTGTGTGTGTGTGTGCAGCTATTTCCGCACTCTGCTGCGCTCTCCCACAAGGGCCACAGGTGGCTGCCAGGGAGATGAATACCAACGCTGAGATTCGCATCTCTCATCATCGCCTAAACCATCTTATAGCGGCACGAAACCCGGAGCTGACAGGATAACCTGGAAGTGAAGTCCAGATGCAGGAAGACGTTAAGTATTGAAAAGGGAGACATGAAAGGGCGAAGGCCGACTTCCACGCAGCGTTACATAATGTGCAGTTTACTCTACAGACCCCCTGCAGCAGCCAAGTGCTTCGGATTTCATGAAGAAAATAAAAATATGATCCATGTTAACCTATTTTGCGCAACCCTTTCCATTTCCGCTTAACTACCACATCCGACTTCCTCCGTAATGCGCTTAGCGATACCATTCTCGGCCTCCCTCTTCTGTCCTTACCCCACACACTTCTCTCTAATGCTAATTTTACAATACCCTCGTGTCTTAAAACGTGGCCTATTAATCTATCCCTTCTCTTGGGTAACGTTCTCCATATTGTCCGCTCTTCGCTGATTCTACTTAAAACTTCCTGGGCAGTGATTATATCCACTCATCTCATTCTCCTATAGCACCAGTTTCTTTTCTTTCCCCCCATATTGTCCGCTTTTCCTCTATTCTCTTTAGAACTTTCTCGTTAGTGGTTCTATCCAACCAACTCATTCTCCTGTAGCACCAGCTACTATTCTTTTTCTTTCTGCAAATTCTACCGTCCACGTTTGGCGCACATATAACGCCTCACTCCATACCAACATTTATAGCAAAGATTTCGTAATATTCACATTCATTTTACCCGTACGTAAATTAATCTTTTTCGCGATAACCGAGACAAGCTTACCCTTATTTACCTCTCGAAAACGCAATATCAAAACAGGTGTTTATAAATTTTGGATACGAGTGTATTGTTTCAGTAAATCAAAACTTAACATACAGAAACCGAGGTCATCATTTCAGGTATTTCCCCATATGTTGAAATTTAAAAGAAAGTTCTTTACAACGCGTGTCTGAGTTATTGGTCAAGGCTTCACATCGATGTGTCATGGCGCGATACTCGTGTATTGCGTATTTATCATTATTGATTTTCGGGTATCCCATTGTCTGAGTAAGAAAAGAGAAAAGGATATTTACTTTTCGAAACGTTGCAGTATTTTTTTCTAAATTCTCTCTTACTCTGCTTTCTTTTCTTACTCTGATTTCTCACTCCAAATTTCTTTCTTGCTGCCTTTTCCTGCTAAACGTATCACTTTCACAGGGATATATGTAACCTGTTTGTTTGGTTTCTCTGATATCCTTCTTTCTGACTCGCTTTCCATCCATCCCATTCTCTTACTTTACTCAGTCTCTGAAATATCTATTCGATACCAGTTATTAGCAAAAATATAATTAATGAACAGCAGAATCCCATCGGCATACATTGTTTCGATTTTCGTGTTTTAGACATTCTCGTAAAAGGTTAATCTTAGAAATGTTAGAAATTGAAAAAAAATTCCAGAAACTATTAATATTAAACTACACAGATATTCTTAGCTAGCTTCACGATGAATTATTTTACAGCCTTGTTCTTCTTCTGGTTTCTATCTTTACTGTTCTCCTGCTTCTAATTCTCAGTTTCCTTTGAAGATCCAAATGTTGACGTATTTTTTTACTCGTTCACTCTGTTTTTAAGAATTGTCTGATAGTAAGGTCGTGTCTCTGTATTAATTGATTGTAATTATAGAACAATGTTTTTTAATTGAAAAAATAAACGTCTTATAGGAAGTTTTCCACTTGGCGGTAATAATGATATTAGAAACACTGAGCTGTGACGCGTTCCCTTCCCGTCCCATTTCCAACAGAACAGTTTTAGAAACGTGATATTTGGCGTTGGTGTCGGAGCGAGTAGATGACGTGGATCAGTGTAACACAAAGGCGTAGGTTAGTGGGTCACACACACACACAGGGAGGGAGAGAGAACAGAACAAAGTGAAGGAGATGAGGTCGGGGGGGCCTGGGGAGAAACACAAATACAGATTGGAAACGGATCTCAGGTCTATTCTCTAACACATATATGTATATATAAAATAGAAGTGGTGAAAGACCGCCCACAGGGTAAATAGAGGCGACTTGGACGTGGGAAGGAAGGTGACGGTAATGAGAGACTCCATTCCCCCAGGAACACGAGACTTGGACTCGCACCTCATCCTGGTTCAGGCCTCAGCCTCACTAATCATTGTCTAGAGAACAGTTTCCTTAATTTAAAGCAAGAAGAATTGCCATGAAACTGAATTTACAAGTTTAGGATGGGCGTTGCACCATCTGACACAAACAAAGTCTGGTCCGGTCCAGATGTTTCCATTCTCATGTTCTAAATTCATTTTCGTGACCTTGTCTCAGCTTCAATTGCAAGCATTTCTTCCGTCCTCAAATTTAAATCATTACAAATGTGGACATAATGTCAATTATTCACTGATTGCCTTAAAATAAAAGAGAGTTCTCGGGTTTCTGTTCAGCTTTTTCGCGCGAGTTGACTCTGTGAATAAGTCCGGCAGCAGTGGTGTAAAGTCTCACTGTATGACATAATTACATTTCGGATTTGTCTGGTGGTCGCTTACAATGCAATTTGTTTTTTTTAAATAGTCGTAAATCTACAAGGCACCACTGGATTTCCTCAAGGACCAATCCCAGGGCCAGTTTTGTGATGTAAAGTTGTCGTACACCTAGCCACAGCGAGGGTAAACCTCCAGTATAATGTCTCTTGTGTAACACGAAGGTCCAGGGGATTCGCGATCCTCGTCGCTGAACACGAAACACTCCAAAGGCCATTGAAATCGACTCAGATAACAGTTAGCTGCGAGAATAACATACAGCTTGGTCCAGACACGGCCGCGGTGACGTAGGAAACGTATTTTGTACACTGGACGCAGTAACCAGATAGGGACAGGACAGATGGAACTAATTGGTGTTCCTCAAGGTCAGGGAATGGCTGAGATGTCGTCAATATCACTGCTGGCACCGTTACAAGAGGACCCATGTGGCGCTGAATCTATAGCTAACGGATCAATCCTGAGACGCTGCTCACGCTTGTACATATTTTCACCATCCCACAACTCTGTCAAGAGGAAATCGCTAAATTCAACAGAGGCCAAGGTGAAATGTTTGACTTTTCTTGCGGATCGACAACGGAGCCGTTGAAGAGATTCAAAATGTCTGTCATTGGTCGACAAATCATCATCATCATTGGCGTGACAACTCATTTCCGAGTCTTGGCATCCTCAAGGATGCGATCCAGTGCCTCCTTTCACCAGTTTCTCAGTCCTAACTCTATCATCTCTATCCACCTCATCCTCCCATCTAAGTCTTGGTCATCCGCTCCCCCTGATATCCTCTGGCTGTGTGGACCATATCCTCTTGCATATTTCAGAATCCCCTTTTCTGCTCAAGTGCCCTGCCCATCTAGGTCTATTTATTTTCATGAATGTTCCAAAGTTGATATCTTTAATTAGGGCATACAATTCCTTGTTATAACGTTTCCGTCAGACCCCGTTATCACATATGGGGCCATACACTCTCCTCAATAATTTTTTTCAAAGCACTGTAATAAGTATAATTGTTTTCCAAGTGGACCATGTTTCTTATATAGCAAGATCTTCACCAATATTGACAGAATTTGTCTTTTTATGCTCTTTAAAGGCCAATAATAACAATTATTCGTCTCATTTATTCTGTGCTTTATTTTAAAGTGTGTCATTATCCCCCAAATATGTGAATCGATCAACTCTTTCGAATGTGTACTCTCCTATTTGAACCTCCGTTTCTTTGGCATTCTTTCCATCTGACGTCATGCATTTGGTCATTTTTCGTTAATTATCAGACCCATCTTCTTTGCGAGAAAAGCTTCTTTCAGTGTCCGAAAGGACCTACTAATTCTGTCCACATCATCCGCATAGCCTAATGGGTGTACGGATTTGGTCGACAAATACCCTCCTAAAATCGTACTTGAAAGCCAGGAAATTCATAACGAGAACCAATTAAAGTGATCAGGTCTTGTATTCCCCTTCTATACTCCATGCAATTCTAACATCAGAAAGTAACTAATAAATCGCGGAGTCGGATAAGAGCGACTGGTGGTTCTCAAGGAACAAATCTGTCGTCTCTCAGTTATTGTATCACGGCTGGAGAACATGATCTGTTATATAGAGACGAATTTTTAACTACATTTTATATAATACAGTAAGAGTAGAATCAATGGTGTTCCTCAAGGGCTTAAACTAGCACCAAGTTGCAGAAAACTTACCAAAATCTTTCCTTCGTAAACGACACAAGAAAGTACACGTGACCAGGATGATGTACTATAAATAAGGATGTACGAGAGGAGTATTTAGAGGGAGTTGCACGAGCCAGACGGCAACTTCCCCTCAGACCAAGTAAGTCTTCATCGAGCTCTGAATACGTTAATGGCTACAGTATATTGTACGCGTCGTGCTGAATAGACAATGACATTCCTCCTAGTTTATTATCGTCAACCCCGCCCAGTCTGCACTTCACCTAGGAACCTGAATCCGTCCATCTTCAGCCAATCACAGTCGGAAAGACTTAAAGAGTACATTCCTGACAAATTACGAATTTTAATTCACATAGCTAATTAACCCAAAGAAAAAGTATTCTAAATTACTAGTCGATCCCTGATACAGGTTTTTAGGGTTTTCCTGCATTTCTTTTAGGTTAATGCTCCGAGGGTAGGTCAACCTTTGTCTTCCTTCCAAATCCCCACTTTTCAATTGCTTTCCTTTGCTATTAAATGGGACTTGCATGTTTCAGGAACAATCCTAATCTAAAGTTTTACCCCAAAAAATGATATTGTAGTAGTAGGGGAAACCGTAATAAATAGCATGAACGTGGTCATGGAGAAAAAGGTCAATACGTGGATTAATAGAGGGAAAACTAAGGTAAAGTCGTGTAGTATGGGAAGCAGTGGAATAACAAATGCTGTTGGATATT
The DNA here is from genome assembly GCA_034510155.1 of Eucriotettix oculatus. Classification (NCBI taxonomy): domain Eukaryota; kingdom Metazoa; phylum Arthropoda; class Insecta; order Orthoptera; family Tetrigidae; genus Eucriotettix; species Eucriotettix oculatus. The sequence continues at coordinate 20,806,996 of CM067381.1, read as the reverse complement.
TTGAATGACGTTAAGGAATTCTGCTACTTGGGAAGCAACTAGAGTAGGATAGCACAGGCAAGGAAGGCTTTCGCTAAAAAGAGGACTTTACTTACGGTTAATATAAGTGTGAATATTAGGAAATCGTTGCTGAAAATTTTCGTATGGAGCGTGGAGTTATATGGGTGTGAAACGTGGACGATAGGAGTTGCAGGAAAAAAAAGAATAGAAGCATTTGAAAAGTGGCGCTGTAAGCGAATGAGATAGATGAATAGAAACACTAACCAAGATGGGAAAACATAATAGGGGAAGAGCGAATAATATAGAGGACGTTTTAAGACATGAGGGTCGTGTAAAATTAACATTAGAGGGAAGTGTGTGTGGTAAGAACAGAAGAGGTAGGTTAAGGATGGAATAGACTAAGCAGGTGAGGGAGGATATAGGATGTGCTAGTTATGTGGAAATGAAAGGCTTGCGCAAAATAGGTTATCATGGAGGGTTGCATAAGACCATTTTAGGGAGCAACAACCAAATTAAATCTGTAGTAAAATGAAATAGTAGTTTGTCTTAAAGACTGTATTATTCTCCCTCTCTAATTCTTATTCTATCCCTCTCTCATTTTCCACAGGATCGTCTCAATTTTGAAACGAGACTCACCCCCAATGCCCCGCTAATATTTCGACACGTTTGGCCCAGTTAATTTTACTTTAAACGATCGAATTAAATCTCGGTGCAAAAGCACATTAGTCGCCCGTCGTGCTAATGAATGATGACGTCTCCCTGGCCCGTGCGACCTAACCTCACCTCCGCTGCTGCGTCTCTATGCTCGTATATAAATAAGGAAGGTCGTTAACCCTGTGAGATACTACACTCGTAGTGCGGATGCGTTCCCACTTTATGCTTGTTAATATTTCCTCGTCCCAAGTCGCTTGGCCTACTGAGGATATTGGACGCGACAAACTATAATTACGTACAACACAGGGACACACTAATAAGACAATATGCTGAAAAAATTAAGAAGATATCAAACAAAATATAAAACTAATAAAGAAAGATGGGCAACGTGTATGCATATGCGACAAATAATTGAAAACAGGAAAATACGTACGTGAAAGGAAATCATTAATACGTTAACACAAAAATTATTTTATAAATATTAAATAAATTGTAGAAGTTATTTAATCTACCGAATTTTCTCTTTATTTAAAGTCGCATCAACTACTATGCTTATTAGCGACTACAGTAAGGGGAACTCGTTATCTATAGTTTTCACAGTGTGCAAACACACACAACATCCATGTCCATGCCAGGATTCGAACCCGGGACATCTGTGATGCGAGGCAGGAAAGCTAACCACTACACCATAGGAGATCGGCTCTTTTGAGTATTATTTGACGATTTTTTTTGGCAGGAAGTTAATTACTTCTTCTTGTGAAGAAAATTTCTCCATCAATCAACAAGTCTGTTTTTCTCTTTACAGTGCAACGCGCCTTTAATATCACAAGAAGGGAGAATTGGATCCTACCCTCTCATTTAGCAAGTAAACTACCAAAGAAAAAACCTACATGAGGTAGGTCGGCCACTTGGGGCTCGTCCCGTCGACGACTCGAGGTGCCAGCATTCCCGACGCCATGACATGGTTCATAATGTCTCTGAAACTACTGTGCTAGGCCACTGACGCGGTTGCCGCTCACTTCCGCAACGCAGAAAAGAAGGTTGTCCACCTCTGATATAATAAGTTGAAGTGGAGGACAAGTAAATGAGGGACAATGTCCGCCAAGGGCAAGAACCTGCGACTCAAGTGGCTGATATGGCGGACGTAATGGCCGCTGCGATGTCGCAGATTAAGAGCGGCCACCCGGAGGTCGCATTCCTGAGGACGGACGAGCGAGCACCTGCGCAGATAAACGGCCTCACTCATCACTCGTGGTTACGAGGGCGACCTTGTCGCTGGACCTTCCATCATCCTCGTAACTGCGGCGCTGCGACGTCATCAGCAGACCTCCAACCTTCGGCTCAGATCTCGGCCCCAACCACCGTCTCTTCGTGACGTCAGAATCGGGGTCTACATGAAGACTGGCGGCTCCTTCAGTGGAGTGAACACGAACACAAACATCTAGGACCACTTCCGGGACTCACTTCTGTGACGCTGACCACGACAGGTCCGCATTGCTTGATTTAAACCAGAGACGCAAGAAAATCGCAGCATTACTAACCTTCCTAAAAGAAAACAATTACTTCAACATTAAAAGAGACAAAGTGAAATTCTTAATCGTCAGTCTCATGCAGAGACTGCAACTGGACTGCACTGATGCCGTCAACCACCTATTTTCAAGCCCCAGTTAAAACCAACTCGTACTTTCACGGTATTTGGTCAGTTCGTCATACCCAAAGGAAATATCTTAAAGGCCTATTAGAGAAGAAGTGCGTTGGTTTTATTGAAATCAACCTTTACATATGAGGACTACATACATATCAATACCAACATGATGGAAACGAAGTTGTAGTGACAGAGGAGGAGATACTGAGGAACTACTTGGGTGTGGCCATCCTCGTCAGATTTGAGGATGGAGCTCTTGGGAAATATCGGACGTAATCGACTGTTGTGCAGTTGCTGTATATTTCCCTCATACAGTGCAATGTTTGCAGCTGACAAAGGGACGCAGGTGCACCTTGTTGCCCTTGGCGGACGGACGGTCGGCAGGAAGTCCTTGAAGGATGCTGCTGGTAGCAGATTTAATTGCACCTGCCAGTCTGCGCACGCGGTTCTAATTACCAGCAGCACCCAACAACGCGCGGCGCCTAAATCACAACTTAATTAAACGAGTCGCGAAGGGGGAACGATACATCTCAGGCAGGGCGGAGGAGAGGAGAGGAGAAAGGAAGAGAGAGAGAGAGAGGTAAATCATTGTGAGGCTGAGCTGTGCAACGGGACACGAGACCTCGGACCCCGACATCCATGTCACACTGCACCAGGCCAGGATCTCCTACTTCATCAGAAATTTAAAAGACAGACGACTGACAACGGCGTCGCGGATGAACACATTCCTTCTGTACCAACGAGACGTCGCCATCGCAACGGAAAGACAAGCTAATGCTGCTAGGTTCACAACACCGTATTATTATCTGACTGTAATCGCCATATTCGACTGCACCGAGACAGCGACGACACTCGACGAGCGTTTAAAACTCTTACGTTGACGAAGGCAGACAACAGTAATTAGAACAGAAGGGCAAAATAGAAAGTAGAAATCAAGAAAGGAGTATGACAACGATGCAGTGTGTCGCTCGGACTCTTTAACTTATTTATAGAACAGGCGATTGACACATCTGCTCGGACTTTTGGCGGTGCGTAGTCAAAAGAAAGGAGACACCATTTTAGCTAGGGCAATAAAACTCGGACTACGTGTCAGGCCTTGGGGGTTTTGGTGGCATCGGGTGGTGTATTTCTCCAATTAGAACCATAAATGTTATTGGTGGATATCCATCCCTGCCACGTTCGTGGTGAGGAGATTTTAAAAAGGCGTGCAGCGAGATTATGAGACACCTATTTTGGAGAGGAGATTTTGGATAGATGTTTTGCGAGCGATGAGACAGATTTTCGGAAAGCGGTGAGACGGAGACAGAGTCCGAGAGAGATGGCAAGACAGATATAGTAGTCCAAGAGAAGGACGATAACCGGAATTTGTTCTGAACCAGGAACAGTAAGCGACAGTGACTCTGAGGAGGATATTGCTACGAGGAAGGAGCAGGAATATTCACTAAGCTGACACGGTAAATTACATTTGTAGCCCTTTTTGCCGATTTCCTGTACTGCAGGTCCAAGTAGATTTTTTGTTTAACATTGGGATCTATGAGCAGGTCCATAATATACGACTCTGAGTGTAGAGTTAGAAAATTGTTGGATTTAAAAATTTAATTTGAATCACTTTTTTGTGAGAAATAACTGCCGGCATAAAGAACGAAATATCAAAATTTGTAATATTAATGTAAAATGTTTTTTGTTAAAAGAAATTGTTTTCTTATTTATTAATATATATCAATATCCCACTTAAATAATTAGTATTCATTTCACGATGTAGAAAGCTAAAAATAAATATGGAAATACTACAAGGAGAAGAAATAAAAACCCTATGCTCCGCCGATAATATTGCAATATTAGTAGATCAGAGGAATACTTGGAAAACAATAAATTACATGAACGTGGTCGTGGAGAAAAAGTTCAATATGAGGATTAATAGAGGGAAAACCAAGGTAATGGAGCGTAGTTTGGGAAACAATGTAATAACAAAGGCTGTTAGATTGGGAATGGATATTTTGAAATCAGTTAGGAATTATGCTACTTGGGAAGTGTAATAACTAGAGTAGGATAGCACAGGCAAGGAAGGCTTTCGCAAAAAATTATTTACTTATGGGTAATATAACTGCGTAAAAATAGGCTACGAACTGCATCGATGAGGGTTTACCAATTCAACAGTGGCAAGATTCGACCTTCCTCCTCAATACCCTTACATAATGAAGAATATAGAACAGGTGATGAATTTTAAAATGGTATATGGTTAAGGAATCATACTACAAGGAAAAGAAATAAAAATCCTACGATTTTCCGATGATATTGCAGTATTAGGGGAGTCCGAAGAAGACTTGGAAACCATAATAAATGGCATGAACGTGGTCCTAGAGAAACAGTACTACACTAACAGAAGGAAACCAATGTGATTGATTGTAGTAAGGGAAAAAGTGGAATTAAGAAGGATAATTTGAAAGAAGTTAAGGAATTTTGCTACTTGGGCAGTAGGATAATACAGACAAGAAATGAATTTACTTACGGCTAATATTATTGTGAATATTAGGAAGTCATTACTAAAAACATTCGTATGGAATGTGGCGTTATATAAGTGCGAAAACTGGACGGTAGGAGTTGCAGAAAGGAAACGAGTAGAAGCTTTTCAAATGGTGCTATAGGAGAATACTGAAAATCAAATGAGTGGATAGGGATACTAACGAGGAAGTTTTAGGGAGAATAAGAGAAGAGAGAACAACAAGGAACACTTTGACGAGAGAAGGGATATTTTAATAGGCCATGGCGGTCTTGTAAAGTGAACAGAAGAGGGAACCCAAGGATGGAATCCGCCGAGCAGGATGTATTAGTTACGCACAGTATAGGTTGTCACGGATCAGAACCGTCCAAGGACTCACCAATACTTGAGATATAAATGTATGATTCGTTAATAAAAGAAAACAGTTCGTTATCAGACGATGTTGATAATTATTTAAGACTTCTAGAACGTTTCGTCCGCACTTGTGAATTTCATCAAGTAAGTAGTCCAAAAATTAAGGAAATATTGTAATTTGGAATATTGAATGTATAATATATATATAATAAAAACCATAGGTTCCAGTTTTACAAATAAAACAGATTTTCATATTAAATGGCTGAAGCTAAATGAACTCATGGACTATTTTCCGTCCAGGAACAGATTTTTTTGGGGTTAATAGGCTAGGTGAATTGAAAATGGGGGATCCGGAAGGTAGAGCAAGGTAGCCGAGGGTTGACTTAGCGCCCACGGGATATTTAGTTTAAGGATCCTACCCTAGCGGTGTTTCACCTAAAGAGATGCAGGGCGTCAGGTATTGGATACTATTCCCACGGCATTCCGAATGACGGGAAACGAGTCTGTTGTGGGGGCGCAGCATTCCTTTCTCCGTGTCTTCACAATTTTTAGGAGGCAGTTGGCCGACTGATCCAATGGGATCATGGAACAACTCTTGCCTTATGAGCAACGCCTTCGACCCTAGTACATACCATACGCAATTTAACAGTGTTTATTAACTAATTGGCTGAATTTTTTTATTTATAACTGAAGATAATGTCTCTTAGACGTTGACGGTTCAGCGGCAATTCGGTTGAAACGTATTACACACTTTCAGGTAGAAATCAGCGGACAAGAACGGCACCCACAACACGCAGAAAGGAAGATGTCCTCGTTTTTTTTTGTTTTTTTTGGGGGTAACAGGCTACATGAGGGTGATCCTGAAACAGGCAACTCCCCTTTAATAGCATAGGAAGGGAATTGAAAAAGGGGGGATGCGGAAGGTAGAGCAAGGTAGCCAAGGGTTAACTAGGGCCCCCGGGCTATGGTTTAAGGATCCTACCCGGTGTTTCACCTAAAGAGATGCAGGGAAAACCCTAGAAAACCTGCATCAGGTAGGTCGGGCATTGGGTACTATTCTCACGCCCTTCCGAATGACGGGAGACGAGTTTGCTGTGGGGACGCAGCATTCCCTTCTCCGTGTCTCCGCAAATTTCAGGAGGCAATTGGCCGACTGATCCAATGGGATCAGCGGACAACTCTTGCCATATGCCCAAGGTCTTTGACCCCAGTACATATACCTCCTAAAATAGGTGAAGGTGTCTCGGCATATGAGAACTTTGATAAAAAATACCCAGAGAGAGTGCGAGGCATCCCCGACATGATCAGGTAAGCCCCGCAGTCACTCTGGGCTGAAGCGCCTGCGAGAAACTACCGCAGCGCCCTATCCCTAAGATGTCCTCGCTGGAGGTTAATAATATATATGATTCGCACCAGTGTAATCATTGTAATCTTCATCATAACAAAGAATTTCTGGCTAACTAATGAGCGGGCGCCGGGTCCAGATGGCGTATATGTCGCGCGATGCTGCGTCTCGCCTGCGAGGGAGAGGAGAGGCTGGAGACGGCCGCAGTGTCGCCATCTGTCGGCGCGGCGCCGCAGCTCGTGGCCACGCAACAAGTCGACCCTGCTGCCCCTGGCGGCGGCCCTCGCCTGCCTGCCTGCCTGTCGCCGTCGTCGTCGTTATTTAATTACGAGCTGTGAAAGTTTGCGGACAGTGGCGGAGGATTAACCTGGCGCGGCCGCAAACGTCATTAAACGTTCACAAGCGAAGCGCCACGTCACACGCGAATCTCGCCTCCGAGTGCTTTAATAGAAATCCCAATTACCTCTCACGTCCCTGCATGTGAGCTCGCTCGACTAACGCCTCTCTCCCCAGCTCCTCCTAATTCTATATCAGTCGGCATTTACGAATCACACGACATTCTTCTTACAACCATCCAGCTTCCTGTACGAAGCTCGGCTCCTCCTTTCAGGAGAACAATAAGACATCAGCCTGCTTCCTAAGTGATTCCATTCCAGAAATATAAGATTCCAGTTATTGTTAGGAAGGCTTATCCATAACCTCTACAGAACGCAGTCAGCAGTAATTAGAATTGAAGATCTAGAAAGGAGCGGGAAAGGGATGCAGACTGTCGTCCATGCAGTTTAACTTATATATAGAGCAGGCGATGAAGAAAGTTAAAACGGAACATGGAAAAGGAGTAATACTGCAAGGAGAATAAATAAAAACCCTACGCTTTTTCGTTGATACTGTAGTTTTAGGGGAGTCAGAATAAGACTTGGAAACCATAATAAATGGCATTAACGGGGTCCTGGAGGAAGAGTTCAATATGACGCTTAATAGAGGAAAGCCAAGGTAATGGAGTGTAGTATGGGAAACAGTGGAATAACAAAGGCTGTTAGATTGGGAAGGGAAGGAAGTTATGGAATTTTTCTCCTTGGGAAGGATAATAAATAGGGTAGGTGAGCATAGGGTAATATAAGTCTGAATATTTGACGATATGAGTTTGGAAAGGAAAAGAATAGAGGCCTTTGAAATTTGGTGCTATAAGATAATGAGATGGGTAGATATAATCACTAACGAGGAAGTTTTAAACAGAATAGGCGAAGAGAGAACAATATGGAGGACGTTGACCAAGAGAAGGGATAGATTATTAGGCCACGTTTTAAAATATGAGGGTCTTGTAAAATTAGCATTAGAGGGAAGTGAATTATGTACGGAGGCAACGGATGGAATACGCTAAGCAGATTAGGGAGGATGTGGAATGTGGTATTTCTGCGGAAATGAAAAGGCTTGTACAAGATTGATTAGCATGGAGGTTTATACAAGACCAGTTATAGGACTGAACAAAAAAACATCGCATTATTAAGAACTAAGATTGGATGGAATGAGAGTAATTTTTTTAACATCTTAAATATAATACAAAGAGTTGCCAAAGAACAGAAATAGAACTATCCAATTTGAAATAAAACGTTTCGTTTCAAGTTTCGCGACATCTTCAGTTCATTCCGCAAAAATAATATGCTGTACAAATACGAAAATAAATAGACTTGATTTCCATTTAAAATCTTTCCAACATTTGGTAACAAGTGATTTACTTGTCAATTCTTCTAACTTAATTCTTGTAGTTTAAAAACAATTACGTTACAACAATAGAGATTTTGCGATCTGTTTCTTGATCATTGTTTTCCCAAATCAAGACCCCGAACGTTGCCTTCGCAGCAAACGAAGACCTTCAATGCAACTACAACATACAAAGTTTATTTATATTCAACTATTTATGTCTTATAATTTGTTGTGGAATGAACTGACGAGGTCCCGAAAGTTGGGGACGAAATGTTTTAATTCAAAGTGCGTTTGTCTATTGTAACTTTTGAATTACATTTATATAAAATAAACAGGGTAAGAGAAGAGAAAACAAAGGATAGACATGAGGGTCTTGTTAAATTATCATTAGAGTTGAAGTAAGCAGAGGAGGGAGGCAAGAATGGAATACGCTGGGTGGATTAGGGAGGATATGGTAGTTATGTATGAAAGGCATGCACAGAATAGGTTAAGCATAGATCAGGCCAGTCTAGAGACTGGAACAAGCCCCTTATAGTCAGGTATTCCGCACGACTTACAAGTAAAATGAGTTGTTAGTAATGCAGGCAAAAATTTATGACCATTTGTTCAAATTCACCAAATGTATGTGACATATTATAATTTAATATTTTATCCTAAACAAACATTTTTAAATAATATAGTGTCATGTGTATATTTTTATTACTGTGACTTTTGTTTATAACCTACATCGGTGCTTTTTCCATGATATTGCGAGTGCAAGGTGAGGTGAGGGAAGCTCACGCAGGTGTGGGTGACGCGAACCTCCTCCTTAGAAAGAACTGCGAGAGTGTGAGGGACGGTCGGGCGCCTGCAGCGTGACGGATAAACGAAGCGATTAGGGCTGCGAGCGTCGCCGTCTGAATGCGTAACAACAAAGTTTAGCAACTTTGGCGGGGGCGTGCTTAATTATAGCAGTCCGTCCCGTCGCTGTCCCCGGCTAAGTGTAAAATTGTGTCCGGCTTTCGAAACGTCGGCGTGGCCAATTTAGACGCGGTGAATCTTTTAGGCGGGGTCGCTGCTAAATTGGCGAACACGACCCGGCGCATCAGCATACGACGACAGTCCACAGGGATCACCTTTACTTCATATATATACCATTTCCTGCTGATGGATATTTCACCCGGCGCTTGTTCACACAATATCTACAACTTTAATCCTTGGAATAATCCTTCCTGCCTTCTCTATTCCTTCCTCCCTTCTCTCCGTATTTACTTCATACCATCCTTTTCGATTTTTTTCCTTCATTTCCGTTTTCCCTGTTCAGTTCCTTTCTTCTTCATTTCATTCCTTCTTTTCCTCGTTTTGCTTGCCTCCTTTTCCAGCTCCTTCCTTCGTCCATTGCCAATTTCGTTCCTTGTTCCCTTGTTTGCATCTTTCCTTCGTTATTTCATGTTTCTTCCGCCCTCCTTTCCCTTTTGTCTCTTCCTCTTTTCCCCTTCTCTTCTCTTCCCTTTCTTTCTTCCCTCGTTCCTTACTTCATTCCTTTCTTTCACGTTTTCTTCTGTCCTTTATTGTAAATTCGTTATTGTACCTGTCCAAAGTACGGATGTTGTAACGACTGTTAGTTAAAAAGTTGAAAGAAAAAAGAAAAGACGTACCTTTCCTTCAGTAACTACTTTCTTCTTTTATTTTTTCTACTTTTCTCCTTATAGCGTTTCTTCCTCCCTGTCCTTCTTTTCTGTTTCATTATCTGATTCTCTTTTTTGTTCCTTCCTTCATTCATTCATTACCTTATATCCTTCCTTCACTGCTTCTTTACTTCCTTTCTTCCATCTTTGCTTGTTTCCCTTATTCATTCCTTGCGTCTTTCTTTCCTTTTTTCATTTATTCCTTCGACGTTTGTTACATTCTTAAATACATTAATAACAACCGAACAATGTTTCGACGAAATTTCAAGATTTTTTAAATGACAATATTTGTGGGACATCTGAGCTAATCCGCAAGGGTGCAATGTCTTAACTCTCATTTTGATGAGAAGACGGGAGTAGGAAACAGAGGAAAAATAAAAGTGATAGGTCCAAGGGATAGAAAATAAGAAAACCCCTATTTGTTGTTTTCAAGAAAAATTAAGTAGAGAAGACTCTTAGTGCTGCGTTGGACCAAGTAGGTGTCACTCACCGCTTCCAACGCCCCTTAGATAAATTAAAAATTCATATAAAACATGGGAAATAAAATAAATTAATTCTCGAAACAAATACAGGGTGTTCCAAAAGTATGAACGTATTGTTGACTTCTAATAAGAAACGTTTGTTTCATTTGAGAAAAAATATTTTTTTGTTCTGTTACTGTTTAAAACGTACAATAACACTACTTATTTTTTAGTACATAATTTTTATTTCTTCTTCTGTACTGAAACTACTTATTAATTAGGACGGAGGCAAGGGAAAATTTTGTCGTGAATAGATAAGTCTCGCACTTTACCCGCACGACTACTTCATTATAATAATAATTCTCCTCGCATCTGATTTCATTTAGTAGTAATGATTTTCGTCTGTATAATAATAGTTTAAATTACAATTTGAAATTAATCCATCTAATTTAACGAAACGTTCCGGTCACAAAGTAGATAATGATCAACTTTATAATAGACACATCAAATGTACAACGATATTAGGTGATAACAAAGGAGAGCAAAGATAATGAGTGTACGAAGGTTAAATATCACGGATTATACGGTTTTAATTCCACTCCATTTAGTTTCCTTGCGGCAGAGACATGAAATGATTGGTTGGCAACACTGTGAAGGAGGTTTACGAGCAACTGTTCATATCAAGGCGGAGTGCAAAGTTGCTCACACACTCAACTAGTATGCTTCTGTGAGTAGATTGAATTTTCCCTGACATATAGATGTCTGCATGGCGTCGCAGGACAGACTAAACAGCCGTGATTACGCGACGCGCCTGCGAGCCAGTCGCAGACTCATTAATAATTACAAAGTGTTAAAGTATCACAATTTCTGGGCCGAGTTTCTCAATGCACAGTTGGTTGCCCTGCTGTCGCTCTCGTCAGATTCAATTCCTGCCCTTCGTCTCACCTGCCCTTCTGTTTATCCTTACACCTCTTAGCCTTTACTTATTCTCAACAACGGAACATCCGACATTGTTGTTGTGGTATTAAGTCCTAAGACTGGTCACATGCAACCCTCCATGCTAACCTATCTTAGCGTATTCCACCCTTAACCTCCCTCATCTATTCTTACCCCACAACGTGGGCTATTAATCCATCCCTTCTCTTGGTCAAAATCCTCCATATTGTTCTCTCTTCCCCTATTCTGATTTGAACTTCCACGTTTGTAATTCTATCCACCCATCTGATTCTCCTATAGCATCATATTTCAAAGGTTTCTATTTTTTTCCTTTCCGCAACTCCTATCGTCCACGCTTCGCACCGATATAACGCCACGCTCCATACCAACATTTTTAGCAATGATATCCTAATATTCACACTTATATTACCCCTTCCTTGCCTGGACTATCATATTCTAGTTATTACGCTGGCAAACTAGCAGAATTCCTTAAATTCCTTCTAAATATACCTTCCCAACCAAACAGCCTTTGTTATTCCACTGTTTCCCATACTACACTCCATCACCTTGGTTTTCCCTTTTATTAATCGTCATATTAAACTCTTTCTTCAGAAACACGTTCATGCCATTTATTAATGTTTCCAAGTCTTCTGACTACTAATGCTACAATATCGTCGGAAAAGTGTAATGTTTTTATTTCTTGTCCGTGCAGTATGATTCCTTTTCCACATTCCGTTTTAAAGTTCTTCATCGCCTGCTCCATATGTAAGTTAAACAGCATGAGCTACAAACTACATCCTTTTCTCACTCCTTTCTTGATCTTCAATTCTAATAATATGTCACGGTGTCATTTATATGTATTTTTAACGCAGCACATCATCATGCAATGCATGCTTCAGTAGTGCTTCTTGTCACAGAGACTGGGATTAAGACTGCTGAAGAATCGATACGCTAACCAAATTCAGAACGTGTCATGTGGGATGTCAGTCCGCAGTCGGTCAGGTAGACCTGCAGAGAAATGGAAGAATATATGCTTTCTTCAATTATTCCAGACTCATAATTTCCATTCTTGATCAAAGTGAAGTGTAACGTAAGCATTGCCACCATGAAGAAATAGTCAATTAATCTGTCTATAAGGTGTTTGGAATTCGTGAGTGTCCATTCTATGGACCTGAAGGGGAACTTTCCAGAGGCGAGAAGGCTAGGATCAGTCGTCTAGTGTTGGACGCCTTCGGTGTCCATGAAGAGCTGCTGACAGGAACAACAATCGGCAGCGAGGCTGGACGAGACGAGGCGATGTGAGGCTACGTTGGGGATTCCCCGAGGTATGCCCTGTCAACCCTTCACTCACTGTGAGTGGTGACATGCTGGAGGTCATTGCCCTATAACTTATTAACACCGCATGCAACTTCAAGCGCGCTGCTGACGAGAAGCCGCAGCTTCAGTTGTGATCTTGGTGACGCTCGTGTCGCTCAACACTAATCCAACAGAGGTAACGTCGGAGATCATCTCTGAAGGCCATCAAACTCATTTTAAAAGATCAAGCTGGAAAATCGAATTCTCGTCCCTTCAATAAGAAATTACTTGTATAACATTGAGTTGGGACATGCCAGTAGAATGAGGGAAGAGAGAAATGTATGGCAAGTAGTATTTGGACAAGTGATTGGAGTAAGGACAAGGGGAAGAACCAGGGACGTGGTGGTAGGACGATGTACAGGCGGACTTTGGAGGAAGTTTTCGGAGGAGGCGAAGATCCTGCTTGGACTGTTGAGCCAACTGATGATGATTACCTAAGATTGAAGGTAAGGGGTAAATTTGAACAGGTACGCGTGGACATCCCTGGACGGGACGGCCCTTGGATTGGAATATCGCAAGATGGCCGAGCAGCTGGTGACTGCCTTCCGTCCGTCCGTCCGTCCGTCCGTTTAGGGACTCTGGCGTGGCATGGCGTGGCGTGGCGAGTTAACCGAGTTTGGAGCCCGGGATTTCCCCTCTCGCCCTCCCAATCGATGGCGTCCCTCGGGGTCCCCAGGGGGTGCTGCCAGCGCCGCCGCCACGACGACATAAAACAATATGGCGCCCTGCAGCGGCTCTTTTAAACTGATTGGGGCGGGGGAACGGGTCCCTAATGAAAGCCCGCCCCTCGTAAATAGTGACCAAGGAAGGCGTCGGGCAATAAACGGAGTGTCGCTGCCTGGTGAAAGTTTGAAACGGGAGGCTTTACGGCCCACTCGAATTCCATGAGGAACGAGCGCTCACTGGCCGCGTGCTTTCAATCAGCGACGAGGCTCAAACCCCAGGCCGTCAGCATCACGACTCTGTCCTCTCGGGGTACAGACGTTGCCAACTCACTTCTGGAAAGCTCCTTGTACTCCATACTATACCAAATATTACCTCCGTCCTATTAATGCTTTGGTTTTTATGAAAATTACAAACGTTACGAAGTAGAAACCAGGCGAAGAACAAGAGAGAGGACTTTCTAGAAAAATCAGCACTCCAGAGCCTTCCACTTCTAAGGTCTGCTGTTCTTCCTCCTCACTACTGGTGGCAGCTGGAAACATGCTTCGTTTCTAAATACGTTCTGGGGCATTATATTTTATTTAATGATAATTTTTGTCGTAAAACATGGAACAACACAAACTCAAGAGTTGGAAAATCCCGAAAGGGTACAGAAAAACATCTATTTTTAGCCCGGGTACGGAGGGTATGACGGGTCCAGCCACGTTGCGTAGGCTCACCAATGAAAGTTTTTTAAAAAATAGACAAGAACGGATGAAACAGCCAATGGTAGTTTTGGAGAGTATATCTGGAACGATCTCGTCTGGAAAAGATGGCGAGGGAGATGGCTGTATCAGCGCCCCAGAAGAGCCAGTCCCAGAGTTCATTTCTGGTGAGTATTGGCCTCGCATTATCTCTTGCGCGTGTTTTTTAACAAAATTCACCACACGGTTTATCTTAGGAGAAAGCTGTCTCACTTGTGCGCGCAATTGGTAAATTTGGGTTCATTCAGACCAATAGAATCAATATTTCAATTGTAACTTGTTAAACGATTTTTATGTAATGAACACATATGATTTATTTTATTTACTTCATTTCTGCGGAAATGTATCACAGCAGGTTGGCGCCCAAAATCCGTACCACTTGTCATTAACTTAAACTACGTGGTATATCCACGAAGCATTACCACAACGTGGGTAAACTTAAACTAAATCCTCGCCCTTATCGCATGTGCTAAAATTCAAAAACTCGTCACCCAAAGATTTAACTTTAGCAAATGGTTTCAATCCAGAACCGGCTCCTGTCATCCTAAATCTCTCTTTCATAGCTAAACAACCTTCACACGCTGTAACTCTTTCCCTCTCCCTCGGATCCGTTCGCGTCTAATGCCGTTCCGGGCGCCACTGCATATGCGGAATTAATTTTGTCTATCATGAAAGAAGAAAACGGCAATCAGGAACCGCGGTAACCCGAGGGAGACGGCCACAGTTGAGCCAACAGACACTAGTTTTTAACCTAGCACAAGACTCTCAGAGACCTTGAATACGGGAGGGGAAGGTTTATTATTAATTTAACAAGGGGTTAAAATTTTAAACAATTTTATTTATCAGTTAAGTCCCGGCCAAAGCTCACTTCCACGGCTCCACAACCCGATGTCCACTGGTACATTATCTCAGCTTGTCATCCACTCTCCACATCGCAACAGCTACGCGATCTCATTGGCCGTCACTTAACTCCACTCCATCACTTCTCCAAAAAAACACGACACTGTTCTCTCTTTCTCAAACACACACTGCTTCACCTCCTCAAAACTATGCCACTTGCTGTGACACTGTAGGTCGGACATATTCAAAACACCCCTCTATAGTTGCTTGAGGTCGCCACAAAGCAGTTTCTCGAATCACCGCCACCAGCGCTGCGCTACCACGACCATTGAACTGGAGGCTCCCTCTCTCGCCAACAAGACGCCGAGCGGAGCACTTTCCTTCCCTCTCCGTTCTTCATTTCGTTTTTATTACTTTCATGTGGTGGTTTTTTTATAAGGTGGTAATTGACCATTATATTCATTTGATATTTAAAGCTTTTATTGTATTTCAATTGTTCAGTTTATTTTCTATTTGTAAATTTTGTTTCATTATACATTATAAGAATATTCTTTTAGTTTAAAAGTGTAAGTGGCACGGAAGCAAACCTGAACTTGACGCTTTAAAGCGTCATCGGCAGTGAACGTGTTGAAGAACGTCAATCCCAAAATCCAGGTCCTTGTAAAACAATGAAGTCATCGTTATCCCGAAGGGGGGAAAACCCTTTCATAAGTTTTATCAAATTTTGTTTGTCATTAGAAGAGTGCCTAAGTTAAGATAAATATTTTCTATTTTAATGTATTCCCAGAGCACGAGGTTAGAGCAGAGCGCTGTCCTTCCCTCTCCGTTCTTCATTTCGTTTTTATTACTTTCATGGGGTGGTTTTTTATATGGTGGTAATTGACCATTATATTCATTTGATATTTAAAGTTTTTATTGTATTTCAATTGTTCAGTTTATTTTCTATTTGTAAATTTTGTTTCATTATACATTATAAGAATATTCTTTTAGTTTAAAAGTGTAAGTGGCACGGAAGCAAACCTGAACTTGACGCTTTAAAGCGTCATCGGCAGTGAACGTGTTGAAGAACGTCAATCCCAAAATCCAGGTCCTTGTAAAACAATGAAGTCATCGTTATCCCGAAGGGGGGAAAACCCTTTCATAAGTTTTATCAAATTTTGTTTGTCATTAGAAGAGTGCCTAAGTTAAGATAAATATTTTCTATTTTAATGTATTCCCAGAGCACGAGGTTAGGTTGTGTGTGGCGCAGAGTAGAGCAGAGCACGCGCCCGTGTGTGTGTGTGTGTGTTAGCGCACATGATGTCCGTCCATTTGACCAATTAAAACCCCCGAGTACATGGAAAGCCTATCTTTCAGGATCCATTAGCTTATCCAGAGGGGCGGGGAAGGGGGAGGGGGAGAGTTCCCGAGGGTGGCCCGGGTCTGGCTGGTCGCTGCTGTTTTGCACTTCAAAGTATTCGCACTGGGGGGAACTCTCTCTCTCTCACACACACACACTCGTGGCTTGGGATCGAACCCCTAACCCTCACCTACAATCCTCGCTACGTCCTTTATTTTATTAATGGACGATTTATATGTAAAGAAATTCTCCACTCCAAAATTCTTCCTCTTCAAATGAGCGAACCTTTTACTGCGCAGACAGAGGGAGGGAATAGCAGACTGCATGTGAGTGTGGCAATTTCCTTTCAATAGCTTGCAACGCAGTAGGACCCTCCCTAATATTAATTACAATTTATAGAATTTTAAATTAGATAAAATCTCGCTAGCCAAGAAAAAGGATTTCTTCCAGGCGTCGGGCTGTAGACTCGGAGAGAGATATACCTGACTGCGAGGTTTTAACGGTATACTTGTTTTTGGCTGAGTAGCGTTCACTTTCCGAAATTCCTAGGGACACTGTTACCTTTGTCATGAAAAATCTCCCACGCTTGACGGAGAACTTACGATTATTATTGGGGAAACGTCACGTGAGGCGTTACCTAATGGATGGGGTGGGGGGGCGTTATCGGAGTTTAGCTGCGAAGGTGAAACCCGGAAAAATATACAGTATATGGTATGGATTGATCAGTCGAGGAAGCAGTGCAGAATTATAGTATGACAGATCGAGGAAGCAATGGAACAGTTGAAGTGAGACATTGACAAGTGGATAAAGCAGAGAAGAGCATGGTTTGATAAGTCGAGGAAGCAGCAGTATAGTTTGAGACATTCGAGTAAGCAGCGAAGGAGTAAGGTGTTAACGACGAGGAAAACAACGAGGGAAGAACGAGGAAAAAGCTGACTTCATACCATAATTTACCGGCAGCTTAAGACTCAACCCGAAGAAGGAGGGAAGAAGGAAGTCCAGTCGCATGGTAATCTGCATGCTGACGCACATAAAAACAACACAGGTTCGTCCAGTGAACGGAATATCCAAACAATAATGAACCCTGAGAATTTTAAAATCGTCCCTTTAATTTCCTTACTTTTATGTATTTGTAATCTTCGCACAGGAGAATGGAAGTACACGAGACACTGGAGGAATACTCTGACGTGACTCACCAGACTCGAGGCTGTTGTCCGTCTCTCCAGGGCTTCCTCTCCGACTGCCATCCAGGAGACTGTCCGGGAGACCTGCAACAACAGCAAACACACCTTTACTTCAGAACAGCGAGCCCGACAACTATAAAAGTGAGTGACGATCAACTTCTTCACTCCGCTCAACGCAAATCTAAAACTCGTCAACTTATATATTGCGCGATAAATAGTATTTTATTATTTGTAATGTAAAATTAGCAAAGGACAGGAAAGTTGAGTGGCGCCAACAATTCGGTGCAGTGCGAGTCACGTAACAAAACTAACCTGAGTTATTTTCGCAAGTAGCCGGCGTGGGAAAGGAAGATACAAGGAAACCAGCAACATTTGAATTACCACGTGGCTGCTTCGGTCAATGGGGTTTCGTGGTTAAAGATAAATCGATTTCGAGGTCTTGGGCTCAGCAGAGAGGCTGTTTCGACAAGCATTCGGCTCTGAGAATCTGGAGCAAACGGACGGGGACCGATGCTTGTTCCTGGACGCATATGCACAAGGAGGGTGACGTGTGACGAAGAAGAGTACGCCATATAGAGATGCTGGCGGGCAATCGAAGCCACCCTGTAACGAGGTAAACTGCCAATTTTACAATCCATGACGTTTAGGAGGGTATCGAACCTGACATAATCTAGATCTGGTGCTTCAGTGAATCTTAAACTCCTTTGAAAATATTTCCCTTCTTAATGTTTTCCTTGTTAAATTTTCTTGTGTAAATAAATTTCCCAATATTTCTTAATTACCAATTTAATTTAATTCCCCAACCCTCCTACATAAATAATGATTATAAATATCCGCGGATACATTCCAGGGCGGGAAGCTTCATTTTATATCTTCAGTATTTGACTATACACACAGGCATGAAACGTTGTAGTCATTCAATAAATCATCGAGTTTTGATTTACCTATATAATTATTTTTGTAAATCAGACGTTAAGTGAAATATTATTTATAATGAAATACAAAGAATGGTGAAGAGTCAGAAATAGAATAATTTAAATCTATATAAAACGTTTCGTCCCCAACTTTTGAAACCTCATCAGTTCATTGATTAAAATCTATCTGCGAAGTTGGAATCGTCTGTGTGTCTCACGTTTTTTTAAAATTAATTTATTAGTGGACCTCTACTAACTCTTGGACAGCGCACCGCAGAAGAGTTGGACAAAGTTTTTCTTGTAGCGGTTGAAAGTCATGTATATAAAATATAAGCTTCATTGATGTAGCAACGCAACAAAATTTTGTACGACTTTTTGAAAGTTTGCAGATAGGTTTGGAAGGGTTTGTACTGTCTTTTGCTAAATGTTCAGACTATTTACAGCAAAAGTTTGAAATCTGAGTTGCCAAAGTGGGGCTATATGAAAGATAGACAAAAACACTTGGAGTTTTTTAAATTTCTTCGCCAAAACGCAAGTATAAAATGCTTGTAATTTTTTTATTTATATATCATAAAATAGAATTAAATTCTGCGTAAAATGAGACCTTTTACAATAACGTAGGTCAATCCGAATGGGCACAGTGAGGCTTCAAACTCAGGGCTCTACTATTTTGACGACGACAGTAACTGATAAACGTAAAGATAAAAAAGGTTTTTTATAATAATACTAAAAAAACCGGAACAGAAAGGAAACTAAAAATAAGTCACCCCGTCAGAAAAGGGGGGGGGAATACTTTTTGTATTGTTGTTTCTGCCACCGGACTGACGTCCTATTATACTCTATGAAATATATACAAAACAAAGAATAGCGTAAAATTATCTTGGAAATAAGTTTCAGTACAAGAAAAAAATAATGCTGGATGACGTAGATGGATGAACTGTGTCGAACACTGCGTAAAGCGTATAAATCCGATGTCTTGACCTTTCTCATGAGATGACAATAGTGATTGTTCTCAGAGAAACGGTCTAACACAACGCAACGAAGTATAATAAAGGAGAGACGAGGTAATTTTGAACATGGAATGAAAGCTGAACAGAGGAGGAGGAAGAGTTTGTACGTGGACGTCCGTGTCGAACAGGGCGCCCTCGTGGCACAGAGTGATAAATAATTCAGGCTCCAGTCTCAGGTGGCGGGACACCCTCGGGATCTCATTATCGATGTGGCGGAGACGGACTTTCATCCTGCCAGCCTGCATGGAGGCCAGGAAAGCTGGCAGGATCTCACACACGCACACGCACATGGCAGGGTCACCCTCAGATCAGGGTCAGTGACGTCACAGGACAGGCAGCGCCGTGACCCAGATAACTCGTCACGGCGACGTCTCTCGTTGCTCCCATTCGTGACAGCTCGCGAGAGGAATAAAGACTTTGGGGGCTGCTTTAAATGTTATTCTTTCTTAATCCAGTTATCGGAAAAGGAGAAAGAGGGGAGAAAGTCGTCCGGCATTAAGGACAGCAAAGTCGCGGTACACACATGGAATTGAACGGGGGTTATCAAGTGTGACGTCAAGATACGGGAAAGGACTGCTTCTAAATTGCGACCTGGTCAAGAAATGAGGTTGATAAAGCAACGGCGCAACTCCCCAGAGAAAGTGATTTAAATAACATTAACAAGTGTATGGTAATGTCTCGTGGTGCACCATGTGGTTTGTGCTAATGACACGTGGTCACAATTTTGGGTGCCACCAGCGATGGTTCTTTCTACGGGAATGAAGTACTGGAACGGTCAAACACATCTGCTCGGGATTTTGGCTGTGCGGAATCAAAAGAACGAGAGACAGAAGTTGAGCCAGGGAAAATAAAACCCAGACTCAACGTCGCGGCTTGGGTGTTTCCCAATTTTGGTGAGAATTGGCATCGGGTGCCGTATATTCCCCAAATGTAACCATGAATGTGATTGGTCAATATCCATCCCTGCCACCAGGGTAATATGAACCAAAGAAGTGGGGAATGGATTTTAAAAAGGATATTGAGACAAATTGTGTGAGAGCAGGGAGACGAGATGAGAACAGATCGATTTTAGAAAGAGATTTACTTAGATTTTCTTGGAGAGGAAATTTTGGAGTTGGTGAGAAATTCCGTTAATCTTCTCACTCATGACTGGGGTTCAAATTGTAGCTAGGGATACTTTGAAATTCTGCCTGAAACAGGAAGAAATGGAGGTCGGCAGCTTTAATCTGGAAGTAGGACGACGCAATAAGGAAAAAGGAGCTGGAACCTGCACTAAGCCGACTCGGTAATTACCCTGTCACTCTTTGCTGATTTTCTGTTTCTGCCAAATCCCAGTAGATTCTGTTCTATGAAAAGGCGACCCTGAGGTTAGAGTAAGAATTGTTTAAGTAATTAATTTGTATTATGTTTGTAAATATATATATATATATAGTTTTAATTGACGAAAGAAGTGTCGGCATGAAAATCAAAATTGTAAAAATGTGTTGTGATCAAGTATATTATTGTTTTTCTTTTATATTACAAATATTCGTTATTAATATATCAATATTCCACTTAAATAAGAAAATTACCCCCTATATTCATTATAGGACGTTGTTAAAGGAGACAGAATATAGAATAGGTGGAGAACTAATTCCAGGGGTAAAGAGCTGCAAATATCTGGGGATATATTTCAACAACAGACTTGGGTGTGAGGAACAAGTCCTTAATTAATATTAATACCAAGGATGTTTGTAAAAGATAACTATAAAAAATTTAAAATTCAATTTTTTATAGTGGAAAAAAATTCCGTTTTATTTTCCTGACTGCTGTAGAGTTGTGTAATAATTTTTGTTCAGTGGCATAACAATTACAGTTTAAGCATATGTATATGAATATTGCCAGGATTTTGTTCTCTTTAAAAGAAAAACCCTAATCCATTAGTGAGCATCCAAACACCTCAATTACTAAAATAAATTTCCTACAGGCACTTATTTAATTTAATAACAATTTATTTCTTTATTAATAAATAACGATTTTTGTCAAAAAATTATAAACTCATATATTCACTAGAAAATAATGTGAACATTCATGGAAACAAGGTAAGAGTCATATTGGTAAATTGGGTGTGTTGCTATATATATAATGAGCGGTGAGTCATCATTCTGCTGAGCGAGTGGTTCCTATCCAATCACTGAAAAGAATGGTTTTGCCCATCTCTATTCGGCACCTGGACAAGGTGATCCTGAACCCCAACCACGATACCAATATTGAAATGAAGAAGTTAATTTGGTGATTGACACAGGGACGATAACCTCAAGGGTGTGTCTTCGAACACGGCGATCCAGAATCTCAACGTAAGAGCCTCTCTTTGAATGTTGGAATGAATTCAAAATTTCCTGAAAACAGCGTCTTGTGGTTAAGAGCAGACTCAATAGGCAAACCATGGAAGATAAGGACATTTCATGGAAGAGAACGATTCGCCTCGTCGTCTCTCGTCCTTATTTTGAGCACTCCACCGAGGTCGCGCCTTTCGATATCGTGACGGGGTGTTTTAAGGAGAATGTAGTTGGGCGAAGGTCGAGAGAGAGAGAGAGAGAGAGAGAGAGAGAGAGAGAGAGAGAGAGAGACGCGGCGCAAATTTTGACTTATTCAGGAACCGCGCTCGTACGAGGTTGAGAAAGTTACCGTTTGTGTTGTGAGCAAGCTGGTGGCAACAAAAAAAGAGGCTACCACTCCCCACTCACAGCCGGAAAAAAAAGTAGATTGGCCGATAAAAAATGGCACAAATATAAGAATGACGATAAATATTACACTAATAAAAATATGACTACGTTCTGAAGAACAAACCTAGAAAAAACTTTGGTCCGAAGCTACTTTTTTAGCAAATTGTTCACCTTAAAAAATGGATTCTTTATTTATCCTGTACATATTCTTCTTATAATATAAATTAACGTAATATAACCTCTGGCAGAAAGATTATTTCTTCTAAGAGCATCAATCACAGGTTACCTAGCAACGCTGCTTGTTTATTTTAGTTCGCTGACATGCCTGCATCTTTCTGTTGCAATCTTCTTAATAAAATATTATAAATATCTACTCGAATTATTTATTGTAGAGGATCTACCATTCACTTTACATAATTACGTTATTCAGACTGAAATTTTTTTCACAGAGTCGTCAATATTAAGCTTTAAAGTCCCAAATATTATAAAGTTTATAGGTCAGTTTAAAAATATTTTCATATCGCAATAAGACAGATTCGAGCATACTTAATTGTGTGGTGCAGACTAAAGGAACGTGAACATGTGATTGAGTCGAGTCTCTGCGCGAAGGGAGATTCCTCCCACGATTGGAAACAGAATTGGAGAGGGCTGGAGAGAGAAATGCTGCTGCAACCGCAGAGCAGAACTTTCAAGCAGATTAATTGCTGAGAGGTTTCTAAGACAAGTGCAGCAGCCGCGATTTATCGGTCCGCAGATGGAGCAGCCGGCGGATATCTCCTGTCCGTGTCCCGTCCCGTGTTTGTATCACACGAACCCTCCCCCCTCCCCCATATTTCAAAGCCTCCCCTTTCCTCGGTCGGCCACATTCAGCACCAGTTCACAGCCTCACTTTCCCCGTCCCGTCTCGATCGTGTTCGCGGCCTTCATCGCTTTCCCCTTTGTTCTACTTGAGAGAGTGTGAAACACCGCGATCGCGATGCAACCGGCCTCTTCCTCCCTCAAAATAACGAAACTCGACAAGCCGCAAATTGTAGCGGACGGAAACTCCATTATTTGTGTTACACTTAAAATGAGACGTGGACGATTACATAATATTTTATTCGACAACAGACTTGTTTTTTCTTTCGATCAAACGCTACGAAAGTGAATTAACAGATTAGATAGTCGGTCTGTATGCTCGTGCGAAATGCAGCGCCAAAATTCCATCTCATTAAATTTATTCTTTGAGTTGAACACCAGATGAGGGACGACACGTCATGTAATGAGCTGATATCAATAAATTTAACATTAATTTATTATTTACGATTCTTAATATGTTAAGCATGTTGTTTTTTAATTATATATTGATATCCCCATCACATACGCATTTTAAATCCTCTAAATACTTATTCTTTCATTTACCAACATTCTTCTCCTTTATAATGGTTATTAATGTCTGTAAGTTCAATATAACTATAAATAAGGCCGAAAACAGATTAAAAAAAATTGAAACATAACAAACTATAACTCAAAAACAACTACATGTTACGGTCCTGATCTGGGACCTCTTCAGGTTGAACTGATATTAAACTTATATTCTTCTCCTAAAAATTAAGAAATCGTTGCTAAAAATGTTGGTATGGAGCGTGGCGTTATGTGGGTGCGGAACGTGGACGATAGGAATTTGAAAAGGAAAAGAATAGAAGCCTTTGAAATGTGGTGCTATAGGAGATTGAGATGGGTGCATAGAATCAATAACGAGGAAGATCTAAACAGAATAGGGGAAGAACGAACAATATGGAGTACGTTGACCAAGAGAAGGGATAGATTAATAGGCCACGTTTTAAGACACGAGGGTCTTGTAAAATTAGCATTAGAGGGAAGTGTATGGGGTAAGAACAGAAGAGGATGGAATACGCTGAGCAGATTAGGGAAGATGTTGGTTGTGCTAGTTATGTGGAAATGAAAAGGCTTGCACAAGATAGGTTAACATGGAGGGTTGCATCAGACCAGTCTTAGGACTCAAAACAACAACAAATTTCGGATCATTTACTTGATAATTTCAGTTTATCGAGTCTGGAGTTCTTATAATAAAATATAACAAAACCTTTGTGTTACGTCTGCAAAGACCGAGGAACTGAGGAGGTCCCAAAAGTTGCGGGACGAAACGTTTTCAATTAAAATTATTTTATTTCCAACTTTTGTCAATTATTTGTGTTTAATTTATAATTTAATACATGTATAGGATTTATGTGAAAATGTAAAGACGTTTCTAAAGGTTGTTTTTTGTTTGGTATAGATGAAAGTGGAAATATTTGTCCGGGTGATCCTGATTTAAAAATTACTAAATTTTGAATTATTTTATTGTCACGGAGAATAAGAGTGATGTTGAAGGTGAAAGTAGAAAGGTGAGGAGGCAAGGGCAGGTGAGTGCGCGTCGGTCCTTGAAGGTCTGCGTTCCAGAGCGACGGCAATCGGCGCGTTGTAATGGTACGCCGGCCATTAGAGAAAATTGTGCGTGTTGCGCGATATTGTGCTGGCCTGGCCCTGGCTCTGCTCTCCCTCGGGACCCCACCAGGGACAGTCGCGGCCACGCGTCCTGGACCACACACACTCGCTCTCCTTTCCTCTCCTCTCCAGCACAGTTCGCTCTCGTATATCGTAGTGAAACTCTTGGGTTCGAAGCCGTTGTTCGTTCTTGATGGACGGGAAAACCCGGGGTTAAGATCACGGAGGATGGCTGTCGTCCCTGTAGCGCCAAGGCCAAGGAGAAAGAAAATATGAACCGGAAATAATTGAAGTTTCATTATAATATTAGACAGAAAATTTTAAACTATTGAATTTGTAAATTAACCACATCTTACGTCCATGTGGAGGAGGAGAAGATATGAATAGACTGACTTCTTGACTCCTCATGTACCCACGGGAAAACCTTACCACAGGAATAAATTATACGAAATTACCTACTAAACAGATAACAATTCATTCTGCTCTAGTAAGACTGGCGGGATTCAACCCTAGTTGCTAACCTATCTTGCGCAGGCCTTTTCATTCCCTCATAACTATCACAACCAACATAATCCGTAATATCCTCAGCGTATTCCATCCTTGGCCTCTCTCTTCTGTTCTTACCCCACAAACGTCCCGCGAATGCTAATTTTACAAGACCGCCATGTCTCAAAACGTGGCCTATTAATCTATCCCTTCAAAGTCCTCCAAATGGTTCGCGTTTCCCCTATTCTGCTTAGAACTTCCTCGTTAGAGATTCTATCCACCCATCTCATTCTCCTACAGCACCACATTTCAGAGCCTTCTATTATTTTCCTTTCCGCAACTCCTATCATCCAAGTTTCGCACCCATATAACTCCA
Source organism: Eucriotettix oculatus (assembly GCA_034510155.1). Taxonomy (NCBI): domain Eukaryota; kingdom Metazoa; phylum Arthropoda; class Insecta; order Orthoptera; family Tetrigidae; genus Eucriotettix; species Eucriotettix oculatus. The sequence goes on along the minus strand of CM067381.1, from coordinate 20,781,627 downwards.
TACCAACATTTTTAGCAACGATTTCCTAATATTCAAACTGATATTAGCAATAAGTAAATTCATCTTCCTTGCCTGTGCTATCCTACCCTACTTATTACGCTTCCCAAGTAGAAGGATTCCGTAGCTTCGGGCAAAATATCCCTTTCCAATCTAACAGCCTTTGTTATTTCACTGTTTCCCAAACAACACTCCATTACCTTGTTTTCTCTCTCCTCATATCAAACACTTTCTCCAGGAATCCGTTCATGCCATTTATTACGGTTTCCAAGTCTTCGTCTGACTCCCATAATACTACAATATCGTTGTCAAAGCGTAGGGTTTTTATGTCTTCTCCTTGTAGTACGATTCCACATTCCGTTTCATCATTCTTCGTTCCCTGTTCGTATATAAGTTAAGCAGCATGGGTGACAGACTGCATCTTTGTCTTACTCCTTTCTTGATTACGACGTCCTTTTCCTGATCTATTCTAATTACTGCTGCCTGTATGCTGTACAGGTTGTGTATAAGCCTCCTTCCTTATTTTTTGTTCCCGTACTCTTCAGAATCCTTAATAGTGCGTTCCAGTTCACATTATCAAACGTTTTTTTCTAAATATACAAAAGCCATGAACGTAGGCCTTTTTATTCTTATCATGTCGTCTAAAATTAATCGAAAAGTCAATATTGCCTCTCTTTTCCCTGCATTTTTCTTAAAACCAAACTGATCATCTCCTAACTCGTTCCATCCTCCCATACAGTATCTTAGTTAATATTTTGCATGCATGGGATAGTAAACTAATTTTTCTGTGCTGTCCGCTTCTATCAGCCCCATTCGTCTTCGGTACGGGTATAATGATATCTTATATGTATAACGACGTAAGGTAGTCTCATTAATAATGTATATATTTTTTAATAATAATATAACAGGCACGACCTATCGTTCCTTTATTTCTGGACCCCCTTGAGGAACAAACAAACTTTTAAAAGTCTTGAAATATCAATACAGAATAACATATCTTGAAACGAAATTTTTCAAAAAATTATACACGCATGAAAATTAAGAGGAACGACACGTTGGTAAAATATGTTTAAGATTTCGGTCGACTTGGTTCGCTCCGTTGTTGATGTCGGAGGCGCGCCGATGGTATCTGGTGGCGACGCCTGGGGTGAACTGTGTCAGTCACCACGACGCCGACGCCGACGCCGTGCCGTGACCCACATCCGCGGCCAGACATCGGGGCATCTCTGTACTCGGTCTTACGGTAATTCAACTAGTGACTTACGTCGCAGTCAACTCTAGATGGAAGCACCAAACTTCTAAAAGGCACTGAACAGTTAATTTTTCAAAGGTTGGCAATTTAAGAAAAATTGATGTGCGTAGATTGTGGAGTATTTTTAATTTGAGTTTACTTAATTCTTAAATGACTGTTTGGCCATTATACATTTTCGTTGTAATCTTTGTTAAATAGCTGAAAATGAGATGGGTGGATAGAATCACTAACGAGGAAATTCTAAACAGAGTACGGAAAGAGCGAACAATATGGAGAACTTTGACCAAGAGAAGGGATAGATTATATGCCACGTTTAAGGGCATGAGGGTCTTGTAAAATTAGCATTAGAGGGAACTGTTTAGGGAGAATAGGGAGGATGAAGTATGGGGTAGTATATTTATCGGAAAGGAAAATGCTTGCGCAAGAGATTAGCATGGAGAGCTGCATCTGACCGGTCTTAGGACTGAATACCGCAACACAACAACAAATAACAAGAGCCAATATGTCAACCAAACTGTATACACGGTGTGTATTTTAGATTTTTTGATTTTTTAAGTTAAGGATAAGTAATCCTATTCAAATGAAGTTGAATTATGAATGGAAGCGGATGTGACCCACGATAAATCACATCATCGCTGGTTGCCAAAGACGTGCAGTGGACACAATAGAGGAGAGACTGGAAGCTTTATAACGAATTAATAAAGGAGAGTGGAGATACATTACAAAATGGGGCTGTTGACAGGTGAACATATGTTACAAACTGCTGTAGAGGAAAGTGGAAACTGAGATGAATCTGTAAGCTTTGAAAAAGAAGAGGACGACGAATGTCAAGAGGAAAAATGAGTTACGAATAGGGAAACAAAGATTTTCAAATAATAGCAGCACATATAGAAAAACCAGATGAATCAAAACCGTCGATGAGCGATTTTGCCTTCAAAAAAATATGAAAAAGAAGAAACAACCTTGACAGAATTTAAACTGGCGAATAAGCAACTGGCCTAGGCCCGGATATGGCTTCTACTGTGGCAAAATTAGAAAATTTTTGTGTATTACAACGTGTTTTTATCCTCGGTTAAATAACGTATCGATTATAACTGTACTGGTCTCAAAATTTGTAAATCGTTAATACATAAGAAGTACAGTAATGTTCCCATTACTGAGCTTTGAGGAACTCCCAACGTTAAGTTGCCTAAATCCCAAAATTGTTCCCCGGTTTAGAAATTTTTGCGATCTGTCACGTAAAAATATCTCTACCATTAGTTGCAGTGTTCTACATCTACTTGATCTGATAACTCCTGAAATTAACTATATCATTTGACCTTCGTACGAGAATCCTTACGGAAAACCACCTCAAGCATTAGTTGAAGGAATTTTCTTCGCAGTTATATTGAAGGCAACTTGTTAAAACTCAATTACGTCATGCAGTGGGAAAGCAACGTGCGTTCTCTGGTTGGTTGAGGGAAAATAAGTCTCCAACAACAGGAATGAAACCTGCAGTAAAGGAAGAATGAATTGTTACCTCAACAATTAAAATATGGAATGGCCGCAGCAACGAAATGTCCTCATGTTCATCGTATTAAATAAAATGTTTTGGAGTGAAAAATAAAATTTAGCGAGTTTTGCAACCCGTCATTATCTCTTAGCCTGCATTATTAAAAAGAATATTTTATGTGATAAATATATCACTGACAGCCTGTAACGTAACTACGCGCAATAATAATCCAGGGGAAGGCGGACTCAGTCAGTTTCGAGAGATCGAAGTCGTCGTCGTCGTCGCGACGTCGTCCCAAGGGCACAGTTGATGCTGCTGCTGCTGCAACTCTTACAAACACACTTCCCCCCCTCACCCCCACTAATTACAGACGTAACACTTGTACATCCAATGCAGTAACATAAAAATGGAACTGTAAGTGGCTCTTCACCTTTGCGCTCAAGGCTTTCAACTAAAGTCAACCAAAGGAACCGAAGGAATTATCAGAATTGAGCAACTTCTTCTGCAAAGTATCAACGAACGACAGATACAAAGACGTATTCCTCAAGAGAGGGTAAATCCTTGCCAGCTTCACCATCGAAGAAAAATATAAATATTTTGTTGCTGAATTCCCAAATAAACTGCATGGCGTTGAGAACATTTAAATCTCTATTTACCTACCTAATATTATATTGTCATGTTCCCGGTGGGACACAAAGTTATCCATTGCAAATTATGAATCTATACTTTCGTATACTATATCCTCCAACAGCGAACAGAAGGTTGTTGATAATTTATGTAATCCACCAATAGTTCCTCCTTAAAAGATTACAATCACTTAAAAGTAGCATACTCAGGAACAATATGCATTTGCAATTTTTCTCCAATTGTCTTCCTGTCGCGATTGCGGCTTTTTGTGACCATCAGCAGATTGATTTAGCATGTGAAGGGTTCCAGTATTACTTCGCGAGTCCGCCACGTTCTGTTTACACAAAAATATCTTGCAAAAGTCTTGCAATAGAAGCCTGCACTCAGACCACCAACATGACACATTAGCAGTGCACCATGCATAACTTGCAGGCGTAAAAGATACGACTATGAGTAAGACATCTAGAGTCGGGTGCTGCAGGGACTCATCCGCTTCCCTGCTGATGGCACTGAAATCTATTTGGTTTATATTTTATTTGTTTGGCACTACTCTACAGTTTTAGATAGCGTACCTTTTTCCCGCCCGCCTGACGTTACCACTTCCTCCTTCATCCATGATAATTACTACGCTCGTCTCTTTCAAGGTAACTTATTTATGAGGATGTGGTATTGTACAAATGAACTATCAAGTCTTGATCTGTGTATTGGAAGTCGCATATTGAAGACAAAATTAAATTCCTTTTCCTGTTCCTGTTGTGGATTTAATGTTACGTTGTCCGTTCAATGAAGGTACGGTTGTGGCATGTCCGTGTGTTGGCTGCCCTGCCGAAGGGATTTGCAATCTGCGAGGTTTAGCACCCTGTGCTGTCCCGCGGGAAGGCGCATAACTCGCGGCTAATGGAAATGACACTTTAAAAATGTAGGCGCGACGAAACAATCCCAGCAGCAGCCGGAGCCGGAGCAGCTTCTCCTCCTCCTCATCCTCATCCTCATCCTCTCGCCTTCCTCTGGTACCGATAAGGATATAAAACAGTCTCCCGTCTCTCCCCGCCTGCACTAACACTAGTTTTTATTATTGTATTACCGTCAGTCCCTTGGGGGGTGACGGTGATTTACCACGCCTTCCCTTCCCTGGCCCTAAATATCGGCCCTGGCTTGCGGTCAATCCACAAGACATCAGCCTCACAACTAATAACACCCGCTAAAGATTCTTGATTGATAAATAAATCCTCACGTCAGCGTGACAAGAATTTATGTTTCGCAATTATAATATCGTCGCAACGGTGACAAATTCTTACTTGATACTATTGTCGGAGTTTTTGTAATCTGGGTTGGTTGAATTTAGGGAGGATTAAGAATTAACAGAATTAGAAGAGGAATTCTTACTAGAGGAGAATATAGAAGCAGGCAGATGGAGGCGTAACACGAGACCATTATAGTAAAAACAATAATGTAACCAACATTCTTTAGCTTAAACCGCTACCATAGAGCTGTATATGGTTCGAGGCCTGAAAATGGCCAAGACTGAGGAACGATCCTCCTTTTACCTTTCTCTTTTACATTTCTGTTCCCAAAGTCCTTTTTATATAGACAGACGTCAAAATGTATTTATGTCGCTAAGTTTTGTTATTAGTTGACAGAAATATTGCGGGTGTTGAAGAAAGGTTTCCAAGACTTCCTTTGAAGAAGGAAACAACTTAGAAGATTTCAGGTAAAGTCTTCGGTGACCATCGGAAAACTTCGGCCAACTTCGTAAAGCTACGGAACGCAGAAATTTCTAACCGTAAGGTATGTGAGTGGTAGCAGAATAAATTATTTAGCAATATGACGATCATATTAATTTTAATTTTTTTGCAAACAACTACTTTTAAGGAAAATTTTAAATTATTTTTTCAATAAATAAAAAGACGGTAAATAAGTCAGCATATAAACTTATCACTATTTATTCAAAAACGACGTTCCGTCTCCTTTTTGAGACTTGTTGGTCATCTTTTTATTTACTGTAAATTTGAAAGTCAGAAAACTATGTTATAGAACATTTTTATCCACACACGTTTCATAAGGTTAAAAATAACCTGAGTGCTGTTTGTATTAGGGTTCCACACTTAAAAGTACGTATTTTAACATTAACAAGTTGCGGCCTTCCTTAGTTCCTTCACATTACCCTTATACTCAGATGTATTGTAGACAATTGTGTTGTATAGTGGTTCGTACTTCACGTTGTTTACAAATAAATGCAACGCTGGTCACTTCGGTAAGTATAAAGAATTTAAAAATTCTGTCATATTTAATGCCACCTGATATGGAGGCAAGTTTTAATCAAGAGGTCAGTGACGAATCTATTACTTCTCTGAGCTTAAATTTGTAAATCCTAAGGTCAGTGGATAAACGAAAATGTTGTTGAGCAATTGTTATTAGTGTGAGAGTTTCCAAAGCAGAGCTGGAGAATGTCCGTGGTTTATTATTAATCCGGTTGGGCGTCTCTGCGGCCGGTCGGCGTCGGCGTCGGCGTCGGAGGCTTGAGGAGGAATCTCTCCGCTCCTTTACGGCTCAACGACCAACAAATACAATCCACGGCGCTAGGAGTCGCAAGGGACGAGGGAGAGAGAGAGAGAGGTAGAACATCCGGGGGAGGGAGCAAAAATCACTGCCTCGCTATATCCTTACTTTGTTTCTTACCTTCATTTCCGTGTTTTGAGTCGTCACTTCTACTTAGTCACGAAATCCGCCTGGAAGCGTTTTTCCGTGGATCCGCAATCCCCGTTTTCATATTCCTTAATATGCAACTGAAGGAGAGTTGTAGTGGCGTCATGTAGCCAAGAGCTAACAGGATCTCAATCTTCCAACAAGGTCAGAACGTCTTTTCACTTCTCTTATATCATGAAAACAAATCATCACTATATATAATAGCACTGAGTAACGCTCTTCGTGAAAGGCTCGGCTTTAGCTCCGTCAAAGAAACAACTTTAAACCACTTTTCTATAATAACAACTACGTTTTATAACTCAGTATAGCGTGATAGCGGATATTTGATTCTTTATTAATATTAGTAAAGGATTGGAACGCTGGAATCGGGGTCAGAAAGTAGCACCAGGAGCCGTCTGTAATCCCCCGAAATATTTTTTTGTCACGTATCAATATGACCTGCGGTATTTCAGCAAACAGCTTGCGCGGGGAAAAATGGGACCAACGAAGACAACGAAAATTGAAATACCACGTGGTTGCCTCACCCAATGGGGTTTCGTGGTTTAAAGAAAAATGGATGATTAAAGATCGATTTCGAGGTTTTTGCACACATGGTAGTGAGGCTGTGTGAAATTTATTTGGCCTTCAGAACTTGGAGAGTGACCGGAACCGACGCTTGGTCTCCGGACGCGTACGAAGAAGGTCGAGAGTCGACGCCCTTACAGAGAAGCTGGCGGAGAGGCGACGCTATACTGCAAAGGAGGTACGCTGTCAGGTTTCAAATCCTCGACGTCTAGGGAGCGTATCGCGCACACGGTTTTTATCCTGAGATCGTATTAGATCTGATCACTTCTCCGAACCTCAAATGTTGTACATATTTCCCCCGTTAAGGTTTTCTCTAGTTAAGTCCTTTTGTTAATAAATTTCCCATTATCTCTTAATTAGCATTTAAATTCAAAAGCCCAACCCGTCCTACATTAGTTTATAAAGTGATTGAAATAGTTACTTATTAATTCTCTTGCATGTGTTAAGTTATAGGTTTCTATAAATTATAAAAAACATACTACCTTCCGCATCGATATAGGGCGCTGCGGGAGTTTTCTCGCAGACGCTTCAGCCCAGAGTGACTTTGGGGCTCACCTGATCATGTCGGGAATGCCTCGCACTCTCTCTGGGTACTTTTTATCAAAGTTCTCATATGCCGAGACACCTTCACCTATTTTAGGAGGTATATGTACTGGGGTCAAAGACCTTGGGCATATGGCAAGAGTTGTCCGCTGATCCCATTGGATCAGTCGGCCAATTGCCTCCTGAAATTGGTGGAGATACGGAGAAGGGAATGCTGCGTCCCCACAGCAAACTCGTCTCCCGTCATTCGGAAGGGCGTGAGAATAGTACCCAATGCCCGACCTACCTGATGCAGGTTTTCTAGGGTTTTCCCTGCATCTCTTTAGGTAAAACACCGGGTAGGATCCTTAAACCATAGCCCGGGGGCCCTAGTTAACCCTGGGCTACCTTGCTCTACCTTCCGCATCCCCCCTTTTCAATTCCCTTCCTATGCTATTAAAGGGGAGTTGCCTGTTTCAGGATCACCCTCATGTAGCCTGTTACCCCCCCAAAAAAATAACCCTTCCGCATCCCCCCTTTTTCAATTCCCTTCCTGTGCTATTAAAGGGGAGTTGCCTGTTTCAGGATCACCCTCATGTAGCCTGTTAACCCCCCCCCCCCAAAAAAAAAATTACTTAAGACTTTTTCTTGTGTTTCAGGTGCTTGAAGGTTCGTGTCACTTAATACTTCTATAACCGAAATAAGTAAAAAGCTTTAAAATTAACGCAATCAATTATTGTCGTTGATTGACTGGGGTGATATTCGAAGATGCAGGAGCCGTTGTCATCCACGGGTGTTTGGGGCGTGTCACACCTGCAGCTGCACTCCGCCATTGCTTGCTGCCTGCTCGCATATTAAGGATCTCGTTTCCTCCGAGAGGAATCTAATAAGCGGCGTCTCTCTCGTGCAGGATGTCACGGCTTCCGCAGAACAATCCTCCACCCCCGTCCCCCACCCCCACCCGTCCTCATCCTCATCCTCCCCCATACGCCTCCGCGACAAATACTACAGTGAATCTCAACTTTTCTATAAATTCAATGCCACTTGTTTGTACAAATTTAGTAAGTTTTAAGTCCAATTTTTTTTCACGGAGTGAGGTTCCATGTACAGCTAAATTTTTACCTGAAGATGCCTCAAATGAGAGACAAAACGTCGTAATGTCATATTTAAATTAAAAAATGCTGAGAAAGTGGTTGATTAAATCATTTATTATTTGTGACAGTTCTTTATTCCACTTTCAAAGAGTTTATTTGAGCTATAATTATAGCAATTTGTTAGTCTTGAGGGAGTGAGCGGCGAAGGTGAAGCCGAACAACTACTTGATGACGTCGTCAAGAGTGTGGAGAGACAAGAAGTGGAGAGAGCCTGAGTGAATGTCGCTCGTCGTAATAAGCATTTTTCCGCCTCCTCGTCAGCTGTACAAGTTTGCCGCGAAACGTTTATTAATGGAGTAACGAGAGAGAGAGAGAGAGGGGGGGGAGAGGGAGAGCGAGGGTCTGTAAGAAGAAGCGGAGACTTGCGCGCCCCCGTGGCTGATGAATGACTGCGTCATCAATCGGGGGCGGCGCGGCGCGGCGCATGGCCTGCGGGGCGGCCGAGTCCCGCGGGATCCTCTGATTTAACAGCGAGTTGGCCGTATCAAGCCTGCCCGAGTATTAATCAATTGGCGACGCAGGGGAGACACCTGCGGCCCCCGTCCGGGGTGGTGGGCGCCGTCGCCCCCCGGGGGGGGGGGAAGGCAAGACTCCCTAATGACGTCACTGAAGCGTTCGTTGTCCGTGAACCGTCATTAAAGTGCAAAGGTAATTTACGTGACGAAATACTGATTTGTTTTCTCAGGACATAAGTGAGCTTGACAGGACGTGAAGCCTGTAACCTCAGACCCAGGACACAGGAACAAGGTTAAAGTTTGGTAATGAACGAGTCTGGACTGAAGTACACAAGCCCCAACGATTTTAAAATGAAACAAGGAGAAGAAACGCTGGAACATCCTCCGGGCATCATAACGGGACGATTAGAGCAGTGTTTTCCAAACTTTTTCTTCAATGGAACAGTTGGTAAATTCGGACATTCTAACGGAACACTTGGCTTATTTTTTAGGATGGGTGATTCCTAGTCATAAAAAGTAAACCAAGATTTAATTTAGTAATTCTTTTTAAATATAGACCTTAATATAATATAAATATATAAAGAAATAAAGTACTTAGTGACTTTGTTGATTTTAGGTTCTTGAATTTAATATCTTATTGACAATTTGAAAATTGAATTGTAATATCTGGTGTGACGTGTTTCGGTACTTTGACTTCATAGCAGCATAAATAGAAAATACAGCTTTGCAAAAAGGAAACGGAAGTAAAACAATAATAGAATGTTTTGGGATATTGGGGTACTTTTTTGAACTCGCCAAGTAATCAGATAAGACTGATCTTTGTATTTTCTCCCACTGATTAAATCAATTAGATTTTCGTAGGTTTACTTGTCACGGAAAATGGATTCTGAACCCAGGAATAGCCCTTAGTTGCTTTCGGAAAATATTGCAAAAGAGTTGATTTAAAGCTATATAGATGCTCTAATAACATTTTGGAAACTTCATCTACTTAAAAATTAAATTCATACTAACATTCATGTATGGAAGGAAACCAATTAAGATCCTTACATTCAACTCATGGAATCAAATATTGTATTCCTTTTTTTATCAAAAGATCCAACTATATCTATTATATTAAAAATTATAATACTTTCCTTGTATAATGATAAGTTCATTGCAGTTTGTAAAAATATCTGCCAAATATGCGAGTCCTACAGTAGCATAAAAATAAACTCTGACACTAGTACATTACTAAAACAAATCTATAGATGTAAAAATGTTTTTTTGTGTATTTGTAAAGTTGATAAGAAACGTTCAAGTGAACAACATTAAATATTTTTGGTGGAGGTAAAAAAGTTCTTTTGAGTAATGAAATAAAGTAGAGACCATAAATTAAATATTCGGCGACATTCTGAAACTTCGTTCAACTCCGTAACTCATCGGACGTTTTCGGCGAAAATAGAAAGTCCTGGCAAAAAAATAACAAATGCCTAGCACAGTTATGTAACTATTCGTCAATTGATTAAATAATTTTTCTGGCAATTAAATATATAATAAATGAATTTATCCGCCTCTTTGTCGGTATTTTTATAATTTAAATATTAAATATTACGATTTTCGGCCGAAGGAGCCATGGAGTGAAGTTCCGAAACTTTTACTTGAAGCAGTCACAAATGAGAGACGAAACGTCGTAATATTTAATATTTAAATTATAAAAATACTGACAAAGAGACTGATTAAATCATTTATTATTTGTTTATAGTTACTATATAACTTAAAATGCACGAAGAAATTACTAAAAATACTTGGTACAAAACAGTGATAAAGCTCAGGAGACAAACACTGTGGGGTCGAGGGAAAAGCTTTCATAAATGTTGTGCTGAAATGTATCGTGTGTGCAGGTCTGTGACGTCATTTTGAAGGTAATTAAACTTTACCAGAAGATGGTAGCATTGACAGCTGCTGAAACGTCGTGGAACTGCTGTGTTTTCACCCGGTTGGAAGCCCGAGAAAACTTTGTACAATAAACTTTACAGTAAAAAATAACATAAATAATGAACGAAAATATGAGAGTTTAATTAAAAGCTCAATTATATTTGGCAATATTCGGGGAGACATCGAAAGATGATAATGATAAACAATACGAAATGATTTACCATATTTTAAAATAATATTAAATCAATTAACGTCTGTTAATGGCCACACGACCAATAAAAGCTGTGGATTCTTTCTTCAGGTCATGTAGAAATTAACGCAGAAATTAAAACAAGCAGAAGGGGTGATTTTTCTCCGAAACGTTGTTTGATTAACAATAAAAAAATCTGTCTGAAGAAAAAACCATAAAAAATTATTTCATTTAAGCATGTCGAATAATTAAAATAATTTTTGCAAGTTTAGTTATTTGACTGGTGCACGTAAAATTCCAGTATGAAAATTTATTGTGTTATTTCTCCCGCCTGTTACAGTCTATTTTTCATCTTGTAGAAACACACTTTTCAATTAAATTGATTGAGTCTTTATTTTCGGTACAGGCGCCAACTTTTCGTGTTATTTTAAATGATTTTCGTATTAATGAATCGATTCGCTGGAGCATGTGCAAAGGCAGCAGTCCTAGGAGGAGTTGTTGTTATTGTGAGAACGCATTGTGTCCTCCTCCACTGTGACACTTCAATTCAAGCAGCTCCTCTCTTTTACAAGCGAGCGAGAATGCAGTTCCAATTAGCAATTTTTGAAAACCCCCCGGAGGCAGGCGCGGAGGCGGAGGAGAGGGAAATCTGACGCGAAGAATGGTCCGTTATCTGGCGCAATAATTACAATAACACGGCCTTGTGTCTTGCCAGAAACAATGCGGACTCAGGCAGACAACCCACCGGGCCAAAGTGGAAAAAAAATCAACACCATCTGCCTCCAGAGTCTCCCGGCTGCACCACGTAGACCCAGAAGGCACGGAAGACTTCTTCCTTGCAGATTAAATATTTATTGTTACAGTATTTCAGCTTGTGGCACGATCTACTGGCCACAATCGAAATCTTCCAGATTTAGAAATTATTGCCGTATTGGGGATGCAAAGTTGGGGATTTCTCGGAAAGCAACTTTAGCAAAGGGGCTGACGTGGGGGAATGATATATAAAAAGCCGGCGAGGCTAACACACACCAAGCGCACAAACTGTTCCCAAACGTTTGTAACTGAGCGTGAAGAAAGTGTTTGAAACGAAATGGTCGCTGAGAAATAAGAGCAAAACTTGGCAATGGAAAGACGGACGAAGCCGCATCGTACCTTCCAGATAAATATTCCACCAGAGGTTATCCACGCAAACCCTGTAATATCTTTATTGAGTTTTTTCGGTTATACCATTGTCTGAGTAAAGAAAGAAAAAAAGATAGACGAGAAGCGAATCAGATAGAAGGTAATCAGAGAAACCAAAAAAAAGGTTAGATTTATCCTAGTGAAAAACATTCTGGTTTATCTGATATCCTTCTACTCTGATTTCTTACTGTAATTTCTTTCTCACTGCTCTTTCCTGCTGGACTATCTCTGAGTCTCTTTCACGGGGATAAACCTATCGTGTTTGTTTGGTTTCTCTGATATCCTTCTATCTGATTCGCTTCTCATCTATCCTTTTCTCTTTCTTAATTTCTCTGTTACTCTCCTTTCCTGGAGTAATTTCTAATTTATTTTCTTACTATAATTCCTTTCTCACTGCCCTTTCCTGCTAGACGTATCTCTGCGTCTCTTTCACAGGAATAAACCTAACCTGTTTGTTTGGTTCCTCTGATATCTTTCTATCTGATTCGCTTCTCATCCATCCCTTTTCTCTTTCTTTACTCAGACAATTTAATACGCGAAATAAGTCAGCAATAATAATTTACCGTTGTCAACAAACTTCAACACCAGGTTAAACCCTGTAATTATTCCTTTATAGCATTTCTTATGTAGTCACAAAAAGGTGGTTTTATATAAAATTCTCTTATAGAGCAGCATTAGTTTTCATTGTAAAGTGATGAAAATTAGCGCGGCCTTTCGTCGTGTTGTGCGAGTGAGGTATGCGGAGCCTGCACGAGGAAGGCCGCCACGCAGGAGTAGGAGCAGGAGGTCTGTTGGAGGAGAGCGGTGTGTACTGGCCGGGCGGGCGGGCGAGGAGTTCCCTCGGGAGATGAACTAATCAGAGTTTTGGCGCAGAGTTTTCACAGCGGTGCATGGCTGCGGCCACCTGGGACCAGGAGATGGAATGAAATGGAAAGGTGAGGCGGGGAAGGGAGCCTCTCTCTCTCCCCAGGGAACAGCACCTTCATTCCTCCCCACTTGGCGGAGACTCCCTCGGGAGTACAGACACTCCAGCAAACTTCCAGCACAGCACGCAGACTCGCAGACTCGCTCGCTCGTTATTCAAATTGAAAGCACTCGCTCGCTCGCTCTTACTTCAACACCACTTCGAGAGGAAGATGGCGGCTCGTCTACTAGACTCAGGGCCAGAGTCCACCATTTAAACGAGGCTGATAATGGAGAACTTCAACTCTCTGACGTTGCCAGCGTCTCCTTTAGCTCAGTGACGCTGACCACTATACCACAGAAGACGGTCGGAAATACAAAACTTAGCCTAGTAATTAAGGTCTCTTGCCAGTGTTAAACCCCCATACGTCTTTTTTAACCTTACTGTGTGTGCGTGAACGCTGAATAATTTATTTTAAAAGATACAGAAAAAAACTTCTAATATTTCCATATAAAGTAATAACTAACATTACAATTATAATAAATCTATCTGATTCCCTTTTCATCTATCCTTTTCTCTTTCTTTACTTCTCTTTTCTCTACTTTCTTGGAGTAATTTCTAATTACTTTTCTTACTCTGCTTCCTTACTCTAGTTTCTTTCTCGCTGCCCTTTCCTGGTAACGTATCTCTGCGTCTGTTTCACAGAGGCAAACCTAACCTATTACTCCAGCACATATACAATAAGGTTGAAAATAAGCAATGAAAATTTCAGTGTCGACTAAATAACGATTACAGAGAAAAGGAAGGGTACCTATTTTAACATTCGCAAGAAACTGAGCCTCGGGGTTTTCCTTTAATGAATACAGTGCAAGACTTCAAAATTGGTTGTTGACTTCTTCGGTGTTGACACAGAATAGTAAGAAAAGAGAAAATGGACTTTAAGGGGAGGGAAAGCTCGTTATCAGTTCAGAAAAGGGGACGAACTTGAGCGGAAATTGATGGAAGTTTCAAACTATAAAGAAACCATTTTATGATTCATCAATGGTAGGGAATGTCTTATAATTTCGAAGGATGTGAAAAATATTAGACGATGGAGCCTAGAAGTTAGCTAGCTGAAGGGAAAATTGAAAACAAAATGGGGGGGAAATGTAGTCACCGTCCGACCTGAGGGTTTCTTTGGTGTCCATCAGCATCCGGTTACGAGAGGCAAACAGCAAAGATCTGGCAGTCTACCAAAAACACTGACGTTGCGACCGAGACGACGAATCATCGTACCCTGTGAGGTAGGATCGTGCTGCGTCGAGCCTGTGTCACGTCACTGAAGACGGCGATAGCTTACATTGGTTAGGAAACCCACCACTGTGATTTTGTTACATTTACTTGATATGGAATTTAGTTGAAATGTTTCATTATTCGAAAACAACGGCTTTCTTAAACCCTGATATTACTGTCATTAAAATGGAGTCCCGCATTTTTTATAAAGGAAAAATTAATTATTTTTTCAAAAGAATTATTAATTAGAATAAGCAGTTAACAAATTAATATTTATTCATTATTGAATATTATTTGCAACAGAATCACCACACCTGGTTCCTTTCGCATCAAATTATAAGAAGCAGAGGCCACGGTTTCAACTGCAATGGGACGACTGCAATTCTTCCTGATTCAGGTTTCTACATCTCCCGAGGTCACAAAGTGTCGGGGCTTTCCATCCCCGCACAAGTACGAACACCCTGGGGTCCTATAACGCCCACAGAGATGAGTTATGACTCAGTCAAATTTTCGTGCGGGATAAAAATAAATTAAGAGCAGTTGAGCACCTTGAGGTCTTCATCCCGTTCCCGGATAATGAGAAAAGTCGGAGGCAAAAGTTGCAGTAACTTGTGGAGAATTGCTTTGTAATTCCGATTCATCTGGTTTTGTCGGAGCGAGGAGGTGAGAGGGTAAGAAGAAGACGACGACGACAGACGGAAGGAAGTCTGACTGAGGCGAGGCGAGGGGAGGAGAGGAAGGAGAGCGAGAGAGAGAGAAAAAAAAGGAAAGCTAATTCAAAGGCGCGGATGTAAATTATCGGAGTAGCTGGTGTAGCGCGTGTGTTATTAGCTGGCGAAACCCTCACATGAATAATGCCCTAGATTAGCTGCCTGCGCCAGTCAAACTAAATATGCAGCGGGACCCACTCGAGCCGCCTTTAATATTCCATCTGCTCCTTAACAAAATCGCACCCCCTCAGGGCGAGACGAGGAGAGGAGAGGCGAGGCGAAGCAGGGCGGGGGTGAGGAAGGAAGAAAGAAGAACAACTTGTGCGTCTTACTCGTGGGCCAAAGTCTCCCCGTGCAGGGACGAAACTGAGTAGGTCCACGTCTCGACATCCCTTGTAGGAGGCAAATCATCAAAACATTTGGGTACTCCAAATTCTCTTAAAATTATAAATAATTGGCCAGGTTGGATGGTTTTGTGAAGAATTGGACGGGACGAGGAAAAGGGCTGCAGGGTCGCTCAGGGGTGGGATATCTCTCGAGACGAGAAAGTGTTGTCCAGAGACATGATGGCTGCGGAGTATACTAAAGGTTGGGAGCACACGTAAACCTTAGGGCGTAATAGAAACTTTCGACGTGTCACCGGGAGACAAATTTGTGGAAGACTAAAAATATTCATTTATTTTCCACGTTTCACGACGTTGGAATCGTCAACGCCCGACTAGAGACTAAATTTTAAAAGCTGATTTCAAGTGCCTGGACGATGGAATGGCAAGAATTAATGTTGTGGTCCTTGCCGACGTGTTGTAACGCGATGTCTGCGGACTCGCGGTGCAAATCCCCGCAGGTTTGCTTGTAGCTGCGGCGGCTCAACACAAACACCGCCACGAGCGCAGTCACGCCCACCCCTAAACAACACCTTTACTACGGTTCACGACCTCTTTTATACTTCCAAATTGGATTAAAAATCATAATCATAATGACCATCGCCGGCGAGTTGTGTTTCGCTCGGTCAAGGAAACATGTGCCGACCCGCCGGAGTTGAAGAAGAACAACTTTATTGTCTAGACCACGAATGGTGAAGGAGATGACCTTGTCCATGTAAAAACTGATGGATCATTTTCTTTCTCTATGACATGTTGCGCGCTATACAGTAACACACCAGCAGAAGTTGCTACCCCACTGAAAGGCAAATCTTCGTCTTCTTGATTGGCGTTACATCCCTTTGTGAGCCTGAGATTCGTCAATGCCAGCCTTCTATCTATTTCTATACTGCATTTCCATCAAACCATGCTCTAACGTTCATGGTTTGTAGGCCCTTCAAAACCCCATCTATCCACCATCCTTTTCTCTTGCTTCCTTCTGTTTGAGTGAGGGTTAGATTTTTGAACAGGTTGATATCTTCCAATCCTTCTCACTTGCCATAGCAATATAATTCTACACGTTTTCAAGGCATTGATTATGTTAGGATTTTTGTTTAGTTTGTATAGTTCATGATTGTATTTTATTCTTAATATTCCATTAACACAGGTCGGGCCATAGATCTTTCTCAAGATAGTCCTTTCCGATATATATACTTTTTCTTCATCATCTTTTCTGAGTGTCCAAGTCTCACATCCATACAATACTACAGGCCTTATTAAGGTTGCATACGTTTTTATTTATGTCTGTCTTTTTTGAAATCATTAGTTTTTTTAGACTGTAGTAACTTTTGTATCGTTGGCTTATTTTGTGGTTAACTTCTATGGAGTTATTGTTGTCAAAAATGATTATTTCTGCTAAGTACTTAAATTTATTAATTGTTTCTATGTTAATATAACTTATTGGGGGTTTCCATGTATTTTGTTTCATTATAGTTTATTTTTAACCCTAATTCAAATGCTGCAGAGTCTAACTTAACATACGCATTCCTTATTGTTTTCCTCCCGTTTTACTATTAGCACTACGTCTTCAGCGAATGATAGTGTTTTGTTTATATTTATGTAGTATAGTTCTTCTAATCTCCAGTTCCAGGGAGGCAAAAGAGCTAAGAATATACTACCTGCACGTAACAACGAAAAAGAAGCCACCGCGTCATGTTTTCAGCAGGTAATTTCTTAATACAAGGTACAAGCAAAAGTCTCAGTTGTACTACTTATGAAATGACATTCAATTATTTCTCTAAATATTCTAGAACATTGATTATATATTATATATAATATAAATATGTATATTATGTTGTTGTTCTTGCTGTATTCAGTGCTATGTCTGGTCTTATGAAACCCTCCATACTAACCTGCCTTGCGGCAAGCCTTTCCATTTCAGCATAACTACCATATCCCACATCCTCCCTAATCTGCTTAGCGTATTTCATCGACGCCTCCCTCTTATGTTCTTACCCCACACACGTTCCTCTAATACTAATTTTACGAGACTCGCATGTCTCAAAACGTGGCCTATTAATCTATCTCTTCTTTTCGTCAACGATCTCCATATTTTTTGCTTTTCTCCTATTCCCTTAAGAACTTCTTCGTTAGTGATTCTATCCACCCATCTAATTTTCCTATAGCACAAAATTTCAAAGGCTTCTATTCTTTACCTTTCTGTAACTCCTACCCTCCACGTTTCGCACCCATATAACGCCACGATTCATACCAATATTTATTTAGCAACAATTTCCTAATATTCAAACTTTTATTACCCGTAAGTAAATTCCACTTCCTAGTCTGTCCAATCCAACTCTAGTTATTGTGCTGCCCAAGTAGCAGAATCCCTTAACTTCCTTCCCACACTAACAGCCTTTGTTATTCGACTACACTCCATTACCTTGGTTTTCTCTCTATTAATCCTCATGCTGTAATCTTTCTCCAGGACCAATTTCATATAATTTATTGTTTTCCACGTTTTCTTCTGACTCACCTAATACTAAAATATCATCGGTAAAGTGCAAAGTTTTAATTGTTCTCCTTGCAGTTTGATTCATTTTCCGTATTCAGTTTTAACTGTCTTTATCACCTGTTCTATATATACGTTCAACAGCATGGGCATCCTTGTCTTTATTGACTTCTGCTTTCTTTTCTTGATCTTCAATTATAATTACAGTTGACTGCCTTCTGTAGAGGTTATGTATAAGCCTTCTTTCTCGATATTTTATTCCTGTGCTCTTCAAAATCCTTAATAGTGTGTTCCAGTTCACGTTATCAAACTGTTTTTCTAAATCTACATATGCCATGAATGTAGGCCTTTTTTTCATCATGTCTTCTAAAATTAGACGCAAAGTCAATATTGCTTCTCTTGTCCCTACATTGTTTCAAAAACCAAATTAAAATTCTCCTAAGTCGCATATTATTTGAAGTTGCATCCTCCTATATACTATATTCGTTAATATATTGCACACATGAGATACTGAAGTAACTGTCCTGTGCTGTTCAGCCCCAGTTTTCTTCTGATATAGTAAATAATGTGTATAAATATCCGTCAGTAAAGAATTTCGCGCTGCGGCTGTGGTATTTGCCAAGCTTCAAACTGACCACTCACCGGGCTTGAGGTGACGAGAAGACGTTTCTACTGTCTCCCTTCCCTGGAAGCGACTGACGTGAGAGGGACAGGGAGGAGAGAATCGTCCAAGAGCTTCAGATTACAGCGTGTTACAGACGCAGCGAAAAAAAGGGGGAGAAAATAAAATACGCACGCAGCCATTTTAAAAGTGTTTATAAATGAATTGCGGGGAAGGGGAGAGGAAGTCCCCGTGGGAAGACGAGGAGACTTCATTAAAAGTTGAGAGCTGGCTGGCGTTCTCCAATTGCGCTTCAAGTGGCGAGCGATTCCGCGGTTATTGTTGGGTCGCTCTTGGGGGATTTCCGCCGCCCCCACCCCCGCCCCCGCCCCCGCCGCCGCAAAGACGACAGCGAGTTCCTGGACACAGACACGACCACGCACAATAACAACCCCCCGGCCATGCTTCAGCATGTGCTCGTCTTCTTTCAGTCGATAATCTCCGGGGCTAAGTAAGTAACCTGTATGTGCACGCGACGCCACTCATAAGGACTCCAACGCAAAAATACAGATTATCATAATAATTGTCTCTTTAGTTAACAGGAAAGTAAGGGGGAGGGCTATATGAACCACACACTCAATAATAAACACTATAGCAAATCGGAAAAAACTACTAGTTGTAAATGAGACAAGTGGAATTACATGCATGATTGTTTAATTTCTTCAACTTTGCTGAATTATAAACAAATAAACTACCCCCATTTTGTAGAAATATATTTTAATAAAGTAAAAAATTTCAATAAATAAAAACGGCCAAAAAAGTCAGCATTAAATATATAACTATTTATTAACAAAAGCGCGTTTCATCTAAATTAATCTATCCCTTCTCTTGGTCAACGTCCTCTATATTTTTCGCTGTTCCCCTATTCTCTTAAGTACTTCCTTGTTAGTTACTCTATCAACCCATCTCATTCGCCTATAGCACCACAATTAAAAGGCTTCTATGCTTTTTTTTCCTGCAACTCCTATCGTCCATATAACGCCACACTCAATACGAACATTTTCAGGAACGATTTCCTAATATTCACACTTATATATCCCGTAAGTAAAGTCATGATTCGACCATCTCTAGTTATTACGCTTATTTTACGCTTTATTTAAATAATATTATTTATTGGAAGAAAATTCTGGGAAATATATACAAACGTCCTATAGCAAGGTAGTGAACAGTTTGATTAAGTAAAATTGTAGGCGAGTCTGAGGATGGAAGGAGTCTTCTTGCAGGAGGTCAAATGGTAGAGTACCTGCCCATGTCCCGTCGAGATTTTTCGAAATCTGACATAAATCCAGTTTCGTGTGCGTTTTTTTATGGATTTGGGATGCAATTCTTTTGCTTCATTTGTAACACTCCCAAACCGCACGATAAAGTCTCAAAATTGAGGACGAAACGCTAATTATATTTTAATCGATTGTTTTGTTAATTTTTTCTGTCTTACGTTCAACTTATTTATTTACAAGTAATTTTCTTGTATTAATCGAATTATTATAATTTAGATTTGCATAAATAAAAATATATTGGTCTTAAATCAGTCTCAAATGAGTTTCATTCGGTATTTTTAATTGTCATGTCCCGAGAAACTCCTTCATATTTTAAAATACATTATTATCAAAATCATTTTTATTTCTTTGTGAGTCATTTAGAACCATTTTTTTCATTTTCAAACAATTATTAATTTATTGTATAATTAAGACGTGATATAATGAGAATCATTTATGGAAATTGTAAAGACGCAACAAGGGTGATTTCCTTTGTCTGACAGAATTGGAAGGAGTCTGCATAAATGCGATTCCTGGGGTCTGTCGGTGTTTTTCCAACCCCACCCTTTAAACGGTAGGGTCCATACCAATAACAGGCTTTTGTATTTGTGTTTACGAACCAAGGATATAATTTTAATAAGTAGTGTATTATCTTTCAACTAAACCGAGAAGTAATAGAATATCGTCAACGCTTCCTGAAATTCAGTCATTATAGGATTTTCCCGGAATTAGCACATGAGAAAAGGCGTCCAAGCTGCCAACTCTTTTGGGGGCACGAACTTTCTTTACGAATAAAAAAAAAGGATTCTCCTTCAAATAATGTTCTAGTTGAGTTTTCCACTCTCGACAACCGGGAACAGTATTCTCAAGATTAAAAAACATCCCTGAAAGATGGATTCTCAACTCACGAAGCTGTTCCGCTATGTTATTTTCAAAAGGGTTCCAATTGTTTTCCGAGAGATTGCAGCAGTGTTTTTGGGTTCTAGGAATAGCTTATCAGCGGAAACATTGCTCCTGGTTTCGTCGGAGAAAATATCGTCAATTTGGAGTTGAAGATTCCGATTTGTACGAATGGTAGAGAATGAAGACGATAGTTTCACCCCTGAGAAACGTGCGTGCTTAATTTGGGGGAGGGGGGAGAAAGTGAGTGAGAGAGAGAGAGAGAGAAAGGCTCCTCCAGCAAAGGCGTGGGCGGGGCCAGAGAAAAACCACCCTCCATCTTCCTCCTTGCCTCAGAGTCCCTTGGCAATTAAAACCCATTTCACAGTTCTATATTTTCTTTGCATTTTGAAATGATAATTCAGACAATTTCGGAGTGGCGCCGCCCCTTTCCCTATTAGATTTCTCGCGGTTGTCATGGCGACGCGGTTCCCCAGATGCCCCTCTTCCTGTGTGCCATTCTCTGGATGTGATTAATGCGCTGTTCCCTCGGGACCGGCACTGGGAGGTGGGGATTCCCCCAGCTCCTGCTTCTGGCTCCTGGCTGGGACTGCGACGACGGCGGCGGCGGCGACGTCGCTTTAAAAAGCGAAAGGTCAACCTTTCGTAGCAGCTGTAACCACCCGCCAGTGTCAACCTCGGTCCAGACGGTCATCAGCCTCTGGAATGCTCTCACAGCTGAACACTCGACCAGACAACACTGATGAGGAGTCGTCATCCTTGGCGCACTGGATGCACTTCTGATCCCGGGCAATCGTACAGAGTGGCGCACATAAAACCGACCCGAACCAGTTAAGCAAGTTTCTTTAACATGATGAAGATGACAGTGAACGCCATCGAAACGTCTTGGCCTAATTGAACCGTATGGAAACCCAAGAAAAACCTTCCATCTTTAGATGCTTGAACACGCACAACTTCGCTAGAATGTTGGTGGACAACATTTCGACTTGAAAATCGTTTCCAAAACGTTCACTTAATTAAACTGTAAAATAGAGTAATATATCTACGTAGATTATTGATATTCTAATTTGTGTGACCACCCTGGACTTAATAAACTAAGGTGCTATTTAGGAGTGAAAATAGTTCCTTCATTGAAATGACCTGATAAAAATATTTATTTTGCCAAATTCCTGATCAACTTGGATTGCAATACTGACACAAACAAATGGTAAAGGTACTGAAATGTGTTGACCTGACTAAAACTCGAGAAAATCAAAATACGATGGATGGTCGAATTTAAGTTCTATCCCAGAACAGGAGTTGATCAGGGAGGTGGACTCACCGACCGAAGAAAGAAGAATTCAGAAATAGATTATAGAAAAGGATCAGAATGTTAGGTTCTTTTACAAAGCCGTCCAAACCAGAACGGAATCAAAGACGCTAGAATGATAGTTTAATAAATAAGTTAAAGAATACTGAGCTGAAGAGAGGCCAGGAGCCTAGCCATGTTTCCAGAAGGAAACCCGAACTTAGACTAAAGACTTTAGAGCTCTGAAAAGCTTCAGTGGATACCATCTCCCCCCTACAGCTCTGTCAGTCAAATAAAGTAGGAGAAGAACAAATCATGATTTAGAATTTAGTCACGCGGGGACCTGACCGGCCAGTACTATAATACTTAAATCCGACATTATGTAATTGTATCTTTGTAACCGAAAACTACCTTGCTTCTGCACATGTCATTTGCGACTTACTATTATTTTTGTCGCTATCGGACGTCAGCCAAATCGACTTTAAACCAAATTAGTTCTGTGTGCGTGAATAATTAGAAAAAAACTTTTGCCTTATTTAAATAGGATTCCTCATAAAGAAAGGGAACTGTCCGGAGTCTTCCGATATAAAAAAACAACCAAAACGTATTTGCCTGATAATTAACTGTGAGCGCTTATAATACAGTACTAATTTCAAATTAAATGATATGTGCGAAAGTCAACAATAGAGAATAAATTAGTTCGCAGAAGATGAAGGAGAAAATGATAACGTCATGAAAGGACGAGCATCCAAGACTCTTAGTATGCAGATATGTGAGATCATTCATTCAAAAGACAGTCAGAGAGTGAGATTGAAGGAGTCAGTCCTCCAAACAACAGAAAACTAAAGAGTGCGGATTCACTCGCCGGGGATAGGATAGTAACACTCAATTCTATGAATTATTAAATTCTAATAAGTCGCTATCCTTTTTTTATATAGAAAAGACACAAGAAGCTATATATACCAACGACTGTTTACTCTGATTGTAATTTCTGCTGCTGCTACATGGGACAAACACAGAGATAACTATTTGTTCCCGTTATTAGAGAATCCTTGACTTGAAAGGCAACGGCGTCGATACTTTACGAGGGAATGTGCCAGGGAAACAAACACTTGTTGGCTGTGGAATCGATGCAGTGTGCACTAGTGTTTCCCCTCAGGCCTCGTAACACAATTGCCTCCTCCACCTCTCCCTCCCCCTTCTCTCTCTCTCTCTCTATAACCTCGGAAGGAAAAGACAGGTCTCCTCAAAAGAGTCACACGTGCTCTAATAATTCTCCAAGGTGTTGCCTCGTCTCGAGGTAAATCTCGTCACGTGACGAGTTCACGACTATCTGGTCTCGTCCAACAATACTTTCCTAAAAAAACTGTGGTTTTATAGACCAAATTACCTTTCTTTGAGTATCAGGCTAATCCCTTCAGCTCCAGTGGCCGAAAAACATAATTCTTTAGAATTATACGCTTCGTTTTAAGAATAAGTTCAAAGAGGCCAAATTTCATCTTTCAGTTTTCTTCCTTGATTCTCCACTGTAAGTACTCGCAATGATATTATGAGCGGGATCTAGGCGAAATCAGCTAAGGAGAATCAGGATTCATCTATCTTGTCGTTGCTTTGATTCCAGCTTACCGTAGCCTACAAGCCTTTTCCTGTTGAACCCAGAGATAAGTGATCTGAGTCATAAGTGAGTGACCATTGAATCGGAAGAAAAGAGCGGAACGTCTATTTTTCCCCTCCACTTCTGTGATCATAGACCAAGTAGCTGACTCATGAATCAGACAGCGCGACCCGCGATCTCAGACCTTGAATCAGTTACTGAGTGGATCAGAATCTCTCTCTCAATCTCTCGTTCTGGATTAATTATCGTGGGAAGATTGTTTTACCAAAATAAATTTAGTGGTGGCATATACACAAAATATTGAAATATCTGTCTGTCAAGAATATAAACGTACAAATCACTTCCCTATTTTACTGCATTGAATTATTTTTTTGGGACTAAAATAAAATAATATCCTTATATAAGAGTTTTCATTAACAATTTCCACACTTGATGGAAATAATTTCAAGGATTGTGTTACTTATATTAAGGCAATAGGAACCGTCAAAAAGATTATTTTCGACAAAGGAATCTCAAAACTTGAGATTAAAGAATTTATAACGATATATTTTTTTTAAATCGCCATTCTTTTTGCGTTCTAAATTCATGGAAACAAGGTAAGATTCCTTTTGGTGAATCAGGTGTGGTTAGTATGATTTGTCTGATTTTAGTTACTGACCAGATAAAAATTAGTAAATATAGCAAGAAATGGTAATGTTAGACAGAAAAATGGTTCAGTGCAGTGCCTGCTGAATGCTGAGTTCCGAGGTGAAATCACTTGTTTGCGCGCGCGCGTCGATCGAGTCTCTCGTGGAAGGAACATCGTCAGGAGAATCACTTGTCAAGACGTTTATCTGAGAAGCTCGTCTCTAATTTCTGGGGAATGAGACTAAGCTTTTAGGCCGTGCATAATGGAGCAGGATCTGCTCTTTTCTCCCGTTTGCTTTGTCTGCAGCAGCGACGCGGCGCGGCGGTAACTTTACACCTTATAAAATATGTTGCTCTCTGTTTTCCCCCTCCCGCCGCCAAGGCGCTCACTTAAGCCATACATTTCCTTTCATTCCGCTTATTATTCCATCTTGTTTTATCTCTGGATGGAAGGTGTGCGCGCTTGCATGTATATTTGAGTATCTTGTAACACTCGCGCTCTTTTTTTCCTCGGAGTGCGGCGTCGGCGGCATTGTGCTTCCTCTTTATCTCGCCGTTTGTCGCCCGGACTGCGGGGAACAAAAGAACCCGGCCTTCTTCTTGTTGTTGCTGATATCTGTCGTTCCTGGGGGCTAATCTAGCGCTTCTCTACGAGTCTCGGGCGACTTCCTCGCCTCACCTTGCTTGCCTTCAACTTTTAGTTTCCCCCGTCGTCGTCGAGGAAAAGTTTGTTATTGTCCTGCAGAACAACGCCGCTGCCTGTGTTCCGACGCTCGTTTAGATTTCTTCCCCACTCCGCCTCTAATTGGACTTTCTTTATGTTTTTACACCTCGTCGCGTGCCCCCGTGGGACATCGACGATATCCTCTCATTTGCATCAGAGGATATCTCTCACTACAATCATCCTTAATTGCGTGATGAAAGCGCGTATGCGCCGAGATGTCACTTCGGAGGTCCAAAATCCTTTTTTTCCCCATTCCTCCGACTAAGAACGACCCCCCTTTACCTTTTAGCCAATTCCTTGTCCTATTTATTACTCCATCCTATGTTCAATGGATCTTGTTGTCTCTTAAGACTTTGCTTTCATGCAGGTGGTAAACGTTTCATCTCCACGGAATTATTACAGCCCCTAGTCTGGTCGGCCTCTGATACTAATTCAACGAGCACTTCATATCACTTCAATGTATGCATGCATTTCCAAATTCCAATTATGCATAGTCTGGATTTAAATACAATACTAGAATAAAAGTAATTTTTCCATAAGATTACTACTAATTCAAACGTAATGTACACATATTACTATGAGAAAAGGAAAAATAATAATTAAAAGGACATCTCGATGAAGTTAAATTTAAGTTACACAGCAACTTCACTGTTATTTTAATTATGATAAAAATTACACTTTACAGTCTGTTGAATGAAGAGGGAGGAAGGGGGGAATATAATGGTCATTACAGTAACTGATTTACAATTTGTCGAAAGCTGGATATCAGGTGAGAATTAGTCCCAAACAGTGCTTCAGGAAGGATATTCCAGTTATTAACTATCCTGTTCAGGACAGAATATTTACCAATATAAGAAATAAAAACCTTACGTTTTGCCGACGATATTGTAGTATTAGGGGAATCAGAAGAAGACTTAAACCATAATAAATGGCATGAACGCAGTCCGGCAGAAAGAGTATAATATGAGGATTAATAGAGGGAAAACCAAGGTAATGGAGTGTAGTTTGGGAAACAATGAAATAACAAAGGGTGTTAGATTGGGAAGGTATATTTGGACGGAAGTTAAGGAATTCTGCTACTTGAGAAGCGTAATAACTAGGGATGGTAGAAGTATAGTAGACTTAAAGAGTAGGATAGCACAGTCAAGGAAGTCTTTCACGAAAAAGAGGAATTTACTTGCGGGTAATATAACTGAATAAATATTAGGTAATAGTTGCTGAAAATGTTCGTATGGAGCGTGGCGTTATTTTGGTTCGAAACATGATCGATAGGAGTTGCGGAGAAAGTGGCTCTGATCTATAACATTCTTCACGTCTCAAAGGCACTATTCAAGTTTAACTTGTATTAGAAGTAAGAAACCTCCTCTTTCATCGTTGTAATCGACTATCTTTACCATCAATGAGCATCCTACAACCGCAATTCACCTACTTCCATATATTCAGTATATCTAAAATCTCCTCTCGTACACTCTACTAATTTAGTTTGTGGAAGTAAATACTCCCTCTGCACGTCTCTTCTGCGTCCTGCAGAATCTGCAAGTGTCACGCACCTGATACAGGGGTTCTGTTTCAGACAGACAGACAGACTGGTAGTATTTTTTGTCCGCGGCAGCCACAGCAGTATTTGTTTGTAGCTGTTTGATTGATGTTGTGGAGCATTGTTGCGCTGCGCCCATTGTCGCTCGCAGGGGTTTTGTTCGAGCCCCGGAGTCACCCGAGACCTCACATAT
Source organism: Eucriotettix oculatus (assembly GCA_034510155.1). Lineage (NCBI taxonomy): Eukaryota > Metazoa > Arthropoda > Insecta > Orthoptera > Tetrigidae > Eucriotettix > Eucriotettix oculatus. Next base: position 20,755,014 of record CM067381.1, on the reverse strand, counting down.
TCCAGCTCACGCACAAACGCACGCACGTACGTACGTACGTCTTCTCGCCCGCCTCGTCACGATTGTTCCGCAAGACACGGGCGCCTTTTCTCAGGTCGTCCACAAAGGCGACGCACACAAACACCTATGGCGTCTTTCTCCCACAGCACCACGTCACTATGCGTAATTGCGACGCCTCCAAGAGCTGAGCCGTGGTGGTCAACGCCAGAGTTCCTTCCAAACCTGGTTATTCTCCTCACTTGGCTGACATCACGATCCGACGACGACTCAACATTTCCGTAAAGTCGATCCTCCTCACCTCGGGTATTTATTTCTGTCATCTTGTTAGCCTCTTATTGCAGGGACGACATGATCCTCCAGCGATCCACCTCGCAATCTCTTCAACAAACTTGGGTAATGACGGTTTCGCCCTTCTGTCGTGCTGGATCTTCATTTTACGAGGAGAGGAGACGAGAGGAGGGACCAGACTGGGCGATTACGGCAGCCATGTTGTCTTCTTTTATGTGAAGTCCATCGTAAATGAATACTTGATGTCGACGTTTCTGACCGTCGTCACTCTTCTTCTTGATCCCCCCATCTTGCTTCGAAATCTTAAAATGTTTTCTTGTGCTCTAACAGTCATCTCATCACTCAACCAATACCAAGGTAAACGTTTCTATACGTGACCCCATGAGATATTTCTCCATCTGTGTTCATACCCCGATCTTCTTTCGTCTTTCCATTGTCCCTCCTTAATCCCTCTAATTTCTTACTCATTTAAGACTTTGTCTTCTGTTCCTTGTCACTGTTATACAAGGATCTGAGGCCAGAGACTTTCTTCAGCAAGCGATTTACATTTAAGGTTATTTTTAATTATTTTTATGGAGAACTATGACAAACACTTAGGTGAAAGTTAAAATTGATAACAGACTTGGTGATAGCTTTCATTTTAATAAAGTGGTGAAACTGGGGGGAGGTGGGCTGTCGACTACTCTATTTATATTGACTCTACACCGTGCAATAAAGGACTTGGATCAAAGAGGCTCAATTTTCAATAAGATGAGCCAGATATGCGCACATGCGGACGACATCGCATTGTAGCCAGATATAAACAAAAAAAAATAGAAGCCTATGAAAAATTATAAGAATGGGGGCTTAAAGAAAATATAGTAAAAACAAAATATATGGTTGTATCGGATTCAAAATAAAAACGTACGTTACAGTATCTGCAAATTGGAGCGAAAAAATTTGAAGGAGTAGCGAAATTTAGATATCTGGGAAACATTATAGACAATGAGTCTAAGACTAGTATCACAATAAAAGACCGAATTACAGGAGGAAATAAAACATACTTTGAAAATTCAAAACTGTTAAAAAGCAAAATATTACTCAGGAAAGATAAAATACAGAAATATGAAACACTAATAGGGCCAGTGTGGGGCAGAATCCTGGACATTGACAAAAAATATCAAGATCCTCTAAGGAAATTTGAACGAAAGATAATAATAAGATTATACGGACCCGTCATGGAACATGGAGAATCCGATATAATGAAGAGATTAACCAAATAATAAAGTAAAATATATAATACGACACATAAAATGTTTAAGGCATCAATGGATGGCCATCTAAATCGTATGGACCCAAATAGAACACCGTCAAAAGTATTCAAAGCCAAAGGAGGTCCAAAAACTAGATTGATAGAGGATGTGAGGGGGGATCTGAAGATTATGAATGTGAGAGAAAAGGGAGAAAATATCAGGGATAGAGAGACATGGAGGCCAAGGCCCACACAGGGCTGTAGTGCCGTGGAGGAAGGAGGACGTGATTCCTGCAAATTTTTCGAGCGCGGAAAAGTAATCCATATACTTTTTATGGGAAAGATTTAATTGGGATTTTGATTAATTAGTTCACAAATACTGGGTTCTTTTTTCTTATTAACTCATCACCTTTGAAAAAGCGGCATCCACAAAACGCAGCCGCAGAAAAGAGGAAAACAGCCGAACATGCTCATAAGTTTCGTCACAGGTTGTCAGACTGATCGCTACGTCACAATTACTCTACAATTTTTTATTGTAATTTTATTTATTTGAAGAGATTGAGGGTTTCTTTCCCTCTTCCATATAATTTAGCATGACAATGTCGCATTTATGTTCACCTTGTTTAAACACAATACAGTTCAGAGGGAATTGCTATCAGTATGTATGTAGCACATATTATATAGCGATGTATGTAGCACATATTATATAGCGATCTGAAAAAAGTAATTAATGTACATAAATCTACATATTGCCACGCCATCAAACATCTTCTATTAATTATTTTCTTGAATTACTAAATCGAAATAATTTTTTTATAATAAAAGTTTTTCGCGTCAGACTATTGATATAGATGCTTTCAAAAAAATATATAACTATTGATCGAATGCCATCGTGTGTGTGAACTCAATATTGATAGAGGGGGGAGGGGGAGAATAGAAATTGAACATGTTAGTTTCGTGTAATTACGGAGAGTTGTAACCATGCACACATGCCGTAGGTAACCTCCGCCGTATCCGCGTCGTTCCAGTAGTGCCAACTGCAAGGCGTCCATGGACGTGTCGTAGTTGGCACCCGCGTCGCTACTTTGCTCGCCTCCAGAGTCCCCCACTACGGCAGAAGAAAGAGAAAAAATAAAATTATTTTCATTTAAGAAAAGTAGAAAAATGCCAACAAAAGAAGCTCAGTCTCGAAGGATCTGAAACTGAATCAACACGTTGTTCGCCGCATGACCCACGTCCCAGTACGCTTCCGCGGGGGTTTCAGTATGATTTAATATTTTGTAAAATAAGCATTCAAACATATCATATACAACATTAAAAATACACACATATGCCAATGTTTTTTGTAATAGTTATTAATGCCTCTAAGTTTAATACATGTTTAAATAAGGCCAGAAACAGACATGTCATTGTTTATAAATAATAGTTTGTTATGTTTTCACTAATTATTTGTCTCTATGTGGTCTAATTTAAACCAATTACATTTATTAATTAATATTTAGGAAAAAATATTACATTACATATACATTTTAGTTGAGCTATGCACCATTTTGCCAGCAGCACACGCAACACCTTCAACTTTTTAATAGTGCGGAATGTCTAAGTATCAGGGGCTTGATCCAAATTTAATGTTAATTAACTCCAACTTTACTTCTATCGTAATGTGATAATAATCATTAAACAAGTTTCCATTCTTCAAACCTGAATATGCATCCGTTGACATGAAACCTTGTGCCATCATATTGACAAAGTATTAATTGGGATTTTGAAATGGAATATTACAAGGTTTTTATTTTATTTTAGGTGTCGCCTTGGGTGAGCCGATTGTTCATTAATTTATATTATTAACGTCAGACAATGAACCAGACTTCAATTTACATATGAGGATATTAAGTATCGTTACGTTGTGTTTCCTAACACACTTACATTTATGTACTCTAGCTAATATTTGTTCAATAAATTTTTATTATCATATATTAATATGCATTATACGTAAACGTCCATTCTACGTATTTGTCTTACATTTCGTACGAGACTGATTATCAGGCTTACATAAAATGTGCTTTTAATATCCAGTCTCTGGATTCGGGAGAAACTCAACTGAATGGCGCTACACGGTCGATGAATGTGTTGAAGGATCAGCAAGGAAAACTCTCGACCTGGTCGTTATTATTATTATTATTACTTAGCTGTTATTTGCCCGGTGGCAGCTATATACAAAGAAAACACAAATACAATTACAAAAATGAAATACAATTCACACTAAGGAACAATTTTGGAGTGTAGATTTTCGATCTGAAAAAGAAAAAAGAAGGCAGAAGTCACACAGAAATCACTCCACAGCACTTCACTATTAGCACTTCACTGATTCTTAAAAAAACTGCTCACTTTAGTTTTCGTAGCCTATTCCTAAACTGATTTACGCTACCCGGAAAAGTCGTCAGTATTTCTGCAGGAGGCAGGCAAGAAATTCCAATCGCGTATTGATCTATTAACAATTGAAAATTTTCCTACGTCTGTGCGTTGCTCTTTTTCATTAATTTTTAACGTGTGATCAGTTTTACAACTATCATTCGGCGCCGTAAGATGGTTTTTTATTTATTTCCAGGCCCTGTGGTTCTCCCTTATAAGCTTTATATATTGCGCACAACCTCACACGTTTCCTTCTATTACTTAGAGATTCTAAATTCTCGTGAGGATTGTTCGCGAATCGACCTCCAAACAACTTTTCAGCCAGTTTTTGTAATTTTTCCAACGCTAGAGTGTATTCATTTCGATATGGATCCCAGCACGTTACCCCATATTCTAAATTTGGACTGACCAGCGTTTTGTAAGCAGAAACATTCCACTTACCGGGTGGACTCTCCAACATCTGAGCTATCTCCATTCATGGTATAGACCTGCATCACACCTTAATTTCAATGAAGAAATGCTTCTTGATATAGGTTGACCAAGAGCACCAATATCTTTAAGTCAAATCAAAAAAGTATATTTCTTATAAACGGATGTAGAGTAACTAACAGACAAACGCATACAAAGAGAAAGTGACGTGATAGAGGGTAGACAGATACGGAGGGAAAGATAAAAGCACAGATAAAGAAAGACTCTTCTAAACAGCAAAAATATTAAGGCAAAAAATTCCATAAATTTAGACGGGAACGTGCGTAAGGAGGAAATCGCCAAAGACACAAATAAACAGAAAATAGTATGATGATACACGAACATTGAGGAGAGAGGAAACATTCTGTTACTCTTCCATAGACGACGTACGCAGAGAGTAAATTAGCCTCATAAAATAAAAAATAAAGATAAAGAAATGGACAGAGAGAGGAAAAACGAATACGATAACCGTTCTCTAGACAATTAGAAACAAGTTATGGGCGGACAGACAGGAGAGATGAGAAGAAGAGTTACGTGGCAGACACAGGTAAAAGAAACTGACGGACCATATCAATCTTAAGAACATACAAGTTAGAGAAGACCAGGAGATCGTAAAAGCACGAGTTGGAGAAGCTATGGCAGTTAGTTGGTTTGTGAAGAACTCTTTGCGGAGAATTCCCCTCCAGAGACCGAGAAGAAGACTCTTCCTTCAATACGACGACGCTTGAAATTATTTTATTGGAGGCCAGAATGTCCTCTGCTTTTTAATAGGCAGCGTTTTTAAGTGAGTGTGAAAACTGGGGGAACTAACAAACAAAAAACAAACAGCTCCCTAATCTGGAGTTGGACGTATTTTCTGCTATAAAAGTGGGAATGCCGGAAGGGATTGCTTACGATCTGAAGAATATTCTAAATAAAAAATATTATTTTCAAGTATCGTGAGATGATGTGAAGCGATCAGGACCATGACTGTCACTTATTGGCAAGTAAAGTAGCGTTTCCAGACCGAGTAGGTCTCATCCCTCTTGAAAAGAAACAAGAAAAACAGACTTCCTCTTCCTCAAACTTTTTCCATCATAATAAAAGGGCAGACCAGCCAAATCGTACAAAAACAATAAGAAAAAAATTAAAACGTATCAGTGAAATAAAAATTGGCCCGCCATATTTTTTAATAATTTGGAAACCTCTTAAGGTACAAATATAAAAATGTTCCAAATCAGAATATAATTTATTTATTGAAATATGAACACACTAATAAACTATCTTCAAACATATTAAATGATGAATTAATAATTTAAGAAATAAATAGCAGCTTAGTAGTAGTTATAATATTGGCACCTGAAAGCTTCCAAAAGGAAACGACACATTGGTCCAATTGTCAGGAAAATAATCCTTACATATATAACTAATATTTTATTTGTCATGATAATTTTGTTTAACTAATATATAGAACAGGCGACGCAGAAAGTTAAAATGAATACGGAAAGGGAATCAAACTGTAGGAAGAAGAAATAAAATATCTAAGGTTTTCCGATGACATTGTAGTATTAGGGAGTCAGAAAACGCTTGAAACCATAATAAATGGCATGAACGTGGTCGTAGAGATACAGTTCCATATGAGGATACATAGAGGGAAAACCAAGCTAACGGAGTGTAGTACGGGAAACAGTAGAATAACAAAGGATGTTAGATTGGGAAGGGATATTTTGACGGAAGCTACTTGGGCAGCATAATAACTAGAGTAGGATAGCACAAGCAATGAAGACTTTCGGAAAAAAGAGGATTTAATTATGGCTAATATAAGTATGAGTATTAGGAAATCATTATTAAAAATATACATATGGAGTGTGGCGTTATATGGGTGCGAAACGTGGACGATAGGAGTTGCAGACAGAAAAAGAATAGAAACTGTCGAAATGTGGTGCTATAGGAGAATAAGATGGGTGGATAGAATCACTAACAAGGAATTTTTGAGAAGAATAGAGGAAGAGAAACAATATGAAGGACTTTGACAAAGAGAAGAGATAGATTAATAGGCCACCTAATTGAGACATGAGGGTCTTGTGAATTTAGCATTAGAGAAGCAGATGAGAGAGGATGATGGATGTGGTAAATACGTAGAAATGAAAAGGTTTGCGCAAGTTATGTTAGAATCAGACCAGTCTTAGGACAGAATGACACTACAACACATGTAAATTTTACATCATGGTTTTCTGGCTTAAATATTTACAATAAATAATTTGTTTTCACGAACGTCGTCTTCGTCGCACGGACACACACAGGGGGCATAATGTACCCTGTTGTGAGTTCTATTTGTCTCTAGGGTAGGACTTTCTTTGGCCTGAAAGGGTAGTGGGAAGGGCGGAATCAAGAAACCTTTTTGCTCTCAACGGTTCCGGTTTGAAAAAAAATCATGGCGTTTCAAGGGGTATATTCCATAAATATAGCTAAAATATTAAAACAAAATTCATGATTCGACATTTCTTCATCCCTTTCCGTCGATAGAGTCTGATTTTAATCTAACTGCAGTGATGGCAGAGCGGTTGCGAGCCGGACTGCAGACTCGTAGATTCGGGTTCGAGTCCCAGCCGACGCAACCATTTTTATTTGTTTAATTTATTTACATTGTTTGCCTTTAGTTTCTAGTATTTTCTGTTTCTAGAATGTTCTGTTCTAGAATATTCCATGTATGTATAAATAGGACTGGATTCCAAATCGTAGTCAGTCTTAAGCAGTACGAGCTTTGTACAGCACTTGATTAAACGCCTATAACCTCTACATGTGTGTGTTATTGAATCTCACGATCCCTAAGAAAAGTGACAATATTAATATTAACAGAGTGAAGGACAGTAGGAATGTTTTAGTTAAATAACCACTTAAACAGTCTCGAAGTACGACGTTATTCATTGGAAGCTTTAGTCTTTTATGTCATTCTCCATTTGTTGTTAATATTAAAAATAGAACCCATTTGGCCAATGAAACTCCATAACAGCTGGAAGAAATAGGAAAAAGGAGTTTAAAAAAGGATTATTCAATTCTGAGTGTGACAGTTTTTCTACTTTTAAAATTAATAGCATTTTGAAAATGGCATAAGAGGTGAAATGTTTGAATAAATGACCTCCTACTGGAAACTGTTTAAGTTCTTCCAGAATTATCCTTGCATAACATTAAGAAATTCAAGAATCAGGATGGGAAAGTCTCTAAACCAGGACCTGCAAGTGGTAAGAGACGCTCTCAACCATTTGGACTGCCAGTCAGGTACGAGCTTTCTCCGTCCATTGAAGCCAAGGTTCCTATTCCATTCTGATCCTTAAGGCTGAGCTTTGTATGAAAGCATTTCTATTTAAATTTCACTCTGTAGATTTAATTTTGAACAGGAAATTATAATGAATATTCCAACTTTTTTTATCAAAATTTCAGCATCTCTGTATAGATTCTTCAGATCTCAGCCGATATTGTACTCTGCAAACCAGATGGAGACAACGGTGATGATGAGAGTGGCATGATTATATATAACGGCTACAGTGACGCTGATGACTACGTACAGCGGTTGGCTGAGGAAGAGCAACAGGTCCTCGAGTAGAGATGGTAACGAGGAGCTCTGAACCCTGGAGCGTGAAATGGTTCGTCTGGTGGTCCAGCAAAGTGATGAAGAGCGACGAAATCGCGCGTGTTAATTATTGAATCGCTCCTTGGTTCCAAGACTTCACCTCGCACGACTGAGCACCAGCATCACCACCACCAAGGCTGCTCATTACCGTCTTCTGCGAAGCCTGTACTGGGTCATTGATCGTGTGGCGTAGAGGGCGTCGCTGAGTGTGTATCGACAGCAAAAGGTCTCGGAATCGTAAGCGCGGCCAATTAGAGGCGAGGTCATTGCTCAGCCGTGAGTCAGCAGCAGCGGCACGAGAAGAAGACGTCTCAATTCGCCGGCAACGCAGAGCGCCATGATTTATCCCACCAGGCTCCCGCTGTGTCCACGGAGGCGTCAATATTAATAACCACAAGTACAGTCGCGTGCACGACAAACAAAACGAGTCGCGAGAACTCGTCGTCATTATTACCAATAGATTCTGTCGTGATGTCTTCAGGAACCAATCCATTGCACCAATGTTGGATACGTTGCATGGCCGAGTCTTAGCTTGACCAGCCTTGATACTGCAGTCTTTCTTAGATCTCCATCATATTGACAGAATTATTTTCATGCTTCAATCCACCGTCGCTTATGGCGATTCTTGCAGTATGCTGACAAAACAAAACATTTGCCATCAATTTTGAAAATTTGATCGGGTTTCTTACTTGTTGCCTCGTCAGTAGAGAACCTTCTTTCCATAACTAGAGGTTTTGCTGCACCTGTACCGTACTTCCATTCAGATTAATATATTCGCCGATCTGAATTAATTCAACCACCGCATCCATAATCATAAATGTCCGCAGGACAACGTTTCTATGTCGACAGAGAAACCAGCAACGATGTCGTCCGTCTCCCATCGAGATCAATCCGGTAGCGTTTGGTGAAAGTATTACCAATTGATCCTCATCGAGGCCCCACAACTCAACACTTGGGTTGGCGAACTCATCAGAAGACAAACTCACATTCATCCAAAAAAATTTTGCTACTTACTCAAGTGACATTGAACACCTAATCCAAGGTCAACGATATCGAAGAAGCCAGAGTGAGATTTACCAGCAATGTCTCAACACGTTGATTGGGAGATCCTCAGCAGAAAAGCTGGATTCCTTCACTACAAAGAAAACGAGAACTACCCTTCTTTTCGTCGAGATTATTTTACTTACTTTGGAGTGATAGCGGTGAGGTAGATAGAATGACAAGGTTCAGAGAAGAAGACTACGAGGGAAAAACTGTGATAAATTATGTAAATTAAAGTAAAGTGGTTGGGGCATATAATGAGAGGAACTGGAATTGTAATTACAGCTTCTGAAGGATGAGTGCAAGGAGTTAGGCGGGGAGGGAGACGACGATTGAAGTTAACTAATATAATTAAGTTAGGGGACTACAAAAATACAAATAAAAAAGCATGAAACAGAATTAATAGAAACCTGCCATTTGACAGAATTTCAAATGTTGATGATGATGACAGGTGAAAAATTGTATCACGATCAGATCACTTCAACAGAATATGAGATTCTTGATCAGAGGTACTGACAGTCAATATTTTGCGTCGCAGACACCTGACAATGTTTCGTTTCTTCATGGCCATGAATGATACTGCGTTTTCATCCTCATCCTGTAACAAGGCCCACTGCGTATTTTAAAATTGTTTTAAAGGATCAGGAAGGAAAAACCTCGACGGTTACGCAAAGCGAACAAGGAGTTTAATTCATTGTCGGGAGTCTCATACTTAGACTTGTTGAGTGGTTCAAGTCATATTGCTGGTTTTTTACGTCATCCATCGCTGTAGTAACGAGTAAATAAGACGTAAAGTTTTTAGCGTGTGTCGTTGGCAGCCCTGTTCCCGAGCGAGCACCCGCCCCTGTTGGGGAACCCCCGCTGGGGTCCGCGGGGTTCCCGCGTCGGACTTCTCTATCACACATTTCTCTCTTTCGTCCACTTCTTTTTTTAACTCTTTTGCATTCTTTTGACGACGACCGTTGCCTCCAAACGAACGAACGTGTGCGTGTGTGTGTGTGGACCCTGATTAATTGATCCGTGTTCCAGTTGTTCTGCTTCCTTTTTCCCTCGCTCCGAAAGTCGTGTTCTCCTACTACTGGTGTTTTTTCTCCCTTCAGCATCGTCGTCCCAGTGTGTGGCGCTGTATCGCCGACCACGAGAATGGGGGAATTTGTCATTTATTCTCGGTTTAGAACCCAGCAGTAAAGGACGGTTAAAATAAAGTAAGATGTAACGAGCAGAATAAAGATGAAACGAATTATCAAAGAAAACATGAGTGTGAGGATTCTGGTCAAAGGATTCCTGAACGGACGAAATCAAAGGGTAAAGTTTGGTAAACAACAGACATTAACAGTGGGAGTGATACAAGGATCAGTACTCAGGACTTTACAGTTCCTGATATATATGATTGATTTTCCAATTAAAACTAGACGTTTTGCTAATACGCTAAATCTTTCTCCATACGGCGAAGAGGGATACAGATAAATAAATTTGAAGTATTTGTCTGTAATTTCAAAATAGATGCCAAAAATATAATTGAATACTGCTAATTATCATCATCATAACTGTCACAATAGCACTAGCGGGGCCACGGCCTACTTCAGAATTCTTCACCAGACATTTCTGCCCTTGGCCAACATCCACCAACTCTTGATTTTCAAACTCCTGATCTCCTGTAGTGCTCTATCCATCTATTCTTGGATCTTCCTATTTTCTTTCTTCCTTCAGGTTTACTTTCTATTAATCTTTTTACTATTTCCTCCTCACTCATTCTTTGGATGTGTCCTATCCATCTCAGTCGAGCTTTTTTAATATCTGTTATTATAACCGGAGATTCATAAAATTGACATAGTTCTTTGTTATATCTTATTTGCCATTCTCCTTTCCCTTGAATTGGCCCAAAAATTCTTGTAAGAATTTTACTTTCAAAAATCCCGCTTCGAGAAATATCAGATATGTCTTGCTTCCATATATAAGTACTGGCTTATCTTGGGGTACATGTAGACAAGAAACAAAATATTCAAACAACATATTCATAAAAGTAAAATAAACATTAGAAAAATCACAAATCTTTACTATCCGCTGTTGAGATCAAAGCATCTGGTCACAATACATAAATTACCCATAATCATATTGGTACTAAGATCTGAACTAATATGGGGATCATCGGCAAAGTCCCATATTAAACATCGTCTCCTCAGATGCTCTCTTGATGGACAAGGATAAGAGAACTCCACGACGTAGCAAAGTTAAATTCAATCGCAGATTAACTGCCCTATTTCATATAACCAGTAAAGAGACTGTTTCCTAGTTTAAAACAACTTGGAGGAAGATACTAACTACCAAGGAGACAATCTAAAATGAGTTGTATTTAAATAAATCAATGGCTTTAATAGGTCTAAATTATTTATCATAGATAAAGATAAAAATACACTAATTAGTAAAACAACGTCGGAGTATTATTAAATTTACAAATTAACAAAAACTGCCTGGCAAGGGCCAACGAAATAAGCCCGAAACAGAAAGGAAACTAACAATAAGCCGGGGCGATAGAAAAGGGGGGGAAATTATAGTCTTAACTTTGATTTCTTACCTATGGCATTCTAAACTGTCTATTTAATGTACTAATGAAAAGGTTAGAGCCTTTTTCAATGGAATTACGTATATGACTTCTGGTTAATTGTAGCGTTTATTTTGGAAATTGTAAATTCTTGGTGAAGAAAACCAAATGTGTACTTTAGTGCTGCCTAAGAGAGAGACAAAATAAATGTCTCATTAATCAGTGCAAGTGATAAGAGAAAAGAAGGAGTCAACGGGGAAATGAAAGGGATCAAGAAAGAGATACCATTTGTCCAACCACGAGAACCCGTGAACTGAGCCAAGATAACGGTCAAAGGACAGGACAATTTTGTAACTGAACGACCGCTGAAGAAAAAAAAACTGACGTATTGAGGAGGGAATCGCGATTGATCCGCGAAGGAATTAAGGGAGGAAGGGTTTCATTTCTGAGAAGGAGCGGGTGCAAATTGGTTCCAGCGGGGACGAGGTGGCTTTGTTTGTAAGGTGACTCGGATTAACCACCAGCCTCCACCCCATTCCTCCCCGTCCTCAACGAAAATACAGCGGCTCGATTCCCACTGGGGCCAATTTCAGCGCAAAGCTTTTGAACCGGCACCGCTTCCCTCTCTCCCTCTCCCACCCTTAATACCGCTGGAGTCGGAAGGGCGATCGTACAGGCACGATCCTCAAACTATCACGTCCTCCTTCAAATATTCGCTTCATCTTTAACGAAGACGGTAGTTCTGTCATTGCAAACCCTCTGGCAGTGAATTCCCCCTTATCCCGTTACCTTGACAAAGACCGTTCTAAATGATTTAGGGGTTTTTATTTAAGTCATTTAATGAAATTTCTTGCGCTCTGTTTATTTATAAGAAACAATCACTTAAAAGGGGTCCTGCGCGCTATTACAAACAAATAAATTACTCTATTTCTACTGCAACTGTCAATTCCGCAGTCAGACGGAAAGGAAACAGACGTTCATGGTAGTAAATTAACCGCTATTTAGAGTGTGGCAGGAGTATTTTTTGGGGGGTGTTGTTGAGTAAAGAGCAGCATGGCCGTCTCTCTCTATATTTAGATGGAGAGTCGCCTCACGGAGATGACGCGGCCATATTTCAGCGGCGCCGCGTATTAAGAGTAATTCGTAGCACTTGGTCCGCGGTGGCGCTGACCCTCCCACAACAGCAGCGCCAGCAATCTGCGTAATCAGAAAACTTGCTTCTAATTGCCCGCTGCGGCGGAGGAATAACTCCGCGCACACACTCAGGGGAGGACTTGGCATTAATCACGCGTTAAAGGACTCTGTTCAACCAATAACGGAGGAGAGAGACGCATGAGCTGCATGTGGACAGTCAAGGGCTGATACTCGTCTCACGTCCTTCCCATCAGAGACATCTTGCTCCATTTGCATAATAACGGCGATTGCTAGTTTTTGTAATATGATGCCACATATAGGGGGCCTAAACTTGGTGACACAGCTTAGACAGTAACGTCGCTAGGGGGCAGAGTGATTTAACAAAAGTAGTTACTGAAACCTCTGGGTAACCAGCAACAAGGACTTTTTCCTTTCCTAGGCCGGAGAGCCAAAATGAGAAAATGGACTCAAAAATACTGAAAATTTAAAGAACGAAGTATAAAGAGAAAAATATGAACAGCAGAAAGTAACAGAAAAAACTTCCCGCGAAACCAATTGATATAGGCGCGATACAAGGATCAAAATTGAGACACTCGGACAACAGGACACCCGACTAACGATTCCAATAAATTTTCTTTTTTATTTGGTATATTCTCTGCTTAAAGTAATAGTCTTCTTCCTTATCTACATTTCTCCTCCTTTGTTCTTTTTCTGGTCCACGTTAATTTTATTTTATTTTTATACATATTTCTAACTTCCTTGCCTCCTATTTTCTCTGTCTGTTTAATGGAAATCATTCTCGGCGTCTTTTCCCTTCCGTCTATTCCCTTCTCGGTTTAGAAAAAGATCATTTTCTGAAAAATTTTCCATTTCTCCTCCTATTTTTTTTAACGAAATCATAATCTGCGTATGTTTCCCTCTTCCTCTATTTCTCCTCTCCGTTTAATGGAAATAATTTTGTGCATAATTTTTCCCCATTCCTTTCCTTCAATTCGTTCTCTCTGTTCAAAGGAAATTATTCTCTGCGTACTTACCGTCACAACAAATGCATCGCCCTCGCAGACTGAAGAAGACAGGAAGAAAAAGTAACGACTGTAGTGAACTTATAAGATGCTATTCCTTACTACATACATAAATCTAACTATTTTTTTTCCATAAATACCCGCATTCATACATCGAGGAAAAGATATAAAACCTACGATGGGATTCGAGAAAGTTACGGTTAAAGAAAAAATATACCAAAAAAATAAGCTAATTTACTTCCAAACAAGAGGGAATAAACAAAACGAGCAAAAATTACTGAGGGGGAAATTATTGGCACTAATATAGAACCACTCAAGGAGTGAACAGAGAAAATTACACTGTAACGAACTTACAGGAGACTAGGTAAATAAAAATAAAGTAGTCATGAAGAAATAATTGAAGAAAATAATAATAGTACGGTACGGTAAGAAAACGGCGATAATACGAAACAAAGTAGCTTAAAATAAAATAAGCCAACAAAAGAGGCTAATGTGGTATTCGTTGGTTGTTGTTGTACAATCAAACAAACAATAATAATAATGAATTTAATTTGAAAAGAAATATAACTCAAATTAAGTTATAATGGAAAACATATAAATTTACGATATCAATTTTATCATTAGCTCAGTCGGTAAAAGCAAAAATAATACTCTACGCAGCTTCTTAAATGGCTGCACCCGGGAACGCGGGTGACGAACGATATAGTTGAAAATTAAATTCGCGAATCAGACGAGAATGGTTTGTGTGGAAAAACCGAGGTAAATGCCGTTACCAGATGACGTCGTTCTTCGTTTTTGTTCGTATGCCGGTTGTTCCTTTGCTGGGTCACGTCTTCTTCATATTAAGATTCTCTAGCGCCTCTCCTTCAGATCAAATGTTGTCTTTTTATTTTCTGTACTCCCACCAAATGAATCTCCTTTCTTAAATGTGCAGAAACTAAATTTTATACATGTCGCCTTGTTCTGCCACTGCTTCGTCTCTCCCTAGCGTCTCTCTCCCGCAGCCTCTCTGCAACAACTGCCATCTAATCTCGTCCAGGCCATCAACAATGTCGCAGCCAACAATGTTGCAGACGGTGACGTTTTCCCGCCTACTCGGCCCCACCAAGCCATTGTCGTCTTCCGTCCTGTATACGTAAATAACAAAACTAAATTATTTTTGCTTTACCCGACTGTAAGGTTCATGAATCACCACAATAAGAAAGAGTAGGAGGGAAAACGGAAAAGTAAATAATAAAATTGTAAGGAATTGAAGGGAAGAAAATGTGGAATAACTAATGGGGAAAGTATGTAGGAAATGTATTACTTTTGCGTTTGTTGTTCAATACATCACAGACACTGATAGAAAGGTAAATTTAAAGTGCGACGGTGACGTTGAGCTTTATTAAGAGTTACGTGGAAAGCTGGAGCCAAAGTAAGGCGAACTAGAAACAGAGGAGGAAGAAAGGAAGGAGTGGAATGCGCATGAATTGATAACAAAAATAAATTAAAAAATTGCTGTAAAAACGAGGGGAAAATTTGAATAAACAGCGAGTTTTAGAGGAAATCTGCTGCGATGACGAGAGAAGAGCCCGAAGTTAAGGCGTAGTGACTGTAGTGACTGTTAGGTTAGGTTGTCACGTGTTGTAGAGCGCGCTAGTCTCGGGGGATTTCGCATAACCTCTGGGGTGCCATTGCATTAATTCCCTGCCACACGCAAACCCCTTTAGGACCCTGCGAGGAGAGGAGAGAAGGGAGAAGGAGGTTTTTTGCCACCAACATCACCCCTCCTCCGCTCCTGCATTCATTGATCGCTCACAGCGACTGTTTCCCGACAATACAACAATCTCCCCTACGAGGCGGGAATTACCTTCACACCGTCCGGAAGATTGGCAAGTCTGGGGATCAGCTGATGACGGTGGCTGTTCCCGGCCACGTGGTCGCCATTGTGGAGTTTCTCTGTAGGAATTCCCTGTCGACGACCTTAATAAGTGACGCCGCCCCCCTTTGCCGTTGTTTACAAGCTAGAATATGCTCGTGCGTCGTCTTTGAAGGTCAGCTCGTGTGTGTGTGTTGGTTGCATCGATTGCGCTCGCTGCACACTCGAGCTCTCTCCCCTTCCTTCTCTCTCCCTCATCCTCTCTCCTCTTCCTTCTCTCTCCCTCATCCTCTCTCCGAGTCAATGTCATTTTCTGTGATTCAGAAGCGACGTGTGAGGAAGTTTGCAGTCACCTGGCTTTCCCAACAACTTTGATTATAGCTTCTCCCCACCTCACATTTTCTCTTATTTTAGGCCACTACACAGAGACTCTTCACATGCCCCATCAGTACAGTTTGCGAAAATCTTCCCAGTAATTTTTTCCAACGCTGGAGGAATAAAAACGTCATTCTGTCTCCCTATTTAAAAAATCCTTTCCCATCTTCTTAGAATGTCCTTTTCATGATACGGTCGCTCAATATCACTCCAGCTATATTTTCCAAAAATATAGTCATTGTTACCAATGTAAAATAGAGTCAGTTTGTGATGTTAGGAATGTGTATACACAATTTTGATTCCCCATAGCGATTACGTAATAGTCCATGAGTCAACAAACGCGGCACGCGTCGTACTCAACTTTCTTTCATCATCCGCAATATGTGGGGCACAAACCATAACGATTTCTTACTTTTCCGTCAGAAACGAACCAGAACCATGGTGCACGAGGTGGACCAAGCTTAAAATGAATTTACATTGTCCGCAATCCTAGACCACAAAACATTTTAAAAAGCAAAACAATTTCTATCAGAGGTGGAAGAATTTCCGTAAACACTTAAGAAAGATAGCAGGCTACGCAACCGAAACGTTGTGGTTCTATACTTCTATGACCAAGGGGGAACCCAACAAATGCAAAGATCAAAATGTTTATGATTAGTTAAAAGGACTTCCAGCTACGTAAACACACATAGCTTTAAAGAAACTATCTTAACAGCTTCTGTCACCATTGTGACTCACTCTTCAGATGAGACGACAGTTCAAAATATATAGTTTATCAATAATAATTGATTAATTTTTGGTGAATGAGTAGATACGTTTTATGATATGAGGGTCTGGTAAAATTAGCTTTACAGGGAAGTTTGTGGGGTAAGGGAGGTTAAGAATGGAATACGCTAAGTCAGATTAGAGAGGATGTGGGATGTGATAGTTCTGCGTAAATGTAAAGGCTTGCGCAAGATAGGTTGGCATAGAGGGTTACATCAGAACAGTTTCAGGACTGAATACCACAACAATATAATTAGCATATATCTAAACTTCAAGCCTATATTTTCTTAAGCGATTTCCATCATTACAATCACAGTCATGCATGTACGTTATTTATATATTAGCATTATATCTCAATTTTGTTATTTTAAAATATTCTGAACTGTTTAAACACAAGTTTAAAACATTATTTTAATAGTTGTCACATTTGTTTACACATAGTGAACATTACGAACAAAAGATAGCTTATGAGTGTAATTTATGATGTTTACATAATTTTATTACCTATGTGAACTGTAATAAATAGTATTCAATACAACATCTGAAAGCAACTACATTTTTTATAATTAATGTTTAGACTTTGATGCGAAATATATTAATATACCATCGAGAATGTAAACTAGGTTATTCGTTAATTATAATAATGGAATATAAGCAGTCTGAAGAAAGAAAGATAAATAATAATTTAAGAGGTGTCAGAAACTGAAAAAATATGTGAGTAAAAATTACTGTACAGCGACGTTAAACTTCAATAGTCGTTTTTGTAAAATAAATATTTGTTGTCCCGCGGCGGAGGAGGTGAAAGCTCCTGGATACTCATCAGTAAGACTTCTTATTTTGTTTTCACCTCCCCCATTCCCTCCCCCTCTTCCGTCACAAAAAAGAAGGTTTAGTGAATTTGATTCGTAATGTACATAAGTTTTGAAATAAAGAATGTCTGTGTCAAGTGTCTGGATAGAGAAGCAGTAGCCAATATGCAGATAAAACCCCAAGTGGCGAATCAGCCGGCGGGATTTGCCCGGGTGGCGAAGTTGGTTGGTTGTCATGAGGCGAGTTCGCGGATTTAATTGCCAGAGGCGGGACATGAAAGATTGAGGATGCAGCAAGATTGGCGACCGGGGCCGAGCTCGCTAACGATGATGGACTCTGATAATTCCGCGTGACGGAGGGTTTCCATATGCACGCCGCGCGCCTGAATTACGACCGTCCATAATGCACAAGCATTACCAACGTGCCGGCCCGAAAAGGCCCTGCAAAGGGACCTCCAGCACTACGGGGAGGCGACACTGTTGCAATGCGACACTCGCCCCAATATGTCAATCTATATCCTTCATGTCAACAACCCAACTGACTCGTTCTTCAGACTCAACTTCCGAGAAGTGTGATTCATATATAAATACCTCGCCAGCAGCACGTTGCTGTGTAATTCAAAATCGTAACAGCTGGAAGAACTAGAGACGTGTGTTTTCATACTAATCATAAAAATTTTAACACGTTGACCTATTTGTATTCTAGCATGCTCTGAGAAAAAAGCACAGTATAACGGCAGAAGGATGTTTTGTTGTGCCAACATCGTGTGCGCGCGCAGGTTTATGACGTCACCGCAGAGGATTTTAAATTTACATTTATTAGTATTTATTAATGTTTGTATGTTTCAATAAGGCCAAGAAACGATAAAAAAATTAGTGAAACATAACAAACTATAATTTAAAATCAACTATACATTTCGGTCCTGATCTGGACCCTCTTCAGGTTAACTAAATAACAATGCAAAAAAATTATTACATTCGAAATATATTACTGTAACACCAAAGAATACGGTAATTTAAGATATTTTCTTATGGTTCTTTAATTACTGTATTACCTGTCTTACTCCTTTCTTGATTTCGGCTTTCTTTTCTTGATCTTCTATTCTAATTACTGCTGCCCGTCTTCTGTAGAATTTATGTATAAGCCTCCTTTCACTATATTTTATTCTTGTGCTCTTCAAAACCCTTAATAGTGTGTTCCAGTTCACATTATCAAACGCTTTCTCTAAATCTACAAATGCCATAAACGTAGGCTGGTTTTCTTATCCTGTCTTCTAAAATTAGTCGCAAAGTTAATATTGCTTCTCTACCCTACATTCTTCCTAAAACCAAATCGATCGTCTCCTAACTCGCATTCTATTTGACGTTCCGTTCTCCTTCATACTATTTTAGTTAATATTTTGCATGTTTTCTTCGGTATGGGTATAATTATGTTGTTACTAAAATCTTCTGGGATTTTTCCTGTTTCGTAGTTTTCGCAAACTATTCTGAACAGCCGTGATATTGCTTCTTCGCTCAATGATCTTATCAACTCTGCTGGAATGTTATCAATTCCTGGCGCTTTACAATTACTCAGGTCTGTCAGCCATTGCCCTGTCAAACTCTTCATCATCCACCTCCTCTTCTTCTTGTATTACTTTCTGGTACAGATTTTCTACGCTCTTCAAATACAATATTAAGCTTTCCAAGTAGCATAATTCCTTTACTTCCTTAATTTTTATATACTGCCAACTTCTTCTATTGACAGCCGAGATTTTTTCTGTTATAAGAGTCAGAGAGTGACGAGGATCTATGGTATCTCTCCTTCTCCGTTAATGTTCTTTATATCCGATTTTTCAAAATTAAACATCGAGTTTAGCATAAAATTACGTTTCGGATATTTTTAAGAAAATTTCCTTTTTAGAATGTTGATCAGTGGACTGATTGTTTACCCTATTACCTATCATTTTCCTTGTTGCCAGCTGTGTGCAACACTGCGTAAAACGGACAGAAAGGGCATTCCTCAGACTAGGATCATAGTGAATATGTGTAGCAGTTTCCAGTCAGTGGAAACTGTCGGTTTGACCCGTTGACCCTAGCAGAATCAGTACCAACTGCGACAGTGTCACACACACACAATAAATGAAAATGAGCAGCATGATAAAGGGGGAAGGATAAAAACCCACACTCGCTGTGCAAACTGCACAATGTCGCTTATCATTTTAGTGATTAAGTTTCATCAAATAACCGCAGCAGTAATTAATTATCCACAGAGAGAGAGAGAGAGAGAGAGAGAGAGAGAGAGAGAGAGAGAGAGAGAGAGAGGATGGGGAGGAGAAAGAAAAATAAGGGTGTTTGAGCTGTAAAACTATCGAATCGAATCCCTGTGTGTGTGTTCCCAGAAGGTTGTCAAACAATATTTCCCATGGACGGTAATTACAAAGTCTGAATAAATTAATCATGGCGGCGGTTGCTGCGGCAACAGGCGAAATCCGGAACCGCCTTTGAAAATCTGTATATTATACTGTAGCAGCGATAAACTGTAGAGGGAGAGAATGAACAGAGAGATATTATGTTGTTGTTTCAACGGAAAAGCTTCAGAAACAACCTGGGAACAATTATCCAAAAATATATATTATTTAAAATTAAATGTAACTTATGGCCAGCAACAAATACAGTTTACAGAGGCAACGTTTCTCTGCATATTTGAACCTCTTCTTAGGTTGTGACTCGCCTGAAATCTTGTGCAGTAGAATTAGAAAAACTTACGCTGACTCAGTCTGGGAAACGCGTTTTGTGTCGTCACAAGCATGAACGAACTCTTGGGTACCTTGCTCTACCTTCCGCATCCCCCCTTTTCAATTCATTTCCTGTGTTATTAAAGGGAGTTACCTGTTTCAGGATCATCCTCATGTAGCCTGTTAACCCCCCAAAAAATGTAAAAACACATCCACTATCGTCGGTTACGTTGTGGTGGAACAGTTCACGTTCTCTGAACAGATGTTGCGACGAGAGCCTAACTTTTTGCGTGTACCTGAAAAGCTTATTAGAGCTTGAGTCTTAAGAAATTATTAATCCACGTTGAAAAGGGCCTCAAAGAGCGGTAAGTCATATTTTTCACGGAGCCTCCAGCGTATGGTGAGGACAACGCGTACGGAGCAGTGGGTCCTGATTCGATTCTTCGTACTATCAAATACTTATCATAATACGTCATATTCGTAAAATTATTAGCCGGCTTATTTGGTGATAGGGTGAGAGGCAGAATCTCCCCTCAATTAGCACGATTGTACCGTAATTCATATCAAGTCCAAGTGCAAATAAGATACTTACAGTTTTACGCACAAAAATCGCGGCATGGATCTGAATAATTGGTGTCGAGTGTTTCCAAGTTTAATCGCTCTACATAGAGCGGGGCCGTGCTAAATAAATGAGAGTTGGACGAGCAGAGCTGCTGACTGGATAATGCATGACAACATCGGACCCATTCACAGAAATACGGCGGTCAGTGGTGCCAACCTTGGCCACCCCAATCAGAGTGGAGAAATATCCAGTATAAAAGTATTTTGGAGAGATAGCGAACCGTCGAGTGTAAGACGGAGGATAATCTGTTGACGTTGGTCCACCGCTATTGGCGCAAAACGGTCGTCCAGGAAATATTGTCATTCACCATAATTGAAAGAACTAAAACTCAATCTAATAGCATTTTGTTAATAAGCAATAATTATTGAGGTCACAGATGATAAGTTGGGCGTATGAAACAAGGCGGGTGAGACGCTCTCAGGAGTGGCTACAGAGGTAAACGTTACCCGGCCTGGGTCATTAAAAAGTGTTAAAGATGGACGAAGTACGGGAGTACCTCAGTGCTATATAAAGATGACATCGGGGTTAAACAAAAACATCCATGAAGATTTTAGAAGAAAGACAGGAATGGAAAAATGTCAACCGGACCAGAGAATCGAACCCAGGACCTCGCAATATCCAACCGCCTCCTCTACCAACTGAGCTAATCCAAGTTGACGTCCAAGAACCAATCCAACATCCCTCCATTCCCGTAAACCTAAGCTAGGCTCAACTACCAATGCATCACTGGGCAATTCCACTTCCTTGGAACCATGAAGATGTACAGATTTAAGGACCTTTTCAACTTTTCAGTGCCTCAAGTGAAATAATACACGAGATCCGATTAAGTGGGAAGCAAAGTCTGGACGTGTTCCTACATGACAGACGGCTTGGACCATTCTCATCTCTGCACCTCAAACGTTCAATTTAATCGACATCTTGTAGTGTGAGTGTAGTTTTATGCCCCATGAGCCTCGCTCAGAGTTCATAAGATGTAAGTTCCTTGTGTTATTCTTCAAGTGAGGCAATGGGCATCCCTGAAGTAGTAAGGCTGTCTGAGGAGCAGTGCGTTGAGGACTTGACGACCTGCGAGGAGTGAGCCTGCAGTCTCTGGGGAGTGAGCGACTCTGAGCTGGTGGCCAGATGCCGCCATGTCCGCAGATTTTATCGTCAGCGCCAGTTGTCTGTCTCAACACTCGCCAGGGATCCCCTGTTGTATTATTCAAGTACCAGCGTGGGCGTCCATGGCGCTGACCGGAAATATTACGCCTGGAGGGGAAAATCCGGTACCAAATCAAAGGAGTGCGAGAGGCTCTTCAGTGTGGTGGAACAATTCTCAATTGTAATTACACGTCGTCAGTCTTTCCTCGCTCGTGTGAATGTGTCCAGTAGAACACTCGTGGTGATGTGGTGCCTGACCGCTCAACTTGCTTCCGTCATTTATTTTCAATTACCAAAACCGTCATCATTCATCCATGCAGACTGGGATGCAGATGCAGAGACTCCGGGCTATCATTTTTTTTAATTAGAAAGATTTCGTATTTTCCAGGCCAATTGTCATTAGAAATCTAAATTGCTTCTTAATTCACCCCACTGAGAACTCTGATCCCATGAAAATTAATTGTTTTAATAATTATTTCTTTGATAATTTGTAAATACCATTTATGCTCTTGCTAAAACATTTTATTTATATTAAACTCAGAATTTTAAAGACAATTTAGCGTTTTCCTTTTAATAATAAATCCATTAATATAATATTATAATAATTATAGTAAGTAAAATCAATTCTATTCCCCATCCCACCACCAGTCATAACATTATAGAACCTTTCCCTTCAGGTCGTGATACGCCTAATTCAATATAGAGCTCGGAACTGTAAAGGCGATCAATGCTCCTCATTTTTTGTTAGAGTTAAATCATTGGACATTTGTCAGCATAAGAATAACGATGATAGAGTACTTCATACTTGACGTCGCAGACTTTTCTTCACACCATCCTGTTTCACTCTGCTGGGCTTTCGTTATTTGTAGAGTTTTTGCCTTTCTCACTGAGGTTTCTACTTCTCCCCCTACCTTTTTTGCTTCCCGTTTCTTCAGGATCACCCTCATAGCCTGTTATCAAAAAAAGAACTTGATCCTATTTCTCAGGCAATTGAATGCCTGATTAACTGTTCAATAAATTGATTCTTGTTCTCCTAGCGGAATGAGCCTGCGTCCAGCGCCGCTGCGTTGTTGCGGGTAATTTCGGTTTTGTCGCTGACTGTAGAGGTCGCGGTGGGGGAGAATTTATGAAGAGAATGAAGTTCTCAGCCATGGGGGGGCAGCAGACTCGCCACAGGAGGGGGAGACCGGCCCCTAGGGGGGCCCCAACGCGCCCACAGATACCCAAACACCCGGCACGGCCGATCCTCAGGGTCTTTACTCCGGAATACAGTCGCGGGAGAGGGAATGATAACATTTTGGTTTCTAAACATTGCGCCGCAGCGAGCAGGAATTCACATATACAGTTCTGAATAATACTTTACAGCGTCATTGTCATCAATACGTATTTTCTGGCTTGCGTTAGGAGAAAGGACAGCATGGATGATGTCATATCCACACAGACATCTCGAAAGGCGTTTTAATTCGGTGCACTTTGGCAAACTTGTCACAGGCAGATCAACTAAGTAGGTAATAGTTCTCAAATGAAATGGAAACGATTGGCCAGCCAGGTTAGTGACTTGCGCCTTCAATAATCACAATTATTATATTTTTGATTAACAGGCTACATGAGGGTGATCCTGTAACAGGCAACTCCCCTTTAATAGCATAGGAACGAAATTGAAAAGGGGGGATGTGGAAGGTGGAACAAGGTAGCCAAGGGTTGACTAGGGCCCCCGGGCTATATTTTCAGGATCCTACACGGTGTTTCACCTATAGAGATGCAGGGGAAGCCCTAGAAAACTAAAGAGAGAACAAAGACTAAATGGTATACGACGAGACCACCAGAGTCCAGGTTCAACTACCATGTAGAGCACATTTTACGGCCTACCAATATTTAAAATTTTAATATAGCCTAGAAATGTCTGCACGCGGTGTTTCGTAAAGCTGATTCCTCGTGTCCGAAGAAATTAACAAGATCGTCCAATCCTCATCGCTGGCTTCAGGAGCATTGGAATATTGAATGGGATTTTCTTTCACAGAGTATCTATACCCAAATCCCTCCAGAGTAGGATTGTCCCGTGGCGAAAACATAAAAATTTTAAGTATACGATACATTGATTTTGCCGCTCCGCCCCTACCCCCGCAATATACTTATTATAATAGTAAAGATGACAAAAATATTTGGAGTCCCTTATCAAGTGAAGCTGCCAAATACACTATATCTCTTAAAAAACGAGTGGTAAACTAAAAATTGACACGTAAGAAGGTCAACGATTTGCGGGGAATCGGAAGGCTGAAAAAGTGCTTATGTTAAAATAGGTTAATTTTCCTCGGAAACCCTGATATTTTCATCAATAATTTTTAACGTTATATCGTGTGTGGAAGCAGAATAATTTATTTAAATTATTATAAAATCAGACGAATGACCAGAACAGTCTCATAGAATATCTTTATTGTATTTACAACATTTAAAAAAGCTTTAGACCTTTTGACTCGTGTATGATGCTCAGTTTTTCCCATCGTTGTTCGCCATTTGATGTAGACTTGTTGATCGAAAAGACTGCATGATGAAGCAGAATCAGAAAATGTTCCGGTTATTCGTCTGATTCTACTTCATCGTACTGTCTATTTCTAGTATTTTCTGTTTCTAGAATGTTCTACTTCTGGAATGTTCCACGTATGTATAAATTGTACAGGATTCCGCATCGGAGTCAGTCTTACGCAGTACGAGCTTTGTACAGAACTTCGCCGTTAAATACACGTCTATAATCTGTACGTGTGTGTTTTATTCAATCTCACGATCCTTCAGAAACGTGACAATATGCATGTTTTCATTGTGGTGTAATTTGGATGTCATAGTGAATTACTGAATTTCGAAGGTACCAGGGAGGGTTGGAAATGATTCGAAGAATTCTGTTTTGCTTGGTTAGAATTTTATTTGAATTGGAGTTGGCAGTAGATCCCCAAATGGAGCTGTACTTCGCTTTAATAGCATAGGAAGAGATACGGAAGGCAAAGTTTGTTTGACTAGAAGGTTCAACCTGTGATCCACGCCGTGGCCTAGATGGCTCCATGCCTGGAGGACTCTTCCAGTGGGAGCAGAAGACATGCCTTGACGTAGGGAAGTGATCGGAGTGAGTAGTAGAGTGGGGGTGGAGGGTTGAGGGTTGAGGCTGGCCGGCCCTATTACGGAGGAAGGAAGGAAGGGTGGAGAGAAGGGGGAGGGAAGGAAGGGGACGAGGTCCTGTGGATGACAGGGCCCGTAAATGGGCCGTGTCGTCGACAGATGCTCCGAGCTCCCCCTTCAAAAGGTAACATCCAATTACCGGAACCGATACGGAAACCGCACCCTCCTAACCTCCATAGAAAAGTGGACACAAGTAACTTTATCTGCAGGGTTGGACGGGAAACGGATAATGATTGGTCGCGTGGCGGCTCTAACAGGTGTCCTCCCCCTCCCCCTCCCCTCCCACGCCAAGGTGCAACAGGAGAGAGGTAAGACGTGATCGCAATGCGCGTATTTAGGGTACATTATTGATTGCTCGCAGTGAAGAGTTGCGGGGGCGGCGCGACGGGGATTACGGGCGTGCGTTATCAGTAGAGAGCAACAGTAATTAATACGAGGCCACACAGCGCCGCTCTCCGCATCAAACATTGAAATTCCAATTAAAGTTAAACGCGACCGGCGATGTTATTAATCGGCAACTATAAATAAATCACTGTTTGTCAGAGAGAGAGAAACGTGCGTCCGTTGTCTGTCTGTTTGGACAAGTGCTGCGGTCCTTAATCCACGGATCCGTCCCGTCGTTAACATAACTGCATGAAGGGGCGGGGAGGGGGAGGGGACGGTGTAATTGGATTTTCGACAAGTTAATCAATTTAATTGCACACACACACACACACGCTCGCGCACACTGAGAGGGACAAGATAGCGATCGGCAATTCATCAAACAAGCCAGGCAGTCGCGTCTCCATATTTCCATATTCATCGGAGCTTCCACCAAAACAAACCGCAGAGCCGCGTTCTGTATCAATCTTGTTGGATTGGCGGTTTTAGAGAGGGTGAGTGCGCCGGTTTAGGGTCCAGCAGAGCGAACTGTGGATGCTGCACCAGTCAATAGGAACAACCTTTCCGGAAGTCACTTTCCTCGAGGCAAACGTATGGATGAGAAGAACGGAAACTATGTTTCATAATCATGGTGGTCGCGCCAGTATGTATCAATTTTGTGTTATGAGAGTCCCTTGGCTGTATAGAGCTGCAGTTGTTTGCGCGCTGCAGTCTTATCTGCGGTTTATCCATCGTTCAGTCAGTCGAGACTTTACGGGAGACAATGGCTTTCTGCTAGTGTAGTGGTGCGAAACTTGAACGATAGGAGATGGAGAAAGGTAAAGAATAGAAGTTTTTTAAATATGTTGCTATAGGCGAATGCTGATAATCAGATGGATGGATAATATCACAAACGAGGAAGTTCTAAACAGAATAGGGGAAAAGTGAACAATATGGAGGACGTTGAGTAAGAGAAGGGATAGATTAATAGGCTACGTTTTAAGACACGAGGGTCTTGTAAAATTAGCACAAGAGGGAAGTAGGTTGAGTAAGAAGAGAAGAGGGAGGCCAAGGATGGAAAACGCTAGGCAGATTAGTGAGGATGTGGGTTGTTTGAGTTATAAGGAAATGAAATAGCTTGCGCAATATAGGTTAACATGGAGGCCAGTCTTAGGACTAAATGCCACAACAACAAACATGTGAAGAATTTAGTGTCGCTGGAGATTATAAATTTATATGCTGACTTATTGGCCGCCTTTTAATTTATTGTCAATTATCAAGCAGCTAACGTGTAAAAATTATTTACGAATAACAAAACCCTCTTCAAATATTTCTAGTATCCCATCTTTAAATCAGCGATCCCGGCATGGAGTTTGATCGCCATGGTCAGGGTAACTAGAGAATTCGCTGACCACGTGGCACTGTGGCAGCGCCAAGGAAGAAATGCGTGCAGCATAATGCATAAACTGAAAAATTCCTGACGCAGCAGGAAACGACTTTATTTCGCAAGTAGTGTAGGGAGTGATGAGACACGAAGGCCCTGTGAAGATGGGGTTGAGCCAGTACCAGGGGACGTCGCAATCCCCTGAGCAGCGTCGGCGTTGGCGTCGGGACGCCGTGTTTTTGCCGCATTCTCCTGCCGCCGTAATTACGCTTCTTGCGGCCGGGAGATGTGACTCGGGTGCGGAATCTATCTAATTATTTCCCAATGAGATGAGGCTAGGGACCGGCCTCGCCTTTCCTGCCTTTCCTCCTTATAAGATGTGTTTTCTCCCCTCGCCTCGCCTCGCCTCGACAGACACACGCGCCATTTGCAATGCAAAGCGGGATCGGCGTGGCGTGCCATTGTTGCCGGACAGTTGGGGAAACCCCGCACGGTGAAGCCATCCTGTTGTGGCTCTCTCTAAAGTGTAGCTCACGTGTTTGAAAACCATGGCGCCAGTCATTTAAGCCCAACTTTATGCTGTAATAAAAATCCATTAAGGTAATGTTATATATATAAAATGAATCCATATTTCCCTTGGTCACGCCATAAATTGAGAACTATT
Source organism: Eucriotettix oculatus (assembly GCA_034510155.1). Classification (NCBI taxonomy): domain Eukaryota; kingdom Metazoa; phylum Arthropoda; class Insecta; order Orthoptera; family Tetrigidae; genus Eucriotettix; species Eucriotettix oculatus. Next base: position 20,727,404 of record CM067381.1, on the reverse strand, counting down.
TTACCGATTTCGTTAATCCTTTTTTATAAGTTTTGTAATACTCTGTACAAGGTTCTTACGGAAAGAAAAATAAATAAAATTTCGCAGAACATTGGAATGTTTCAGAAAACTTAAGTACGAGAAGACTACTTTGTTTCCACGCGTTTGAGTTTCCAAAGTGGATGTGGGTCGCCTGTACTATTGATCTGTTATGCTCCGAAACGGCTTTACGGATTTTAATGAAAGTTTCTAACGTGGCAAAGAGAACCTTGTTCAAAACCAACTGCGATTTGTCAACCACTGGACTGGACTGACGCGTTCATTCAGTATTGATAGATTGGCATTCATTCGTATTCAATTACCATTTCCTTCGTAATAGAAAAACTTAAGTTTTTCAGGGTTTTGATTAGAATTTAGAGGTTTATCACCTTGTTCTTTATTGATAGTGATAAGAAAATGCCACTAGTGAGGCGTCAAAATTCCGGTTGGCGTACGTGTAACGCAATTCGAGTTCATAATCTTCAAGATAATGAGACTGGAGCAGCGTTTGGAGGAAAACAAAATAGGGTATTTCTCAAGAGAGATCTTGAACCCATACCGTTGGGTTGAGCGGGAGGTGACAAAAGAGACGGTGAAACGTAACAATTACCTATGAACATTTGGTGTAGAACTTCCGAATGACTCCCCTAGGAGGAGGGTTGGAATTGGTGGAATTCTTATACGTAATAAAGGCTCATATTTGAGTCGATAAAAGAATTCTTGAAGTCAATTACTTTTATAATGTTTTCCCCGACAATATTTATGTATAATTTCAACCCCTTCCAGCATGTGAGGGGGTGGGGGTGGAATCGAGTCATATGAAATAACAAAGAAATTATCCACTTTGCGGTCGAAACCTTAATTGTAAAAAAAATTAGTTCTCTCAGAAAATATTTTTACTCCTGTTATTGTACCGGCACTATTTTTGACTGTCAAGTACTGAGAGTATATTTCAGATTCATATTGCGACGTTTTCGATGCCGGATTAGTAATGTTTTGACCAAGAATTGTGTTCAAACTCTATACTTACCCGGTTGAAAACCCGAGAATTGTTCATGAATAATATACACCGGGAAAGCCCATGTTCTCTTATAAGAATTAAATAATGTACCGGGATAGTATAAATAAATGCCCGGGCAATGCCGGGTCTCCAGCTAATTAAATAAAATAATAGCGCGGCGGTTATTGACAGAGATATTGAAACTTGAGACGGTAAGTCGGTAAGATCTGTTATAATGAAATTGTTTAAAGAACAATAGTGACCGATTTCGCAGCCAGTGTTGTGTCGGGCCTATATATTTTGATAAACCTCCCGAACAGGGAATAGTTTTAAAAGGCCGCAAAGTACCGAAAAAGCACGCGGATTTTGGGGAGGGTCTATTAAAGGATCCAGCCGCCTCCACCGAACGCCAGAGGTTGGAACCTGTGGCCTCATTCCCTACTACTGCCGTGTCATCTTCATGAGCTGTCTCGGAGGCTTGTAATTTTCATTACACTGACCGACAGTTCACAAGGACGTGTTAAGATTAAAATACTCTCGACAAAATACCAGGAAGAGTTATAATTAATTTTTCTTAGAATAATGTGGATTTGAAATGGAAACTATGACGGTATGAAGTATTCAGGAGCTGTGCTCATGTATTTGGGTAAAATATGACGTTTGATCGTGGGACATATTTTCTTCAGTACAGACTTGTGTTGAACTGTTCAATGGAGAGTTTCTCCATGTCCAGGATACTGATAAACGTAATCCACTTCATCTAAAAACTTTTGTAGCTGTCTTAGCAGCGATAAAGATGACCGCAATGTTTATCCATGTGAAAACGCTAAAGACCTTCTCGTAAGAGGAAAGGACTCGTAGGAAGAGATTTATGCAGCGGAAGAAACCTGTCAGAGTGGTCCAGGAGCAGGATGTAAAGTTCAGTCACGCGACGTTAACGAGAAAGTATTCCTCAACCGGCGTAATGGCGCCGAGGCATCACCTTTGACCGCTGGTCGGATGAGATTATTCGCTTCATCACGTCCACGTTGACCGCAGCAGATTCGTCCTCATCAACAGGGAGGGTAAAATATCTTTCTGGGTGACAGCGAGTTTTGCGTGTGATTGCTTTCCTGCGGTCAGCGGACATTTATGGACGTCACTCGGGTCGTCTCTCCCTCCACGCAAATCTCTCTGCAAATGATCCAAGCCGAAAACCGCGAACCTGTGCACAGTGGTAGATTACGTAAACACCAACCTTCCTCCAATAAATCACAAGTTCTTACCAGATAGTCACAAAAAATACTTGCCATTCTACTAAACTTTTCTTCATTTCTTATATAATGAAGTATAAATCGATGGCTGTTTTTTAAGTACCAACATTTTGAAAACCGACACCACATTATTTACATGTTTTATCAGCAAGAATTTTCTTACACGACTGCCTGTGCTCAAAATCGAAAATGCAAAGCTGCGGCTGCAAATATTGAAACAGTATTTACTTTAAAAGCATCCCCCTCGTATTAACGCCGGGTTCTTCAATGCCTATATAGCCTTAAATGAAGAATGTGTAAATGAATAATGGTATTATTTTAATTATTTAATGAAATAACTTTAATTGTATGATATATATAATTTTATTTATATAAAAAACAATATCGTCATAAATGGGGTCCTACGCGCTACTACAAATAAATTTACGGGGACGATTTTCAAATGTCAGGGTTATTTATTCATTGGGGTAACCACGTGCAGCAGAGATTTCGTTCACTTGACGAACCTGTTTTGTTTTCATTCGTGTCGTGATGCAGGTTGCCAGGCGACCGGAGTTTCATTCTTCCTTCGGGTTGAACCAGGTGCTGCCGGTAGATAATGGGATGAACTCGTACTGCCGGTATTGAAGAAAACTCCTCCTTTCCTCTAGCCTTACTTGTTCTTAACACCTTCTCACTAAAGTGCAACAACTCACTTTCAATTCTTGTTGCACCCTCCAGCTTATTCCTCCCTTTCAAAATCCGTTCGACTCTCTAGCTTTCTCCTCCCTTCCACGTCCTGATCAATTCTTCATCTCTACCTCCTCGCCCTCTCGCCGTCTAGCACCACACTGCTCCTCTGCTTCCTCGACTTCTCAATGTCTTCCACCATAGTGACCATTTTTCGGTTCCTCACCTTCGCAGCTAACTTCGCATATATCGCCTCCAAGGAAAAGCGCTTTCCCACGTGACGTTTTTCTGCAAAACCTTGTGAGGTCTCTGTCCGGCGCGGGATATTTTCCATGACAGGGAACACTGTCTTAGGAAATTTTTAAGGTGAATGCTCCCTCAGCCAAAAACAAACTTACCTTTATAACACGCAGGCAGGCATGTCCCCCAGCCGCCAGCCCGGCGCCGGGAAAACCCCTTGCCAGCATGTTCTTGCTGAAATTTTATATTATTAAAATTCTATAAGTTCGAATTAAACTTGGGGAGGGTCCTACTGCGCTATAAATGCTTAAGAATAAATAGAAGTTGAGTTTAATTCTTAGCTAGAGAAATATGGAGCCAGGTACAGAAAAGAAACCGACAAGAATAATTATGTAGACAACGTTTAGTATATAGTGCGTAGGCAAAACCCTTGTGGACCGACTCGGTTCAGTCCAGTCGTACAGAGACGGCTAACTCAGCTTCTAAAATAATATTACGTGGCCATTTTTCTACTGTACATTGAAAAAATGAAAAAAGTAATAATAATAATAATTCCAGGTGAGGAACGTTGTCCCTCCAGAGCGAGGTCCCTGGATGAACTCTGACCTCGGCAAATAATACGTGGCGATATTTATCATTCATTGAGAGTAATTACCGGCCCGTATTTTCAATAATAATAATAATAATACCGACGACGACGCCGAGGACGATGATGACAATAATAACCCCACCTACGGTACATAAATAACCAACCAGCTGGAGTCGCGTCACCGGAGGCTGTTTCGCCTTATTGTAAAAGCCCTGTTTAGTTTAATTTAAATTCGTAACGAGATAAATTAATTGGATCGCCAAGTCCATTACGCAAATGAGCATGAAATTGAAATACATATTGGAGTGGCGATGGAGTCGAGTGCGTGGGGCGGCGGCGTGGGGCGGGCAGGGGGGTGGCGGGAAATTCTTTCGACGGGAATTTCGTCAGTGCTGGTGGCAACACTGCTGCGTGCGTTCCCATGAGTCTCCGAAAGGGGTGGAATGCACACGCACACGCACACGGACAGGGTGAAATAATAAGCCACGTAAATACGTACGTAGGTGGCGGAGGGGGACCGCCATATTCTCGGAATAAGAAATCCTCTGACCGTCGGACACGATCCGTAAAGTGAAAAACAGTGAATAAAATATATGAGAGGCAGCCTAAGACAGCATCAGAAAAATAAATTTAAAAAAAATATTTTATTAAATGACCAGGAAGTAAAAACAGGAAGGAACCCAGGACCTCCACAAGATAAGTGGCGCTCTTTCCAGATGACCTTAATTGTAAGCTTTTCTTCACCATTTGAAACTAATATTTTACTCACATGGCAATTGGTATTTAGAAAATTAGTAAATTGAGAATTTAAAAATTTATATTTATAGGCAACGTCAAGGCTGTCTTCTCCACCTTTTCTTGTGGTTGCGTTTACGTGTTGTCAAATCGCTTATAAGCACAAGCATAAACTAGGGCAACCGGCCCTTATTTTAAGAATCTTACCCGGTTTTCACCTGAAAGTGATGCCGGACAAAGCCTATAAAACCTGCATCACATATGTCGGGCCCACGCCCTTCGGAAAGACGGGAGTGGCATATATGAAATAATAAAAAGTACCGAACTTCATCTGACAGCAATTTTACATTCTAGATAATTAATAAGGGCTTTTCCGTTGTCTAGACGAGAATTGAAGTTTCAGAATAAACAGAAGTTGAAAGGTAATTCTTACTGTGGAGGAACTTAGAGCCAGGTGGGCAGACGGATAAGAGGGAAGAAATAGGGCTAATTCTGAAAATATATAGAAAGGGTTATTAGGAAAGTAACGTTTGGTACAGTACAAAAGGACAGACGCGGGGAAAGGGTTTGTAACCTGCTTTTCTTATTCTTCTTGGTATATAAATTGGAAGCTCATTCAGGCTAGCTATAATGGGCAGCCAATTTCCTCCCTTCGGGGTGACCCTGAGCACGTCAGTGCTGAAAGGAGCAATGCGCGCGGCTGACTAAAGCCGTCCTTCGGGGAAAATTGGTTTTGTACCTCGGGGTGCGTGGGATCTCTGGTGCATCCTCCGGAGACCCCGAAACCCACCTAGTGGTGGCTCGTTCACGTCTTCGACCAACCAATATTGGAGTTGAAATCCAGACGGCATGGTATCGCGGGGAAAATTTTTTTCATTTCCCCCCAAGGGTGCTGGATTTTATGTATAGGCGCCCCCGTTGCTCTCTCTTCGAAAAAAATGCACGGTCGGAACCGAACGAAATCCGTTGAGTCGTTTTGAAGCCTACTCGAGACAAACTTTCAGACACAGTTATTTATGATTATTCATCGTATAAATAACAGTTTGAACTTAATTTTGGCACATTCTGATATATAATACTTTCTTTAATAATAAATGATATACTATATTCCGTAATATTAAAATATTGATTTCAAAACATTCTCGCTGCTTAAAATACTCAAACCAATTTCATGGTGTCCCAAAAGTAAAAAGTAAAGATCTGTTCTATCGAAACTGAACATAAGAAAAAATTCACAAGTCTATTTCTGTAGAAAACATTTAAAACATACTAAATTTTATTTTTTTAAGTATAACGAGTTCCGAAATTTCTTTGTACTTAACTGCAGCCCCATGGCAGGTGTCACTCTCACTGTCACCGACATCCAACCCCTTCTCCCCATTTCACACTTGAGAATAAAACCGCTGGCATATCTCTCTTTAAATTCTTCGCTCTTCCACATCGCCTCGAGACGAACGGCAAAAAAATTACCCCTTCCCCACTGCTTCTTATTCTTCTTCGTCTGCCATCTCTCTTGGGTCCATTGTGACGTCTGTTTATTCCAGACGATTCAAGCCAAACTCTTCGGTCGCTTCAGACGGAATTTCCGACGGACCGCAAATCACGCCCACTCTCCGCAAAACTTGGTTAATTATCGCTATGGAAGAGGAAAGTGATGGGGGATGGGGAGGGGGGTTGAACCTGTCTACGTACTCGCGATTGTCTGGCTTCAACTCGGAGGGTCCGAAACGTGCCTGGAGAAAGAGCAGTGAAAGGTGGAATGTCGAACTTCCGATTGGACACAGACCCAAAGAGAGACGATTCGTGAGCCGCTTCACCTAAAGTTTGACGTGCAGACGATCCGAGAAAATTAAAGAAAACGAGGTGGAGTTCGTGTGGAAGGTTAAATTTTATAAAATTATATAACAACGACAAGGAGACGACCGGCGCGTGAACAGTAGTTTATTGTTAGTTCTAACTAGGTGGGTGCCCGGCGTTGCATGCGTGTTTAATTATATTAGTCCGGAAAGTGAATTAATCAGTTGGTAAACAGATGTTTTAACTCGCAATTTCTTTGGACACTTAACCCTTTGACGGGCACTCCCCGACCTTTGCCTACAACGAGTTAGTTTAAAATGAAACGCTACCTTAACCAAATCAATAATTCTCCTTGCACAGTACCTCGAGAGAGTCTAAAACGTCCCGGAGTACATTCGCAGTACTTACGTGCAGTTAAAAGTTTTCCTAAGAGAGTCCAAAATACGGATGTTATATTAAAGAGTTTGAATATAGCCATTGTATTCGAAAGGGGTATCCTACTCTTTATGTCTATTATACTTCTACCATCCCTAGTAATTACGCTCCCAAGCAGCAGAATTCCTGAACTTCCGCCAAAATATCCCTTCCCAATCTAACAGCCTTTGTTATTCCACTGTTTCCCAAACTAAACTCAATTGCTTTGGTTTTCCTTATATTAATCCTCATATTGAACTCTATCTCTAGAAGTCCGTTCATGCCATTTATTGTGCTTTCCAAGTCTTCTTCTGACTCCCCTAATAATATAAGAGAAAATAGTGAGCTCCAAGATGACATGACGTCTTAACAGATTGGAGAACACAAATTAAGTTTTGTTATATACACGACGGAGAGCCGTCGTACAATGAGGCAGATGATCATCATTGACGATGAATACGGAGGATTCGGGCGAGTGGAGGAAGTTGGTCGGACTGGACTCGGATATTTAATTCACACGAGATGAGCGAGGCTAAGAAGAAATGGACCGGGGTTAATTTAGCGAGCCTGAGAGCCTGCTTTCCCCGAAGGAGTAAAGCGGAGGAAGGAAGGAAGGTCTTAATGCACAGACAGCAAGCAAGCACTGCTCTTAAATATTAGTCGGGTTCTGTCTGTCTCTCCCCGGGGAAGGCAGATCACGGGAGAGACGGGCGAGGATTTTCTATGGAGGCCATTAAGCAAATACATTTCTTATTCTCTGGACTCCCTCTTTCTCTCTTTCACTCTCTCTCTCTCTCTCTCTCTCTCTCTCTCTCTCTTACTCGCTCTCTCGCGACTCGCCAAGCAAGCAAAAGGTGAAGCGAAAGGTGGGTGGAAAACACGACGCAGACTGCAACAAGTGTTGTACAATGACGACCACTTGCCACGATCAACAACAATGCTCCCGGGGAAAAGTAGTCTCGCTCGCGACGGGGATTCACCCCCGGGTCCGCTACAGGGGAAAAAATCACTCTACATTTCTACTACTTGCATTAATAAACTGCTTCCCCGGTCAACTTCTCGCCTCACCTCCTATTTGTAAGAAGAAATTTTCATAATCACAAATCTGTAAAACGACATACAGAAGAAGTTCATCAAATGACTTCACAGGGTGATAAAACCAAAGATAGTCAACCATATAATTAATTACTTAGATGAAGCAGAAATTCTTCAACCGAAGCTCACGCAGAGGGTATATATATTTAAGAAGATAGACAAGAATGGAAAAAATGGCGACCGGACCAGGGACTCGAACCCCTGCTGCGGTCGACATTTTTCCATTCTTATCTTTCTTTTTAGTGACTTATTTCCAATTTTTTAAAATTATCTACATAGTTAACGTCACATTATTCCTATAATTGATCATTTTATCTCTGTTGATATAACCTCTGCTATTCTAAGCTTTAATCCAGTTTCCACTGTATAAATAAATAACATAGCACACGTTAATAAATCAAAATTGGCACCATGTATTACTTTTCTGGAACTTCTTCAGGATATATATATATATATATATCATATTTGTTGGTTGCCCAGCGTTAGCAGGGAATTCCTTTATACCAGTAAACTAGCTGGAGACCCACCGTTGCCCCGATATTTATTTACATTATCCCGGTACGTTATTCAATTCTTGATCAACACATAACTAAACCGACATCAAAAACGTCACAATATACTCCCAGTATCTCGAGAGAGTAAAAATCCCCCGTTACAATAACAGAACTCTAACAGAATAAACGTTTCTCCCCACTAATGGTTAAATTTTTACTTCAATCGCCTATTAAAGGTGAAAATGTAACACACCGACTCGTATTACACCAAACTCGATAATTTCCTTTTATTTTCATATTAACAATTACTAAATTTTAAAATTTATCTGACGCGAGAAATAAAACCAATTTATGTATACATCCTATCGACGATCCAAAGAAGCTCATATTTTCTCAGCCTGCTGCAACAATTTATAGTAAGTGGGATGAATGACATAGGACTTACAACTCGCAGTTGGTTTACACGCCGCGGCATTTCCAAGAAATATTCCCGTAGAATTAATATTTTTATTTATTCTTATATATATATATATATATATATATATTCTCAAATATAACGAAATTAAATATGCACGAATGTTTAAATTAAATATCCTTTTTTAAAACTATCAAATTTTCATCGAAATCCGTTGAGTCGTTTCGGAGTCTATTCGAGAGAAACATACGGACAGACAGACACTTCAATTTTATTTATTGGTATAGACTATAGTATTTAATTTTTTTGTCAACGTGTTATTAAACCATCAGAAATACCGTCAACTTTTTGAAAATTTAGCTTTTTTTCGCCCACTATTTTATGACATCATAACCACCTCCGTGACCCAGTATTTTAATCTAATGGTTGCCTTCAATAAGCACAGTCTGGAAAAAAACGTACAACATAGGGAAAGAAACGCTATCAATCACACACAAACCATGGAAAACATTTATTCGCATGCAAATATCTTGTCCTGTTTACGACGGAGACGACGAGTCCCAGAGGATGTTGACGCTGTCTGAAACCACACTGCAACATCTGTGCCCTCGCCGGGCTTTGAACCCGAAACCTTTGTTTTGCGACGTTGAGCACTACATCACGCAATAATTAAAATTCAACAGATACAAAGTTGTGAGTCAGTCTAATTATTATTATTATAAACATAGAGCCACTTTGTAATTATCTTCTACTTAAAATTAGAGTGGTTCAAAATTGATAAAATCATTATTACGAAATAGTTACGGTAGCTAGAAAATAACGTTATGAATGAATTGGCGGATTTATCAGCTAGTGTGTGTGAGAGTATGTGACAGTTGGTGACTTACCGACGGAGGCGTCGTGGTCCACCGCGGAGGCGCCATCTGGAGGCTTGTCACCGCAGTCGGATTCCCAGTCCTCTTCCCCTGCAAACAGATAAAGACCGAGCATTACGCTGCCTGTCACAGAAACCTCTCTTTACTAAATTAGTTTTTCTCCCTAACGCGCAGGATTAAAGCTGCCAGGACTCGGAGGAGAAGAAGCCGCTGACCGCAGAGCGTCGCTTGTCCTGCAGAGATAGCGGATAGATTTTATAACGTGCCGTCACTTCCAGCCTATAATCCCTCTAAACACTCAGTCGGAGACAAAACACATCACAGAAGTTTGGTAAAAAGCCAACCAAGCAGAATCGCCCCACGAGGTCTTACCTTTTAGCAATTATTAGCAACCCATCGATATTGGTCGGTGTCGTTTGCTTCAGTTTTCACTACTTGATACTCCATAGTCATTAGACCAGGAATTTGCCAAAACAAGCTGCTAACAACACACTAGTTCCTGTTCAAGACAACCAACTTAGAGACACCATTCAGATGTGCTAATCCACTGAAGAACTTGTGCAATATATCTATTATTTTCTAATGCCCGACCTAACTGATGCATGTTTTCTCGGGTTATCCCTGCATCCCTTTAGGTGAAACACCGGGTAGGTTCCTTAAACCACAGCCCGGGGCCCTAGTCAACCCTTGGCTACCTTGCACTGCCTTCCGCATCCCCCCTTTTCAATTCCATTCCTATGCTATTAAAGCGGAGTTGGCTGTTTAAGGATCACATCATGTAGCCTGTTAAAAAAATTTTCCTATTGGCTGCAATTGTCAAAATGCCAATAGGAGCATTAAAGAATAACAGCTGATTGGTGGTTTAAAATTATGTAGCCTTCCACAGAGCTTTCATGAGAAGTTGACGTAGAGAAGCCCAGTAATTAATATTACAACACTGAAGCAGAAGTAGCGGAGGTCAATGGATTTAAAAATTTGGAGACATTGCGGAATTTCACTTGACCGTAATTTCTTTATTAGATTCACGAAGTCAATCTTCATCTACATTTCCTTCAAATCAGACGATGATGCGCATCAACTGTTTCGTGATTGAATAAATCCTAACTTTTCGATTCTCTTTTAAGGAGAAATGACTATAGATTCGCGTGATGAAGTCACAAAGTCCAGTCATGGTTTCCTTTAAAGGGTCACTGACAGCAGCAGAGACAATTCCTCATCATGGCATCAACTGGTTTTGTGGAACGACAGAAGTGGGAACTACATCGACGATTTCAGCACCAAATACTGAGAATTATGAAGTCTGGACTCACGAATCTGCTTCATTTGGATTTGGATGTTCCAATCAACCACCGAGAAATAGATTAGAAAGTATTTCTACAAATCGATGATGGAGTTTGAATGTCAAAGTGTTTCCGGTGGCGTCCAAAGTTAATAGAGAGTTGCGTTGGCTAAGGACTGCGAACAAAGTGTTTTTGCGACCCCTAGACGGAGGCGGGCAGTTCCCGTGGGATCCACGAGGGAGAGACGAGGCGAGGCGAGGCGAGGCAAGGGAGAGAGACGACGCTTCCCTGGGGACTCAAGGTGCGCTACAGTCACTTCGCAGTCTAACAAAGACCACCACCGGTATTGATTAACTAAGACAAGAGGTCATGCGCTCACGTAAACAATACCAACTAATCACTTCAGAAAGAAACGTTCAACCTCAACAGACCGTTAACTCTTTTGAAACGTCCTCCTAAATTCCGCCGGAGCTCATTCAGGTTTATTAGACAGCCGATGTTTTCACGAGGCTCTGGCTTCTTCCAGTATAATTTTGTTTCTTCCAAGCGTCATTATTATTTCCTCCGAGAAGCCTTTCAGGTCTGTTCTTCAGACGAGGTTAATGAAGGATTCTTCTGTCTGCATTCTGGAAAATACCTTCAGATTAAGGTTTGGTGGTCTTGAATACCTGGCACCAGTTACTGCTGAAGCTGGGTGGTGCCAAGAAGCCCCGAGACTAATCTCTGGACATGGTCGACCCGGAGTGGCGTTGGTCGAGATTGCACTTGCGACAATTTGGGTTGAACTCAAACTAGACTCAGATTATAGATTAAATACTATTGCTACCGATTTTACTTGGCCTTATGGATCCTGGCCTTCCGCTATTGGCTTATCGTTTTAAGTTCTGTCGTGTATTAGATTCGTAACCTCCATAGTCACTTATTTCATACGTTCTGTGGTGTGGTAAGGGTTTTTTATATTATGTAGGTGGAGGGAGATTAATTTAAATTATGACGATTATTAATATGATCAATATAAGGGATATAAAAACTAAAACTTTTAAATTTAATTTAGGGGAAGGTGGAAATAATTATTATTAATATAAAAATATGCAAAATATTAACTAAAACAGTATATAGGACAATGGAACGTCAAATAGAATGCGAGTTAGGAGACGATCAATAGGGTTTCAGAAAGAATGAAGGGACAAGAGAAGAAATATTATAGCATTTGTAGATTTAGGAAAACAGTTTGATAATGTGAACTGGAACACACTATTAAGGATTTCGAAGAGCACTGGAATAAAATATCGAGAAAGGAAGCTTATACATAACGTCTACAGAAGACAGGTAGCAGTAATTACAATAGAAGATCAAGAAAAGAAAGCCGTAATCAAAATAGGAGTAAGAGAAGGATGCAGTCTGTTACTCATGCCGTTTAATTCATATATAGAACAGGCGATGAAAAATGATAAACGGAACATGGAAAAGGAATTATACTGTAAGGAAAAGAAATAAATACATTACGCATTACCGACGATATTGTAGAAGAAGGGGAATCAGAAGAAGACTTGGAAACCATAATAAATGGCATGAACGGAGTCTTGGAGAAATACGAGGATTAATAGAGGGAAAACGAAGGTAATGGAGTGTAGTTTGGGAAACAGTGGATTAATAAAGGGTGTTAATTGGGAAGGGATATTTTTCTGGAAGCTAAGGAATTCTGCTACTTGGGAAACGTAATAAATAGGGATGGTAGAAGTATAGTAGACATAAGTAGTAGGATAGCACAGGCAATGAAGGGTTTAAATGTTCGTATGGAGCGTGGCGTTATATGGGTGCGAAATGTGGACGATAGGAATTGCGGAAAGTACTCCAAGAAAAGTTGGGAGGGGTAAAGCAAGTGGAACTCTACACTTTATTTCATTGTATGTGCCGTCCTCCTGTGGTCTAGTGGCTAGCGTCGCTGCCTCACAGCACAGAGGTCCCTGGTTTGGATGTTTGTGCACGAAGACTGGGATAATGACTGCTGGAGAATCGATACGCTGACCACGTTATCAGTTGGAGTGTGTCATGTAAGATGACAATCCACAGTCAATCCAGTAGACCAGGGCCAAGGAAGAAGAAGAGATACTAGTGAGTAATAAATGAGTGGAAGAGTTTTGGACTCCACTGCTGTCATTGGAACGATTACTGAACGTATTGAAAGCATTTGAGTCATTACACGCAAGATCTCGAAGGAACTAAATCAGGGCAGTTATTACAAGCAAAATGTTTGCAGAACATTGATACCCCACCCAGAATAAAAATCCTCCCTATGGTAAAGTGACATTTTTATGACGCAAGCACCACGTCAGAGCACTTGCCATGCAGATTACACAGATCCTTCCCTTCCAGCAGCAGCAGCAGGCGTCTACAAATAAGAAAGCTATTCGGCGAACCCTTCATCCCGTACTACTCAGCTGTTTCCTCGTCATAAAATATTGGGAAGACGGAGTTTCTTTTATGGGAAAACAGGCCCATATAAAATGGAAACAAAAAAAATGGGATCAGGGGAAGAGTAGAAAGAAAGGAAAAAGTATGGCGAGACGATCTCCGTAAGTACGAAGAAAACGTTTCATGCAGATGACAACGGCAACGAGAAATTTCTCTTGTCTCCAGTTGTTTTGTTGGGGTTTTACGTGGAATAAAGATGGAATCTGGGGGTTCTCACTGTTCATTTTTATTTCACGCATGATAAGTTAACAATTTTTCTTTACGCTTTCTAATTCTTGAAATAGGTCATCCGAATTATGTTTTGTCGGCCCAGGTGTTCCTTATAGATACCAAACCTGGCATTCCTGAAGGGTCTAAAATTTCTCGACTGTAAGTTAATGATAAGTAATCGTCTCCATTTATTGCGAATGAGGTTTCAGGTTTATGATACACCTCAAGGATCTAGCGTAAAAGTTGTTAATTTATTAATTATTGCCCTTAGATTCGTTGAAACTGGAGTATTGTCCGTGAAGTTTCTCAAGGACCTCTAATGGATCATTTATAATGGTCAGGAATTATTTTAAATATCTTGCCCTCCGAATTTTCCACGGCTTCTGTAGTATATTGAAGAGTATGTTCTGATGTTGAGATGCCGTTCATACTAACATTGCTACAATAAAAAGAGTAATACTCATCTTTAAATTTCTATCACTCCGTAATATCTCTCTCTCTCTCTATTTTCTCTCTCTCACACACACACACTCGTTCGCTCTCTCCAAATATGTTTATGGCCAGCATTCAATTTTAGAAAATAATATAAATAATTGTCACATTTAATCAATATAATAAATAGTTCATTACAAGCGCGATATCTATAAGAGAAAAGGGAAAGAGGACAGCGAGTCAAGATAAAAAGTAATGAAAATGCTTAAAGTGAAATAAAATATAAATATAAATGGGAGTGAATGTTGTATCGGAAAAGAGGAAACGAGTTAGTGAACAGTCACGAAAGGAAGAACTTTCCGATATGGAAACATTGTTCTACTTGATTAAATCCGTCACTTTGTGGTGGTAAATGTGCATGGTCTTTTCATTGCATTATTCTCTGAACCATGAAGCGCTATATTTTGAGGAAAGAGCGGTTAGGGGAAGACTGTTTGCTGTTGGCGAATGCCCGGGGGCATTGTCTACACGCTCCTCCAAGAGTTGCTTTGCATTGCATATCGCAGGTCCCCGAAGACTTCGCTTGGATGCGAACTGCGAGTCCCCGAGTTGCTCTACGCCAAACTCTTCATTCAGCTCCTCATCGCCTGACCTCAACAAACAGAGGGAGGGAAAAGAACGTGTTGCTTGGTCATCAAGATCAGCCCCGCCACTTTTCTCATATGTCAATTCATTTACAATGTTATACAATATACTACTTAATTGTGATTGGGCCTAAGTTTGTTTTTATACATTTTATCTTAGCTCACAAGGTTTGTAAGAAACAATAGCTCATACGCTACGAGGATTCTGGGTTCCGGTGACTGCTTCGGGCAGCGGCAAAGTTACACCATAGCCAGATATTTACCAATCGACTACATCCTGCCGGAGTCTCATTCTGGTGTAACCTAACTATAACTATCACCTTGTAAACTCTTCCTATTATTCCAATTAATTCATAACAGACAACTCAACTACCCCAAACACATACATAAAATTTACCGCCTCAGAAATTTAAAAGCAATAATAATAACCATTTAAAACAAGCTAATGTACATCCCTGCATGCTAAAGTGTCTCATAACTAGCGCACCCCACATCCTCCCTAACCTGCGTAGTGCACCATCCTTAGCTTCTCTCTTCTGTTCTTACCCCATCCACATTACCCTCTAATGCTAATTTTATGTCTTAAAACGTGGTCTATTAATCCATTCCTTCAAAGTGTTCTATATTGTCCTTTCTTCCCTACTCTTTTTATAACTTCCCCGTTAGTGATTCTATCCACCCATCTCATTCTCCTATAGCACCACATTTCAAAGGCTTCTATTCTTTTCCTTTACGCAACTCCTATCGTCCACCTATATAACTCCATACTCCATACGAACATTTTTAGCAACGATTTCCTAATATTCTCACTTATATTACACATAAGTAAATTCCTCTTTTTCACAAAATCCTTCCTTGCCTGTCCTATCCTATCCTACTCTTTATCTCTACTATACTTCTACCATCCCAGGTTATTACGTTTCCCAAGTAGCATAATTCCTTAACTTCCGTCAAAATATCCCTTCCCAATCTAACACCCTTTGTTATTCCACTATTTGCCATACTATTTGCGTGTCAAATCAACTATAATATCTTCAGATAAAATTCACTTCAATACATAATAAAAAATCGTCACATGTGCTGAAAATAAATTCCGGTATTTCTTGAAGGCTTGGCGTCTCTCCCGACGTTGCATAACTCGTTCTCTTAGAGGATTGACAAGTACCAGTGCCAAAGTCTTATTTCACGTCCATCCTGTCAACCTTATTTTTTTAAATTTTAACATTGAACTCCAACTGTTTCCTCTCCGCATCAAATTCCTATTACCACGTTCATAACTTTTCTCCGCTCCAGTTCATCAGTATTTGAGAACGATCAACGCGTTCCCCTGGAGGCATACGGACCGGAGCTTTATTTAAACACCCTGGAATAATTCCCGTACATGCAGTGTCAGGTCGGTGAAGTAGACGTCACGTGGACGGAGATGAATTGTCCCGGAGTTTAATATGATTACCGTCGGCGTGGTAAATCATGCCTTAAAGAGTTTTCGGCGGTGCAGCGACGGTGGCGCTCTCCAGCGCGCATGACTTGGAGATGAGTCCCGATTACCCAGAGGGCCAATATCACTTCCTCACGCGTGAAGTCTTATCTGCTTTTATTAGGCCCTGCGACCCCGTAAAAACAGCGCCAGGTGGCCTCTCTCTCTCTCTCTCTCTCTCTCCCTCTGTCTCTCTCTCTCCCCCTCCAGGGACCAAACAACCAGCGCGCACTTGAGCTGCGGCTGCTCCAGTCAGAGGCCAATCTGCCCGCACTCATCACAATGCCTCGGTGGGGATTGGAAATAGGTCAGGCTCCAACCCTCAGCACTCGGAAGCGACGGTCATCGATAACAATGTGCCGCAAAGAAATCAGGAAGATACGACAGTATCTAGCCCAGAGGATCAGGAAAGGCCACTGTTTACACAATGTGAGTTGGTTCTCAGTGTCTGGACACGTTACGCACAAGAAAGAAGATTTGTTGTAGCCCGGCGATTTCGAAGGTACGCGTCGCGACTGTCTTTCAGGGACGACGCAAAATTATTAAATTAGACTCATTCAGCCTAGGAAAAACACTCAAAATCCCTAGAATTATGCTCGTGATCCGTTGTGATACAATATATATTATAAAGGTTTTGTATATTATGCTAATATTTCTAAAAACAATTAATGTATTTGAGCGGAGTGTCCAGCGTGTGGAGGTGGATCAGCTCCAAATGGTAGGGCACCTGCGTTCTGAGCAGAGGGTCCTCGTTCGTTTCTTGGTTCTGACAAATATTTTCCGCAATACATCATAATTGCAAAATTATTGGTCGACTTATTTGAAGAATACGTGATAGGATGAGAGGGAGAATCTCCCCTCAATTGGCTCGAGTGTGACGTATTTCTTCTTAAGTCCAAGCGCAAATCAGATAATCGCAGTTTTACGCATAAAAATCGCGGCATCGCAGTCTATAAATTGGCGTCACGGGTCTGAATAATTGGTACCGAGTGTTTCCAAGTTTAATCGCTCTACATAGAGCGGGGCCGTGCTGAATAAATGAGAGTTGGACGAGCAGAGCTGCTGACTGGATAATGCATGGTGACATCGGACCCATTCACAGAAATACTACGGTCAGTGGTGCCAACTTGGAGACCCCAATCACAGAACTCGCTATAGTAGAGAATAATCCAAGTGAAAACAGAACGTTGATGGATTAATAGCGAATCTTGAGACCGGGAAAACAGTGAACTCTCCAGGGTTGGAGGGTGTTTATGTGGTTTTAAAACGAGAAATAAAACAAATAATACAATTTCGTCGCTGAACAAGAAAAGTGTAAACGTATGAAAGGAATAATTAAGAGGCAGAGTAAATTAAGGATAATGATATAGCCTGGGGTTGGTTGTGTTGGTTGTCTGGGCTGGCTGGTGTCTGTTTTGGGTGAGTCCGTGAGCCCGCCCGCCGTGTTAACAGCGACCATGGCGATGGTAATGGGAAGGGCGGACGCCTCTTGGGGGAATACAATGGCCGCTGTTCTCCCCGAACGGTATTTCCCAAGTCGCAAAGTATGCCCTGCCATCAGCATAAATCGATACTCGACACACAGTTACCATGGCAATATCAACAACGTCTGTTTCTCTCTCTCACACACACACACAGACACACACACACACACACATGCTCCAGTTCTCCTTCAACACTAGTGACCAGTGTTAGTGGTCTGCAGATCTTCACATCATCGTTGCTGCTCACGAACAACTGCTTCACGTAGGTAATTAGTTCGCCTTTTTTTCGCTCCTTCTTGATGTACTGAGCGCTTAATCGTTCCTTCTGCCCTCACTGCACGCTGGAATTTTCTTTACCTTCGTTCTCATCTTTTCTAATCCCTGAGGTACTCAACTGTTCCGTCTATCTTAAACGGTTTTTCATGGATCAGTCTGCTCCGTTATGCTTCAATATGTAACACGCCTTTGGTCTTTGGTCCTTGCTGGACCTCTGCGGAGTCTTCTCCGAGGCATTCCTCAGATCACCTCTTCTATTATGTTTTACATTCAGTTTATTAACTGGTCTTGTCCGTCATCTTGACTCATGATTAATTCATAGAAAGTAGAAGCCAATGTATACTTACTTGAGGAGACTAAACCTTCACTGAACAATGATCAACAATTCAGTCTTGTCCTGTAAATTCGCCCAGGGCTAACAGCGCCACGAGACTCACTAGAATTCCCTTTCAGACTGGTACATATTTTACTTTGCACTGGACCGCCTTTTGGGTTAAGCCGGTGGTATTTAGTTCCAATTTTGGGCTTCACTTTGCAATGATCTATCAGTTACTACCCTTATAATATTTTTTTCTCCAAAATTGTTGCCACATTCATAACTCTGTAAATATTCATATCCGTACCATGTTGAGATACAATTTTTTTCCTCTGTCAATAGGAGGAATCCATTATTGTAATTTTACCGTTGTGTTTTGTTATCCTGAATATATGATAATAATTCAGATTCACTGCTGTGAGTCCACACACAACAACAGACCATTAGAGAATATCCTCAACCTTAGGTTTTGCATCATTGTCAGGAGATCAGTTTGCTCATCAATCAATGCATTCTAATTTTGACCAGAAATTTTTTAGACAGTCACATAAACAGACCTAAAGTTTACGTCAGGTAGAGAAAAAGAGAAACGATGCAAGAAATAGAAAATTAAAACAATACAAATTTAACAACTGCGGGCTACCAATTTATCTCATACTGAATCGTCAATATAAATTAAGTTAATATTTTAGAATTCATATCATTGCTACACATGTAATGAATGCAACTGTTCTTTCAATAGCTCTGAGTGCCAATCATTTTACATTTAAATGCCTTTAAACTGCATCATTTACTCATATCTTCAGAAACAAATCACTTCTTCTGTTATGGCAAACTATCTGCTTCCCTTTTTACATCAGTCTGGTTCTGTAGCGACTTCATAATATCATAGATGATTAGCTTATATTATAATACGAAGACTGGAGAATTTCTTCCAATTGAAGCTCAGCTATGAAGATAAATTTAATATGACGATAGAAAAAATAGGACTCGAACGTGGAACCTTCTTATTGCCTCCGTACCAATCCCAGTCGACTCCCGAACCGCTGCGAGCTTCCCCCAACCCTTGTTTAAACCTGAAGCGTGGAATGACGGAGGCTGTGGGGCAGAGCCGCCCCGCGAGGCTTTTTTTTAGGTGGGGGGAGCAATATTCCACAATAATATGCAACCTGAGCAACAAATCCGGCAAAATAACAAATTTACAAAAAGTTCTTTAGAATATCTGTAAATTTTGGAGTCTTTTGAATACTTAAATAAGGAGACGGTTAAGTTGGCTTACGCCCCGGGCGACAAAGGCCCACGCTACGAGACCAACTATACTCTACCTCAACTTCTATTCTACACAGCTTCATTTCTTAAACCGGCGAAGAATGTAAAATTATAAAAGGTGCAATGATTTTAATTGAAAGACAAGAAGAACTGTTTCTAATTTGAATCTCAAACAAAAATGGTATAGAGTTTTTTAACCCACGAACATACCAAACAATTTTGTGTTTCATATTGCCAATGAAAGAAACTGAAAAATTATGTTCGTGATCTGAGGCTGCCGGAGCGTTACAGGAAGAGAGTGTTAGCGATAGGATGTGAGAAATTGAGCGACGTCGGGATTGATGTCGGTGTCGGTCCCAGGTGCGCCACGTGGCGCCCCCAAAGATGGCCGCCACCGCCGCTGCAGCCGCCTCCGGGGGGCATACATCATCGCAGTACGCGCGGCGCCGCCCCCGGGGGACTTCATTCTGCATGGCCAGTGGAAAAATTTTTGCTGTAATTTGTTCGGGAGGGTGCGTCCCCGGGGAGCTCATTTTACTCGGGCTAATGGGGACCCGGGCGCGTTATCAATTCCAATTCCGCGGGGGGCGGGGGCGGGGGTGGAGGTGGCTCGTGTTATTGTTAGGCGGGGAGGGGCGGGGGGTAACCGGACCGGTGGCCGGCGTCCCCTGGGGGCGTCGCGACGCGCTGCAGCGCCGGCGTTATGACGAGTCCGCCGCTGCACAAAGTGGAGCGCTCATAATTGAAAACACTCGCTGGTGCTGCTGCTGCTGGAGCTTCTGCAAACGCGGGGCGGGATTAGCAAACCTGTCAAGGTGACCTACTTCTGTCTAATCTCCTTTCATCTCCTTCATCTATGGAACCGTTAACTAATCGTGAAGTCACTAATGACCTTGTACTTAATGCGACTATAAACAAAAAATTAGAAAAATAAAATAAAAAGAGGACATAGACGGAAGTAGTAAGTTAAATCTCAGACGAGAGAGTAGAAAATGGTGCTAATCGTCTAAGAAAAGTCTTTTTCTTCAAAAGTTGGAGAAATCCTAAAAAGGCAATGTTTCTTCATTCAATTTGTCTGGAAAAACAAGTATTGGTTTCAGATTCCAGAATCCATCTGCCTCTATCGAATCAAAAAAAAAGGTTGTATTGACTAACCAGACCTTAAATACCGTTTTAGATTTGACTTTCGCGTAGTTATATCGACGATTCCGTACCGACGAGATAGCCATCGTTTCGGGCTTGAAATTTGGACGTCTTCAGCTTTAAGACTGTCCTGTGTAAGCGGATGAGCAAACGGCAACACAAATGTGTCGTGAAAATTGTGGCAAAACTCGATGTTGCGAATCAACAGTAATAGATCCTGTTTATGAACTATTTTTTAAAAATTTATTTATTGAAATAGCAATCAGAATAACAGGTTCTATAAGCTAATTTAAGTGTTCTGATGGGTTCCTCTCCAGTGATCAGACGCCTGTTACCCCAACTTTGAGGTCAATTGGCCAGAATCGTTTTAATCTTCTGTAGTTTCTGCATTGCAGCAGTGGTTGCTATGGTTTTCCAGTTTCTTGGCTCTCTCTTGTATAGCATCCTAGATGAAAGGTACGCCTAGGTCCTGATATAGGGTTTGATTGCTCACATACGATGGAGCATCAACTATGGCTCTGAGGATTTTTGATTGTGCCCTCTGTATTATGGCAGTGTTGGAATACCTAGCACATCCCCACAGCTCGATTCCAAATGTCAACATACGCTTAATAATGGTTTTTTATATGATTATTTTGTTCTCTAACGAGAGTTTTGATCTACTGCCGTAGCCAGTATAGATGAACTAATTATTGCGGAAGAATCCCTCGCAGTTGTACTGCGGAATAACGTCAAAAAAAATTTTTATCCTATGGATTTATTTATTTTGAAACTGTCATCGACGTTTTCCTAGTTTTCCCAACCGCCTTTTTCACATTCTTTAAGTCTCCTCCGCATCTCTTCCCCCTTTGCCCTTCCTTAAAGAATAATTTAGTTCCTAAATCCCGAAGCAAATGCCACCCCACTCGAGGGTAATGGCCATATTTCATGAATAAATCATTATTACCGTTTGAATTTGGATGGGCGATTGAATTTCAGTTCTCCGAGATTGAATACTTACAGGAGTAACTCGCAGGAATAATAAGAAATTCACGGTCGAATAATTCTAAGACATGAGAAGAGGAAATTAGGTGAGGTGGGGTATTTTCCGTGCTTTAGAGGTGAATCCAGCCATCATCAATAATGTATGTATGTATGTATGTATTAAACTACAATGGGACATACGTCCGGTGGCAGTTACAACAGTGGAAAAAAAATACATTAAGTACTAAAAACTTCTGACTATAGATAACTTATACTCTAACAATTACTGTTTCTATTATTTCACTTAATCAAGAAAATTCAATTTCATCAAAACTAAAAAAAGTTAAAATTAATACTTTAGAATTAATTTCAGTCCCCTAATTTATGCCAGTTTCGAACGGCGTTGCAGGTAACTTATCTCACTGTTGAAATGTTTAAATGGTTTCAAAACTGTTGTGAACTATTTGATGTTTGCAAATAAAATGTAATTATGACGCTAGATCCAGGAAATTGCGGGGGCTATGAACGTTTCCATTTCCTTGGTCCCCCATATTTGGCAACGGAAGTAGATTTCGCCTATATATGTATACAGAAGACGGCGGGGAAGGGAAACTGGTTTGCAGACCGAGGGGGCGTCACGACGTCCGAACCTGTGGCGAGTGTTTTGGGGGATCTTCAATTTCCCCTCTTTCTTTCTTTCTTCTTGGCCCACCAGTACTGTTTCTCGTGATCAACGTAACGATTCTCAATCAGACTTAGCCCCAGTAAGTTTTCCTGCCCATGTCTGGTGACTATGTCTGGTATTCTGCGGTTAATAAATTCTATTTTTATAAAATAAGATTTCCGGTTGTAGAAGTCAAATGTCAGTTCTAAGGAGACGCAAAGAGTGAGGGAACAACTACACAGAGACACATAAAACGAGATTTACACCCCCTAGACGGGGCAAGTGTTTTAGGGGAACTCTTGGTAGCCGCGAGGGGGGTGGGAGAGGAAAGTGGGGGTGGGGGTGGGCAGGAAGAGTGAGTCCGGTGGCGGCGCCGAGCTCTGTCTCCGCCACAAAACCGCACATAAAACATGATTGATGGCGCCACAATAAAGCCCCGGGCTGGACCGCGATAAAACTGCACCCTCTCGTGGGGCAATTGAGGGAACCCACACTGCACGGACGTGCCGCGTCTACCAAACTCGCCTTACTCGTCAGTCTGCGCACAACTAAGTAGGACCACGCTTCTTCCTTCACTAACAGGCAGGACATCTTACTACTTCAGCAACACGTCAAGAGGTACGAACTACTGAAGTATCTTCAGAAATTACAAATTGGACAAGGCATCGCATGATTTCAATTCCGTATTAAGGAGAGATTATTAATAAAATAACATGTGACCTTCACCGAGCGAATTCAGACTTTTGAAGACAGTGAAGACAAGGGTCATCTATTTATGATCACAAGAAAAGAAATAACCCAATCAACACAGACTCCGTAACGAAACTCGTCCCTCATTTTTCTTTATATTTTGCTTAATCTAAATTTTACATTTCCCTTGTTTCTGAAACTTCTAGAGTTGGTTGAGCTGTACAACCGTCAAGTTGATGGTGAAAATCGTCGGCAAATCTGTTGCAGCTGCTGAAGCAGTTGTCACCATGTACAGCATATTGTATCGAAACAGACCATTCCACAACCTCCGAGGTGAAGCCTGACCATCACAAGGTCTTTCAATGGAAGAAAGAAACCATCATTATCACTGACACTGTAGTCCTTTGTCGGATTTCTCAAGAAGTTCCTCTGTTCAGAGCCGAACTCTTCCATTAGATAATCCTAAGATCCCCCAGTCACACCTTCTTCCAACCGGAGCCTTATGCTGTTGTTTTCTGGCATTGCAGTAAGGATATTATTTATGATCTTAACGCACTGGTCTTTATACATCTGGCGATGCTTGGTTATACCTTCGACCTCACCAACTGAAGAAAAGTTGAAAAAGATTCTTCGCTCACCCATCGCGCGAATATCCCTCGCGTAGAATTTGAGGGGAATTAAAATAAGGCCAATTGTCCGTGCTATGTAGTTCTTGCAAGTGCCGGGCCACTGGCGTTGTAGGCGTGCATTATTTCTTGGCGTACACGGAGGCTCACTCGGCGCCTCTATGACTTCGTAATGGCTCCGTGCGTGTCCACTGACTGGTCCGGCCTGCAATTGACACGTCGCTGCATTATTTACGGCTTCCCTGCAACACCTCGGCCAGCAGGGGTGGTCCCTGTCAGCGTCAGCGTCAGCGTCCCCTTGACAGAAGCGACGCACTCACCCCACTGCCAACCGCGACCCTCGACGGCGTCTCAAGGTACGTAAACCGTTGGTACAACATTGCCGAGTGCCGCTTAACAGCAGAGAGCAACCAACATCTGATCGCTTGGTATTGACTTTCCCACACTCGGAAATATTTTTAAATCCCCAATTGCACGGAGATGCCCAAACGACATGAATAGGGGACACTCCGACTGCATAACTTCATTTATTCGTCGCTTACTTGTAATATAGTGGCATATTTGAGTGAAGAATGGAGAGACTGCAACACGAGCTTTGTAGGTGATTTATGACGGCGCTACTGAGCGGCTGCTTGCAGGTCGTAAATGTTACGGAGCTGAGCGATCGTACACATGCCAGCATCTTAGCATTCGTTCGAACCAGGGAATGATACTCGCAAGATCGCTGAATTCTGTATTCTCCGTGTGAAGGGAGACAACGCGAACGAAACCATTTACAAATTTGGCGTTTTCCCGAGGAGACAAAAACTAACAATTTGTCATAAAATATCTCTCACTCGTTTGTCGCGATGTATCAACAACGGTTCAACAAGATACTGAAACTTCAAAATAAACTTCACCTCTCCAAATAAATGTCAGACTCGTGTTCTCTACGTCACGATCTCTTTTTTCTTTTTTTATGCGATAACTTGTATCCGAGGATATTTCAGTTGTTTCTACACGGTATATAGTATTTATTCAGCGAATAAATAATTAAGCTAAATGAAGTAATTAAATGTCCAGTGATACTGTTTTAAAGCACGAGAAATAATTGAGCTGTGAATAATAACATAGAATTAGTAGAAGAGTTTTTTATGAGTGAGTGGAAGGATGTAGTTGATTGGTAGTTTTCGTTTGAGTCTGCGGTTTTGTGGAGGAGGTGGAAGAGGGCTATGGCCAGTGTCATTGGAGTGATTGGTGGAGTTTTTGATTAAGGAGGATGTGCATGATTTTATTGTGGCGGAGATCAGTGGAATTTGGATGTAGTTGTGAATTACTGAGTTTCGAAGGTACCATGGGGAGTTGCTTGGTTTGAATTTTATTTGAATTGGAGTTGGAAGTTGATCCCCATATGGGTCGGATTAGGGACAAGTAAAATGATTCTTTTGGTGTAGATGGAAATTGGTGCGTTTCTGTTGAGGAGTGGATAGAGCAGTTTTATTTTCGTGTTAATTTTGGATGACAGGTGGCTAAGAAGGGGTTTCAGTCTAGAGTAAGTCCAAGGTAAGAGATGGAGTTTTTTTATTAGGCTTTGGAAGCCAAAAAGATAGAATGAGTGAGTAAGGGGATGTTTGTTTTTGAGGGTGAATGGAACTATTGCAGATTTAGAAGGCTTTATGCTGACCCTCCAGAGTTTCCCCCAGATTTACAGGTCTTTTAGAGCTATTTGGACGGTGCGAACACCCGAGGTGAACGCAGAGGTTTGGAGGAGGATATCAAAAAATATTGTTTTAGTGGATGGATGACGGGGAATGGCACGATCTGAATTTTATTTCTGGGGTAATATTTGTCTCACAGGAGTACGATAGAGAGGTAAAGCCAAAAATTGGATGAAGACGGGTAGACAAAGAAAATAAGCAATTTGGAATCGACCCTAATAAAGGACAGTGTTTAGAAATCGTCATACAGAGGGTGCTTTCCAAACTTAAGTGCTGCGCCATCTGCTATGCAACGATAAAAGTTCTTACTCATTTTTAAAAATTATACACAATATTATTCCACAGATGGATTTGACCTCGGAATTTCTGTAGTCTTTGTTTTTTACGCTGAATTTCTGACAAAATAAATCAATGTTTCGTCATCTTTTCCAGCCCAAAATACCTTTGTACTGTTTTCACACGCTTATTTATAAAATGTTCATCATGGAAGAAACCGTTGAAATGAGTTTGATTATTTCTAGGAAAGCAAAGGCATCTGTCGTCCAGAGTTACACGAGGGCCGCTTTAGGCACGTCTTTGCAACACGCTCTTGTTGGACCACCGAGGAGAGGGAACGTTCTTTTGAGGGAGGCCCTGGGTTCCGTTCCCTCTGGAGACCTCACATGGAATATTGAGCGAGCCTGTGGAGTGTCTGCGTGCGTTCCCTGGGGACAAGCATTGTTCCAGAGCGCGTGTTTTGTCTGTAACCTGCAGGAGTTCCCGATTCCAACCCCCTAACTCCCCTAGTAACACATACGACACGTTACCACCGCCGCCGACTGGCTGGCCACGTAAATATTTACGTGATCCGGCAACCCTCTCTCTGCTCTTCCTTATTCAACAATGGGGGCTCGCACACACACACACCACGCGCGCGCGCGTCACGGGGTGTCACACGCAACGTCCGTCTACACCTCGCTAATATGTAATGGATCCGCGCGCGATCGACAATTAAGTACGCGGAACATCTCACAGAGTCAATCAAGTCAACCTGCGGTTTCCGTTCCTTCTTCTACGTGCATATAAAACGTGACTCCGCATTTCCACTTCAATACAAAGGAAACAAAATCCCAACGCTTTGCCGACGATATATATATATATATATAGTCAGAAGAAAACTTGGAACCAGAATAAATGGCATCAACGTAGTCCTGGAGAAAATGGTCAATATGAGGATTAATAGAAAGAAAACCAAGGTAATTGAATGAAGTATGGGAAATAGTGAAATAACAAACACTATTATTTTGACGGAAGTTAAGGATTTCTGCTAATTTCACGCTCACCTAATAATTAGGGATGATAATAGTATAGTAGACATAAAGAATAGAATAGCACAGGAAAAGAACGCTTTCAATAAAAAGAGGAATTTACTTACGGGTAACATAAGTGTGAATATTAGGAAATCGTTGCTAAAAAATTTTTTATGGCGCGTGGCGTTATATGGGTGCGAAACGTGGACGATAGGAATCGCGGAAAGGAAAAGAAAAGGAGCCTTTGAAATGTGGCACTATGGGAAAATGAGATGAGTGTATAAAATAACCAACGATGAAGTTATAAACAGAAAAGGGGAAGAGCGAATAATATGAAGAACGGTGACCAAGAGAAGGGATAGATTAATAGGGCATGTTTTGAGATATGAGGGTCCTATAAAATGAGCATTAGAGGGAAATGTGTGGGGTAAGAACAGAAGATGGAAACGAAGAATGGAATACGCTATGCAGATTAGAGAGGATGTGGGATGTGCTAGTTATGTGGAAATGGATATGCATGCACAAGATAGGTGAGCATGGAGGGTTGCATCAGACCAGTCTTAAGGCTGAATACCACAACAACAACAATGAACTGTAAGTGGTACAACACGGATGAACTGAAACTATCTAGAAAACAAAACAAAATAACTTGTGTAAATACCACATTACAACGTTTGTACTGCCCTTGCTGCTTTCGACGTGTTATTCAATAACTGACTTGCGGCTGTTGCTCTATCACTTGAGCAAAGCAAAAAGGATTGCAGAAGCGTTGCGTTGTGTGGCATTGACTTTAGAACTTAATTTTATCTGTCAATTGGCTACTAATTTATTTACTTTATAAAATAGATGGTAGTGAACATCACAACATGAAGTAAGATTTACAAGCACTCGACCTACACCAATAAATTTCCGCTTCCCCCCCCCCCCCTTCGTGATTTCGCACCAGTGTCAATTAAATACATATCGACCCTGAAACGGTTACGATTCGCACGTATTAATGTACAATGCGAAATAATATCATTTCCCCCATCCACAAGACAGTCTTTTCCGACGACTCTCCCTCTATCACTTTCACGCTCACCTAATTTACATTATGTGCCGTTAAAACCATTCCCCTTCATTAAATTTTCGTTTATAAATAGAGAAATTTGTGATTGGGACAGTCTACTGCTAACTACAGGGTCCATCTGAACCACAGAATATAAAATAATTAAAAAATATTAAAAACATGTTAAGGTTTAATTTAAAATAATAAGGTTTACATTAATAGAATTGTGAGAAGTGTAAAATAAAATCTTAAAAGAAGGGCTTTGACCTTTGATATTGAAATTTAATATTTCAATCACTGAAGTGATGTGAAGTTCAAAAACAGTGGCGTGCCATTAATATTATTAGTATATATTATTATTAAAAAATTATATATATGCAGTGATGGCAGAGCGGTAGCGAGCCGGACTATAGATACGTAGACTCGCGTTCGAGTCCCAGCCGACGCATTCATTTTTATTTGTTTAATTTATTTACATTGTTTGCCTTTAGTTTCTAGTATTTTCTGTTTCTAGAATGTTCTGTTTCTAGAATATTCCATGTATGTATAAATAGGACTGGATTCCAAATCGGAGTCAGTCTTAAGCAGTACGAGCTTTGTACAACACTTCGCCGTTGATTAAACGCTTATAACCTCTACGTATATGTGTGTTATTGAATCTCACGATCCCTAAGAAACGTGACAAATAAATATATATATATATATATATATATATATTCTAAATCAATTTACGTCTGATATAGAAATATTAAAATGAAATAACTTTCTACCGTTTTTTCAGACAGTTTTCTTATTTTTAATCAAATTACCTAACAATTATTGATACCTACAATTTTTTAATATTCAAAACAAGTTTCTTAGTGCAGCCTCGGGCCTCACTTTATATACGAAATGGGTATTTGTAACATTTTATAATATAATATAAAGAAGGTGCGAATATGCCCCGAAACGTTGTTTGATTGAAATAAAACAAGTTGTCTGAAAAATTATTTCATTTTAACAAGTTTATATAGTGTTATAGAGCGGTTTGTTTTGTTCATTTTTTCTCTCATATTAAATATTTCCTTCTCTAGTTGTATATACTTTTGTACACTTATTTTATATATTTTCAACATTGCCACCTTCAGAACTTTCCTCTACTCAATGCAATAAATCTGTCTCCGCTAACGCATACTTTGTTCCCCTATATCCTTCAGCATCTTGGGAATCCAAAGTTCTAGTGCAGGTCACAAAGAAGGGAGAAAATTCAAGCACGATTTCACCATTCATAAATGGCATATTCTATGTTTGTCAGTAGATGGAAGTTTTTATATAAAAAATTAACTTTCTTAAACGTGCATGTAAAACAATTTTTTCAGTTTTATTAAATTAAGTCCCCTCAAACCACCCATAATTTATTCACCGCATAAAGACTTGTTTTAAATGATACTGAATAAGAGAAAGGAAAACTTATCGACTAAATTTAAGTTATGAGTCCAAAGAATTTTATATTAAAATTAAATTTAGACTTCGTGTGTCAACCTTCCATGTCCAAAGTTATTTTCACCCTCAGATATCAGCCATGGAAGTCGACAGAGGAGGTCTAATTTCTTTTCACGTCAACATTTTCTACCCAAATTTAAACGATTAGAAGATAAATAAACTGCTTCTTTAATAGTATAATGTCTGAAAAGGCTCCTCAATAAGGGGAAGAAACATTAGGTGTAATTTTAACTGAATTGCCTTTTGCTGATTCAAAATAAATATTCGGATTACTAATTTTAATGTTTGCAGTTATTACTGCCGCGTTTCGATTTCTTATTAGTTCACGTTTACCGTCCGTCCAGCTGTCGTTTCTTGGAGTTAATTTGCTAGGTTTCACATAGTTGTGACTCCTCGTGGCAGTCATTGCCGCTGCCTTTCGTTATTTGTTTGTACACGGTATTTGATTGCAGCCGCAGAGGCGCCACGCCGGACACGTAACGTCCAACACATTAAAGCCACCATAAATCCCTAATAAAGCCATCACTAATTCATTTTCAATCGACATTGTCTCCCGGAAATATACATATATTCACCAGCGTCCGCCATCGCCCACGCGCGACAGCTATGACGAGTCCATCTCTCTCTCTCTCTCTCTCTCTCTCTCTCTCTCTCTCTCTCTCTCTCTCTCACACACACACACACACACACACACACATGTTTTATCGTTTCCCCTGTGTCTCTCCGTCATTCCTATGCACCGTTTTCTCTAATTTTCTCTTCTCTACTGCCACCATACTAATTCCCACTTCATCATTTCTCCTACCTTTCATTGTAATTATCATGCATTGTGTACCCTTCCTTCATCTCTATCACATTCATTTTTTCGGTATCCTGCGTCACTCAGTCTTTCCTTTTTCTCTTCCCCTGTCTACACATCACACATACTATTCGTCTGAATACTACTCGTATCTCCCTCTATCACTTTTTCTATCTTTTTGTTTCTTTCCCCCTCTATCTCCTTCTCCCCCCTCTCTTTCTCGCTTTCTCTCAAAATTTCTATTTCGCTGCGTATCCTTTCCTGTCAGTCACCCTCGCTTTTCGTTCCTATCTCTCAGTTTTCCTTTTTATCCCCCCTTGTACACGCATTACAAGTCCTATTTATCTCTCCAGCAGGTTGTTATTCGTTATTCTCCACCGTCTCTCCCCTTCTTCTCTCTCGCCGACTCAAATAACTTTTCCTACTCTCTAATTCTACCGTTTCTCTATACAACCTTACCAATCTGTCACATTCCCTTGTGCTTCCTATCACAAATTTTTTAATCTTAATCTCCTCCTGATTTCTCATATCTCTACCCCCATCATTCTGTCTTTCCCTTCTATAACTTCTGATATTGCTGACAAGTAATATAGTCAGGAATAGATGATCGAAATATATATATATATATATATATATATATATATAATTCATAAGGCTTGAGCCGAGTAGCACCCATATAACGCTACTCACCATACGAACATTTTTAGCAACGGTTTCTTAATATTCACACTCATATTACCCGTAAGTAAATTCCTCTTTTTCGCGAATGCCTTCCTTGCCTGTGCTATCCTACTCTTTGTGTCTACTATACTTCTACCATCCCTAGTTATTACGCTTCACAAGTAGCAGAATTCCTTAACTTCCGTCAAAATATCTCTTCCCAATCAAACAGCCTTTGTTATTCCACTGTTTCCCTAAACTACACTCAATTACCTTGGTTTTCCCTCTATTAATCCTCATATTGAACTCTTTCTCCGTTCATGGCATTTATTATGGTTTCCAAGTCTTCTGACTCCCCTAATACTACAAAATCGTCGGCAAAGCGTAAGGTTTTTATTTATTCCTCTTGCAGTATGATTCCTTTTCCATATTCCGTTTTAAACTTCTTCTTCACTTGTTCTATGTATAAGTTAAACAGCATGGACGACAGACTGCATCCTTGTCTTACTCCTTTCTTGATTTCTGCTTTCTTTTCTTGATCTTTAATTGTAATTACTGCTGCCGGTCTTCTGTAGAGGTAATGTATAAGTCTCCTTTCTCCATATTTTATTCCAGTGCCCTTCAATAACCTTAATGGTGTGTTCCAGTTCACATTATCAAACGCTTTTTCTAAATCTACAAATGCTATAAACGTAGGATGGTTTTCTTATCCTGTCTTCTAAAATTAATCGCAAAGTTAATCTTGCTTCTCTTGTCCCTTCATTCTTTCTGAAACCATATTGATCGTCTCCTAACTCGCATTCTATTTGACGTTCCAATCATTCTTGTAACGACTGTATATTATTTTGGGGTGAATATGTCGAAGCTTTGGGGTAAATAAAGTAGTAATTTATGTGGAGATTGATTATTATTATTATCTCAATTACTTTTTAAAAAGAATCGGTCTTATTGAACATTAATGATATAAAAAGGAAAAGGTGATAAAAATCATTTGAAAGTGCACGGCGCGAGTTGGTCGCTGAAGAGAGTAGGAAGAGAGGTTCTCCTGCGTCCCTCGTCGCAGCACCTGAGTCTGTCCCTCGGGAACCTGGGCCCGATGCTCATTCCGTTTGATTGCCAGCACTGCACAAACAAGCCGCCCTCTAATTACATCCCCCTTCGCTAATTATACGCACTCACCCCCCACCCCCACCCCCTCTGACGGAGACAGAGACCAACTCTCTGTGCTGCGAGGGAATCTTTACAAGTCCACAAAAGCGAGCCTGGTAAAGCACCTTCCATCACTGAAACCACCGAGAAAACAAAAACCCTCCGCAAATAAAGACGACGACACATATCTCTTTCTGTGTGTGTGTGGGGGGGGGATCAACATTATACTGTGATCAATCTTACATTTCAACTCGAAAATAAAAACTGTTCTGTGTCACTCTTTCGTGCACTTGTCCAACCTTAATGAATATTATTGATG
Source organism: Eucriotettix oculatus (assembly GCA_034510155.1). Classification (NCBI taxonomy): domain Eukaryota; kingdom Metazoa; phylum Arthropoda; class Insecta; order Orthoptera; family Tetrigidae; genus Eucriotettix; species Eucriotettix oculatus. Next base: position 20,695,418 of record CM067381.1, on the reverse strand, counting down.
TATATGCATTCCATTCCAATGATTTTTAGGACGAAAAACTAATTTAGGACTTTCTAAATATTTCAACATTGCCAAACGTACAAGACCTTCAAAACTCTTGAAGGAATTGATTAAAATTTTTGTAATCTTTCAAAAATATTGTGATTTATGTTGTAGATGAATATGGCAATTGCCGAAAGCTTCTTCTATACGTCTGTTAAAATCTCCAAAGTGGATTTGGGTAGCCTATGCTCTTCACAGATTTATGCTTAGAAACTTCTTGACAGATTACAACTAAAATTTCGGGCGTGAAGCAGGGATTTTAACTTAAACTTTTGTGTATGTTTCATTTTGATATCTTAAATAGTTTAGAAAATATTTATATAAATATTTATAAATCCATTGAATTGCCGCGTGAATCGCTCATTTTTTTTCTGGGGGTGAGGGGGAGTAAGAGGTTACATGACGGTGATCCTGAAACAGGCAACTCCCCTTTCATAGCATAGGAAGGGAATTGAAAAGGGGGGATGCGGAAGGTAGAACCAGGTAGCCAAGGGTTGACTACGGCCCCCGGGCCACCTAAAGAGATGCAGGGAAAACCCTAGAAAGCCTGCATCAGGTAGCTCAAGCATCCCTTCAGAATGACAGGAGACGAGTTTGCTCCGTAACGTATGATAGCGTGACTTGTTCTAAACCAACAGCAAGTTATAAGTTTTTCCCGGAAGAAAATAGATGATACCGTACTTTTTATATAGTTAATGAATTCAACTTTATGAAAATTCTGTACCTGTTGTTTCGTTTTTAGGGCAAAATAAAAAGAACTATTTCGACGATAACCAAGTCGCAGGGGTTAGCTAGTTATTAATATATCAGTCATTTTAAATTATTACCTCAACAGACGGGTTTCTGTCCGAGAGACAAGTGAAAATGGACAGGGACGTGTATCGAGACACACAGAATACATCTGAACCGTATACAGCAGAACGTTTATGACGTGGCTAAATGGAATATTTTTCCCCCTTAAATTTTCTGGTAAAGAAATGTCCCGTGTAACTCCAAGTTTAACCTCTTTAATTGAGAAATCGGTGCGAAATGTTACACAATTTCCTGGATTGTGAAGGGAGATGGATGACGTCATCAGAGTAAACCACTCAGATATTGAGAGGTCCATGTGACACAATATTAATGAAATGTGCCCGTTAAATATGTATATATTGTACATTTTAATCCGAGATTTTATATCACATTTTCACCAGAACTCTCTTTTTTACACATTTACGCGAAATTCTGATCTCATAAAGTGATTTAATAAGTATTATTTTCATCCGTCGCAAACCATTAATTGATACTGTTGAACCAGAGCAACAATTTCGTCGATGACCGTCGAGGAGAGTAAATTTTGTAAAATATTATTTATTGATTATCATTTAGAATAACAGGTTCTATAAGCTAATCTAAGTGTTCTGATGGGTTCCTCTCCAGTGATCAGACCCCTGTTACCCCAACTTTGAGGTCAATTGACCAGCATCGTTTTAATCTTCTGTTGTTTCTGTATTGCAGCAGTGGTTGTGTAAGAAGGTTACTATGGTTTTCCAGTTTCTTGTGATGTTTCTTGGCTCTCTCTTGTACTACATCCTGGATGAAATGTATGCCTAGGTTTCATTGCTCACATACCACGGAGCATCAACCTTAGCTCTGAGGATGAGGAATGTAGCTGAGCGAAACGAAGGCTTTCTGGAATCATTATTTTTTCCTTATGACATACAGGTTTTTGGACTATGTGTGATGACCAGAGAAGATCTTTGGAGGGTGATTGACCACAAAGTGAGCCGGGTCATGCGGAAGAATAATTCTTTGACTTCCTCCGCAGCCGTTGATTAATACCGCAGCCCATTTGATGTGGTGGAAGCCTCCTCCCCCTGCCCCTGGACAATTAATGTCAACAGTATTCAGTTACAAACGGAAATGACCAGTTTTTCACCCCCCGGGGGTGGCAGGGTGCGCAACATCACAATCATAATATTGACCGGTATATTAGGCTCATTATTAAAGCGGGGGAAATAATTCACGAGCGCACCTTGCGGGCGGGGGCGAGTTACCGCGGACTATATTTTGATTCGGGATGCATTATCTAACATTTAATTGAAAATGCACCGCGGCTAAAATGCATTTCGGTGCTGGCATGGATGCATCGCGGCGGCGGCGGCGGGTCAAAGCTTGCATCAATACATAAACCCGCGGCAATGAATGCTTAATTACGGGGGGTGGCGTTGCATAATTTAGGGGGCGGGCTATCTGTGCCGTTGCGGGTGGGCAGACGAACAACGAAATCATCGTCATCGTAGAGCTCGTCATCGGGGTTAATATTGCAGCGGTCGTAAATCGTCGCGGAGTTTTGCGCGGGCTAATCTGCAAACTAGCCGGGGGTGGGGGTGGAAAACCGCCGAAACCGAAACCGCCGAGTATTAATGGAATTGTGTGCAGCCAAAGTGGGCCATTTGCAGCGCTAAAGATTGTATAAATTGAGGGGGTGGCGACCACGGCCGCCGCCGTTGGCGTCCGAATAATTGACGTCTGCCCCCGCCCACCCCTACACACGCACGCACACATACTCGCACACTCGTCTCCCTACGCACCCTCAGGCACAAATCTTAAAAACACAACATCGGATACATATTCCCTGTGAGTAGCAACCTGTCAAGTACTACTCACACGAAATATTTCCGCCGACAGATATCCACTCCATTATATTGGTTTTCTCTCTATTAATCCTCATATTGAACTCTTTCTCCAGGACTCCGTTCATGCCATTTATTATGGTTTCCAAGTCTTCTTCTGACTCTCCTAATACTAAAATATCGTCGGCAAACGTAAGGTTTTATTTCTTCTCCTTGCAATATGATTCCTTTCCATATTCCGTTTTAACCTTCTTCATCGCTTGTTTGCTATATAAGTTAAACAGCATGGGCGACAGACTGCATCCTTGTCTTACTCCTTTCTTGATTACGGCTTTCTTTCCTTGATCTTCTGTTCTAATTACTGCTGCCTGTCATCTGTAGAGGTATTGTATAGGTCTCCTTTCTCGATATTTTATTCCAGTGTTCTTCAAAATCCCTAATAGTGTGTTCCAGTTCCCATTATCAAACTCTTTTTCTAAATCTACAAATGCCATAAACGTAGGACGGTTTTTTCTTATCGTATCTTCTAAAATTTTAGAAGTCCATCAGTACGTTATTAAAATCTAAATAGCGTCGGTCGACAAATTTCAGTATATAATTACCCTGTATCAAGAATTAACAAAGATAAATTAATTGTTGGTCTTTTAGACCAGTTTTAATATGTATAACACCAACCGGTATTTTTAGAGGGAAAAAAAGAAGAAGCAAAAGTCATGAGCTGTTGGAGGTTAGGAAAGTCGCTAGCAGATAAACTGATCACGATTTCGATTTTAAGTATATCTGACGTATTCATTTTCCTTTCCCGGCCCAAGTAATCTGTCGTCTAAAATATAAAATGTCTGTGCTAAAATTAAACTAGATAGACAAAGAAGTTAGTCATCAGGTTTTTGCTTTTGCGGTTCTGAATCACCTGATGGAAGCAACAAGGAATGGCACAAGCTTTGTTGCACGGTGTAATATTATCAGTTAATTCCGACTGTAGCTTGGCTACTTATGCTTTGAATGTCGCTGTGATTGTTTCCTGCGAAGCGATCGCCTTTCACTCCGACTTGACTGTCTTGCGTTTCGCTGAATTAGTATTCCGAGACGTGGTAAGACGAGCGGAGATCTTGGCTGGAGTAAATGGCCGTGTTACCCGACCTCCGTAAGCTCGGCTCTGCATTAACAATTAGTCGGGTCCCAATTAGCAAATGGGCGCGCCCGTCCGTGGTGCGGCATCAATCCTCGAGACACGGAAAGGACAAGCGAGGCGAGGGACGGGGGAAAACTGCCGTTTGTCGTCAAATTAGGGACAGAGAGATTAGCTGGCCTACACCTGCGGTGCGAATCCACCAGAAGACTCACCAACATTCCAAGCAAACACCCAACAAGTGCACTTGGGAGAGTAAAATGGAAAATCCTCCAGTGGAGATCGGATTGAAAAATTGAAAAAGGGGGGCAACCCTCGTGAAGTGCATGCTCCCATCATTGGGAAAAAAATTCAGAAAACCTTGTTTAGCTCGCTATGGGAAGACGAATATTCCATCAAGTAAACACTCAATACTACAAAGAAATATCCAATGAAACATCCAGGACTGTTCCTTCGTGGATAAAATGGAAAATTTTCTCCAGAGATCCGGCGGATGAATGGCAATATTCGTCGTCACTCAAGCAACAAGAGCCTACTCTATTATAAAGCAACTTTGAGCAAATAATCTATGACTTTTAATAGTACAACTGCTTGATAAATTTCCACAAATGATGAAAAATAAACAATAAATAAAAGGGGGTTCTATTTTATAATTTTTTAATTTTATATATTTAAAACATGGTTCAAAACTTACAAATTTAGCAATTCATCATATTTACTCCTCGACTCCGTCAGCCGAAAAGAACCCATATTTAATTTCTTGTAATATTATGTTTGTAGTACGCCTGAGGAAGTATCAAAAAGGAGACGAAACGAAGCTTTTGAATAAATATTGGTCAATTTATATGCTGAGGTTTTGGCCGTCTGTTTATTTATGGTAAATTTTAAAGCCAGAAAACTATGTTGCAAAAATAAACAGTCCAGAAAACTTGCGTCAGAGAAAATCGTATCCATTTCTATTCATGCAACGTAGCTTGAGGCCTCTAAGAGACGACGACTGTTCTGCCGCCTCTTGATCTGTCAATCGGAGAGTGATTGAAGAACACTCTAGCGTCAGAAATTCTTATTGGAAAGGTTGTAGCAAAATCAGAATTTTGTTTACCTCTCACAGAAAACTGCCTGTCTCCTGATATATAAAGAGGTGTTTAAAGGTATTATAGGAGGATGAAAACTAATCGACCCAAATGGTTAAGTTAAATCCGATGAAAGTACAGACATTTTAACGTCACCATCCTCCGCTGTTTTTAATACCTTCTTCACAATGAGCCTGTAGCTGCTGAAAGAAGTGGATGTCGAGGAGACTATGGAAACGGATAGGAATTAATTCGACCAGCCGGAGATGAAGCGATCATGATTAATGCAGACGATCCTGAGAAGGCGTCGTCTCGGTTTTGCAATATTAACAGGCGTCAAAACATCGGGCTTGTCTTGTGATGAGATGCATAATTCGCATCCACCCTCGCGTGGCCCCTCCCTCACCCTCGCTCCCACACCCTGCAACCCTCTCAAATCCACAGAACAAAGAAAATCAAGACCGATTGTTCGTAACTAACTACGCTTCAATGACCAAATAAATAAAACTGAAAGGGTCAGAATTAATTTATTGCTGCAATTAAGTGCACTCGTGCTCCGAGTGGCGACAAGATAAATCAAATGTAATATGCCGTAAACTTGATAGAATTCCTCCTCAAAATATAGTCTTCACTCTTCACTTGATACGGTTTCGTTGTTGCTACTGGTTACTTTCATTACCTACATTGCACGCGGAAGTTCGTTTTAATACCAGGCCTAAAGACTCAACTACAACTTAACCGGAATGTTGAATGTCAAAGTCGGTGACTTCCGTAACCCTGGATTCGATTACAAACTTGGTTATTTTCACGTTGTTTTATTAAATGCCCTTCCAACGCTCCTCTGCGGAAGCTCCGCTTCCTTTACGAAACGATCTGAAAATATGCACAACTTTATATTTTTGTATTTATTTCACGTTAATATCAACAGATATTTTTACTTTAATAATTCCACCCCCCGGTTTTATGGGGTGGTAATCTTGTCTTATCCGCATGGTGGTTGTTTCGGGTCGTACGGAACTTTTGTACAACATATGGTCGATACTTATATGGGAAACATACAAACAAACATACAACTTTATATAAATTTCAGTACACAACGTCAACCACGTATCAGATTTATTCCATTTGATCTTACATACCATCCTTGCATTGGCTGTCATTACATACTTAACCGCTAACACAGCCTAATTCAACAAGAAATTTAACGTTTTTTAAATTTTTTACTTCTTTTATTTCATTTCTCAGTCGGATTGACATGAAATGACACATTCCTTGGGGAAACAAATCTACAGTATTTTTTCCAATGAAGAAACCCCTTTTTTTAATTCACAGTCTTTAACTGAAAAAAAATTTTAAGTAGCTTTCGGCTTCTATCTCACCATATTCATCTATATAACATAAATATATAATTTTGTTACAATGATATTAATAATCGTACAGTCAATACAAAAAAACGTTTTACTTATCGTCTTAAGTAGATGCACCCATGTCAATTGCTTGCCTTATATATTAAAAGTTAACTTAACACTTTTTGTTCAATTAAATACTGTTAATTTAAAAGGTGGTGTTTCTTTCATTGGAAATTGTTTTAAAGACAACAATAGTCATTTTAATACTGATTAACTGAATTAGTATTTTTTACAATATTTATTTCTTAAAAGTTTCACGTCTTTTGCGAAAACCTTTTTTCAGACAAATTTCTTTGTTTAAGTTAGAAAATAATGACGTTTCGGTGCATGTTCGCACATTCTTCACTCTTCTGTAGAGGAGATATTTACGTAAGTAAAATTAGGAGATTAATTGTGTAAATTAAACAAACACGAAAGGAAGTAGGTAAAGCCAAACAGCTTACGAAATTATTAAAATATCGTGTCATTAAATACATATCATATTAATTAAAATACTGAAATATAAAGTCCGGGGCAACAGAATACACCGTGGCCCAAACAAGAAGTGGCGAACATATACCGAAATACCGTTATTGTCTGATTTAAATAAATGTATTTATCTGAAAGAGGTCACCATTTTTTATCCCTTGTTTACTTAATTTATGTCAGAAGAACATTTGGAAACCATAATAAATTACTTGAACGACGTCCTGAAGAAAGAGTTTAATTTGAGGATTAATAGAGGGAAAACCAAGGTAATGGAGTGTAGTATGGTAAATAGTGGAATAACAAAGGCTGTTAGATTGGGAAGGGATATTTTGACGGAAGTTAAGGAATTCTGCTACTTGGGAAGCGTAATAACTAGTGATGGTAGAAGTATAGTAGACATAAAGCGTAGGATAGCTTTCGCGAAAAAAAGGAATTTACTTACGGGTAATATAAATGTGAATATTAGGAAATCATTGCTAAAAATATTCGTATGGAGCGTGGCGTTATATGGGTGCGAAACGTGGACGATAGGAGTTGCGGAAGAGAAATGAATAGAGGGCGAATACTGAAAATCAGATGGGTGGATAGAATCACAAACGAGGAATTTCTTAACAGAATAGGGTAAAAGTGAACAATATGGAGGACGTTGACGAAGAGAAGAGATAGATTAATAGGCAACGTTTTAAGAAACGTGGGTCTTTTAAAATTAGCATTAGAGGGAAGTGTGTGGGGTAAGAACAGAATAGGCATGCAAAGGATGGAATACGCTAAGTAGAGTAGGGGGATGTGTGTTGCGGAAGATGTAAATAAATGAAAAGGCTTGCGTAAGATAGAATAGCATGGTGCGGTTGCATCAGACGAGTCTTAGGACTGAATACCACAACAACAACACAAGTTAATGCTGCTCATTTTTCATTTGCGCAATTTCCCCTCACCTCCCCCAGCATAAAAATCTTTCTTTTGGAGCGTAACTGAAAAAATATATATTTTTCATTACTTTGTAGAGACTTATTTTCAGATATACCTTTGTGTGTCTACAGTGTCAAGAGTGAGATAGGGAAAACATTAAACAAGTGTTTGCTTAAACAGGAGAAACGCCAAGAAAAATAACGTAACGGACTGAAATGTGAGAGATAATAAATGTGGGAGTAATAAAGAAATAGACATGATCTGATACAAAATGAAGGGAGAAGAGAAATGAGAAACATCGTAGAGGTGGAAGGAATAAAGAAGAAAGAATTGACGTCTTTGAAAAGTTATACGGAGACTGAGAATTCCCTAGGTAATTCGTCTCAAGAGACGTGCATGTTTTTCAATACATGTGCACAATAACTATCCTGCATGTAGTATCGTGACGTGCGTTTGGTCACACTGGTAACTCAGTGATGGAGCATGAATGTAAGTAGCTGGAATTTATATTTTTTATTACAAGAGTTTCCGGGCAACGTGGAGCCTGTTAGAAGCATCTCGTGTGTTTCCCACTGCCCGTAAAAGACACTTTGGTCATCGGCAGCTTGAGTTGAATATTACTGCAACACCTGAACCCGGGGTCGTTATCGGGCCGGAAGGGAAACACTTGCGCGCATTCGCGTCGCCACTTTAGTGCAGATTGGGGCGTCTCTCGGCGTCGCAATAACACCAACACAGCACACATTGTTACGAAGAAAAGAGCGGGAGGGGAAGGGAGGGGGGTTTATTGTGTGGACTACGTGACGCGACGTATCTGCGACGTCCCGCTGACCTCGATTCCTCGCCATTCTCCTCCTTCCCCAGTGGTCCACACTCCTAATACCAGCACCAGTAGAGTATACAAACGTGGACCTGACACCAGACAAACTGAATGACAGACTTACTGTTCGAAACGTCGGTCTGAATAATATCCAGAATTAGGGAGATCGAGGTGGGTCAACGTGGCTAGTGCTGCGTAGACAGAAAAGCGTCAAAGAGTCTGTAATAGTCTGAGATCAATATCAGGGGGTCAAAAGGTCAAGTTGTCGAGTCGTTGGTACGAGGACGAGGACGGATAGAAGTTACACCGGAAGATGGAGAGAAAAGGGAGCAAGCAGCAGGTTATTGCACAAAGGAAGCTGGTGGCTTGTGAGTGTTATATATATATAGCTGGGGAGAGCCTAGCCAGCCAGGCTGAGGCTGAGGCCGAGGCCACGAGGGGATCATATCGTCTGGGCGAGTTTAATAGCCGGCAGTAAAGTGGCGGATGGCCCGTCTCCGGAGACCCGGGCACCTGCCACCACCCACGCTCGTAATTAGCTGCGTCTAATCGCCCCCTAAATACAACACACACACTCGCGCGCGCGCACGCACGTACGCACGCGCTGTGACGTGCCTCAAGTCTCAGTGACCGGGAACTTTGCATCTCAACCGATTGCTTCGTCGACGTCACAACTTACCTGCCGCTTCACATCTCAACAACACGTTTAACACTCGAACCTGGTGGCTACAACAGTTGGATACAATCAAGTACCCTGCTATTTCGATGTTCCCCATTTTTCTGAACCCAAAATTATTGTTGTTTTCAATAACAGTTTTTGTGAGTATATGTTAATCCAAATCATAAAAGAGAGGGAGTTTATATTTTATTTGCTTAGAAACGGTTATAAAAGTTTCCTGTTTTCATTTTTATGTAGATTTGGACTTTATCTACTTCCAGGGAACGGCACAGCTGCTGTGACGTCATCACCGTTCCAACATTATTTTTCACAATGAATGAAAAAAGGCAAATTTGTTGATTTTGTTGTGGTATTCAATCCTAAGACTGGTTTGATGCAACCCTCCATGCTAACCTATCTTCCGCAAGCCTTTCCATTTACGCAGAACTCGCACATACAACATACTCCTTAATCTGATTGGCGTATTCTCTCCTTGGCCTCCCTCTTCTCTTCTTATCCCATACACTTCCCATTAATGCTAATTTTACAAGACCCTCATGTCTTAAAACGTGGCCTATTAATCTATCTCTCCATTGTGTTCGCTCTTCCCCTATACTGTTTAGAACTTTCTCGTTTGTGATTCTATCCACCAATCTCATTCTCCTGTAGCACCACATTTCAAAGGCTTCTATTCTCTACCTTTCTGTAACTCCTATCGTCCACGCTTTGCACCCATATAACGCCACACTCTAAACGAACATTTTTAGCAACGACTTCCTAATATTCGCATTTATATTACCCGTAATTAAATCCTTTTTTAGCGAAAGCCTTCCTTGTCTGTGCTATCCTACTCTTTAAGTCTACTATACTTAAGTCCTCAATTTAGAATTTCCAAACATTGCAAAATTGACTTATATTAATAGATCAATTTGGTAATGTGTGGAAAGTATGTACCATACTCAAAATTGGTTGTATACATGGTCAAGTCATAGACTGGCAACGAAACTTTGGGCTTAATAAGATATTAAATTATTTCCGACCAATTTGAGTGTTTTCCTTCATTTCTTCTTTTATTGAAGCCCAATAAATACAACTATTAGTTTCCCAGGAGAAAATTTCAATTTAATGAAAAACTCTTCCGAAACGAAACACGAGTTCGTTTTCCCAGAAATGAATGTTTCCTTTGATGCCAGAGCGAAGTAGAACTTAAGTCACTCAGCCGAGGTACACTACAGGAGTCCTGATGATGACGTCACAGCTGTTGTACCCGCCATCTTCAACCCTTGAACTGTTCACTGGCGAAGCGACTTTATCTTGCAGGGATTCGAGGATCGATTCTACCCGATAGACAGACAGTTTTTGCGAGTTCTCGTGAAAGGACCGTCCCGATGTATGTCCTCGCATCTTAACTCCCCCAGAACACATTGCATTTATTTCTTCAAAGTCATACAAATGTAGCTGTTAACAAAGATTAACGTTATTTTTTTTTTGTAACATTGTAATTTGGACATAGTTTACATTTTCAGACGGTAGAGTTCACGTTATTTACCGCTTCGGAAAGTCAATTTCTGAAAAGCAAACAAAATTCGAGGTCGAAATCGTTTCATTTTTTTGTTTCGATATATATGGATGTATTTCTCTGCAGTGAATTAAATAAAGGTCTATAGAAATCGGCCCAACCAGTTCACTGTCGAGACCCGTGTGATCGCGAAGAAGGTAAATGAGCAGACTTTTCCTGGTAATTGTAGCGAGCGGGATAGCTCGACCTGATTACATTCCTCTCCGTGGCCCAGGGGAGAGAGCCGGAGTCTCCGGAGAGACGTAACTCTGGCTCCCTAAGACGCGCGGGTTCGACGTATAACACGAGCTTTCCCCAGGGACTCGTAGGCCCACGCTAATATCGCCATCCCTCCCTATCACCTATTCATGTTCCTCGCGAGTAACGATTTCCCCGGCACGGCAGCCTTTCCTTTCCTTCCTTCCTTCCATTCCATTCCTTTCCTTCCTCCGCCCTCCAGGGAGACACCCATACCCGCACCCACAACAGTAACGATGGTGACTGCGAATTTAATATCATAATTGGGGGGAGGGGCAGAACAGAGAACGCTGGGAGAAGTCGCTCAGACAAGTGGACCTACTCGGTCCGGCCTACCTCGTGGCTGTCTGCATCTGCGAAGGCAACACGCGCAACGCCCAGGAGAAAGGACCAGAAAGGTCGGGGTGCATGACCTGACTGTCGTGTGAGTCAGATGTCTGCCATGGAAAGTAGTTCCCAGGGCACATAACTTTGATGTATCCCATTTCGGCTTTGGAGAATTAATGAAATAAATAGAAAATATGGGAAGGAGCACTATCGACTGCGGCCCAGAGTCAATCAGCTCGTGACGCAGAAACATGACCAACTGAGATCGCTTTAAAATTATGGTAGTGGATGCCATCGAAACGTCGCACAAGAGTTACTCGCCGCGGGAAAACGCCCCTCTTTGATAATAATAAATAAAATATTTTGCTTAATCTGACTGAATTTGAATAAATAGAATTAAAATATAACATCAAATACAAAACGTTTCACCACGTACTTTAGGGACATTCTTCGCTTGGTTCTAGAGGTAAAGTTAAATAAAATTACATATAAATAATAGATTTCCAAAACAATAGTTAAAACCCAGACCGGGATAAGGTGTGAATGAACCAAAACCCCACTAAGGGTGCAACAGCCATTATTGATTTTCATAAATGATTTAATTACCCTCTTTGACAGTATTTTTATAACTTAAATATTAAATATTACATTTCAGACTTTTTTAGGTAAAAATTTAGCTGAACCTCAATCCATGACTCCTTCGGTCAAAACGGGATATTACTTGAACTCTACATCTGAAGATACTCATAGAAGCAAAACTCCAACAACCCCTAAAATTATCACCCCTCCCAAAACTCTTAACCCTCCCAAAATATTAACCGCAATAAAAAAGTTAAAAGATCAAAGGCTCTCCAGATCATGACATCGTTACCAACCGCAACCTAAAACATTTTTCTAAAGAAACAATAATCCCAATCACCTGTATCTTCAACGCCATCCTCAGGATCACCTATTATCCGACCAAATGGAAATATGCCTCCATAATAATGATACCCAATACCAAACAAACCAAAATCCAACACTGAAAATTACCGTCTAATAAGTCTCCTTCCTTCATTATCCAAATTGTTCGAAAAACTTCTCCCCCATCTAATCAAACAACTCTCCTCCCTGATTCGAGATACAAAATACGGATTTTTCCCATAACACTCCTGCACCCATCAAATATACCGCCTCATCAATCTCATAAAGAACTCCATTGAACAACTCAAATCCCTCATCACCACCTTTACTTGTATGGAAAAAGCTTTTGACAAAATCCCTCACCCTTATTATCCAAAATTAAAGACTTCCTAAACTCCTAAACTACATTTCTAACAGAACCTTCTCTCTGAAAATATACAACCACCTCTCTCAACCACATTCAATTGCGGCTGGCGTCCCCCAAGGAAGTGTCATTGCCCCCTTCCTACATACATCTTCTCCCACAACATCCCACCACTAGCAGACGACATAGCCATCTCCCATGAAACCTCCTCTCTCATCTCCAATTTCCAACCACTCCAATCAGCGCTCAACAACCTAGAGCAATGGTCCAAACAATGGCGAATCAGCATCAACTCCACCAAACAACAACCGTCCAATTCACATTGACCAAATCCACCTCTATCTAAACAATTTATTAATCCCTACAAAAACTACCTATCTATGAATCATGTTTGATTGAAAACTCTCGAGGAAACCTCATATTAGTCTTCTCTCCAAAATAAGCCATTTATTCGGAAACCTATATCCCCTATAGCCACTGTTACTATAACCACAAAACGCCCCCTATACCTCTCCATAATACAACCCACCTGGTCCTATGCCTCTCCCGTATGGGGAAGAACAGCCAAAATCCATTCAGACAAAATTCAAATTAAACAAAACATAATCCTACGCAACATTACAAACTCTCCCTGGAACCATAGAAAATCCGTTATCCACCATAAGATCAAACTTCCCAAAGTAAACTCTGTAATCACCAAACCCATAAACGCCCTAATTAAAAGAACCCTAAAAAAAACTCCCAATAGACTTCATCCTTCCCCCCCCCCCAACACCCAGGCACATCCTAACCCACCTTACCATCAGACCACATCCTCGTATATCATCCAATAACCAGTTCACTGCCAGTCAACCCTCACCCACCCACGTCGTATGCCTCTAACCCATCTGGTAAAGTAAGTTTGTCAATGGAGTAACCTACCTTCATGTCTACAAGTTAATTACATACACTTTTATAATCTTGTAACACATTATTTTAACCTTGTAAATACTGAAACAATTACTATACCAACAAAAAGTCTTATAATAAAAGTTTTTATATGAAAATAACCATAAAAAGGAAACCTAACGTAAACATTTACTCTGTGCCAAATTAACAATTAGTTATGTGGGACATTTCATTGAAAGACAGGAGTTTATGTTATAGAAAGAACTAAATGTACTAAAAACGATGTAGAAGGTTGAAAATTTATGAAGTTATAATTTTTTGTGTATACTACAACGTGATAAATGTTATGCCGCCTTCTTCCCTAGAGTTCGTGTGTAATAACTGTTCCCCTCGCTCAGCGACGTGTGAATCTCCCCTCGCCAGTGACCCGGGGTTCGAGTCCCGCTCTGCTGCTGATTGGATCCCACATTCTCTCTGTCTCTCTCTCTGTCTCTGTCTCTCTCTGAGTGTGTGTGAGTGCTCTGCTTGCTTTGCTTTTGCTTTGGGTTTGTTGTTAATTTCTAACGAGTCCGGGGCGCTCGCAGCGCGCACGGGTTTCCAATTTCGCGAGCGAAATCCCGTCGCATAATCGTCGTCCCTGTTTGAATATCACGCAGGTCTGCCAGCGATTTATAAAGCAGATTCGGCAAATTACAATCACACAGAGAGAGAGAGAGAGTGGTGGTGCGAAATCCGAGCGTGATTCGACTGTAATTCTTCCCTCGGATTAGCTCTCTCTCTGCCATAATTATACTTCACCCCCTCCCCTCTCCCCTTTCCTCTCTCCTCCCTTCCAGGCCAAAACACCGGGGCTCCGGTCATTCGTCAAAAAAAACGAGAGATATACCTGTCAGCCTCGACAGCGAAATACACGTCGGCAGAGCGCGACACGATCGAAACGTCTGCAAAATTTGTCTGATTGCCAGGGTGGGACTCGGAAAAATTAAAAGTCTTATCGATAGAAATTAAAACTTGACGACATAGTTTATTACTAAACGTAGGCCAGTGGTCACACAAGGCAACGAAATCCGACAACGTCATCACCAATCCTAACTATATACAGAGTGTTCAGTTTATAGTTAGGATTGGTGATGACGTCGTCGGATTTCGTTCTCCAAAACCACACATCGGATCAAAAAAAGTGTGTATGAAAAATATTCGTCTCAGAGGGCGACATCTAATGATATGAAACTCGACCCCTTTTCCCCCAAATTAGATGGAAACCCCCATTTTTATTGCAAATTCGGATTCTCCAGAAACTATTACTCCAATTTGACTTACGACTCGAGTCATTTCTTGGTCACAGATGGCGTTGTAATCGACAAAAATCAAAATGGATTTAAAAAATCGTTGATAAATGGGAATATATCAAGAAATAGCACCAGATCAGCAAAATAAAATTAAATGTTTTATATTCTTAGAAAATGCTACTTAATGACACCATAACTGTCCACCCTCAATGTTGACAGTAGAGCGGCTCTATCTTATAGGTAAGAATAAAAAACGTGATGCTGGATTAATTAGTTAGAAGTGACGCATATCAGAAAGAAGGTGGATCCTAGCAACCGCAGAGGAGTGGAAATCCCAGGACGTGACGTATTTTGAAGAACGTGTGTGTGTGAGAGTGGTCAGCACGTCGGCACTCTGGCTTATTGACGACTACGGTGACTACGAGTGTGGTTTGTCAGTGTCCCAAGAGGCCGACATCGGTCCGCAGCCGATGTTGTTGATGTTGTTAGGCGATTGTGTGTGTGTGTTGGGGTTTACGTGGAATGCGATCTCTCGATATCCTGGCTGCAAACTTCGGGGATCTACGTGGCCGCGTTTGCCCTGACAATATTAAACAAATAGAAAACCAACAACACGGATCAGAGCGGAGTGGAGGAAAGGGGGGGAAGGGTTATTCCACAACTCTCGCCAATCAATATGGCCGTTGTACACGACGCCACCGGGACCCTATTTGCATATTTTAATAACTGTTCAAAGGGTCCAGGGGTCGGTACAGTCTTTGTTCGGGAAGACCGTGGGTGGGTGTCTCCTTCCAGTTCCCAGGGCCAAAGGCAGTCCCGATCACCTGGTCCTCAGGGTGAACGTCAATCAAGAAAAGAATAGAGAAGGGGAGACCGGCCGGGGATGACAGAATTTCTTTATCGTAAAAACCAAAACATCTGATAGGTACACTATTAAAATTAATAAAAAATTAACAAAAAGCTCACAATCATTCTGTAGAAAACGAAATAAGAGTCACCCCACCCCCATGCCTGGGGTAACTTTACCTATGAAATAAATAGTATAAACATCACCATGGTTTTAAAGTTTTCTAAGAAGAATTTTGCTTTCATTTTTTTGAACTCAGTGACTCGGGAATTCCTATTAGCTTGACGATGTCTTATAGAGTAATGATGAAGTTTCAGAAGACTTCCTAACCAGCAATCAGCTTCCTGTGTCACAATTCATGGATGGATTCATTGTTCCTTTTCACAAACCTTCGTGTTTTATAAGGTGTAAATCCGTAACAAATACCAAGCTGCCAACTTTCGAATTCCACTTCTTCCTTGTCACAATCAATAGGTCTATTTTCCTGTGTTTCTCTAAATTCGATTCAGATCTCGTCAATTCCGGTTTACTATCCAACTTTTTCTTCAATTTTACCTCTAACTTTGAGTGTTCATACTTTTGGCGTAGATTTATTAATTTTTTCATTAAAAATAATAACTTGTTGGCATTCTCTATTGAAGACGTCTTTGGACGAATTTCCTCGATCAGTCCCTCGGTTTTACGTCTGCTTCGTGTTCAAACAACAACAATCTTTTGATAAACGTTGACGAAGTATGTGACGTAGGTTGGCTGACCAACTCCCGATCGCTTATCAATTTTCGAACACGTGGCATAACCTCAAAATTGCGGCGAAATCAAAAAAAGATACGTAATAAAAAAGATTAAAAATAAAATCTTACTTTAAATTTCCTGCAAGTAATTGACAAAGAGTACATAGGCGTTTTTTATTATGGTATAGGAAACAGTGGAATAACAAAGAATATTAGATTGGGAAGGAATATTTTGAAGGAAGTTAAGGAATTCTGCTACTTGAGAAGCGAAATAATTAGAGATGGTAGAAGTATAGTAGACCTAAAGAGTAGAATAGCACCGGCAAGGAAGACTTTCACCAAAAAGAAAAAATTACTTATGGGTAATATAAGGAAATAGATGCTAAAATTGTTCGTATGGAGAGTTGCTTTGTACGGGTGAGAAACGTAGAGGATAGGAATTGCGGAAAGGAAAATAATAGAAGCCTTTGAAATGTGGTGCTATAGGAGAATGAGATGGGTGGATAGAATGATTCTAAACAGAATGAGCGGATAATTTGGAGAACATTGACCGAGAGAAGGGATAGACTAATACGGTCACCTTTTAAGACATGAGGGTCTTGTAAAATTATCATTAGAGGAAAGTGTGTGGGGTAAGAACAGAAGAGGGAGACAGAGGATGGAATGCGCCAAGCAGATTACGGAGGATGTGGGATGTGCTAGTTATGAGGAAATGAGAAGGTTTACGCAAGGTAGTTAAGCATGGAGGATTGCATCAGACCAGTCTTGGGACTGAATACCACAACACACAGTAAATTGAAGGTTAGCCTGTGTCCAAGTTTATGCAACTGATCGACTCGGGTAGCGCGATTGGTAAAGATCAGCAGGAACCGAGGTTTCGATTTTTTGATCCCTCGCCCTATAGTTCAGTTTTTTAAATACTTGCATATTGTTGAGCTCGTAGTTGTGGTCACAGCACATCTGTATTCAGTGACGTCACCTCTTTAACCGTGCTTTATCTATCTCTAAACGTGTACTTGTCAACATACAAGGTAAATATCGTGTCCTTAGCATTCCGTGGACACATTTCGTCACACATGGAACTCATCCATGAGTTCTTTCTCCGGAGGTTTTTGTCCCCCTGGTGTCAGAAGGAAAAATATTGAATCAAATTCATTGAAACTGAAGATGATATCGGCAAGCTTGAAGGAAATTGGTCCAGCCACAGAACAGAGACATTCAATCCACGTACTTTACAAGTAAAGGTTGAAGGGAAGGACTACGACCTTCTTCACTTCATTGGACGGATCCGGCCAATTCTTAATCGTGAACTGTGGGAAGCCAGAAAACTTTCGAAAGTGAGAGGAAATGAGGAATTTAAGGAAGAAATTAGATCCTCATCAATGCGGTGTAACGTCTCCATGGTTTACTGTCGACTTTGTGGTTCTCTGAAACCGAACGCTTTTAGTCGCTCCTTTGACTTTTTGGCTCCGGTAAAGAATCTGTGAGTCCTGGCCTCGTCTCTTTTGACCTTCTCCTCGGCAGACCTTAACATGTTCAGAGCTGTTGCGGGTGTGAGGGAGTGAGGGAGGACTGCATCCCTTTGTGGCAGGGCCACAGGAAATCACTTATGCACGAGACATGTGCTGGGCGAAGTACGCCGCTATTAGGATTAATTTCCAACCGATTGAGACCAGTCCTGATTGGGCCCGTGCATTATTGCAAGGTCTCTGGAGAGTCTCTCTCTCTATCTCTCTATATCTCTGTCTCTCCCTATTCCCACCGTGGCCTAAACCTTGGAGGAGTTCTCCAAAGTCACTTCAATCATCAACGGCAGCCATATTTACTTTTAACTACATTTCGTCGTCCTCCATATGTGTGACTTATCTCTTGCTCACCCAATGAGGTCCATCGACTTTGTCTCGATAAACTACGGAAACCCAAAACAAAAGTAGAACCAACACATAATGGTTACATATTCGTGAAAAGAAAATATTAGTGAAAAGCGAGCTTCTTAACAAGTTGAGTTACACTGTTAGACATCTACGGCAAGGAAAAAGGTGAACTTAATGGCGCACGTCCAACAACTTTCAATAAAAGAAAAGAGAAATCGAATCGTAGATGTTATAAATACAAAACTTAATAATCATAAATGAATGAAAACAGTCAAATTCTCAGTAATATTTAAATAACATTAAAATTACCACGACGTTTTGTCCTCAGTTAACGACTTAAATAGGTGTTTAATAGATTCGAATACTTTAAGTAGTTTGAGCCCATTGCCAAGTTCTTCCATTAATATCAACCAAATATTCACGTTAGATAAATAAAGGTTTTTGTGTTGAATTTCCAAGGTATGCATATTACACGAATCAAGTCCTAAATTTTGGGGGAGGGGATTAACAGGTATCATGAGGGTGACCGTGAAACAGGCAACTCCTCTTTAATAGCATAGGAAGGGAATTGAAAAGGGGAGATTTGGAAAGTAGAGCAAGGTAGCCAAGGGTTGACTAGGGCCACCGGGCTATAGTTTAAGGATCCTACCCGGTGTTTCACTTAAGAGATTTTTTTGGTGGGGGGCGGGGTAAAGAGGCTACATGAGGTGATATTCCTTAATATAAATAAATTCTGTAATTTAACTGAACGAACCCAGCCAAATTTGTCAAATTTTAAAAATTCTTGGCTGTCTTCCTCTCTCTCTCTCTCTCTCTCTCTCTCTCTCTCTCTATCTATCTATCTATCTCTCTATCTCTCTCTCTATCTATCTCTCTCTCTATCTCTCTCTCTATCTATCTCTCTATCTCTCTCTATCTCTCTCTCTATCTCTCTCTATCTCTCTCTATCTCTCTCTCTCTATCTCTATCTCTCTCTCTCTATCTCTATCTCTCTCTCTATCTCTATCTCTCTCTCTATCTCTCTCTCTATCTCTATCTCTATTTCTATCTCTCTCTTTATCTATCTCTATCTCTCTCTCTATCTCTAACCCCCTTACAAATTCCCTTCCTATATAGGTCAGCTCCCAATTATTGTCTTACCCTTATGTAGACCTTTTATAATCATATTCACTGTTTTACAGTACGAAGCCATATTCATTAAGATTTCTACATAATTACTCACGGGATAATTTTACTGTATTCCTTACAAAATTAAAAATGGTTATACACTTATTAAAGGATTTATAATATTAAAATAGCAATCAATAGTTTTCAATTTCATAACCTTATTTGCTGTCGCTTCTTTTCTTTCAGTATTACTACTTTTGAAACTTTATGTTACAACAAAACCTCATAATAAGATTCTAACATTTTTACATGTAAATTGTAAGAATATTTACTTGTACCTTCTGCAGATGTCCACGAGCTTTAGATAATTTTAAAAACTTGTAAAAATTATGAATTTATGAACAATGTTGTGTCTAATAGATTTATCATATGGTGATAATGAAAGAAAAAAATCCTGAATAAAGTATAAATGCATACCAATTTTTAAATAAACAGATTGGAAGCGGTTAACAATCGCAAAACATTTTTCACAAACAACATACGTAAAAATAAAATCTTTAATTTTTTTAATTAAAATTTTATTGTAAGAAAAGAACTTCCCTGCTTAGCGGTCGTTTTTAATTTTCCCCGACGAAATAATCGACTGTCCACAGAAATGACATCGATAATATTGCCACTATCAATGGCGTCCGTTCACAGGCGGGACGGAAATAATTAATGTTAAGAGAAGAACTGAACAGGTATTCCGTTCCCTGAAGAAGAAGGAAGATCAAATATAATGAAGGTAAAGGGAAGGTAGAAAGCAAACAGAAAAATATACAAGAAGAAATCTAAGCATAAAAGATAGTGAACAGTGAAATAATAAATAAACAAATACAGCCAATTTGTCTGCAAACAATTTTATCTTTATTTAATTCATCTACGACGTTTCGTCCATATTTGTGGACTTCATCATGTAAATTTAAAGTGGATAACATGTAGAAAATTGGATAATTTTGTGTCCTACGACGAACTGACATTTAACGGAGACCACGACGCAAAAATCATCCACGTTTACATACATGTTATCCATTTAAAATTTAAATGACGGAGTCCACAAATTTTGACGAAACGTCGTAGGTCACATATTGTTTGTTAATTTATACTTAATTGTCAGATTGTTGATTCATTGAAAGTAAATATAGACTTAATAAACACTACTACTGTGTTGCCAACAAAATAATTATTAGTTATATTTATCTGACATCAGTTTAATAAATAAATAAATAATGTCCCGTATGTCTGAAAACAAAATCACTTAACATTTCGTTCCTGCAGCTTCTGCATGTGTACAAGTAAAAGATAACAAATTTGAAAATTAATTAATTTATATAATTCATAAATTCAAAGAAACTTAGCTCATGAAAATACCTTGCTAAAACGAAATACATATACCAAATTAATAAATTAGGATCCACGTCGGAAGCCGAAACGATCATCATAACCGTCTGGGGCTGGAGATGGTCTCAGGTTTCAGAAATGCTTCACATTAACACTCTCAATGTAAAAACTGACACGGATAATATCCTAATTCATGAAATATAATGTGTCAAATATATAATTATCTTTGCTTTTTAAAAAAATTGTCTTTCGGTTCTCTAATTCTTTGGCTCTACTGTAATATCCTTGGAATATTATAATTATTGTTATTCAGTGAAGAGGGTCAAGATCAGGACCCAAACATGTAGTTGTTTTTAAATAATAGTTTGATATGTTTAACTATTTTTTGTCTGTTTTGGGCCTTATTTAACCTTGTAGAAAAGTATACATGCAAGGCTGCGTAATTAAGTGATAAGGAGAATGGAGTGCAACTCGTCTTCAGGGAGCAAGAAGCGGACGCTGAACCGAGTAGGTCCATGCCTCAAACTCCTTGTTCCCTGAAGTGCTGTTGGGTTTCGTTCACCCCTTCACTTGACACAAAATTTTCCGCAACACCCTGTAAACATTAAATACACTGTCGTCGCCGTCGAACAAATGCCACGCCACAGAGTTACCGCGATCCTTGTTGCATTCGTCAAGTGATTCGAAAACGGAAGATCTGCGACAACGAAACGAATGAGGTGAACGGACTACATAGGAAAGGTAAAACTAACATTGACGCAAACATATTGTGAAAGAAGAAAATAGAGGGAACACTGTCCGTTTTTAGTTTCATAGAATCAGTTTGGACGTGAATACCGGCGGATGTGGGATATAAAATCAATCAAATTTCAGATATAATTCTACAATAGAACCCGGCTTGTGTCAACATTTAAAATTTTAGCACTTTTGTCAATGAAATGATGATATGAGATGAGACGGTTGGTATTTGAGATATTTTATTTGAAACATGGCATTTAGTTAAAGTTTTATTTCGTCCTATGTAGCAGAGGGAGACATTTTTGGTATGCATAGGACCCAAGTGCCTCCTAGTGGTTTCCCAGAAATAATTTGGTGAAACTAGTGATTTTTAAATTTTTAATAAGGGATAATAATGATATTGAAGGCGAGTAGCAGACAGTACTGTATGTTCTCTTGACCAGCCAAAGTAACGAACGATAAGTAAATAATTGGACTGGTCAAGACGAAGACTACAATAAGATTACAGGAAAAAGGGGGGGTGGGGGTGGGACTCTTGTAGCTTCTAAGTCATACATTCACGAACACGTAACGTTCCTATGTTGACGACGGAAAGAAGAATTCTGCTTTCGCCTAAGTGACGTCATCGCCCGGCGGATGACGAGCAAATTTACAATTATTATTATAAAGGAGACCTGCAATCAAGACAAAAACTTTACGCTCACACTGTGGCCGACGACGCTTAATAGTACACAAACAACGCAATCACGTAAAACGGTGCTCAACACAAACGTTGGAAAGGAACGAAACACTCGGCGTGTCGGGAATTTCTCTTCGTGACGAAGTTAATGACATCCAAAATATAGCCAAAAAGAAGACTAAAATCACTACGTCACGTTGTTTCTGACAAACCTTATCGTTATCCTCAGCTGTGATATAGAAAGCAAATAGTACAACAACATATTCATTATAGGCTCCTCTACTTGACCTGTTGTCTTTGTCTATTTTAACTTTAAAATACAGACACAACGGTTTCTTTTTCAAAAAGATTTTTACATTGTTCTGAATCTTTGTGGGGGGGAATAAGGAAAGTAATACGTAAGAGAAATAAAAATAAACAACCCAGTTCGACGTGTTAGATAAGAGGTCCTACTCGGTTCAGCACCACCCACCAA
Source organism: Eucriotettix oculatus (assembly GCA_034510155.1). Taxonomy (NCBI): domain Eukaryota; kingdom Metazoa; phylum Arthropoda; class Insecta; order Orthoptera; family Tetrigidae; genus Eucriotettix; species Eucriotettix oculatus. Next base: position 20,672,877 of record CM067381.1, on the reverse strand, counting down.
TCTTCTTCCTTCAAGTACGAGCAACTTTCCTCGGACAACATGAAATCCATTGCATTAGGACGGAAAGACGCCGCCAAAGTCCACGCGCACTCACATGACACGCGGCGAAATGTCCGGAGGAAGGTTCACGAGGAAGTTGTGGCACACACGCGCGCACGTACTTACGTTTGAGGGCGCGGGGCTTGGCCTGCTTGCGCCGAGACATGGGCACGTGAGCGGCTGCGTGAGAGCGCGGGCTGAGGGAGGGCGTCCGCACTGGCCGCCCTGGCCCGACTGTGTCCGGGACTGACGCGCCGCGGCGCTTTATCGTGTCCGTGGGTGCGCAACCCCCGACCAGGGAATACCTTCCGGCCCTTGGCGTACGGCCGCCGGGAGCGCCGCCGACGCCCCTGGCCTCTAGCGAGCGCCGCGACAACTGCGAGCATCGCGGGAGCCATCTCTGGACAGGGGCTGCTACTACCGCCTCGGTACGCTGAAGATGAGATCATTTCCACACTTCGAAATACAACAAAGTCAATAAAGAAAGTTACACGAACAAACAGATAAATTGTTCAATTGGTGCAAGGAATATAATATGAAATGAAATGGAAACAAATACCAAGCTATGCTTTTCACCACACGTTACAATAAACAACACCACAGTTCCATGGAAATACCTTGGTGTCCACATTGATAGTAAATTATTATTAATTAAGAAACACATACTGGAAGGCAAAGAGAGCCATAGGTATCCTGTTGTACCCCCTGCTCAGAGGGATAGGAGACACAAGATTACTACCTTTACTTACACACGGTTGTCAGATTTGGAGTACAGCAGCTAATAGTTAGATCCACATCCTCCAATAAAACTCAAAATAGATGCATAAGTTGGGCATTAAATAAACTAATAACTACAGGAATAAGAGATCTACATGCAGAGGGCAAACTGAATTATATTAAAGATGTAATAATAAGACGTAACAAAAAAATTTATAAAGACTAAAAATCGTCAGTAAAATCTACCCTAACCTAAAGCTCCTTGGTCCCTGCTGAGTATGACAACTATAGACTCCCCAGGAGTAAAATATTATAACCTTATAAGGAATACATGTCAACTTTGACACTTTGTCCCTCAATGTAAGGGGTTTTCCTTATTTTTCCCCTTGAAAGTCAACGACATAAAAAAATTATTAACCACTTGTCCAGGAGAAATTAGCCCGGTACTGGGGGAAAAACAACATAATCGGTATTCCAGCATAAATTGAGGGAGGAAAAAGAATCCCGAGGTTTTTAGCTCTGAGGAGGGGGTACAACAGGATACCTGTGGCTCTCTTTGCTTTCTTATTGACTTCCAGTATGTGTTTTTTAAATAAATTTACTTTCAATGTGGACACCAAGGTATTTACAGGATTTTATCCATGGAACTGTGGTGTTGTTTATTGTAAGGTTTGTGGTCTTCAACGTCTGATGAAAAGCATAGCTTGGTATTTGTTTCCATTTCATTTTATATTATATTCCCTACACCAATTTAACATTTTATCTATTTGTTCGTGTAACTTTTTATTGACTCTGTTGGATTTAGAAGTGAGGAAAGAAAGCAGTATCGTCAGCGAATTGGAGAACTGAAACTTCACTCGTTTTTGGAAGGTCATTCATGTATAAATTGAATAAAGTTGGTGCAAGGACAGAACCTTGAGGGATTCCTTTAGTGGCGTTTCTGATGCTGGAAAAACTTCCTGAAATTCTAATTTGAAAATTTCTATTTTCTAAGAATTCTTGGATTTAGAGAACTAGTTTTGATGTCCGTTTAAATTTAATCATCTCTGCAATTAACTTATTACGATTGACTCTATCATAGGCTTTTTCTAGATCTAGGAATATAACTGGTATTATTGCTTTTCTGTTTATCATGTATCCTGTTTTCTGTACAAGATGTAGTAGGTGAAATATAGTTTCATGCTTCCTTTTGAATCCGTGTTGTTCAGGTTTTAGGATATTCTTTTCGATTAACTCGTATTGAAGTCTTTTGTGAATGACACCTTGGAGCAATTTTCCTAGTGTAGGATGCAGGCTGATTGGTCTATGGTTGTTTAATAGTTAAGGGTCTTTTCCATGTTTTGGGGTAGGTCCCAGGACCTTGGGAAGCAGCAGACTTTGGGATAGGCATTAGACATTAAATGAAGTTCCCTAATGATGTTTGCAGGAAAGTGCTTTATTTGTTCCTTAGTAATTTAATTAACACCCGGAGATTTATTTGTTTTCAATGATGATAAGATATTGTTAAGTTCTTTTATATCAAGTTTAATTTCACCAGAGGCTGGATTATAAGGTGACTGGTCTTTGGAAAGTGGGATTGGTTTTAAATGGCCTGTGCTTTGTTGTTTATCTTCCTCTGTTAGATCCACATACGCCTCTGCCTTAGCAAGGGATTCAATCATATCTATCTCTTTATACGTAATTGGGTTGTTCGGTGGATTTTTTTTCCTTAGAGATTTCGCCAGTCTCCATAATTCATTGGTATTATTGTTAATACCTTCCATAGTTTTTTCCCCAATTGGTTGTGTGGAAATCTGCCAGAGCCAATTTAACCTCCTTAAACATTTTGTTGTATAGAGTTTCGTAGTTTCTGGATGCCAAGCTTTTCTGACTTTGTTTTTCAGATATGTTTTATCTTGAATGAATTGAGGAGTTTCTGGGATTTTTTGAATGAGAGGTAGATTTGTGATAGGCTTTATTTTTAAATTGATTGGGGATCGACAGTTTCCTGTTTCAATGGCGTTTGGGTGAATTTCTTCCGGTCTATTGTCTGGGGGATGAGCTACGAAGGTGGCTGTTACAGGATTATGATCACGAGTTAATGCGAAGATGTTTTGAATTTCTGAAATGCTCATTTCCTTATGAATTAAAATGTCTAAAATGTCCGAGTTATATAGTATATTGTATAGGAAATGCGTCGGATTATCGGGATCACCGCTCTAGTATCTTCTAATATCTCTTTAACAATTATTTTTTCCATTGCTAATTGTGTAATTCGAATCTAGGTGTTTAGCGTCAAGATCGCCGGCAATTATTGTAGGGTTAGATTTACTTAATAATTTAACTATATCGTTCTTTGAAATTCTTATGCTCGGAGGTTTCTTTGCAGCTGTTATTGATAATTTCATTGAGGTGGCTTCTAATTGGTCAGTGTCTCAATCCAGTACTTTGTGGGCTTTTGTGTGATTTTTCGTTAATTCCATTTTTCTGTTTTTGAATTTGATGTTATCGGAATATTTTAGATGTGTTTCTGTTATGTCAATGTCCTCTTTTATTGGGAAATCTTGTAATTCATGTTTAGAGTTCATAAGTTCATTTGCATTCCAGTTAAGAGTTTTTAACAGCTTCACATTAGGTTACTGAAGACTTCTAGAAGTATAGTTAGACCAGACTTGGACTCTTTGCAATGTCGTAGATATTCCCTTCTTTATCCATTGGACAGTTTCAGAATATGGTATCTAGTGTATTATCAGTTTTGGTGTTCTCTTTGGTATCACATTGAGTTATGAGGATTAAAGTTTCATTATGATTATTTTGGCTACCCTTGACTGTAGATGCATAAGATTTTTTCGAGTGTTTTTTTGGAATTGCATGGTTTTGATTTGCAAATGTTTTTTGATTGCTTCCTAACCAAAATAATTTGCAGGGTGACTTCCGTTACAATTAAAACATTTAATTATTTGGTTAACAGACCTGTTACATGTTACACAATTTTCAGTATGTCCCACCCTTTGGCACATTGTGCCGGTTTATTTGGGCCCCTATAATCTTCTTCTCTAATCTTAATATAAAATAGCAGATTAATCTTCTTTAAAAGATCAATGTCACTAATTGATTCAGTAGAGATGAAGGTAAACTTCTGGTGGAATAACTAACCCATTCGTGTCTTTTCTTTTGAATTGGAAAATATCTACTATAGGAATGTCGTGAATCCTTTGACTTTCCTCACTGCGTAGGCCTTTGAGGAGTATTTTGAACAGTTTTTGATCTGGAGTCGCGTGTGTGAAATAATCGCGATTTTTAACAACTTGGTAACGGCGTTATAATCATTAAAAGACTTGTGTATGTATTCCGAGGAAATTATTTCGACATTTTGAGTACATCTTGATTGGATCTCTTTTGCAATTGTCTTATAGTCTGAAATATTGATATTAGTAATTGGAGGAGTTTTTTCCATTTTCTATTTCTTTAATAGACCTTTTTCTAATTTATGGATGTTCTTGGAAGGCGATTCTTTGTAAGGTCAGAGAAATCCCCAGGATCGTAGTCGGGAAGATAGTCAAAAATATTTTTTAGATCTAAAAGAGTCCTTCTTTTGGAGCTTTTTTGCTTTGTTATTTTCTGTCATTTTCCTTTTCTGGATTTGTGTATTGGAAGACTTTTTTGGTTTCTCTATCTGCTTATAGTCCGAAAGTTGTCAAATTTCAAATCCCGGAGGAATTTTGTGCATCAATACTTTCGTATCAGTTTACATTTATAAATTATCCATAATTATTAAATAAACCACAAGTAGAAAACAAAAAGTAACAAAACAGATTTTCTGTTTTAGAGACAATTAAATATTGGCAGAGGTATATATTTCGATAGAAGGCGTTTCCCAGGTACAATACCTGAGGCCAGTACCAACTTTGCTCTCAAATAACACCACTTAACAGTCAAATACCTAAGTCCAACAACTACAAATATAGCTTACGAAATAAAAGAAACGGTTCGTTTCGTCTAATGCGTGGAATACTAATAGGCGGGTCAGGACAAAAGCCTGTTTAACTTTTTTTTTCCAGCACTAATTAATTAAAATTAATCAGGAAAACAAACACCAGGTTTTTAATTACAACAATAGTGGGCGAGACAAGACAGAACTCGGTGGTGCTTCACTGCTTGTTGTACTTCACGATGATGTTTCCTACTCCTTCCAGTTTACACCTGGATGGCCCTCCTCAGAGCCAAACACCTTCATAAGAGACACAAGATTACCATAATTAAAACAATGCTCCGACCTTTACTTACATACGGGTGTCAGATTTGGGGTACAGCAGCTAATAGTAACTTCCACATCCTCCAAAAAACTCCAAATAGATGCATAAGTTGGCCATTAAATAAACCAATAACTACAAGAACAGCAGATCTACACTCAGAGGCCAAACTAAATTACATTAAAGATGAAATAATAAGACTTACCAAAAAAATTATAATGGACTAAAAATAACCAGGAAAAGCTAACCTAATCTAAAGGTCCTTGGTAGAAGTTTCCCTGCTCAGTATGACAATTATAGACTCCCTAGGAGTATAATCTTATAATCACAAGAGGTATACATGTCAACTTTGACAATTTGTCCTTCTATGTAAAGGGTTTTCTTATTTCTCCCCTCGAAAGTCAATGACAAGGGCAAATTAGCCCGGTACTAGGGGAAAACAACATTCCCAGCATAAATTGGGGAGGGAGGTGAGAGGAACACCTGGATGGTATGTACGATGAACACGTAAAAACAATAATAATCGGGCCAGGACAGAACCAGGATCAGCTCTTATTGTATCTCAACTATAAAGTTATAAATTAATGTACACTACACAACACGAGCGTCAGGTTGATAGCATCGAATACTGATGCTCGATTGCACAATTATTGAACACTTATTGAGCACCAACCTGCTACGGGTAGTGGGACGATGTAGTTTCATTTTCAAATAGTTCCTCGCAACGTTGCCAGTGGCGTCACATTCGTAGCCGATAAAACAGCTCACCGCTTTACCCGTTACAACTTCAAATAGTTCCTGGTAATAAGGCTAGTGGCGTCACCATCGGGGGCACATTCATAACCGTACACCTTCAAATAGTTCCTCACAACGTGGCTAGAGGCGCCACCTTCGTAGCTGATCCAACAGGGACCCTTCCAGTGGCGACTCGTGAATATTTAAAGTTATGTGCTACTTCACTCCCAGAAAAGTTTTAGAAGGATTAAGATGATAATAACACAACATCTACAGGGTTGTTAATACTCCACGACCCGTAAAATGCTACATTTGTAATTTGTAATAGAAACGAAATTTTTAAATTGTAAATATGTATAACCATATTTGCGCAATATCTAAACACGACAGTATTTTTAGTTATTACATATTATAATTTTAGGAAAATGTAAAATATTATGGGAATATTGGATGCGGATCGTACGGTACTTTTCTCATAATTATGAAAGCCTTCGAAAATTTATTTTTAATAAACTTTTCTTAAGCAAATAAACCACAACAAGTGCATAAACAGTAATATTTTTATTATTGTATCGTGATTCCGCTGCTAACTCCGCTCTGATTGCGCTGTGCGTTTGTTAGCTGGATGTTAGGCGAGGAACAGGTAATAATGGGCATTTCTCATTCCAGACAAGATTCTCGTGCTACGAAGAATGTAGTCAAGATATACATGAGTGGGAGCGCGCTGGAAGGCGGACAGTTTAAAAAAGTCTTCGAAATCGAAGCAGAAATTCACAATCTTAAAAGACTATTAGTTTGGAGTTTCTTAAAATTACAAAACTTCCTTCCAAATTAATTCATATGTTGTAGCAGAGTCTTCGGACTGAATACCACAACATCAACAATTTAAAGTGTATATAACAGTCAATGTTTTTAGCGTCCTGTATTTTGTAAGTTCTACATCTGATCTGATTTGTCAAATGTTCTAGAGCCGCGGTTTCTCTTATTGTCGTTTTCCGGTTGCAAGATAATTTATATATTGGGAAGTTTTCTTTGTGCGCTTTCATTGTTGTATTTCGCTCGTCGTCGCAGTTGTTTCTAGCGCCGCCAGAGTATAGCGAACTAACCACTGATACTCGTATTATCTGAGGTTGCTACTGCTGCCATCTCTGCGTGAAGATGTGAACTCCTTGCTCTGCAGGAAGCAACTATGCGAGTTTTCGCCGATCTTTCTTCACCGACGAGAACTTTGCCGGCTGAGTGTTTCACGAATACGAAACTGAGTTGTATTTTTCCGTTGGTTTTGCCGAGGCGTGGAGACGCGGCAAGGCCGTTTCGAGGCCGTCCAGTGCGTGATGTGACCGACAGAAGGCGCCTGCCCTGCCGCCTGGCGACGATCGCGGCGAACTGTCAGAGAGCTCCGTGTCCCGACGCGCTCATCAGCTGGCTATTTCTGCACTTGGCAACGGAATGATACGGAAGTATAGATTTCGTTGTTAACAGTCGCAGGAGGAGGCGCGGAAGACATGACCAACGGCGATCAGCAACGTTCCGCCGCCGACCTCCCCGTGGAGGTGAGTAAAAGCCTTCAACATCAGCGAGTCATTGTTCTCCGACGTCAAAAAACTCGCGGCCGACCTTGACTGTGACGGAGCATCGATTTTTTCCTTGTACTTTTCCCGCGTTGTCTCAAATGACACTTTGCTATTTGATGTTGAGTGGCAATGGTTCGAGTCTGCGTGTTCGCTAGCTGGTGTGATATCGGTTTCGTGTCTGCCGCTTCACTTCCTGGTCGCCGACATTGGCCCTGAACAATGGTGCGCGCCTGTTTCATTATCGCGTGATTAGCGGAACTTTTCATTGGTTTCTTTGTTCCCCGCAGGTCGTGGTGCACATTCTGGAGTACTTGTCCCTTTCGGACAGGATCTCCGCGGGACAGACGTGTCGCCTGTGGTACGAGGCTTCGCAGGAGCTGAAGCTGCACAGGAACGAGACCGTGGTCCTCCACGGAGACCTGACGGAGCCGCTCAAGGTGCTGGAGGCCAGTCGCACCTCATTTGTGCACTTCGTCTTCAAGGAGGTGGAACTGGGCAATCGGCTGGTGTCGCTCTGGGACCGCTTCTGTCCGCAGATGCAGTCGCTGGCTCTGCACAACTGCGACGTTTCCGAGAGGATGTTTGTGGAGATTCTCTCCAGATGCCCCCAGCTGGAGAGCCTGAGCGTGAACGGCTGCCGTGAGCTCCTTATGTCTGGCCGCGTCCTCGAAGTGGAGTCCGACCTGCAATCTCTGGCCAAAGTTCTCCGGAATCTGCGGAGGCTCTGCCTGGCCTTCAACAGGTACCTCTCGGACGCGCTCTTCAACCGGTTCGTGGCCGTCGCCCCCAACCTGGAGGACCTGTCCCTCAAGGGCTGCCACATCTCCTTCCACCAGGGTCTGTACAAGAAGTTCTACCCCGGATTCTTCGGGAAGGCAGGCAGCGCCCCTGCCGCTTCCGAGAGCGTGCTCACCTTCCTGAACGTGCTGGCCTACGTCAAGGCCCACGCGGAAAAGGTGAAGCGACTGCGGTTCGGCTGCACGCTGATGGACTCTGCCGCCCTCTCGGAGCTGGCCTCCGTCCCGGGCCTGGAGCTGTCGCTCCTCCACGCGCAGTCCTGCGACCAGTTGACGGATTCCGGCGTGGTCGACCTCGCCCGGAAGCAGAGAAAGCTGACGGAGCTGGACCTCGGAGCCTGCTCCAGGGTTGGCGACGCGGCTCTCGAGGCCGTTTGCCTCAACCTTTCCGGGTTGACCTGCCTCAACCTGAGAAACTGCCGCTCCCTGACCGACGCCGGAGTGTCTCGCCTGTCCGAGCTGAGGCACCTCAAGTCTCTTAATCTGTCCCAATGTGAAGGGGTCACGGCAGACGGGGTCCGCCAGGCCCTCTGCTCCGCCGTCAACCCTCGTCTTCGTCGGCTGTACCTCAACTCCCTCCTCCTGGACGAGAACACCGTCTGCGGCCTGGCTGAGAATCTGCCCGGACTCACCCACCTGGACCTCGGATGGTGCTTTAACGGTGTCACCGACAGGTCGCTCCAGGCCCTGTGCCGAAACCAAACTGACATGAGGGTGTTGAAACTGACCGCTTGCAACAAGATTACCGACGCCGGTCTTACCGGTATGGGGTTACCGGCTGAGGTCGAGGTGGACTCGGAGGACAAAGAGAATGTCTCACTGGAAAATGGGGTGTTGTTCAGAAACCTCAACGAGTACGGTCTGAACGACAACAAGATCTCCCTCAGGAGCAAAGCCGAGCAGGACATCATCAACGACGCAAAGAGGAAGAAGATCGTGTCTCAGCTGTGTGAGGAACGGGTGCCAGGGATGGCCTCCAGTGGCTACTCACTGGGAAATCTCAGGGGTAAGCATTTTCACCTCTTTTCTACTTAGTACAGTTCTTGATCATTTTTAAATGTGTTGGTCTAATAGTATCAACCTGAATTATTTAATGATAAAGTTATTTTGATTCATTATTTAACATATTATTCAAAAATATTATTTTGTAAATCAGTTTAAACTATCTCTATGTAACAAAGAACTTCAGCTTTAATTAATCCTGTATTAGTAAATAACTTCTTTTTATTTATTATATGCCTTGTATAATATAAAATATATCTCTAGACAAGTGATAATCATGTAATCATTCTAGTTGAGCAGTGCTAAATTCTTGAATTACCTAATATACCAAAGATAAATTTAAGCATATAACTCATATCTACAAATATGTTTGAAACTAAATAAATTATATTTTTGGATGCCTTCATAAATAAAATATACATCCTTTTTCATATGTATATATAATTTACAGAGGTATGAAATCAAAATATAATTTTTTAATAACCTCTTTGTTGTGAAGAGATCAATTTGATAAATAATTTGGAATTTTGGGATACAATTTTTATTTCCTATCATAGATGAAAATGCCATCCTTTAATGTGAGCATGAAACAAAATTATTTTATAGTTTTAATATTATCTCTAGCAGTAATCATATTTTCATAATTGAAAGAGGTAAATGTGTCAAGTTAATTGAACCAGATACTTTTCTACACTTGCAGGTTTACAGACACTGGACCTAAGTGGGTGTAACAGGATTACAGATGTCAGCCTGAAGTTCGCCTTCCGCTTTGGAGAGCTCCGCCACCTTGACCTGAGTCAGTGTCAACAGGTTGGTAATCAGTGTTTCCCTTCATACAACCAAATTTAAATTTCCTTTTACATGCTTTTTGCAAATGCATTTGTTCTATCATTATTTTTTGTTATTTGTTTGAAGCCAATATATTTTTACTTTTCCATAAGATTTTCAGTCTTTTTGTGGCTTACAAATTCGTATTTTCCACACATGAAATTCTGCATTATGTATATTACTTATTACAAATTTTGTTTGTTATTTAACCTATCAAGTAGAGAGCAAACCATTTTGTATTAGAAAGTTGTGGGACAAGTAGCAAGAGCCTTACTAGCCTAGGGTTTTCCTTTTATCACTTTCAGGCAATTGCCAGATTGAAACCTTCTTTTCCACATACTCTTTTTGAGCCCCTTCCTATGCTATTTCAGTAGAGTTTCCACCTAGTGGCACCATTTTTAATTTTTTAAATTGCTTTCCTCTTAAGTAGTATTATCATTTTTTTGTAATCTCCTTGTTGACAATTAGTAATTCCCATTTTCAAAGAAGTACCACCTACAATTTTACTTATTGGCATAATGAATTCAAACCATTACTTACAGTATCTTAACAATAATTTTCAGTGTAGCTGTGATGTAATAGTCATATATATTAAATGTTAACCTCAGTTACTTTAATAAAAATATATTATTCTTTCTGGGTCTTATTCCATAGATTTATAACCCTAGACCCTTAGGAAGACTTATTTAATATTATTAAATATTAGTTTAGCTTGAATGCACCTCATACAGCACAAAACATATTGTAATTAAATCATTCCAGTTCTGACTTTTTGTCATTCTTTGTGTTTTATTTATTATAAATGATGTTGCTCATGTGCACTTACTTTTTGGCAATTAAGCTTGTATTTTATCTCCCTAATTTTTAATATCTCACAAGATTGTAAAATAACATTTATAGTCTATTGTGCTTTGTCAGTGTGTTTTCTTACTCTAAATGGCAGCATTGCTGTTCACAGATCACACATGTGGGCCTGTCCTACCTGGCTGTACACAACCCCAGCATTGAGACCCTGATCCTCAGCCAGTGTTACAACATTGCGGACAGCGGGGTCCTGAGTTTCATTAAGTGTCTTTGTAGGCTCAAGCACTTGGAACTGAAGGTATAAATCAAAGCCACACACATACACATCACATTTATTTATTGTATTGTTTTCTTGTCGAACAACTAACTGTGATCTAAACTATTACAACTGACCAATATTAAGTATTTTTGAGAAGTTGAGGCTCTGACTAGTGTAAGATATTTATTACTGAGGGATCTCTTTGAATGATTTTGACTGGTTGCATTCAATGTTATCATGCAAGTGGTAATAATGTTCATGGTAGTTTTGCATAATTCATGTCTAAATGTCATGCAATATATAAAAAAGAAAGTTTTTTCAATTCAGTTAACAGACAAAATCATCTATACTAAAACATATTCTGGAATTAATGAAGCCCTTTACTGGCAGTTTAAAGGATTATTTTGTACTTATTTAAGGAATATATAAAAGCCTCAGTAGTTGTTAATTCCCCCCCCCCCCCCAACAGTGAAGTTTAACTACAAAGTATAGGAATTTATGAATCATGAGCATAGAAGATTCACATTATTGTGAAAATAATTGGGGTATAATGGCTTTAAAGTAGCTATTTATTAAGTTTACATAGTTTAATAGATTGAGTGAATGTTCTGTTTTCACATACTCTTTATTTCTATTATTTTATTTTATTTTTTCCATAACTTTGTTGAACTCCAATTTGGGTTATGGTATAGTTATTTCTGAAAATTCATCAAGGAATCTTGTCTGTGGTCGTTGAATACAGAGCCTAAGTTCTGTGTTCAATAACAAAGAACTGCCATACTTTAATAGCAGAGAATTTTTATTTAATAGCAATGGAGGGTATCATATTATGTAAGAATGTTAAACTTTTTGGTCTAGCCTCATTACAGTGAATAATTTAGAAAGTAGTTAATAGATTAACTCTGTTTAACTGTCATTAAGTTGCCCATTTTGAGGGTGGTCGCTTTGAGACTGTCTGTTAACAGTTCCTAATAGTGAAAATAATTATTATTAATGAAAATTTACACTCAACACTGACAATTATTCTGCTCGTGAGAGCTGTTAAGATGTGTAGCCAATATGCATTCTAATAGAATTGTGGTGGATTAACATTTCAGGTATAGCAGAGAATTTTATATGGAAATATTAAAAAATGAAACCTTTCCTTTGCTTAGCCATCATTACTAATCCATTCACAACTGAGAAAATTTCTCTCTAAGTGGAAGCTATTTTTGTATCACAGGAAATCAGAAAACTGAATAGAAAAAAATAGTAATTCAATTTGATTGTTAAGCATATGGAAAAGGCAGACAAGTTAGATTATGACTGACATTACTGGAGGAATCTGTAATATGCAATTGTATTTTATTGACAATTTTAGTGAAAATTATTCACAAAGGAATATCAAAATTTTAGCACTAATCCGATAAAAGATAAATAAGGCTGTGAGGTCATTAAATATAACTTAGAGGAAAACTAATGACCAAGAAAGCTATGTAGTTTCAGTTAATTTGTTTTTCTCAGAGTCTCGATAGTACTCTAATTATAAATTTATTTCAATGCATAATAGTATTGAACGCTTGTATGTGGAAGTTTTCAGTCATTTCCCAATTTTTACAGAACAAAAGTTTGGATAATCTTTGGTTAATATCAAAAAATAAAGTCAAGGTAGGGAATTTTCAGAACTATTCTTAAAAAATTCTGGATCTAGTTTTGTTTGCTTTATTGTTAAAATTGTGTGTTTTTTAAAGTAAACAAGCCAGTTAGAATTTGTGAAATTTAAGGATTTACTGCAAAAGTATTAGACTTGTAGCTCTTAAGTATTATAATTATGTAATTTGTATTTTAAAAAATGGCAATGTCACATGGCATTTTACAACTTCCAAATTAAGATTGTATACATTTTGTGAAACTTTTTTTATAACATTGTTTGAAGTCCCTTAATGTCAGTAGCCAGTTCTTGTTAAAAATATTATATGATATAATTATTATGTGATGTGCTTGTTTCTAATGGGCTTAATTAAGTATTCTTTTACTTATGAATGATTTTTCTGCCTAAAATGTGCTAGTTCTCATCTCTTTTGCCTTCTATTTTAATATACAGGACTTGTGTAGTGCCGTTTGCAAACTTTAACATATTTGTAGTGTCGGTGGCGGTTCATTGCAGTACTAACACATTGAAGGAAATGTTGAGGTTATTTTCCTCTTCTTTATCTGCTGTTTATATTTGTATATTTTGTTTTCTGTATTAATAAAATTGTTAGTGTGAAAATATTTGTTTATTGTCAGGATTCTGATTTGGTGCACTTTAAAACTATGATTCCAAATACATTTAATCAAGACATAATTAATTAATCATATGTATCATCATTAGTGTAACTGGACAAAGTAAATCATACTGCAGTCTAGTAAAGGTATATGAAACCTTCTCTGTATTTTATCCGAGTGTTAGCTGAAACTAATCATCTCCATTTTGGAATGTGTCATCCAAAATAGAATGCTTCCACCCTCATTTGGTGACAGCCCTAGAACGTGTTTCTTTCTTTCTCAGTCCCGATCTCAATCCCAAGTCTTCATTTGTGAACTTTTTATATATAGTTCATTTACATTTCAATACAGTATATTTTCTTCTTCTTTATTTGTTCATTATTCTTTCTCTTCTATTTATTATCCAAGTAGTTGTGTAAGCATGAAAGAGTAAATAATATCTTTGGATTTTACTTTCAGCCCAGTGAATGCAAGCATTCTAATAATGTGAGCCAGAATTTCACAACTACATGCTTTTTATTTCTTTATAGAACAACTTATCTTCAAAGTAAATACAGAAACTTTGACTGATTTATTCAGATACTTGATCTACCACCTTTGTCTGTTTCTTCAGACACAAAAAATCAGATATATATTCATATATTTAACCTGCATTCTTCCTCTATTTTTGCAAACATATACAAAAAAATTGAGATCTACAGGCACACCATATAAGTTTTTTCCTGAAAAATGGAATGTGACACAATCTTTTTGTGTAGGTATTTGAAAATACAACAAGACAGGATTCACAAAACACAAAATATCCTTGGTTCATTACTGAAATGTGAAAACTTCAGATCAATTCTTTCGTTGACCTCAACAGCCATTGTTTTCAAACTATCCTCAGGTTGAATCCATATTGGTTGATGGGGGACCAATTATACTATTTTTAGCAAAAGGCATCATCTCAATAAGTTTCACCTATATTGGCTTGTGATACACTTTTTCTGCTAAATTATATTTTCTGTTTATAAAAATAATAAAATAATTGACTTGAGTTAGTTTTGCACTGCATTCCACACTTTTTAAGCTCGCTTTACCGGTATCTGTAGATGTTCTACATTTTTTAAATTTCAAACACACAAATGGAAACCAATTGTTATGTAAATCCTTGGTTGCATTGCATGTTATATAGCTTTATTTAGGTTTCAGATACTTACTGACAGTGTGACAACTTTTACAATTATGCACTCTCGCCAAAGCATTCTGGTAAGGGCATTGCTAATGTTGTCTGTATTCTGCACTAACTGTCACAGAGAATTGCTTTATGAAAATTCACCTGAGTATATTCATCATCAAATAAATTAAAGCTATGAAAACTTTCAAAGTTATAACTTACTTCAGCTGCCTGCTGAGTTAATGCTTCTGCCTGTGACTTCCAATGTGAAAAAAGAAAACCCGAGTTCATTCTTTAAATTTAACCATGAATGTCATTAACACAAAGACGCAAAAATAAAAGTTGCATTGCATTAAATACACATCTGTGATCACTAATTTAAATATATGTGCACTGGCGGAAATGGAAAAAGTATCTTTTGTAGCATAAAAAACATGTCATTCTGTGTGAAACTCTTTAATTCATTCTGTAATAATTTTCCAGTCCAGAAGAAAGAAAAGCAAACCGTGAAACAAACTGGTTTCAGTTCAGAGATATTATACGAAAAATATATATGTATACGGCCAACACTAATAGAACTGAAGTCACTACACTATGAAAATAATACTATAAAAAGTATATTAATCCACTTTGCAAACTGCTTGCTGATCTCTCTCTCTCTCTTAAAGGAACTTGTCATACCAAAATGTTTGAACTGATTTTTTTATACTTACAATTTTTTATTGCTGAACTTCACAATATCAGTAAATGTTTGTTTTTGTTAGCTTGAAAGATTGAGCGACAACTAACCTGTAGTAAGCTAGTAAATATGGAAATGTGATTAATCTGTTGTTTTTTGTTTTTTTTGTACTTGTGTCATTAAGAATTTTGTACCTGTCTGTTTGTTGTTTAGTTTTATACACTTACATTCCTAATTAATGTACCGAGATTGTAGAAGAATATTTTATGCATGTCAATTTGGTTCAGTACATATTTTGTGAGTTGTGAATGTGAATAAGTAATTCTTAGAATAACTAACACCACATTAAATTCTGAGTTGTGATTCCTGACTAACTTGCTGCTAACCTTTTTAGCTGTGAGTTACCAATTTTTTCTCAGTGTTAAAAACTGGTAACCGTGATTATTTAGTAAAAGTGTTACTTTTTATTTTGTAATCCTATAGTTTTGTGACTATTGAATTTGGGATGTCCGTCCTAAAAGTTCCTTTACCATGGACACAGAGCTGATGACCATTACTTTGTAGTGTGAAAGTGTGTTAACTTTAAGTGAGCACCCTGCATTGTGCACATATGTGTCATGCTTCACGACCATGTCAATTGCTTCATATATACATTAAATTGTGAGACTTAAAACATTTGATGTCAGTAGATTTGTATGTAGTTTTCTTGATCAGTTGAGTGAAGTCATAAACTCTTCGAGTTTATTTCTATAACTGACACCACTACCGAAGTATTTGGGTGTGCTGAGGTGACAGTTGTCAAAACTTAAATGTGAGTTCACCTTATTGATCACAGTGAAACTTACATTCAACATGTACACAAGGTAACCTGCACTCAATAAAGGAGTGTAAAAGATATAATTTCAGATGTAGAGAAAGATATTGTCCAACCAAATACAACAATATGTCGTGTTGTATCCAAGGGAAAGCATGAAAATGTTGAAAATATTTTCTCCCTTCTGTATATTTCTCTTGGGTTGAGTACCAAATCTTTAGTGGTAAGCACATCAGTTGTGGAAGTCAGGGAACATAAATAAGAAGGATGTCAAAATAGGTTAGTAAAAACATATTATTGTAAACCCTGGCAATAGAAAATAAGGAAAATACTGTGACGGTTTAGTAACACTGACTGTGCTTCTGGAATATGACAAGGGATCTGTTTGTATGTTCCTATACAGTATACTACAATATAAATCACAGACACTATCCACAATAATACTTTGATATTAATGGAGTTATGTTTTGATAAACCACTAATGAAATATGGCTGTTTACTCTTTTGTCACTTGTTATTTTATTACACCTTAGATGAATCTTCAGCAAACCATCTGACTGTGGATATCTCTGTAATGTCAATTATTACAAATAGTTTATAAATATTCATCCTTCCCAGGAAATCCTTTATTTAGTTGATATCATTTCATTCCGCCAACACACAGAGATAGAAAATTGTTGATATGTTATATATATATCATTCATAGATTACTTTCTGAGGATCATCCCAAATGCTATTAGTAATAACACATTACCCCTGATTCACCATTAATTAAGATTTACAAAATCTTAATAATGTTGAGTAAAATTATTAATCCCACAATGCAGAGTGCTCATGTATAGCAGAGAACATGTATAATTGTATTTAAATTTCCTTTTGTGTGTGTATCTTAATGTCTTGACAGAAGAGGTACAATATTTTGATTACACCCTTTTGTTATGGCCAAATAGTAAAAGGAGTGCTGAACGCATGGACGTATTCTTCTCTTTTCGATGAAAATGGGAAAATTGTGTATGTCAAATAGGAGACGGTACAAATGAAGCAGTAAAACTTGTTGTGACTGATGTAATTATTGCTAGATTTAGCTAGCTAGCCAGATAATACTGTATTACCTATTCTAATTGATCATTTGTTTGTTTGTTTTTGTACTAATTGCGTTAAAGTTTTTTTTTATAGAAATACTTGAGTATTGTTGCATAATTGTTTGTGATCATTTTTTATATCTTTATACCAATTCAGTTTTGAATAATGTTTTGACTATGCTACAATAAATCACTTTAATGTTTTCTAATATGTATTTTCTTTTACTTGAGAATTATTTGGCCTGAGTGGTAACGTCAAAAGATTTTGTGAATAAAATGGGGAAGCACATATAGTTAATAAAAATGGATCCCCGTTTTTCCACATAGAATCTTGAACGTGTGGAGCAATTTCAACCAAACTTGGTACATGTGTCACTTACAATCAATGAAAGAAAACAGTTGGGATAAGACAGCCCTAATAACTCCAGGGGTGACTGATGTTAGTGTCAAATAAATAGTTTTCTGGATCACAGAAATTTTGTCACTCTTAATGTAGATAAAAAGTCCCATTTCAACGCCTAATCGCAACACTCCTTAGGATGGGCGTGGAAGCAGGTGATGTAAATATAATGTGAAAATAAAGTTTGGCATTGAAACTGCTATTTCGTGAGTCTCTGTATTCAATGCTGGTATTCAATATGCTAGTTAAGATTATGTTCAACCCTGTCTGCATAGTGGTGGGTTGTGAGAGGCAGTGGAAGGTAAAACATCAAATCCATAACTTTTAATGTTTTAAGATTAGCAGAGATGCCAGTTAAGTCATGTGTTTCTATGGGTTTATTATAATATATTCAGAGATGTATCAAATTAACTGATTTTTTCATTCTGAACTAGAGAAATACTGATGCAATTCCCGGCACCCAACTATTGTTAATTTTTTTTTTTGTTGTTTGGGAACTGTTTTCTAAAAGAAGTAGACCTGCATCAAATTAAATATTTCAATATATCAATAAATATGAGGGTGACTAAAGGGAAGGTGTTGAGGAAGTTATAATTACTGATCCGTATTAAAAATATCTATTATATGTGTCAAGTCTTGTATCCAGAAAGTTGTCCCAGTAATGGATGTAGTTTTCCAACAAATAAAACCATCTATATGAATATTATCACTGTGGATTACCATTACACATTTTAATCCAGGCTACACATAAAAACTCTGTTATTCCCAGTTGTTTTCTGCACTATCTGCCAAGTGTTTTCCCAGTAACCTTCCGATTCAAACTCTTGACTCAAGTTAACGTTACAAAAGTTGTGAATGTAGCATTCCAATAAAGAAAAACTATTGGTAATATATATATAAAAGGACAGAGAGATAGAAAGAAGATGACTTACCTGAGGTTCATAGATGGTAGACACCTTGGATCACTGGAAATGTCTTCCTAACTTTCTGATGAAGGGGACGGTGCCTCCGAAAATTCAAGTTCTCTTAACCTCACAAGGTGTCTACCATCTATGAACCTCAGGTAAGTCATCTTCTTTCTATCTCTCTGTCCTTTCCCCATTAATTGTTTTAATAAACATGACAATGTCATTTCCTATCTCATATATATATATATTGTACAGAAAGAAAGATAGAAATATTTGGGAGAAAGGCAGGAAATTCGCTCTTTGAATCATATGTACGGCATGGAATCATGCACAAGGAAATACTTATGTCAAGCATAAAAAGGAATGGAAGAAGGAAGAAAGACTGAAAAAATTCGATGTGGCCAGGACTTGAACCTGGGTGCAGGAAACAACAGTGCATTACATATGATTCAAAGAGCGAATTTCCTGCCTTTCTCCCAAATATTTCTATCTTTCTTTCTATCCAATTATCAAATGTGTGACTTCGTCACTTATCTCATATATAATTTATATATATATATATATTCAAACATTTACTAAACTCTTATTGTTACAAAAATTTGGAAATTATTATGTAACTTCATATGTTATGAATATGGGAGTTTTAAAAAAGGATTTTTTAGGTGTTATTATTAAATTCATTGTGGATTTGTTGGATTTTATTTAAAAAGAATATTTACCCATTTCACTGAGATCACACACATTCATTAAGCAAAGAGTAATTTTCCAATCAATGTTCCTTGTTTTTTATAACCATCAAATAAATCTAATGGAAGATTTCTTTCTTTTACAATGAATTTTTTATTTCATTTATAAAATGCATTTAGTATTATTTTTGATACTTTGTAGTGGAGCTTGAAGGGAGATAAAAAAATTTGTGACATAGTTTAGAATACTGCTGTAATGTGTTACGTACAATATGTAAGTTATGTTTATTCTTGGAATTAATAACATTATATTTCTAAAAATACGGCTAAGAACTGCTCCATCACTTTATATTATTGTTATGGTATGGGCGATTGTTGACTTCTACGTGGAAGTTGAAAACTTATTAGTATTTTGTACAATTCCTATTGATTTCTATTTGTATTTATGAGATTGGAAGGTAAACATATTATCATAGATTCATTTGCAAAAAAGGGGCTACCTGTTTCTAAATCATTACTAGAACTTTTTTTCCAAAAGTCTCTTTTGTTTCATTTGAGTGTATGATATAGTGCCTCACACAGAAAGTGTTACCTTTATTGTTTTTTATCTCATGCATGATGCTGATAAGTTAACATTGTGCCAAAGATAGCCCTTAATCTTCCAATCAACATTTGTTTTAACCTGCCATGCTAAGATATGAAAAAAAAAACTTATTTTAATTAGGGCTCTTTTTGTTATTACTTTCTATAATTATGCACTGATTTTTACATTTCGTATTTTATGGTTACTAAGATATCCCCACACTTTTTCACTGTCTCATTTTAATGATAATTTATTAAAATGAACAACATATTTAGTTCCATGTTAAACTGTACTTTTTTCAATTACAAAAATTACCAAGAAAGTGTTTCATTTATTTAATTAAAACCCATTTTTTATAAGTTTTCTGCACTGACACAAAATGTCTTGCAAATCCTCTAAAGGAAGTAGTAGTAGTAGTATTACTTGGTTGTGATTATAGAACATGTTTGTGTCAGTAGAACTAAACAAAAGAGTAATAAAATTAGTCATTTAATTGAAGTGACTACTCAGGGACTTTCTATGTAGAACTTTTCTCATAGGAATAGTCATATAAAATTAAGCTTTCATGGGTTATATTTCTGAAAAAGATTAAATTTTCAGGAAATGGATTATATTGTGATGAGGACTTTCCCAGTGTAAATTATGAATGAAACATTCTTGTGTTTCCAACCAAGTTAAAAATGACACAATGTTTCTGTAGCGAGCGCCTCTGTTGTCAGGTGAATAGTGATTACTTATGTTAAGTTGACAACTGTTTTTGGGCATCAATTTCAATAATTTATTACTTTAATATAAGTCATTAATTTAAATCTATTGCCACAAATAACAGTTAACTTTAACACAAGCAACTATTATTCAGCTGTTGACAATGGTAGAGCATGCCATTGAAATGTTGTCTAATAATAAGCATTTAATCATAATGGAAACCAGAGTATGTTTTATTCTTTTCAACATGTTTACTTTCAATTGCTATCATACCTATTTACCATTGTCTTACATATTTGGTAAAACAACTAATTCTATACACTATTTCTCTTTTCCCTCCGCCATCAATTCACCAGGAGTGTGCCCAGCTCACAGATGCGACCCTCCAAGCGATTGGCCAGAGCTGCCTCAATCTAAAGTACCTGGATGTGAGTTTCTGTGGTGGCATGAGCGGTGAGGCTGCCGACAAGATGGAACAGCAGCTTCCCGCTCTGACAACCGTACACAAGGTTGGCCTGACACAACATGGCACTCGAGCTTCCCTGGAAACGGCTCAGCGTCCTCCCACACCACCGCCACCACCGAGACGATTTCGATGCTCTTTGTTATGTTGAAGCTTGTCATATATTTAATACTTAGACATTATTTGTTAAACATAAAATAAAAGTATATTTATTCAATGCAAAGATGTATTATATATTTTTGCTCGGAGAAGGAGGTGTATATATTATTTGTGCATATGGTTGTTGGATCCTAGGTTTAAGTGTTTCCTGAAAAGTGGTTTCTGTTTATTGTATTCAATTAATTATTACAGAGTTTAGTAACGGTAGATTTTTGTTATTTTGTTTTAATTGCACATTTACTTAGGTATCTACAGAAATATTTTAATAAATCCTTAATGCAAATTACTTGTTTAAAATCTGAGTGTTTCTAATGACAAATTTAATTTTAAATTATGCCAAAATTATTTGTGTTTGTATTGCTTAGCATATGAATAGAGTCTTATAGTTTGTGGCAAAGAAATCAGATCAAAAGTGACATAATATACAGAGAACACTGACATTTCAAGAATAAACAATAGTATTTATTATTATGAAAAATTTTCTTGTCAGTATTCACAATTACTCTTATATTACATGTTTTGTTTGCATAATTTATTATTAATTGTATTATTTTACTGTTATATATAAATAAATTCATAGGTTTTCATCATGTGTATGCCTAAATCACAACCAGTTGTTAATTTGTTCTCTATCATACTTTCTGTTGATTTATCTTAAGTAGGGGGAAATTATATTTAGTTATAATAAATAAGTGGCATGTTCCTCAAAACATGGAATACATAACTTGAACCAATAATTTTTTTCCATACCATTTCCTTCCATTGCACAGAGGATTGTTGTAGTATAATTATTTTTTTTAGAAACAACAACAAAAATATTTAGGATTTACATAATAATATTAATGGTAAGAAAACAAATATGTTTAAGTCTTATCTGAAGATAAGTAGGATAATCAGGTGATGCAGTTGAACAAGTAAATGTTGAAATCCAAATTAATTTTCTGCTTGAATTCCTTATCGAATATTCTCCAATTTAAGGTCATTTAACATTACTGTGTTGACCATCATTTGTGAATTTATTTCATCTTTTTAAAAAAACTAAATCATTCATTGTGATCAGAGAACTGGATGTTGAATTAAATATATTTCTCAGTTTATTTTTTTAGCTTATTTTTCTTTCCCAATTCATTTTCCCTCTGGGGCACTGAAGTCCAAATTTAACAACTCCTGATTTTGACAATGTACAACAAACCCCATCCGCTTCTTGGCTCTCCTCATGTTGATTGCCATTGGCTATTATTTTTATTGCCGGTTTATTGGCAGGACTTGAATGCTTCAATGTAATCCACCATTATGAATTAAAATCGTTGCTAAATAAAAGCTCCTTTAAAGTTTTCAACAAATGACATAAATAAAGATTATTTCCATGTGTAGGTTTCTTTGCAGTAGGCTATTATAATTAAATGTGTAAATCAGGTAAGACAGTAATCTTGAACTAATTACTTTTTTTATTACGGTTTAAAGTCACATTGACCATGCGGCAACAAATCATTACATCTATTACATTCCAAAGTGGCTAAGAAATATTATATACAATCAAAAAGGTCTGCTAACATAAGCAATTCCAGCAATGGCAGCAGGATAGGTGCAGAGTTGCAAATTAGAGTAGGTCGCAATGGTAAAGGATTTGGTAGTGCTGAAACTCGGACCATTGAATGAAAAATGTGCAATTGTTGTTACACCTTATAATTGTGGCAGATACGTTGCTGTGATCTGGAAAGAAACAATGAATGAGTAAGGTTCTAGTTCTCGCTAGTTCAGCCCGTTTTCTTCGGGGAAGGCCGTCATGGTGAGATCTGGAATTTCTTGTCCATTCCAACAAGGGAGGTGATTGATGAAGACATGTTTTACAACTTCATCTCAAACATGATGGTCCATTTCCTTCTGTCTCCTTAATGGTCGGGATTAGGTTATGGTGATTTTGTCGCCATTGTTATCTAATAATTGCTTCAATATAGCAATATGCAAATTCTTTATGTTGAGTTGATTCAAAGAATCCCAGCATTGAACATTAATAAAGTGGATAAGTAAGGGGGAAAGTGGGACTAATACTCGCAAAATTTAGAAACGAAATATGGAATAATTATAAAGTAATTTATTTATAGAAAACAATTATGAACTTGTTTTTTATGATTGATAAGTTTTGACGCATAATTGAGTTAAAAAAGTTTTACCTATCGAATAATATCTGTTAAAAGTTGTATGTATAATATGTAAAACGAAATATGAAATGATAAAAAACGAAAATAATATACAGTCCGTTTTAATAAATTTAATTAATATGAGGAAAGACAAAACTGGAAAAATGTCAACCGGGCGAGGGACTCGAACCCTGGACCTCCCGATATCCACTTCCTTCGACTTAAATAATATGTTATTTACAAATCATATCGGCACGCAGAGGCCGTTTACAAATTTGGTTCTTCAATTAAAAAAATACGTACCTAAGAAGATAACGGATGGTTCTAAATCTAAATTCCACTTCCTGTACCACTGTGAATTGGTGAATGCGATGTAAGGACGAGGTCTGTCGTATTCGCGGATGTCAAATTGTCGTCTTGTCGAGTCGAGGGCTCAAAATATTTTCTCTCTAATAGTTCATGCAACCTACAAATCTAAATAAAATTTATTCTTCATATCCATTGTTCATTATTCAATCAGTTTATATGGGATCGGGTTGGTGAATGTAGAGGAGTCGTGAAATAAACTAATCAAAATTAAGTTCCTGTCATGATTATTCTATTAGCAATAATTAAGATTCTGCCTATTATAAAAGGGGCTAAGCCTATCACTTCAAAATTTATTACGAACGTTGTTATTATTTATCAGTTCTTGGCGAGTGCCGCTCATAACCTGACGTCTCAGTCTGGTGGGTCGCTCAAGCAATTTGTTTACGACTCTACAGTGAGCCGTAACTCTTTTTACTGAGTCCTTTCTTAAGAATTGACCCTCTGAATCTATTCTCTACTTTAGTAGAGTCTGTCATTGTATTGTTTGTCGTCCTATGATCTATACAAAGCTTTGTGGCTATGCAAATTGTGAAAAGTTCTTGACGCCTCTTGGGATACAGTGGAGGAAATTTCATACTCTGCCGCTATTACCAGTATTGTGAAGGAAGTGAGATTTTCTCCATCCCCAGAAGGATCCCAAGCCTTGGAATTAAACTCCTTTGTGGCGCGGTTATCGGTTGTTGATGCCTCCTTGGCCCTAATCGCAAGAGATAACATTATTGATTTTCTTCTTTGTGCTGGAGGGATTATGTTGGCCTTCATAGATACAGGTATAGTTCTCAAGCACCCAGTGATCTCCCTTATGGCTTCACTTTGTATCACATTTAGCCATGTGACGTGGTATAAATGTGTGGCGTTCAACATTTCTTGTCTGGTACCTCAGCTCTTGGTGGCTAGTATTTTGCATAATTTAGATTCTCTCCTTATATTCTACTGCAATATACTGCAGTTCAGTTTGTAATTGCAAAACAAATCCGCGAACTTGATATTGTTGTTATTTTGATAATCAGACCTAAGACTGGTATGATGCAACCCTCCATGCTAACTTATCCTGCGGAAGACTTTTCATTTCTACCACATCCTCCCTAATTTCCTTAGCGAATTCCATCCTTCGCCTCCATCTTCTGTCCTTACCCTACACACTTCCTTCTAATATTAATTTTACAAGACTCTCATGTCTCAAAACATGGCCTATTAATCTATCCTTTCAAAGTCCTCCAAATTGTTCTCTCTTCCCCTATCCACCCATCTCATTCTTCTATAACACCACATTTCGTAGTCTTTTATTCTTTCCTTGTCTGCAACTCCTATCGTCAACGTTTGTCATCACCCAAATAACGCCACACTCCATAGGAACATTTTTAATAATGTGTTCCTAATATTCATATTTATATTACCCGTAAGTAAATTCCTCTTCCTTGCCTGTGCCATCCTACTCTAGTTATTACGCTTCCCAACAAGCAGAATTCCTTAAGTTCCCTTAAAGTATCCCTTCCCAATCTAACCTATGTTATTCCACTGTTTCCCATACTACACTCCGTCACCTTGGTTTTCCCTCTATTAATCCTCATGTTCTACTCTTCCTCTAGGATCATGTTCCAAGTATTTTTCTGACTCTGGTGTTATATGGGTGCGAAAGGTAGACGATAGGAGTTGCTATAGGAGAATGAGATCGGTGAATAGAATCACTAACGAGTAGGTTCTAAACAGAATAGGGGAAGAGCAAAAAATATAGAGGACGTTGATCAAGAGAAGAGAGAGATTAATAGGCCACGTTTTGAGACATGAGGGTCTTGTAAAATTAGCATTAGAGGGAAGTGTGAGGGGTAAGAACAGAAGAGGGAGACCAAGCAGATTAGGGATGATGTG
This sequence comes from Eucriotettix oculatus, assembly GCA_034510155.1. Lineage (NCBI taxonomy): Eukaryota > Metazoa > Arthropoda > Insecta > Orthoptera > Tetrigidae > Eucriotettix > Eucriotettix oculatus. The sequence goes on along the minus strand of CM067381.1, from coordinate 20,647,629 downwards.
GGGTGTGCTAATTAAATGGAAATGACGAGGCTTGCGCAAGATAGGTTAGAATAGAGGGTTGCATCAAACCAGTCTTAGGACTCAATACCACAACAACAACAAGGAAAAGTCATTTCGTAGGTTGGCGAACATGTGTTGAAGTAAACTGGGTGGCGGTCTCGTTCAAATTGACTTTGAGAACCAAACTCTTTTTCGTCGCCTAACAAAACTCCTCAAGAGACATGGTGGATTCGTCTGACGAAGAAGTTCCAGATCTAGTCCCCGCCGTTCTTCAACCTGTTCCCGTGACTATAATAACCGGGTACCTTGGGGCTGGCAAGACCACTCTTCTCAATTACATACTCACGGAACAGCACCAGAAGAAAATTGCTGTTATATTAAACGAATTCGGTGAAGGTACGAGTACCAGAAAAAATATATTCAACCTTTCGATCTCTTTATTCTACCGATTGAAACCCTACCATAACCTATAAAATACACTGGGAGAATGCACTATCAATTAATAATCTGTGTTACTGGGCATAAGATAAACGTTTCCAAGTTTCATAATATTTGAGGAAATAAACCGCCCTCCGTTTCATATAGTGTTAATAATTTTAATGTGAAGAAGCTTTCTATCTAGAGGTTTCAGCAATTAGGTTATAACCTTCATATTATAATTCTTATTATTGTATGAGCCTGTGTGTGGTTTATTTCTCTGAATATTGATCTTAGAATCGGATGTTTTTGCTTGATTTCGATTGAATGATGTAAGTATTAAATAATAAAGTATGAATCATAAATTAATAGTATTGTGTACTGTGCACTTGCTTCTCAGTTTCTGTAACAACACATTTTTAACATGGGAAATAACTTGATATTCATTCATATATATTTCACAAATGTAATCCTTCACTGTTAAATAAGAATCGTAGTTTGTACCATGTCAGGAAATGTGCACTAAAAAATAAAATTGCTTAATAACTTGAATTATGTTGCTGGAATTGTTCTCAGATTTCCAACCGGGTGATGTTTGCTAAGCAATGTTTCGTTGACAACTACCACAGTCGACATCTTCACTCCAAATACCACCTGATTGGAAATATGAGAACAATTCCTGTAGCTTATTCACTGGGAAAAACCTATGTAAATTAAAATTGAATTTTTATTATAGTATGTAATAATAAAATAACAATTACAAACTTTGTTTGTTTCATGTCACCTGAGGAATAATGATTTAATTGTTTTTAGTATGTTTTGTGCTTAAGAGTAGGCAAACTTCTCATTAGTTCATGCAATTGCTTCACAAGACAGTCGTGATTTTTCTATATGAAAGTTGCAAATCTAAAGAATGCTTATTTTTAGATGTATCTTGTTTCAATTTCAATGGAGAAACATTACGTTTAAATGAAGGTTGTCGATCAGTTCCAGTCTCTTACTATGCCACAATTGCCCCAAAATTATGCCACATGCTGTTTATGTGATGTCATTTCCACTGCAGTAGCCCCATGAATTATGTTGCAGGTCTGGGTGATTGCATTTCTTGTTTCAGAATCATCATAGGATTGTAATTATCACATTAGAATTGAAATGGACATCTTGACTACTCTTCTTAAGATAACTTATAATGCCATAATGATATTTTCTAATCAAACTCTTCAGATTAAATTACATCAATGCCTTTCATGGATTATACTTAAATTATATTGCATGTATATTAAACATATTTATTGTAACTATTTTGCATTGCATCATGTTATTGTGATCTAATTGTGCTAAAAGTTGGATAATGAATCAACATGAGTTGATATCTTTCAATGATTTCATTTTTCAATTTTATTGGTTTTTATAATGATATGATGTGGGCCATTTATTTGTCCTTGTTAGTAATGGTGTACTTGTTAACATATTGACTACAAAAAACCAAAGCTTTAATTGTATTTTTATATATTGTTTCTTATACCACAGGGAGTGCTTTGGAGAAGAGTGTTGCTGTTGACCAGGATGGTGAACTCTTTGAAGAATGGCTGGAACTGAGAAATGGATGTCTCTGCTGTTCAGTCAAGTGAGTTAACTTTTATTCACCTACAATGGCTGAAGGTAATAGCACAAAGTTGAAAACATTGTTCTTCTGTCATATTCAGGGACAATGGTGTGAAGGCAATAGAAAATTTGATGAAGAAGAGAGGCAAGTTTGACTATGTGTTGCTGGAGACCACAGGACTGGCTGATCCAGGTAAACAAATCACATATCATCAGTTTGACATATTGTGTGAACGTGGCACATTGTAAACATATTGAAAACATGTAAAGTTTGCCACATTGGTGGATGCACAGTTTCCTTTTAAAATTGTTAAAAATATTGGTTCTCTTATTGTATCCTTTTGTGCTAACACAATCACAAACAAGGTTTGTATTCTCACATTTTACAATTTCACAGGTTACTTAATCTCATTGATGAATGAACATGTGCCTTACTTTGATAGTGAATAAATATTTTGTAAATTACAGAAATGATATGTATATTTGTTAAATGTTTCAGGTCCAATCGCATCTATTTTTTGGCTTGACAAAGAACTGGGCAGTGACATATTTCTTGATGGTATGTTGCCTTGTACCATGCTTTCTTAAAATAATTAATTATATTCCTCTAAACTTTACTGTTTCTTTTTTAAACTAATTTCTTTGACTGGGTCTTTTACAGGAATCATCACAGTCATAGACAGCAAACACGGCCTTCAGGTAATGTTTCTACTACTGATAACTTTGCAGGCTTAATATTTTTAGCTCTTTTATTTCATTTAAAATTAGTTATATGCTGGATTATAAATTTACTGATCATATTTACTACAGTTTAGATATCTCTCATGTTCCATATTTAAAGTTAGTTTTGGTCTGCATATTTTTATTATTTAAATAGCATTACTTACCATGGTATTCATAGGAAATTGCCCCAATCAAGTATTTCATTAGTTGTATCCCATAAAACTATTCTTGTTGAAAAGATATGACATGGATTGGAATTAAGATAAAATTTTGTTGACACCCCTTTATTAAACAAGTACTAAAGTATTACAACATTATTGAGAAACACACAAGCACAATATAGTTCATATATGTTAAGTTTCCATCCTCTTTGCTCATTCCGCATGGCAGCATCCGACGACAGTAACCCACGAGTGTCGTGGTAAGCCCACAATCGTAGAGTCAAAGCAGTACGAGAGAAAAGAGATATATGGAGATCTGTTTGTGATCTTTGAAGGCAGGGACCAGAACTTTCTAGTCTATGCTGAGCTGCTTAAATGAACCCTCCATGCCGAAAAGTTCACTTGCAAAGTTGGTCTTCCCTGGTCGCTTGGATTCGTCTGCCCTTTTCTTCTCCTCTTCCAAGATCCAGGTGCGATAACTCTCCAACTTCTTCTGCCAAGCATCTGAAAATGTAAAATTCAGCTGCATTTTAATTTTTTCACTCAGATTACTTATCTTTATTTGTCCATTTTTGTTTAACTGTTCACAACCACACTCATAATTGTACTCACATTGTAATTGTGTGCAAAGTAATGAAATATTCTCCAGCTAAAAATTTATCAAATCATCATCATCATTTTGAACTGAGATTAATGATGTGTGCAACTGGAAGGTTTCTCGGTATTTGCACAGCTGAGTGTATAGTGTCACAGGCAATGGATCAGTTTGTTATGAAAATAATTTAAATGACCAAATAGGCTACATTAGAAATTGTTAGACATTATCCACTGAAAGGCCGAGACTACTGGCTGGGTAGTTATGATATGTTAATGGTGATTATTCCTGAAGCACATAATTGACTTTATTAAGCCTTGATGGTCTGAAATGTTAATCATGACATTTTTTATCACTTTCCATTCTCATTATTTTAACATAATTCAAAACTCAAATTCTCATATTGATGATGTAATAAGAATGTAAATATGATAATGCTAAACTTGTTGTTGAACGTAATCTGTAAATTTATCAAGTACAGGGAATTTTACTCTGGGGTAAAGTAAACTTGCTGTATTCATGTTATGGAGATACCTACTGTTGAGTTCGGTCATGGTGCCGGCAGTTCCTCCGTATTCTTTAGGAAGTATGTCCTTTGAGAAGAAGTCAGTCATGCATTCACTTCCTCCAGTGTGAACATAAACCTGTAATCACAATAAAAAAGAATTAATTATTTTATTATATCTATAAACACATTTACTTGGTCAGAGAATTAAATAAATGGTATTTAAATTTAAGAAGATATTAAATGGTTCACTTTTGATGTTTTTTCATTGTGTGCATTAATTTTGTTGGTTTCTGCATTTATCAGTCCTCTATTTTCTTTTGCTTTTTAAACACAAATTTTAAAAATCTTATACTTTCGGCATTTATGCTTATCAAATCAATTGCTTTTGAAACCATATATTCAAAGAACCATGCAGACTGGTGAAAATGTTGTCCGCATTGATGTTGGTAGGCAAATGTGTAAAGTAGTTTAAAATAATGACTGATAAACACTGTCAGTCAACAGTGAAAAAGTGTCAAACAACATAAATGAAATTTTTAGTTGTATTCTATCTTATTGGTAGCTGAAATAGGGTGGTGAATATTTGTTTCTTTCCTTTCCTCTTAGAGGCACTGGCATGCATTTCTCTCAGTGTCAATAATTTGAACTTGCTTGTTCCTTTTAATTGTGTATGAAATTTGACTGAAAGTAGTAAATCATGATTTTTTTTTCAGTCATTTATAAATATTTATAACTTGATGACAGTCATATAACCTTGGAAAACCGCAACATTGCCACTGTCTCTCCCCTCCCATATATGAAACATATGTCCATAGATTTTACATAAATTATTGACTTTTTATCATGGTCGGAATAAGTTTATTCAAAATACTTACGCGGCTAGCCAGCTTGTCCTTCATGTAAGGCTTGAAAACTGCCAGGATTTTGTCCACAAATGAAGGTGCGTACATTATGTGGATCTGCTTTATCCTTGTGGGAAGAGCATTCTGCAACAAAGAAGGAAAAGAAATGAGTTGTTGTCGATGATTGGATGAAGTTGTAAGTCATCAATTTAGAACACATTTAAGGCACTGTAAGACATTTTTTTCTCTAATTATAAATGATTGAATCATCTAAATGTTTTCAGAAAAATATTTTAATAAAGTAAAAAATTATAATATATTAATAAAATAATATTAGCAGTGCATATCATTCCTTTTTATGTGCAAATATATTTTTTTATAAGTCTGAATATAATTTATCCCTAGAATAACATTATTAAAATTTTGTGGGTAAACCTTTAGCTGCAGTGTGTGTGAAAGTTGCACACTTTTAGTATTTATTTCCACAAAATTTAATCATGTATTGATATTTTAAAAAATAAATTATGTTCTTTTAAAATGATTTATTGTTACTCATGAAGGAATGACATGTACTGTTAATATTTATTTTATTCATATTTTATAATTTTTATTTCATAAAAATATTTTTCTGACAAATTTGGCTGGTTCATTCATTTATAATTCAATGAAATCAGATGAATACAACTATTAATTTTTCTCTTAAGTTCTGAAACTGCTGGTACTAGGAGAACAAGTGTGATGTGTGTTCTGCATACTGGGAAGCAACTGTCTACTAAATAACTTCACATTGGCCACACTTTCTAGCTGAGCATAAGTGTGTGTTTATTAATTGCAAGCAGTGATTGAATTCATGGTAATAATTGTTTTTGTTTTATTTAAATTGTTAATTTACAATCTGCAGTGGTCACAATACATTGCAATAAGTAAATTGTATAAAACGTGAGTAGGGTAATTGTCCAATGATGATTCCCCAGAAGTTCAATGGTGTATTTTGTTTGACTAGTTTCTGTCTTGCTTCTCCTGAATTAAATCTGTGGGCCACGATCTTCTAAGTCTTCTCTGTGTTTCAGGAGGGTAGATTATTTCGGTCATTAGCCTATTTTGGTGTCCTTCCATTCGTTCTAAGTAATGTGTCGTTAGTGTTTCGATTTCCTCAGTGATGAATGGGATGTTGAGATCGTTGTGTAATGTGGATTTGGAAACAAACCATGGTTCATTGGTGATTGTGCGGAGTATTTTTGACTGTATCATTTGAATTTTTTTTTGATTTGATGGCTTGGTGCATCCCCACAATTCTGTGCCATAAATCCATATGAGTTTAATGATGCATTTGTATAATAAAATTGTATTGTTTGAAGATAATTTAGATTTTCTTCCCATTAACCAAGACGTTTCCCTTAATTTTAGATTTATTTTCTGTCCTTTTTTGAAGATGTTTTTTCGAGGTAATTTTTTGGTCTAGATGTAAACCTAAATACTTTGCTTCGTTCTTTAAGTAAGTATATTGTTGTGATGAGGATAGTAGTACCTGCCCGCAGATGAGGAGCTTCTTGGCGAGGGGCAGAGTGAACCTGAGTAGGTGCGCCAGGGTGAAGCCCCGCAGGTCGTACAGCAGGACGTCCCCCAGACAGGGCTCCTCCTGCAGACGCACGTCGGCGATCAGGAACATGCGCTTGAGGTAGTCCTTGGCGTTGAACTTGTCCACGTCAGTGTCTGCCAGCGCGGAGATGCTCACCCTGTAGCCCTCGGGGGTGTACCCGGGCACGGGGAAGTAGTTCCTGACAGAGCAACATCGATCACATGATTATATCTACTTGTTGCAGGAATTTCATCAGGAGAAGGAATTAGGATACGGAGGTTTGCTTACGATATTGTAATTTTATCAGTCATAAAACATTTTAAAGACTTGTTAATGTCAAATTGCACGAGCACTATCTTGCCGAATCCCTCGAATACAATATAAGCATTAATAGATGAAAAACTGAAGTAATAACGCGAAGAAGAGTCAACACCAGACTATGACTATGAAAGAGGATGAGTTTGTGTTAAAGAATAACTCATGGCAATTGAAGCAAAGCAAGAAAAGCCTTTGGAAAAAAGAATAATTTGCTTACATCTAATATAAGTTGGAAGATCATATAAGAATGCTCGGGCTATACTAAATTAGCATTGGATGAGTGTGTGCGAAGCGGCGTGAGGAAGAAATAGAAGACGGAGACCAAGGACTGGATGTGGACTGCTATAGTTATGGGTAGAGGGAAATATTAGTCCTGGATAGGTTAACCCAGATGTGGACTTACTACCAAGATAAAAAACAACGTATTTTTCAACAGCTATGTCAAGTTGAACTTTTGTCGTGAGTGAATTATGTCTTTTGTGTGTGAATATCGGACTAGTAAAGTCAGTTTGAGTGTGAAAAATTCTCACAAGGTTACGTCTGTTCAGGAAAAATGAAATTACACGGACGGACGTCGTCTGAACGATTCGAAATTATACTATTACTGCTATGGCATTTGTTTGTCCGCCTGTCTCACTGTTCGAAACGTTGTGGTTACATCTTAACCATCATTCTCATATTGTTTCTGTCGGAGCTGAATTTCAACGAACCGCTTCTGGCGACGGCGTTCGCCATTACACGAGCTACAGCGCGAAGCTTGGGGCGTGATGACATTATTGCACGGTACTTTCTCCTACTGGTCAGCTCCTAGAAGAGAATTGGTTCAGCTTCCGCGGTGGGGTGAAATGTGGACGACGAGACTGTATCCTCTGCTTTCACATGATCAGCTCAGCTTTCCCGCCTGCCTCCGTGGTCCCCGAGTCCCGCGTCAGTAACGGTACCGCGACCTGCACAGTCGGAGGAGCCACACACGTCCGGACCGAACTCAAGTCTTCAGAATGGGGAAATCATCAGCCTCCGACGGGGTGAAACAAATTCTGGTGTGTGACAATCCGTGCAAAGTGGTACCGGGAAAAATTGTAATTGGTTGCTTGACTGTCTCAGAAACTATTTTTTTTAACGTTCATTGTGTCCGGTTAACAAGTGGCAGACCGCGTGCTGTTTGCAGGTGTCTATGATTTTCTTAAACACTGGGTTATCCTGATATTTGCTAATAAACATTATTGCGTCGAGTACATTTTCGACAACAAATAAATTTTCTATTTACTTGCTTAATATGGTAGAAGCATAGTAGACATAAAGAGTAGGATAGCACGGGAAAGGAAGGCTTTCGCGAAAAAGAAGGATTTACTTACGGGTAATACAAGTGTGAATATTAGGAAATAGTTGCTAAAAATGTTCGTATGGAGCGTGCCGTTATATGGGTGCGAAACGTGGACGATAGAAGTTGGGGAAAAGAAACGAATAGAAGCCTTTGAATTGTGGTGCTATAGGCGAATGCTGAAAATCAGATGGTGGATAGAATTACAAACGAGGAAGTTTAAACAGAATAAGGGAAAACGAACAATGTGGAGGACGTTGACTAAGAGAAGGGATAGATTCACTGTGTTCACTGCGACACATTTTATTTTTGGGTTAACAGGGTGATCCTGAAACAGACAACTCTCCTTTAATAGCATAGGAAGGGAATTGAAAAGGGGAAATGCGGAAGGTAGAGCAAGGTAGCCAATGGTTGACTAGGGCGCTCGGGCTGTAGTTTAAGGATCCTACTCGGTGTTTCACCTAAAGAGATGCAGGGAAAACCTTAGAAAACCTGCATCAAAATTATCCATGCAAATGAAGAAAATTCAATTTCTATCGTTTACAAGAAGGAACAGTTTGGGATACTCCATCTTCTTTGTGCTTTTACACTAGGAATGGTTAGTACAAGTTAAAGCAGAAGAGGTTGATAGTCTTCCAACACCCTGTAAGTGGGGGTTATTTGCAGCTGCTGAAGAGGACTTGGCAGCGGGAGTTGAGCGCACTCACACGACTTCCGCGCTGCGCCGGACGTCAGGGCCCGCTGGGTCTCTGTTGGCGAAGAACTCTGGGACGACCCCGCGGACGGTGTAGTACATGTCCAGCACGTTCTTGGTCCTCTCCAGGCTGTACTTGCAGCCCACCAGGAAGCGCTCCAGCAGCTCGTCATCTGAAACGTGACGCTCTCATCAGTCTCAACTTGCACGTGACTTCGACGAGTAGAAATCAAGCATAACGGGGGGAACAAATACAGAAAACGCCGCCACAGAACAACACATCAAATAATGCCGCTTACGTTTCCAACATCTAGTTTATTCTTCCTTGTTTCTGCCTCCCGTCTTCTACGCTTCTGTTCGTTCTTCCTCCTCTGGCATGGTTGTTGGATACTGTTGTGACCTCGCCGCTTGCCTTGTTGAGTCGCATCCGTTTCCGGTCAGCGCGAGTGAGCCAACTCTGTGTGTGTTCGGCTCTTCACGTCAACTCCGCGGAAAGTGAAAAAATGTGATCATAAAGTGGAAAATAACCGCGACGGCGGACCAGATAATCTCTCCGAGACCTATTATTGCGACTGATATCGACATTGTCATCGTGATGAACAAAAATTGGATTTTTCTCAGAACGAAAAAATATATGTTCCCAGCTTTTTCCTTATATCTTGCACAACGTCATTACAGATTTACAAGCCAAGAACGCCACCAATAACACCAAGCAACGCAACAGCAAAGCAAATAAATACCCTCCGGGATGTCAGGGAAGGCGCGAAAACCAACAGCACTGGGGAGAGTCAAGTGGAAGGAAATGAAATCCGACAGATACAACTCACAGTCAGCGTCCTTCAACTCCATGAAAATGAATCCCTCATTAAGTAGGAGGGACCCAATAACTATCACAAAGGTCACACCTGAGGATCTGGCCCAATGCAACACCATCAGTAATGTGAAACGCGTCATCTATGAATGCTGCAAATTCCTTCAAGAAAGGGACCACACATGTGGAAGTCTCTGCCACTTCAGAAAAATATTGTAAAAGTTCTAAAATATAATAAAATTATTTAGTACAACAACATCCTTGTCTAGTGCCTTCTCCCATATCAAGCCGTTTGCTTCCTTATACTTGTTCAAATTCGATACGAGTCTTCTTTCTCTCCAATTTATTCCGTTTCTGTTAACACCGAGTTTTATATAAACTTACAACTTTTCTTTAATTTTGCTAAATAGCGAAGACACTAACGACTTAATGAATGTGTTCTACCCACAGAGTCTGACTCTGGCTGCCAATCCTCTTTTCCGCCCCCCAACGTAAGCCGTTTCCGCATTACTCTGCACGACAACTTCATGCAGCGTTAATTTTGCACAGCAATTATCTTCATCTGCGACATTACGATAAATAAAGACGACCTGTAGTCAGAATGAAATTTGATAACGTAACACAAAATTCGAGTACATAACGTTTCGTCCTTAATTTAGGACTTCCTCGGCTGTACAATGAATGTGTAAATGTATGACTTTTTTTTTGTCTGATATCAATGGAAGATTTTGACAGTATATATATATTTCTTAAATACTCGCAATGCACCTGATAAAGTCCTGCATTAAGGACGAAACGTTGTGTAGTTTAATATTTTCTTACCTGTTAATGTTTCATTTAATTTACTTAGGGACTTAATTTATTGCAATTCGAGCGATAATTTTAGAATTAGGATGAAATCTTCACGGTTAACCAACCGGGTCAGGTATTTAAAGGAACACGACGTTTCTGCGGCCATCTTCTGCCGCCGTCTTCATAAATTATCAGGACGGTTTGGGAGATTTCCACAGTGTGATGCAAGTCTTAAAAAATTAAATAGTTTGAAGTGAGATTTCGGCTCCTATGCCCACCGTTGCCCAAGCACTGTACTTACACCTCACATTTTTCATCACGTCACACTTTGGGACAATTTTCTAACGTCAGTAATTTTAATTGCTTGCCTGGCAGGCTGAATAAGAAGAATAAATATTGTTTGCTAGTGAATATTTGTATTTATTGTTGGTCTACAATTGTCCGGTGGCAGATGCAGAATGAAATTACTTAAACATGAATTACCTTAAACATAAATACTCCTAATCTAAAAAATAATCATATTCCTTTAAAATTTCTATAGCTCTGAAAGAAAAAAGAGAAACACTACAAGAATTATATTAACTCAACACTTCACTTGACTTTGATTTTAACATTTAAATTCGAATTTGCATTTATATTATTGAGGATAACCAATTCACTTCACACGTTTATTCAGATTTGTCCTGAATTTATTTTTCTGAATAGGATTTTCCTCCAAACACTCCTGCCACAAGTAAATTATTCCAGTCGTTGATGGTCCTATTTAGGAATGAGAATTTGCCAACATCTATTTTTTTGCTTTCTACATTTTACTTTGAATTGATGATCCCATCTATCTATATAACTGGGATTTTGCATTTTGGGGTTAATTCCAATTCACGGTTCATGCCCCGTATAAGCTTTGAATAGCAAATGCAGCCTTTATTTCTCCCTCCTTTGTGACAATATCTCCCACTCTAGTTGTTCTACATTTTTCGTTCCTATAACCCTGTCTTACTCGCACAAAATTAGCAGCCCTTTTCTCAACTTTCTCAATGATTATTTTTGATTTTTTTCTATAGCTCGTTAGGTACCCCGTATTCCAAAATTAATCTAACTAAGGATATGCCACCTCCTTTGATTTTGAACTTCCCTGTTTTAAGTTCCTCATTATGAGGATATTATGATTAAGCTTGGTTACATTATGGTGGTAATGATGGCGAAGGAGAACCCGAGTGAGTCCTGTGATTCGCTATTTTTTTTCCCTTCTTCTTGTCAGCTCCTTGTACCGTTCCTTTACCCTTTTGTTCTGCGAAGCGCGTCATAACTTGCACGCCCTTTTGGCACACATCTGTCACTCGTCGACGCTTGCCATATGCCATGTGTAGTCATCTTCACCAAGGCCTGTGCCATCTTTTTGCCATATGCCATGTACTCCATCCACGGTTATCTTCACCAAGTTCTGTACCATCTTTTCGGCAATTCGCGTCTCTTTCTCTTTTCTATGTCGCATGAGTCAGTATTTCTTTGTGTATCCGCATTGATTGCCTTTGAGAAGTTCCACCTCCAGCTTCCCTGGCTTTAGTAACAGTTCCTCTGCTATGGATTGATTCTTCCATTGCATAGAAGGAAGGAAGACTGGAAGATGTTGCGTTCTTGTCCGTTGTCTTCATTAGCAGAGCGAAACTCAGCCGTTGCTCGTAACGGTCCTCCACACCTCGTTGCTGCTTTTACACGTCATTAGAGTGGCTCCACACCTAAGATAACCCCCCCCCCCCCAACGACTCGTTAAAACACTGTGGCGGCGTGGTTTCTTTAATGAGAGAAAAATCCCAAACAGATACATTTAAGGCGATATATTTACCAAAAAAAGGATGGAAATTTAAACGCTTGGACTAATTGCTTATTCTCCTGAAAAAGCACTGTGGGGGTGAGAAACGTCTACGACAACCGTCGAAGGAATTACAGTTAAACGAATATGTGAATGCGGCTGCACGCGAAGTCTGACGCCAGAGATACAGAATACAGTGAAATAGCCATGTTCAACTGCGCGCAATTTTTGTTTACAATTTACTACTCTCACATTTGATCATTTAATCAATTGATGTTGATAAAACCAAACGCGAAAGATTTTTCAAAAATACGTAACCTTGTTATATTTAGAACCACCTTATAACAGGAAATATAATCAGAGAATCACGGCAAATTTCAAACTCGACCAATTTCATACTGCAATTAAAACTTAAAGAAAATATCAAAGGGTGATAAAAGGCATTAGGTTCTTTTATTGACGTATTATTTTCTCAATAATCATATTAAATGCATATTTTAAAATGTGTACTCTTCCAATTCTTTATTTTAATATTCATGTGTAGTCCTAAAATTTATTATTTTTGTGTGTATGTTATTTTATTAAAAATAGTTCAAATTTGAAATATGCTATTTCCTGAGCAGAGAATTAATGGAATTTGTAATCTAATTTAAAGTCGACTGCTGTTATCGTAAACGAATATTCACACTTCCACTATAACAAATGCATGGTATCTATATAATATGACTAACGTCTGTGTAGTTGCCTATAAATAAATAAATTTCTTAATATTTATAATTCAGTGGGGTTTATGTCAAATTAAAAGACTAACCAAATCGTATCAAGTGAGAATTTTATGTGTATTTTCTGTGTATTTAGTAGCGTTTAATACGAAAAAAAATCATTCATAATAATTTTTAAGATTTGACTGAGAGAATATTTTCAACTTAGAGTTATAAACAGTTAACGACATATTTTTTCTACTTAAGAGTTGGAGAATTTCGTTATTTTTCTACATTTGTTTTATACGGTGAACAACTCATACCTTAGGCTTTGCGCTATGCAACGTGTTGCAAATAAAGTAACGCGACATCAAATTTCGTGTTCCTCAGAAAGCAGTCTGCTAGAAAATGCGAGAGAAACTGAATGGAGCACGTTACCGGTAAAAATACACACAGCAAAGAACGTGACGTCACAGTGACCCTGTCGAGACATCCATGTTTAATCATTTCTGAGCTGTTTCCTCCTGTCAGTGATGGCGGAGACGTTACCGTTAGCCGTGTTAGTTGGTTTGTGCCACTGAGCCTCGCTGAGCAAACACCGGGAACCTGCATCACCATTAGCCCACTATCAAGGCGTCGGCAATACACGCTCGGCTTACAGCGGTGGAGCTGTTGCTTCCCTCATATTCTTGCTGCATTTTTACTTTTCGTTTTTGACCTATTTCTCTCGTCTTTTCACCCTTTTGAACGTGTGTTAATTCTCAATGGAAAACCTGGCCATAATATATTGTAAGGATTCCCTGGCATTTCCAAAGAGAAGTAAAATCCTCCTAATCACCGTCTCGTAAGAGAGAAGGGGTATTCACTTATATTAATAAGTAAGAACATTTAACGTTTGTATCAAAAATAAATGAAATAAGAATTAACGACTCGTACAACAATTACACTAAATTTTTTTGAAATTAATAATATAGACGTTTCGACCAACAAATGTAGCCCTTGAGACAGGCTGAAATAATAGTAACAATTATAGTAAAAAAAAACAAAGAAACAAAAACAAAGAATAACCCAAAGATATGACTAACAAAGAATATTTAATAAGTTTCAGTATTAAAGCTATAAATGGTGGCAGAAGAGGAAGGATTCAAAAGAGGTTTTTGGAAATGAACGTGATACGACAGATTCCTCCCATCTTGAATGCAATGGCAGTTGTACGTGCTTACCCTGGTCCTGCGGGAGATGCGGCTGGTGTCGGAGCCAGGCCCTGAGGTTGGCGACGTCCCTGTTGAGTCCAGGCTTGTCCCGGCCCATCTCCTTCTCCATCTGCCTCAGCACGTCCGGCGGCAAAGCTATCATCGTCATCCTCAACTGGAAAACAACCACGACATCCACTGTAATGCTATTAGGGCTAAGACTGTCACGTCAGCAACATGGCTGCATATCGCATAAACCATGAAATACTATTTCGTAACTTGTATCTCTTTATTTGTTTCAAATTTATCCCTCCGCGATTCAACAAATTTTTAATATGAAAATTTAAAACGTCTGCCTAATTAGACAAATTACAGACAAAATGAACTGTTAAAATAAATATCAAGCCATTACATTTATGAAATCGTTGCTGCTTTCGTCAGGTGTTTCTTGATGCGCAAGAGCCGCAAGAACAGAGACAAAACTGTTTGACTCACTCAAAGCCTGCCTTTAACCTGCAAGAGGTGTTGCATGGACCTTTTCGAATTCAAAAGGTTTGCAGTAGATCAGAAATGAAATCCTTCAGGTACCCGTTCTTTCGTATGCTAATTCGTGGCGTGGAATTGACAAGCAATTTCTACCTTCCTTGGTCCTTTTCACCCTGCGCCACTTCTAATGTCAGTGTTTGAGCAACATGGATCACACGGCGTGAACTTCAAATAACTTGAGTATTCCATTCCACTGTGTTTAGGAATATTTAATACGGATTGAGAAGAAAATAAAAGAGTAACAATTGCGAGTGTTGATTGTTGCTGAAGCAACTCGAGATATTTTGGGAGGTTGAGGGCAGCGAATCTTAAGATATCACACATTGAGCACGAATCTTGGACTTTGACAGACGTTGGCGACGATGCTACTGGCTGATGGAAACAGAGAAACTGGAGCATCACTCAGCTTAGTACTATTAGGAAAAAAAATTCAGTACGAACTTATTGGCTTGTTTAAAAATAATGGTTATCTTTAAATCTAGCAATAATTTAAACTTTCTGAATAATATTGAAGATAAAATTAATAATTATGATAAACATAATGTTGTATACGAAATTATATTGAGCAAACCTGTAATGCACATATTAGAATTTATTAATTTTACACAGTTTATTAGTCTATTTAGTTTTTTATGGGAAGCTTTAAATGAATTAAATTGATTTTAATTAACAACATAGATTTATTTTAAACAAAATGAAATTATGTGACTCTTCACAAAACATGGTACGCGTGGGGGTACGGCTTTTATGGCACAGGTAAGGTGAAGAAGGGACCCCAGTCGGGAAAGAGACAGAGAAGTGTAAGCACGCACAATACAATTATAGACGGAGTCCCAGGGTGAAAGAAGGCGACGCCTACCAGTTAGCGGAGATAAGCCTTTGTCATGGTCCACCTTACCGTTACCTGCGCAAGGTATCCGCAGGCATGGTTCCTCCCCCCCATCCCAACCCTCACCGCTCTTTGCCCAGGCGATGCTACTGCTAGGGAAAGTAACTGAAAATAAAATAGATTTCCCTACCATTACAAACCAAAAGTTCGTTAAAAGTGTATCTCTTCATTTGCGACATGCACCGATCAAATGTCATCCTTGTTAAATACTTGATTCCGTAAGTAATTTTTCAGGTTACAAGATAATTTTATTAAACATATTCAGTAAATATTTATTAGTATTTTCTGAGTTTAAATTAGACCACGATGAAGTTCCAAATTTAGCAAAGTCAAAGTGTACGAACTACTGTCAATTAAGTTTATATTATTATTTTTCTGACTTATAGTCTGCTTTACTATCAACTTAATGCAGTTCCAGGCTGAAAATACAAACGCTCGGGAATACTTGTTTTATTATTTATTTTCATCGACATTCGTCAACAAGATTGTTGCAAACCGGGAGTTTTCTTGTATAAAAATCAACCAAATCATCCATTACAAAATTAACATTACCGTGTTTTTAACTTCTCAAATACGTTCATTTTCTTCCTTAATTTACAATTGTCTTCAATTTAAACATTTTGTGCTTCAATTGATATTGTTGTTGTGGTTTTCAGTCCTAAGACTAATCTGATGCAACCCTCCATGCTAACCTAACTTGTGCAAGCCTTTTCACTTCCACATAACTAGTACATCCCACATACTCCCTAATCTCCTTAGCCTATTCCATCCTTGGTCTCCCTCTTCTGTTTTTACCCCCACACACTTCCCTCTAATGCTAATTTTACAAGACCCTCATGTCTCAATACGTGGCCTATTAATGTATATCTTCTCTTGGTCAACGTCCTCCATATTGTTCGCTTTTCCCCCAATCTCGTTAGTGATTAAATCCGCCCATCTTATTTTAAGCACTTTCCTATAGCACTACATTTCAAAGGCTTCTATTCTTTTCCTTTCCTCAACTCCTATCGTCCACGTTTCGCATCCATGTAACGCCACGCTCCATACGAACATTTTTAGCAACGACGTCCTAATATTCACACTTATATTACCCGTAAGTCAATTCCTCTTTTTCGCGAAAGCCTTCCTGCCTCAGCTATTCTACTCTAGTTGTTATGCTTACCAAGTAGTAGGATTCCTTAACTTCCGTCAAAATATCCCTTCCCAATCTAACAACCTTGGGTATTCCACTGTTTCCCATAATAACTGCATCTCCTTGGTTTTCCCTCTATCAATCCTCATGTTGTACTCTTCCTCCAGGATCACGTTCATGCCATTTATTGACGGCCAAGAAAAAAATGGATTAAAAATATAACAGGTTGTAGTTGAGCGGTAGCCACTGGTAGTTCTCGTAGTTGATGGCCCACTCAACACTTATTAACTTGTGTCCGTGCGTGGTCAATTCGTGTTCTGAAGCCGTTACAATAAGAAATGGAGGTGAAGTAAGGAGGAGGAGGAGATGCTTGGATCTGGAAGAGAGGAAGCGAGAGTAAGTGGCGGAACGGAATGTCGATGAAGGTCCGTGTTCCTTCGCTCCGTGGAGCAATACGAGTCAGGCAGGGTCAATGCCCTTCATCGTGGCTGATGACTGTGATGACGTCACATTCACTCCCTCTGGAGCCCACCGATGCTCGTGTGAAGTAGGCCAGACCACCAGGCAACGTAACAAGAGCCGCGGTCATCGTAATGACTGGCCACTGACCTCCTTCGCGTCCCACATTCTTCTCCTGACCGCCGCAACAACACAAATCTGTTCTGATTTGAAATGGAGGTACGTAATTAAATACGTACGAAGGCGACCTTGTCATATTTTCCCAACTAACACGGTGACTGAAAAAAGGCGAGAGGAAATGACGAAAGAACCGGTCCCGCGTAAAGCCCACTAATTAGCGTCGTCAGGCGTAAATTCGGTCACGAAGGCCCAATGTTCCTCAATGACTGTTAAAATAAATTTAGAACAAACTGGAGGTAATAGAGATCCCATTGATTATTTGTTGGTAACACTTCTTATCAAACTGAAAGGGTGTTGAAAACAAAATAATGTTTGTATTAACTTTACTAGAACTTTTAATTATAATTATACAGTTAATGACAATATCATTGAAGATATTAGTGAATAATGACGTCACATCCAGATATAACACAACCCTCTGGAGTATGCAAATGTTACCGTTTTTTCCCTGTTTGCTACTTACCAAGAACTTTGTTTTGGTTGTTGTAATATGTTAATTTAATTCCGCTTTCCCAGAGGGTGGTATTGGGTTGCTGTTGATGTGGTGCATCAATTTGCACTCATTTGTGTTATCTCAGAAGTGGGAAATGTGTAGCCACTCAACCAGTTGCAGCAGGTTCAGCAACTTAACAGCGGTTATTAGTCCGCATTTCTTCCTGCGCTTTTCTTTTACGGCTTGGATTCAGCTGTCGTGTGCTTTCCCTTCAACCATTATAGACTTTCAGAGTTTTCAAATCCTATGCCAGGAATAGTCAAAAGTGTGGTTTTATATTGCAAACAATCTCATTTTCAACTTTTCATGTCGTCTGCCTTACTTCTTGACTGTTTAAAATAGTTCTTCACGTGTTTTTGGCATTTCCATATCCTGGTTTATAATAATATGTAGGTGCGATTACGGCTGAACCACCGGAGTGGCAGGTAGCGTAGCAGGGTGCCTGTCTGGCCCACAGGATTGGGAAATGCCCTGTTCATTCACCGTATATACTTCTCTACATCAAACTACCATTTATTTTAATATATGTATATATATTAATTTTACTCACTATTACAAGAAAAATAATACCAAACAACCAATGAATGATCTTACATGTAATTTGTAAATAATTTTTCTGACAATTTCTAGCCATTTCAGCCGCAGGAGTAATGTAGTGAGGTTCCATGTACAGCTAAATTTTTACCTGATGAAGTCTCAAATGAGAGACGAAACCTCGTATCATTTTATATTTAAATACTAAATTACTAAAAAAGAGGCTAATTAAATGGTATATTATTCGGTATCTGTAATGGTGTGTGGACTTTGGGTTCCCCCCGGAGAGATCAGCTTCGTCATCACTCCTATGAGAGGATGTGAGTGGCCCGTGATCCATTTATTTGTAATAATGGTCGTCCCGGACCTGGAAACCGGTAACTCCACAATGCGGTACCGTTACCTTTTAAAAGGAAGGAGAAAGAACAGAGGCGGACGGACGGACATCAGCTCACTTTCCTTGTCCCAAAACTCTTTAAGACGAAACAAAAAGGAAAGGTGTACGTCATCTTGGTGTCCGATCACGTTTCCTCCTTTACGACTCGTAACTTCCCAGTTCTGTTATACAGTGATAATGTATTGTTCACCCTCCCCTCTGCCTGCAGCCACCCAATCGATTTATTTTATTTTTCATATAAAAAACTTTCATCTGTACGATTTAAATCGATAGAGTGAAATTTACTCGTAATAACCGAGCTTGACAATTGCTCTGAGACGCATTTTCTTAACGGGTTTCTGGACCAGAAGTGTAGTGGTGAGTATCTAATGCGACGGTCAATGCCATTTTCGTCACAATTGCTTTTAATAATTAATTAATAGGCGATATGAAGGGATGACCTAAAGTATTGTCGTCTGTTAAGCATAATACACTCGAAAGGGATGATTGCCTGAAGAAGAACAGAGTTTGTTTACGTTTATGACTTTTCTGCTGCCGTTTTTTAAAATTTTATTTTATATAAAAACTTTTATCGTAATGATTGTTAGTTGGTACAATAATTGATGCAGTATATACAATATCGAATAGTGAATACAAAATTAAAATGTACATAATTGACATGTCGGCATGGAGGTAGATTAATCCATTGATTAACCTACTGGGTTTGGTTTATTTATTTTTGTGTGTACCTGAGAGGCATACGACGTGGATGGGTGAGGGGTGACAGGCAGTGAAGTGATTATTGGAGGATATATGAGGATGTGGCATGATGGTAAGGGTTAGGATGTGCCTGAATGTTCAGGGGGAAATATGAGGTAAATTGGGAGTTTTCTTTTTAGTCGACGGAAGCGTGGAGATGGAGGAGGAATGCCATGGAATTTGTCGGATCGTGGGGTTTGGGTGGTAAAGGGGAGGTTATGGATTGGAGATTACGGACTTTACTTTCGGAAGTGTCTGCTTCCATTTATGAGACATCGTAGCGAAGAATAGTTTTGAATAGTACATAACGTTTGTTTTCCCTCTATTCTTGCTATATGTTGGTTGACCTCCTAATTCGTGTTCCTATATTTTTTGCCATTGGCCTATTTAATTCAAGCTTTCCTTTTCTCTTGCTGTCTCCATAATCTCCCTGTTCAGCTGATGTTTAATAATTAAAGTGACCTAGGCAATGGAAAAAACCTATTACCTAGGGAAGGAGGTGTGAGAGAGACAAGGTAGTCGTAATTTCTAAATGAGACGCGTAAAGGCAAATAAAAATTGATGATGGATTTGTTTTAGAGGATGATAGAGAGAGGGTTCGAGCTTAAGCAAAAGCGTAATTGAGAGTGTCGTGTCTCACCTGACTGAGCCTGAGCCTGAGCTTCTGTGTGTCGTGGAGAGTGGCGCTGGTACAACTGCACTGGGCCTCTTCCTTCCTCGGCTGGGTCGTCGTCCGATCCTCACTCTTCCCCACTCCTCGTCCTCTCCCTCCCCTCTCCCCTCTCCTCTCTCCTCCTGTATTAGGAATGCCGTTACCGTAACACACTCACCTGATGAACCAGACCGTCAGTCGGAGTCTCCACACGGCCTTCGTTCCGTTCTAATTTCAGTCCAAATGCCTCAGACGTCATCGCCATCTTGTGTGTCTTCAACAATTCTCGTTTCATTTTATCGTTCTTTGATTTCTCAGCTCCTGCATTACCATTATCTGAAACCTGGCGATGGCGAGAAACGTTCGATTAAAAATTTAAAAGAAATCCAATCTTAAAAAATATTTTGTCAAGATTTATTGATAAAATAAAATGACTGTAAATAAGAAAATATGTTAATGATTTGTAATTTAATCGTTTGTTTCTAACTTCCTTACAGATTTTTTCATACATTGGTAATCCTTGTCATATTTTCCGACTTTTTTAAAAAAAGAAAACATCAGTTGGATCAAATGAAACGAACTGTAATCCATGAAGTAAATTTGACGTGACATTAAAATTTTCAAAGGGCTGTGCTACAACTATACTAATATTTATTTTTATAACCTTACTAACATTTCCAATTTAGTATCCAATGCATGCAAAATATTAACGAAAACAGGAGGATGGAACATCAAACAGAATGTGACTTATGAGAAGATGAGTTTTGTTTTAGAAGACAGGATAAGAAAAAATCGGCCTACGTTCATGGCATTTGTAGATTTAGAAAAAGCGTTTGATAATGTGAACTGGAACACACTATTAAGGATTTTGAAGAGCACACGAGTAAAATATCGAGAAATCAGACTTACACATAACCTCTACAGCAGACAGGCAGCAGTAATTAGAAGAGAAGATCAAGAAAAGAAAGCTGTAATCAAGAAAGGAGTAAGACAAGGATGCAGTTTGTCGCCCATGCAGTTTAACTTATATATAGAACAGGCGATCAAAGAAGTTAATACAGAATATGGAAAAGGAATCATACTTCAAGGAAATGAAATATATATCCTACGCTTTGCCAATGATATTGTTGTATTAGGGGAGTCAGAAGAAGACTGGTAAACCATAATAAATGGTATGAACGTGGTCCTGGAGAAAGAGTTTAGTATGAGCGTTAATAGAGGGAAAACCAAGTTAATGGAGTGTAAAATGGGGAACAGTGGAATAACAAAGACTGTTAGATTGGGAAGGGATATTTTGGCGGAAGTTATGGAATTCTGCTTCTTGGGAAGCGTAATAATTAGTGTAGGATAGCACAGGCAAGGAAGAGGAATTTACTTACGGGTAATATAAGTGTGATTATTAGGAAATCGTTGCTAAAAAGGTTCGTATAAAGCATGGCGTTATGTGGGTGTGAAATGTGGACGATAAAGGTTGCGGAAAAGAAAATAATAGAAGCCTTTGAAATGTGCTGGAATAGGAGAATGAGATGGCTGGATAGAATCACTAACGAGTAGGTTCTAAACAGAATAGGGGAAGAGCAAAAAATATGGAGGACGTTGCCCAAGAGAAGGGATAGATTAATAGGCTATGTTTTGAGACATGAGGGTTTTGTAAAATTAGCAGTAGAGTGAAGTGTGTGGGGTAAGAACAGAAGAGGGAGTCAAAAGATGTAATACGCTAAGCAGATTAGTGATGATGTGGGATGTGCTAGTTATGCGGAAATACCACAATAATAGCATTTCCATTGATCTTGTCATTACCAGTATAAAAACTTGGTGTAAAATTATACGTTATTGTAAAATTGATTGGGAAGAAATGAAAATGGCTGTAAACATGATTTTATTTTCACCGTTCTTCCAGTTTGTTAATAAGTGTTACCAACCATTAGGAGGGTCTCTAATTAATAGTCATGTGTGTCCTACCCCCCATGGCTTTCGTTCTTCTTGAAGACCTGCACAATTTTTTTTCTAAAATTCCTCAACGCGTATAAATTGGTACGCGGACCCAAGCTGTTTCCTGGTTGTTGAGCTGTATTTGAACAAAGACTAGAATGGCGCTGTCCGTGTGGTCGCCGTAGCCCCTCGACATTTCAGAGATTTACGGCGGTCAAGCCAGCAGGCAAGGAGAGAGAAATAAATATAGGGCGATTGCCAGTTGTTGACCTCGGCTCTGTTTTGGCGGCTCAAGGTGGCATAGTTATGTTTATTTTTCTCGCCGGCGAAGCAGCTACTGGATGGAGGAAATGTAACCTGCAGTAGCCTGAGCAGCTCTGCAAGCGTCCGTCGCGTCTTCGGCACGAATCCATTTCCTGAAACAAAGGGTTTTGGCTTAAACTGATACGTGATTATTTCCTGTCAGTGACGTCTTCTCTGATGGTAAAATTCTCCACTCGGTGTTCCCATTACCTTGAACTTGGTGCGAGGGTTCACTCCTCTGCTCCTCTGAATCAGGTTTCAGTTTCGTGCAAGAACAGGTTTTGCGAAGATTCACTGACGAACTTTCCTCCCACAAGGTTGTCTACTGGGATATTTTTTTTAATTATTCTTTTTCTGTCTCCTTTGTATTTTCTATTTTGTCGAGTCGACTCTGCAACCCCTCATCTCCTCCAACTACGCATATCTCTTTACACGGATTAAAAGACCCGAGAATTATGCCCTAAGATTGAAACGGGGAAGGAACCCAGGACCACCCCTTGATCCACGAGGAATTTGCTCAGTGGGTAGAGCGATCTCACGCTGTGATCGAATCCGGGACCTCTCCAGCAGGCAAATTAAATTAATAAGTTTGTTTACATTTTGATGTTATTTTTAACAATTACATATTGAAGCTTTCTGCTCTGTCAGATTCTAGATACCGTTTATACTTTATTTATTTATTTTATTATTAATAATTATTTAGAACATAAATAGCCGGTTTTCTGTAACAGGCCTTATCTTCACACACAAAAATTGTGTTACAAAAATTCTTCTATTTTTATTTTTACAGTAATACTAACTAATTAACTAAAAAACTAGAGGGGGGGAGGTAGGAGGATGAAGGGAAAATACTGCTAGATCACAGCTGGATGAATGTGGAATGAAAGAAAGAGCGGGCACTCTAACATGAAGGGAGAGGAAAACTATGGTATGTAGTAGCTGCTTCCATCCTTTTTATACATTACAAACTAAGATATTACAATTTTTTAAAAAATATTTTGTTCAGTTATTTTTATTTATTTTTAACATCAAATTTGGAAGCACTTGCCTGCAGGGGTCTGTAGAGCAGACTGTTTATAAACTGATTTTACACTTTAAAAATTGAAATAAAAAAATTTTCTTCTTGAGATGATGGATTGAAATGCCTGATGATTGTTAGCGGTGACCGCTGTGATATTTATGGATGGCTTAGATTGCTTTATTATTTAACGGGCACATTACCAACGGTGCTCGCGGATAATTATCACTGATATTTAGCAACCCGTTTGAATTCATTGATGCGGAACCTGCAATGTTGGTCTCAGTAAACCTGAGGACTGATACATGCAGTGTCCACGGTGAAGTCTCTGGTACCATTACTAGTTATGAAATCTTCTCCGCCACTTACTTTCTAAAATTCCATTAACAACTGACTTCCTCAATCTTTTTCAACCACCTCGAAACTTCGGGTATCCCCTCTAGATCCGAATTACCCACGCCCTTAGCCAATAGCAATTCATCTTACACTTACC
The DNA here is from genome assembly GCA_034510155.1 of Eucriotettix oculatus. Taxonomy (NCBI): domain Eukaryota; kingdom Metazoa; phylum Arthropoda; class Insecta; order Orthoptera; family Tetrigidae; genus Eucriotettix; species Eucriotettix oculatus. The sequence goes on along the minus strand of CM067381.1, from coordinate 20,623,793 downwards.
CGAGTTCCAAATACCGGTTCACATGATTGTCTTCAAAGTCGTCAAACCTCACGCTCCAGGTTGTTGACTTTTCTCGTGCGAAAGTTCAGACGTATCAAAATATTGAGTTTGAACTTATCCTCTCGAAGGATTTACAGTCCTCAACTGGCCAGCGGTGGCTTCTAATCCCCTTTATAAGCAGTCGCTGAAATGGGTATTTGTTAGGCCCTACCGTGCGTTGGCCCTCACGGGTTTCACAAAATTTTATTCAATTAAAATGAAATTAAACCCCCCTATGTCGTATGTTCACTACAAGGGCTATATAATAACCTCTAGGGTTAAGCGTTGAACTCTGATTGGTGACAGCATCCGTTTCCTTATGAATAAAACTTGATTTGTAATTCAAGTGCGAGGAATGGACTGACTGTGACAACTGGAAGGAGGAGCGACCAATTCTAATAGTCTCGCACTTTTTCTGCCTGCAACGGCAACTTTGTATACCGTGAAGACGACGAAGCAGCAGCGCCATTATCGCGGCCCGTTCACCGGTGAAGAAATCCCTCTTTTCTATAGCGACGCAGTATTTGCAATCTCGATCGACGCTCAAAAGAGCGAGCGGCGTCTGCGTCTCTCTCTCTCTCTCTCTCTCTCTCTCTCTCTCTCTCTCTCTCTCTCTCTGCGTCTTCTTTGTTCTGCGTCGGCGCTTGCTTAGGATACTCAAATATGGCGCAAAGTGTCACGCCACGCTGCCACCAAAAGTCATAAAGGTCCTTCTGCCTCTCTCCCTCCCTCTCTCCCGCCTGCAACATTATTTATTCTCAAGCTTGCCAGTTCGCGTTCTTAATCGTCAATCGCCGATTTCCTACGGCTAGAGTTCCCTTGTAAGGGTACTGAGCGCGGAGATTTGGCGGACTGAATAGTCAGCGTTTTTCACACTTTCCTGCGTTATTTTTATTACCCCGGTTTCGCACTTGCTACGTCACCAGATTACGGTCTCCCGAAGAGTTCACCAACGTTATTGTCAATACCATACTCAATGACAGAAATGCATTTAAGAAATATATGGAGCAAATTGCCAAAAATGTCGTGCGTTACCACAAGGCTGCAGACAAAGCTAACATCAATTTTTAAATTTTTTTATTAAAGTGTATTAGTGACAAATTGTGTTTGGCCATTCATTAATAATTCATTATTTTGTTTTACAAATTGAATGGCGATGTTTTATTTATTTATAATCTATAATTAAACTTCTTCAAGATTAGGTTATTTTATGGAAATATCCCCCTGTCTCCTTTGTGCTCATAAATCATATTTCGCTTGTAATAGTTCTTGCAAGGAGAAGAAAATAAAACCCTGCGCTTTGCCGATGATATTGTTGGATTAGAGGAGACCATAATAAATGACATGAACGTGGTCATGGAGAAAGAGTACAATATGAGGATTAATTGAGGGAAAACCAAGTTGATAGTGTGTAGTATGGGAAACAGTGGAATAACAAAGGGCGTTAGGTTGGGAGGAGATATTTAGACGGAAGTTAAGGAATTCTGCTACTTGGGAAACGTAATAACTAGAGTAGGATGGCACAGGCAAGGATGGCTTTCGCGAAAAAGAGGAATTTACTTACGGGTAATATAAGTGTGAATATTAGGACGTCGTTGCTAAAAATGTTGGTATGGAACGTGGCGTTATATGGGTGATGACAAACGTGGGCGATAGGAGTTGCGGAAAGGAAAACAATAGAAGCCTTTCAAATGTGGTGCTATAGGAGAATGAGATGGGTGGATAGAATCGCTAACGAGGAAGTTCTATGCAGAATAGAGGTAGAGCGAACAATATGGAGGACGTTGAGCAAGAGAAGGGATAGATTTGCGACACGAGGGTCTTGTAAAATTAGCATTAGAGGGAAGTGTGTAGGGAGACGAGGGATGGAATGCGCTAAGCAGATTAGGGAGGATGTAGGATGGGGTAGTTATGAGGAACTGAAGAGGTTTGCACAAGATAGGTTAGCATGGAGGGTTGCATCAGACCAGTCTTAGGACTGAATACCACAACAACAACAATTCTTGGATGTAGCACTGTCTTAATAGATGTTTAACCAGATACTTCATCATATCAATTCCAGAATAAATTAATATGATGAAGTCTTTAACGTTGGAGTAAATGAGTAAAAACGTTGTTTGTCTGTATTTGGTAGTTTAAATTTATAAAATTGTGTCTAGTGCAGAAGAAATATTTTTCCTCCCCGTGTCTTCCGTCCCTCTCTGTTTTTCTCTATCTAGTGAATGAGAAAAGTGATGTCAATGTAAGAAAGTTATCTCTGCCTTCCAAATATGCGTATTGATGATGTACCTAAAAAGATATTAGAGAGGACGTTCTACAAGTTTTCATGTGAAACCAATTTTATTTTTATTAAATACTTGAAACACTTATTTAGGTTCTCATTTGTGTTTTTGTGACGTACAGGACTAGGATACGAGGAATTACCATTTAGAAGCTTCGTTTTTTTAATCATGACGGAAAGGTGAGGTCGAAGGAATTTACAACACCAGGAAGAAGTTTGCTTCAAGGTGATTATCGGCTAGAAAAGAAAACGAAAGGAAACGAGAGAGAGAGAGAGATAGGGTGTAAAGTTTGGGGAATTAAGAGAAACAAGAGTAATAAATTGGTAGACACAAAGAGAACAACCCAGTTATACAAACAACTCTGCTGGAAGGACAACGAGGACAAACCTGATTTGCTTTACATTTTATTTGCTTTTAGGAGTTTTTCCTTGAAGGTCTACTTTTTATATCTGTGGCTGACTCTCGTCTTACGAAACTGTATTGCAGTGAGATTTTTCCGCTGTGTGACCCCATCATCCCTTGCTGCACCGCATATTCACTTGTTGTCTTCTTTGTATCGGACACAATGAAATATGTTGACTTCTTTGAATATGGAATACTAGTGTGCTTTACATCCGCTGAAATGGCAATTTTTAGATTTTTGCTGCCATCTTGACGTGGATCTGATTAGTCAGCCCTTTAATTCCGTTTTCAGTTTCGTCAAGGCTATTTTAAAATAATTCAGTGTCGAAATATACAATAAGTAATTACCCTATTATTTGCTTTCTGATATTATATTTCCTGAAAGTTCTAAAATGCCCCACGTCAGGAACGATTTCCACAATTATATTTGACCTAATGTAATCAAGTAATGTCATGGTCTACAATTCATTACGGGACATTGTTTTTACACTTTGAGCCACAGAAACTATTTGCGAAGTATTTGGTTGTAGAGTAGCTAGTAGTAGCTAGCTGCTGCTGGGCTATTAATGTGAACATTAAGTTACGAGAGTCGCTCCCAGATGTCACTGTGCAGACTCGCGCGACGCTGCCATCTGGGCGCCGCTTCCTGCAACTAGTGTCGCTCGCAACGCGGGTAGTACGTGTATGTATATATATATCATCATCCCCTTCCACCTCGCTTTACTTTAATCCGCTAATCCTGGCTGCTGGAGTGGGGGATGAAAATTGTCACCGATATCGCGCACCCGCCAAATATTTGCGTTCGCAGAACCCTCCGCCATTTAGAGTAATATATCATCCCATTATTTGTTTGTCGTTGCAAAACACGAAACTCACCCCCGTTGCACAGCACTTGTGGTTCATTGGCTCAGCGGGGGTGGAAACAACGCTCAGACGACGCGCACGAATCAGCACTCTTCTTTCTCTACATTCATTATGTCTCGCTTAATTCTAAACTGTCTGGGTGCCCGGCGCTTCTCGTGTGCAGTATTTTACTATCGACGACTTCCGAAATATCGATTTATTTCTTGTGATTCTTAGGTAACGTCCTCCACACCAACCCCTATGTCTAAACATTAACAGAAACACCATCGATTTCATTTGCCACGAAAACTACTTATTCCACGCAAATATCGGCTGTTTATGCTATGTTTAAAATTTCCACCCCGACATTTTTTTTGTTTGCTGATCGCAATAAATAAAATTTGGTCGTAATTGCCCCACGCACATATAAATTGTCAATTTTATTTTGCTGAGTGGCCGCCATAAAGTATTTAATATCTTTGGTCAGTAAGTGACTCGACACAAGAAATATCCTGAGTACTGGTAGTCATAATACTATGGAACTTTATAAGAGCCTCAAAAATACTCCCAATACCCTAAGAGCGTGAAGCATACTTCCAGTACCTAAGGACAGTCAGAAGTACTTTCAGTGCTTCAATAGACTAAAAAATTACCCCGCTGCTAGGTGGAGACCTTGACTTAATCGACATGTTCAATATCAGAATAAAACAGTGATTTCCATAACCATGCTCGGTTGTTTTTATATAACGACTCACCACCCCTGTTATCCACACACAATAGTCACGATACCTCCAGACATTCCCTTAGAGGATTTAGACCTGTTGTACTCGTCCAGTGTTAGTTCCCGGATCGTACAGAACATATGGCCAAAATTTTTTTCGAAGCTTCTCCACGCGTTTAAATTTGTATGCGGAACGTCGACTCAAACATAAGATTTTATTCGTAAGATAAGCTTCAGTCCTTAATAAATTTCATAAGTAGAATAATTGAGTCCATCTTACTTCCTAAATGTTTTTCAGCAAGCTGACGAGGACTCAAAAGAAAATTTACACAATATTGCCAAATCTTGGCTTGTGTCACGTTTTTCTAACACATAATTGATTCTTACGTATGGTTAAGCTGTTTATTCTAAAGTGAACTTCACCATTTTTTCCGTCACTTCGAAATATTTTGGAAATAGCAACTTTTAATTTTTAAAAAGGAGGAAAATTGGGAAAATATCAGACTTCCAAATTGACTTGAAACGTTTTTTTCTTTATGGTTTATTAATTTATATATAACTTTACTTTTAAATTAATTTATTTTTAAATAACGTGTTTTTTACAATAATTATACATTCTTAATTTTAATGTATAATTTTCTAAAAAAATCGAACAATTTTTGTAGTAACTTTTGAAGGAATTACCTGAAGAAGACCCAAAACTGTGACGAAACGCCGCGTTGGTTCAGTTAAATAAAACCTCTGTAATTGGGTCGTAAATTTATTTGTGAAGTACGTCATGGTACTTCTCCTTGTCTGTGTGCCATCATCATAGTTCTCCATTTTCCATTATTTGATGTCCTGATAAAATGTCCTCGCTAACAACATGGAAACTTTCATTCTTGCATTCTCATGAATGGAGATAGAAGGATGGCTGCGTCCGTGACTTGCGTACAGCATACTTGACCAAGCAAAGACTTCAATATTATGGTGCCAGGAAAACTAAAAATCATTAATAAGTTGCACCTCGCATGTCATTATTTGAGTTCCAGTGTTATGAGGAGGACTGGTCCGTAACATGGCCAAGTTTATTATTTTGAGTGACGGAGGACGCAGGAGGAGGAGGAAGGAAGGAAGAAACACCTTGTGCAAGGATAGGGATAGAGGGGATGGTATGGGATGGGATGGAATTGGATTTAATATGGGGTGTGCGAGGTGGCGGGTGGCAGGTCTGCGCAATAAGGCCCTGAGTCAACAGCAGAGTTCCATCGCAGTTGCGAAATGAGTTTTACATGTTGACACGGGGCCCAGGGCAAACCTCGTGGCCGACCTCAGCTCTTGTTTGGCAATAAATGTTATTGGAAAAAGGCACCGCCGCCATTGCGGCCGCCTTTGAGCTGACTACGTAAAGTTATTACGGAACCCGGGCAAAATTACCTCCCTACTGCATCCACCTGCTGCGGTCAGACCTTTAGGGAAATAAAAATTATTCTTCTGCACATGCCAGAAAATAAATTATCCTTCTGAGGAAACTCTTATTAAGGTCATATGGAGCCACTTGTTTATGTTAGGCCCGTAAAATGAATTTATTGCACATTAATTTGATGGCTAACCAGTGTTTTAAGAAGCATCGAGACCGTTACTTTTTTTGGACCATTGACCTCGTTGATGGGCACATCCCAACCTACGCTATTTGGCGGTTAGCTTCAAATTAACCAGGTTGTTGTCAGCAACTCTCCTGCAGCGCTGGAATCTTCCTTCTATTGAGAAACCCTCATAGGCACATCACTTAGCATGTGTGTAGACGCAGAATAATTTATGTTATTCATTAGTCACGTATAAATAACTTAAATTTTTTTCTATAAAAGAGATCTTTTAAATAAATTAAAATTGTAGTTACAACATAGTTTTCTGACTTCAAAATTTACAATAAATAGAATAAAAAGATTTCGGCCGTAAACGTCGCTGGAGATGGTTCATGTGGGACCCTAAATTCATCACATGTAAATTCTATAAACCATTCGGCTGAGGAGTCAAAGAGTAAATATGATGTAATACTAAATTTTAAGCCTGAGGAAGTCTCAAAATGGAGATGAAAAGTCGCTTTTGTGAATAAATAGTGATGTATTTATATGCCGATTGTTTGGCCGTCTTTTTTTTTATTGTAAAATTGTAGTTATAACAAATCATGATATGATGATAAGGTTAGAAATAAGCTCAGTGCTGTATCTACCAGGGATTCCTATTTTAACATTGGCAAAGTACGGTCTTCCTTCCATCAGACATCCCTTAGAAGAACTTCCGGCGCATTAAAATAATGAAAAACAATCCCGATACCTTAAAAGAGTCAGGACCAGGTGCGGTAATAGAGTCCAAAATATAAACGGTACGTTAAAGAAAAAAAACTCCGTTTCTTTCGCCTTTAAGCGACGCAAAAATACACCCGGTATCTGAATGGAGTAAAAATTCTTCAGTTTCCTCAAGGAATTCTAATTTAAACACAGCCAAATGACGTGAAACTAATACCACACAGGAGCAGGCCCTGAAAAATTTACTGAAAATATTATGTATTGGCTACAGCGTAAATTTTCGGTCGATATAATTGAGCTGTAAGTTGTTCTAATACTCCAGATCCACTGTACACCTGAACGAGTCCTCAATTAAGAACTAAACGTTGTATATAGGTTATGGGTCGGGGGGAAGAGGAGGAGTGGGGGCGTTTCAACAAATCTTTGTGTCAAATACTTATCGAAAAGGTACACTCTTATTCATAATTTAACATAGGAAAGCAAAAATATTTGGAAGATCAGTATGGAAAAATCTGGAATTCGGGACCTCTCGCTTACCAGGCAGATAGTCTGAGGTATAGAAGGGTGGACGGATCTCGCATCGGATCCTGGCGTCGACTCGGTTTTTCTCAGTTTTTTTGTTTTAAATTACAAAGCACTAATATGAGTGGCACATTGAAACTGGTCAAGTGTGACCAACCATCAATTTATGTCTCGTCTTTTCTTAAAGTCTAATAGTTTAAATATAATTGCCCGTCCAGTGACGTTCAAAGTTTGATCGCACTAGTGAGGAAGTCACCACTCCACGTACCTGGTCTGGTCACTACACTAGCTCGAAAGGTTTGATTCTCCTAACTATTCGGTGCAAGTTTGTGTTGTCCAGCAGCTGTTGGGATGTCGATGAAGACGGTCTTCATGCTTCCCGACAGTTCTTTTGATCTCCTTTTTAATAAAAGGACCTTTAAGTCTTTATGTAGATCGGTGTTTCTGACGTATCACGGAGCGACTACGATGACTCGCAGCGCCTTGTTTTGCCACGTCTGTATTTTTGTGACGTTGGTATCACTTGCACAACCCCAAAGTTGGACGCCGTATAGCTAGATCGGGTTTAAGGATCTGGCTTTACACCAACAATTTATTTTGTATTGACATTAAGGAATGTCGTCCTCCGAGAAGCCAATACAGTTGTCGCGTTTTTAGACCCAGTTCCTCGCGATTCTTCTTCACGTGCAAAGTCTTTCCACTTGAGGTTCGCGTCCAATGTCATACCCAGGTATTTAGCGGTGTTGGCATATGGTACAACAACGCCGTTTATGCTCACTGAGGGTAGCAGGACTTTCTCAATGCGGAGAGAAACCGGAAGGTCTCGGGTTCGGTCGAGATTTCTCCACTCTGATCTTCTAAATATTTCTGCTTTCATGTCATACATTATCAATATAATCAGTAGAAATAATAACCTTACACTTTGCCGACAATATTGTAGTATTAGGGGAATCGGAAGAAGACTTGGAAACCATAATAAATGGCATAAACAGGGTCCTGTAGAAAGAGTTCAATATGACGATTAATAGAGGGAAAAACAAGGTATTGGAGTGTAGTTTGGGAAACAGTGGAATAACAAAAGGTGTTACATTGGGAAGGGATATTTTGACGGAAGTTAAGGAATTCTGCTACTTGGGAAGCGAAATAACTAGCAATGGTGGAAGTATAGTAGACATAAAGAGTAAGATAGCACAGGCAAGGGCGGGTTTGGGGAAAAAGAGGAATTTACTTGCGGGTAAAATAAGTGTGAATATTAGGAAATCGTTGTTAAAAATGTTCGTATGGAGCGTGGCCTTATATGGGTGCGAAACGTGGACGATAGGAGTTGCGGAAAAGAAAATAATAGAAACCTTTGAAATGTGGTGCTATAGGCGAATGCTGAAAATAGAGTAACTAACAAGGAAGTTCTAAACAGAATAGGGGAAAAGCGAACAATATGGAGGACGTTTACCAAGATAAAGGATAGATTACTAGGCCACGTTTTAAGGCACGAGGGTCTTGTAAAATTAGCATCAGAGGGAAGTGTGTGGGGTAAGAAGAGAAGATGGAGGCCAGGGATAGAATTCTCTAAGCAGATTTGGGAGGATGTTGGTTGTGCTAGTTATGAGGAAACGAAAAGGCTTGTGCACGATAGGTTAGCATGGCGGGTTGCATCAGACCAGTTCTAGTACTGAATACCACCCTAATAACAACAGTACCCGTTTCGTGAAGTATGTGAAACGCTGCCCCGGGCTCATTGCCCATGTAATTAGGACTAGTTCATGTGTACATTGGAGTTGGAGTATTAGAATAATTATTTTTTGAGTTAAGATCCAAGGGCTGTTCTGACCAGACGGCAAAAGAGGAGATTGCTGGCAGCGACGAAATTTGAAAATGGCGGCGTCCGAGCTCGCTCTTGGTAAGTTTACTCGTGGCAATGGCCGTCGGACCTGTCGGTCGGTTTGCTTTCTCGTAGTCGTCGTCGTTGTTGTGTGTGTCTCTGTGTATGTGGGTCCTAGCGTCCACTTTGCTTTGAGCTCGACTCCGCCCCAATTTGCGTCCCGGCTCTGTGATTGATTTGGAAACCAGTCATCTGTTTATAGACGCGACCACGGCCGCTCAAACATTAACTCTGCGCTAGCCTCTGTGTTCCAACAACCCCCTCGCATCCCCTCCATCCCCTCACTTCAGCATCACCTGCAACATCATAGACCTGAAAGCTTCCTCCACTGTCTACGCGTCGCAATTCTCAATTTCTATTATAAAAGTTACAATAACAATTTATTATTAAGACTGGGCATTAAGTTTCCTCTAACAAAACTTGCATTTCAGTCACGTGCTGGGCTCGTAATAAAAGAAAGCCTTTATTCAGTCATTCCATATTATATTCAAATGTTAATAACTACATCATAGTTTTCTGACTTAAATATTTACAATAAATAAAAACGGCCGAAATAGTATTTTAAACCTGAAGAAGTCTCAAAATGAAGATAAAACGTCGCTATTGCTAATAAATAGTTATATATTTAATGCTGTCTTTTTTGCCCTTTTTTATTTATTGTAAAATGTTAATAGCCATAATCGTTTGAAAATTGAAAACTAGCAATTAATAATTCTCCGTCGAACCGGGAATTACATTATTTTCACAAAAAGGGATAAAAGTTCAAACTTCCTAGAATTATGTGTAGAAAATAATATGAATTGTGAAATCCACACTAATACTGTTGGAAATAAATTATGAAGGTCACTTTGCTGTGGCAGTAGTAAATTAGTATTTAGATCACAGGAACCGTCTCAGAGCTAATTTTTACAAGGAACTTGGTTGGATTAATAAAAAAAAGCTTTGAAATGATGTTGTCGACTTAAGGCTCAGAATACTGCCTCCCAAGGGAGAAAGGCAGTAATTCTAAAAACATGCTTTTGAAAAATCAAGGGATAAAATTTTTTTGAACTTCGACATTTGAATAAACTCCTTATCTCTTTGAAAATGGTTTTATGCGTACCAAGAAATATGAATTTGTCTTTATAAATTAATTATAATATATTTATCTGTGAAATATTTTCAAAAGTCGAAAATTTTTATTTACTGCCTTTCTAATTTGCACGGCAGAATAATGAACATTGCCTGGAGAAATGTAGTCTCCTAGTTATTAAATATGTAAAGGTGGCGATTGGTGTATGATCAGACAGAAAGGCTAGTACAGGGTGGATTATAATAGGATTGCTATTAATAAAGTAGTGACATCTCGTGCACTTTAGTAGAGACCTGTATAGTCTTAATAGTAATTACAGTTGACTAGGAGCGATTATATGTACTTTTTTTTAAAAAAAATTCTTGTTTACAGTGCATCAACTGCAAGGTCCTTAGCGGCTGTACACGATTAGGGGAAACTAATAACCATGTAGGGGTATCATAGTATGTTCCCGTCTGTACGTTCTTCAGGGTTTGGACCAACGGAATTGAACGTATTAGTTTTAGCAGCGTGACTAATGTTAATGTCGAAGGTGTTGATTGTTCTGCGTACGCGCACCGCGGTTTGTGAATATTCGTCGCCACACGGCGGCGTGCAAATATAATTTCTTGGGGGTTCCTTTCTTTCTTGCGCTGTTGTGGTAATCTGGGATGAGGGAGAGCGTGAAGTTTTGGTCCATTGTTCGCGGCGCTAAGGCGCTTAAGACGAGGCTGTGCCCTGTTCTCTCTTTTCTGCTGACTGCTGCTGCTGCTGGGGGCAAATGTTTGGTCGCCACCGCGGCCATTGTCTCCCGCCTCTTAATAATTTGCCACCCCTTAGCATTACCCTTCCCTCCTCGCACGCACCCAAATGAAATACCTCCTCGGCTAAGCCGCGCTGCACTTGATTCATAATATTTGGGCGATGCGTCATTATCGCCGTGTCTCGTGCCATTGTCGTCGACGCCGGGCGTCGACTTAATTAAAACAGATCGTCCGCCACCTGCGCCACATTCATTAACTTTATTCTCCCCGCGCTAAGTCGAAATATCAAAAAACTCTAATTACTTCCAGGTTACATCAGACATGACAGTGTTGCCATGAATCTCTAAATAGGTTCAACACTCCATCCGCTTATGATTTACCACTTTGGTCTTCTTTCCATAGACTCAAAACAAACGAATCAGGTCGAACTATAAATGTATTTAAAAAACATTTCGTTTGTAACTTAAAGTCTTTTTTTAAAATAATTGTACAGATTTAAATTAACGATCAATTTAACAAGTTCTTTTATTCATACAACGTTTTGTCGTCACATTTACGACTTGATCTGGTAAATGTCTTTAGGAAATTAAATTTTGTAGTAAGTAGTTACACATTAGTTTTTTATGAAAAAGAATAGAGGTCCAAATATAGGGTTTATAAAGTGTTTGGACCTCTATTGTTTTGTTAAAATTAATGTGTAACTACGAAGGCCGCCCGAAGAGTTGTGGATAACATTGATTTGAAAATTTTATTTTCATCCTACAGCTTTCCTATCTGACAGCGTTAGGAATACAATTTCACTTTTGCACGTAATTCGCACCCTCTTCAACAATCTCAGCCAGTTGGGAATTAGGATTGGACAAGCAGCGTTTACTCAAACCTTGATGAAGGAGACTGCTTGTCCCTCATGATTGTATAAGCAATTCATCCCATTGCCATAAAATCTTGGTGTATTGTAGTTTTCTTCTCAGATAAGGTTTCTGTCGATCATTTGAATATTTAGGTTCCTTCTATCTCTATCTCCCTCTCTCCCTATCTCTCTCTCCTCCTTTCAGACCAAGATCCTATCCTAGCGTGAAATAATTCTAAAGTTTAACTAACATTTCGTTTAAGTAATGATACTTTTTAATTAGTTAATAATAATTTTCTGTAACTAAGTCGCTTCGGACGAGGAGATGAAACACGTGGCTGAACACACGTGGACAGGAGCATTCAAACTCATGTCACGAGGCGAGAAATACCGATATGGTGACTGCAGCCTAGTGTGAAATGAAATGTACACGTTTCACCTTAGTCTCTGGTCACCCCTCGTAATACAACCTCGATGTCACTTTTAACTTTCGTATTGAGAATTATTGGTTATTTCTATTTTTTTTCAAAGAAATCTTGCAACGTAGTGGTGTATGATTTATTGTATGTGTTGTGTGCTTCAGCAACTGCAAGGACGAGCAGAGACGGGCGTGGGGGAGAAGGGCGAAGGAGCCGCGGGCACGGGCCAGGACCAGCTCACTGAGGCCGTCAGGTGAGTCACTGTCAACATGCAACACAATATGTGGTTGAATGAAGGATGGAAGAAGGTTTCATCCTCAGCTTCACATAGCTTTCATCGCAATGCTATAGAATTCACACTGGAATTTATGGCTTGAAAAGCTGAATAGAAAGTGATAAGCCACTAGGTCAATGGTCTTCAAAGCCCGGGGTTAAATTTTTTTTCAACGTATGTATGTATTTCTTTATTTAATCTACAAATGGACAGATCCCCGGTGACATACATAGAACAAACAATAATTAAGAATCTGATCGTAGGACCATATTTAACATATAATTCAATATAACTCATATATACACATAATAAATGAATATATATATATATATATATATATGGAATCATACTATTAAAAGATAAATTTAAAAAAATGAATAATGTTGTTTTTGCCTGAAAAAACAAACTGGAAATATATTTCACTTTAGTATATTGTTAGCGGTGTCGGAGCACTGATCACTTCTTCGCTGTAGATTAAGTCTAAATTTTCTTTCCGTTAGAGGAAGTTCTCCAAACACTAAAGGCAAATTGTTCCAGTCATTAAATGTCCTATTTAGGAATGAGTATTTTCCAACATCTGTTTTTTGGTGCCTCGCTTGTAATTTAAACGTTTTATCTTGGATTCCTTGGCAAGGTTTTTGACCTGCAAAGGCTCTGTAGAAAATTTGTAGTCTAGATCTTTCCCTTCTTCTCTGTAGCGTATCCCACACTAGTTGCTTTACCTTTTCGCTCCAGTGCCCAGTCAAACATTTTTTACTTTATTAAAGTACGAAGTCTTACCCGGTGAATGGCATGTATAAATTCCTCTCGGGTTTCCAACCGGGTCAAAGATTTTAACAGTGACGTTTCGATGGCTTGCTCCCAGACTTCAGTCTGAAGATGATGGCAGAGGAAGCAATCGAAACGTCACTGTTAAAATCTTTGACCCGGTTGGAAACCCGAGAGGAATTTATACAGTTTTTACTTTCTTTCTTACTTCTTTTGACGGCAGAGTAGTGATTTTAAAGCACTTTTTTTAAGCTTCGTATTAATTAATATTTGCAAATTACATATTTGAAAATACTCACTTAAATTTCTCTTCTGTTGCTTTAAGATCGATGTTACGGGTGCATTGATATTGTGGGGCTGATTTTACATTGCGGCTTATGGACTTTGGACCTCAAGGAGTGGGGGAAACCAGCGATACTCCACATATATTAGCTATATTATAATGCTCTTTGGCTGAATGCCACGCTACACGATTGGGTGGGGTTCCTCTAAACAAACACTTATCATTTGCAGGCCACTGAACTATATAAAACGCACTGTGTGTGTGTCCTTCTTCTTCTTTGGCTCTACAACCCATTGAGTACCTCGGCCTACCAGGGCGACTGCGGACTGTCATCTTAATGAGTATCCTTTTGGTTCCCCTCTGTATCCATTGCCACAGTAAATGGGATATTAGAGGGAAATAGGCAAATTTATTCAATGCTTAGATTCAGTGTGGTCAGATTAAAATTGAGTATGGGGAGAATTACTGGTTTTTTGGGGCGCAGTTCAAAATATTCCATAAAGAATTTGGCCACAAGTGTGTGATAGTACGACGTCGTCCACTTTTTGAAAGAATTGATTTTAATACTGAGGTAATCCAGTAATTGCAGTGGCACTCGGATGAAGTCCTCAGGTTCCTCTTGCATTTCTTCCTACGTCCAATCATATTCAATAGAACTTTCTTTTGACCTGACTGCGGACATGAATTTTGCTGAAACATCGTGTTTGAATAGATAATTGAGCCGGTTGATAAACCGACAAGCGTTCATAAAATCAGAAAATTAGTTTACTCGTCTCGTAGTTTCCAGTACTTTCCGACAAAGACGCCAGTGAAGCGTCAAGGACGTCTTGCACGTGAGATGAATCCGTGGAAGATTTATTATGTGAGTCTGATTGGAGATAGACTGCAGAGCAGAGTCTTTGTGAAAGAGATTCCCGGGCCACGAGCTACATTTATTCAATTTCGCTGCTCTGGTGGTTATATATTTTGTCTGTCTCTTTCTTGTTGGTGGGGATGGGAAGGAAGAGATTTTATATTTTGTCAGGAAGGGAATACATTTGAATAATAATGTTTTGCGGGGCTGGGAGTCGGGCCGCTCGAGCAAATGATATGGTAACCGTGTTTCGTCTCCGGCGGATCCCGGTAATCGCGTTACCGAGCCGAGCTCAGTAATGCAATCATCCCCTCCCACCTGCCACTGCTGCTGCTACTGCTACTGCTACTGCTACGGGTAGTCAGTCTGTCTCCATCAGCTCTTACAATACCACATACAAAACGTAACCTACGTACCCTATTTCCTCCGTGGACTTCATCTATGTTCGTCACTCACTGGTTGGTCCGTCGCAGTGTTCCCTTCTCTTTTTATTAGTATTTACCAATGCTGTTTAAAGCGCACAATGTGCAAATATTAACTATTACTATTCTGAAGCTATCTCTGTTATTGACAACTGTCTTTCCTTACAGTTTATGGCATTGTATCTTCCGCATTGTTTATTGCACATTTCACACAACAGTCTCCCTCTGACTAGTGGAATCGCTTGTTTTTTTAAAGAACTTGTGGTGGAAGCCATGTATTGCATATCTTGTTACTACGTTTCGTAGTTCATAGATTGGTTGCATCACCGCTGTTTTCTTCATGAGAGTCATGCATGTTTTTTCTGGGGGTAAACAAGCTACATGAGGCAACTCCCCTTTAATAGCATAGGAGGGGAATAGAAAAGGGGGTGCGAAAGGTAGAGCAAGGTAGCCAAGGTTAACTAGGGCCCCCGGACTGCAGTTTAAGGATCCTACCCGGCGTTTCACCTAAAGATATGCAGGGAAGACCCTAGAAAGCCTGAATCAGGTAGGTCTGTAGACGGGTTTGTTGTGGGGTCGCAGCATTCCCTTCTCCGTGTCTCCTTCAGTTTTAGGAGTCAGTTGGCCGACTGATCCAATGGGATCTCTTGCCTTATGCCCAAGGTCTTCGACCCCAGTACATAAACCTCCCAAAATAAGTGAAGGTGTCTCGGCATATGAGAACTTTGAAAAAAAATCGGAGAAAGTACGAGGCATTTTTGGTTACTCTGGGGAGAATGTTGTGCCTCCTCCCTACTAATAGCTTACGAACTGAAAATATGACAGCCTGCCAAATGTTAACTACGCATCTGGGTTATAATTTAAACATAGTGATGATATATTTTTATTAATTATTTACATAGTACTTCAATCATCAATACGTATACTTGGCCGTCAACATCCCGGACGCCCAGCTTGAAATCACAGCTCACCTTCCTGTGAGTCGGTGTAGCAATATATTTGGTTACTAAATATTGCGCGATTGTTTTTAGCCTGTGGAGAATTGGCGATGGACAACGTGTTAATCGTCGAAACATCATGTTTCACTATTATTTAGAAGCAAAACTCTACCTAAAGATGACTGCTGACAAACGAGAGGAGGGAGGTGGGCCTCCAGACCTCCGTCACCTGTGACGTGACACACGCCCCCTAAGGCTCTCTTTGTTTGTTCTGTGTAGACCTTGCAGAATTTACGTTGACAGTTTATATACTATTCTATATCCAAATAATTGATGTAACTTTACAATTTTTCCCAAAAAGGGTTAAGATTCGGTTGTTTATAGATGAGGTCAATGAAAAGTATATGGTTTTTAAACAGAAAATTGATAAATTTTTAGAAACAGTAATCCTAATGTAGTTATGGGGTTTAATTTTGTGGAATCTTATGTTGATTAAAAACTACCGGATAAGAATTAGCCAACATGAAACTGTCGGAAACTATTGTTAAGTTGAAGGGAAGTGGAATGTTTCAGTTGAAGCTCATTGATAGCTTACAGCTAATTCAGAAGAAAGATAGGAATGGAAAAATGTCGACCGGACCAGGGAATTGAACCCGGGGCACTCTTCCACTGAGTTAGTCCGAGTCGACGTCCCGTGTACCGATTCAACATTCCTGTAACCTAAGCCAGGCTCACCACCGGAAAGCGGGAGGTTCGAGGTTCGAGTCCCTGCTCCGGTCAACATTTTTCCATCCTTTTCTTTCTTCTAAAATATATGTTATTATGTAAATAGACTTCTATTTTGAATTTCACCGTCAGTTACGAAAATATAAAAGCTAACGATATTTTACTATTTGGTCAAGACGAGGAATTGGGATCGTACCTGGCGCTAATGGCGACACCACGACGCACTGCGGTAGCCTTGTGCGAGTCGCGTAAAGGGACGTAAACGTTTGCCCTGACGGAGGATGACCGTGTGTGATGGAGGCGGCACGTGGCCGAGGGCCGGGGGCGGTTTGCTGCGTGCGGGCGCGTGAGAGCGTGCGTGTTTGCAGAGTCTCCGGTACACGAGAGGGCAATTACACACACGACAAGATCCCCCGAGGGAACAACACTCGACACACTAATAAAATACACCGCCTTGTTCTAAATCTAAGGGGTAGATATTAAGGCTTTTTCCAAGTGGACACGAAGCAACAGTGGTTGAAGGCAGGCTAATATTTTAACATGTACTGTATGGACTGTGTAGTAGTCGATATTTGAGTCATGTTCACCGCATCATGTGACTGAAGTAGAAACGTCACAGACGTTAATATCTATGCCTTTAACAGATTTAGAAAAAGCGTTCGATAATGTCAACTGGAACACACTATTAAGGATTATGAAGAGCACCGGAATAAAATATCGAGAAAGGAGGTTTTTACATAGCCTCTACAGAAGACAGGCAGCAATAACTAGAATATAAGATGAAGAATAGAAAGCCGTAATCAAGAAAGACGTAAGACAAGGATGCAGTCTGTCGCCCATGCTGTTCAACGTATATATAAAGCAGGCGATGAAGAAAGTTAAAATGGAATATGAAAAAGGAATCATACTGCAAGGAGAAGAAATAAAAACACTACGCTTTGCCGATGATATTGTAGTAATAGGGGAGACAGAAAAAGAATGGGAAACCATAATAAATGGCATGAACGGGGTCCTGGAGAAAGAGTTCAATAAGAAGATTAATAGAAGAAAAACCAAGGTAATAGAGTGTAGTATGGGAAACAGTGGAATAACAAATGGCGTTAGACTGGGAAGTGATATTTTGACTGAATTTAAGGAATTCTGCTACTTGGGATGGAAGAAGTATAGTAGACATAAAGAGTAGGATAGCACAGGCAAGGAAGGCTTTCGCGGAAAAGAGGAATTTACTTACGGGTAATACAAGTGTGAATATTACGAAATCTTTGCTGGAAATGTTCGTATAGAGCCTGGCGATATATTGTTGCGAATCGTGGACGATAGGAGTTGCGGAAGGGAAAAGAATAGAAGTCTTTGAAGTGTGATGCTATAGGCGAATGTTCAAAATCAGATGGATGAATACAATCACTAACGAGGAAGTTCTAAAGAGAATAGGGGAATAGAGAACAATATGGAGGACGTTGACCAAGAGAAGGGATAGATTAATAGGCAACGTTTAAGACGTGAGGGTTTTGAAAAATTAGCAATTGAGGGAAGTGTGTGGGGTAACAACAGAAGATGGAGGCAAATGATGGTGTATGCTAAGCAGGTTAGGGAGGTTGTGGTAGTTATGCGGAAAGCAAAAGGCTTGCGTAAGATAGGTTAACATGGAGGAATGTATCTGACCTATCTTAGGTCTAAATATCACCACAACAACAACATATTACTGTCGAATTAATTCCTTTTCCGATCTAACAGAAATTCATAGTTGTAAAACACCACCATCAGATAGTATGAGAATAATAGGCAACTTTGAAACAGTTAGAGGGCAATGAAATACAAAGCCTAAGAGAGCTGCCGCACGCATATTTATATAGTTAGTTAATGGTGGAGTATTGGAGGACTAATTGTTCGGTGTCTGTGAGCGGGGAAAGGCAGAGCAGAGAGGAGCGAGGATTGCACAAAGGGCGGCTTAGGGCGGGCGCCATCTTCTCGAGGACACAATGCGCAATCGGATGGCGGAGGCTCTCCAGGCCAGAGCAAACAACACGCAAATACTTTCTGTACACGGCGATACACTTTGACACAATGCCGCCCTGATTGTGCCGCAGTCACTAACGGAGGACAATGAAAGCAACGACAGACAAAAGAGAGTGTGGATATCAAACTAAGGCCACGGGAACTAACGTCGGCTCTCCTCACGAATATAATATCATTCGCTATTATTGTATCACAAACCTCTGTTAAGGCAACTTGCTAATATTCTCAAAGGAAATTTACTTGCCGCCGTCCGTCTGTACTGCAGTGTGTGAAAATGTCCTTAAAGTTGTAATTCCTAAATATTATTTTTATTATACGAGGGTGAATGAATCATTAATGCATTCAGGATAATAAAAAAATAATAATGATCAAATAGCAACGGAAATCATCGTTGTTGTAGTATTCAGTCCTAAGACTGGTCCATGTTAACCGATCTTGCACAAGCCTATTCATATATGTGTAATTAGAACATCCCGCATCCTCCCTAATCTGCTTAGCGTTTCATTCCTTGGCCTCCCTCGTCTGTTCTTACCCCGCACACTTCCCTCTAATGCTAATTTTACAAGACCCACGTTTCTTAAAACGTTACCTATTAATCTATCTCTTCTCTTGGTCAACGTCCTCCATATTGTTCGCTTTTCCCCTATTCTGTTTAGAACTTCCTCGTTATTGATTCTATCCACCCATCTCATTCTCCTATAGCACCACATTTCAAATACTTCTATTATTTTCCTTTCCGCAACTCCTATCGTCCACGTTTGGCACCCATGGAACGCCACACTTTATACGAAAATTTTTAACGATGATTTCCTAATATTCTCACTTTTATTACCCGTAAGTACATTCCTCTTTCTTGCCTGTCCTATCCTACTTTAGTTATTATGTTGTCCAAGTAGCAGAATTCCTAAACTTGCTCCAAACTATCCCGTCCCAATCTAAAAGTCTTTGTTATTCCACTGTTTGGGATACTACATTCAATTACCTTGGTTTTCCCTCTATTAATCCTCATATTGAACTATTTCTCCAGGACCTCTCCTAATATATCGTGGAAATGAGTAGAAATGATAGCATTACCGTTCAACATATAGCATTTGTGCACATTTCCTCTATAGTTCAACCATGGCATCAAAACCAGTTTGAGATCATTAAGGGTCTTGTATATTGGGCCATTCCTTGAATACTCTTTACTGTTTGGTGGTTCAAGTCCTGCCGATCCGCTTGTGATGCGTCCAGAAGCTCTTGGCTGACTTCCACTCACCTCCTCCGTTATCAACTTACAATTATTTGGAAACCGACCTAGCTTGTACTTTGTGACATCTAAAGTCATGAGACGTTAAATGCAGCAGCTACTTCGTGAACAGTCTCCTCGAATCACTTCATCAGCATATCTGCGACATGCGCGGTTCATCCGCACCGCTCTAGTATTTGGCAATGTTTGGCTGTAGATGATGCTTTATACTTTATTCGAGTCCACTTGGTTAGCGTCCTCCATGTTCTGTTGTTGACTGTGACACTGTAATTAAAGAGCAGTAATATGTCAATCAAGTTCGTGAGATATGTGCAGACAAAATCATCCGTGAAAGTAGCGTTTCTGCTGTCGGAGTTGTCGTCGTCGTGATTTCACGAAGTTGATTGGTCTCTGATCTCTCTATCGCTAAATTATTTTTAACACATCTCCTTCTCCTCTGTCTTTCAGACAGGTGGCGCTGGCAGATTTGGTGATCGTGAACAAGATCGACCTGGCGACGAGGGACCAAGTGGACGATCTTCGCAACGAGATCGTGTGAGTAGTCCATCTTACTTTTTGTACAATTTTGTCTTTCCCATGTTAAAAATTGGAAACTCTCACTGACATTATTCTTGACCATGTAGTATTGTGTGGAAGCAGGATAAAGGGTTTATTATATTTACATTTGAACAAAGATTAATAATTATAATTTTAATTAGAGTAAATCATTTATTCTCTTTGAACAAGCTTACCATAAGCTTAAAAATAAGCCGAATGCTGTATTTATGAGGGTTTTGTAGATAAAGGTGCTTATTTGAACATTGGCAGGATACGACCTTCCTTCAGGCTACCCTTAAAATTGCCAAACTTTTCGGCTACGCTTTAGGTTAAAAGCTTTGGAGATTAAGATATTTATGAATTTTATAAAGTATGGAATGAGATGTGCAAGGTTTCACTTTGCTGGCTCCGGGAGTCTGCGGATTACAGAGTAACTCAATCTTGACACCAGCTTCAGCTTCGACATCAGCAACAGCCAAGTGCTGACTGCGCTCCTGCTGGCGTGTTCACAATTCTCTCTCCCCTGCTTATTACACCCCCACCTCCCCCGCAGCTGCTTTCCATTTTCATTTCGTTCTCGCCGTGGACCTTGCAGCAGGTGGAAAGATGCAGCGTCGTCATTGTCTTTGACAGCCAATACGCACGCCTCTGTAAACACCTAATGCAATATTCCATCCCCGCCTTCACTTCGAGTGTTAATAAATATTGGAATTAAAACTGCCTCGTTGACAATAGAAAAGGGGTGACGGTACACAGTTACAAGGTGTCGCTCGTCCATTTACAACACTAAATATGCCTGTAATGGCTGAATACTTTCAATATGACACGATTAACTTACAGAATGACATGTATTAAAAATGAAAAAATACAAGAGCAGAACTTTTCGTCACTGGTATCAGTTCCATTACTTAAAGTGGTTTTTTATAATTCTTGTTTTGTTAGATTGCGTTTTTTATAGATTCATTTATAAAGAATATTTATTACTATCCTTATTTTTTTTCTGGCCGTGCAGAGAGGTCCGCGCGCAAATCACCGTAACCGACCCGTGCCTGTCTCTCAGAGTTTGGTTGTTCCTTGTTATCAACATGCAGTACGAGTTATCTCAACATGTCCTTTTCAATAAAATCGTATTTTTATATAATTATTAGTATTCAGTTCCCACCCTTACGGGCAAACACCTTCACCTGCGCTTAACCAAGACGAATATGGCGAATAAATTGACGATATTAAAAAATCATACATAGTTTTTCTGACATTAAGTTCAATAATAAATAAAGGTTGTATTTTGTAGTAATAAGTAAAATATTTCGACAAATTTCCGAATTTATTTTTAACAATTTCCATAGATGAAAAAATAAGCAGCGTTTCGGTACTTATTTGTACCTTCTTCGGCTTACTATCCTGTGGAGAAACATTGATAAACCACGTGTTAAATTAAAAACCCAAACATTTTACATATTTTGTAGTAGTAATATGTAACTAAAAAAAGAGGTATACAATTGAGATTATTAAATGTGTGTTATCAATTGTCTACCTTTTTTGTTTAGTTATATATTACTACTACAAAATATGTCAAATTTTTGGGTTTTCCGTGGTTTATCAATGTTTTTCTACAGGATAATAACCTGAAGTACCGAAACGCTGGTTATTTTGCCCTCTTTGGAAATTGTTAAAAATAATAATAAAGTCTGAAATTGGTCGGAAATTTTTACTTATTAATAATAAATAATTAAATAAAAATACAGCAAAATAAATCAGCAGATAAATTGAATTAGTGTTTAATTAATAGGAATACAGCGTTTCATAAAAATTTGTGGGCGTCTTTAGGTCTTGCGACAGTTTCGGCCGAAATGTGGGAGATACTCCGTGACACCAAATTACTCAAACTGTAATCAGTTCATCCTTTTAAAAAATTACCTGATGAAGTCCGCATAGTTGGATGAAACTGAGAATTATAGAGGGGAAATATTAATTATTTTAGTGCAATATTAATATATTAATAATCAATTTTAACAATTAAAAAAATTACTTTATCCTAAACAAATTTACATCAATATTACAATTTCCTCATGTTTAAACTTTAAACCGGCTTATTTCTTATTTGAACCCTGTATATATATATATATATATATATAAATTTACATAAAAAATATACAAATTAATGTCTTAAAACTAACAATTCTCGATCTATAAACTCGTATATTTCATACAAAATTCATACGGACCTGGCAGTATAGGAAATCAGCAAAACATTACAGAGCTAATTCCCGGGCCATCATAATGGACCTTCTAGTCTTCCTCGTTGCAGTTTCCACCTAATTTGGGTCGTCCACGATCCAAATCAGAGCCGCAGCTGCTATTTCTCCTCTAATCTCATCTGCTCACCGCTCTCGTCTCCACAATGTCCCTTGCCTAAATTCCAATCTTCTGTCTCAAAATCTGTCATCATGTGTTAAAAATTCTCTGCAAGCATTTTTAGACCTCTTCCTCACTTTTTTAGTTTTTATCCGGAAGGTGGAGGGATGGATATTTTCCAATCACATTTGTGGCTACTCTTCTCTGGGAGTAACAGTTTACCCCTCTCCCCAAAGGTGTTTGGGGAAAAACACCACCCGGTGCCGCCAAATCTCACCATAGTTTGGAAACACACCATTTGCGTCGTGATGTCTGGATTTTATTGCCCCTGGCACAAATAATGTCTCCTTTCTTTTGACTCCGCACCGCGAAATTTCGAACAGATGTGTTTGGCCGCTACAGAACGTTGTATTTATAGGCCATATTTTTATTTATTTGATATTGAAAAATATTAGCTGTTAATAAATCTGTAAAATTAAGACCGATTTAAAACATAAGTACAGTACAGTGAAAATTTAATAATAAAAACCACGTGAAGTAGAAAAAAAAACAAAATGTACTTACGGCATAACTAACAGTACAAACAAATTTACGTATAATTGTTTTATTGCAAATTAATTTTTTAATGGCATTGAACTTACAAACTAAAATTAGCAGTTACTATTTTCAGAGATAATTTAAATATATATATATATATATTTAAAATTTAAAATAATAAACGGAACTAGTTTAGTAATACACAAACTCTGAACCTAAATTAAAACAATCGCGAAGAACTAATTTATTACTCAATTAATGTTCAGTAGAAAACATGGCTGGCCCAATCAGACGATTTAGAGTAGACGTGCTCGTTAAAGAATAATTTATTATTTTTAATTTTGTAAAGGCTCTAGCATGAGTTATGAGCACCGTTAACAAAATTCGTAATGCTGGTTTAAATTTAAGAGAATCGCGCCTGCCAAGAGACTAATTTGCCGCGGTAGGCAGTCAGCTTTAATAAGAGCACCAAGCATTCACAAACGTTTGCAGTTGGTGAAGTTTTGCGCGCTGGTGTAGAGTTGGCGATCACTCCTAATAGATTGAGATGCGATGACCGCAGTCTGTGCGGACGTGCAAGTAATTAGCATCTAGGTCCGAGATAATAAGACGCGAGTGAACGAGGGTGGGTTTATCAAGGACCAGAGAGAGAGATATTGGAGTCCGTCCACATTGTGCAAGTTTGTCGCAGGATTCCAGAGCTGCGCCTTAATTAACGGCCTCTGGCCATTGTGTGTTGTCGCCTTTGCGCACTTGCAACCCCCTTCACTGGCCCTTTATTTTTCTCCTTTTGTGTACGAGATACAATTAGCCCTTTGACCTCCCCGGACAATTTCATTTCGCATTGTGTCTCTGTGTCCGTCCGTGGACGAGCCAGTTTATTGGCCACCTTGGCGTATTGTGTCCAAGCGGGTTTTTTTATCCGTTTGCTGGTAAAAAAAAGAAGCGGGTGGGGTGGGGGAGAGGAATTTTGGCTTTGTGCCGCGCAGGACGAACAAAAATGACGTGTTTCCTGTCTCTGGTTTGACGGTTCGCCGCGCGGAAACTACACTGAGGGAAGGGATGGGAGGGTTCTGCATGCCAAAATAAAGTTTAATATCGGGAGAGAGGGTGGGGATGCAACACAGGGAAAATACATTACACACGCGACCTCACATGGCGGGGAAATAGTTTGCGAGGCAGGTGCTGATGGCGCTTCACAACTGCAACTGGAAGACTGAAGGCGGCAAAGAGATCCTTGTCCAGCCAGGAAAATACCGCTACCATTTCAATTCTTTTTCTTTTTACTTGAATTTTTTTTATTCTTAACGAGGAAGACGATAAAAACCGAACAAGGGTTTGAGGGCCACTTTAAACAAAAAATTTAATTATAACTCAACAGCTTGTCAGTAGTAATTTATTATCGTAAGTAGTTCTCGCTTCGAAAGCACAAAATAAGCAAAGTTTTCTTTTTAACAAAACCACAAATCTCTTTACTCCTTGGACTGTATTTTCCCTATGACCATCAATACTCCTTCGAAAATTATCCCCCAACCAGTATAATTAATTTTCTCACTCAACACGAAATCATTTTATCATTTCTAGGTCGAAATCTTGGGTAGCAAAGTTACAAAGGTAATGAAAACTTTCAGCATTAATGACTTTAAATTTACATTGAAACAGATAAACCAAATTAGAAATTTTGAAGTTAAATAGTGTATTATAAAAGGTTCAATTTAAAAAAGTAGAAACAAAAACTTCTTACAACTGATTTTGCATCCCTATGTGACAAAACAAAGCTTTACCTACATAAAATTACATTAAAACCAAAATCTAAGATTAACACAAGATGGTCGACATCTATAATTTTGATATCTGTACAATATTCCTTGAAGATAATTATAACCGTAAATTTGGAACTGCTGAAAGATAAAATGTCAATTACAAACACGCGAGATGAATAAGGGGTGGGGACATTAAAAATTTTAGTACAATATTAATATATTAATATTCAACTTTTACAATAAAAGGAAACCAATTTACTTTATCCCAAACAAATTAACATCAATATTACAATGTTGATATTTTCAAACTTTACGCCGGAAATTATTTCTTAATTAACACTACATATATTTTTTCAAAAAAGATACAAATCTTTAAATTCAGGGTCGTATGTTATGGGCCTTCCGCAGAGTAAAATATTTCACACAAAATATACTCGGACCTGGCAGTATAGGAAATCAGCAAAAAGTTACAGGGGTAATTACCGTGTCACCATAATGAACCTTCCAGCGTCTTCGTTGTTGTAATTTCCACTTAATTTGGGTCGTCCTAGATCCGCCGCCGCTATACTTCCTGGTTCAGGATACTTTCCAGTTAATCATCGTCTCCTCGGGTTGCCTGTCCGATAATGTCCCATCATATGCTCGTCTACTCAATCTGCCTCTAATCTCATCTGCTCACCGCTCTCGTCTCCACAATCTCCGTTGCCTAAATTCCCATCTTCTGTCTCGAAATATCACAAAAAATATCTCTGCAAGCCTTTTAATACTTCTTCCCCACTTCTTTAATTTAAATCACCAAGGTGGCAGGGATATATATAAACCAATCAAATTTATGGTTACTCTTCTGTGAGAGTAACAGTTTGCCCCTCTTTCCCAAGGTTTTTGGGGAACAACACCATCTGAGACCGCCAAATCTCACCATAGTTAGGAAACACCACCGGAGCGCCCTGATGTCTGGGTTTTATTGCTCCTGGCTGAAATACTGTCTCCTTCATTTTCCGTCCGCACTGCCAAAGTCCGTGCAGATGTGCTTAACCATTACAAACGAAGGAACAGAAATTGTAACAGATTGTGTTGACTTCAAATAACGTAATTTGTATAGCTATGTAATATAGACGACATTTTCGTATTAACGATCGTTTTCAATGTAACATTATTTAATATTTTATATTCTTATTTCTGATTTGAGATATATATTAAATGTTTAAAAGTGATGAAATTATTTTCACAGCTTTTAAAGATAATTAAATTACGTCCTTTGGTATTTAGATTTTTATGAATTGTGGTAATTTTGTGAATATAAGTTTTCATTGACAGGATTGTAATCATTCTTGCTGACTGTCCTCGTGTCATATTTCATCTTTTAAGTCTCAAGTTTGAGTGGAAAGATATTTCAAATCTTTTTTTATATAGTTAGCAATGACTGTTTCATGAAAGCCGGGCTTTTCATATATTTTTCTGGTTTCAAAATAGAATGAATATGACATAAAAAAGAATAAAAGCTTAGTACAACTCTTCCGTTTACAGTTTATCCTATTGAAAGGAAATTCTCGACGATTTTTCCATCGTGATCCTTTAGTACAATTTCATAGCCTTCCATTTTACTTTTTCCCGTCCGTTCTCGAACTGTATCCTGTTTTCCCAGAAGTCTAATGAGAAACATCCACAGTGCTGCTTCACTAGTTGTGAAATCTCAGTCACTTCTTGATAACTGAAACTAAATTCTGTTATTCCAAGAGCAATACATTTAGGCATTATGTGATAAAGTAATTTAATTTACACTTAATTGTTCTGCGTACTAATTTTACAAATTAAGAAAACCGTTTCATGAAAGAGTAAGAGTGATGAGTTTGCGTTGTACGTTGCAGGTCCATCAACTCCGCCGTTGACATCCTCGAGACCAACAGGTGCAAGTAAGTACTCAGATATTACTCAGCTGCAACCCGGATAACTCAACCCTTTGATACCTGATTGGTTTAGTCTGATGACGTCATAAAGTTCACTTCTCAATTAGAGAAGTGACATGGCATTCAAGGGACAGAGAAGAGTCTTGCAGTTATTCACAAATAATAATTAGCCAAGTTCCGCTGTATATAGATGTATTTGTGTATTAGCCAAATTAGCTACTTTGAAGTAAAATGAATACAAAAATCATTAAAATTTATATTTGTTAGAAGAAGGTGTTTATTACCTGTGGCGTGCAGACGTGAAGTTTCTGATATTTTTTCTAATAGCATTTGTGTTACCTTTGTCTCAACCTTGTAACCTCATTAAAATTTATATTTGTTAGAAGAAGGTGTTTATTACCTGTAGCGTGCAGACGTGAAGTTTCTGATATTTTTTCTAATAGCATTTGTATTACCTTTCTCTCAATCTTGTAACCTCAGCTAAATACAGATTCGAAGGTAGTAAATTTATTAAAAATTTTGCGTGTGATTATTGAGTAATTAACGACCCGAGGATAGATTAATAGGCCACGTTTTGAGACTAGAGGGTATTGTAAAATTAGCATTGGAGGGAAGTGTGTGGGGTAAGAACAGAAACGGATGCCGAGAATGGAATAGGGAGGATGGGGGAATGTGATGTTATGCGGAAATTACAAGGCTTGCGCATGATAGGTTAGTGTGGAGAGTTCCATGTGACCACCTGAATAACATAGAATAAATAGAATTTAATCCAACAACTCCATGATAATCCTCCTCCATCAAGGATGAGGAACTTACTTACGGCTAATATAAGTATTTATTTTAGGAAATCATTATTAAAAATGTTCGTATAGAGTGTGGCGTTATATGGGTGTGAAAAGGGAAGATAGGAGTTGCAGAAAGGAAAAGAATAGAAGCATTTGAAATGTGGTGTTATAGGAGAATGCTGAAAATTAGGTGTTTGGATATAATCACGAACGAGGAATATCTAAGTAGAATAGGGGAAGAGAGAACAATTTGGAGGACTTTGAAGGGATAGATTAATAGGCCAAGTTTTGAGACATGAGGGTCTTGTACTATTAGCATTAGAGGGAAGTGAACAGAAGTGGGAGGCCAAGATTGGAATACGCTAAGTAGATTAGGGATAAGTTAGCATGGAGGTTGCATCAGACCAGTCTCAAGACTGAACACCACCACCACAACAACAACAGTGCCACATCATAGTGTTACTATCTTCGTTCATAATATTTGTGTCTGGCTTAAAGTTTGTCATTATTGTTGTTTTCTTCATCTCCTGGTAATTTGAAAGGCATGACTGTAATTTAAAAAATTGAATAAGGCATAGATGTTAAATTTGCCCAGGGTAGTCTGAGATCAGTATTACATTTTTTTTGTATTGACATAATAAAGTAGTTAATTACAATAATAATAGTGTATAAAAGTTGCTGAAATACGAATGTTGATGTTTTCGTGTTCTCAGGATGGACATCGGGCGTATCTTGGACCTGAGGGCCTACAGCACTTCAGACAGGTGAGTCTTGTGTGTGCTTAGTGGTCAGCGAGTGTGATCGCTCCCGCTGCCTGAGCTCTCGCGCCCCCCCGCGTGCCTCGCAAATCGCCGTGGGGGGCGGGAGGCCATTGTGAGGCGTCGCGGGGGGCAGAACGTTTACGCCGTGATCGTGGCAAATTGCCACCCCCTCGCTCTTAATATCCTTGCGGGGGGGCGGCGGGGGATAATATCGCTCCCATCTGTGAGGCGAACCAGTCAGTGGTTTCCCTCCTCTCCCTGTGGCCGACAAAACAATCTATATCTATCAAAACTAATGAGAGATGAATACTAGATAATAATCTCACAGTTTTGGAATAAAAGTTCTGACTTTTTTATCAGATGACTGTTGAATAAAAGTTGCCTGCCTCCTCGCGATTTTCAAATCATTTGCTTGAGTGATTTTCTCCTCAAACTCAGCAAGAGAAAAAGAACGTAGGTATTTCTTTCCACCGAGTGTACCGAGCACAGTACTGAACCTCTAAATGTTTGTTTCCCCTTTTCCTATGACGTTTCTATCAGTTGGCAAAGTCGGAAAACACTACTTCCACTCTATATTTTTGTTTATTACTACTTTTGTCTTCTGAACGATTTATTACTTCGCCGTTGCCACCTCCGCCCCCTTCCTGTGCTGTGTTATTGCAGTTTCTTGGTTCTTCTTCACCCATCAGTAGTTATAATAACTTAACATTCCACACCGGAGAAATTATTTGCCGCAGGCTAACTTCACTGTGATATTATTTAATTCTAACGTGATTGTTAATTATTTCACGACTTTTGTATAATAAAATGCTCCGTGTAAGTGTTCAGATGTTTCCTATTTCCCGATCGAGCTAAAACAGTCCGTGTGGAAACATGATTGATATTATCCGACTGTAGCCTTTCTTCATCCGCTGATCTTCAAAAGGATGTCTTTCACCAGTCGGGATGTTGGCACGCCTGACCGTAAAAAGATGAGGAATAGTCATAAATAGAGAAAAACGGCGTTTCGGGACATCTCCAGTTATACCTCCAACAGTTAAAAAAAATGCTAATTGCAATTTAGAGTTAACCAATTTTTTGAAATATATAAACACATTTTTAATTTATTGTGGAAAAAATGCCATAATTCATTATAATATAAATTATAAATGACATCATTGATACTAAAGCTGGACGAAAGTATACATAAATAAATTCGAATTATAGTTGTAAAATTCTTCTATTTTTGATTATTCATTGTTTTTTACTTATGACTAGTTAGGTGCCCGGCGATACCCGGAATATTAATGTTTAAATATAACTAACATTTTCCTTAAGTTGTGATAATTTATTTTCTCTTGAACGTCGTCGCCACCGCACGCACACACTCAGGCAACGTAAGGGCATAATGAATCCTGTCACTACGGTAGGACGGATTTTGCATAATTAAAAATTTTGGGCCCCTCCGCCTCCGCCCCCTATGGGTGGCAGCCGTGTCTTACACCGACAGTGTTGATTTCCGACTCGCATATAACTTTGGGTGAAATTAAAAACATACATACACACAAACAAGCACACGCACGAAATTGAGCTGTTTTTGCACATAAACAATTAATTTCAATTATAAGAATAAACTAGTTCATCCATGTATTTGGTCTGTTTAGCGCGAAATAGCTTGTAAATTTAATGAACGGTTTATTTAAGTAACAGTGTATTTTAATTGCTTAAATAATATACAAAAATGTTTATCTGTCGAGTACGGCACACACGAAGGCTGCGCCATATAAATAGTACGCGTACAGCCGCTCACAGTCAATTTTATTTTGTTTAAGATAAGGTATTTCCTTTCTTCCCCAATTACTTCATTGTTGTCAAGACATTTCCAAAGTGGATGTTATTTGGATGGATAGAAAATGTTTGTAATCTAGGCTAGGCGAGAAGATAATCTTACACAGAGGAAGAAAAATAATTAAATTGAATAATTCAACTTGTTACTTAAATGAGAAAGACACCCTCCATAGGACAGTGACGATGTTGTTTCGCCCTGCTAACACACGCAATAATAATAGTGGTGGCTGCTGTCGTTGTAGATTTATTCTAAAGAGGAAAGGAGAGGCTCCGGCATTGAGTGAGAGAGAGAGAGAGAAAGGGAAGGGGGGATATTGGAAAGCCATTCGCCTGTGTGATATTGCAGAATGGCGTCTAACCGCAGCGCAGAGCTGTGCTGGCTCCTCTGCTCTACACAAATATTACCTCCTCCTCCTCCCATCATACTTTACCGTAATTGAGAAACCTGTCTGTGGTTAGGTTATTCCCGATCCTCGCCTCTAAGTGCAGGGGCTAATTGAGAACTCTACTAAGGAGCTCTCATTGTCCTACTCTCTCAACAGGCATTTTTTCTTATTTTCTCTGTTTGAAACTTGGATTTCCTTTACTCATCTTCAGCAATTGACTCTTCCCCCTCCTCTTCCTGTAGTTCTTTATACGCCTATTAATTGTATGTTGCATAATACTTATATTTCTCAGCCCATTAAAAAATCGAATATATTAATCTAGTGTATCATGGAACCGGAGGTCTTTTGTTTTCAACTTCCTCGAGGTACGCGCCACGGGTATTGGGAGAATTTTTTATGTTTTTCTTACGTATTGATTTTAATGCATTAATTACTAAAGTTACTTTAAGGAAAAGGATCTTCATCATATTTGATTAAGGAGAACTTAATTTGTGTGAATACAGAAAAATTAATAAGTATAGCAAAAAAAGAAATACAGGAATATTTTACATACAGAACAGTTGAAGCAAGTAACACTAAAAAAAATTATTACCCAAGTGAAACCTGTACTAAAGTTAATTATATTGAAAGGATGCATTTTAATAAATGAATGGAGGAAGATTATATTTAATATTGTACATTGTGAGGATGAAAACAGGAAACTAGGAAGGTGAAATTATAGTCGTTCATTTTCTACTTTTATTCCACTGCAAGTCTCGATGTATTAGACTAGGTCGAAAATCGATAGCAGGAAAATAGGGACTGAACAGGAAAATGATAGTTACAAGATTCAGAAATTTCCCACTCCCCCAGTCTCTCTCTCTCTCTCTCTCTCTCTCTCTCTCTCTCTATATATATATATATATATATATATATGTTCTCGTGCGTTTTTTTATTCTCGAGTTTTCATCGTCGTCGCTAAAGAAAACTGTAGCAACTCTATTTTATTTTTTTTCCTTTCACGCCGCAACGATGGAGGAGTAAAAAATCGTCTTATATATATTTTTTACTTATCTTTGTATAAAAATGGAATATTTTTATCTTTACTTTTTCCCCTGCGGACTTTTGTTATTTTTCTTTATGAGAGTTTCCCCCCGCAGAACCATTATTTCGTTATTTAATTTAATAGTTACTAGGGAGGAGTTGGCGTGCCCTGGAGGACGTAGCTCTTCATCCCGTTAACAGTTTATAAGTGGTCCAACACTTTCCCGGGAATTTTCCCTTTTTCTTTTTCTTCTGCGACGACTTGAATTGCCCTGAGGGTTGTCGCACGGCGGAGGGAGAGGGAGGGAGGATTTAATTTGGCAAGACTGCGAGGTCCGTTGACGTGTGACTTTGCTGTTCCAGGATGGAGCGTCTCATGCGTGACGTCACCAGGCTCAGCTCCTCGCACCACCTGGACAAGGTCAGTCGACGTCACCAATATGACGTGTCTTCATTATAATTATATATATATATATATATATATTTATTGTTAATTCATTTATTGCAACGTCATGTTGTTGGGATATCTGTCTGTTTATAGGCTAAACAAATACATGCATGCAATTCTTAAATTTTATTCTAAATCGTCCTGTTTTGTTGTTTTAATGAGTAAACAATTATTTTCCTAGATGTTATTCTCATGGTTCCTACAATTTTATTCATGTTTCCATCTTTTTTAAACTTATTTCTGTACTTTTCCGCAATTTCTCCCAAGTAATTTTTTCCATTCCCTATTCTACTTCCTGATTGTTAAAATACCACACATTTACTCGTTTATATACACTAAATTATTGCCTATAATTTGGCTACCTTTTTTGTGTACTTCAAAGACAGTTGTTTATATTTTACGTTTGTCAACTATTGGTTGCTGGTTGTTTATTTATTTCCTTTCTCTTTCTTCAAACGTTATTCGATTTATTATTTAATCGTTTAATAAATATGACCCATATATATTAATTAATTATTGCTAGAATTTTTAAAACTTGTTATATAAATTAATGTATAATATTGCAATAGTTTTATAATATATGTATATATGTATTTTTTTCATATAATAGTGTGTCCTATTCAATAATTTTAAATAACGGAAATAATGATTATTGTTATTACCTTTCATACTTCATTTGTCGTTGGTAATTATCAACATACTTTTCACTGTGTTGTCCATGTTCCTGGATTTTTTTCGATCTCTTTTACGAATTGTTTTCTGTTCGTTATTTTTTACCTTTTCTAAGTTCAGCGGGATCTCAGATTTGATTCAATATTCTTTCTCCATTTACATTTAATTATTTTTATTACTATTAAATAATCAATATTCTTATTACTTATCGTTCTGTGTTTGTTATCACATTATTTAATTCTTCGCAATTTTTAATTTTTGCTAGGTATTAATGTATTTTACCCTTGTTTGTTTTAACATTTGCATACGTTTTGTTTTTTTCTATTTTTTCTTTCACCTGTTTTTCTATTTGTTTATGTTGTGCTTTGATAAATTTTCATTTGTATTAGTGTCATATTTTATTATTAATATTATTTTCCTTTTTTGTCACATATATTTATCGTGTTCTTTCTTTCAAATCCGTGTAAAATAAATTTAATTAAGTGAGAAATCCTCTTTTTTTGTCAAATGTAAATATATTTATTTTATTTTTCTCTCTTTCATTAGATTGATACATTTCCAAGTCATGTATTCGGTTTAACTGTTGTAATAAACTCCTTCTAATATTCTGTCGTGAAAAATTTTACCATCCAGGCATTCTTTTGTTCTTTATATCCTTTATTTCTTTTATCCTTTTTTTATATAATTTAACGAGCCTTGTTCATGTCCATTCTGTTTGATTTATTTTCCTTTCAACTATTATGTTTTATCATTCTGTTGCACATTATTTAATTATTCTCAGTGTTTAGATATTAGTATAATTTACACTTGCTGTTTATTTTCTGACGATGTTGTAGGAAGTGCGCACCGTGACTCTGGAGTTCCCCGGGGCCGTGAAGAGACATGAACTGGACGCCTTCCTGCAGGAACTCCTCTGGGAAAGCGACTCATACGTCCAGGTTATCAGACTCAAGGTACGAACTTTATCTTCACTTTTGAGGAAGAACTCAAGCCAGTTTTACTTGAAATTAAATTGATCCTCCTGGTGACGTTATCAGCTTACGTCACCGCCGTTATGCGAGTCTCGCAGCAGTAGTGCAGTGGCCGAAGGGAGGAAGGAAGTGCGTGGCTCAAATTCCTTTATTTATTTGTCTTTACTTAATGCGAGTCTCCTACGACTGTCAGACTGATAGATGACACCATTATCACTTTATTACAATTCATTGTGGTTCCACCTTTGACTTGCCCTCGTGTATAGGAACAGAGGAGAAGAGGTGGGGGGGGGGAGAGGAATTGGTCACGGCCGCGCCAAGTCACGCTGAAATGGTTCCCTTGTCACAATATTTGCTGGCAGTTATTCGGGTATTCATAGCGGAGGGGATTTACGTTGGGTAACATCATCATGATCGTCATCATTGAGAGCAGATGAGCCAGGTGCTCGCTAAATCCCCCTTTCCTTTTCCTTTGGCTGGCCTCCATCTGCCCCGTAATCCGGGCGGGCGCGATTGCAATGCTTCTTCCTCCATCGCGGATCAGGAACACAATGAACACGGCTCTGCCAGGCTGAAAAGAGACCGACGCGAAGAAAGAGAGACAGGAAAATGTTTAAGTTGAGAAGGTTGACGGCAATGAGGCAGAAAGGAAAAGGAACGGAGAGCCAGTGGAGGGGGAGAATCGGAGACGACAAATTGACTCTTCACGTTAGTACTCGGGAAATCTTGTACTGCAACAAGGAACGAGAAAAATTTTCCATAAATTTCGTGTAGAGAGAGAAATTTGAAAGAATAAACCAGTGACAAAACCGTTTATCGGGACTGAGTGGTTTACTGAAATAATAGCTTGACGTGTAGCGTCCCCTTCCACTTATACGAGACCACTCAACCGCTCGTCGAAAATCTCAACTAGAAAGAAATCTCCACAAAGAGCTGGGAAAGGTGGATTTTTTTATATATCATGATATTCCATTTTGTATGTAAAATTAAGAACTGTCAGGTAGATGGAAGTGAAGGAAGACCTAAATGGGGGAAATGATAATCGACGTGAAAGGAAGTAAGAGAAACCGAAAGGCAGAAGACAAGGCTAATCCGACGGTTAGATGAGAAAGAAAATTCCTAATCATCGGGGAAAGGAAAGGATCTTGTTTTCTTAATCTGGTCTTGTCATAAGACACGGAGATATGCCACATCTGAATACAGACCTGGAGAAAATGACGTTCCTAGATGGGTCAGTAAGGAGGAGGGTGATTGGGAACGTCCATGTTTAAATTCCTCTTTGTGTTTTCCTGTCATTTTTGGTTCCAAACTATTGTCAGAAATAATGGAATAAATTTTTAATGAACTTTAATGGTTAACTTTCCTGTTTTACGATCGTTTAAATAGAATCAGTCTGTAAATGATCCCTTAAATGAGATTGGTGGCACTTGCCTGCGGTCAGCTCTCTCTCTCTCTCTAACTCTGGACGGCCGAAATCAACAGAACGCCGCATGCAGC
Organism: Eucriotettix oculatus; assembly: GCA_034510155.1. NCBI lineage: Eukaryota > Metazoa > Arthropoda > Insecta > Orthoptera > Tetrigidae > Eucriotettix > Eucriotettix oculatus. The sequence goes on along the minus strand of CM067381.1, from coordinate 20,588,735 downwards.
GGAGGAAACCTTCATGTGGTCACGACTCAGCAATGGTAATTTTTTTAATCAAATAAATATGAATTGATGGTCTACGTCGAGGGTAGGTGGTTTTTGAACGACATGGGAGGGAAGGGGAACTGAAGGGGATTTTTTGGCGGAATACCGTCCCTGAAGGCTCGGTGGTTGACGTTTAAAAATGTTTCCTGCGGCCGCCACAAAACCCGTCCAACCACTCGGGGGATCAGCGACGGCCTCGTCTCGTCTTCACTGACATGGCTCGGTCGGCGAGAAGTTGTTTCAGATTTCGACGACTTGCTTCTTCATTTTAATTACATTAAAATAATTCACACCTTATTTTTAGTTTGGTACAGACTTGCAAAAACCTTGCTGGAATATTTATCCCTTTTCCGGTTCTTTATTTACGTTTAATTTGAGATAATACTGATTTATTGCCCACTTTAAGGAAAAATTTCTCGCCTACGATTCCCAGTAATATTTTTTCTCCCCTTTCTGTCACACTTTCTCCATCCGCCAACTGCCTCTTGTTAACTTTCCCCCTTTCTTGCCATGCGTTCCAACAGAAAACAATCCTAGTCAGTTTAGTCTAGACACGGCGAGAGACATACGAAGACGGTTTTAAGGTAGTAAGTTAACATCTTCGTGACGTCACGACGTGGACCTACCTGTCGGGGGGTGCTTGGATGATGTTTTGCGCCAGATGGTCCGACTTAAGCCAGCTTTAACGTGGTGAATGGCTCCCGCCCGCCCCACACAAAGCTCAATGGCGGCGGCTCCTCACTCTCAGATACGCTACGTATTCATACGCGAGCTTGTGTCCACAATTATCATTTGCCACGGCACGACCCTAATATTTCCCTTTCACCTCACCCTCCAGGGGTGGTCAAAAATCTCGCATGGTTCGGAATATGAGAGAGGGGAAACTTTTGGTTCTGGTATGACGAGGAAGCGGAGAGATCCTCTGGAGAGAAAGTGCCCAATTTGCGATACAGAACCCTGAAATGTTAACACATTACACGTTCATTTTCTTGTTAAAAAAGATACAGATTCTTGAAGTAATGTTTACAATTCTATTATCCAGGATTATAAATTAATCTCATTTTTTCTAATTTAACTTAATTTCTCTACTATTTTGCTGATAAGAAAAATGTTTCTTTCCAAAATGAATGCGGTAATCGAATGTCAGAATATAATATGGAATTTATATATTTAGTTTATTGCAGTACTTCAGGAAAGGGGGAGGGAGGTATATTCAATGGGTCGCCATGAGCACGGTAAGTTACTACAGGAGAATGTTGAAGATCAAGTTAGTAAAGATTGGTCAACATAGCAGTCGTATTGCAAACGCTTAATGTTGAAATGCTGAGCTCTTTTTCTTGTGTGGACGGAGGAAGGAGGGAAAGACTCGCTGCTGCAACAACTGAAAGAGTCTCTCTGTAAACATCCAAAGACAACATGTTTCTCGGAAGATTAGTGGCTGTTTGTGTTTCTTATCTCCGTCTTCGGTCAGCCGCGGAAGAAATAGTCTACCAGGAATCGCTCTCGAGACAGGAACCTTGACGACATAAAGGCAACGTTCCGTCCACGTTCTCATCACGACACAACTTAAACTTTTTACGGGCGTAATAAAATAGTCCGTGACGGAAGATGAAAAATTTGTTAGTAAAAACTTATGAAATACTTTTACTTACCTTGCACCTAGAGTAGGGGTTGTCCTACCCCCACTACTAAGTTTGTCTAAAGATACCCTCTGCTGACTTTACTCCCGTGTGAGTTTACAAAGACGTATCGTCTTGCTCAAAGTCATGCACGATAAATTGACAGCTCAATTTTTCATCTCAGGGCGGCGGCGTTTTGCTGTTGGAAAAAGTTTACACTGTCTGGATGGCAAATATTTATCTCAGTCTCCTCACACACACACGCACACGTACGCTCCTTCGCCACTGCGTGGATTAGTTTTAAGGAAAAAACTCACGCTAGGAGAATAAAATCTTTACGTCCTGACGTCTCACACCTTGCATCATTTGCGTCGTTGCCAGGGAAGTGAAATATTTACCCTCAGGGGCTGAAGTGACCGCTATTATTACGTCCAACCTCTGATTGTGTAAGCGTTACAATGTTGCGACATCCACTTAATCCTTAATTCGTATATCACAACCTTTTTATTTCATATTTAACGACGCCAACAGTTGTCTTAATATATTTTCAAATGAAATAAATTTAAGTGATAACGCATACATGTATGCATGTCGTAGTATGACCTCAAACTTAGGGCTTTAAATACTTTTTATAATTAGAAAGCGTTCAAATAGAATTGTTTTCTGTGTGTATATTTATTCCAGCCGATTTTTCTAAAACTTCTCAATAAATCTGTTATCCGACAAAATTCCAATGTTAAAAATTTGTACTCCTTTCTGTTTATATACTAATTTATTATTTGACTGATTTTTCTTTCTAAGATGTAAGGATGGAGAGTCTTTGGCACTGATTCCAACTTTAGATTTACAAATATCTGGCCTAAACACATTACTTCGCCACTCTTGGAGATCCTAATGTAAGGTATGGCGCCGTAGAAATGAGACCTTGTGGAACACATACACAGTTTTACAGTTAAACGTATCCCAGTTGTGATCATTAATGTCAGGGTGGAATTTCCCTTAATGAGGTTTATATAGATTTGGTATAGTTGCTATAGAATCAGGGTGGAGAATGTGGCCTTGAGGTGCGCCATTCGGTACGAAGTTTCCTTTTAGCACCAACCGCACTGGCTATTAGTATAATAAATACCTAAACGAGATCAGTATTAAAAATATATAATTAGTTACAATTTTTATTGTTTGTAGTGAGGCTGTTAAACCACAGACTTGTAATTCAGTTATGTACTTAATGATGCAATTTAATCAATTCTATCGTTTAAGAGTAGTGTATGTAATTGTGGCCGTAATTATGAAAATTATCTTGATAAACTCGTTAATACTGATATTTATGTAACTGTAATAACACAATAATAAAAAATTACGTAATGGCCAGCCGGAAGTTGTTTATTAATTACCAGTGTCATCTAATATAATAGGACTACACAAAAATTATTTCAATAAAATGGATGACATTTTCTTTTGTTCTGAAGAATATAAACTCCTGTTACCGTATTCATATTGATCGGTCAATATTGCCCTTTATTTACAAATTATTTCTCTATTTTTCTAGAATATATATTTAGTTTGATATTTACAAGCAAAAATTTCGATCTTGACATATTTAGTGAGTAAACTAATTGTCTTTAGTTTCTAAGCCAAAATATTAAAGGATTGCGCAAAACATCAGTACGTAAACAAAAAGTCAACACTTTTAGGAATTTGCACCACGACATTTTAGTTATATATTAATATTTCAATAGATAAATAATCACCTGAAAAGATATCAGAAAGGTTTCAATTTTTATTTTATTAATGTACTCTACTTTTTTATTTTATTAAAATATGGCTGGTTTATTCTTTAATACGTGAAGATAGTCAGATAAATATAATAATTTGGGGCTTAATCAAATGAACAAGAGATGATACATTATTGATTGATATTTTATATATTGTTAAATAATTTTGTATCCTACAGTAAAGTAAAATTAATCAGTTTATCCGAGATATTTTCAAGAAACCTGAGTACTACAATTATTGATTATGAAATTAATTAGGAAGCATTTTCTGACTGCCTGGCCAAAACCTTTAATTAAATACTTTATTTTTACGACAATTCTTAAAATCAGATATATTTAAAACCTTTAACATTTGTTATAATATATTTGCCTAACAGCACAATAACCACTGTAAGGTTTTTGACTGAAACGTTTCATCGGTCTGCACCTCAGGGATAAACACTCGGACCTAAACACTATTTTAAAAAATCGTAATGAGAAAAAGGACGCCACTTTATTGTTTTAAAAGCAAAGTCCGTGGTGGTTTGTGTGCCTCAGGGTTACATTCTATGCTGTAACATCACAGCTTAGAACCGATTCAATTGTACCAAAATACCTCAGCATTAGTAACCGAGGAACCGTTTCAATCAGAGAGCTTGAAGTTGGTACAAATATATACATAAACTATGTTGTGCTTTTAAATAAAGATTTCATTTAGAAAATTAATGGCTGCTAAATATATTTGACAAATCTAACGTTTGCATAGAAATAAATGGTGTGCAGAAGAAGGCCCTGAGGTGCGCCCGACAGCTCCGACTTGTTTTAAAAACAATATTTGGAGTTTAAGAATGATAAAATGCCTAAAATATATCGAATTTGTACTGCGTTTTCCTTAACTTAATTAATTTCATACAGGTATTTTATTTCGACTTTTTTTAACCGTGTTTAAGTTGAGATAGTTTAATCCACAGAGGGTTAATACTCTATGACCCTGAGGTACGCTTTTCAGTTTTAAAGCCAACGTTCCTCTAAATCTGGAGCGTTGGAGGAACATTTAATAAAACACAGGGGCGCGCGCAAATAATACAAAGCTAAAAGTTAAACGTTGGCGGTTATTTAATGAGACTGGCTGCGGCGGCGGCGTCGTAATTACGAAATAGCTGAAACGTCGTGTTTGTCTTCCACAACGACGAATATTATTATAATTATTAATACCTCGACTGTTGTTAACAAAGCAAATACTTTAATGCGTATTTCTGTCTGTGTTTATCAAACCCCGCAATTTGCAATATTCTACTCTACTCTATACGTATAATTCTAATATACTAATCAGCTATTATAAGTAATACTTAATGCCATTTATAAGTATTCAAAATTACTATTTTTTATTGTTTATAAAATTGAAAAGATCTTCATAAACAGAAGGTGACCTAGAGGATTTCATGTTAAGTGTTTCCCGCAAGCACCCACTTTCCACCTATATATGTGTATATATAATGTTATTGAGTAACCTCTTTTATTCCTGTTTCTATCTTTGTTCTTGTTTATAACTCCTTTGTCTCCCTACAATGGTATTATGTACTTAAGGTTCACAATTGTTGAATAAAGCAGATCGTGTGAAAACACGTTTGTGATGTTTTACGTTTTGCGTCTATGCTATTTCGTTTTCGTCTGACTCCTTGTAAATTTTAATGAAAAAAATGTTAATACATATTTTATGAAATGATGTTGCAATAAATAGAATTTACAACTTTTATTTTAAGGTACTTTATTTATTTTTTGGCTTGTTATTAACTTGAAAACTTTGAGAAGAACTGCCTGGAATGACTAGTCCTTCCAGTGGCATGCCCCAATATTGTGGGCTACTTACTGCGACAGACAACCTAGACTCGAACTAACGGAAGCCAGAGATTATGTGTTTATGCTTCACGGATGTGTAGTGTTAAACATGTTTCACGAGCTGCGTTGTCCGCCCGTTTCTGCTGTTGACGAAGTCTTTGAGAGTTTCTATGCTCCACGAAAGCGCCTCAGATTTCCTACATTTTGACCGTTTAAAAGATGGCGGTTCACAGTCAACTTACTCCTTTCACGTCACGGGCGTTCTCCATTCCGAGTCCCTGCCGCTTACATGGGTCACTCATAACTTAGTGTGGCCAGCTGACAATGAATTCTTTGAGTCAGGTCAGCCGATAATGACTCATCTCGATTTTCTCTTTCACTCCACGTGATGGTTTTGCCTAAAACACTGTGGTGTGTTACCCTATGCTCGCACTTGTGACACCTCTCAATCAAATGTCAGAGCCTTTGTGGGCGATCCACTGACTAACGTCCACCGTTCTTCCAGTTGCTTCAGTTTCTGCGGAAATTACAATGTCATAGTTATATTCATTGAAAGGAAAACAACATTAATTCCACACAATATTGTAATTAGTTTATAATCTTTCTAATATGGAATTACGTCTGATAAAAACTGCGGACAAAGATAATTACATTCTCAAAATTCATTTTCCTTTTTCTTCCCAGTACCAAAAAATATATATTTAAAAATTCGTTAGACATGTTACTATATACATCCAATAGTTTCCGACAGTTTCAGGTAAGCCACTGAATCTGAATCGATGTCACATGATATGGGCAGATAAGAGATAAATTGTCACATCTTGAGGTGTGAGAGAGGGACGGAAGAGGAGAGGAGAGCTGGAGATTGCCCTGGTAGTAAGAAGGGAGAGGATAATTCAGAGCGTGTCCGTGGCATTCCTGTCCGCGTCCAATATACGGGCCTGCATATCGGTCAATCTTGGCCGTACACGACCACAACAAAAGCTGCGTAATGACGTCGTGCAGGAACGCCAATAGCACCACAGGACAAGGACGGACATGCGCGAGGCACGCCAAACTATACTTCCCTTCCATTCCCTGCCCTGCCCTTCCTTGTATTTTCAATTATTTTTTTCCGTCGACCCCTCACATGCGCCTGGATCAAAGCACGTGGCCGCCATGTTGTGGCAACTTTGTCACCTCCCCACCCCTTCCTCTCTCTATACATATCCACGTGTGTGTATGTGTGTGTGTGTGTATTTGAAATCGGTCCACTTCACCCACCAACATGGAATTTTCCGGCACGCTCGCTCTTATCACCTACAGTGCCGCAATTTTTGCACTCGCTGTGGTCATTTCGGCTCATCAGTTCCTCTCACCATTTGTCCCTCTCCCACCCTGCCCGCCTGACAAATAAAAATAAAAAATAAAATAAAAGCGGATGTTTCCGGGTCAGCGGTGCGTGTTGGTCCCGGCGAATTCTTCAACAGTGTGTTTTACCAGCGTTACCAGTTCACTAGTTTTTCATCCCCTTTCCCCCCTGGCATATATTTTTTTGCCAACTCACCTCGTGGTTTGCTCGGTTTTTGTGTTAACGGTTCACCTGCTGGGAATATGTTAATAAATTCGTCCTCACTCGTGGACTGGACAGCGACTGTCAGTCAACTACTCGCACTGTATCACTCCGCTGCAATGAAGTCCCTGCCACTCGAAAAACAGTCACGTGAATAGCTTTTCTGGTTATGATACTTGGACAGTGTACCTCAGGAATATTGTTTCTTTGACAACGACGCGACGTCATTGGCCTATATCTTTACATCATTTACGGGCTTTCCGAATGATTTATTATTATTACTAGCTAACCCCCACGACATGATTCGCGCCGAAATAGTTCTTTTTATTTAGCCCTTAAAACGCAACAACAGGTACAGAATTTTGATAAAGTTGAATTCATTGAACGGATAAAACGTACAGTACCATCTATTTATTATCGCTTCAGGGAACCTTATAACTCGCAGTTGGTTTCGAACAGGCCCCGCTATCATACGTTTCGGAGCCAATAAAAATGAGCAATTATTAAATATTAAAATTTAATAGACGCGACAAATAAAATCAATTTACGTATACATCGTATCGACGATCCAAAGAAATTTATTATTTCTCAGGGAGGAAACAATAGCTTAATAACGGCGCAAATCCTGCTGCAACAATAGATGGAGTGCTTCGGAGCATAAATAGGCAACCCGCATCGAATTTCGAGACGTTAATGCGCGTATAAGAAATATTTAAATTATATATATTAATATCTCCTGCAATATATTGAAATTAAATATGTACGAATATTTAATTAAAATCTTCTGTTTTCAAAACCACAAGTTTTCGTTGAAATCCATTGAGTCGTTTCGGAGTCTATTCGAGACAAACGTAAAGACAGACAGACACTTCAATTTTATTTATTGGTATAGACTAGAATTTTAATTAGTAATTATTTACAAATATTCGTATTTTTTATAGAATATCAGAAGTCTTTTTATCCATAGCTAATAATGTAAATAATTTTCTCTGGTTATACACGCTCGCCCGAATAATTAAAAATAAAATCAGTGCTGTATCTATGAGGGTTTACTATAAAAATGTACCTATTTTAACGTTGGCAAGATACGGCCTTCCTTCCTTCATTCCTTCAGAGTACCCACAGAGGACAAGTCAATTTTTTCATGATTCTGGGGCAACAAGTGGAATCCCTTTTTTCGGATTTCCCTAAGAAGAGGCGACTGAACATGTTTACAACCCATGAGAAACAGGAAGACGTACGCGATAGGAGCGCTTGGAGGGAAGCTGGCGTAACACTACTACCATTGTTAATAACATTCCTTATAATATTAATGATGACGTGAACGTGTCATCCGTTAACTGGATGACGTCACAATACATCCTCGTATTGTTTACTTGTAGCAAAGCTCCGAGTTGCCCAGCGTCGACGTCCCTGTGTGTGTGTGTGTGTGTGTGTGAGAGAGAGAGAGAGAGAGAGAGAGAGAGAGAGAGAGAGAGAGAGAGACTCGCCAGGAGCTACTTTGCAGAGTTGTTGGTTTTTGAGCTTAGCGAAGGTTTTCTCTGGCTAAGCCGTTTACGATAAGGAAGCAGCAGCAGCAGCCAGAGTTTAGACAATAATAATACTTACGGGAGCCAAGGTAAACGCCGAGCGAGGGACAACAGATCCAACCTCCCGCGCCCGACCACAAAGGAAAATCCCGACATGATTGAAAAATAATGCTTATAGAAGGCGGAGGTTTGCCTCCTCTCTCCGCTGGGACGCAATCAAAATGGAGTCTGGGCTTAACCTCGGCCCCACACAAACATTGCAAGTGCACTCACAAACACTATATACACTACTTCAGTCAGCGAATCAATCACTAAACTATCCATCATGCGGCGACAACGAAGCAAATAAATAAAAGAAACTGGAGTAAATAATAACTGAGAAAGAGAAACGTGGAATAAAATACTGGAAAAAATTGATGAAATACTATAAAAAAACCATTTTAGAGACAAAATCTATAAATGGACTGTGGCCAAAGGAGGAGTAGAAAAGTGATATAATAATTGCTACTCACTCAGAAGCGGCTAGAAAACGTAGACTAAAATAAAAGAGAATGATCGAAATATCGAGGGATGGGATGGTGAAGGAAGAAACTTGAAGACTAAGCAGAGTAAAGACAGAAAATCAAATAAACAAACAAAGAAAAAAGAGAGAAATTATATAAGAAATACAAGAAACTAAGCATACTAAAAACAGGTCAAAATACCACAAATAAATATTGGATAAATTTTCCAGTGGGCAGTGTGCAGAAAATAATTAAATAGAAGCTTTCAACTGAAAAATATGACTGTTACACAACTTCCAGAAACGAAAGTGTCAGATTAAGCTCCCTATATTATTTATAATACACCAATTACACGTGATACCTCTTTATATGAAACTTTTACGGATTCCTTTATTAATTTTTATTGAGTCGCGTTGGACCCATGGATAGTTAACGACCTTCCCCTTGGATGGATTGATTCCTTGTAAGAGACCGTGACGTCATCAGCAGTGAGGAGAGACAATTGCTTTCCGTGAAGGAGGGAGCGTGCGTGTAATGTGCAAGTTTGTGACGTCAGTGCGCACGCTCCGCCGCCGCCGCCGTCGTCGTCATCCTCATATCAACGCCTTCCCTGACTTTTGGAATGGCGTGAATGTGTACAATTTTCATGAGACAAGCTGGCCGCCGTTTAATAACAGCCAGAGCGTCGGAGGGGAGGAACACGCCACGCACACCAATATTGTCTTTTGGGTTTGCTTCTGGACCACCAACAGATTTTCAACTGCCAAGAGATCGGCCGATAAAACTAACTCAACGGTTCACCTCAATCAATTACAAAATTTTAAGTACCAACATATCGATCAATAGAAAAAAAATATTCAAATTTCCGTGAATGGATACAGTCAGGGACGAAATTAACTATATTTTCAATGTTTCATTACGTACTTCAGAATTGTAACTGATATTATTTAATTTAACGAAATTAATTAAGAAACTAAATGTTGCAATAACTTTTCTTTCCAAACGAAATGTTATTTCAAATTTTCTGATTTTAATTCAAATAGGAAAGAATTGCTTCCAACTAAAACTTGGCCAAATGCTGCGAACTTGAATTTAGATCATGTGAAGGAAGAATTCTGATCGGTTCAGTAGAAATTTTCGCCTTCTCATCCTTTTATGCAATTTTACTGTCGTGAATAACTTGATATGTCCTGATAAAGTCCCAAATGCGAGGACGGGATGTTGTTATAATTGAGTAAATCACTGTATTTTGTCTGTGAATTGGTCGTTTTGTTTTATATCTATATAATTAAAAGTTTTAAAAAGTTATTGGCAGGGCGAATGAAATAGTTACGACGAGATTGTGATGAAGAGCAGTGTTGGTAAAAGCAGAGCCCAGGGTTTTTCTTTTAGTTAACGGGCAACATGAGGGTGATCCTAAAACGGCATAAAAATGCAATTGAAAATGGGGAATGTGGAAGAGGAAAGTAGCCAAGCGTTCGTTGACTTAGGCTCCAGGGGCTATAGAGTTCGGTGTTTCGCCTGACAAGAGATGCAGGGAAAACCCTAGAAAACCTACATCAGGTATGTCGGGATTTAAGGTACTATTCTCACGCCTTTCCGAATGACGGCAGACGAGTTTGCTGTGGGGTCGCAGCATTCCCTTGTCCGTGTCTACATCAGTGGGAACAATGGGGATCAGAGGACAACTCTTACCGTATTCCCAAGGTACATACACCTCCTAAAATAGATTAATGTGCCCTCGGCATGTGAGAACCTTTGAAAAAAACAGAGAGAAAGTACGAGGCATCCCCAAAGGTTAGCCCGGAAATCAATCTGGCGAGAAATACATACGAGAGTTCCCCAGTCATGGAGATGACTACGACTGCATCCTCGACAATCACAAATAAGAAACAAATTACGGCATCAACTTTCTGTGACAAAGGTTTGTTCTTATCAATTTAACTAAATATCGCTCCACGATAATTTACCCTGAGAGAAAGAAAAATTGTTGTTTGTGTTTTCAAATTCGTACACTGAACAGTTTTTTTTAAAAAAGGCAATTATATATCATAGTATGTCCCGGATTTTACGTTGTTGGTGACGTCACATGATGACGTCCACCGTCCCTTTTAGGAATCGTGGCGGTTGTGACGTGACTGATTGCTGGAGGGATTACTCCTCTTTACCCTTTCACAGTCGTTCCCGTAGACATCCCTTCCTTTTTTGTAGTTGTTGCCCTTATCCCTCTTTCCCTTCTTCTGTACGACTTATTTATTCACTGTTCTGTTTGTATTCTCGTTGTCGTCCCTTCTAGAATAGGAAAGAAAAGAGGAGAATGTGTCCATTGTGTGTGTATATCGTGTGTGTGTCTGTGTTTTGTATAAATGCCATTGTGTTTCCTAAATGCGCAGTCGTGGAAAAGAGTTGGCATTGTGGTCCAGTGACAGGTGTAATCCTTGCCTCCCTCCATCCTCGGGCTAAATCTACCGTGGGGAAAGGAGCTGCAGTGTTACTCGTCTCATCAACTGTTCAAGGAGTTTATAGTCCACGCGACGATTAAATTACAGCGGAATGGTTGTGAGGTTAACAAGGCAATGGCTATATTAGGAAGTACTCGTGTTCACTTACAGGAACCTCTTCCAGGAATCCTCCGTCAATGCTAGAGATTTACAGGTTTTCTCTTATTTCGTCTGCATAATAAATGGACGCGTTAGGCTTATCAGTAACCTTTTCACCATTATTCCTAACTAGCCAGGTATCTATTTATACTATCCGGGTACATTCCTTAATTCTTGGTCATCACATAACTAACCAGACATCGAAAACGTCACAATATGAACCTCAAATATACTCACAGTATCTGGAGAGAGTCCAAAATACCCCCGATACAATAGGAATAAATATATTTTCAGTATTCTAACAGAATAAAAATTTTCCCCACTTAATGGTTACAGTTTTACTTAAATCGCACATTAGAGGTGATAATGTAACACAGCGAGTCGCATTACACCGAACTCGATAGATTCCTTTTTATTTCCACATAAGCAATTACTAAATTTTGAAATTTACCTGACGCGAGAAATAAAACCAATTTATTTATACATCGTATCGACGAACCAAAGAAGTTCATTTTCTCAGCCTGCTGCCGAAAGTGGAATGAATGATTTAGGACTTACGACTCGCAGTCGGTTTACACGCCGCGGGAATTCCAAGAAATCTTCCCATAAAATTAATATTTTGATTTATATTCATATTATAGTAATATCTAAGCCGTTTTGGAGCCTATTCTAGACAAACATACGGACAGATACTTCAATTTTATTTATTGGTATAGATGATTACCATCAGAGGAACTTTGCTCCATTCTGTGGTAGTTTCGACGAAGCTGCGCCCGTCGCGATCTCTGGTTGTATAGTGTGACATATCTGTTTAGCTGGTGAAGCTTCCCCGCCCTGATTTCTCGCTGGTGACCGACACAATCTGTCACGCGGGGTGATCACCCTCCCCTCGCTCATGGAGCCCTTGAAAAGACTGCAGCTAAATTAGTTTTGGCCTTTGACACTTGCTGCGCGTCCCTGGAATGCGGAGGAGACGTGCGTGGTGCGTGCGTACGTGCGTGCGTGTGCCTACCGTGTTTTATTAATTAAGAGGGGAACGAGACGCGTCATCACTTTAAAGGTCCGCTTCAGTCGTCCAGGAAAGTGCGGAGCTCTGGAACACTCCGCCATTGTCCTCGGCACCCGTCTTCTTCTTGTATTCTGTTCTGATGGTCGATGACGCGTTTCTAAACTCATTCCACTATAAAAGACCCAGCTGAAATTCTCAGAAACATGTTTTAATACTATAAAGAATTAGAAAATATTGATAAACTAAAAATTGTAAGGAGTTATAGTTACTTTTTCTAGAACTTCTTCAGTCTGAATATAATTTATTTTGTGAAGTATCAATAAATAATTAAATCTTGTTGACGATAACATTTCTGAAAGATATACCGACTTTATAATTTTTAGATTGTCATTAATTTTATAAGTGTCCTTAAAATTTGTTAACACTTATTTTTATAGTAATGCAATATATTACTATTTTTAAATTTGTTTGTTTTATTCCCTGAATTATATTTATGGGTAGTAAAACTGTTTAATTACTAATATTATTTCCTTTGTTTTCTTCTTCGTATTATATTTATGGATAGTAATTCTTTTTTTAATATATTTATTTATGAAGTTAGAACGGTAATAATAATTAATTTAGCTACTTCTTACAGCTAAAAAGTTGAGGTTTAAGTTCACATTTCTTTTATGGTACGTTGAATAATTTTACATTGAGTGAAATACAGTGAGCCAATCAGTTTCAGCGATAATTATCAAAACACCAACTTTTTTAACTGTGAATATTAGAAAATCGTTGCTAAAAATGTTCGTATGGAGCGTGGCGTTATATGGGTGCGAAACGTGGACGATAGGAGTTGCGGAAAGGAAAAGAATAGAAACCTTTGAAATGTGGTGCTATAGGCGAATGAGATGGGTGGATAGAATCACTAACGAGGCAGTTCTAAACAGAATAGGGGAAAAGCGAACAATATGGAGGACTTTGATTAAGAGAAGGGATAGATTAATAGGCCGCGTTTTACGACACGAGAGTCTTGCAAAATTAGCATTAGAGGGAAGTGTGCAGGGTAAGAACAGAAGAGGGAGGAAGGGATGGAATACGCTAAGCAGAATATAGAGGATGTGGGTTGTGCTAGTTATAAGGAAATGAAAAGACTTGCGCAAGATAGGATGGCATGGAGGGTTGCATTAGACCAGTCTTAGGACTGAATATTACAACTACAACAATAAATTGCAGATAATTACGATAATTATTGAAAAAATTTAATGATATTATTAATTTATTTCTTATGTAAAATACATGTGCATGCCTTATTCGGTGAGTTGTTTCAACATCTCTCATAACAAATTCCGAAACTTTGATGACATTTTACTTTGATGTCTGTTTTTATTAATAAGGTAAATTTAACAGTAGTTCTGACGTTCATTATTGATAATAAAGCAAATATCAATTGCCCTAGTCAGCCCTTGGCTACCTTGCTCTATTTTCCGCACCCCCACCCTTTTCAATTACTTTCCCATGCTATTAAAGGAGAGTTTCTTGTTTCAGGATCACCCTCATGTAGCCTGTTTACACACAAAAAATCAGCAACTTTTCTGTACAAACGTACGGAAACGTTGTTGATTATTAATATTAAAAATATTTCCTTTATTTTGAACGAAGTCTTATTTATATTAAATAAAAGGAAACATTTAAAAAACAAACCTGTTGTGGTTTGGACGCTGACACTAAGATAAAGGGTCAGCTGTGAGAGAGACGGGATCATCAAACGTTTCGCTTGGGGGGGTTAGACGAGTCTAGGTACAATATCGACGCGGGGCGCAGCGCAGCACGACAAAGGGGAGAGGGGGTGGGGGACTCAATCGCTTGTGAACTTATATATATGTCATCATCGATGATGCTGCTGTGGCGGTATTTTAGCGACGAGGAGCCGGGAATATTAAAAGCCCAGGGCCACAATAAGAGGAGGCGGGCGGGGGCGGGCCATCGAGAGGTTTACAAACAACACACAGCGGAAACAGAACAGACAAGTGCCAATATATATAGTTAGACATACCTGCCAGCGTTATTAACAGTATCTCCTCTTGATAGTGTCATCTTCTTCATCTCACCTGGTCTAGACAATCAAGTTGTTAAAGCAAACTGTCTGGAGGATTTAAGATGTCTGCTTTTGAGGACCATTAGTATTTTTTTTCGGCAAAAGTATAATAAAGGTATTTTATAGAACTACTCCAGTTTTTGTTTGATTCCTTAATTTTATAATTCAGCCCGTCTAAATGATTCTATCGATTTACCATTCTGTATGTTCTCTGTTTTAATTCTTTCTACTTCCTCCCCTTTTTTAACTGTTTCCCGCCATCACTTCTTTCCTTTATTGTTTCTTTTCCCCTTCCTTATTTACGTCTAACGGCCATTACAGGCCTTATCATTACAATTCGATCTCTCTGCTTCCAGACTTTATTTTGTCGTCCGCAATGCGTCAGTGACCCCTTCGGCAGCAACATTGTCTCTAGCTGTTTCCTTCATATTGGGTACAAGTTTTGCATTCTCACGGCTTGATTACACGTAATCGCGAGATATTACTCCTGGTAGCCTAACCACAATCCCTCCCTGCATTGTGATCACTATTTAGCCACCCTCAGCGTGTCCAGTGAAAGGGAGGATTGGCCCAGCAACCCCTTTCTGGTGACTGATACAAAAGGTGATGAGCTCGTGTGGCCACGCTGACTGCTCAAGTGGAAAATTTATTCATAAGGTGTGAGTAAAAGGGACGGACCATGGCATTTACGTAAACAACACGGGCAGGGGTACCAAAATTCGAGTCCTGGTTTCTGAATATCCAGAAAACTAATGCTTGTTATGTAATGATGTCACTGTGGGGTCGCAGCAATCCCATCTCAACAAGTTTAGGTAGGCAGCTGGCCGACTGGCCCAGTAACATACTCCTCCCAAATGAGATCGAGGCGCCTCGGCCATTGAGAACCGTAAAAGTAGACATAGAGAAAATGATGATGAATTCCCGTACGTAAAGCCCATTCCCACTTTTGTGAGAATTACCTGCGAGAATTCAGGTAAGTTCCCACAGAAGATCCTTTTTAAAAATTCTTGACCAAATTAATTATACCATTTTCTATGCAAAGTGCAAGGCGCGGTTTTAATAGTAATAATTCTTAATTTAAGCAGGGTCGAAACATCTCCACCGGGCCAGAGCTGGGAGTCGACTTGGGTAATTCGGAGATTTTCCCATCCTGATCATGGCTGACCTACAACAGGGAGCATTTTTCTATTCTCCAATAATAATTGTACCTAAGGAGTTTTATAAGAAAATCATGGTTTTTGAACAACTAAAGAAACGAAAGTTGAATTCCATTTCCACATCGTGGTGGAATATTTTCCGGCGGCTTCCTCTGCTCCGTCCAGGCTCTCAAATCACTATTTTCCTTTTAATTCGCCTGTCTGACAAGTAATTTTTCCTGTTATTCCCTCACCGGTGCACCGTTATCTTCTTTACCTCCTGGTCTAGACTATGGAGTACCTCTGAGTTTCTCTTAAGGGTCGGCACCTCCTTCGTGTCTGCTTTTATCGTCAATTTAGAATCGTCGTCTGTAAAACTATGAAAGACTTGCTGAATCCTGCCAAGTCACTTTATCTTTGAATCCTTAATAAGTCGATCTCCTTGATACTGTTTTAATGGATCTCCTACTCGTTAATTATTCGTTTTTTGTTTATTCTTCCTGCTTTGTTCCCTTTTAATTATTTTGTGTGTCCAGGGCGTGGTGTGGGTGGAGGGAGAAGCGTCGCCCCTGATGCTGCAGGCCGTGTACGACACTTACGACCTGGAGTCGTTGACCAGCCTCGAGGAGGACGCTCAGCCTTCGTGCAGGTTCATCTTCATAGGCAAGCGGCTATTATATATGTATATATGGCGTGCAGGTTGGTGAGGACCCGCTACAAGCCTTCCGTTGTGTTTGCAGGTCGCAACGTCGACAAGAAGCTGCTCGAGAATCTCTTCCGGAAGCACGTCACACTCTGACAACGGTCTCGACGATTAGAGAACAAGAAAAAAACATATATGCCTGTTTCGGTTTGTTAGAATAAATTTGTGAAGGCGTTTTACTGTAGTTGGCTATTTAAACCTGTGTCCCGCTGGTGAGGTGATGGACTACGCTCGTGACTCGAGTTGTCAGCGTTGAATTATATCAGGGTCATTGCCTCTGCAGGTAAGTTGAGCTGAAACTCCACCGAAGCGAGTGTGACAGTGGGAAACCCATTGCTGGCTGTCTCCATTCCGCAGAGACCAAACAGAGAATGAACTACAGGTTGAGAATAATGAATGACGTCATGTCTCCCCAGGTCCATCTGCCGGCGTGCGTGCGTCTAAGAGTTTATTCAGTAAGAGAAGAGAGGATAACGTCACTGAGGGCGGTCAATCCTGAGGATGAAGTAGTAATAACTGACTGAGCCGTGGAAAACAATGGTGACCAGGAGCTCGCTGAAGGGGAGGGGGGAGGGATGAAGGAGGGAAGGGTCCGCTCCCGAGGCGAGCAATTTTACAATATTTATTCGCCCAATTGTTCTCAAAGGATATTGAAATATATTGACGCGCTCGCTCGCTCGCTGGCTTTGAGAGCTCACAACATCAAACAGGAAACTTTTCCTCTGTGTGCGCGCGTGTGTGTGTGTACACAGTGAACATCACATCACTACGGTAGCAGCTTTGCTCGTAATCTTGGCGTCCCTTTTGTTTCGGCTTACCGTCGCCGTGTTTGATCATGTCAACGCAGACGATATTGCACGGGAGAGGAGAAAAATACTAGGCACTTAATTAGTCCACTCAAGTAGGGGAAAACATTTCTCAGGTTATGGCCCAAAAAATAGAACTTCATCTAATGTTTGTTTGAGCGAAAAAAAAGGCAGTTTTCATTTCAGTATTTGCAAAATATCGCTGACTCTGTATTGAATTGAAGAGGATAAAATTGTCTAAATTTTAAGTGCTTGGAGTTTTCTACCATTTGGGTGGTTCAGCCCTGACTCAGGGCGCCACTAGTTTCAGCTGCCACAAGCAAACAAGTAGGAAAAAGTGATAACTTCATTTTTTTTAAAGTTGGAAACCTACAATTGTAGTAATTGAAATTGGAATCATGTTATTTCCGACCGAAGAGTTGAATAATTAACCTCTGATTTTCAGTCCCAAGTTGCCTATTGAAAAGAGGACGCGGGACAACACAAGTGTGGTGACTCATGACCCCTACATTGAAGCGGTAAAGCAAAAATAATTTAGTTTTTGGTATTCGCGTACAGCAGGACGAAAAGCGAGGGTGGTTTGGTCAAGGCCACGTAGGCGGGAAACGTCGCCGTTTACGACATTATTTATTGCCTGGAGTGTATTGCATTTGGACAGTTGGTCCGGGGAGCTGTCCTGAGAAAGACGGGGTGAGAGAGCAGTGGCTGAAGAAGCAACATGTGTAAAAGTTAAATTCTGTATGTTTTGAGAAAGAAGATTCATTTGAGGGGAGTACGGAAAATAAAAAGATAACATGTGATGGGGATTTAATCTGAAGAAGAGGCGCTAGAGGCTCTAGAAGACGTGTCCAGCAAAGGAACCTCCGGCAACGGCAAATGAAGAACGACGTCACCAGGCGAAACATCTGGTAACGGCATTTTTACCCGGCTTTTCCAATAAAACCATTCTCGTTGATTCGCGATTGTTTTTTATTTAATTTATAACGTTTGTCACCCGCGTTCCCGGGAGAGTAACACCACACAAGTGACATGTTTTAAGTGAGATGTCGAGTGCATCGCTCTTTGAGAATAACTGCTTTACAGTGAATATGAAAATGCGGAAACCTTCTATTAATAGGTAAATGAAAATAAATTGTTAACTTTGGGACTGGGGACAAAAGGTGAATTCAACTCTTGCATTATTTTTATTTGATATGATGAAACTTGCTACATTTAATATATTCCACTACGATGACGGTGACATGTCACGACCGCCATTATCTCACATACATCTGACGTCATGAGGTTAATTATTAATGACAGATGGCGTGGTTCCTCTGAGAAATGTCGGTACGGACGTCTCTGAAACTTGTCGTCTTGCAAAGAGACTGTGTATGTGTGACAGACCAGGGAAAGATGGTAACAAGCCTCCTTTTCTTTGACTCGAGCGACTTTCTCCCTTCGCCTCGTGGACGCATTTATTTAAAACGCCTTAATGAATCTTGGAGCAAGTTTTCTTCTCCTTGAATACTCTGTTTAGATATTGAGGAAATTGCTTTATAATTACGCCCATTCCTCGCTTTCCCTCTCCCTCACTCTCTATCTCTCTCTCTCTCTGCTCCTTGCGCAGATCTTTTCTTTTCCTCTGCCGAAAAACTCGGAACAAATAAAGAAAGTTTTTTTCCTGGAGCCGTCCGCGTCTTTATTTTCATTAAAGATACAGAAACGTAATAACCGGACCGGCGAGATAAATAAAAACTCCAGCCCTCCCTTCTCCCCCTCTCTCCCTTAAAAAATACAAGTTATATTAGCAGTATTAAATATTTATTCAAAGGGGGAAGGACGTCCTCCTGAAAGAAGAGAGGCAATTTACTTACGACTTTCTCCCTGTTTCTCTCTCCGCCTTGCGATGGAATTAGCAGACCTCTAACGGAATTATTCTTCCTTACATGACAAGCAGGTATATGTGCATGTTCTACCCTAGTTAACCCTGTGCTATTGAAGGCCATATGGATGTAGCCCTTTTTCCTATTATGCTGAATGTGCCGTCAGGACATATGGAGTACGTAGAATCTCAATTCTGACGCATCTCTGTAGTGATCTTTGAACGCTGAGACTTGACTGGTGATCAGTACTCATCCTTCAGTGGTGACTAAATCACAGGTCTGTGCAATGAAGGGTGATTCTTATGTATTTTTGGGTGTTGAGTACGGTAAAAATGCTAAAAGAAATCCCACTGTTTAAGATTTTGTCGTGATAACAACGATAGAATCCAAAGTCAGGATTTATTCTAAAATCTATAAACTAAAATCCAAGAAGGACTGTAATGGTAATACAAAAAGAAATGATCACTTTGAATCTTTGGTGGATCTCACTCCACACCAAACTTTGAATTATAAAGGAGTTTTTCCAGACATTGCCAAAAGATGGTGGACGCTTTTACGAGAAAATTTACTTTTTCTTACATTGTTTGTCTTACAGATTTATTCTATTTTATTTTATAAATAATTATTTTCTTAAACAATAATAAAACTAATAAACTAAAACTAAAAACAGAAGGGTATAGGGTGAATGGGAGTGGGAGGATTGAAGGGAAAGTGCTGTAAGATCACAGCTGGCGGAATATGGAAGGGAAGAAAGAGCGGGCGCTCTAATTTGAAGGGAGAGGAAAACTATGTTAAGTCATATCTGCTTCCATCTTCTTTTACATTACATTACAGACTGAGATTTTTTAACATTTTTTTATAATACTTATATATATATATACATCAAATATGGAAGTATATTTTTTGCAGGGGGTCTGTAGAGCAGACTGTGTATTATGCAGACGCTCTCCCTGCATAAGTTCTACCAGTAAAAGATGTGTGGAGACGCAGGAGGTCAGCCATTGCTCTATTCTTGTCTCCTGGGCTTCCTTTTGGAGGCAGGAGACAGTCTTTCAATGTTCGCTTCCTCCACCCTGGACTGTCCAAAACAGAGCTGAAGGAGTCTGGTCTTCTCGGTTCCCACATTCGACAGCCAATGAAGGAGGAAAACTTTGAAAACTTAGCGGCAGACGTTGAGACGACTATGGATTTCCTTCGAAAAAGCTGTAACAAAGGTTTTGGGAAACAAGAAATATTCTAACTTTGAACGAACCGTGGACAACTTGCTGACAAGTGTCAAAGACCTGGGATGGGATGCTCAGAGTTGCACGTGTTGAACTTGCATATGGACAATCTTAGTGAAGAGCAAGGACAGAGACAGGAGATTCCAAGGACGGCGGTCGAGTGGAAATATGATGGCCGACTGGTGTTTGAACGAAACGAAGCTTTGAGGGAAAACATGTAGTTGTTATAAAGAATTTTAAAACTATTTATGTATTTTGTTTTATATAACATTAAATAAAAAATTAAAGCTATGTTATTTTTCCTATATGCTTTGCTGGATTTGCATAGATTATCATTTCCACTTTGGGAGAAAAACCTTACGCGATGGAGTGAAAAACAATACATTTCTTAATTCAGCGCATCAAAGACTATAGGTAACACCCAAAAACGGCACAAAAATACGTGTCAGTTTGCAAAACTCTCTTCTGTCGGCCAGGACAATTACACTGTGTTGTTACTGAGACCATCCACGTCACAGTATGGTGTCTAGTCTTGTTGTCTTGTCGTTATTTACGACGTCCACCCTGCCTGTTAAGCAAACGTTGTGGGTATTTATGGGGGTCGTTGTTGTAAAGACGTGCGATAAGAAGCGCCAGCAGGTGTCTCTGTCTATTACATCCTTGTCTCCACGTGCCATCATAATAATTTCTTCATCTCAATGGAGAGGCATCTAATTATAGGAGAGGGAGAGAGAGATAATGCGAGTTTTTTGCGCTTATTTTCAATTTGACGAAATAAATAAAGACAAAAATAAGAATTATTGAACGTACAGTGACGTCAGTGTCCCGAGTTTTAATCGATAATTTTTTAAAAATATATGTATAAAATACAGCAAAGTGAAAAGGCAAGGTTATGCGGATCTCGATGGATTTAGTTCTGCCAATGGAAGAGCTCAATTGTCTGAGGAAGAATAACGAAGTGGAAGGAAGATCAACAAAAAGACATAAAAAATAAATCCTAATAGAGTTGAAATTAAACCTTGAGTGGAAGATAAAAATTGATCGCCGGCAAGGAGAAAAACGTTATATTAGACAAGTAGAAAATTCATCGGTATTGGAGAATATCTGAATATCTTTTCCTCTGTTAGGAGAGGTTAGTGTCTCCCCCTGAAGAGGAGTCGTATCATACTTCAGTTTCTTCTACTGTCCCTTTTCTTACTTTTTTCTTCGTCCGTTCATCATAACTTCTATTCCCCTGAAACCGAATTTGGTTTATTTGTTGTTGTTGCTGCCTGTCCATACTCGGACAACACGGTGCCCATTTGAGTGATCCATCTCGTGAAATTAAAATAATTTCTTAGGCGGTGTGAAGTAGGATGTCCCCTTTACTGACAAGTGAAGCGAAGGAAGGAAATGTTATGGCGACGACTGTACTCGAGAGACAAAACGTTTTGAATGGCTACAAACGCTCCTTGAATGTGATGTTTATTCATTCCCAGAGAGGCAAAGGAGGGAGGGAGGGAAGTGCCATCTTCTCGGGGAAATATTGTATTTTCTCTTGAGAAAACTCTGAGGGAACGGAATGCGAGCGAGTCTCCTTTGAGCGGAGGTTTTCGGTAAACTTTAACGCAGAATTCGACTTAATTTCATTAATTAAACTCGGATACTCTTGTGAAGGGGTAATTTTTTCCACCTGGATAAATACACACACGGAGGAAAGTTTGTCTCGACGACGGAATTTCTTAAGCACGAGGAATTTTCGCTATTGCGCCGCCTAAAAAGCAAACCGAATTTCTTTTCTTCAGAGAGACAGGAAGAGAGGGAATATACATATATATATATATACTGCTGGCTTCTCCTAGAAAGTAAACGTAAAGGAAATTCTCCCGACGTTTGCTTTGACTCTTCTACAACATGGCGTAAATAACAAAACAGGGTGGCCCCAAAGGAAAAAATGTCTAGTGCATTTATTAAATAGTAAAATAGCCAAGAAATGGCCTCTACGTGACGTTTCGTCGTCCTCTGCTTGCTATAAAGATCTGCCAGAAGCCATGCAAATATTAGCAAAGCTGTTAAAGTAAAGGTTCAGAGATGTTTGATGGATAAGTATGCTGCTGTTTCTGGACTAATGGAATAGATAAAGCTGATGACAGTCCGACAACTAAGACAACTGAGAATTTGAGTCTATTACATAGTCCTGTTGCACACAAACAATAACAAATATAAATATAAAATGTAATAGTTCGAAAAGTATGATATACAGAAATGAGGGAACAAGACGGATTAAGGAAACATATGTAGAAATGTATAGATAAAAAATACGCAAGTGAGATGATATATTCCTGCATTTTACATTTCATTCAACATTGTTTTGTGTCGTATTAAATGTTTCCATCAAGCAATATAAGTTTAATATGACTGATTTTTAATTTTGATGTGTATTAAATCCCCTCGGTCTTTTTATCAGTCTCATTAATAAATATTTTTTACATTCATTTATTTTAAATAAAAAATATATTTAATTTGAATACATTAAAAATAAAGTTTCAGTGTTGATGAAGAAAATAAACCAAAAATGCTTTTTATTATAAACAATTCTTTATAGATGATTTTGGATTAACTTTAGCTGAAATCACATTTGGGAAAATAAATAACGAAATGAATAAATAAACATTTATTAATGAAAGTTTGAAGTTAAAGACGCAAGCTGATCTAGGATTTAATTCATTACTAATAAATATTATTTGTAAGCTACTAATTGAAGATCCTTGTCAATGTCGCGATCTCATCAAGTCCCAAATTGAAGTGTTATATTAGTTTCAATGTTAATGTAGCCATTGAAGTAAATATTGAACTTTATAAATTTGTTGTGTCTTATTGTAGTGATTTATTTTTATATTATTATTGTGCCAGTTTCTAAATTAATCACGTTGCCGTCGTGTGTATTAAATAACTCCCAGAAAGGCGTGTAATTTAAATATTTGAGTGATATGTTGTCAAAATTCTTTGGCGCGCGTGTATATATGAGTTGCTTCAGGCTATTATTACCTTTGGTGCATGACGTCTAAAGTGTTTCAATCCTTTGTTTTCCTCAAATCGAAATTGAGTGAATTGTTGCTTATCGAGTATGAATAAATGACAGAGTAATTGCGAACAAAGGAATTTTTTATTTCAAAATGATTAAATTATAAGTTTTAAAGACTATAATAATATACAAAATATTCGTTTGTTTTATTATTTAACTGCTAACTTCTCTACAAAAATAAATATATTTTTTTCGTCGAGTATATTTTATCCGGTGTATAAACAATCTGTACGGTCACTAAGTTATATCATATAAAATCTGTAAAATATGTTGGTAAATTGATTCACTCTAGTTTGGAATAGTGATAAGAAATCTGGCTACTATTGATTTTAATTTGAATATGAATAAACTCAAGTATTTAAATATTTCAAATCAATCGTTTTAATTGATTCGAATTTCGAAGCCTTGTTTGATAAATTTCAAATAATAAATGTTTTCAGGTTCTTCTGTAAATCAATATTTTCTCCTCAACAATAACGTTCAAGATAGGGTAGATTTTCTTTTGGTGTACAGTGTGGTATATATGATGTAATTCCTGTACTATTGAACCTTGTCTACAATTTTGGAAAATAATGTACATTAACATATTTAACGGTCACTAAGAGACTTTTTTGCATTGATAAAATTTTATTCAACATCATGACAACGTTTCTGTAGTTTTTACTGTGTCCTCGCTGGAATTTTTGTGTTGAGGTTGTAAACGTTTTCTTTATCTGTCCGCTAAATATAAATTTCATGATTAATATATTTAATTATAAGAGTCTTAACGGTTTTGAAATATATTTTAGACTATTATTGATACAAGAGATGTTGAAATAAAATACCAATTAATGTATAATTAATCTCTCAAAAAAATAATCCTCTGCAAGTAGACCTATGTTTATGTTTTGGTTATTGTGTGAGTGGTTTTGAAGTTATTAGGATGTCACTTTTAATATTTTATTTGCAAATTAGGCCAACTCATTTCATAGTTTAATTGAAAATTCGTGCATAATTCTACGCTTCCCTACTCTAATATTTTTATTATTTCTCAGTTTTAAATGTTTATAGCCCAGATCTCGCCGATGGCCAACCACGTGGCTAGGTGACTTAGTGTGTGGCTGGAGCTAGGTGTTGCAGCGTCTCTTGGCGCGACTGTAGAGGCCATAATGGCGGTATCACAATCAGAGGCACGGCCGGATGGCTCCAGCTACCGCCGCCGCTAACTTTGAATCGCGGGGAATGTCAACGTTGGTGCAGTCGCCATGGCAACGGCGGCACGCTCCACGGAGCAAGCAGTCGCTTTAATCACGTTTATATTATACCTTCCTTCCTTCCTTCCTTCCTCCGTGCAGGAAACCTCCTCCCAACATGGCGATGGCGCTCTCAGACTTGCCACTGACCGCGTCGTCATGTGTCTAACGTCATCAAAATATACCTTGGGATCGTATCAAAGTTTATCTGCCATTTTCGTTTTAGTTTACGTCGTTAAAGAATCACAGTACGTTTTATTCAGACCGATAATAATCATATATTTGATTGTATTGTCTCGTTCCAGTGAGTCGATTGGCCTTACCCTTAGTTGGGTAAAAACTCTGATTGGTGCATGCTCGGTCAACGACGTGACGTAATTACCTGGCCTACGATCGATTACTTTCCAGCATATTTTTTCCACCCAACCTCGAATTTTTTAGGACATAAATGCCAAAGATGCAGCGAAACACGTATGTTGAGAGACAATAGAATACGGATTTGTGACCCTATCCTGAGTTTCCTCCGCGCAACGTGGAAGGTGTTAAAACTTAAAGTAAATACTGGAAATTGCTAAAGTCACAGGAAATTGAGTTTCCGACACAATTATTCACGTTGTCTATTAAAATCAGTGTTATATTTATGACTGCAATAATTTATTTTGTGTATATAATTTCTTTGAAGAGACGGTGACAGTATAATGAGGCCTTCAACGTCTGTTTTATCCGTACGGAATGTTAAAATCATTAATCTCAGACAATCGTCATTTTATTTATATTAATTAATTTGCTTTTATTTGGCATTCGTTCCATCCAGTCTTTCTCGGTAATCGATTACCTGATTTATATCCTTGTTTCAATTTTTTTAAGATCATTTCTCAGCTGTTCTTTTTTTGAGGGGAGGGGTGGGGGTTAACAGGCTACATGAAGGTGATCCTGAAACAGGCAACTCAAATTTAATAGCATAGGAAGGGAATTGAAAAGGCGGGATGCGGAAGGTAGAGCAAGGAACTAAGGACTAGGGCCCCCGGGCTATAGTTTATGGATCCTACCCGGTGTTTCACCTAAAGAATGCAGGGAAGTCCCTATAAAACCTGCATTCATTTTTACTGCTTTATACTTCATTTCCTTCATTCTCTCTTCTTGTTTCTTTTTTGCTGAAATACAGTAATTTTTTTGTGTTTCCCTCCTATCGTTATTTATTGTTTTCTATTTTTAATATATCAAAATTGAGATTTTTATCACTTTCAGTTTCCTCTTTTACTCGTATGTTTGTTTTTAATTTTCTAACATATTTATTTCTGTTTGTAACAATCTACATTTATTACAGTGGAAGTCCCCGACGCTAGAACCTGACGTGCCTGACTTTCCTAGGCGTAGTTTTGTGTGGCGTCTCAACGCACTTGTGTGGTCCATGACGTGACGAACTGTGACGTCACGTGGCTGCCGCTAATTGGTATCGTTTTTCCTCTCGAGAAGGAGAAAAGAAAGAAGGAAAAAGAGAGGAAAGGGGCGAGGGTGAGGGCAAAATCAACACAAACTACAACTTTGTAGAGAAGGTCGTTAGTGCGAGGCAGAAACAGCTGCGCGCTGACGGCGATGGAAATAACAAGGCTGAGGGAAAGAAAATTATTTGTCAAAGCCGAGAAACGTGTCACGAAACAAATAAAACAGCTTTCACAAACACGTACACCATTCAGTTCATTCGATAAATTTATCTCCTGTAAGCAGAAAGGAATATAGAAACCGACAGGGATGGAATAAAAGACAGATAAGGAGAAATAGTAGAATATATGAAAACTATAAAATGTTAGTAGCAGAGGGAGAAGAAAATAGAAGAAGGGAAATACATATTGGAGAGAAAAAATAACGGACGTGAGTAGTGAATTAATAAATTAATTAAATAATATAAAAATAAAATGAGAATAGCATAATAAACGTATTAAAAATGAAACAAATTTATTTTGGTGGAATTCAAAATAGTCACCTTTGTAACTCAGACTCTACGCGAAAATTGAATCAGCTTCCTCCTTGAGGTTGCATGCGGGCTCTCTGTTTGTGTTCCACACTTAAGGGTACCTGCAACTAAATTTTCTCTCTGCGTTTCCATTATTTCACTACATTTCTCTCCATAACACCCGCCATTGCCATTACATTTCAATTCCATTGAAGAAAATACTTTCCCTGTTTCTGTTAAAGGAATATTCTCTCTCCGTAAACCATTACAATTTCTGTTTGATTCCATGGGTGTTGACAAGTCAATTTTCGAAATTTATTTTCTGCCACATTTGTGATAGTTAATGTTCTTTTTTCTCTGAATGTCTTTGCGTCATAGGTCCGAGTTCGGGACTCGACCCTCTCTCTGGCTTTTAAGAAGGCGTGAGTGATGTGCGTGTGGTGGTTGGTGGGATCGTGAGATGAGAAGGAGTGACCGTCCATGCTCCTGCGAGTGTGTCTGTGTCTGTGTTGTGGTTGGCAGAGCCTCTGTAGGCAGACCTGCCAATTACCAGGACCAAATATTTGGCCCCTAGGAGACACGGAGCCGCGCCACCTGCTCTCCAGTCTCTCTCTCTCTCTCTCCCTCCCCTCTCCCTTTTCCTGCGGCACTCCTCACTCAGCCTCACAGGATATTCCGCATCTCAAATCGCGACCAGTCCAATTTGTCTTAATATTCTATTTCACAGAAGTTCAAGAATAATATTAAAATTTTAAATACAGAACAATGGATAAATAGCGAAAAAACATCAATTCGATTAAGTATACAAATATTGATATTGAAAACAGCTACATAAGATGTCTTTGTGTGAAGAAGACAGTTGTTTGCCGACGATGGTACCAGTACAATTCTTTTTTCTCCAGTCCATTGAAACGGTAGAAAGTTTGGTAAACTTTTGGAGGGGTTTAATATTTGGTTCTAAGATGTTGCTGTGTCGGCAAGACAGTTCCGCAATTATTAGATTACATTTCAGCTACTTCAAGATAACTCTGAAACTATTCATTTGGCGCAAAGTTGAATCCGTGTAAAGTTGAAGACTATAACATTTACCACGTTTTATCTGCTTTAATATCTTCTGATTCAGGAACAATTCAGTAGCAGATTTAGACGGAATCAAGGAAGAAGAGTGTTGAAAACAGAATTTTAAAAGTTTCAGTAAAAATGTATTAAGTTTAAATTTACACAGAGATAATGCTGCTACGTTTCGTCTCGTCATCATTATTAGTCTTCTGTCCTCAGGCACGTTTGCACATGGTCGCTCTCCATTTTCTTCTGTCCTTTGCCATCCTCTTTCTCAGTCTCATCCTACAAACTATTCCTTTCATAGTTTCTGTTAATACGCAGTTCGGTCTCAGTTGATGTCCTTTCCAGTTCTCCTTTCTGTCATAAGGTACAAATAAATTTCTTCTGATTTTTGAAAATTCTAAAATACGTAATTAGTGTTGAATAAATAAAGCTCCAAAATTAAAATTTTTCGTACTCAAAAACGATCCATTTTGGGAAAAGTTTACAATATTGGAAGTTATCGTTTTCCATTGTTCTACTTTTTACCTGGTGGCGTACGATGATGATGGATTGAGTCGTCGATGCGTCCGTCATTCATCAAAGAATTGTTGATGGGCTGAGATACCGGCGGCACAGGTTCTTTTCTTTCCTCTTCCTGCGAAGATTATAGTGCTACAGTTGTCAATTAGAGGGGAAAGTCAAAATCTGTACGGTAAATACATCGGTATAGAGTTATTTTACAGCCCGGAGTTAAAAATTTGGACCTGTTGTTTAATGTATAATTTATAATTCTAAATGTCAACAAACTGAAAAAAAAATACTTGATGGAGCAACCTTTTCACTTCCCGTTTTCAAAAGCCAACGATCATGTGGAAGTGGGCATTAACTGAAGGCTGAGAAGATTACTCATGACAGTAATAACATGGGAAAACGCTTGACTGAAAGTCGCCGTAGAGATCAGTTATCAGCGCTTATGACAATGTAATTCAAATATTTATTTGAGTTTGCCTCCTTCCTGCCGTAGCTCTTGCTTTGAATTTGCATTGTCCATCACGAGCATCAGGTCGCGTTTTCATCTTTGTTCTCGCTGCGAGAGATGTGGTCCAGGCTCGCCTTGAATGAGGGAGGGAAGGTATTGGTTTGATTGCACCCTCCCTCTGTAAGGCTCGCCCTCGACCACGGTTCGCTTGTCCGATTGAGGAGGATCGTAGCGCAGCAGGTAGCGATCTGCCACTAAGGATCCGTGTAACGTGATATTCGCGCCTCGATGGCCAACGCACATAATTACTCCACCGCGGGACGGACTCACGGGGAGGGGATCAATCAATGCTGCCAACCTCTCTCCCGCTGCGCCTTCAAAAGCCGTGAAAACCAACCCACCATCAAGACGATCCTCCACGGTGCCGCAGTCACATCTACAACTGAATGCCACTGCGCAAGGCTATCGTCCAATTTATATGAATCAAATAAGTACTGTAATATACATTCACAAATCATATTCTTGAGCAACTTTAATAATTTATTAAATTTCAAATGAAACAAATAAATATTCAAAACATTAACAAAATTATAACTGGTGGATTGTTTAAAGTACACAACGGAAACACATTTTTCAATCTAGACGTTCCACATAGAGCTCTGAACTTTCAGGTTGACCGTTGTGGTCACATACATACATACCACTCCGTAAAATTATACAAAGAAAATATATTTATGTGCCCTGAAGTTTAAAAGTACCTAAAACCCCGAAATTTCTGCGTCAACGTGAGAACGTTGGGCACTTACTATGCTCCGCCTCGGGGCTCATCCTTAAAGGTCCCCGAAAAACGTCGCACCTCTTTGTCCCGGAGGATTTCGCACTTAAAGTGTTAAAAGCCTCAGACAGTGTTCCCACGTTATTCTACCCATCCCCGCGTGAAATTGAACAAACAACGTATATTCCATGAGGTCTGCCGGATACTAATAGGAATCTAACTATCTATTTAATATCTAATATCTACTGTTTAGCGCATATCTACATTAATAACTACTTCATATCAAATCTCTTAGCGTCTAGTACATGTGGTTTACTACATGTTCCATAAGCCAGGCGGTGAATGTAACTTGTACTGATTTCGTCCCATTTATCAATCATGTTATGCAACGCGTTCAGGTGGTTTTTCAGATTTAAAAATTCACTTAATAGAAATTTCTTTCTGGCCTCTTCGACTGTTTTACTTTTTAATTTGTTGAACAGAAACAAATAAGGATATTTTACTAGTTGATAAATAATCGGGTATGTCGTCGATGTCGCCCTCAAAGCAGCAATCGATGACTTATGTGATTACGTATTTATTTTTCGGGGAGTGGCCATAATAAGGCGAGTTGATTGGTGGAGTAATTCTTAATAATAGTGCAAAATATTCATTGTTTATGTAATGACGGAACGCGTGGTGTTGTTCCGCAGACTTGGAATGTTGTTGGACCGTTTGTCGCCTTCACAGTCTGGCAGAGATATGCAAGTGGAGACGAGAATAGATCCTTGAGGACCGCCGCGATTAATCCAGAGGTTTCGGACTCGTTGACTGGGCAATAGTACACGTTGTGAGAGAAAACAAATAGCCACGTCCTTTCATCCCACAGCACAAGAGTAAAGAAACATCTCCTCGCTCAACAATAACACCGCGACGCCTTTGTGACGTCACGGCGACGGATTTAGTGGTGAACCTGCAGCATTACACGCAGTCTCGTAATAATAATAATACTTAACCTAATAACACGTATTCAAGTCATAAATCACCCGGGCAAATTTTTTCAACTCCACATTTGAATCAGTACTTATTTGCAAAAATTAATTTATAACTGCATATTTCAAAATAGTAATTATTATTATTTATTTGTGTTAAGGAAACTAATTAAGAAATTGGAAATTTTAATAATGAATTTTTAATGCAGTATTGTGACAGTTGATTTTTGTACAATTTTTTGTAATAATATACTGAAGAAATTAACTGAAGTCCCAAACGTGAGGACGAAACGTCTTTGAAATTAAATGAAAACTTTGCTGTCTTTGAATTGATCGTTAATTTAAATTCATTTAATTAAATGACCTATTTCAGACTTGATTTTATAATATAGGGGTTTCAACAAGGGCAGGTCGATACTAACATGGAATAAAACAAGCTGTGTGTGAGGTATTAATGAAAGTCTTTTTTATTATAAAGGGCATAAATGATCATCTAACACAATGTTACGATACGTATTTCTTCACGTTTTTATCCTGTAGAGAAGCATTTATTCAATTGTTACATAAATCAGACATAAAATTAAACCTTTATTTTCATTCAATTATTTTGATAAACTGACATGTGATGTATTATTTAATCAATGTTTGCATTATTTATAAACAGTCTTTATTCTCTCACCACTTCTAGTTTAACATATGCCGATCTATTTTAAAAATTAAGTCATTATTTGAATTTGAAAATCATAAAATTAGTATGGTTAGACTAAGTTAAAATTTCGTAAATTTGAATCTTGAATTAAACAAAACTGGAAAAATATATTGATGCTATTTTCGGCTAAATAATTAATATTTTTTAAATGTTTATTTTCATTAAAATGTAACTATTAGAAACAGCTCACATTATATGTAACTTTTAATTCTTCTAAATATTCTGACTGTTGGCCATTTATTTGTTAATATCCATATTTTGTCATTATTTTGAAACCTTTGTTGTGTTGAACAATTCTCGTGATCGTTCGTTAACTCATTCTTGTATTTATATATAATTTTTATTGAATTTATCTCCGATAAATACTTCCCATGATACAGCTTTTATAATTGAAAACTGTCCACCAGTCCACTGTACTTAATTATTTAAATTAGCCATATTTATGTACTTGAAGCATCTGCCAGCGCGTGAACTGCCCAATTATAGATTACATCAAGGCTGATCCTATTCCTTCAGGTTTTGTCCCCCCTAACGTGTTTTGTGGGGGAAGAAGAAAGTTTCGTCTTATCAGCGCTGTTACAATCACGCGAGTGAACGAAAACGAAATTCTGGGATCTCGCCGTTCCAAACATGTTGACTTGAATAAAGGGATTAGCTTCAGATATAAATGTATGCGAAAATTGAAGAAGAGAGTTGTTAACGCTAGTGGTGAGTAATAGGATAAGGATCGTAATGAGAAGGATTGACTTGCGGTATAATCTTGTTTGCCGCCTGTGTTCCTAATTGGGGGTTGGCCATGTGCTTGTTGTAAGCTGAGCCGAGGGTGGCTGAGGCTGAAGCTGACTTTCCTCAAGGTCTTGTTATTCTTGGAGCCGACACATGGGTCCAGACTGCTTGGCGTCACACACACACACTTCTCCTCCTCCTCCTACAACAACGGTCCCCGGTGTCATGGGCGACGTGAGAAAAATTCCAGTTGACCTGCCTGGTGTTCCGGGAACACGCAAGCTAAGGTTTCTCCGTCTTCTGTGTCCCATAATCGCCTTCCTTCTAACAGTTTTAATGAAACCTTCTTCGAAAACTAGAGGACAACAGATTTATGTTAGCCACAAGCAATTCGGATGAGCGCTGGATCTGTCAGTTTCTACGAAACGGCGATGGAGTTTCTCGCTGGTCGGCAACGTCGAAAGTATTTGTCATATGTTTTTACGTAATTCTATTTACTGAAATTCATAAATTAACAAATAAACAGCTGAACAATATGTGAGAAAATCACAATTTATTTAAGTTCTTTAGCAGAGGCTCAATTCTCTTGGAGACTCAACAAGTGTAGTTCCTACTCATCATGTGCAGACTCTGACGCCTGGCATCTTAATTGCCAGGTCGCAGATTTCGAGGAGTGAGTGAGTGACTGATTTGTCCGCAGGCAGGACGTGCGTGAGAATTGGTTTTCCAGGCTTGAGGCAGCTGGTGACTCTTCTCACCTTACTCAAAGTCGTCCGCCTTCCTTCCTTCCTCGCTTCTGAGGGTTGTTGACCTGCCAAACTAACCAACGTTCCTTCACATCACCCTAGCTCACACGAAACACCTGTTAACTTCCTTCCTTCACCTTCGCCAACACGATGCTTATGGAAAACACAATCGGAGCTGTTAAGCGAGATCACTGTAATACTTCGCATGCGGAAATCTTGTCAATTTTGAGTTACATCTCAAATTAAAAATTTATTATGAAGTTTGATACTGTGTGGAGACGTTTCATGTGTACAATTTTTTACATTTTTATCTGGTCCCCCAACAGAAATATTTGATCCCAAACTTGGATAAAAATTCAAAACTGGTTTACGATCTGAAAGGTTTCATAGCATGTACCTAAAATCTTATGATAAAAAGTACAAGTTGTTACTTCTGGGAGGAATTTAACTTTATTTATTAACACGTTATAATTTTATGTTACTCAGAATGCACGAGAAAATTATAGTAGTCAAGGATGTGAAGAGTGTGATTAGTGAATTGGTAGATGAGACCTAGCTTAGGTTTACGGGATTGAAGAGAGACTCGGAATAACTCAGTTGGTAGAGCACCCGGCTGGATATCTGGAGGTCCTGGGTTCGAGCCCCTGATCCAGTTGGCATTTTTCCATTTTCTTTCTTCTAAACTTAGCTATATGCTTTACTGAGATTCAATTGAAGTATTTCCTCTTTCCTTAGACCAATAATCAAGAATGTTCTCAACCCAGTTCAGTTTATTTGTACATGGCAGTGCTGAGTAATTAAGGAAATTTTAGATACCTGTAAATAGCAGTCGCTAGGCAACAAAAATAGCCGCCATTTCTTAACCGGGCACAATGAAAGTTACAAAAAATAGTTTTGATCTTAAAAAAATAAGGGAACGCTTCAAGGAAATAAGAACTTCTTAGTGAGATGGTGAAACGACCACCGTTGTCCGTAGTCAAATCATGGCTGATCGCATCCGCTGACTGGGCGACACTGAATGATTTGAGTTCCCCTTTTCTCGCCAGTGAATCATCTACGTAATTGGTTTGAGGCTTTTTCTCTGTTCCTTGAGACGGTAATTTCTTCGGATAACCTTATTACGGACTCCTTTGTTTGCAACCCTCCGAGGAACGGCGGGAATTGCCTATTTCGAGTCAAGGGCGACGTTATTTTGCCTGTCAGAGAGTGACGAGAACGCGAGGCGACGACGGATCAAAGCGACCGCGACTACCAGGAACCTAAACACGCAAGTACACAGACATCAAGCGATGGACGCGGCGAGATCAGAGGCACTATCAACTCGTGACGTCACGCAGGTTCCCGCCATGCTGGACCTGAATGAAGCAGCAGTTGTGTTTGTTGGTGGTGCACGAGACGCTCCATTGACCGCGGTAACAATCGTCGGCGTCCTTTGACCAGCGTCGGCGTTTCTCTGTTTCTCAGGCAAACAGATTAAGGAGCTGGAGGAGGGCTTCCGTTGTTTGCTTTAGCTTAGGGCCAGATGTGGCTGTTTTCCTCCGCCACCGTGCTGTAGGTACGCGTTCTTCCGCGCGCTAATTGGCCAATTAACGGCGACCGCTGATCCCCGGGACAAGCTGCAGGTAAACTTAACAGTAACTTGTGCTGTGCTTCAGAGAATTAGTTTAGGAAGGATGTACTCGACACCTAAGCTGCCACGCCTCGACTCCTCCAGGTGGTCTGCATTCTCCCGTACTTATCATCTTTAATCTTTTCTTAAAGAAAGCGGAAAGGTATATATTTTTATTTTTAAAAAGAAGTAGACTGAGGTTGTTTTCTTAGCTATTGAAAAATAAAAATAATTAACATCACTTCAAAGAATTGAGTAACATTCAAAATTGACTCAGTCACAGTCGCCTTCCACTCTATACACGAGTGTAGGAAAATTATTATTACTATTAATAGACTTGAAATCTTGGTGTATCAACTATTGGTAGTCGTTCAGTATTCAAATATTTAAAGAGTGAAAATATTAATATTCGTTTTTATAATGTGAAATTTAATTTTAATAATTCGTTCAATTCAATTAGTATGTTATGTTATTATAACTTTTTACGTTAAATAAATTATCATATATATATAATGCGGAAGGAGACATATATATACATATATATATATATATATATATGTTTCCTTCCGCATCCTTGAGCTTCGCTTCTCGTGAAGATCTATGGAAAATGAATGTGTTCTATTCTACTCATAAATTTGTGAAAATCCGTTTAAATTGCTAATTTCTACGAAATTAGTAATTTTAGAGAGAAATATTTTCCTAAGTTCTTAAGATATACGCATGATATGGATCAGGAATATATTATTAATTATATTGATAGTAAGAACAGTAACTGACCAGTGTTTGGTCAATAATTGTTCAAAATTCAAGTCATCTCATTTTTCCTTTCATAGACATTTTTCGACGAGATGTTGAACAAAATTCCTTCTTTCTGGTCGGGCTGGTTCTTGTATTTTCAGTTGTGATTTTCATTGTAGTAATATCTTAAATATCATTAAAAGTTCCAGGAATTTTAAAAAAGTATCTTTTTTATATATGCAGTAGAGGGTAGACGGGAATAGTTCCTTCACTTCCTTGTCGGCTGATGGGTCTAAAATATTCTGGACATTTTAAGAAAAGTCCTTAGTCTGAACACCGATTTTCCCCACCTTCTTTTAATTTAGATGTATACGTTTAGGTAACTGGACAAGTAGAAATACAGAATTACATACGTATATAATAAAATAGCCTCAACTCTGGAACTGCATTAATGGGGTACAAAGAATAGAAACCCACACAAATAAGAACAATACGCAAGGAAACGTATAAACCGCAGTACAAGGAAAAAGTATATAATGTAGACAAATCAGAGAAAATATTAAAAGCCTAAGCTAAAAAGGATAGAGCTGTAGGACAATGCAGCTGAAAATAAACGGCAAAAGCAATCTTCATGCAAATTTAAACTAAAGTCCCCGTCCGTATCCGCCACCACAAACGGGGCAGAATTTTTCAATGCACTAAGAACCCTTGGGCCATCTGTAATCTTTACTGTTAGGCAAGAGAATAATTCAAAAACCAAGCCATACTTGAATTTAATTTAAATGAAGGAAGTAGGTGTAACCCCCCGCCGTCCCCCGACTAGGACCTGGTGAGGAGTGGTGAGGAGAGGAGAGGAGAAGCGATGCGACAGCTGGTCAAGTGCTCTCGTGCCCGCACAATGGCGCATTACGCACGCTCAAGTTCATAATTGCATCAGAGCTCCCCACACCCGGAAAACAAGTGCGTAATAGGCGAAAATTTTCATCCCCCTCCCTCGCCGTGTCCTCGTGTGGCTTCAGCCTGGAGGAAGTGGCTGGCACATGGCGCTGCTCTCCTCCACGCGACATCTGCACTACCAACATTAACAATAACAACAATACACCTCTCATCTCAGCTCAGCTCTGAGACAAGTGGATGGAACACGCCATCAACATTTGTCTACTACACTACAGCTGTGACAACTACACACTGTATCTAAAGGTCTGACATTAAACGAAAACAAGAATCAGATTATTTATTCACTGGCTGCCATTGTCGGGGATTATTATATGTGATGACAAGGGTACATGTGTTTGTGTTGTATGTAGGCTACTGCCCTGGAACGGTTTATGGTTGCGACCAACGGTGGGCGACCCCCGGCCTACGGCTCATCACTAAATTCCTCTGTTGGATGTTTCCAAAGACAAACTTCAAAGTCTAATTAATTTTATATGTAAAATGATGTTCCTGTTCGCCATGACTTATTGGTTATTACCAATACTAATTTGGAAAGTTCTTCACGTCGCTTTCACCAAATATTGAACTTCTTGCAAGACAAGTCAATCCCAACTCATTAGAGTTGTAACACTATTATAGGTAATAGCAACACTATGTATAATATTAATAATATAATAAATATTCTACTATCAATTGTTTTTGTTTTGGTCCTTGGCCCACCAAGCATTTTTTATACGGCCCTCTACAAAAAAGGTTGCCCACCACTGGTTTAGAATTTACTTCTTCGAAATGCTATAAAATCTAGGTATATATTTCTTCATAATTTTCTGTGTAAAATATTTGTGTAATGGAAGATTACTAATAGCTCATACCACGGTATTATAATTCCCTGGCCTACCTGTGCATTCAAAAACCTTATTTTCGGCCTTATTGCCTTTATATTATCAGAAAGTTTGATGAATATTGATATTCCATCCCGGTTTCTCTAACTTATGGAAATTATTATTATCATTTCTGTTAAATTACTAAAATTGTTAAACACAGGTAAACGGCAAGAAAACGCAAAAAATAGAAGGAACCTTTTTTTTATTCATGCTCGTTAATTAATTCCACGTAAACTGAATCTTTCTGCTCAACATAGCCATAATCAGAAGGAAAAGAAATCACTATGGAGTAACGTGATGTGCAAGTGTTTCTTCTAATTTCTATGGTTATAATGTTAAACATTTTTAGCCAGTTTCGTGAATTCCACTGAGAAAAGGAAAAATGTATAATGTGAATGTAAATCAAACACCAATGATTTTCTCCTAGAATATTCCTGGAACAATGTACTAACGCTATAAGCAATTATCTTTACCCCAAATTAAAACTCCACAATACGTTGTGATGTAAATTTGCCTTTTATGAATGACCAAATTATGACCATTTTTGCTCATAATACTGTTTGAATTCTCTGGGCATGGATTCTATGAGATGTTGGTGGGTGGTAGGAGACCGTATCTGATGGTATTGGATCCAATTGTGAATTGGACTGATATCTGGTGATTGTGTAGGCCAACGAAGCAAGGTAAAGTCTCCGTCATGCTCTTTGAAGCATCTGAGGACAATGTTGGCGTAGTCCTGCTGGAAGTATCCATCCGTATCAGGATGTACTTGATCTGCGATAATAATTAAATACCCTTGGGCATTCAGACGTTGTTTCCCCATACCATGAACACAATGATGCCGCCACCAGCTTCAAGTGTTGTGGCAATGCAGCTGGGTCCATGATTTACTGTTGTTTTCTCTATATTCGGCCCCTGACATCCGCATGGTGCATTTGAAATCATCAGACCACTGGACCCTCAGACAGCTACTGTCCAATCCTTGTGCTCCTTTGGGAACTGAAAACGTCTGCTCTTGTTCAAGGGAGATTGAGAGCATAAATAGGTAGTTTACTTCTGGGACACCTTGTTCTTTACTGTTTTGCAAGAAATCCACGCACATCCCCCCGCTTTCATGTGCAATGTGAAAGCCAATATGTACAGTCGAGTAGAGTAGAGAATGTCATCACTGCACTGCAAGGAACGAGTTCTCCGCCTGTGTAAGCAGATTACAGGATTAAGGACGTCGTTACACAACCAGAACAGGGACAGGATTACGCTCATAACTTTATCCGTTACGCGTTATGTCACCTTTTATTGCCTCTGTCACCGCCATACCATCAAAGACAAGATGGCCTCGTTCAAAGGAGGGGACAAATTTGATTGCAAAAGTCCGCAGGAAAATTATATATCTACAATATATAGGCGTTGCCGGGACGGTTCCCATCTTCCGTAAAGTATCACGTGTCAGTTTCCCTGACAATGACGAGCACAACGAACAGGGATTTCTCAGTCAGTCGGCTAAATATTATGTTATGCGTGAATATTAAGTAAGACTTGAGGGGCAAAATATGGTGGAAGAGGCAAATGGAATGTGGCGTTGAAGGGCGTGGTCTTGTGCTCAGCGGGACTCCAAGTGGCGAAGCTGCTGCAGGTAAGTGGAGCGATCTTGGTTAGGGAGCCTGATCGGTAAATACGATGATGGAGCATCCGAGGGTGAAATTAGTTGGAGAGGAGCGGCGGGGGACGACGACTAAGCGGGAGACGCCATTGTTCAGGGTGTTAGCTGCCTGCTCTAGCTAAGTAAGTACTGAGAGATGAAAAGGATCGCCCTTGGGGGATGATTACCCACGTGACCTGACCTGGAGATTCCATGTGTGACGTCACTACTAACATCGATAGTTATAAAAAATACAGCGAGCAATTTTAAACATATAATGCATCCACATTCATAAAATAAATAATATTAAAACTTGTACAGTTTTTAATTTGTATCTATAGAGGTTTCAAGCAGGTGAACTACTTTCATTAATGTCTTCTAATTTTTTTTATTTGATTGAAACATATGTCCGACAGATTTGACTCGCTTTTTCATTCTTAAGTGACTGAAGTGATATACTATAATTTGACAGATTAGATTAGAAAGTGACTGTTCACTAGGCCTGATGTCAAGGTAAGACTGAGGGTTGCTGTATTATTTTTTGCGAGTGTGTGAGCGCCTCCCTAACGATCGTGCCATATGTCAGTCGGTGTGTGTGTGTGACATGGTAATTCGTCGAGGGTTAATTGTTCCGTTCCGTTCCGTTCCGGAGTCTTGTTTGCTCCCAGGTCATGTTTTTCCTACAAACATTCTCCTCCTCCCTTAGGCTTTCAATTCATAGCCTCGATTCATTCCCACGGGATCATTTACAGTCCCTTATTTGCAGTTAGTCTTCCCCGGGGCATTAGCTCTTGCAATTCATCTCATTTCACTACGAGAAAATTAAAAACTAGTTGGTCGGCTCTTTATTTTTAGTATTCGAAACAATTAATAGGATACTCAATAAATTTACACAAGATTATACAGGTGAACTATGACACTAATAACTTTGAAACTTCAATGTAATTAATTAGTGGTCTACTAAAAGGAATTAAGTTGTTAACGTTCTAATTGACGGACAGTAAAACTTGAAAATGCCACAACTCTCCATAATAATTACGTTTTGATGTTGGCTTACTTTTATCTTGTAGAATTTATTAAGACATATCAACACAAAGCCACATCTCCAAACAACTTGGCCATTAGGCGCGTTTCATTCTTCCTGTCGTCTAGAATACGGAGTTTATAACAATTGTTTTGTTTAAATCTGACAACAATGACATCGTATATGATACACCTAAAATATTTAGATAAGCACAGTGCGGTACATAAAGTTTCCTGTAAGGACTTCTAGGTATGTTACGTAGGACAAACAAAGAGGCCATTGAAAAGTAAGGCAAAATGGCGTATATCTGATTTCAAACAAACTTTGAGTAGTCAGAAAATGTATCAACTCAAAAAACCAAAGTTTTGTAAATAAAAAATGCAGTTTATTTGTCAACAAACTGTAGTATGGTTTGTACAACGTTTCGTCCAACTTTGTGGACGACTTCAGGGAAATTTTAAGTGTATCAACCAATGCGGATAGTTTTGCATCATGGACTGAGTAAAGCAACAGTTGCAGCCGTTTCGATCTGTTTAATGGAACAATATTACACACTGAGAAGTTGTACATCATCAATTAATGTCCAAATGTCACAAATAATCTCAGCAGCATTTAACGACTGTATTCTCAAATAACGTCGTTGAAGCGATTACTTGTTGTGCCACACGAATCCAAAGAAACGTCGTAGTTTATTACAACTTTTCTCTCAATATAATTTTATTTTTATTACAAATTAAAAACCCAGTACACAGACATCGGTCATATACAGGAGATTTCGGCCCTTCGCTGGCTATATTCATCTGTAATATCAATACGAAATAAAATGTATACATATATAAAATTCTGTCTAGTCTAAATTGTACAAGCAGACATGTGCAAATTTACTCGCCTTCGTAACCACCACGCCATTATTATTACTCTATACTGTAGTTGCCTATAGTGTTGTGGTTAACTCGCCGTATTTATATTGTACGTTCGTCCCCACTGCGCCATAGGCGGCCACTAAGTGAACCACTATTGATGCAAGCGACATACTACATAATTAATACCATATCATTATGTATATAATTAATATTATATCATAATATATTAATTATGTAGTACGTCACTTATATCAATAGTGTATATCATGTAGTTCACTTAGTGGCCGCCTGTGGCGCTGTGGGAACGAACGTACAAAATAAATACGGGGAGTTAACCACAACACTATAGGTAACTCCGGTATAGAGCAATAATAATGCCGCGGTGGTTACGATGACAGGTATATTTGCCTGAAGACGGTGGCAGAAGATGGCCGCAGAAACGTTGTGTTCTTTTAAATACCTGACCCGGTTGGTTAACCGTGAAGATTTCATCCGAATTATTCACCGGGAAAGTCTATGTTAATTTATTAACACGATATATTTTCACGTAGTTCATTTACGACGTTCCGCCCAGATACATTTCGGTTCATCAGTTCCACCGCGTTCCTTATTTCTCGGTTACCTGTCAGTACCTGAAGGAGTCCAAAAATCTGGATGGCATTGTTTTACTGACATATTGACTGGTCCGTTTATTTCTTTAAAAAAATGTCAATTTTTCATTACTGCAGCTAGAAAAATTAATTGTAAAGAGACAATTAATTTTATTTTACTAATAATATTTATTGTATAATCATAATAATTGTCAGTTTATTTATATTGAAAGTCACTCGCCTTGCCCTGTAGGCTGGTTGTGTCTCAGTTTAAAGTGGGGTAAAGTAGCAGGTACCTAGGAGCTGGTAGCGACGAGAGGGTTGATTCTCTGGTCGACTTGCTTCCATCATACTTAGATATATTGTCTTTAAAATTTTACTCTATAATATTTAATACAGATCAATTGTACCCACCATTACAATAAAAATGATTCCAAAGAATGTATAATTTTCTGAATTTGTGCGTAACATGTCAGGTATATTTGATGCAAAGCTAAATTTTTTTATATTATTTGAAGAAAAAACTATTGATATTTTATATTTTACTGAACTACTATTTTTGAATACTAACGTAAATTTCAGAATTGATTCTTAATTAACTTGCAAAACGACTTCACTTACTTGGAAACAGAATACTGCTTAAAATCAACTTTATATTAATTTTTGACTGGATAGAGTATTTATTTCTTTTTTATTTAGTCCAATTACAACATATTAAATTAATACAATTACAGTTCATAAGAGTTTGCAACGTGGCAATAATTGTAGATATTCTGTCGTCTGGCTGAATGTACTTCTTTTCACCCTTTCTAAAGTCGGTTACATTCTCAAAATTAATAGACTTTATCTCTGAGCTTCAAATTTTAAAATGTGAATTAGACCGCGACTGTCTTTGTTTATGATTTCATCCTTCAGCCGCAGCTTATGGAACCACTGCTATGCAAACTAAGTTCTTCTTCATCTCGCTCTTGTCCGCACCTTCTTGTTCATCTTCAGGATTTCATGTAAGTCTGGGGATCGTGGAAACAGGCTCAACTTCATCATGAAGTTAAACCTAACTTCCCATCAGACTGATGCACTATTTTAATAGTAAACGTAATTATTTTCCATTGATTTGAGTTTGTGTTTCGCTAAATAATAATCGCACGGCCTTAGACTTGATAAATATGAAATTCTTCTGTGCTCAAATTCAGTAAATTATAGATTGTTTCGCATAATTTTTTCACGTAATTAATGGTGCGTAGATCTGATATATTATGCGTTTAAAAGTAAAGTATCAAATACAGTACATGGAATCTAAGAGG
The DNA here is from genome assembly GCA_034510155.1 of Eucriotettix oculatus. Taxonomy (NCBI): domain Eukaryota; kingdom Metazoa; phylum Arthropoda; class Insecta; order Orthoptera; family Tetrigidae; genus Eucriotettix; species Eucriotettix oculatus. The sequence continues at coordinate 20,546,691 of CM067381.1, read as the reverse complement.
TCAGCGGCTGTTACCGCATTTGAAACAGCCCTTAAGGAGGGAGACGCGAAGTTGAGTAAATTTGGACACTGACGTCATATATGTGGAAGTTCCTCCTAACTATTAGCTCGGAGATCAATATATCAACCAAGTCGCCACAACTTGCACGGTTACACATTGGGCAAAGTTTTCTTTAAAAATAATTTCGTAGTTGCCTCGATTACTGTATTTTTTTAATTTTTAATTTCGTCATCTTCGGAGTAAAAAGAAGGGGTTGCAAGTAGGATTCCGTAATTGTGCTGCCGCTGGTTGTGGTTGTTCCGGCACTGGCGCTGGTGGCGCGTGCCGATGTTGTGCGTCAGGGTAGTAGCCTCCCCCAGGCAATAACAAGGACGGCTTATTTGCATAATGTTCCAATTTACATCCAGGTTTGACATTCCGATAAGCTCCTCCCATTGAAAGCCGCCCCGCCCCGCCCCCAGCCCCAGCCACAAGGGAGCGGAACGGCGAGGGAGCGGAGCGGAGAGGAGAGGAGAGCAATGGGGAGAGGGAGAGCTGAAGCAGCTCTGACAAACTATTTTACCGCATTTTCCTTGCGTCTAGCAAATTGTTTCCCATCCGAGTTGAGAATGAGGTGTTCCAAACAAGTTGATTAAGGCCTCCGGGTCGGAAGTTTCAATTACGTTACTGTCGGCCGCTCAGATTGGAACTGAGGGCGCGCCAGATTGAGTTAGGTACAGTCGAGGGACGCTTCTTTTCCTCGCCAGGACCACACACGCCACTTCCCAGAAATACACCAAATCTGCCTTACTATACTCCACATCTTCTTCTCATTTCTTTTACAATTTACAGCGGCTGTAATTTTGCTGTCTAACAGATGAGGCGAGTAGCAAGGGACAGAAGAAAAGTTTCTGAATGGATTTGAAATTCACTGACAATGCTTGACTTAATATACAGTTAAGTTAATATTTCTGGAATATTTCTTGGTTGAACATGACGTTTTGTCCTCTAACACCGTCGGTATCTTCAATATCCCCGATTGGAAACATGAGAACAATTTTACCTGGAAAGGAGTTAGTATTGTTTGGATGGTTTGGAGCAAATAATAAAAATAGTTAAAGATGTGAGATGCGCGTAGACGGTTTCAAGTCTCTCTGTGCCGAACTAAACCGAGTAAACCCACTGTTACGGTCTGACGCGTAACTCTACTTCAGACTTGTGTTCGAAACGTCGATTTGTCACCGTATCTTCTCTTTGCATTACTTTCCCTTCGTCACCCAGATATAATTTCTCTCTGGGTGGTTAGAGGTCGGACGGGTACCAGCACTAAGCCATACACGTAGTTGAAGGAAGACAGGATAATACCGCAGCTGTGACAGGCGAGTATGTAAAGTAATCAGCACAGGAGCACGAATCGATCCGAAAGTTTCAACGGGACATTTGCTTATGTTTAGGATAAAAAGGAGATGGGTCGAGAATAGATCCCTGAGGAACTCCGTGTGGGGTTCAGAAACGTTAGACCATCTCTTGTCGCAGTAATGTGTCACTTGAAAGCTTTTGACCGAGTAGAGAAAATTCATTCGTATGGGTCGTATTTGTAGACTTGTCGTTCTGTAAGCTCGACATACGACTTCTCGACTGTTTTTGCGTTTATGAATGTAGACAAGAGGAAGTAAAGTGAACAAGAAGGAGCTGAATAAATTCCGAGACGGAAGTGAGCATAGATTGTCACCCTTGTTAAGAAGGAGTATTTTTTCCCCCCAGGAGAGAGAGAGAGAGAGGGCTACCTTTATTTTTAATTACGACACCTGCAACAACCCCTCGCGAGCGTGATAATGACTGTGTGGTGACAATGGGGTGGAACTCGCACAATGGCCTCGCCTCTCTTCACAATTTAGGGGTGGATAGCGGCGGGGGAGACTTTGGGCCACGTTATTTATTGTGCAAGTGCTCCCTTCTAAAAATAAAACTCAGCCGCTATTTAGCTTTCTTTCTTTCTTTCTTCCTCTCCACTCCTCTCCACTCGCTATTCTATTCTTCGCCTCGTCAAGTCCCTTTTTATGGTTTTATTACGCGCACAATGGTCGGAAAAAAATATTGCGTCTATCTTCCTCTTCAAATTTTTCGCATAGGTTTTAATTTTTTACCTACTAAGTAGCAATTTACATGTTGCATATTTCTTATTAGAATATTATTTGTCGGAAAGTTAAGGAGTACTTAGCTCACGCAAGGTAACACTTCCAATATTTTTATGCTTCAACGAAAAATAAATTACTATGGCTCATTATAAATTAATTTAAATGAATCTAAATACTTCAAATTCATTAATAAATAATAATTTCAAATTGTTTATTAACCAAAATTGAACATGAGAAGTTTGTTTTGAAATGTTTTGTGGTGACTCATGACCCCTACATTAAACGGGTAAAGCAAAAATAATTTAGTTTTTGTTATTTGCGTACAGCAGGACGAAAAACGAGGGTGGTTTGGTGAGGTCGAGTAGGCGGGAAACGTCGCCGTTTACAACATTATTTATTGCCTGGAGTTCATTGTATTTGGACAGTTGGTCCGGGGAGCTGCCCCGAGAAAGGCGGGACGAGAGAGAGTGGCTGAAGAAGCAACATGCGTAAAAGTTAAATTCGGCAAGTTATGAGAAAGAAGATTCATTTGATGGGAGTACGGAAAACAAAAAGATAACATTTGATGAGGATCTAACCGGAAGAAGAGGCGCTAGATGCTCTAGAAGACGTGTCCAGCAAAGGAACCTCCGGCAACGGCAAACCAAGAACGACGTCACCACGCAGAACATCTGGTAACGGCATTTTTTCCCGGCTTTTCCAAATAAACCATTCTTGTTGATTCGCGATTTTTATTACAATTATATCGTTCCCGGGAGCAACCTTTTAGAAGCTGCATAGATTCTTTTTGCTTTACCGACTGAGCCAATTTGATATTCGTAAATTTATATTTTTATTAAAACTTAATTTGAGTTATATTTATTTATTAAATTTTATAATGTAATATCATCATAATTAAATGGAATATATTCAAATTAAATATACTCTTTTTTATTTTTGCGGTGTAAACGAAGACCAAACATCACAGTTTAAATATAATTTGGTATATGAATATGGCACTTCAAGTTGAAAACTCCTTTGATAAGAAGAAATTAACGGTATTAATAATTATTTATTAATAAATTTGTAAAATTGAGATTCATCTGATCTATTACATAATATTTTTTGTTCTTCATTTCACAATATTAAATGCGGACAATTTTATGTGATGGACGCCTGGCGTCGCCTTAGCTCACGCCTACACTTTACGTATTAATGAACTAAATAATTCACGTTTTGAAAAAAAAGTCGGTTTATTGAATGCCGTGTTTTGGATCGTTTTATAGTTGAAAAATTTCTTTAAGGAGATAAGAATGGACTCAAACCCAGGACATATCTCTGGGTTCCAGTTCTGGCTCCAGTCGACATTTTTAAATTCTTTATCTGAGCATTTTTACATGAAAAATATTTCTATTTATTGGCCTTCGTTATTTTATGCATAGTATTTATCTATAGTATCAGGGTCCGCAAAAAACTTTTAAAAAAGCACAAGGTTTTCTTTTTCCACGAATAATTTATTTTGCCCGGGGAATGTCTTTTTTTTCTTTCATAAATTATGTATGCGTGAGTTTTTATATTGTAATTTATACATAAAAATAAGCTATATTACATTATTGTGTAGTATGTATACTATATTTATTATATACTATGCATACTATACAGTAAAAATACATATATTGGTCCTCGTACAATATCATTGTAATGCCTTTTACTAATTATAAATTGTATGAATTTAACTTAATTAATTTTCACGGTTTGTTACATTTCAGAATTAAAAACCCAAAATGTCCAGCCAATTCCTGTATAATTTCTTTATTATACATCGTCACATAAATTCGAAGCTTTCGGCCACTACGGCATTTCCCAACAGATGACTAAAACCCTAGTGGACGAAAGCTTCGAATTTATGTGACGATGTATAATAAATAAATTATACAGGAATTGGCTGGGCATTTTGTATTTTTAATTATAAAGTTTGAAAAATTGTCCTCACGTGTATTCAAATGGTTTCTTACAATTTAATTTGTGTCACTAACGAAATTTAATAGGAAAATCAAATAATGAATAGAATATATAAGTAAGAAGGAAGTATAAGAACAATGTATGGTATGATGTATTCCCAGTAACACACAAATTCGTGCTGTATATTTTTAGAAATCTCTTGTGCTTCGTTTGTATTTCTAAAACTAATTGAAGTTAATATGAATGTTAGCAAATTATGAGAATGAAATCAGAAAAGAGACGGAATTTGTCAGCATTCTCTTCATTCGTTTAGTTTCAACAACTTCAGCAACGTCTACTGAAAAATATTTTTCAATGTTTGTATTTGTTTCTAAATGCATTATTAAAAAATTTACAAATCTATACATGCATTGTCTTAAATTTGAAAACTCTGGTTTTGTCGAATGTCGTTTAACAAAAGATATAATTGTTGTAGTTAGAAGTTTTATTTTCTTGAGTATAATTTATTTGAATTATATTTTTCAATACATTTTACTTACTTCTGGTGTTTGTATAATTGGCTTTTATATTTTAATTTGTTTCAAACTTAACCCAATATAGTATTCTTTTTCAGACTGGGGCCACCATTGCGAACCCTGAAAGTTTTGCTGATGTTCCTGTCACTACCGGAGGAACCTAGATGAGGTAATTAATATTTTCCAACGCAATGCGGTTATTTCTGTTTGCTTCCTCCAGGTTTAGCCTCGCCGACGGACATTTATGCACGTGGCCTCTGCGAAGTGAATGATGCCTTTTAAACAGTGTCAAGGATCCAGGACGTAATTGTTTAATTAGCGAGAGATTTACGTTCGCTTAGCTTAGCTGAGGTGTGTGTTTGCTTTGCTCCGCGGAGGGGAACGGAAACTTATTCCACGTAAACGTCTTATCACGACGTGGGACGGACGACACTGAGCAGGACGACCCATAAAAACATATCACAAGCCGGCAAACCTGGCCCAGGCATGGCGAAGCGAATGATGGCTGCTTGGCCTCACGTACTTACTTCTTAATTCAAACATCTTATTTACTTTGTAAAATCTTGTATGACCACTCTAAATAAAATTTTACCGGTTTTTGACCACACGTTTTATGTATTTAAATTCAATCAAAACTTTTAAATTGAACCCGAAAGAAAAGTAACGGAATTTCTAAACATTACGCTAAAAGTTTGTATTTGACGGTAATTTCGGACTAGAGAAGTATCTGTTATGTTCTCAATTTTTTAAAAAAGACTAAAAATAGTACGTGAGATTGGATTTTCCGGACCGTGAGAAACTTGATTTACTAGGCGGGGGTGCAGTGAGATACACCTAACAACTTGTTAGGGGAGAAAAGTTTCACCGAAAAATGAAGGAAGGCAAACAGGAATAGAAAGTTATCGTAGTCATCTTTCTACGGTAAAAGAATGTATAGCAAAGTTCTCCTCCCTAACATAAGTCATTGACACGAATACTTTTTCCAAGAAGAATTATAAATGCTTCGACTGAAGCTCACACAGGATCGTATAGACAAGAAAGACAAGACTGGAAGTCCGGGGTTAGAGTCCCTGGTCCTGTCTAAATTTTTCCATTCTTGCCTTTCTTCTATAATACTTTTTTATAATTAAACGAAACAGGATTTTAATAAATAATAATTAATTAGGTAACCAAAACAGGGACTAATACAATTCTTAATATAAAGTCATATATTAATTGGAAAGTAGTTTCCAAAAGACAACATGATTTTTGTCATAATTAAGAGGCATAATAATATCCAATATAATTTGTTTTATAAAAATGGTTTATTGTACGTGTCCTGAGACGGATTGGCTGTATAGTTCTTGCCAACATTAGCGATATTAGACTTAGAGTTAAATAGCCTCGTAACTTGACGTTCGGTTTATTCTTGAGCTGGCTGCAGGTTGAAGCAACGTCACTTGTGGGTGATGACGTCACCGCTTCGCCTATAACTATTATAGTTGTTAATATATATTTGTCCGCCATCGCACATTTGAGTGGTTTAAGACGTACCTTGCAATTGGCAACATGGCTGATGACGTGAAGGAAGGATGACTTTGGTGACGAAGCTAACGGAACGGCAATGGTTGAGTCAGCACGCGACCAGATTCCGTTGACAACCAGTTCCACCAACTGTCGCCTCGTTTCTTTTCTCGCTGTAATGACACGGGTTCTGTTTTGTTGGTTATGCAGTGCTGCGGTTAAAATGAAGCATTTGAACTCATCACCCCAATTCTTAGAGTACTTTGCAAAATATAAGAGAATATATAAAAATGTTCTCATAGCCGCAAAAAAACTTAACACGTCAAAAATAATAACAAATTCAAATAATAAAATCAAAGCTACGTGGAAAATCATAAACGATGCTACCGGTAAATTGAAGAAGAATAATCCTCAAACTTCACTCTTCCATGAAGGACAAGTTCTTACCGATAGGGAAGCTGCTTCAAAATTTAATTCACATTTCGTAAATATTCACAACCAATTCAATAACAGTAATCTATTAGATTGTGACTACCACGACCTCTTACGTAACGTAACTACTAAAACTCCTAATTCTATTTTCCTAGAACCAGTTACCTTAAAGGAACTGAAAACTATAATAAATAACATGAAATCATCTGCTGCAGTTGATATATACGGCATCAGCAGCAAATTGATAAAGCAATGCTCCGAGGCAATTGCCTTTCCAATGCAAATAATTATTAATGCATGCTTTTCCATGGGAGAATTTCCCGATTCTCTTAAACTAGCGAAAGTTATTCCAATCTACAAGAAAGGGTCACGCTCAGATGTATCGAACTACAGACCCATTTCATTACTCCCCATCTTCTCTAAAATAATAGAAAAAGCTGTACAATCACGAATAGTAAATTTTATGGAAAAACATTCTATTATAGACCCGGCTCAACATGGATTTCTCAAAGGCAAATCCACTAGTACCGCCATGTACGAATTTGTACAAGACGTCCAGAATTCAATTGATCAAAAATTAAAAGTGACAGGTATATTCGCAGATCTATCTAAAGCGTTTGACTTAGTCGATCACAATATATTACTCAATAAACTCAAATATTACGGTATCAGAGGAAACGCATTTTCACTCATCCATTCATACTTGAATAATAGAAAGCAAATAGTGGCTATCCAGAACCAAAACGGTAGAATTACTCTTTCAGACTGGAAGGAAATATCTTGTGGTGTACCACAAGGATCAATACTAGGGCCGCTTTTGTTTATTTTGTATATTAATGACCTTCCTCGAAACATTCATCCTTTAAAAACAGTGTTGTATGCGGATGATACTAACGTAATTGTTTCCGATAGTGATATAAACGCTCTCAATGTCAAAGTTGAAAACACTTTAGGAATGTTAAAGCAATGGTTCACTGCAAATAAGTTAACTCTTAATACCGAAAAGACTAAACTACTACAGTTTTCATCAACTGTTAATTCTTCTGTGAAAGACAAGAGATTCGCTAATGACGCGTCGTTTCTTGGCCTTCAAGTTGACGATAACCTACGGTGGAATCGTCATGTCGAAATACTCACAGGCAAACTTAGTTCCGCGTGCTACTCAATAAAATTACTAATGCAGCAAGTTGATCCTAAAACCGCGATTATGGTCTATTATGCCTATTTCCACTCAAATATGTGCTACGGAATAACGAGTTGGGGTAATTGCCCTCGAAGTTCTGACGTTTTCAAGTTACAAAAAAGAGTTATAAGAATACTATGCGCGAAAGATTGTAGGGAACATTGTAAACCTCTATTTAAAAGCTTAGGAATCCTAACGTTTCCGTGCGTCTACATACTAGAAATTCTAAAATTTGTAAAACGTAATTTCAGCCTATTCCAAAGCAACGGGCATTATCATCAACACGGTACTAGAAACCGATCAGTCCTCAGAGCTGATAAACATCGCCTTCACCTTTACGAGAACAGTATCCACTGCTCCGGAATAAAACTCTACAACAGCCTTTCGGACAACATAAAAAATTTAAACAGTTATAATCAGTTCACTAAAGCATGCAAGAATCTCCTGCTAGAAGGAGTTTATTATTCTATTCCTGAATTTATCAATCGGTCTGAAAGTAATTAAAGTCTATTTTTGCAAAAGTGCTGAATCAGTGGTCATCATATGCAAACAATATCAGGTGTATATTATACGTTATCCTCTCATTAACGGCGTACTGCAGGTGGATTTGTCCCCTCTCTGTCCCTTATTTACATGCCCTTGTAAGCGATAGCGTCGTCAAGCCAATCCGTTAAGACCATCGTTCACGCCTCACCTCCCCATTTCTCTACTCCCTTATACTTTATTATTTCAAAAATACTTTTCTTTGTGTCCCGTTACCATAATGGCGGCCATATTTTGAACATCCCGTCTGATTTTCTACTCACTATGGTTTGTTCTGTCGGGTAAAAATCAACTGCTTTGTGTGTCTACAAACCAATCTGGTTTTATGATATTATATTGTCATGTACTCTGCGTTACACATAGTTATACATTTCTATTGAAACCAGAAATAGAATTTTGTAAACACTCGCAATCCAATCGGCAACTACTCTATCAAAGTCAAATAATAAACGTAGGGTTGGATTATTTTAATTTAAATAATGAGTTATAAAATTGGATTTGGTTAATTAAAACAAATTAACTTTATTTATTTACAAAATCTGAAAATAAATAACTACAAAAATTAATAACTTTAAGAGTCCAACTTTAGGAAAAAACGTCGGCTATCTCAATTGGCATTTGGTAAGACTCTAACTAAGGGTAATTTTTTATGGGCGTATCTTTTCAGCAGTAAGATAGTCATACCACATCTCTGACAGGGGCACAGGCACGCACCTGTTTTTCTTCTGGTGGCACTCTTCCAGCTCTGATTTATGGGCCAGATTAAGTAAACGGGCACCCTTGCTCGTTGCCGTCTTCTTCCTTGCAATTTGCTCCCAGATGAGATGAGATGAGATGAGATGTGCCCCTCCTGCTTGATATTTCGTGCCCGACTGATTAAGTTTTTATCCTCCATCCTCGCAGGTAATTTTTCTTAAATCACCCTACCATGTGTTGCATGGCGGGTCACATGATCTCAGTCTCCATTAAACATGGTTTCTGGTCTTTCCAAACTTCCCGGGAAGTCAGGTAACAGAATTATCTAGAGTTTTTGGCAGGATCTGGCCCGACCGTCTCGCCTTTCTGGCGCTTTGGTGTTTACCTGGTATGAAGAATTCTACAATATGGGAAATTCTTCACCTAGTGGCGAAATAACTCATTAGTCAGTTATTGTATCGATTTTGAGAACGCCACTTCTACTTCACACAGGAACCACATTTTCGCCAAACATTAATTTCTGAAATGTTGTATATTAAAATCCTAAAGAGGCTGTTAATTTATGACTAATGATCTTGATAAGTTATAACATTATTATTTTAACTTCTATGATCCCTTGCTGTTTATATATTTCATTTTATATCTCATGTTGAAAGTCCAGCCGTTAAGATAAGACCGAGGCTAAGATGCTTTCTGTTTCTCTTTATTATTTTGTTAGAGCTTTTAATGTTGGTAGCATTATTCCTTCATGGTAACAAAAAACTCGTCTAAGATTTTGTGATAGGAGAACCGAGCTGGTAACTCTGAAATGAAGGCAGAAAAACTGTTTGGTTGTTTGTAGTAGATTTCGTGAAGCATTCTCCACTTTGTCTGCATGAGAATCGATGCGAAGCCCAGAGAGAGAGAGAAAGAGAGAGAGAGAGAGTTGGCGTGTCCATTCTGCTTGCATAGAGGCTTTCAATCGCGGACAATAAAACCCAAAACAACTCCCTCCCTCCCCTTCTTTGTCGTATTTACCCTCCCGCTAATAACGACGTAAACGACGAACCCATAATAAGATTTCCCCCTCCCGCCGCTGCCGTTGTCGTCGTCGTCATTATTTTCGGTATTGGTTTAATTGTGTGTATATGCTCGTCTTCGGCTAATGCGACTCTCATTACATAATTTCCAAGCCTCCCTCTGGTGAAAGTTCTGTGCCTTTCGGGAGGTAAATTAAGGCTGTTACACAAACACAAGCGAGGGAGGGAACCACCCACCCACGCACTTTTCTCCAGACAATACGACGCTGCTCCTTGCCTCAGCTCCTCCGTCCTCCTCTCCTTTTTTCATCTGCAAACATTCGAGTTTCTAATCCCATCGGCCAGAACTCGTTAAACCTTAATTACAGAAGAATATCATTTGTGCTTGGCGTCAGCAAGCTGGAAAGTCTGTTATGCATATCAGCAAAAACACCACCCCCGCCCCCGCCACCCCCGCCTCTGTTCCACCCCAGCGTACCTTAAAGACTGCTGATTTCATAAAAGAGAGGGGAGGGGGTGGGGTGGGGAGGGGAGGGAGATGCCATTACATGACGGGCGGGAAGCGGACTCAAAGAGATGACTTTACAATTTGTCGTAACGAGCCTCTGTGAAGAGCTTAATATTCGCTCATCACCATCAACATGGTGGGCCTTTCAGAGCCTCGCGCTAATGGATGTGCCTAATAAACGTCCGCGTCCGCGAGCGCGCTCGTGTGTGCGTGTGTGTGTGTGTGTGATCGTTAAAATGCGACGCCGCCACGTCAGCTGCGCTTTCCACGACGTCGACAACGACGACGACGCTTTACAACCTGCTGGCAGGAAAAAATTAAAAAAAACCTCAGTCTTTCATCTGTAAGCGGCGGCGCAAAACACAAGCCCTTCACTAAACTACGTAAGAAAGCATCAACCACATGCCAAAAACTAACTGCCTAAAATCAACCGTTTTCATGAACACTGATATCAGTCACATTAAGAACCAACCAGATAAATTTCTTCAACCACTTATTGCGTTTTGTATCGTCACTTCCACATTCCAAAACATATTTCCATAAATACGTAAAACGTCCTTAAATTTGTATTTCTTTATTGAATTTTAAAACAATAAAGTAGCCAACTTATTTCATGTGTACATTTAAATAGAATAAAATGGAACGATATGTGTTATCATGTTTCATATTGTCATTTTTTTTCTTTTATTTAAACAGGTTTCTGATAAATTTAGTTACTTTAATAATTTATACATCTTGTGACTTCCCCCTCCCTCTATTTCTGACCGCAATCAATACTATAAACTTTCGGTTGCTCTGTAATGTGTTACTTATCACTCTCCTGAATTCGTCAAGAATTTAACAATGATATCCTTTATATACTGTGACACACCACGTGGTAATAAATTAAATCAAAATTGATATTATAAATTTACTTTTTTTCAATAAAATATTATATTTACTAAAGAAATGTGAAAGGTTTAAAACTTTATTGCCGGCTGTTCAACATGATTCTCTTTTCCCCAAGTTATCGCGTTTTAGGAAGTAAACTCGAAAAAAAACGAATTTGGATAAAAAACAAGGGAAATTACAACGACTTACCAGAAAATATTTTTCCCCATTACTTGAAGCAACGCCCGGTTCTTTCTGCCACGAGGTTATTTGCTTCTTCTACCGATCCTTTCTCCATCAAGAGCGTTTCTGATTTTCTGTCAATTTTTGGCCTAGCTCCTCTCCCGTCGCCCTTTTTCTTACAATTCCTTAATTGATGGAAACAGTCATCAGCCAAATGTTGGCGAAAATGCTGTTTGGCTCTGTTAAGCAAGGGCGGTTTCCGGACCGTCACCGAAATTTTCCTCTTGCATCAAAGCAGGCAAACACTCGAGCGGAGTTAGTTTATATAAAAATGAAGAAAAAAATTAAACCAAATAAACCGAGATGTTCGCTTGACAAAATTTAAGAAATATATCGCGTTGGCACAAATTTCACATATATGCCTCTAAAGATCACGTTTGCACGTAGACCTGTACAAAATTCACTCATCACATCAAAATCTTAGACTGAGAAATTTCACCTTAAATTCGATGCACATATTAACTACAAAAAATGTGAATTTTTTTCATTTACGACACTTACGTGTATCATAGGTAGACTAGGAGATTTATCGTAACTAATGTAACGAGTGTTAAAATGCACTGCCTGAAAGATATTTATATCTAACACTTATTGAGACTTAAGACTGTTTCGTAATTCTGACACTAAATATAAGTCATATAAGTGTGATTATTGGGAAATCGTTGCTAAAGATGTTCGTTCGGAGTGGCTGCGAAATGTGGACGATAGGAGTTGCAGAAAAGAATGAATGCCTTTGAAATGTGATGCTACAGGAGAATGATAAGGGGGGATAGAATCACTAACGAGGAAGTTCTAAACAGAATAGGCGAAGAGCCATCAATCTGGACGTTGAAAAAGATGAGGGATAGATTAATAGCCGACATTGTAAAATTAGCATTAGAGGGAAGTGAGTGGGGTAAGAACAGAAGAGGTAGGCCAAGGATAGAATTCTCTAAGGAGATTAGGGAGGATGTAGTTTGTGCTAGTTATGACAAGGCTTGCGCAAGTTAGGTTAGAATAGAGGGTTGCATCAGACCACAATGATTCTTAAATATTCTTATAATAAAACCATCGAAATTTTATTTGAAATTATCCCCTTTATTAATGCAGAAAAATTAGTTTATTACCTTTTTATATGCAACATTAAATGATTTTTTCGACGTTTTTCAAATTTTAATTGAAATAAAATAATTTTCTGTAGTTTAATTAAATTTGACAATTATTTTTCTCTAATAATGGGTTGTTAAAATTGACATATCGATAAATCTAAAAAAATATTTAAGAAATTATCATGCAGGACTTTGCTACTTTATCAAATTTGGTTTACTCATCGACGAAACCCAAATTAAATATTTTCTGAATCTGGCTGGTCTTTTTACAACCCCGGGTAGATAGACTGTGCATCCCGTTAACCGTAGTTCCCTCATTCAGTTAGCAACTTATATTTTTATCGTAAATTCATTTGAATAAATAAGAAATTATAAGAAAATAGCATTGGTAGTCGTTCTTTCTGGAACCTCGTCAGGATCATATGCAAAACTGTTAATATGACTGGTTTATTGAAATATCCATACACAATTAAACGTGCATTACAGCGGACAAAAAGTAGTGCCAATTTTTATTTTATTAATAAGTTCTAAATTTAAATAAATATTTTTTGAGATTTGGCTGGTTTATTCAGTTATGAATTTGCTATTGGATATTGATGAAGTACATCAGACCATATCTTTATTTCACGTAACAGGACGTGAGTGAAGATATTGGTGTTGTCTGATGTGGAAGACCTACTTGATGAATTTTCAGTAATCGATATTAAAAAGGAGTCCAGTTTTTCTGTTATACAATTTTTTTTGTAAGGAGATTCTAAATGTGCTTTCACTTCATCTCGCAAAGACCTCCTGCACAAGCACAATCTACAGCACGCCACATTCACTTAACTCTGTTGCCAACGTTTAAAACATGTGTGCGTGTTGGTCGTGTAAGGTTCTGAGGAGTAGTTGGTGACTACTATGCGAGTTGCTGAGTTCCTGTTTGCGCTGGCGACGTCGGCCCGGATTTACGAGCTCCGTCCTGGATTAAAACAATCGTTTATTTGCCCTCTTCCCCCTTCCCTTTCCCTTTATGGCTCGTCTCTTCCCACGGTCCTGTCCTCTCCTGGTGCACGCAGTTAGTTGACTCTACTTTGCGCCGTGTGTTTTCAGAGACTTTCTTCTACGGCGATAAGCGCTGTGTTTTCCCTGGCCCGGATTAACCCACTCCTGGGAAAGTCACATATTATCACCGCATGTTAAAAAAAATCTCCCCGCGAGCTGGATAAACATCCGCCCTTGCCTTGCGTATACTGTCTTATTCACCTCGTAAACTCCTCATTTCGAGAGAACCCTCTCGTCGCCTTCTGTTGCGTAGAAAAAGGACTTGATTTCCTAATCACTTCATCTCCCCTTCCTTCAAATCGTCTATATTTCACACCGTATGTGGAAATAATCCAGTTGGCTGAATATTCATTCCTGTCCATCCTTTATCACCATCACGTTTCAAAGTGTCCAAGTTTTAAATCCTCCTCAACTACATATTCTTTGTAAAATTTTCCTTGTTTTGACTTACATCTATGCTTCCAAAATTATTGATATTTGTGATGTATTTATGTACTGGGTAAAGTAATCGGGTAACCTTACCTTTAAATCTTTCAATTTACTGAAATGAATAAAAAGCTTTAATTAATATCTTTTCATTTTTGTATAGAATTGTACAAATTACTCAAGTTTTCGGCTATTGCCATAATGGTCTATATGAGATGTAGGACATTTTCATGAGATTTTGCCATAAATGTAACCCGTTTTACCTTTGAAAATCATGACTCCAATTAGATAAAAACATTTTTAGACAAAATTGAATTCATTAAAAATCATTGTCAAACTTTTATCAAACCTGTTATTGATTATCATCGCTTATTATACTTTTAATGTTGAAAACGTATCAATATGTTGGTTTATTTTGAGTCAACCAGTGAAAACCCAAATCGTTGCGACTGACGGAGATTCGAACTACAACCTTCCTCGTTAAATCTGAGCAAGGAATAGTTAAATAATTTTGTACATCCACAACGTATCCTCAAATTTTCCCTCGGTCCTTAAGGTTCTCGTGAAGCTGTCAGATATTTAGCACCTTTATTAAATAAAAAGCTCCTCAAGTTTGAGCGTCCTCTATGGCACTTTTCATTCGTGTCGTCCCCTTCTCCTTATCTACAAAGAAGGTGCATCCATGTAGCAAATCCTCTTGTATGCACTTCCATTTTTTTGGTTTAAAGTGGGAAATATTATATAATGGCCTGTTCTCTTTTTCTGGGTGTGAGGATGAAAAGCGGGGTTGTTTGGACGTGTCAGCAAGCTCTCGTGGCCCTCGTCTCTTATTAACTGCGGTGCAGCGCCCCCTCCCCTGACTTGCCCAGTTATTTGTCATCGCCCGAAGAATGGGGAAGGACATTATTGCTCCGCATCAGGACAATCGCGCCTCTGGAGGGTCCGTGAAGATACAAGGAGGCGTGTGAAAACCACCAGCATCGTGTGGACAATGCTGGTTCCTCCAGAGATGTCGCATTCCCTTCTTAGACACCAATTAATCTGTGTGCTGACACGTGAAGAGTCCATCGTCTGTGACGTGTATGAATAAGTAATGCCAATATAGCAGAGAAAACGGTGTGTAGGGGCGAAAGAATAAAATTGCTACTTTGTTTAGAGGGCAAAGAAAAAAGTGTTCGTTGTTCCTCTGTCTCTCTCTCACACAGGTTCAGACGCTGTTGCTATGAGCAGTTTGAACCGTTCCAAATGTTGAACACATATTTTTCTTTTCTTTGGTTTCTCTTACCAATTATTTAATTTTGTACGAGGGTGGATCAAGAAGCAATGCCTCAGGTCTTATAAGAAGTTAATAATGACAATTTAGCAACGGAATTAGCAGAGATGACAGCCTCAACTGCCCTCTACCGTTAAACACGGTGACCATGCACGTGTGCATCATTGAACTTAGAAATCAAAACCGGTTATAAAAATTCAGGATTTAGCTTAGTCATCCATGCTTTATTGTGATATCGGAAGCAAACTATTATTTATTCCTTGGAACGTACGAGACGTTCGTTGCAGCAGCATCATCGTGAACTTTCTCCTGGAACCTCTTCATCAGCACGCCCTCCAGTGAGAGATTCGCGGTTTATCCGCAATGTTCCGCTTCTCCGTTGCCAATGTCGCCCATTCACTTCCTTTGGCGCACTATATTCTTTACAAATAATTCATTCACGAGTCTTTGACCTTCAGTTCCTTAGCCCTCGCAAAAGAAAATAATTGTTCCTCGGATTGGACATATGATAGTAATAATGTTTGTCGATGACGCATTATCTTTCTGCTTCCACTAGTCTGATTAACTGGCCAATCGTTTACAAATATTAATGATCCAATAGCAGAGCCTTGGGAACACTCAAAGCTACAACACTTGAGATGTGTGAAATTTAATGACAAACTTTCTCTATTATGGCACGTAATTATCTGATGTCATTGAATAAAACATCCGTACTGTCAGGGATGTATTTGGATAATATACAAAATTGACATTTATGTTGAAAAAGGAATTATTAAATTTTATATTAATACAGCACGCACTTTCAAAGTCTTTCTCGCAATAAAATTTTAATTATGTTTCGACATTCCAAGAGAAAATGTGTTCAGATTTGTTTTATATTTCCTCGTGAAGATGTTCCAAAACGTGTAACGATACGTCGTGCCTATTTTTATTATTAATGGGTTCTATTTGCTTAGAACATATTTATATATCCTTGCTCTGATAGTGTTGTGATAATGTGGGGTTGGTCTTGGCATCGACGTACCAGTCCCATATTTGGTTTAGCGTCCACAGCCAAAGTAAATTATTCCCCTATCCTCAGTGTAATATCCAAAGTCGAGCTTGGTCACGTGCTCTAAGTATGTGGACGCTTTATTAGGAAATTATTAATAGCTATTAGCGACGAGGGCGCACCTGCCCCTCGCCTCGCCTCGTCTCTACATAAATCATGGGCTCGAGTTTATCACTCTCCCCCTTCTTGATTTATGGCCTTGTTTGCGTACTCGCCACTTAATTGAATTCCTCATCCACCCCGAACAGACGGAGGTGTGAATAAATATGCCATAATCCCCGCCACAGCGATTGCTGCTAATATATTCCACACGCGCCCTCCACAGCATATGGCGTGTGGCCTTCATCCCTCGCACATACACATTTCATTCGCACCACATCAGAATATAAAAATAACTTTCTCTGGCAACTTGCTCTACTTATATTCCGAAAATTCGCATAATGAAGGAATTTCTGTTGTTTCGGCCTGACGACTCTTATCTTTCCAACTGTTTGCCGACACGTGTTGCCACCTGAAGGGTAAATATAGACTCTGTCTATTTGTGCGTGTGTTTGTCCGTTGGACCATCACAGATATACGCTGTTATAAATTTTGCTAAATTATATACAAATATGAATTATCAACGATTTGTTTTTAATTATATATCCCGTTTCTTAATAAATTAAGTATTACATTATTTTCTATTCCACCAATTTAATCCAAAAATAATAATTTTATGTGAGGGATTTCAAGAAAAGTTCTACGTCGGGAAAGACTTAGTTTGGAGCAGTGTTAAAATTGCAAAATGAAGTAGCCGAAAATATAGACAATAAATTAGTGTTAAAACAACGTTTCTAGCTTTCGTCGTAGAGCAACACAAGGTGAGAGGGAAAGGGGGAAGGAAAGATGTAGATGTTTTATGAGGAGGTGTTAGGAGCTGAGCCGTGGGAACGAGGTCCCTATCATCCTGCTTAAGCCAAACATTTGTGCGGACAAACTTGGCCAAGTCCTCCTCCAAACAGTCTGCAGAAGCTGCAGGACAACACGCTCGTGGGAACAGAGAACAGACTCGCTATCACATACAGCGCAAACACTTTGCAAAAATTATAAAACTAAAGTGACAGAGGCTTTGTGAAATTAATTATATGACTTTAGGTGCAGGCAATTTTTTATTCCCTGCAAGTTGACAGCAACAAATATCGATGAAAAACAATCGCATGGATATATATGAACCTTTCTACGCTTCTCTCTTCTCTAACAACATTTCAGCATAGATCTCAATACAAAGGAGCCGAAGCACTTGTTAACTATTGCCTGCCATTTATTTGACTCCTGTTTGCCAGACGTCCCATTTTTAAATTTGTTTATTTTATTTCTCTGTGTAAATAATCCAATTCATTGTAATTATTATTTTTTCTGTTTTTATAGTCCCGCCAAAATCAAGCGGCTTTCTAATTAAGTAATTGATTAGTCAAGTTTGCTCAGTCAGTGAACATGAAAACAAACGCCCAGGCCGTTGCCAGGAGTCAAACCCGGGATCTCTGTGACGCTGGCCACTAGACCACAGAGGGGGCCAATAGTGCCTGTTACTCTTATTGTTAAGTTAGACGCTATCAACCATACTCGTGTATCACGTGCAGTTAAATATTAGTTATGTTGGCCCAGTCTATAAATAAAAATTGAAAGCAAATTGATTTGTCTCGTAGGGGAAATTGTGAGCTTAAATAACTCGATGGTGTTAATGGCTTCTGTGGCTGTCAGTAGACGGCATTGTCGGACTTATGGTTTCAGTCGCCGGAACTCGTAAGTAGATTTGGTCATAACTTTTTGTAACCATTGAATTCATTGATGTGGCAGCTTCTGGAACTGACTGCTACCGCTGCCCTTTGAAGTCTCCTGGACGCCTCGTCCATGCAAATCCCCAGTTGTTTCCGTACGTTCAACCACCACTCTCCAACGGCCGCTCAACCACCCTATCACTTCCCAAATAACTGACTCCTCAGTCTTTTACCAACCACGATGATGATGATTTCCCTTCCCCATTCAAAAATTGGTCAATCGGAAACGTTATTATATTTTCGACTTAGTAGATACGAAGTTCACACGTCTGCCTAAAAAGCCTCAAAATGACACGCACCAAAGGTTAAAGAACCTTCTGTGGGAACGACTAAAACGTGACAATATATTAGGACCTAAGATTTTTCCATCCTACATATTTATGGCATTGCTGCCCAGCGGCTTCTTTATCCCTCAACGCCTTCTCGTCAAAAGATGTTGTGAGGCTCGGCCGGATACTTGCGAAAGTCAAGGACCCGACTATTCGCAGCTCGGAAAAGATTTAGCTAAAAATTTATTTAATTAAAATGACCCCTTTAATAATTTAGAAAACGCGTGCACTATACAGTATGAAAAATACATTATAGTCACACAGAGGTATGTTTCTCTGTGGATTTATCTTTATTGTTAGTGTTGTTCGGTTGAGGAAATAGGATACATCATACATTACATCAAGTAACAAATAATTATAAAAATAAAACTACGTAATTAACTACAAAAAAAATCATTAAATATGTAAGTATCATTGGAACACTAAATGTACAGTAGAGAGCACAAACACACTCTGAGTTTTATTCTGTTGAAACGATATTTTATATTGAGAAAACTATTTGAGTTTCCTTATTACAGTTAATAATGGTCGTCGTGGCTGAAAGATTCTAATTGAACAATGAATTCCTAGTTGTTGAGGGAAGGTTTTCCCTGGTGGAGATATTGGATGAAATCATCTGGGGTTTCCAGCCGGGTGAGATCGTTTAGAAATTTATAAACGCTGTATGTTATCGCCTGCCTATTTTCAAAGATCTCACCCGGTTCGAAATTCGAGAAAATCTCATCCAATAAATTCCTAGTGTAATATAAAATCATTAACGTCTAATATTAAAATAAAATAATTTTTGACCGGTTTTTTTCAGACAGTTTTTTATTTTTAATCATACAACGTTTCGGTGCATATTCACACCTTCTTCAGGGTTTTCTCTTCGCAATAAAATTATTGATACATCCAATTTTTTTGAAATTCAACATATTATAAAATGTTATAAACACCAATTATTTTATATATAAATAGTGGTCCGAAGCAGCACTAAGAAACTTATTTAGTCACAGATGTGTATTTTTTGAATTTTTAAAAATTGGACGTAATAATTTGATTGTGAAGAGAGAAACCTGAAGAAAGTGCCAATGAAAAATAAAAAACTGTCTGAAAAAAAACGCTTGATAATTATTTCATTCCTAGTGTAATAATAATTATATATACGTTTTAAAGCTGCTTGCACATTATGTTCCCGCTCTCCTTTCTTTGTCGTGTTGATTGCTTTGTTTGTATCTAAATAGCTTCTCGTCTTCCAATTTAATCTGTGGGAGTTAGTGACGCTGATAATAATTTTCGTTTAGTTATTAAATGGTCAAGTTTTTCTCAGTCGCCTTCTCTAGTGTTTTCCTTTCAAATACTAGTTACTTTTTGTTTATCAGCTTCCTTTTTCTGCTAGCATTCCAGCTCGACTTGATGAAGGGTAGAAACGGTTTACAGCAACTGAAGACGGTAAACAGAGTTTATTTCCGTTCGTTACGGTTTCGTTTCTTCGTTTCGCAGGATGTCTTATTCTGGTGTATTTGACACAAATGCACAATTATTAGTATTGTGAGGAGGAGACAGCGCGTGTGTGACGGAGGACAGACAGACAGAGGGAGGGAGAGAGAGAGGGAGAGAGAGAGAGGAGCTTTGCCACAGAAGAGTGACACAACTTCACACTCTCCTCACTATTTGCTTACTTCGGAACAAAACTTGGGTCCTTCCCACCCTTCGTTCCCTCTTCCATCGGCACGACAACTCCCGCACAACTTACTTTTTGGGGGTTTGCTGCCGTCTCGGGGAGGAAGTCGCGTGTTGCAACTTCCACCTCATGCAACCCCCGGCCCGCCCCCGCCCCCACCCCCGACACTGCACTCAAAGTCATCGGCTCTGCTGTCATGTCACTAGATGAAAACATCATCAAACAGCTTCTGTAAATTATACGTGAATTCACGACACACAGTATTACGTACATTTTCTCTCACACTTGTGCAGCATCCACATTATTTATCTTCGTACCCACAACAGTGACTTGATCGTGAATGTTATTAGTTATGCACTGTACAACTTTACATGTTTTATTTAAATGCTTTCTAAGTGTTTCAAGATTTAATATTAAAAACAAAATTACTGAGAATCTGACTGACTACATCAATAATAAAAATGTAATATAGTAAATCAATTAACGTCTGTCATTTGAAAGAGATTACATGGAATGAATTCGCGACCAAATGGCAGACAAGTTTTTATTTAATTATACTGACGTTTCGTCGCCGTGTTTGGGATTTCCTCAATTGATGAGCAAATGCAAACCGATGGACGAGTAATAGGACCTCCTTCAGGGGCACATTCGGCCAAAACTTGCCATTTCTACTACTACTACTACTTCATCAAAAATTATAAATTGTACTTCATAACCTAACCGTTGAGGAAATTATCTGGGAAAGTCCGAAACATGGTGACGAAACGGTGGTTTAATTAAATAAACAGTTTGTAATTTGGTCGTAAATACATTCCATTTAAAAAATTAACATATTTTACGTCCAAAAATTGTGAGAGAAATGATATAATTAAGTTTTTTGTTAAGAGATCAGTGCATCTTGAAAACCTTTGGTTATTCTCTACAGAAGGCAATCGGCTGTAATTACAATAGAATATCGAGAAAAGGAAGCAGAAATCAAGGAAGGAGTAAGCCAAGGATGCAGTCTGTCTCTCAAATTGTTTAACGTATATATAGAACAGACGATCAAGGAAGTTAAAACTGAAGATGGAAAAGAAATCATACTGTAAGGAGAAGAAATAAAATTCCTACGCTTTGCCGATTATATTGTACTATTAGGGGAGTCAGAAGACTTAGAAACCATAATAAATGGCATCAACGGGGTCCTGAAGAAAGAGTTTAATAGGAGCATAAATAGAGGTAAAACTAAGGTTATGGAGGGTTGCATTGGAAACATTGAAATAACAAATGCTGTTAGATTGGAAAGTGATATTTTGATGAAAGTTAAGGAATTTTGCTATTTGGGAAGCGTAATAACTAGGGATGGTGAAAGTATAATAGACAAAAAGAGTAGGATAACATGGACAAGGAAGGTTTTCGCGAAAAAGAGAAATTTACTTACGGGTAATACAAGTGTGAATATTCGTTGCTAATAATGTTGGTATAGAGCGTGGCGTTACATGGATGCGAAACGTACACGATAGGAGTTGCGGAAAGGAAAAGAATAGAAGCTTTGAAATGTGGTGCTATAGGCGAATATTGAAAATCAGATGGATGGATAATATCACAAACGAGGAAGTTATAAACAGAATAGGGGAAAAGTGAAAAATACTGAGGACGTTGACAAAGAAGAGAAATAGATTAAGACATGAGGGTCTTGTAAAATTAGCATTAGAGGGAAGTGAATAGAAGAGTGAGGCGAAGGATAGAATACGCGAAGTTATATGGAAATGAAAGGGCTTGCACAAGATAGAGGGTTTCATCAGACCAACAACATTATTACAATCGGTTTTGTTAATTGCTTTGTTGATGTAACTAGCGTCACTACTCTCTTCTCTTTCCTTGTGTTATTTTCTCAAAACACCCATTCAGGTAAAGTGTTAGCTCTTCTTCAATTTTATTCTAGAATGTGATTCGCCCCGTGAATTGTGTAATGGCATTGTGATATCATCTACCTGAAAATGTAGGCTCTTACAGCTAATTCACTTCACATATCTGTATAAGATATGAATAGACCAACTAGCTCAATTATGTCATATCCATCCCTGAGACTCGTTGAAGTTGGTTTTATTGTGCGGATGTGGAGAGTCAGCCACCGATGACCCTGTCTGTACCTGCGTGTGTCACCAACCAGCACCCGCCTTTCTACTCTTTTTTTTTGCGACCACGCAACAGAGATGAAGGGAGAGATGCGTCCAATTGAGGGTTTAAATGCCCTAAACACCCCCTCCCGCCCCTCCAAAGCCCCGGCATTTGAACTTAGCAAAGCGTTAAGGGAAATGATATGCTGCGTGCGGGGCCAATTTATCCATCCCCAATTGCACGACAAGATCGTCATTGTCCTGCAAATGCGAGGGACCCTCGATTGTGTCACCGCAGATCACTCACCGCTACTCGTCCCCTGGCCTGACTTTGCCACACTGCACAACTTTATAAAAGTATTTTCTCCGGTTTATATACATCTAAAAAAGTAGACGTTCATTTGTATTTTTCAATTATCCTCACCTGTCGGTAGGGGAATAATCATTTACATCAGTAGGTTTAGATATACTACGATAAATAAGACGATATAAATAAACAGTATAGTGCATACTATGAAAACTCAGAACGATGAATACAGACAATTGAGAAAACGAGTATTGTACACGACTATTTCATTTATTTATAACTTACAGTCTGTCATAAAGCGATGACTTTCAAAAGACAAAACATGGTGAAAACATTTCATCGAAAGTCTTTCAAGGTTAAGTTAAAATATAAAAGTTTGGCGCTGCGGAATTTATTTCTTCACTTTAACTTGAATCTTGTTAGTAGGTCCAAAGGTTTGAATTTCTTGAGCCGGGGCTCCTCGTCACTTGAGTTAGTCGCTTCGCTAGTTTCTTTGGATGTATTTTTAAATTGTTGTGGTAGCACTCACTGTTATGTTGTAGTTCTTCAGTAAGGGTTGAAGTATCCAAATCTTTTCGGATGACCGCTTCATGGGGCGTTTACCAAGGATCGCAGTACTTTGGATTGGAATCTCTTGATAATGTCTGTTTGATCTAGAAGCTGTTCCCCAAAGTTGTATCCCGTATAGCCATATTGGTCGGATAGTAGTTTTAGTTTTATATATCACTGGTTTAGTTTCTAGAGAAAGTTGTGAATTTCGTCCCATGAGCCAATAATATTTCTGTAGTTTTAGGCCTAATTGTTTACGTTTGTAAGTCGTCTATCTAGATGCATTCCCAGGTACTTTATGGTTTCTTCCTGCGGTATTGGTTTGCCATTTAAAGTTACAGCAGGGCAATTTCTTTTCTACTTGAAATATGACTATATAAATTTAAAAAAGCTCGATTAGTTGCTAGTGAGAGTGAACAAATAAGCTGGTTAGGATTTACAAAAATATTTAATATAGCAATCGATGGAAGAATAAAGCAGCTAAATTTATCAGAAATATAGTTTAATAGAACTAAGAAAAACAGGATATATTCATTGGAAATATGAGTCTAAATATAATTCATTTTATGAGATTTTACATAGATAATTTCAAAGTATGCTCTAATCTCTCTCAAAATTTTTTTCTACGATAATATCGTAACACAATAACAAGTTTTTGGTTTTTAATTAATAAACACACATGCCACTTTTTGGTTGTCACTTTATTTAAAATTTATTTAATTCAGAAGTTTCGTCCTCAGCTGCAGAACAAAATATATACACATACAATTTGTTTAAAACTTTTCAATACATAGTAATACAATCAATTTTTACACAAAAAATTATCTTTTTTCTGCTGTTGTATTTCCTCATGATGGAATAGCTAGGTTATCTTTTAATATAATTGACATCACAAACAATTCAGACTAAAAGTGACTTCTATTTTCTTTCTCCATGGCTCTAAAGCCCATTCAGAGCCTGGGCCTACCGAGTCGCCTGCGGACTGTCATCTTGCATGACACATTCCGAATTTGGAGTGACATGTGGTCAGCGTATCGACCCTCCCACAGTCTTAATCCCGGTCTTGTCTTCCATGACAACACAAACATCCAAGCCCATGCCAGGATTTGAACCCGGGACCTCTGGGTTGTGAGGCAGCAACTAGAGGCTAGCCACTACACCACAGGAGGTCGGCAACTAAATTCTATACCAACCTTAAATTACTTGTATGTGTATATATTTCGTTCTATAGCTGAGGATGAAAGCTTCTGAATTGAATAACTTTTAAATAAAGTGACAACCAAAACGTGGAATGTGTGTTTATTAATTTATTTTCTTTTTAGATAATTAAGAAGCAAAGTAAAGGTAGGATCCTTAAACTATAGCCCGAAGATCTGGCCAACCCTCTTGACTATCTTACTCTATCTTCCACATCCACCTCCTGATTTTCAATTCCCTTCCCATGCTATTAAAGGGGAGTTGCTTGTTTGAGTTTAGCCCTCATGTAACCTGTCTCCCACCCCCCAAAAAATCTTTAACTGATGTTCAATGATTTTTAGAGTCCCTCAATGTCCAACAAGATGGCTGTCCCACGCCCTAGCCTCTAAACCTCTATACGTACGAAGTTGAGTGTTCCATCCCTTACTGGCCACCGAATTTCATGAAGCAGCAGTAGTTAATTATTCTATTACTTATTATTCCAGTTGCTGCATTAGAAGCCGAAATGAACATATCTGTAAAGCATCAGTGCTATGATTTAAGGAGATTTTGAGGGCCAGGCCAGGCCATTTCGGGCCGGGATCCGTTTCACGTCAGCTGCGAGGTTCCGAGGGACAAAAGGGACCGCACAGCAGTGGAACAGGGACTCGATAATCCCTTCCCCCGAGTTACGCAAACCCTAACCTAACCTGCTTCCTTCTACCTTCAGCTTTGCAGTCGGATTCAGATTGATACAAAATTACCAGCATCACAATTAACTAACTTGCACCATGCATAGTTTGCTCCATAATGTAACGCCTGAAGAGGTCGCTAAGCCAAAGGTAGAAACATTAGGAATTTTTAACTTGTGTATTAAATGTAACGTTCAATCTTAATAAAAATATATTATGGCTCTCGGCCATTTTCTACTAAATTCAATTTAATATGTCAGGGTCTGTTTTTATTATTACATTAATTCTCTTCAGGTTTTATATTTATCTGTACCGGATATAATCTTTGCAGTACAACACCAGGACTTTTTTTTAACATTTGCCTAAAGAACCAACTGACTATCGCGTCTCATTTAAGATTTTTAAACAAAACTCGTTCCAGCAAGTGTGATGTCCTTAGAACACTGAACTATATTAAGGCTTTCTCATTAAACCAAACTGGAAATAAGTGAAACGGAAGTAAATAATCTAATAACGGCCAACGGAGACATATAATTTAATTTATTTTATATTGGCGGTGTTCCAAAGTATACTTAAATAATTGTGTAGTTCCATACCAAGTACTTACCGAGTTTATAAAATTAGTCTCGCGATAAAGACACGTCGCGTGGTCCATTAGTCTACTTTTTTTATTATAAAATTATGTATTTGAAGGCGCTCTTATGAAATTTATTACTTTTTGTGCCAGTGACTTATTTACTTCAGCAAATATTGCAAAAGTGATTGTAATTAATAATAATTGTGTGTATTGTAGATATTGCAAGTGTATCTTTTTCATATCAGAGATCGTAGTAACAACAATACACTGTATCTTTGATTTAGCATGACGTCACGAGGCATGCCAACCTGGCGCGCCCGGTTCAAAAATATGTGGGGTCGCTCCAAAATCCGGAAACGTGGAACTTTGACCTGTGAGAACGCAAAATTATCTCTGCTATGTGTTTTAACTCTATAATGGCCATTACTGCTAATCCACGATCCGTTGAATCTTATTCATTGGACTGTTACTCAAAATTGTAGGAATTGGCCGCCAAATACCGCTGGTGAAATAGTTCCTTATTACTAGAGTCTGAATTAAGTGTTGTTTTAATAGCATCTGCGCATGCGCCATTCGATTCGGTCCAACTTCGACACTCTCATTTCTTCGTAACTCTGTAACGCGACACAATTAATATTTCTTTATTAAGAATCAGTTGTTGTCATTTGTGATACTTTAGGCGATTAAGCATTGCGGCCAATGTGGCCCTTTTGAGCACTGACAGCAATTTATTGTCATCGGGAAAATATCTCTTCATTGTTCACATTTAATAATTAAAGTGTACATAATTTACCCAAATAAAAACGAAGTAACGCTATTTTCATCTGCATTGAATATTGGCCTATCATTTCATTATGACGTCACTGCTGTTGCTAAACTCGTCGTTTTCCTTAAATAGAGCGTCATTATAAATTTAGCGTTACATGTATGATGTAGTACTAGTGGTATTGAAGCTAAACCAGAAATGACTGAACACAGTTTTTGTCTCAAAAACAAGGTATTCGTGTCGGTTAACAAGTTTCCCCAACTGCAGAAACAAGTCAATCTTGTTTCCTGAAACGGTGTTGATTACTCTTAAATATATGGTTGCTGGTTTCAAACTGCATGTAATATATATACCTAACGGCATAATGGAGGTTTATATATTTCCTATATTTCATAAACGAAGGCACTCCTGAGAAGCTGTGTCGTAGACGCTGAAGTCACTGCGGAAAAATAACAATATTTCTTGTTCTTATCGCGTAAAAGTAGTTAACTGTATATTTCCATGAAGGTTTCTCAGTTTAGCTTCGTGCTAAAATAAGTGTATTTGCTATTCAATTAATGTGGTGACTAACCAAATTTATTCGTCTTTGCATTTGTGAGTCACATACTATGTTTAGAATCAAAATTATTAATAGACGGTCATAATTAAAGATTCTCTGATGTATATATTTCTGAATAATCTATTATATAATATATTATCATTTAAACTCTCATTTTGGAACAAAGGAATAACAAACACTTTGATTAATAAACGTGGTAATGACGATACTATGAACAACGATACCGTACCTACAGTAGAAGGTACGTACAACTTTCTTCCTTTCATCAAGAAGGTATTTTCACCCTTATCTTTTTCTTTTTGGCCCTACATGATTCTCACGAAGTTGCAGTCGATATCGGGAAATATGTGAAAATGTTTCTGTAATAATATTTTTGTTAGAACAAATTTTTTATTTGAATGAGTATTTAATTATACATTTTTTAAATAATTATAAGCTTCTAATGTGTGATACTTCGAAACAATTTCCAACATAAAATTTGTGTTCAACTTTTGATCAATAGAGTCCAAAGTATTTTGACTTTGACTTGTTATTTGTGTGTATGGAGCATTTAAAAATTCGCTATCTCTTTAAAATATTAACAATTAATGGACTTTTGTAGTCTTAGATAAACAAGCTTTGTCAGTCTGTACGCCTATTGAAAATCGCACAAAGAAAAGTAATCATTTCATCATGGATAACGTTTTTCCATTTTTTTCGAAATTTATCTGGAGGATAATTTTTATTTTCAATTTGCTCGTTCGCATATCAATTTGTTCGCGTTATAATTTCCGTGATGAGTTTTTTAAATTAATCATTAAGCTTTAGAGAACGAGGGCTTTCCCGGTGCAGATAATATATAAACAGTTCTCACGTTGGTAACCGGATCGTACTGAACATATCCAAAAATCCTACTAGAGAGACCATCATCACTCTCGATTTCAATCCCATCATTTTCTTCACGTAAATACGTAATAAGATGAAACTAGAATAAAAATCACTTTCAGAAACATTCACTATAACTATCGGTATGCATTTAAATAATTTACTTATATTCTGGGCCCAGTGTATAAAGTTGACTTCAATGGTCATTGATATATTGATATATCAATGTTAATTGCTTTACGGAGAAGGCAATCGTGAACACATTTTACAGACAGTATGCCACTTGTCACCTCCCACGTGACATACGACCTCGGCGACAAAGTTAAGTTAGGTGAGATCTGAAGAGTGAATAGGAAATCATTTTGTATCGTAGGATGTCGTAAGCTAAACCTATAGTTCCTGGTCTGTCTTAGATTTGTTTAGCTTCTCTACCATTATATTGATAAGAATCCATAAGAAGCAATGGTGGGTCCTTGTTTATTTCATTTGAGAAGTAATATTACTTGATAATGAGGAAAGTTCACGTTTGGCTTGGTTGAGGGACTAATGCGTGTTACCTGTCCAGATTTGAGGCTCGTGTGCCTTCCTTGGGCGGCGCACGCATTTGATGTGGCCGCTGTATAATTATTTATTTACAAGGCTCCCCCTCCCTTCGCCCTGGGGCAAGGCCGCGATTGGCCGGCGTGAAGCCAATGGCAGCGTGCCCCGCCCCCTCGGCCCGTCCCACCCCTCCCCGACGCCGGAGCCCGTAGAGTCGGGTTCACTAGTGGCCCGACAGCGCCCGGATGCGCCCGACGCCATGCTGCTGCGACCCGCCATGTCCGACGCGCCGCTCGACCTGCGAGGAGCAGGCGTCCACCACGGCGTCGACGACGACACGTCTTCATCGGCGTCGTGCTCCGACATCAACGTCGACTCCGACGACGACTGTCTGCACCGCGCGCCCTTCGCCGCGGCCGCCGTCGGCCTGGACTTTCCGCGGCACCACGTCCCCGCGTCGCCCCCGGACGCCTCCGTCGTGTCCACGGCGCTAGACTCGGCGTCCTCGCCACCGCCCGCCAGTTCCGGGGGCGGCGGCAAGAAGTCCGGCAACGGCGGTTCGGGAGGCACCACCGGCGCTACCACGACGCAAGTGAAGCCGCCCTACTCGTACATCGCGCTCATCACCATGGCCATCCTCCAGAGCCCGCACAAGAAGCTCACGCTAAGTGGCATTTGCGAGTTCATCATGGCGCGCTTCCCTTACTACAGGGACAAGTTCCCCGCGTGGCAGAACTCCATCAGGCACAACCTCTCGCTCAACGACTGCTTCATCAAGATCCCGAGGGAGCCGGGAAATCCTGGCAAGGGCAACTACTGGACGCTGGACCCGATGGCCGAAGACATGTTCGACAACGGTAGCTTCCTGCGGCGTCGAAAGCGCTATAAGAGGCAGCCCCCGGAGTTCCACCACCATCACCATCCGCATCACCATCACCACGCGGCCGCCGCCGCCGCAGCCGCCGCCCAAGCGCTGCTGGACGCTTACCACCGTCAGCAAGCTGCCGCCGCGGCACCGCACCATCACCACCACCCGCACCACCCCATGGCGCCGCCCCCGCCACCGCCCTACCCCTACCTGGCGCCTCCGCCGCCCTTGCCTCCGCTGTTGCCTCCTGCGGAACTGGCTCGCCTCTCGCTGGGACTGGGGCTGCTTCCGCCTCCGCCCCCCTCGGTCGTGGCACCGCCGCCCACGCCGACGCCCCCGACGACTCCTCAGCTGCCCTGCAAGCCCGTGCCCGCCGTCGCCAAGAGCAAGGGGTCCACCGGCGCCTTCAGCATCGACTCGCTGATCGGACGGACGCCGCCCGTCTCCGCCGCCAACGTAGTGAGCGACGTCGTCGCCCCCGCCGTCACCAGGAGCCTCGACTCCGCCTTCTCGCCGCTCGCGTGGGCGGCGCGGTAGGTTCTCTCCTTACACTCGTTACACTTTCATTTCCCGGTTGCTTTTCGTGCCGCCCCGCAACAACTATCTTGTAAATAGACATTTTTTAAGTGTTGTACATAACTTAATATGCACCCCAACTCACTCTCGTTCGCGTTTATATAAATATATACACTTTTCTCCTTCTCGTTTCCTTCAGAGTCAGTGTACAGTGCTCAGTATTATTATTATATTAATCATTGTAAAACATAATAGGTGTATTATGAGGACAGCTGTTTTATTACGTACAAAACCAGTAGTCAGAAAGGAAGAGAAGGACGGCGATTTCAGACGAGAAAATGAACAATCTTTTATTATATGTTATGCAAAAATTTCTTTTTGTACATATATGTATAGGGGGAAAAGCTGGGGAGAGAGGAAAACATTCCTTACGTCGTGATATTGAGTAGCAGAGACAGAAATGTTATTTAATGTATAATATTAAGTGGAGAGGAAACAAAACAAGTCTCCCTTGCCACCTTTTATTTTTTACTATCTTAGTCCATTCCGATATTTTAGCTAACTGTGATAAAACGTTGATTGTTTATTGTGTAGTAGTCATTTAATGTTTCCTTCAATTAACTGACACACACACACACTTAAAACATACCGCTAGGTCCTATAATTCACGATTTCTTCTATCTTGATATGGATACATATAGATAAATTACTTGTCCTACAATATTTCAACGCAGCCCTTAGGTCGTATCAGTAGTTTAAAACGTTGAGTCGTTAAGAATTATGTGAAACTGTTTTTAACTATAAAATGTTTTTACCTGGATTTTGGCCGTTAGATGACGATTAAAGAACAGGTACCTTGGCCGTAGTTAAACAAACGGAGAAATAAACGCTAATTGCTCTGTATCAATCTGTTTCTCGTTAAGGAAAATAAACTTCTCAAATATTAAAGGGGTACCTCAAAATGCCAAAAAATTTACTGATTTGAGGGAAATGTTTATGTTCTTGCGTTATTTGGCAAACTTTGTTTAAACTGTTCCTTGTTAATCTACTCAAATTTATTGGTTGTATTTTTCAAATTATTTTTCTTGCTCCCAGTTGTATGTTTGCTAGCAAATGTAGGGATTTATTTATTTGCCTAATTAAAACGCTCAACTTGGATATAAGCGG
Source organism: Eucriotettix oculatus (assembly GCA_034510155.1). Lineage (NCBI taxonomy): Eukaryota > Metazoa > Arthropoda > Insecta > Orthoptera > Tetrigidae > Eucriotettix > Eucriotettix oculatus. The sequence goes on along the minus strand of CM067381.1, from coordinate 20,515,750 downwards.
TTTGTCGTGAAAATTTCTTTTTAAGAGATAAAATGACCTCGTAATTAGTTTTTATTTATTTATTTGAAACAGTTATTCAAGGAGTCCACTATCAAACAGTAGCTTGACTTATAGCAAAGCCAGTTAGTTGCAATTTTAATAGTGTGGCTGTTCAACAACTTAAAAAAAATAGTGACTGAATCTATAACGTGTTTCTACCAAGTTAAAAAATCTTTCAAACCTATTCTTTAAGCTGTAAAAATTATTTTCTTTAGTAGCGCGATACATCAATAAGTTGAGTCGCTTTAAAAACAGAAGGCCCATTCACCTTGTTAATTGTATCCAATATTTAACCGTTAACTACATGTTTAATGACGGTATTTCCTAAATACCGAATACTTTTTCATTATTTAAAATAATAGACTCAAAATGAATATTAAATAAACTAGTCTTTAAGCAATTTTCTATTTTAATAATTAGTAGGCCTATTATTTGTTTCGTGGTAAAATAAAATTTAATGAATGTGTGTGTGTTTCTTAATTGCGAATATATACTTATTAATTCCTAATAATTTAAGAGAAGAGTCACGTATGCTTTATTTGTGTATGAATATATAATATGTAATATAATTAAATAAGTATACAATACTATTATTATTGTATTTATGTCGTATGACGAGACTAGAATAATCTTTTTAAGAATGTCACGAAAGTTAGGAAGGGTTTTTTCCCCTCTCTCCAAAAATTATATATATTATAGATGAAAATTATATATATATACATAATGAAAAAAGTATTTATTTATGTTGTTAATTCTTCATGCCCTGTACTATATTTAAGAAAAAGGGAAAAACAATTCCTTTGTAATTTTGAGTATTTTGTTAGTAAAAAGAAATATTTTTTTTTCTCATCTTAAAAAAAACTTTGGCTCTGACTTTTCATTTATACCGTATTTCTCCTCCTTCCCAACAAATGCGATTTCATGTCACAATTAATACTTTGAACTGCACTTTGAAACATTAAATATTTTAGTTCTCTATTTAAATTGAAAATAAACTATTTCTCATTCTTGTTCTGGAAACTGAAAATTTTTGTGTAGTATAATGTTAATATGCTAGGAGGAATATTTGGAAGAAAAATTAAAGCGGATTGGACTTGGAAACTCGTGTCTCAGAGAAGAAAAAACTGCATATTTCAATTAAAAAGTTTCGGTTAAAGAAAATAACTTTGACAGAGAATTGTGTAGTTCTGTCTTAAAAGAAAAATATATTTATCGTTAAACATCATTTGAACGTCATTGAAGCTTCAGGAGATAAAAAATTAAATATTTACTAGGTTTTGTTGAAACTGCGCTTCCTGACGATTTTCTTATCTTTCCAGAGCCAATTCTAAATAACTACATCAATTATTAACGAAAGTTTCTTGTATATACAGATTAATGTAAGTTTCTAGTCTATTTCTGTTCGATAAATTTACCGTTCTTTGTGGATTTCGTCTTACACGTACGACTTGTATACTTTACTTATTTTTATTTCGGTATTTTTTTATTGACGACTAATGTTTATTTATTTTCCATTATTTGCACATTTGATAGAGTTAAGTGGCCAAAACTTCACGAGAATGTCTCAGACTCTACGTTACGTTTTGAAAATAATTCATTTCTTCAAAACACTTTTTCAGGCAATATTTTAATAACAAAATCATTCTTTTCCCAGTATTACACATCAAAATTAAGTAATAAAAACGATCCATGTATTTGTGCAATTATTAGTAACCTTTTTATTTATCTTTTATTCTTGTGCATCGTCGGTAATTTACTTGCCGTCAAGATTGAAATTAATTAAAAAGCTATGGTTATGAATTTACCAATTTTTCTCATCTGCAAATTTCATGTTCTTTACGCACAGAAAATAAATACCGACTTAACGGAGTATTCACAATGAAATACTCTGTTTATCTAATATGTGGTTCCGCCATCCTTAAAATTTTAAGATTGTACAATTAAGACGAAAGAACCGATAATTTTTAATTTATAATTGTGAATATTCCGTACATTTCAGGATTTTACTCACTATTTTATCCCCAGGTCTTAATAATTGATGAATTATTTCCTTAACCTACTTAACATTCGTTAACTTAAAAATTTTATAAACTATGTCCTTCGAATTTACTAAATTAAAAATGAATAAACCATCAAAAAATGTCAGAAATGTATTTCAAGAAAATGACTATTAGGGCACATAAATTAAATAATAATTAGGCACGACGTATCGCTCCTTCTTATGGAACCTCTTCAGGTTCAAATATAACAATTTTAAAAACGTGATAAAATTTTTATTAACTTGAAATATCCATACATAATTAAGATTTTTCCCCATAATTTTAATTACGTATTGATGTTTCAATAAAATAAATTATATTAATAATTGTGAAATTGTTTTTTTGTATCTGAAGAGGTTCCATAAAATGTACGATACATCGCGCCAATTAAAATTTTTTAATATGTACTCATGCTACTGTTTATTAAATATATATCTGACGAAGTTGGTTGGTTTATTCATTTATGTAACAAATTAGACTGACCCGTTTTTGAAATAACAATTTCTTTTAATTTATTAGGTATTATTACTTTCTAAATTAATTAATTATGTCGTAAATAAATGTTGAATGTCGGGTGTTATTTTGTAGCTCTTGTCTAATCTTGACAGAAAACTAACTTTTAGTTTCCCTGAAGACGTCGCGAGGTTTCATTTTCTTAAACAAGGCGACTGTGTTTTTAACTGTTTTCAAGAGTAAGCCATTATTCAATATGAAAATAAACTTTTTGTTTTTCTTTACACCTCGCACTATTTTTCGACTTTTATTAACGGTATTATGCGCCGCAGTTTATTTTTTGAGCTTCAATTTTTCTTTCTTCTTTTTTTGATTAATCACTGACTTACTTCTGTAGTTAATATAGCATCAACTATCTTACATACAAAAATTTGGAGTTGGTATTTTTTTAACCCCAACCTACACAGCTCTTAAATTATCGTAGCGATGAAGTCGCTAGAGAAGAGGTTTTTTCTGGTTTCTCCTCTTTGCTCTGTTTCATGTTGTTTTGGCCTAACTTCTTTTTCACAAATATAAAACTGTAGGACAATAAATTATGTGCTACGTCTCTTAACAGTTTCTGAATTGCAGATCTTTTACTGGTAAGAAACTTGTTCTTTTTCTTTTGGTCTTTGCGAACAAACACGACAATCTGATTTTTATTTAAATGTATTCTAATAACATCTCAGCGTTATGATTGTTTCTGCTAAGAGTTGGTTCTTCCCCGCCTAATTTCGTTATTCTTCCCTGTGTTCCTAGATTACTTCTACTAGGATAAAAAGGAGATTATGTTGTAATTTCTTGGATTGAAATTGTGTTTGTATTTTTGGAATCAAAATATTTATTATTTTCGGGAAAGAAAAATGTTGAGCGGTTCATTTTCAAAACCTCGTTTAAATTTTGATTTATTGGGCAGGGAATGTGAAATATGAGATAGCTTTAAGACCATGGAACTGAATCAACAGTTTCTTTAAATTATCATCAGTTGAATTCGTAAACAACCATGAAAAGGAAACCGTTAAATCTGAACTACCAAATGTAGAGAATTAGTTTGTTATTTACTAGAAAACAAATTTGTTGTAATTATAATTGAGTTTCAGGTCTTATTTTAGGGGGATGGGGGAATTAGGATTCGGCTTTTTCATTGTAATGTCAACACTTTACTACTCCAGCAGCTAGTTTTGTGGCTATTTTATCAGTTGTAGTCACATTTTGAGAAAGACATTATACAAGGTGTACCTTAAATTTGGATTTATTCTCGTAAATCAGACACTTTTAAAGAAAAAATTATCATAATTTTTTTGCCCTGTTAACATCAATAAAAAAATAAGTATTGTTTTAGGATATTTTAAACATAATGAATAGACTGAAGTGTGTTCTTTTTTAAAATAAATGCCTGGTTTCGTGGAAACTGTTCTTGCGTTTGGGACAATCATAGAATATAATTTCTCAAACAAATATTCAGCCTCAGAAAAGTAATATACATTGTCCATATCTCATAATGTAATTATAATCTCAATTGTCACGTCTAGTGGTAATTTGTAGGTTACTGTCGTTTTTTTACATCATTGGAGACTGTAGAATAGTTTTTAAAGTCACTCTAAGATTCAGGTGAAAGCTAAAAATTAAATATGTGACGCCATGCTTCACATGTTGTTGAAACAATCATATCTGTCTAATTCAGAGTGTTAATATTAATAATAATTGTTGATGTGCTCTCACGTAAACATTTCATTTCAAGATAAAAATAAAGTTTTAAAAGCCACCCGCATTTACGCCTAAACACCTCCGTCAAGTACATAAATAATTACTACTTTATGTTTGGCCTTTCCTTAACGTACGCACAGCTGAATTCTTTAAATTATATTTTTATACTAATTATCAGCTTATATTCTACCTCGTTTCTTATAACGGTATTTAAGCATCTTGGATTCATAATGAATTTTGTCCGACATTAAGTACTACTTTCTGCCACAATCGTCTGGCAGAGTATTAAGGACACTCATTTTAAGTTACATACATCACACTTTTAACTCGTACGTGGCTACAGCTAAAAGAATCTATTTTATTTTTTAAATTTGTCAGGATTTAACAAGGAAAGTTTATTGCTAAAAAAATACCTTCACCTACTTTTTTTACAAAATATCAAGTTTATTTATACCCCATGTGTTTAAAATAATTGTATTAATATTCGCTACTGTATCTCTAAAAGAATTATTCTTGGTGCTTCAGAATTGTTTATAAAACTAAAAATATTCAATTAGATCTTTAAGTTTATATTTATTGTAATTTTTCATGCATTTCTCGTTTTTGATATAATTACTTCCCTGCAGTTATAAGGGTTAAAGAACATTTATTTATAAGCCATTCCAATGTGCGAGTCTCTTTCGTTTTCTCCTCTTTGTGTTGAATCTTTTTCTTTCTGCTATTTTAAAAATTAATGTTATCAGGGTCAGTTAATTAATTTTGCAGCAATTATCTCCGTGGGAGCTGAGAAACGTCCGTTGTTGGTTTTACGGAGAATAGGAATTGTTTAGAAGTCATTAGTGAATATTTTATTTGTTTCCGACGCTATTTTAGTAAGATTGTCTCCACCTGAGATAGTAATACGTTGTGAAAATGAGGATATGAAGATAAAGAAGTAGCCAATTAGCAGAAAAAATTAAGTGATAAAGCAAATGCCACGCAACTACTTCTTTATAATGTCTGTTTTAAATGCATACAAAGAAGATAAATTTTAAATCTCCGATTTTACAAATGTAGGTAGTTAAGTTGGAGACCTTCTGTATTACTATCGTTATTTAAAATATATATTAAGAACGAAGTCATTATTTTTTCTCTTAATTCCGGTACTGAAAGTATCATTGTGTTTTATTTTCTTGTAAATAAAATTGTATTTCACGCTGGACGCTGTCACTAATTTCTGGGCGAAAACTTGGTTTCCCTCTCTTTGTTTTATAGAAGACAAATTATATTTAAAAAGTTTAATTAACCCGTATTCTTGCAGGAGCGCTTTTGTGTAATGATTAGTTTATCAGAATTTGATATGATTTGTTTATTCTGCGAGGAAATAGGATGCGCCATTAATAAAAATTATAAAATTGTGTCGAGCTAAAATAAATAACAATAAGGAGTTTAAGTGAACGTAACTACTGTTAAAAATGCCTGTAATCTTCATTTCTTCAAGTGTATATGAATTTTATTGATTTACCAATACAGTCCTCTTGCATAAAATATTTATTTTACATCATTTCTTCATTGATCGTCACAGTAGCAACTTTTTGTTCATTGTACATTGGAGTCTGAATTCTTTATTATTTTTACATATTTTATAAAAATATATGAAACTTTAAAAACATTTTTACACCTTGCGGTGTTTAAAGAATGGCCATAAAACTGAAATGGGAAAATTTAATTTGGAAACAGTCTTTAATTTAAATATAAGAAAAATTTTAATGTTTCTGTTGCAACGTCCATTTCTTCTCATTCGGAGATATTTTCCACACATAGTCCGTGCATCTTCAATTCACTTGCAATCCCTGAACAGTGATGAAAATTCCCAAAGAATCACTTCTCGTCGTCTATGGCGACGATATTGTTTTCATGTGGCCGTGTAAACATTGCATTACATGACTTGAGCATCTTCCCTCGAGAGAGGAAGACTGTGCAACGGTAATTACCAGGGGAGGATAATCTCCCCCCTCCCCCCCCTCTCTCTCTCTCTCGTTAGCGGAGCGATTTCTTTTGAAATGGGGTTTCTCCTTACCCTGTTCTTATCTCTCGTCGGAGTTTGTGTGCGTGGAGAGAAGAGAGAGTAAAAGTTTCTAACCTACTGCACCTTGATTCCTACCTCACGGGGAAAAGTTTTCCTCGGAGCTGCTGGAGCGTGCGTGCCAATGCTCAAAGAAAATGATTTTCTTTCGGCGTTGTTGATTGGAAAGCAAAGGTTTATAAACTATTAAAATATTATCTATTATTTTAGCAGCAATCGTTTCTCGTCCGAGTTTACAATTTGTCTGCCCACTTCATCGTCGACTAATTCACTATCGAGATGTGAAAGACTTTCTCTGACCGCGAGTGAACATTATTATCTTGCATTTCCCATACACTTCATTGATTGAAGAAGAGTGACAGGATTTGACGAATGTCAATTGTATGAACGTACAAGTTGTTTCGACTGTGTTGTAATCTGTAATCATATGTCTGATGACTCACTGAATCCAATTTATTGAGACTACGATATTGGTCTTTGGAATGAAATTACATAAATTTATTATGAAAGAGTAGAGCAAGGAAGAACTGTTCGTCTTCAGTTCAGACAGAGCTACGAAACGTTGTATCTTTTCTTCATTTTTAACCACTAATGTTGATATTTCACAAAATAAATAATTTAAGCTCCAATATGAAATAATTTTTAACGAAATAAATATAAAAACTATAGGTTTTAATAATTTATTTACATCATAATTTTCTGACTTAAATATTTACAATAAATAAAAATACGGCCAAAAAGTCAGCATTAAATATATAGCTATTTATTAACAAAAGTGACGTTTCATCTCCATTTTGAGACTTCTTCAGGTTTAAAATTTAGCAATACTTCATATTTCTCCTTGACTACCTCAGTCGAAAAGATTATTGAATTTACATGTGAAGAATTTGTAACCGCGGACCATCTCAAGCGACAGTTATGGCCGAAAAAAATGAATTGCCAAATTTGAAGCCTGAAGAAATGGAGATGAAACGTTTCTTTTGTTAATAAATAGTTATATAGTTAATGTCGACTTTTTTGGCAGTCTTTTTATTTATTGTAAATAATTTATTTAGTTGAAAGGTATTATCACGTCTCATTTATGTAATAATAAATAATTTTTTGAAAACTTTAAGACTTGATTCTTAAAACAATTTCCAAAAAGGAGAAAACAGCGTTTCTGTTCTTATTTGTACCTTTATCAGGTTATTAGGATAATAATCTGAAGAAGATACAAATAATTGCCTAGACGTTGTTTCCTCCTTTTTGGAAATTGTTTTAAGAATAAAGGCTGAAGTGGAAGGAAAAAAATATTTATAATTTATTTTTAGTGTAATATTATCGCAGTATGTTTTCTAAATTTTGTTTAATTTTTTTGTAGTAATACCCGTAAGGAAACGTCCTAATAAAGTCCCACGTGCGATAAAAAACTATTTTAGTTTAATAAAAAAGTTTCTGCCTGAAACTGGACGTCAATTATTGCAAAACAGGCGTTAGGCGATATATTTTCATAACTGTCCCCCGAGGTAACTTGTCCTGCTGTACAATTGTCTCCTTAACATATAATTCATATATTAGTAAAGATTTGCAGAACCTCCATTTTCTTTACCTGTTTTCTTCTTCGTCCCATTAAAATTGAATTAGTTTTATATAATTATTTGCCACGTGAGTAATGTTCCTCGTAGCAAAGTGGCTCCTGATATTCTAATATTTCCCGCGTTCGTCCTCGCGACACAAGATTTGCTCAATGTGTGTTATATATACATTTCTTTCGTCTGTAAAAAGATTGCTGGGAATGTTGAAGACGACGGCGCCGAAAGTAATTTAGTGAAGCAGGAACCGTGTTAAGCAAACACACATATATTTATTTTTATATATACATATCCTTCTTTATTTTTTACTTCTTTACGAGAAGTGGGGTTTCTTCAGTGTATTTTATTTTATTTTTTTTGATGTCGCAAAAGAGAGCGAAGGGAAACACGCTGCTTTATAAATAGAAAGGAATCCAGTCGAATGTGTAAATCATTATCCAAAATAAAAGAAATTAGACATTCCAGGGGGTATGATCATGACCAAGATATGTACAAGAACTTGAAGTTGTTGAGTGTGTGACTTGTTTACTCCGTACTGTAGTTCCCTTTCTCCATCCCGTTACTCGTCATAATTGAAAGCAATTACATCGTCAGTCCCTCTTGTCTTTTCTTCTGTGAGAGAGCGGCGCTGCTGTCTGTATTACGCCAGAATTAAGTCTTTGTTTGAAGAGCCATTTTAGGCGACGAAATTCTCTGGCCACCGTCACTTAATCTCTCCACACCATGCTAACGGATGACTAATTAACACCATTATTATAAATCATCTCGCCCCTGATACTTCCTCTCAAATCAAGTAATCACATACACAACTAAATCACACTCTGCTTTGTTCCGTGTCGTATTATTTTTTTAAAAATTAGAAAAGTAGTAGTTGTCCCCATCATGTCCTAAACGTAGGCTTAAAGGACATTTCTTAAAATTGGTACTCATTTAGTGCATAGATAACATTTATTACGGTACAAAATAACTTGTATGTATGAGAACTAATCTCTAATAGTTGTTACAGACTCTCTTAGCATCTCCGGTTCAAGATGACGACGGTGGAAGTCGTCGAAACGCCACGTTTCGTTTACAGTCCCAGGCTGAAAACCCCCCTTTTTTCTTTTTATTACAGTAACTTAAATCCCAGGATATTACAGTTGTTTTTATGAAATCCCCACGACAGTCGAAAGGTTATACAAATATTATCAATGGGCCATCTTGATTACTCTTCTTTCATTCTCTAATATTTTGGTTGTATTAACCCCACTTCAATGTAATCATGAATGAGGGAAAAATAATAATACGAAGTTTAGTCCATCATCTAGTACTTCATCAGCTGTACAATAGCTTTGATGTGTTATAAATCTAAATATATTTTATATCATGTGGCATCTGTTTTTTGATAATCAAATAAAACTAAATTAACGACTAATTCACCACAGCAATGTTTTTATTTAATTCATAGTAAATTTGCTTAGAATTTATAGGAAATATCATTTATTTATTTTTTAATGTAACATTACTAAAATAAAATAATTTCCGACCGTTTTCTTCCAGACAGTTTTTATTTTTTATTTAAACGACGTTTAAATATTTACTTTAATTATGAATTAAATCATAACTTTGCTGTATTTAACCGATCGTTAATTTAATTATATTTAATAAAATTATATATTTACGCAATAGTTGACTAATTTTATAGTTTAAATATTATGTCAAGTATATTTAGCTTAAGACTTCTGTACATAGACAAATTGTTTTTTTTAGATAGTGCTCTGAAACTGTTATGCACCTGATGACGTCCTAAGCTGACGACGAAACGTCTAGTTAATCTTTCATGATATTCAAATTTTTCTAACCAATTTTAATGTTTTTAATAATTTATTCTTCTTGTTTTTTAATTCGATGAAGAGTTGCAGACTTCCGTATCGGTAACTTCTTTAAAAGTTAATGTTACTCGGGTACTCTACTTCTTCCATTATTATGTCTTCATTTCCCTATGACAAAATCTTTTGACCTTTCTGTACGAATATACGGCACCGACGTTTCCACAGAACACAGTTCCCGCTTTATCCCCAGGACACTTTTTTTCTAAGTAGCTCATCCGCCTTACTTGATTTCTTTTGGAGACTTCGCCCAGTCCCCTCGTTTCTTTTAAAAGAAATAAATTTCTTCATTCATACAACTCCCCCTTGCAGTTCACACGTTCACGATCAACATCTTTCTATTATTCTGCCACGTCCCCACTTTCCTTCAGAAATATATATTTTATTTTGCGCAGTTATTAAAATTCCCCCCCCCCCACACACACACACACTCTCGTTCACTCATGTATTTTTCGTACTAACGCTTTTGTAGCAACTTTAAAACATTTACTCTTGCAATGGGACTGTTCAAGCACAATCCCCGTCCACGTCGCAGTCATTTTTTGTTTAAACGGTTCGTATTTCCAGAATGTTTAAATTTTAATTCGTAGTAACTACACTGGTTGTGCCAACTCATTACCGTTTACAGTGCGCGGCTGGGGCTTGGGGTGGAAAGGGGGAGGGGGAGGTCTTTTTAAAAAACAAAAAAAATAGAAATTAACGGCAATGGGTTTATTTTTTTCCTCCCCTACCACCACTCTAACTCTGGCGGAATTCAAAAGTTAATTTTGGTCCCCCCCTCCCTTCCCTTCAACCCCCGGTAATGGCATTTGTTGGGTTCCGTAATTAAAAGCTACATTTTAATTTTCCAGTCCCGCGGGGTTTTCCATGCGCGCGGCGTAAACGCAATCCTCCCCCGCCCCTCCGCCCTTTCCACCCCCATCCCTCTGTCTCTGTCTCTCTCTCACAATTCTTTTTTTTCTCTCCTATTTGCCAATCTGTTTATCATTACAAACCTGATTAAACATAATCCGTGTCCCCCTCTCCGTGGCCACAGAAACGGATTTGGATGCTGCAGCCCCTCCCGCCTTCGTCATCGCCATTAAATAACCATTCGGTCCAACAACCTGGAAAAATAGATTCGTTCTATGGGGTAACACATCCCTGGACTGGACAAACACCGTTCCAGGAGTAATTAACAATGGCCTCAAATTATAATGCCTCATTCTTTTCAAAATAAATTTCTCGTTGACCATTGATTCTTTCATTGTTTATTTCTACCCAACTCCAATTCTACTTTATTAACTTTGGAAAGTCAGTAACATTCTAATCTGCTTTGGATTTCTATCGTTTGTTCCTATATTCAAAGGTATACTCCCTTATATTGTACCAATAAATTCCTTTAATTTTACGTCGTCCGATAAACTCTGCGTTAAATCATCTTCCACGTTGATTTTGTGCGTTGATTCAATTATCAGAATTGGAATGTATGGAACAACTTTCCCCACTATCGTGGTTTCTACATTGAGTGGCTTCCTTCTATGACTCAGTTTCCTTTTTGACAAAGAACGTACGTGCCTCGTGAGAAGAATATTTTTCGAAATTTTAATATAAGAAAAGTTCTGCCAAGTTCGTCGAATTGGAAACTTGAATAAAAGAAATGTTTCTGTTTTTTAAGACTTTGGCATTCTCTTATAATTTTACCATTAAATTTGTACACCTTTGCTGCGTCGTTCATTTACGCCCTTATAAATAAGATCTGGTCTTTACTTTTCGGCTGAGTGACTGTAAAAAACTTAGCGTAGCTTGGGTTATCACCATTTATCACATCGTAGAAAAGGGGTGGAATACACAAAAATATCAATTTTTAAGAATCTTTCCAAGCACAAGAAATAATCCAGTTGCATTCAAACGTGAGCTTAAATATTTGTAGAGTCTCTTTCACCTTCTACTCTGTAAATGAGTTCTTCGAAAATGATTGTTTGTATTAATAAACTTGAAATCTTGGCAATTTAGTGTAAATAGTTAGCATAAACTATTAGTACTCTTTATTGAGTTAAATTAATAATAATTTTGATTTTATAATGTAAAATTTTATTTTATTAAAGGGGAAAATTACGTTGGTGTGTTATTATAAATGTTTTTTATGTAAAATAAGTTCTTAATGAATGAGATATAGCTAGAAGACTTTAATCTATTCTGTTCTTGGTTCGTTCGTAGTTGGAGGTTTCCACTTCATCACTTCGTCCACAGTCGTGTGATTCCCTGAAATAATCTCCATGAAAGAAAAACCAAGGAATGCAAACGGATAGAGCAATGGAGACAGAAAGCCCGCTCTTGTTATGTAATGGCCGCGTGATAACTATCCTAGTCCACAACAAAACAGAAGATTAACAAGTTAAACTCTTATCTAGGGATCCTAGAACTTCCCATAAGCTGTGGACCACTTTAACAACTGTAAATTACTTTAGCATATTTATATTTGAAGTTGACTTCTTGCTAACAACGCAATTCACTATCGACTACAGCGCGCAACTCTTTCTCTATATTACATTACGGAGTTTTAACAAATACAGCAACAAAAAGGAAACCATAAAATAATTTGTCCAAAAAATACACTACATATATTTCGGTAATATTGGTGGCGTTCATGAAAAGAAAAGGTAAATTATAAATTTATTTGTCCGGTTACAACGTATATGATGATTGTATTTTTAATATGTGACCAAGAGTACAGACTATAATTACAGATAATATTTTCTTATCTTAAAATTTATATTTTGTCCTACATAACTCAGGAAATAATTTAATATGTATTTTATTAACACGTTTAGTACGCATGAAAATTTAGTATTGCATGTGGAACAAGTGAAGAGGCCCAAATAACGGTTACAAACATTTGTAATTTCACGTTTCCAATCATCAGATGAGGTTCCAGATAAGGAACGAAACGCCGTGTTATAACTACTGTCAATATTTATTTTTTCTGACATAGACTGCTTTAGTATTTATTAATTTCCAAACGGTCGGTTATTGTAACGGGTTATAATTTTAAGTGTGAAGAATAGGAATTTCAGACTGTAATATAGGCAAAAATTATAGGCGTGTATAATAATATTAAGTTTTAATAGTTCCATTAATCTAACTACTTGGAAAATAAATAAATCAAACAGCCTTTTAGTCAGAAATAAATTTTTTAGAAAAAATTAAGTACGAAATAGCAGTATAAATTTAAGAGTGCAACGTTTGTTCATTAAGCATATTTAAATTTGTATCAGATTTTATCACTTAATTTGTATTTTATTATACCTCTGAAGAAGTTCCAATCTTTCGCACTCAATTTTTCCTATTGAATTTATTTCTGACCAATAGGCCGTTTCACTTATTTATTATTGAATTTTATTCACACTTCACAACTAAAAAAGTAAACAAATGTTGCCGAAACTTACTTAGTAGGCTTTGGCATGTATTGATCTGTGTTCTTCCTATTTTGTTATACTTTGTAGACTTAGTATCTCTATATAACTATTTAAAAGTAGTCTGCGAATTGCCTTGTAAATTTAGGGACTCTGCTTGTACGGTCTAGCAGTTCTTTTCCCATTCTTAACCATGTTTACCTGAAGACGAACAGAGTTTATTAGGTTGGAGTTGTTCCCCTTCCTCCGCTGTGCCGTAAAGACCCGGGCAATTATGGATAAAGGAACACAGTAGGATGAAGCTAAACTGTAGGTGTCCGTTATTATTGCAGTGCAGCTACATACAGTATATGAATATAGTGGTATAGGTGAGTGACGTGTCTGTTGACGGATGGGATAATAAGGGTCCCTCCCCCTTTGTGCTTCTCCCCGCCCCCCGCCCTTCCCATGGCCCGCGCGACATTGATACTGTCGGCTTTTTTACCTCCGGCTGCGGTCCAGGTGCCAAGACGGCTAATAACCTCCTCCAGGGAGGGGATGAAGCAACATCTGCGCAAACAGCTGCCTTGCTTCGTGCACCCCTCCCCTAGCCTTGTTTGTAAACATCGCCCCGCCATCGACAAAACGTCTTTTATTCGTCCACGCCCTAATCTGCGATAACTGCCTCGCTAGGGCTCGAACCCGGGCCACTTCTCCCAGTCTGTGTCTGGCACGCAAGCTATAATATTAAATAAATACCAATTTTGACTAAGAAATCATTACAGTCGGTACCTTCATAATAACGAAAGTCCAATCTACACAGTTAACGTATTAGAATTCTGTTCTTCCTTTCCCTGAATCTAATTTCTCTCTTATGGAACCCCAACTATCTGTTCCTGTAATAAGCCATACCATACATGCAATCAACAAAAATGCTTTCACCCTTGATCGTCTTTGTTCGTTCATTATAAATTTTCTTCTTTCTAATTCTCTTTTCTATATCGTTTCAATTAGTGACTTAAAATTCTAAAGTGTTCGAAACGTGGTTGTGTCGCTGTCTACCTCCTCTCTTTGAAAATGCATTGTCCCTTTTACATGGATCTAATTTACCTCGTCTCCTAATAAGACCAGACCTCGAAACGCACTCGAAACAGGAAATGGTCAACCGATACAAAATATGCCAATTAAAAATTACATTATTGTTAATACTTGTGGACCAAATTATTGTTTACTTATTTCAATATCCACTAATCAATGAAAACTGCTTTATGAATAATCCAAGGTTTAAATAATTAAGCCATATTGCTCCATTTTCTATTTAAAATCCACCTTTATTTTGGGCCAAGAGCTTTCGACGTACTGCTATGCATATAATTCCCATACCTAACATAAATATAAAATACATACATGTGTTACAAACATAAACCAGGATTATTATATAAAATGTAAACTTACATTTGGTGTTTGCCAGACCTGTTGCCATTTAGGTATTAAATGTAGTTTTTATTACATCAAGACAAAATTAACACTCAGATTATCTCTCACTCTCTCTGTTTACATATCACTACATCTTACATAGTATATCGATTCATACAGATAATACACATCCTTCGACTACCATTATATACGGGAAACATTAAAACATGCAATTTACAGGTATGGCAATCAACAAATGTAAATTTACATTTTATATAATTATTATGGTTTATGTTTGTACCACATGTATGTTAGGTATGATGGGAATTGTATGCAGTTGATAATGGTAGTAAGGCGAAAGCTCATGCCCCATAATAAAGGCGGATTTTAAATAGAAACTGGTGCAACATTGGCTTAATTATTTAAACCTTTGATTATTGTTTACTGTAGTAAGTAAAGTGAAACCCATTAATAAAAATAAATGTAATGTTAATAACGGTAATGTTCCACAAATTGGTGGACAAAACCTCGTGGGGTTCCTCAATCCTTAAAATTGTCTGTTTCTTTATTGGCCATGTAATTATTTTTATTTAAATTTATGAATCTTTCAAGTCTTCAGTTTTTTACGTTTTTTTGACAAATTATTGTCAGTCAGTACATCCGGAAGCTTTGAACCAAAGTCATCTGTATTACAAGTCTATTTAGATTTATTATTCAATCCATTAGTCCTGGGTCGAGGAAATAGGATACGTCAAATATAATGTTACAAGAAATAAATTAAATTTTACCATTAAAAGTTTAAGGACATAAAGAGAAAAGATAACATTTTTAATCTTCATCTCACAAGAATATCCTCTATTGTGTGGATGACTCCACTAACAATGATTTGTTAAATAAATTGTCAAAATGCGGAGAACCTATTTCAGTTTTACTTATTTTTTAATGACAAATTCGTCTGTTTCGAAATTTGTTGAGAGACGAATGGAAAAAAATAGTATCGTGACATTATCTGAAAGGAAATTATGAAAGAGTGACAGGAATGAAACTACAACTGAAAAAGAAAACTCGGTTCGTTTTCAAGATGAGTTGAGATTCAGAGGTTTCAGAAAGATCAAGTGTGGGTTTTTCTGTTAGAAAATATGTAGTCTATACACCATAATAAATACAAAATAAAATAAAACTAATCCATTGTCTACCTTTATATGGGCGAAGAGACGAGATTATACTATAATAAAAATATTACGAATTTACGTACTAAAATCTCATTCCAGATCTCAACAAAGATATTATAATATTGCATTCGTATGTGATAAGACTGAGTTTTTTTTGGATACTACTCAAATTTGGCATCAGTATTCTTCAGAGGTTTGCGCACCAAACTTTCAAAGACAAAACTTTTTCCAAAATGATTACTTTTTAGAATCAGGCTGCAGAAAGAAACTTTATCTTAATTACAGTAACGTTAAAGAGATGTCATCATGTTAACTCAAGGAGTAGTATTAAGCTGTTGTGATCGGGAAAACATGAGATGATACTATATTAGCAAAGTATTCATATGTATTTAGCCCCGATGTTACTGATACGTTTAGTCAAACTTTTGTCATGAATGAAAATTCTCTCTTGACCAGTAGAAAATTGCATTATCCTTTCAGCGTGAAACTGTCTGCAAGAGATAAAATGCTTAGTTCGCTGGAATTAGGCATTGTTTGGCGTTGCTGCATGGCCTTCCGACATGCTCCATGCATAATGACGCCTACGGAGAAAGTCAATAACTCATGTGTCTCTCAAGGTAAGTCAAATAACCTCGCAGGATGCCGCTCAGTAAAATCGTGAAACCACCGAGCAACAACTAATTAATAAAGGACAAGAAGATTGCCAAATAATAAATATTTATTTATAGTAGACAGTGGAGGTTTGTCAGTATGGACAACATAATACGCACGTAGTAGGTCAAATAGATTCAAACCCAGTACCTCTCTGATGCTGACCGCTGCGCCAAAATAAATATTGTCTTCCTCAAGTATTTCGAGCATCACCATCGCCTTTCATTTAAAAAACACGATTTTTTACGTTTGAATCGGAAGGTAAGTCAAAATAGAACCGTTAAAAGCTAAATTACATATCATTCTGATTTTCCTGAGTGTGAGTGGTTGGAATTACTGAGGCCTGCTTCCAAAGTTTCCCGAATGAAAGGTTTTAATTTCAGTCCATAAATGTTCCAAATGACGCACAAAACTATTTTCTTCTCTTTAGTATATCTTGGAATACAAATTATTTTTTTTAAGTTATAAATGTATTATGCATTTAATTTATTTAATTCAACATTTGTTATTTCAATTTTTAAACTATTATTTAAGTTGTAGACATTTTAGTACTCGCGACAACAGTATTTACAGTTTTCCCTAAGCTAAGTGCGCTTTCCTCGTCCTCTATTGGAGACAGTGAAAAGTTAATTAATAAAAGTTCTCTTCACCGAGTTTGTTCGCTTCCTCCTAAAGTCTCGAGAAACTATTATTTAATCTTTTTTATTATTTATTTATAAAGATCGCATCGACTGCCTGGTCATTGACCACAGTGACAATTATTTACATATTATATTATAATTATTTATTGACATATTTACAATTATGAATTTACAAAATAAGATACTGGTAATGTCCATTTATCTGTTCGTTAACCACTAATTAGTTATTTATCTTCATTACATTTGATTTTTAAATTTAAAATTACAACAATTAAATTGAATCAAAAATTTTAATGTCATATTGATATTCTTGAGAGTCCAAGATGGATTTGTAATTTTTGCCCTGTGCTGGTGGTATTGGGGCATTGATTTGAAGTAGCATTACTCAGATCACAAGACGGTTGGGCTGGATCTGTTCAGTAGATAAGTGTGGCTTAATTTGCAGTGTCCAGTTCTTATTCTGGTAATGGAAACCTGTTCCTTTCTCTCAAAATGTATATTTATACAAAGATTATAGACGTCTCTGACGTCATTTAATCTTTGTTGAAATAAATTTTCTAACTAAAAGATTTCACTATTAAATTATAATCCTCTTGCGTTTTAAAATTTGCTTAACTCTTAAGATAATATAGATTTATTGCATTACACTGATGGAGGCAACGTTTAACATGCAAAAAATTGTATATGTAGGGGAAAGAACGTTACAAACCGCTATATTAGACCTATAAAATTATATTCAATTTTTAAATAAGGCCAGGTTGAACTAAATAACAATGCACAAAAATTATTACATTCCCAAGAGGGTCCAGATCAGGACCGAAACATGTAGTTTATTTTAAATTATAGTTCGGTATGTTTCACTAATTTTTGGTCTGTTTTTGGCCTAACTTAAACTTACAGGTATTAATAACTATTATATATTCAATAATACTAATAAGTATTAATGACTACTTCCTGTTCTCTGCAATTTACTTAACTGCAACATAAATTTCAAAGACCAGTCCAGCTCTAGGAAATCAGTGATAGTGGAACTGGCTCAGTGGTTAGAGAAACCGCCCCGGTCTCGTTGACATTTTTCCATTCCTATATTCTAGTATATATTACTTTCATGGCATCTGGCTGAGCTTCAATTGAAGCAATTTGTTATGTTTTGTCTTAAGCGAACATGGTTATTTATTTTGTGTGCACACTTTCAGTCGTGTCGTGTTTCCCGAACTTGATCGATGTTATCTTTCTTAGTCTGCTGCCGTTAACCCAACTTTGTTATTTGTGGGGAAAAATGTATAAAAAATAAATATACGTAGTAGATACCACTTTTGTGGAAGTTAGTTTCGCGGAGAATGAACTTGCTTCGCAAGTAAGTTACTACTTTTAACTAAAGTCTTGTTAATTGCGAGTACGTTTATACGGTCAGATGTTCTAAATAGACTACTTAAGGGTCCGTTAACAGGTTCCTTAAAGGGCAACACACAGGTAAGATATTTCTAATGTGTTATTAAATCTTAGTTCTGCGTTAGTCCTTGGCCAAGATTTCGAGGCTGAGAGCGTCAACTGGCGGTGCTTTATTATTTATTTATTTATTTATTGGCTGTCGCTGTTTACGAGATGAGCGTCGTCCCCCTTCAATACCCGACCACTTATGTAGGAAACTTTTCATCTCCCCTTCCCCGAGGGTGACACGGTATGTCATTAATACGGCCCGGGGGTGAGATCTAACCACTCGCTTTCTCCACGGAGATATCAGCAGCAGCCGCCGCCGCCGACAAATGCAATTTGCGTCACGGATGGCGCTAATGTCGTTACATCATCATCTCGGTGTCAGTGACCATGTGCTACATCAGTGCACTGCCACATCAATCACTTACGCGTTATATATTAAAGTAGGATTCATCACCTCAGCAGAAATTAATACAGCCACCGTTAATGTTGCCTGTTGTGGAAAATAGCAAGGCTATCCATCCAGTCACAAAGAAGGCAAACAAAACGGAAGATTTCAGGAGGAAACCAATCATTCACGAAAAAATATTTTATAATTAATTTCGACTATATCATTTCAAAAAACATAAATTATGAATAAAGTCAAAACAGACAATTAAGAAAATAAACAGTAAGAAGGCCTATAAAAGAATATTTTAAAAATTATATTAATTGTCCCACATTATTTACATCTATAATTTTTAATATTTTTATTGTTAACGTGATCAGAGTTCACACTAAATTTATATCTTTAACGTTTTTATCCTTGGTAATTATTTGGGGAAAATGAATGACGTATGCTGTGGGGAAATTTATATTTCCAAGCAGAAGTGTCAAGGTGATACGAAGTTAGTCGGGTAGTAAAGACCGTGAGAGCCATCTACAGCGATTATTAATTAATAAATATACGACTCGTTACTCAGAGTTCCAGTCATTGTAACTTCTTCAGGTTCAAATCACTATAAATAAATTCACCTGATAAAACTTTGAATCTTCTCAACACACAAATATCGTGGCTAATTAGTCCAGTTTGATTTTATATCTAACGAAAGAGAATACTTACACATTTACTCAATATGTTATCATATATTATCTCTTGATTTTTTTGTCATTTCCAATGAAACGCACGCAACGTCGTGATGAACTTAATTTTTCTCATTAACATTTAATTTTATTTCTGATTTCGCCAGGCTGTTTACTCATTCATTTATTTTCATTGATCCAAGACTTCGCAGGGGCTGTTCTTTCTGTTGGTCGTAGGTCGCACGTTTCACCCTGAGAGTTGTTCACGTTTCCAAGCATCTGCTTCTTCTAATTAATCTTTTTGCTCGTGTCAGGCCTGATTGTTCAGATGCATGTGGGGACAGGAGACAGAGGCAATTGAGGTTCGCCAGAGAATCTTGTTAGGCCGGGAAAGCCTTCAACAGCTCTCACGCCTAGTCTTCAGCGCTGCTTTCTTAACAACACAAATTAAGGAGCCAAAGAAAGGCTAAAAATACAACGGGGAAACCCCAACAAACGCCACAGGCCGTAATCGATTTATGTGTTACCCCACTTAAAGAGTTCCTCGTCGTTGACCGTTGCAGTCGCGAGTGTCCACATTCCCACCCTCTGAGTGCACTCACTCACACGCACAGTGCTTTACTCTTACAAATCTCTGCGACTGAATTAGCACTGATATTTCATACAATTCTTCAATTTGTACTGGCGAAGATGCTTGTCGAAACGTCGGGTCGCCCATTGGCCGCACCAGGGGAGCATTCATATGTTTTCTTTGAAACGTTCCTCGTCTCCAATCCTCTAACACAATATAATATCATCCATTTTCCTTCGAACCAACATCAAAACTCTATTCACTGTAAAGTACAGTACAGTTTCACAAGTCATCTCTCGGGTAATCATAATCCACCGTTTTCAACGCCTTAATGCGTTTTCTCAGTCTGAAATTAGGGGTTTTCTTCCCCATGTTTACTAATTTTAGAAACATTCATGAGAAATTTACTTTCAGGTATTTCGCCATTCAGTTTAAATTAATTTATTAACAATCCATTACTAAGTTTAAAATGAGATATTTCTATAGTTAAAAATATTATTTTAAAAGCAACAAAATATAGTAAAACAATTCTGATGTCGATGTATGAATTGAGTAGATATCGTCTGGAACGGGATTGTGAGACTGCATTTTTCTTGTGGATGATAATGCACCTTTTCTTATTTTCTGTTCGTAGCCTCATTCCTATCTCCGTTCGTTGTTAATTCCAGATAAACATTTGTCCTCCTCCTCTCCCTGTCTTTTGCGACCTTGTCAGTCCCGCGGTGTTGGGTGATGAGATCCTTGGCGGAGAACCATAAATTGTTGTGAGGAACAAGCGCAATGTTAGCGATCGGATTTGGTCGGGTGGAGAGAACCGGTTAGATCCGGATCCACAAACAATGACGACGAATTTGGAGCAAATTGAAGAAAGAGGTGCGTTGCATAAGCAGCGAGCGATCCTTGGCTGTTTGGTCTGGGATCTGAGAAGGCGACAAATAAACTGTTTTACGAGGAGGACTTAGCTTCGTCTCCACGCGCTCCAGGCGTGATCACAACAGCAATTCTTTGTCGTCCTGAGGATCAGGTGCAGACCAAATCTGGGAAAACAACAGTATTCAGCCAAGCAACACTTGCTTCTCATTCCACATGAAAGCTGCTGTTCCTGCCATGTCATGCATATTACAAACACTAATTGAAGAGTATCGCTTCTTTAGGTCTTTACTCTCGATTTCATTGATTTCAAACGCAAGGTGACAGGAAAGTGGCAGGCCACTGTACACGGTTGACTTGGAGAAACACCAAGCCGTGTAGGAGAATTACAAACTGTTCCCCAGGCCAAGGCCAATGCTACGGCTTTTTGGATGGACACGGATTTCTATATAGATATCAAACATCGTTTTGAAATCATTTGGCAAATCTGTTGAAACGGGTTGACATTTTCCAAACTTGTTGCCTATGATTCAGATTATTCATCAGTACGTGCAATGAATAATCTATTTTTCCCTAGTTTCATTATGCTATAGTGATTTGAATGGCCAGCCCCGTATATAAACTTGACTACCGTGAGAGTAGAAAGAGTTGAGCAAACATGGTTGACGCTCGTTAGTACAAGCAGAAAACACGACGCAATATGCCAAGGAAAAGAATGGAGCGTCGCGTGGGGACTATTAAAAGACTTAGGTCTGTAAATGTCTGGAATCTGGGCCTCTGAGCCTGACAAATATGGAGGCATTACGGCAGACACTTAATGTTATTGAGTCGACAGAGCGCACACACAGAAAGATAAGGGGTTTCTGTTCTGTTTGCCATGGCCCTGGCGTCATCGGTAGCTGGTTGGAACTGGTGAACAACTCAATTCTATTAGGACACCACTATAAAGACCTCTTCATATATAATTCTAAATTACGGTGCCGTTTATGCTCTCAGTCTTCGTTTAAGACTTGTAGGGAAACTTAATGAGGATATTCATCAGGATGCGTCAAGTTTGGTAAAAGAAAACAGCGGCCATCCACAAATTGCCGTGATTAGCAGTCAGGACTTGTGATCCCAGGACTTTCTAAATGCTCTAGGCCTGAATAGGTGTTCCGCCAAAAATTGAAGTGATTCTCTCTATACTATGGATTATAATACCACAGTTCGTATGACGAAAACTCCGTTTGCATCGAACGGGAAAATCCCGATTCATAACGTTGCGAAACAAAGAAACCCTATTCCTTGTTTCCCACTACAATAGGAAACCTGAGTAACAATGAACAACTGTGCCCAACAGCTTTGACCATAAAATAAGCTATCCTTATCTCCTTCGTTTGTGGAATTTAATTCGACAACACATAATTGCAATCTGTCTGTGCAGCGGTTCTCAACTGGAGGTCCACAGGAAAGTTTTAGTGGCCACTTCAACCCAAATTAATTAAAATTTTGTGCGATAACATGGTTAGTGAACACAAACCACTTTTATTAAATACTGACAAAAATCAGTATTAAGACTTTTTGACTTCGAAATGAGTTGTTGGTCTTCTTGAAGGCACAAAATAATTCAGGACATTTTGTTGAAGCTTTACAATATCGTTCATGGTTGATTAAACCCGCATATCTACAAAGTGCAATGAACTTATCGTTACAAGGAGAAAGTATTTTAAATTTGAATACAAGACAGAAAAAGGGACCTTATGATGAAAAAATACAATATTAGATTTCATAAGTTGTATCTAACGATATTAATTGGTTTCCTGTCATACATGAATGTTTGAATGAATTAAATTTTAAAGTAGATGCAGAAGTTTCCAAAATGTAATTAGAACATCTACATAACTTGAAATAAACTCTTTTGCAATATTTTCCGAAACTAGTAAGGACGATTCCTGGGTTCATAATCCATTTTATGACAAGTAAACCTGTAGGTTTAGGTGCAAGTGACTATGAAAATCTATTTGATTTAATTACTTAAAGAAAAATACAATGATCAGTCTGATGTGATTTCTGCGCGAGTTTGTCAGAAGAGTGACCCCAATATTTCAAAACATGCTATTATTGCTTTACGTCCGCTTCCTACAACCTATTTATGCGAAGCTGTATTTTCTTAGTATGCTGCAATGAAGTCAAAGTACAGAAACAGTCTCGACGCCATTCAACATACAAATATTGTGCCAGAATCAACAATATATGCAATTCAAAATGCCAAAATCATCAAAGTCACTAAATACTTAATTTATTTATATTATATTATAGGTCTATATTTAAAAATAATGACCAAATTAAATCACAACTAGGAATCACCCATCCTAAAAAAATAAGGCAAGTGTTCCATTGAAGAAAAAGTTTGGGAAACCATGCTCTTGGGTGTTGTGGTTGGACTTGCACAACCTGCACATTAGGCCTTGTTGCATGTGTATTCTTTGACTCCCTCTGTTGCTTCCTGCACAAAAAAGGTTAAAGAGTATCCGAAGTCGCTGGGATGAGCCGCGGACAGTTCTTATACAGAGCCGTCATAAGGTCACTGTCATGCGTCCGCCTACTAGAGACTGTTTCCAACGCTCCAAAACCTGATTTTCATTTCCTTTACAAAAATAGGCGCTTTTTCGAAGCGCTAAATAACTTCGTTAAATAGTTTTTATTTTTGTTTCTCCATTCGCCGATCTCCCCTCAGAATTTATTCCGTTTATCCAAGCCCACAAAGTGTAGACTCTTGAGAGTTTGTGTTTCTCTTCGCTGTTGAAACAGGAAGCGTCATCGTCATCGTCATCGCCGTCTTGCGAAGAGGAGAGGATGGCGTCAGCGTTGTTTTATAACACACAAACACAGTGACGGGCAGGTGCCGTATATCAACAGGATTGCAGATTATCCTATTTGTTAATCGCTTTTCTTGGTCGTGAAATCTTCTAACATGTGAATTTAATCCTTCTTTAATTTGTAATAATTAAACGGATTTATTTTTCAAATCCCAAAAAATAATTATACATATTTTGGAATAGTTCTAATGTATTTTTTACAATACAAAATTATATACTGAAATTCCGAAATTAAAGAATTTTTAATTACGTAGTTACTACATTTAATCAATTACTACACGAGTTAGTTCTATCGCAAAGTCGTACAGTCTTTGTTCGTTAACGTGTGGTGGATTTGTTACATGAACTCGTTAAATTATATATCTAATATGAATTGATGAACAATTTGTTTTTAAATTACATTTCCTAACTAATTAACAAATCATAACACTTTTCCCTCTGTACAAAACGCGAGCAATTGTTGTAATGTAAAATAATAAGTCTACCTCAGTTTTATAAAACCATATTGCGATTTTGGAACAACCTAAAATTCAATTGAATTCTATTTCACGGGGAAGGTTAGGAAATAATAATTGTGAGTTTTACTGACTAGATCTTCCTCATAGTGGAATAGTTCGCAGTGGTCTGAAAAGAAGCTTCGTTTCGCGTCAGTATTTTATTTTCTTGTTCGCTTCTCTATGGGACTTCAACTTTATTATACACGTCACGTATCACAGGTGAAGAAATCAAACCAGCGAGAGTTCTTCCCTTCACCTTCTATCCCTTACCTGGTCAAGATAATAAAGTTGTTTATTACCAACTCTGGATTCATTTGAGGAAATAGGATACGCCATTACTAAAAATTACAAATAGTAATTAGAAGCAATAGTTAATGAGAATTACAACTAAAAATCGGGAAACAGAAAATTTCCTGTCCAACTAACTAAAAATACAATATAAGAATATTAAATCCTTTAACGTTAGTAAGGGTTAAACATGCAATGGACAAAAATAATTATTTAGACAAAAATGAAATTACGGAAGTAAAGGCTAACCCACTAAGGAGAAGCACAAGGACGGAACTGGACGACCAGGAATCACTACAGAAAATTTTAATTCTAAGAGGAACGTTGAATAAACTCTTGTAGTTCTTACTTCTGGAAGGAAACTAATGTTCCTGAACACTTGATCGATGTTAGACCCCTCTGGAAATATATGAATGCAGGTCAATTATAAAAGAGGAACTCGATCGTATCTTAATGGTGAGACAGTAGATTTATTAGCGTATGCTTTTGTAAAGAATATTAGCTATATATATAATATATATTACATACATGCATTTCTCTCACACCAGTTTCATTCTCTCGATTCTTGTTGGGTAAAATTACCCTCTTTACGTCGTTGCTCAACCAATTTCTGGGACTACGAAGGACATTCCCTCCATACAGGTTGGGGGTCCTGACAGATTCTTGGACACTTGTCGGGTGTGCTTACCACAGCGACAGAATGAGGATTGGTATTGAGCCAAATCTCAAGCACCCTCAAGCAAAGAGAATAATACACGTGCAGAGTTTTAAAGTCTTCCTTTGGAGTCAATAACTATATTTCTTTGTGCGGATGGGTGTGGCACGTGCGAGGGTGGACGGACGGACGGACAGACAGACAGACGGGTACGGTGCGTGCGTGCGTATGTACGAGTACAAAGAGACGCCAATCACAGAGACAGAGAGGGAAACGCCGCGCAGTCCGTGTGTTTGCTCTGGAGGCGTTCCAGCGTGAAATTCGACGTGTAACAGGATTGAAATCTCATCCACCAGCGGCAATGTTACCACCCTTAATACACACACTGAGATGAGATCACCCACCACGGAAAATAAAACAAACTCTGCCCCTGCAGGAGAGGCGGGCGAGTTACCTTCTACTCCAGCTTCTCTATCTACCATCAGTAATTCATACGTCGCTGTCTCTTTATTCCCCGAAGTCAGAATTAGTGAGTAGAGAACATTATAGAGGACCCTCACGGAACATAAGTATCAGAGGGCAGTGAAAACAGAAGAAGACCGAGGCTGGGGACAGCAATAATTATGTGACAACTGTTCCAGTAACTAGTAAATACTTTTTGTCATTTCTCAGTCTCATGTATACAATCACTGTTCTCCCACCTACTGTTGCAGAATTTTCTTTACCAATTAATAGAACTCAAGTTTTTTTATAAAAGTGAACGCTAAAGAATCTTAATTTTTCTTTTTAAATCCAGAATTACAATTTCAAATTTGTTTATCGCTTTCATGAGAAACCTGTCAACTGTGTATCTGTAAACTGACCAGTTAAAATCATAGTTGTGCCTGGATGGTGGCTGATGTATAGCAACTATGTAAAGTTTAATCGAAACCGGTCCGACCGTTTTCTTGTGGAAGGAGCCCGAGTGGGACCCTTTCACCCCCTCTGTGGTGTATATTTATCGCTGTGGTGCAATAGTGCGGCCGCTCTGAGAGGTGATTTCCATTGTTTTTCGGCGTGTATTGACGATGGAGGCAGCGGCGTGTCTGCGGCGGCCATCTTTGCTCGTGCGCCGTGGCTCGGGGTTGGCGGCGGCCGGGGGTGGGAAGGGGAGATGAAAGCGAGGAGGCTATTGCGGGCGGCGAGCCGTGAATCTCTGTCTGTGTAACCGAAACTAGCAAATTACGCTCGCCAAATAGCGTCTGGCGTTTACTTACCACGGGGAGGTAATGCGCTCGTGTGAAACCACGGCCATTAATTACACGGAGGGGGCGGCCTCAAAGCGAAGCCGACCCCAACCCCCAGCCCACGGTCACGCAATAAACTACTCACATTCATTATATAACTATAATTCTATTCCATAAATACTTTTCCTCTATGGGTTCAGGTACTGCATAAAAAAGGTTACACGTTGCTGGACCATCTAAATTTTTTTTCATTCTCGTAACTTTTTTTTCTATTTTAAAACTATATTTTAAAATTTGATTGAATCCGGTTAAGAAAAAGGCGGCCATTTTTATTACGTCCTATTTGCACGTATCTGTTATTTCCTTAATTACTCGTCACTGCGTTGTCCTGTCAGTTTCCGTACGCCAGTTCCTCCAAGGAAGTTTGGAAGCCTTTTTTGTTGTTGTAAGATTGTACTTGCTTTATGTAAAGTATGAACGGTAACTAGGATACCCTTAACACATTATAGCCGTTTAAAATTTAGTTTTCGAAATTATTTAAAATTTTGAGTTCCACTTTCTCACATGAAAGCAAACTTCACTATAAATGTCAACTTTGAGATTCAGGCTAAAGTTTGCGTGAAATACAAAAATACGTGATTTCTACATTGGATTACTCCCGAGTCCTTATCCCACTGGTGGAAATCACTAAAGAAATCCTGGATTTAAGAGTTTTTATATGAACATCTATTTTGAAACAAATTTAAGTTCTCAGTTTTTAAACGGTCGTAATTTGTAAAGTATAAGCTTGTTACAATTCGTAGTTTATATAAAGTAGTTAGAATGTTATATGTGACAGCAGAAAACAAAAATACATTCACAAATGGTTGCCTGTTGGAGGAAATAGTTTCTCCAATCAGCTTGCAGCCAATGTTGTTATACGGGTTTCGAAATAAATCCTCAAAATTGTGATAGGACTGAAAAATTCAGTATTTTCTCAGACAGAAGAAAAGCATTTTTTTTGTTAATTCAGTCGCCTGTTCGTGACTCTTTATATGAATAATAAATTCCGAAACCATGTTCCTAAAAGCAAAAAAAAATTAACGCTCCTTTACAAGGTGTTTCATCACTTGTGTTGTGGTAGAATTGTGACGTATCGTCGAAAGCTCGTGAATGGTTTTATTCTTAAATAAAGACTGTTGAGTGCTTAATGCTGTAGAGTCAATTGATGACACTTGTCTCGTTATTACCTGCTCGTAAAGTTATTACAGTTCTCAAATTAAAAAATTTCCTTCGACAAATAAGAGCAAGTAATGTTTACTGTAGGTTAGGAACACTGAAACAATCTAGCCTTTCAATTATTTCGTAGAATATTTCTCGTCTGTTATACTTGTTGACCGAGATTTATTTTTTAACTAGACGCCTTTCTCCTCTTCTGTTTCTCAATTCCATTCTCTCTCTCTCTCCCTCTCCTTTTTTTTAATGGCCTGGGTTGGGATATTTCAATTAAAATTCCACACACACACTCGCGCACATGGGAATACAGCATAAGAGGGACAGAAAAGCGATCCGTATGAGAAAATAAATATAAGATCATATTAATGGCGCGCTCAGCTGTGCGTCCTACACTAAATTAACAACCATTTTAAAACTCCAATCCCCGGGGCTTTTCTAACCAAGGAAACTCTTGTCCTAGATGTTAATTACGTGCATCTTTTAGAAAATGAAAGGATATGCAATGTTACCAACCGCAGGAATCAAACGATTGGATATACCTCAATATAATGACTTGCACTAAAATCTGGAAGAAGTTTTAAAATAAAATTATATATGAGAGAAAATGACCTTAAACTATACTATATACATGTAATATTTTACGAATATTGAACGAATGTGAACTGTAGCAGAAGTATTTTAGTTTCATTTAAAATTTTTACTGTACTGAAATATGTCAAAATGTTGACATGGGAATATGGGATTTTGTTTGAGAGAAATTTTAATAAAATAAACATTCCTTCTCCAAATATGGTGACGAAGCGTTGTTTCAAATAAGTGAAAAGTTTGTATGCATCTGGTTGATAATTTATTTTATTTAATTATTGGAAAAACAGACCTTACGTGATTTAGTATTTAAAGACATTTCGTTTTTATGACACAAAATAGTCGAATACTTCTGTAAAATATTGACGAAATTAATAAATATTTTTATTTAATCAACTATTACGGTTCTCAGGCTGTTTTAAAATTCAAGGGGTCTAATTTCGTAATCAGTCATATAAATTCTTGAAAAGTAATTAGTAAATTTGAATACGCGAGTGCCTGTTATAATGGTAACAGGTTTGTAGCCGGGAAGATAATTATTCTATTGCATCTGTAAACATCTAGTAACAGTTCACTTGCTGATGGACTTGTCGTGCTGCTCCACTTGAGCCTTCCTTTGAGGTAGAGAAAGAGGGAGGAACTTCTCCCTTGCCGAGGTTCCCTGGATTTCTTAAAAAAGTTAGCTTCTTTTCCCAGTTTTGCTCTTTCATCGTCCATGGAAATCCCTGAAAACACTTCTATAAGGTAAATTCAGTCTCATTTCTTCTTCACTTTTTCGTACAACCGTGTTTTTGCGATTTCCTGTAATGTCGTTCTAATTTATACCGTGACACAATTTAACCATGTAAGGAAGATATGATCTGAAGTCGACAAAATTTCTTGATTCATAAGCTCTTGTTGCATTTTAAGAGAGGCAGTCAGCAGGGAGAGGAAATGGAAACAGGATCGTCGCCGTCCGTGGAAGAAATAGCTGAGAACACTGAGCCTAATTTATGAAGCATCATGCAGAAGAATAGTTGCAGTGTGTGTGACAAAGAGACAAGAAGACAGTACGCACAACACGCTGGCAAATACACGAGGCGTTTAAAGAAGACGTTGATTACTTTGTTTCCTAAGTAGTGGGCGGAGGACACCCGGATTATCCTCTTCTCTTCTTCCCGCGACAAACTGCTCCATTCACTGAATATTGCCGACTGCTGGTGCGTGTTAACTCACTTTATTACGGAGGATTACTCCTTGTTTGGCCGTTCCCTCGTCAATTTCCTGACGTGAAGAGGACAAACACGTAAACGCGGGCTCCTTTGCTTTACATTCTCAACAGATTTCTCCAACATTTACGCTTCTGAAAGCCCACCTTACGATCAGCAGAGAAGAGTGGAAAATTTTCAAATGTGTGCTGCTTAAACATCCTAAAGTTATCGTTCCTAAGGATACTAAGGTATACGGTGCCAGTTCAGGGCCGAGTAAGACCTCTTCTTCATTGGTCCAATTATTATTGTTATGCTTGGGTACAGTTTTTTTCACAATTGTATGGATATGAAGTAATATTTCCTGTTATAAAAGGTTTAATAATGACCATAGTAGATGTGATAGTCTCAACACGACGTTACCCTTCAACATAGTCACATTTGCGCCATCGTTGAATACAGACACAATTCAGTTTTGCTTCTTGACCCACGTTCTTCTCGTGGTATCCCGAGTCGGTAATCATTCCCTGGATTTATGAAGATGTTTTGTAACGGAGAACCGGAACGCGCATCACGATGTTGCTGCTGCATTGAAAGTCTCATATGACTCTGACCAAGCAATAATACCACAAAAAATATCCTTGGTGAACTAAATCCTGATGGCGCAAATGTGTGACTATTTTGGACGCTACAGAGCAGATCAGGCTTAATTACATTACCAGATTTTATATGGCAAAGGATACACCCTCGTATTTTGATAATAATAATAGGGTTTTATACTGAGAAATATTTTCACTGCAGTACAAAAAATGTACGGAATATGAGGTTGAGAAGCAGTGAACAAGAAAAGATTCGCCCAATTTGGTGTGCCCAGTTTCTTAGTTTAATTTACCCGTGACTTTTTCTTCATCTGCAAGCCATCTTCAAATGGTTTACTCGTCTCGTGACCAACAAAGTAGACCAAAGAAACGACGGATCTCGTGGAGCAAGGAGGTTGTTGACAGGAGGAGAGACTTTCATCGAGCGACGAGCCTGAGGAATGTGAGGAAAGCAGGTGGTGGGCTCCGTAAAACTCGCGACTATTTGTTGACTCTGGTTGGATGCCCCATATGCTGCCATATTTATGAACATGCCAAGCCGTCAGCTTCCATCCGCAGTCCATAAAACGCGGCACAAATGTTTCAGCGCTCGGCGCGTCTTACTCACGCACACACAGAAACATGATTACGTCATCGAAGAGGAATTACCCGTGAAATAGATTCCAACAACTCCAATCATTATTCCTGAAGATCTATAAACAACCCACGGAAGAAAGAGGCACTTTCCCTATGACGATTTCGAACTGTATTGAGACGTCGTCAAAGAAGAAAGAGGAATTCTCGGAGATTTCTTCCAAGCAATTTCTCATATGATGAAACGATCATTGGAGATGAAATGGGAGGAGGGGATACATCCAATAGTGTGATTAATCTACGGGTAAAGTTCTTTGAGCTACTTTCTGGATTTCTAAAGTG
The DNA here is from genome assembly GCA_034510155.1 of Eucriotettix oculatus. Taxonomy (NCBI): domain Eukaryota; kingdom Metazoa; phylum Arthropoda; class Insecta; order Orthoptera; family Tetrigidae; genus Eucriotettix; species Eucriotettix oculatus. The sequence goes on along the minus strand of CM067381.1, from coordinate 20,484,750 downwards.
AATATTTACCAAGTCCAGTGAAATTTCCTGTAAAGGGAAAGTCGGAAGTAGCGTTGCCTGCATTTAAAATCTTGTATTTGAAAAAAGCATTCTCTATTTCTCAAATAGAGGAATGAATTGAAAGTGGAGGGAGAGAGGGAGAGAGGGAAGAGAGAGAGAGAACACGTAATAGTTACGTGTTCTGTTTCAGAAGAAGGATTTCCATGGACAAACGCCAACGTGTCTTCTGTGTCCAAGTAAAATAAAGGAGTACTACGGTAAATTGGAGAAAATGTTTTCACTGTTAAGCAGATACGTTTTCATCTTGTTCTTGATCATGCGGCGACGTCATGTGACAGAGACTGTGATGACGCCATCAGCTCCTCGTCGGTATCGGTGCGAGTGAGGCCGTGTTGTCGGGACAGCGCAAAGATTTATCGCAGCATATGATGAGGATGATGATGATGTTTAACCCCATAGGAAGCGAGCAAGGAATATTTGTTTATTTCCAGAGCTGCTATTGTTTCGTCGTAACGTATGCAACGCCCGGACGTAAAAGCAATTTTTACACCGTCCATAACCGTCTCATCAACACGGTTGCTTCCAGGGAAAGTTTCCCTCCCCCTCATTAGCTTTAACTCGGTAAGCAAGCCAGCTTTGTAGCTCGCGGTAAACACTGCCTTAATATCTCTGGCTTGTCCGACAGCTGCGCGCACCTGACCAAACACTCCCTCAGGCAAATTGTCAGCTATCCTCGCAGATCACTTACTTTCTAGTGATACTCTTTCTTCTTCCCTCAAGATCAACGTAATTCAAAGGGAGAATAATTGTTTCAATTGAAGATCAGTCAAGGACCATGAAACTAAATTTACTAGTGTTTACAGTAATTAATAATTCTTTTGGGTGATTTTGAATTTAAAAAATATATAATATGCATACACAAACAGTTCTGAGGGTTACACCCGGGTTAATGGAGAGTGCAAAGACGACGTTTCCGTAGCTCTTGTCGGGTGTACTGATGCAGCCCGATTCCTTCCCAGAACTTCCTCCGGCGGGCCGTAATGATCACCCAGTTCCTTCCCGGACTTTGAGAGGTAAACATTTCGAAAATCCGTATTCCTTCCGGACCACTCGGTAGACTAAAGCAAACTGGAATGTATTGTCATCGCGAAATTTTATTATAATGCCTATTTTCTTTACTAAAATTACAATTAAATATAAGAAGAAAATTTGAAGCATTATTGTTTAGAGAAATAGATTCCTACATGACACAGGTTGAGCAATCCATCCTTGATATTTCACCAGTCCTATACTTTCCATTTCCTGTTGTATGTACTTACTTGTTCTTACTTTTGTAGTGACTGCAGTTGATTTAATTTTTGCGTTGATGGTTGATTGCATTGAACGAATTTATCGATATTGGGATGGGGTGAGTAAAACTGTTTATTCAACGCTCTGTGGAAACTTTCACACGCTGTAGGATTTCTAATTAAGTTTTCTCGATTATACTTATAATTGTAATATATGCGCATATATCTGACACCGAAAAATATTCACCAAACTACGTAAAATAATAAATAGAATAAGATGTATTTTTAAAATACTGAATATATAAAATAAATGCTAAATTCGTAGTATGTAAAACACACAAAGCCTTTTTTTACATAACGAAGTTCTTCCCTTGAGAAGTATGGAAAATATCTATGGGGTATCCACACTCTAGTGAGCATGTCTTGACTTACGGCTTCCACGGTTATTGTTGTTGCGCGGTTCCGTTGTTTCTGGAAGAGAGTCTCTTATAGGCCCCCATGATGAATTATTTTTGTCAGTAAGGTCGATCAGTCGCCAACAAAGTCGAGAGTTTTCTTATCGAATTAAAAGCTGAATAGTTGGGAATAATAATATATATGAGGTATTATATGTGCAGTAGCATGTAGTTATTGATTGGCACGTGCTGGGAGCGCAAGTCGCTGTGTGTTCCGCACTCGACGAATGAGTTCTTGGTCCGAGGATGGCGAAGCGTCGAGAGTTTGCAGTGTTTGAGTGGAAGCGAATCATCGGCCTTGTTCAAACACGCGGAGCCGAGTCTTGGAACATGGATTCCCCACTGCAACACACTACTCGAAAAACCATCGCTATTACCAAGTCGCCCCAACACCTCCAAAGTCTTCACTGCCGCTGCTTTACATTGGCTGATCATCTCAACACTGCACCTGTGAACAACTCTTTGACTCGTCCAGAAACGAGTATAGCGCTCGATTATCCATTCTTTATCAATAAATGAGGTATTCAAAAGTATTCTATTTCTAATAAGGTTGCGTGGGACGAATGAAATATTATTGAACGAATTTATTGGATACTAGCTGGGAACACGGCGTTACCCGGGTATTTATTTATATTATCGCGGTACATTAATTAATTTCTGGTCAACAATTGATTAAACTGGCATCAAAACGTCACAATATCAACCTTAAATATACTTTCAGTAAATACCCCCGGTACAATAGCAGGGCTAAAAATATTTTCAGTACTGTAACAAAATAAAAGTTCTCCTCCCCGTAAGGGATTAATTTTTGTTTGGATCGCATATTAAAGGTCATAATGTAACACAGTGACTCTCATTACACCAAACTCGATAGTTTCCTTTTTCATGTGACTCATTTACACCACCACAATTTTCACTCACATGCTGGAAGGGTTTGAAATTATACACAAATAATTTCGGGAAAATAATATAAAAGATATTGACTTAATTTTTTTTTCGACTTACATATAAGCCTTTATGACATATAGCAATTCCGCTAATTCCACCCCTCTCCCTAGGGGTGGTAGCCGTGTCTCATCTCCAGAGTGTTTGGTTTTGGGCCGCGAGGAATGTGGAAACAAAATTTTATCAAAATTATTCTGTCCTTTATCACGCAGAAGTCAGTTTTACCTCCTTTAAGCCTCTCCTATGGGATGAACTGTAACTTTAATTGGATTTTTATGTCAGTATGAAACTTAGTGGCACTCATTACACCGATTAGAACCCAATCTCGATTGTGATGCCCCTCCACCCTCGCCCCTAACAATACTCCTCTTCGATCATGGGTGAGGTTGAAGTTATACGCTAGCAGTATTTGAGGACAGACTATCAAATTAATTCATCCAAGAATGTATTTATGTGATAAAAATATTGGCCGTTTTTGCTTATTTAAAATTTTTCACCACCAGCCCCTGGAGGTGTAGCTGAGTCTTACCCCCAAAGTGCTATTTTACGGGCCGCAAAGAACACGTGTACCGGTCGAAATTGGTCCATTTCTTTAAATTTGTATGCGGAACATACAGACACGTACACATACAGGCAATTTTACTATAGAAAACATGAGGGATTCAAAAGAAAACAATTATTATGTTTCTAATAAGGTTGCGTGGGGCGAATCGAATATTATTAAAAGAATCTGTTGGATATTAAATGGTACAAAATTTTTCCACTAAAACATTTGTTTTACAACACCTGAAGAGGTAGCAATAAATAGAAATGAACGTTGTATAATTTATTATCTACGTATAGATTTAACGACCTAAGTTTACAGACAAATTTTAACACGAGAAGCAATTATCAGAATAACTGTTGTTCGAGAGCGACGTAAAAGCAGATCCGAAACGTCCACCAATATTTTTTATGAAAATTACGTGAAATTGTTCTACATATTAAAATTTGTGTGGAAGCTAAAGCCTTATTTAATTCCTATTCACTATAAATTTTATTGTAAATTTTATATTATTAAGTGGAATATTCAGTACATTCGTATAATAGAACTGTTTCGGATGTGTTTGGCCACACAGACTTTTAATATATAAAGTTGTAATATATATATATATATATATATAAAGTTGCTGTTCAAAAATTTCTTCATATTATATATATATATATATATATATATATATATATATATTAAGTAATTTTTGAACAGCAACTTTTTAGCATAATAAACATGAATAGGGGATGAATTAAAAAATGAATTTCCTAAGAATAGACACGGCATTATATATGTCACACCTTGTACTGAATAACTGTAAAGTTTTATTGTTGTTGTAATCAGTACTCAGACTGGTCTGATGCAGCACTCCTATCTTGCGCAAGCCTTTTCATTTCTTTCTTATTATTAAACACGTTCTTCATTAAGAGGAAAAATAAGTAAACAAATTATTCAAATAGCTTTTACGGGGATGTAATATTTGCAAGGTTGGTTGTTTCCTCTTTCGTGCCTCTGTTGAATCTGGATGAGGGCGTGGACCAGTATGTTCACAAATCACAACTTTAATTTCCTCTGATTCTTTTGTCTGTTGATTCTTTTTTTAAGTGCAATTTGTTCTACATCAGATCTTCCTTCTTTTCCTTTAGCAGTTTTCCACTTTCTTCTTTCATTTCTTTCTCGAGCCTTTCAATTCGTGTTGCGAATTTTATTTATTAATGTTGTGATACTGATCTCTTTCTCTGTGCGTCTACCTCGATCCTTCTCGGAATAAAATTATCTGTGAATGGACATGATAGCAGCTGTTGTCAGGTGCAAGAACGTGATGGATACAGACAACGGAAATAGAGGAGAGTCTGAGCCGAAGCGCAGCGGCGTAAATAGGTAAAATTAATCTGCGAGAAAGAGACGAGCCTTCAGAAAACACGTTAACTAGAAGCTATAATTATAGCCTGGGACCGTCTCCGGGGAGGGAGAGAGAGAGAGACGCGGGGGCAAAAAAAGAGGAGGAAGCTAATAAATAAGACAGCAAAGCAAATAGCAGCGAGCATATGTAAATACGAGGCGAAACAAGTGGATAAATAAGAGACAGCCATAAATCAGGGCGTGTAACTATTTGCCCTGCTCCGACAAACACAATAAATGTGAAACACATTGAGGTCTCGCCTCTTCCTCCTCGTCCCCGTCTTCATCTTCGTCTTCTTCTTGTGTGCCGCTAACAAGACACGGCGGCGGGCCTTCAAAAATAGAGAGAGAGAGAGAGAGAGAGAGAGAGAGAGAGAGAGAGAGAGAGAAGGAGGAGCAATGATAAATGACGCGGCAGGCGGGCCACGTCGTCACCATCCCCAAAAACCCACACGTGCGTCACTCGGGATCCTTCCCTGGAACCACAGCCACGGTCTCAGGGCAACCGACGTGAACGTACAGGACATCAACGCACTTCATTACGTTCCGTCGATTATAAGATATCGTTGAATGTGAAGCACGTGGCAAATACTCGTACTAACCTCACTTTATGAACCAGACATTAATAATTTTTTTAATAAAGAGATCTCGTTATTAAATAAGAATCGACCCCAATCTTTGAGTAAGGCAAATTTCCGACACCATTTTTTAAACATCAATTTGATAATTCGAAGAATAAATTTTATTCCATTTTATTTCCACCTCAACAAGTTCCGGAAAAGGAACGATACGTTGAACTAATTTTCTAGTTATTGATACCTTCTACACTTTTATTTTTCAATTATATTCCTTGTCAACTTTGATATTCTATTCATTTATGATTCAATGAATTCAGACGGTATAGTTTGTAAGTAAGATGCACTCTGACAATCTAGGAGTTACTTTTTCTTAGAAATGATTAAACCTGCAAAATTTGAAGAAAAGAATTTTAATAACATTACAAAGGAGAAGGTATTATCAAAATAAATAGTAACTGGGTATTTTCTTTTGTATTGAATACAGTTTTAGAATTTTCCTCCACAAAATTTAGAGTATGTAATGATATTTCAATACTAAACTTGGAAAGAATATATATATTTTTTCACCTGAATAGATTATATAAATACGTCCTGATTTTCTTAAAAATGTAGACATTTGTGACCTGGTTTATTTATTTAGAATAGAATAGTTGGATACTATTTTATAGTTGTATGGAAATGAAAATGTTAAATTGTGGGTGTGATTTTTTGTGAGAGGAAACGTTCAGGGGTTGTCATAAACAGTCTTTTACTTATTTCTACTTAGTTCCTTCTAACTAGAATTCAGTCCGTGGAGAATTTCATTATTTGTGGAACTCATAAAATTTTAATAAACTTCAGTTTTGAATTATCGTTAAAAAATTTTCCTTTATGATAGTAAGAGTTCTTTAAACGATAAAAACAACCTGTCAGTTCCGTCCCTTGATTAATTAAACGTCAGCGGATGGGACTCTTCTCCATGCCATTGGGCAGACTATAAGTAGAATTTGCAAAATTACATCGTTCTGTAAACTTTGAGGCGTTTGGCCCCAGATTTCCTTTCAGTTAGTTTTTTGAAGATGCATATGGGGCATCCAATAAATGGCAACTCCCCTTAATAGCACCGGAAGGGAAGGGAAGTGAGAGTAAGGAGATGCAGGGCAAACCTGCATCAGATATTCCTTGCATTTTTAAGTCGGCACTTATCTGTTTTACGTGTCCTTTAGAACCTTTTTTACCTAGAATCTCCTGTCAGAGGTAAATTCTGCGTGCGCCAATAAATAAAACTCTCCCCAACCTCTATTTTCACAGATCCTTTGTCGTCTTTCATATCTCTCTCTCTCTCTCTTTTCATAAATATCGGCGCTTTTTAATTAATTGGCGCGAATATCTTTCTTCAGGAATGCACCGCCGTGACAAAACAGCAAAAGAGAGACAGAGAGAGAAAGCGATGGGAGAGTCAGAGACAAAAGGGTAAAAAGTGGCAAAAATTCCACAGTAGGTGTAGCGAAACTTTCATATTATTACCAGCAGCTCCACCTCTGTTTTGACATCGACCGCGTAATAAAACCTTTCCCTCGCCTTTTTTATTAGTGCGTGAGGGCGAGAGAGGGCGAGAGAGGTCTCTCAAGTCCCTAAAATACACGACCAGTGTAAGGTCACTCAACACACATGCATGGTCTCGTTCCTTGCTCTACTCACAATTCTGTTCGTTGCTGCTTATGGAACGAAGGTTGTGATTGCCTTCATATAAGTTTCATATTCTTGGACCATATTTGTCGTGGTTTGGTACTTACTCATCTTTCGGCGTTTCCCAAAGTTTGGGACTGATCGACACGACCAATGGCTTTCCTTTCCATAGTCTTCAACTTTGTCCAGCTTGCTTTACATTTATTTTGTCGGGATAGATAACAAATGTAAGGAACAAACTGGTTTCTAATTTCTCATTACGATTTATGCGAATGAAGAAGATAAAGGTTGCAGGTTTTCTAGGGTTTTCCCTGCATCTCTTTAGGTGAAACACCGGGTAGGATCCTTAAACCATAGCCCGGGGGCCCTAGTCAACCCTTGACTACCTTGCTCTACCTTCCGCATCCCCCCTTTTCAATTCCCTTCCTATGCTATTAAAGGGGAGTTGCCTGTTTCAGGATCACCCTCATGTAGTCTGTTACCCCCCCCCCCCCAAAAAGGAATCATTTATGGACTGTGGAAGTTTTCTCTCGCAGACATTTCCCCCCAGAGTGACTGCGGAGCTCACCCGATCTATGTAGGGAATGCCTCGTACTTTCTCTGTTTTTTTTTCTAAGTTCTCACATGCCGAGATTCCATTGGATCAGTCGGCCAACAGCCTCGTGGAGACATAGAGAAGGGAATGCTGCGACCCCACAGTAAACTCATCTCCCGTCATTCGGAAGGGCGTGAGAATAATCACAGGTTACGCAGCGAGCACATGCATGGGGCGCATAGATTGAGACTAGTTAAACCAATGCTAAAAATCCAACAAATTCAGCGGAAAACTTTGTTAAGAATATCAGGTGCCTTCAGTACAACCCCTTCAGAAGCACTAACAGTTCTCCTAGCTGTTGTCCCGTTGGATCTAGAAAACAGGAAAAGGAGCGCGCAGTACTGGCTCAAAAAAGAGAACCAATGCAAAGTCGTAGAAATTTTAGGCAAGGAAGCAAATACCAAAATAGAAATTAAAGAAGAAATATTAAACATTTGGCAAGAAAGATGGAATTCATCGAATAAAGGGAGAAGGGTGTACGAAATTCCACCTAACATAAGAGAAAGATTACAGCTTAGACACCTCAACCCAACCAAGGGTCTTATACATTTTCTTACTGGTCATGGTCCATACGGACAATATCTGGGAAGAATAAATAGCAGACTAGACAATCTATGTGCCTGTGGAGAGATAGGAACACCGGAACACGCCATACTGGAATGCCCCAATTATTAGGTAGACAAGACAATAAGAGAAACCTTAAGAAAAGAAAGACTATGGGAAATAATAAGAAACCCACCACTCACCGCGGCTCTAGAAAATTTGACAAACCTGATATCCGCTTTAGAACTGAAAAAATACAGGACTAAAAATATAGAATCTTAAATATTACATCATAAGACTTAATATACTCTTCATCGGACCGGACTTTCAAATCCAGGAACCGGATGAGTATAAGGACCAAAATATGGACATCATAACATAAAATAGAATATAAATTATAGTAATAGTAAGATTATTCAAGTAATTATCTTAAACAAATTACATAACTCTGCTAATACAAATACAGTCATAAATAATTAGAGTATAAAATTAGTAAAAAAGTTTGAACCTACAACTACTCGACCAACGCGTCATGGAGATCCGGAAACGTGGGTCGTAACCGGAAAACCGGAGTTGTTTCACACACAAAATGGATAAAGGTGGAAAGGATGAGGAAACAAAGAAATTAAGAATTCTCTCCTTCAGTCTCTCAACGAAAATAATATAATAATAAAACTAGTGTAACAGATGATGATCTTACATGCTAAAACAAATTTAAATATACGCATATACTTTATTATTGTATTCATACATATTTATGTCATGTAAAAAAATGTACCAACAAAAGAAAAATATTGTTAAACAGACCTGTTATTGAATCTAGAAAACAGGTCAAGTAAATTATTATCAATAAAAAAAAAGTACCCAATGCCAGACCTACCTAGGGTTTTCCCTGCATCTCTTTAGGTGAAACACCAGGTAGGATACTTACACTATAGCCCTTGGCTCAACCCTTAGCTACCTTCCGCATCCCCTTCCTATGATATTAAGGGGGAGTTGCCTGTTTCAGGATCACGCTCATGTAGCCTGTTAACTCCAAAAAAAGGAATCATTTATTTGATGGTATAATACTTTATTAAAAATGAAATAATCATTGTTCAAAAACAGATTATAAATGTTTCGGATAAAGGTATTTTGGTCAACTCGGAGATATTTAGACCCTATCTATTTTTACAGAAGTTCGGAGCTCGACACAGAAACAATAACAGCGGACTTTCACCTATAAGATCGGCGAATAGGAAAGTTTAGTCTAAGGATCCTCGGATGGCGAAAGAAATGTTGACTAAGGTTGGCGGAAACACTAACGAGTCCAAATAAGATGTAAAATGACAATGTACTCTTGACGGTGAAATCACAAGTAATCGGCAAGAAATCTGCCCACGCTAGCCATAGACATAGACTTGGCAAAGCAGGCTTTGCTTTCTTGCTAACAGTAAATGTAGGATAGCGGGAAGTCCCGGCTCAGAATTCTCCATTCTGTTCTTCTAAATTATATTTTATTTACTTATTAAAATTATATTCTGCGCGTCATGTAAAAAAATACCAACAGGAAAAAATTTCCGGCATAACTTCTCGCGAGGTTGCTTCAGATTTTCCACGTATGTGTTCTTGGGGCGTAGCGAATTGGAAAAATGTCAGTGGATGGGCTTAAATTATTTTTCTGTGCTTTGCAGGTAACTCGCAATGCCACCAGACTTTTATGTCTTTTTTTTCCCCCCCTTTTCTTCGTCGCTATTTTTTAAAAAAAATGTAAACTCAATTCTAGTTTACACAATATTTATTTCCAGCTCGATATTTAATTAATGAAATTCCATGAGGGCCTTGCACGAGAGCCGTGAATTTCGTCGCTCGCTTTTAAGAGTGTTCCAGGTAATTCTCCCCTTTCCCACCCTTCGCGTCGCTGGTCGAACGCGTCTCTGACATTTTATTTTTTTTCGCAAGCCACAGACAGACAGACAGAGGGATGGACGAGTGGGCTGCTGCTTTGCTCGCTCAAAAATTAATAATCTTGGCTCGCAATGTTGTTTTCAAAGAGACGGGGACATTCCTCTATGGTCACCAGGTTCAACATTCTACACTCAGTGTTGCCAACACGTCATAGGCAACTGGAATCTCACATTGCTTCATTAAATTAATAAATACTACAAAAATAATTTTATACACGACGTTTCGTTCGTGTTTTGCATCCTTCAGATAACAAGTTTCGCAATGCATATAATTTTATTTCTGTAATATTATATTGACTATCCTATGTTTGAAAGAAAATTGTAGTGAAATTTCACGCATAATGTAACGCATGTCCATCACTGTGTGGATTTTCTGTGCTTTTAATGCACCTTCAATTAAAGTTTGTCCAAAGTATAAAAATTAAACATTCTACAATGTAAACTCATGATTTCCTAATAATTTATGGACTGTAACAACTTCATCAAGGTTTTATGATTATTTTTCCCTTCTTTTTACCTAGAGCACGTTTGGTTAACCTGTGTAGTATTTTCCACGAATATCTTCACTATAATTAATTTCATAAATAACATTCGGTTATTTTTCCTTTTTTTAAATAACTTAAATTCGTTATTAATTAAAAAATTCTTTTTAAACATAATTTTTAATTTTTTAAAAAAATTTCGTGTATTTTCCCGTAAGACCTTCATTAGTTCTTTTCATCATAAATTAGTATTACATTCATGGTTACTAATTATTTTTAAACATATTTACTTATAAAGAACTAGGATTTTTATTTAAAATATTTTTAACAATTTTAAGAAAATTAATGGAAAGATTGGAAATTTTAACACTTCATTTTTAATGCAATATTATTACATTATACAATTTTGCAGCATTTTGTTTTAATATACCGCAGAAATTAGATAATAAATTGCCAAACGTGAAGAGGAAACTTCAAATGAATTAAATTAAAGATTTTTTCACCTTACTGGCCCTCAATTTAATTCTATTTAACGATTTTGCAAAACAGACGTTAAGTGATATGTTTTAGATCCGATCCTTACTAATGTGACGTAATCAGAGAAGAGCCTGTAAGTATACCGTCATGTGACTCTTCTCCCCATTTAATTATCTTATTAGAAGAGCCAATAAGTGTGAAATATTATGTCAGCTCTGGGGGATTTCATTAGGCGGCAAATAGGTAGAATTATTTTTATTGTAATAAGACATATTGTCCTAGTTGTATTTCTTTATTTCATACAATTAAATTAAATTAACTACACGAATCCGTAGGCAGAAATAACCGTCCCATGATGGTATGTTAGTTAATGGAATAATTCCTCCCCCTCCCCCCTCCTCCTCCTCGACAGTGAAAACATGGGGATATATTTTAAGTCTCTGAATCTTGTTGGCCTTGCATATTGGATTTCTATAATTGTTCCTTAATATCACGTGGAGATAGAGCAGCTGATTGGCTGCAAGGTGTGGGCTCCTTGTGGGGATGCAGCATTCCTTACTCCATGCTTCGAATGGGAGAGAGCCAAAGATATGCAAGCTGTATTTACTATGTTGATGGTGGGACAAGTTAAATTATTGTCAGAGTTTTTCCCTCCCACGAGCGTATTTGTGTTTCTTTTATTTATACGTTCCGAAGCGATTATTCATGATAATCGTTCCCATTTTTCCCTCCCGCTCGCGTCGTCCGCTGGACTATTGATGTCCCGCATTGTAACTTCACTCTTTTTTTTCACCCCAAATTAAAATGTCTCCCCCTACTCCGCTATCTATTTTATTCGATATCGCGGATTTTTTGCCGTGTTGATTTATTTTCTCGCCTGTATTAATCCATTGGGCAGTTAGATCCCCCTCCCCACTCTTTTGTGCGTGGTTTATATTTCGTTTTTCGTGGACGATTGTGGCCGTCACTAATATTTGCAGAGACTGTAACAATGGCGCCGCGTCGATTGTTGTGCAGGGAGCAAATCACGCACGCGCGACGCGACAGCGACAATAACAACAACGGCATTTGTTTGTTGTTGCCGTTGCAGCGAACGAGTACGTAAACATGTTACAGCCGCTGAGAAAGAATTGAATCGTGGAAAAGTAGCGGACGAGAAGCGGGTCTTGATTCTTGTTGGCTCTGCCCTCGTGGCACACCATGGCTTGGTCAGCGGGGTGAAGGAAATGAGAAAAAGATACTTGTGACGATGTGTTGGCTAAGAAAAATTGTGATTTTCTGGTTTGTAAAATATTTGCTGAAGCCGGAGAATATTAATACTATGAGAAATGGGATATTAATTGAATACTCAAAACTCAACACTTGCAGCGTCTACTTGATAATCCTTTCCTCCTGTAAAATATCAACTCTACTTGACAGAACGATTCTTCCAAGTAAAATTCAACCTTAGCTACTGTAATTACCAACCCGTACAATCAGGGGTACCTCAAGGTAGTGTGTTGGGTCATTTGCTCGACCTGGCCTATACTTCGGATCTACCAACTACGGACAATACTTCCATTGCAAGATTTGCGGATAATACAGCTTTATTATCAGTAAATGCTGACCCGGAAGTTGCAACACAAAACCTGCAAAACCACCTGGACCAAGATATGGAAAATAAAAATAAACTACAGAAAATCAACAGAAGACGTATAGTGTGCCCTCCGGTCTACTTAAAGAACATTCTAATTCATATAAAGAGCGAAGCTAAGTATTTGAGTTTACATCTAGACCAAATAAATGACCTGGAAAAAGCATGTCCATAAATTTGGTAGCAAATAAATCTAAAATTAATGGAAATGTCTTGGTTAATGGGAAGAAAATCTAAATTATCTTTAGACAATAAACTTTTATTATTCAAATGCAACAATAAGCCTATATGGACCTACGGTATAGAATTGTGGGTATGCACCAAGCCATCGAATCAAAAAATAATTCAAAGGATACAGTCAAAAATACTCCGCACAATTACCAACGCACCTTGGTTTGTTTCCAATTCCACATTACACAACGATCTCAACATCCCATTCATCACTGAGGAAATAAAAAGACTAACGACACACTACTTTCAACGAATGGAAGGACACCAAAATAGACTAATAGACGAAATAATCAACCTCCTGAAACACAGAAGATTTAGAAGATCGTGGCCCACGGATTTGATTCAGGAGAAGCAAGACAGAAACTAGTAAAACATAATACACTTAAAGGTAATCATCATCGACGATTACCCTACTGACGTTTTTTTAAAAACATACTTATTGCTTTGTACTGTGACCACTGCAGATTGTAAATTAGCAATTTAAATAAACAAAAAAGAACATTATTAGCCTCGCGTTGCGCAATTACTGTGGTAGAAATTACACAGCACGGAGGGTAAATCCTCGTGTAGAGAGAGGGAGGGAGAGGGAGGGGGAGGGGGAGAGAGAGACAGAGAGAGAGGCAAACTGTGAGGCCACGAGAACACGATGAAACTCCTCCGTCTAACCAAAACATTTTCCTTCAATTAACCCCAACAGTTTGGCCAAGTTGAACAAAGACCGACGCAGACGGGAAATTCTAACAGCAAATACACGCAATTTCACAAACTTTCTCTTTTCTCTCTCTCCCTCTCTCCAAACAAAAAGAAAGAGACAGAAATTATTCTTTTTTAGAAATATAATTCATCCCATTCTTTCAGTCTCACCAAAATTCCGTGTTTTAAAAGACAAATAATAACTGACCTCGGCTCAGCTCAGCTCAGCTCGACGGAACTCGATGGAGAGTCGACTTAAAACTACCCTCTATCTAATCACCCTCGGCCTCGGGAATTTGTAATAACGGAATAGACGCTAAACAACACACAGCAATTAAATTAACGACAAATTACAGACCATTAAGATTTTATTTAATTTCTTCGACGATTCCTCATCTGGTGTGGTACTTGATCAGGTAATTTCTTCAGTATATTACTTCAGAAAGTTGTACAAATGTTAAGAAAATATAATGCTATAGTATTGCATTAAAAATAAGATAATAAAAATCATTTTCTATATTAATTTCGTTAAAATTCTCATAATGATTATGACAACCCCGAAAGCTTTCTCATTGCAGGAGGTTTCTGTCGCTTCTAAACTGCCCCGTAACTTACTAGTTACTGCAGACGTCTCAGTTAGTACTTGTGCTCTATTAGAAGACGTTTATAAAGAAATACTTGTAGAGAAGGAGCGACGTCCGTTCCAGGGATGTTTTGAATCCTTGGGAAGCTGCGGAATGGATTTGAACCGTAAACCAGTAAAAACCACATAAAAGTCGAGGACTGGTGAGATTAACCTCTTGCACATTAAACCCAGTATTTTTAATAAAGAAGGGGAGAAGGAAAAAAGAGTTATAATCGCGATAAGCGAAATAAAACGCGACGAGGCCTGAGAGCAATATCTGCTGCTTGTTCCTTCCCAAGATTCGGCCTCAAGCACGTCGTAAAGTGCGAAATTGTGGAAACGTAAACTCTGACCCGGCTGTGAAATATACCAGAGCTAGGATAAGTAGCTACGACAGCGTTAATCTGGCTCAATATGCTACATTTACAATTACGTCTACATGGTTAGCAATAGTGTGTAATTAATTTTGCACCAAGTTGCCACACACATTTTAAATAAGCTAGCGCATGTTGACTCTGTCTATGTGCTCACTGTCGCTAAATTCAGAAAGGAGGCAGTTTGTGGAGCTTTTTCGGTTAGTGGACGAGATGGAGATGTACATCTTTCACTACACATAATAGAAAAAGTCAACCAGCTCGCAGAAATTCACAATAATTATCAAGGTTTTTCCAAATTAAGATAAATACTGTAGCAGGCGACGCACTTCCACATCCCATTACTCCTCTACTGAGAAATAGGACTACTAAAAGAATAGCTCAAAAGAATATCAATAAATGACATCATAAGAAAATAGACATCGTTACTGGAGTTTTTATGCGTTTGCGATGACTTAGGGACCCATATTTATTGGTTTTGTACATTTTAGAGTTCTTAATTTCATCGTTGAGTAATATTGAAATGATTAAAGACAAACTTATTCAAAGTTTTCAAAACTGACGGTGATTTACGTACTGTATTTACATTTACTGCGATTCACTGACTGCGTGTTCATAATGACACAAACAACAGGCTTTGCAACACTGCGTAAAACGTGTAGTGAGGGCATCCAACGACCATATAAATATGAACATAACGTAACATATGATGTAGATGTTGTTCATCCTGCCTCTACATAATTGCTGTAAAATGTTTGCAGTTTAGCGTCGCCCGTGGGAAATTTTAGAACCAGAGTAAGACAGGTTAACATTCCGTTCCTTGCGAATCGATTGCGGCGATGATGGGGAAGGTTTTAATTCCCTCCTGCTGAGGGGAAAACTCCCTCAGACACTTGGTGCACGTGTCCTTCCCCTGAGCGGCTCTGCAGGCCCGCGACACGTCACGTCAACCAAGGATAATTCCCATTACACAACTTTCATGAAGGCCATAGAAACAGCCAAAATATAGTGAAACATAAAAAAATATCCTTTTTGGTTGTTGTCGTATTCAGTCCCTAAGACTGGTCTGATGCAACCCTCCATTCTGCTCTATCTTTTCATTTCAGCACATCTACCACATCCTTCCTAATCTGCTTAGTGAATTCCATCCTTGACCTAACTCTTCTGTTCTTACCTCCACTCACTTACTTTTAATTCTTTTTGGTTAATATTTTATAAAGGTGAATATGGCCGTTTGTCGAAAGAAACTGTGAATAATATTCTATGCTATAAGAAATGTAAAAATATTAATGAATAATTCATTATAATTTAATAAATTGAGACTGATTCCAAACTTACGGCTACCTGATTACATTATAAATTAAGTCACAAGGTCTCATTTAAATTTTCAAAACCCTTTGAGAAAATAATGTGAACATTGAAATGAATAGTTAAAACAAAAATACTGAAAACTCCATTAAACGTGTAATTTAATTAATTATATTATTAGAACAATTAAGTAGCTTCCGAAAGCAAAAAATTATCCTCTAATAATTTTACTTTTATTTTAATAAATTTGTTGGAATAATGATATAATTTTTAGTTATGATTAATTTAATTTTATTAATTTGTTATGTCACAATCAGAAATAATTGGAGATATATATATAATATTTCAAACATAAAAATAAAAGTAAATAATTTCAAATATGTACAAAATTAGAAAATTACGTCTTATAAAAATACGTTTCCACTCGAACCTAAATTAAATGTGAGGAATATAATAAGACAAATTTCGATTCTAGGACATATATCTATATTTTTCTTCTTTGGGAATGTCTGGACAATCGTGGGTGGGTCCTGGTCTTCTGCAGACAGCTTTGTTTTTTGAAACTATTCTCCAACATTTTTTTTCAATTATTAAGTTCCAAACATATTTAAAAAGCTAATAATCCATGGCCTGCCTTTCTCATGCTCTTTTAGTTAGACTTTATTGACTCATTTAATTATACTTTGCGCCAGATAAATATTTTTTGTTACTTTTATAGAGAACTAGTAATAAGAATTACAGTCACTAATTTAAAGTAATTCCTTCGTTCCTATTATTTACTTCTTTATTAAGAATTCGCAAAATGTATCAACACTACTTTTAAATAAGTTAAAAATTGGGCCTAGTATTCACATTGATTATCAAGTATTAAAGTCCTCGACGATCCACGGTATTTTCAATACATATATATTTAAATACATGTAATAAAACCATGTATTATATTTTTAAAAATTTATAACATATTACCTAATGTAATCCATTGTAATTTTCCTTTCATTATACCTGAAGAAGTCTCAAATGAGAGATGAAACGTAGTATACTTCATTATTTGAAAAAAATAAGTGACAATAATTTAATCTTTCGTCAGTTACTTGTCCTATTTGTCTGTGGAGAATGCACCCATTTCGTAGAATTTCTAGGACACGTTAATCTGCATACGCATTGCGTCAACCCTTAAACAATAAAAATGATCGCTGGGAAATAAAATTGATATTAGTAGAGTGGCATTGTTCAGATCCTCCTTCCCCTCACAGTCCTGCAGACCCGCGATACGCACGCCATCTTCCGTCTGTTGGAATCTATTCATGGAGTCTTTCTCTACTTGTTGTTCACAAGTCACAGATTCGTACGAAATACATTACTCGTCAATAACTAGCAATTAATTATCCTTTTAATTCAACGTCAAATGTAAGATGACTTTTTTTCTTGTTCGTGGAATCGCAGTGAGACAGACAGACGTAAAATGTATCGTCCAAATGTGAGAGTAAACAACGACGTACAGTCCCACCATTTTGCGTGTAGGCGTGTGTTTGTAGCTGAGCGGTGAAGTGGAGCACACAATTTGGATATGGGCGCAGTTTCTCTCTGTCTCTCACGGGGGAGCTGAAACAAATGCTTGCGGGAAATTAACAATCAACTAAACGGTAATACGTTCGTCAGATTCGAGTAGAGTATCGGTTGTTTTGTGTGGTCCACCTGCAGAGTTCGGCTTCCCTTTGAGAGCTCTCCAGGTGCGCGGGAGGAGATTCTTCAGTTCAGTCACAATTTGCGCAGAGTGTTTTTGGCAAGGTGAAGAAGGGCGGCGGAGATGAAAAGGGCGCTCAGGGACGTTCCCACACAAACTGTTAGTACGAACTAACCCAACAACTGCAATACATATATTATATCACCTCAGCGAATACATAATATTACAAGTAGCCAGTTACAGGTAATGAAATACCACTAACCACGTGATCAACTCAAAAAAGAACACTTTAAACGTAAAGTTAATATAACGGCATTACGACTCTTCTTCACCATATTCCTTAGTAAAGTTGTTTAATTTTGCAGCCACCAATTGGTGGACTTCCTCAAGTACATCTGAAATGCGGCGACAAGCAAATCAAAATAAAACAGGTCTACGGGGAAATAATCTCATACATTTTACTTAGCGAGTCAGTGTCACTTTGTACGCCTAAAGTACAGTTATTATTGGACTCAAGATATTTACAGTTATAGTTATAATGGAATATGTGCAGTAGTTTAGGAATAACTGAATGTTTTGCAATTAATACATTGTAACAGTCCCCGTGCTAGCTTTCAGCGCCCGCTTAGTTTGCCGCATATAAATTGACTTTCAGCCGTTGCATTGTTTTATATAACACTAAACGGCTGTCCCCAGGGTTCATTCTCGACGTAACAGGCTTCACAGTTGGTAGATATGAAATTGTCGAGGGTCGGATAAAAATAAACAGAAATGGAACTTACATCTACCATAAATCAACTTTAATTCGTTTTCACTACGATCCAATGCCTTTATATATATTTTTAAATAATTTAGATACACTTTGCGAAATTTTAGTAATAAATAATGCTGTCCAAAAAATTACTTTCAGCAAGGGAACGCGTCTTAATAATTCTCATTACTAGACAAGTTACTAAAATATTATGTAGATATTTAATGAATAAAATAAATAAATGAGCCAATGAAGTACACCTCAACACGCAGTCCAAGAATTCTGAAATTTAAAAATAATGAGAAAGATGGCTGTTAAGAGGCAAAGATTGGTCAATATTCATATTTTATTCTGGTAACGTGTGACGTCACGAGGCGTCATTGGTGGTAACGTCGGCGCTCAACTGAGTAGGTCGTAGCTTTTCTTTGTCACCGTAAATGAACAAGGGGACGATGTGGGGCGCATCTGAGAGGCACTCACCCTGAAATGGAGTTCCTGTGTCCCGAAACCGCCACACCTCGCCTTCGCGCGTACAGTCGCGTCCACATGCAAATGCAGCCCTTGTCAGCTGCGGAGATTAATGCAGTGCGTGTGTGGCAGCGGTCTTCATTTAGCGCCTGTGTCACGGCTAACATTACCTTACATCATCAATCCTCGGCTCGGCTTCCGGCCCTACTCGAACTATAAAAAGGAGGACGCGTCCACTGCCTCCTTTCGTGCCCGCCATTTTGTGCGTGTGCGTGTGCGTGTGGGAGGAGCAGCTGTGTATTTTCCCCCGCGTTGCTGAATTATTCGCCAGGATCGGCCGCCACAACACGGCACCTTCAGCCACCAGGTCGCTCAATTATGCAGACCTTCCCCTGGGAAACGACATTCCCTCCTCCGCTCCCAACCATTAAAATGAAATACTGGCCTGATATTAGACGAACGCGACATGACAAGGATCATCACTCTATCACATATCTTACAGGGCCATCTATCTAATATCAAAGTGTCTTAAGAGGATTTTAAATTGCATTAATAAAGTTAATATGCTTAATTAATATATCAGATAATCAGAAAATAAGTAACTGAATCGTTGACCGTTTCGCTGTTGCATCCCCTTATGTTTTGCTAGTTCAAAAGTTTTTTTTTATTTTCCTTGTGCCCGGTTAAAAATTACGGCCTTATTTGTTGCGTTTGCAGGTGTCTATGATTTCCTTAATTACTCGTCACTTGGTTCTCCTGTCACTTGCAACCTCTATTTACGTACCTAATATTATATTTTCACGTGCTCTGTGTGACAGAAAGTCAATCTCCGTATGCTAAGTGTAGTAATACTTGGCCTAGGCAAATAATCCCATCTATTTCGCATTTTTTATACCAAAATCTCAAATCTGAAATTTATACATTGTCGAGGTCTTTCGTTTGTGTAATTTTTAGATTTATAACCCTTCCTAAAAGAGAGATATTAAAACTCAAGGATTTTTAAATAATTTAAAACCAATTTTTAAATGGGCATAATATTAACTTTGAGTAAAATCTAAACGTTGATGGCCCAAATGTTTAAACATGCAAGAAAGAAAATCGCAAATTAAATTGAACAAGTGTAAAGTGTAAAAAAAATACCGTGAACCCCTTCTCTCATGCTACATTAACGTGTTATGGTAGATGTTAATTTTATGGCACATGAACAAGATTTGCCTCTTAGTTCCTGCTTATGTAATATATTTCAGTCCCAACTCGCTGATTGATAAAAAATATGTTTTATACCTTATTATGAGTTAGTATTTCCCTGTTTGAATGTAACTGCCGTCGTTATTATTACTCCTTGTCGTTCTTTCACCGTCGTCTGTAAATGTCCAGGTAAAGCATACGGCTGTTGGTATCGACCATTGATTGTGATTGCAGAGTAAAATCCTCCTGAGCTGCCGTTGCCGGTGTGAGAGATGTCGCAGAGTCCTCGTAATTGGCCTGACTCGTGTTCCGTCACTTCGCTTATTGTCCTCCGACTTCTCAGCTCCTCTATATCTATATTTAGAGCTGTCGGCCTCGAGGGCGACCTACACAAATATTTTCCCTGCTTCACCTCCAAGTTCACACTCTCCCTTCTTGCCTGTGACGAGGCGCAGCCGGTCAAGGAAACAACCCCCTTGTTCACCATCTCACTAATTGAATTCAATTTTTACTCTCGTTGAACTTAACCCTGATACGTTTCCTCTTCCTTCACGGAAAACATTTTTCAGACGAAATTACTCCTACTCCGCAATGTTTGTTTTATGTTGGCTATGCTATTCCAAGATTCGTAAATTAAGGTTTTATAATGTTGTTAGGGAGGGAAAAGATTTTTCAAAGAACTGACAAGAGAATATCAAGCAGAAAACTGATTGCACGGATATTTGTCATCAATGAGAACCTGGACGTGGAACTGGTTATGTCTCCCCGTATGAAGTGACAATACTGAGATTTCTGAGGACACGCATTCGAGACTCATTGGGCAGGATCACTGAGAATTTAAAACCTTGCAGGCAGAACGTAGGTTCACCCAGGTGAAGAGATGATCCGTTGAAGGGCTCAAGGATAAGTTGGAAAGTGATTTAGTTACAGGAGATAAAGCAGGAAGACATTGAGAGTTATTGGATGGAATGGTAGCTGAACAGGTCCCTCGATTCCGGACCACGAGAATAGCTTCAAAGTACCTCTACTTGGTGACTGTCCAGCAAGTATAGAGCCACGCGATGTTTGAGGCCGCAATGCCAATTGCTTTGTTATAGGAATAATGTCATAGTAAATCGGGAAGATGATGTTTTAAGTTGATAATAATATATAAATTTTGACGTTGTTGAAGCGCAATAAGATGCGGTGTGAAGGTAAAGTAAATCCTTGACTGCAGGAGGCTGAGTGTTTTCTCGTCTTGGGATGAAGACGCTGGAATTCGCGAGGAAGGCGTGGAAGGTTTCATTAGGCGCAGACAATATAAAAAGTATGCCTGCCAAACAGTGTTGGGGCCGGATTCTTCGAGGCGCCTTCATTTGCATCTTATTTCCCTCCTCCTGCCTTGAGTGAGTAAATGTCTGCGAGTGTTAATGGCGCCGGGCAGACGCAGCAGCACCTTCGCGTTGTGCCAACAGACCCAGACCCAGACCCACAGCCTCTGCGTATTGCAGCCGCCACGATTACGTAATACGATGAAGCTGAATGCCCATAGAGCAGATTATTGAGGATGTTTGCTCGTCGAGAGCACAAAGAGACATGGAGTGAGCGCATGGCATGGGGAACTTAATTACCACGGCAAACTCTGACTCACTGAAACATTCGCCCATTCACTCTACTGCATTAGCATAATACAGCCGAGGTGACGTCATACACTGCAGTATTAAATACAAATTTCAGAAAAGAAGGATTTTAGTTCACAACTCATTTCACTCAACTACCGATACAATTATTTGTAATAAAAATGCAAATAATGTCCTTAAAGTTGGGGGACGAAACTTATTCAAATTAAATTATTCCATTTCTGACTTTTGGCCACTCTTTGTTTTTCATTTATTAATACTTTCTTTTTTAATTATTCCAACTTGATCTTTCCAACACTGAATTTCATTTAATGAAAGGGATATCATTGAAACTGATAAAAAGAAACGGGGGGATCCAAATTTTAAAACAATTAGTAGCGGACACATAAAATAAAATAACCGCTTTGGAAGAAAAACATGAAGAAGGTATGAAAATATGCTGAAACGTTTAACTAATTATAAAGAAAGTAAAATTAGTAAAAGGTCGTAAATTGTTTTATTAATTTATAACAGACATTAAATTTAAACTTTTAAAATAAATTTTTTCTTAAAACTTAAGTGTTTTTCTTTCTCTATTACCTAAATAAGTCCTTAAATAAGGGATGAAACGTTATTTTCAAATACATCTAAAATAAAATAACTAATTTTATGACATTTGACACAGCTATAGAATTATTTTAAGAATCTTTCTGTAACAGTACGACGACTTTTCTGCACATTTGTGTCGTGTCTTCCGACACGCTGCGCATATTGACTGAGGAAACTATTCAGTAAGACAGCCTGAAGAGGGCACAAATTAGCAGAGAAACACTATTCTGCTCCTAGACAGAGATTTTTAAAAAAATTCTAATAGAATATGTTTCATTAGGAAAAGGAGACGAATGAATAAAATAACAGACTGAAGAGCCACAGTGAGAAAAATAAATCTTGTAAGACAATTCACGACGTTGCGTTCCTATCATGGAAACCTCTTCAGGTGGATTAATAAATGAATATAACTAAAATCGAGAAATAGAAACTGTTAAAATTTAGAACATTGCGGTCGAAATGAATGATATTGAAATAAGTACTATCATTAAAAATAAAATATTATTTAAATAAGTAGCAAATTATATAAATGTTTGGTGACAAATTTTGAGGGTTGCGCTTATTTTCGCGCGGTTTTTTTTTCAAACAAAACAGAAAAATTAAACTGAGACATTAGGTTGGTTAAACCAAAACGTGGACCTACCCTAACCACTGAGCTATGCTTGGCGAGGTGCGAGGTTTCTCTATCCCTCATATGCACCTAACCATAATCCGTTAATTCAGTGTCACAGCCCTTAAGGAGCCCCTGAGATACCTTGTGGTAGTTATGTGTGGGGAGGAGAATGAATCATTTGAATTATTAGCCATGGATAAAAACTTCCGTAATGATTTTTTCCGTTGCTGTTGCGCACATATTTATTTTGCTGTCCATGTCGGCCAATATCCGCCCCCGCCCCGCTCTTGAGAGGTTAAGTGGCGAAATATCATCACGATGATCCTCTCTCGGCGAAAACGCCAACGGGGCGATTAATTTGCGTGCATATTCATCGGAACATTAACACTTTATTCTGCGCCGAGAGCTCCGCAAACACGCGTCCTGATTGGCTGACGCAGCGCAGCCTTGCTTGCACTTTCCCTGTCCATCTTCAGATCCGCACGCCACGGAAACCTACCGGAACTTGTACGCGACAAATGCGAAAATTAAGTCTTCTCTTCGATTGTTACGTTTCAACGTCAAAGGAGACGTTTCATGTCTCAGTTTAACGACCTCTTCAGTGCTATGTATATTGTAATACACTGTCAGTTGAATTATCGACGTGCCACCATGACAATTGTGCATCTCTTTTAGGTGAATCACCGGGTAGGATCGCCCTCCTGTGGCGTAGTGGCTAGCGTCGCTGCCTCACTACGCATAGGTCCTGGATGTTTGTGACGTCATGGTCGAAAATTCGGAATGTGTCGTACAAGATGACTGTCCGCAGTCGACCCTATGGGCTGTAGAACCAAGGGATTTTCAATTCCCTTCCTACGCTATGAAAGGGGAGTTTTACCCTCGAGTAGCCTGTTAACCAAAAGAAACTAGGATAAAAACCCCTGTCAGGGAAATTCAATTACCTTGAATGGCAGCGAATGTTATCTTGTTAGCTTACTTGCTGCTACGTGCAAAATACCAACAAATATATAAATGAAACTCTTTAAGAAACACTATCAACTATATGTAATGAATAAGGGGTAATTAATTATTTAATTTTATATTAATAAATTAAAAATGAACTTTTAAAATAAAGAACGAAAATAATAATTTACTTGATCCATAAACATATTTACATTAAATAATTACCATTTTGATATTTCAATCTTTGTGCCGGCTATTCTTTCTTAAATTGAAACTACATATATATTTACAAAAATGATTACTTAAAACTAAACCATTCTATCTCTAACTTCAGGGTCGTATATTATGGGCTTTCTCATAGAACAAAATATTTTACACAAATCTACTCGGACCTGGCAGTGCAGAAAATCAGCATAGTCACAGCGGTAATTACCGTGTCGGCTTAGTGAATATTCCAGCTCCTTCCTCCTAATTGGGTCGTCATCTCTCCAGATCACAGCTGCCGCTGCTATTCTTCTTGGTTCAGGATCTCCCTTGTCACAATTCCAACCACCGGTCCAGAAACCTCTTTCGGAATCTTTCACAAAATCTGTCTTGCCATCTCTCCCGTCTCACCGCTCTCGAAGAATCTCTGCAAATCTGCCTCCAAAATCTATCTGCCAGCCTTTTTTAAATCTATTCCTCACTTCTTCGGTTCATATTACCCAGGCGGAAGGGATGGATATTGACCAATAACATTTATGTTTATACTTTGGAAAACCACCACACGAAGCAGACAACTCTCACCAAAATTGGGAAACACCCAAGGCGCGACGAGAAGTATGAGTTTTATTGCCCCTGGCTCAAATGCTGTCTCCTTTCTTTTGCCTCCACACCGCCAAAAGTCGGAGCAGATGTGTTTGACCGTTACAAATACAATCCTTTCGAACAAAGACAACAGCCTCCAGCGATAACTTAACACTTCCCTAAAGATTGCACGACAAGCTCACTTATTATTTTTCTTGAAATGTAATACGTTTATGGTAACAATAGAATGTCAGATATAAAGTAAAGGTAATATAAAGTTTTCCTTCTGAGAAATTTCTCGTATATAGAGTTTGTGAAGATATCGCCACACTATGTCCAGTTAATAGACAAGTTTCGGTCTCTTTTATTTAAAGCGCGGTGCATTGTGCGTCCTCAACTCGTCTAATCGATTCACCCCCTTCTCTCCCTCCCCCTCAATATTATCTTGGACTCCACCCTCTTTCCTCCCTCTCATCATCACTTCATCTACTTTCCGGCGGCTGGTTGTCTCCTTTCATTTTTCTCCCTCCCTCCTTTTTTCTCAAGTTCGTCCTTTTCACTGAATGGGTTAAATGAGAACCGCGACCTTCCCTCTCCAGGCGCTTTCTATTTTAAGTTTTAATTGCGTGCTTTCTGAAAATAAAGAAATGCTCAAATCAACTAATTTTCTTTGTGTGGAATTGGGGAAGAAATGATATTCATTGCGGGGAGGGGAAAACTTTAAACACTTTTCTCGAACGGACGTCGTTAACCCTGTAATTACTAATACCCAATACCGAGGGAGTCGATATCAATTCTTCCACCTGACGCTGAAGAAATTGATGTGATCTACACAAGCTGACACACTACTAATCTGGCCCTCCATTTCGTGCTTGCATGTTTCGTCTTAAAGTAGGGGATGGTTCACCAATTCCTTAGTTAAGACACAACCCTTAATAAATCAAGACAAGTAATTAAAAAATTAAGATACGTCAACGTTTCGATGCGTACATAGCAACTTCCTCAAAAGCCTTTTTTTTACTACTAATGTAGTTTATATGTTATATCGGCCAAACGAAGAGAACTTTAAATATGAGAATTAAACCGCACAAGTGCAATTTCCGGCTGTCTACTTGTAAACACTTCCGATCCCATCAAACCAAGCACTATACCGTTTAAGTTTAGACAACGCCGTTTCTATTTTAGACAGGAAACCCGTAAAATATTTAATTTATGTAATGTTACATATTAAATGTCAACCTTAATGTTAAGCGTGCCACTGATAGCCTTAATAGCTTATATGTTGTATTATTTTGAGTTA
Source organism: Eucriotettix oculatus (assembly GCA_034510155.1). NCBI lineage: Eukaryota > Metazoa > Arthropoda > Insecta > Orthoptera > Tetrigidae > Eucriotettix > Eucriotettix oculatus. The sequence continues at coordinate 20,459,036 of CM067381.1, read as the reverse complement.
TTTGATCCCTTACTGTGTTTAGGACTCCAACTTAAAGTGATGGTAGTGAATGACGGGTTGACTTGGTCGCTGACCGAGCAAGAATCACGCGACACAGTTCCTTTCTTTCTGTTTCTCTGTCTCTGTTCTGCATTGAGTCGTTAGTTCGCTATTGTGGACGCGTCCTCCAGAACATTACCCCGACTTCTCCAGCCAAACAAAAGGCAGACCTTCCTCCTTCTCTCTCCCGCGCCCGCCCGCAAAATGCCTCTCGTTTGACATTTTCTCTACCCCGTCCCTTCCTTCCTTCGCAGCGTTTTCTTTCTTTTCAAATTGACTGCAACGACGGACGACGACTGGAGTTTTAAAAAAAGACAGACAGACGGCGAAAGAGGGAGAAAAATAACCCGGGAGTCCGAGATGTCAAGAGGTAAAAGGGAAGGAGAGACAGAGAAGGGAGGGCGAACATTTGCGCTATTTGTTTCTGCCGAGGTAGATTATTGTAAGGCCATTGTAGTCGTCCTTTGTTGTAAAAGAGGCCAACAACAATCAGCGAGCCCCGGCAACTTTTCGCTACTGTGCTCTGGGGGAAGAGAGGAGGGGGAGGTGAGGCAAGGGGGTTGCAAAGTTGCGGTATTTGATCCGCAATTTACGCGCCATTATGTGCGTTATTTGCGCAGGATCACGGAGTGGAGAGTAATTACACTCTAGGGAAGGGAAGGGAAGGGAAGAGAAAGAGAGGGTTGGCCACGGCGGCGGCGGCGTTCAATATTGTTCGACTCCCACGTAGCACACAACCAAAATAAAGCCTCTGCCTGCAGTTCGCTCTAATTGCCGACAAAAAAATGTTGTAAGGACAAGTTACAAAGACTTTGTAAAACTGAATTGTTACCAATTAATCAAATCAATTCATTGGCCTACTTACTCACAGGGTAGTTAAATTTTATACATTAATTAATTAAAGTGACTCGATAACACAAAAAAATAGATCATTTTAACGTGACGGATAAGCCCGATGCTTCAATGCCTTCATCTTAAGCTCTCATCTGTCCGTTTTTCTTTTTCTTTTTTGTAAGACGTTTGACAACAGTCAACGAAATGGAGCCAAAATGGCTGACTTCCATTTCTGAACTGTTCCTTGTTATTCCAATAAATTATAGTTGTGACGGGACGTCCGCTGTAAACCTCGGTAAAATTGCCCTCTAACGTAGTTTCAAACACTCTATCAAGCATAATGAGAATGTTGACACGTCATCTTCCTGGCAAGGTCTACAAAAGGAGAACTTAATTCAATGTCTGCTTTCCACTAGGTTAACTTTTCTCTAGAAAGTGGATCTTTATCATCCAAAGACACTAAAGCTGTCTCAAAAAGTGAACAAATCTAAATTAATACGCAATTGATAAGTAAAGCAATTCTAGCGTCCAAAGTAGAAAGGTAGTGAGTAAAAAGTTTCAACTTTTGAAAATTTAACGGATTAATGTATTATAATTAATTTATAAAGATAAATTAATATTTCTTGGTACGGATAAAACCATTTTCAAAGAGATAAGGGGGTTTATGTAAATGTCGAAGCTCAAAAAAACTTTAATTAGACTTACTACCTTTCTCCTTTGGACGGTAGAATTATTATAATAACTTAAATAATTTAATGTATAATAAAATAATAAGTGAAATTTCAATAATAAAACCATAACAACAATTTTATAAGTGAAACGAAATAGTTTATTGAACTCAACAGAATAGTATAACAATTATAATTAACTTATAGCAATTAATTCGACCCGTCCACAAAAAAATGGTGCCATCTGGATTTTCTCCTTGATTGAAGGATGGAATCCTAAAGGTCCTCAAATCTTCGTCATATTTTATAAACATTTGTGTGTGAAAAAAAATTATTGGTAATTTATGAGCAAGTTCTGTGTAAGTACAGACACACTATCTGCTTTATGGAATGACAGAATTTCTGTCACGGCCTACTTAATTAACCCTTGCAATTAGGAGTCAAGCAACAACCTGGTTTCTTCCTTATTATGTTTCATCTCTTACAGTTTCTATTATTATCCCAGCTTTTCAATTTGTTAAACATCTTATAAATAATTTACTAATAAAGAATTTATTTAGCAATGGAATGCTAAATTATTGTCAAGTTATTGGAACGATCAGAAAACCAACTATAGTGTTTTGCTCTGAATTTCTCCTTATAGATTGTAGCTATTAACCCATTCACTAAATATATTTATTCCGGCAGTTCGAAGCAATAATTCACTATTTTCCTGTAATGGTAAAATACACAACAAAATATACGACATCAAAGGTATTCGGCTTGAGAGAAATTGAAGAATGTTGGAAAGAGGGTGATAGACAGTTTGGCCTGAAATGGTTGATTGTGACGAGGCCTGGTGTTCCCCTAAACATCGGTGGTACGTGGGGCGAAAGGCTCCTCCAAAATTCTAAAGGTAAATACTTTTCATTGGATAGGGAAATTAAATAATGGAGTGGGGAAAAGTTATTTAAAGGGGACGCATATTGTTTTTGAGGCAATTAGCAATGAATATTAAGATAATGATGATGACACTTGCACTGTGATTGATAGGGAGAGTGTGTGACATGATTGAGAGACTGTTTCGATGTGTTGAGTGGAGAGAATTAGACGAATGCTCTTGATCGTGGCAGCGGATGAGAAGAGCAAATTAGCAAGGTGTTAATTTCAAAAGAATATGAGGGGACCGTCATGAGATCTGAGTTACAGACTAAGCAGAAGACAGCAATGGCTCTGTTTGTTGTGACCTCATACTGCCAATTCCGAGTTAGGGTTGCTGTTTCTAAGAGACTCTTAAATACAACCCCAGAATACATCTCATGTTCGTGTGTAAATAAGTAAATTTTGCAAATATTGTATAAAGAGTATATTGTTTACCCTGAAAATGACGGCTTTGTAAAAAAGGTTTGCGACAATACCTTCTTCTTGTTGTATATGCATTAATAAATGTAAAGTTAATTTATTCCATCTATACATAATATTAATTCATTTCAAAGAACTAAAACCTCACTTATTGTCAGGGCGTCGTGTGGGTATCCAGGTTTTTCCGGCTGCAAAGTATAATTTAATTCTTTTCATACAACTGAAGAGGATGAAATGTTGAATTGAATTTGTAATAATTTTCTGACTTTTGGCTAGTAAACTGTAGTTTATTTGATCGCTAAAATGTCGTATTTAATATAATAATTTTGGAAGTAAAATTTGAAGCAATTTCTGGCCTGTGGCACTGTATTTATATGTGGGACTGTGTTTGGAGGATTCCCCTGTCTGTGTACACAAGTGTCGAGGGCCAAATTAGAGAGAATCCTTCCCTTCCTTCTCTCCCTTCCACGGGATTTTCTGTTCCTTATAGAACATCCTTGCTTGTCACAATTAGAAGAGCAGAGAGTGAGGTTTCCCCCGAAGGGCTCCTCTTCCTTTCTTCGCGTGGGAGTATTTTCCCTCTCCTCCACACACACACACGCACACACTTGGCTTTCCTTTTTGTGCTCTGGAGAGGGTCGCCGTTTTAAGAGCTGTTAGTTTCCTTGTATCTGTTGGTTAATCTGCGAGTTCCCTCGGGCAAGTTCTCACGGAACTCCAGCGTTCCTCCATTCCTCCCTCTGACATCATTGCCGGCTTACCAACAACTATATCTATATGTTACGGCGTTTTAATTGAAATTTCATTCAATCAACATTGGACATGATTACTAAATAAATATTACCAGTACGTGTCGTTGCTATGTTATGAAACCTCTTCACGTAAGTTCAGTTCAGTTTTGAAGGTCACAAAAATTCGTAGATATTCACACTTGTAAAATCAACTTAAGAGGAACGACTCGTAGCGATAATTCTTGTTTAAATATATATATATATCTGAGTAGTTGTTTATTAATTTGAGATCCTGTGCAAGTCAGATCCATTAATAATAACTTGAAGTTTAGTTCCACTTGTTGATTTCATCAGGTGAACAGTAGTTGAAAAAAAAGGGAAAAGAGAGTAATGCATAATATTCTTGTTATTCCTCCTTGACTCCGCAGCCCGTTCAGGTTAACTGTGGCCTGTCATCTTACATGACACATTCTCAATTTGAAGTGATAACGCGGCCTTCATGACCGTGACGTCACGAACATCCAATCCCATGTCAGCGACCTCTGGGTTGCGAGGCGGCGTCAAAGATTATGTAATTATTAAATTAACGACTAATTGACAGAATTTCCATTTTTCCATCTACTGCTCGCCTCATGGAATTCCAAAGCAGAAAGCGGACGAAAATGACGACAGTCCACCTCTGATAAGGGATGTGAAATGAAACGCGCCAAGCCACTGCGGACCCTTTCTTCAACACGGGTTCGTCTGAAGATGAAGAATTGTTTCTTACGTTAGCTGCGAGTTTAGCAACAAGACGAAAATGGTAGTATTTATGTCGGTCAGAAACTTATGACATTATATATAGAGTTCGCGACTGTCCGCTTTCTATTTGTCAGGGCCTTTAATCGATCGCTACTTTAATACTGTCAAAATATTTTGAATAAACATGTTCAGTGGCGTATTATTTTACAATGGTGCTCAATGTTCTAAGTTATCAAGGAGTAAGTATCGGGAAAGAATGGAAAATAAATTGGTAACATGTAATAAATTTAAAAAATATGTTAAACCGAACAAATATGGGAAAAAACTATTGCACTTATAATTTTTTCATTTGATTACTTTTAAAAAATTATTTATTATCATGCATTGAATAAATGATAAAGTCCCTAGACTTGCATCGTCAACTATTAAGTCTCTTCTGACTGAATTGCAGTTTACTTTCATAGAAATGTTTGTGATGTATTGGATGTTTGCGACGTGTCAGATGTATCAGCCCTCATGTATTAGGTTCACACTGTGCGTCTTATTTTATTCTGCGTTCCACAGTTAATTGAATTTAATGTTGTCGATTTTATAGCTTTAAAATGTGAATATAATAAATAATATGGTTTTGAAATTTGTTGTAATATTCCTAGATGTAATTTTGGGGAGTAAACGGGAAGAAAGAGGGAGGAAGACCAGCTGAAAATAGTAATTGTAGAACAGAGGAAAGAAATCAACTAGGAAGAGGAGACCGATAGTTACAAGGAACGAGACAGATAACGTATAACAAGTGAATGTAGAGGTTAGTACTGTTCCTGAATCGGATGTGCTGAGCGCCGTCGACGGCCATTTTGGATGTTTCGGTGGTGAAGCGAAACGAAGCAGAGCAGAGTTGAGGGGGGGAGGGAGAGAGGAGAGGAAAGACAAACACGGAGGAGAACACGCCCTGGGCTCCTACACCCGTTTGATCACCTCAAGAACTGTTGTTATATCTTGCCATCAAGCTTGCCTTTGTAGCAACTGCTCCGCTAAGTCCACAGACAACACAAATATCCACAGACAACTCTGCCTGCACGTTATTAATACTGCCCCAGCATCAAAGGGCATTATCTCTCTCTCTCTCTCTCTCTCTCTCTCTGCTCATATCCGGCCAGGGCGGCTGCAATTGATAAATTATGACGACGTCATCCACGCTTACTTACGACTCTTTCTCGATTATATATTTCAGAACGCGGTGAATTAAGGTTATTATTTAACTATGGACCTTATACGTGTGAAGCGCTCTTCATAACCACGCGATCCCGCTTTCAACTTCCCTTCCTGTGCTAATAAAGGGAGTTGTAGCCTCTTACCTCGCAAAAAAATTCAGCCGATACAACCGCAGGCGTATATTTAGAATTCCTTTCATCCCCGCCCCCAAATATTTTTGCTCTGGCTCTTAGAAAAAAATGTATACCAAATTTTGTCACAATGTTACTACGCTTTTAGAATTACAAGTCGCCGAGCAGATGATTCAGGAGCGAGGCCGCTTAAGTTTACGACCAGTTTGGACTAGCAGGGTGCTCGGCGTTGCCCAAGATTTTATGGACGATTTCGTCAGAGAGGAGTTTTGAAGCACTAAATTGGTGATCAGGAAACAAGCAGTGTTTTAAAGTAATAGTTAAGGATAGCAGACACGAGCTTTATTTTGAAAGAAAGTAAACTTTGTGGTAGTGCCATATTCTGAGTTGACTATGACGTATGTCATATTGAAATGAATGGGGGGTTAATTATTTTAATTCCATATTAATATATTAATAATGAGCTTTTATAACAAAAAAGAAAACAATTTACTTTAACCTAACAAATTTGCATCAGTATTACGATGTTGATATTTTCAACCTTTAAGCCGGGAATTCTTTCTTAATAAACATAACATATATTTATGTTTATATATATAAACATTAAAATGATACAAATAAATTCCTTAAAACTAGCAATTCTCTATCTCTAAACTCAGGGTCGTATGTTATGGGCCTTCTCATAGAGCAAAATATTTCACACAAAATATACTCGGATCCGGCAGTATAGGAAATCAACAAAGAGTTACAGGGGTGATTACCATGTCGACATGTCCCGCTGTAATTTCCTCCTAATTTGGGTCGTCCTCGATCCAAATCAGAGCCGCCGCTGCTATTCTTCCTGCCTCTAATCTCATACGATCCACCGTTCTCGTCTCCACGATCTCCCTTGTCTAAATTCCAATCATCGTTCCAGCAATCTCTCTCAAAATCAGTGTTAAAAATCTCTCTGCAGGAAATGATATCTTAGGTCATTGCGTAATGAAATTAACAGTTAAAAGGCTGCTTGAACACTTAAAATTATTCACTGTTGAAATAATTACTTTCAAAATTGAGAAACAGAAACGTACTCTTTACAGGTATAGCTTTAAATCTGTTCCTGGAATTAGAAACTGTATCACTGTAAGACAGGCGGACTTATTCTTGTCATCTACAGATGTACAGTAAAATTCCTCGTCGTCATTGCGTGGTATCACATACTTCCCGGCTTCTTGTGGAGGTTAAGGATTTTTTTTTCGGTGACGGAGATGTTTTTGGCGGGATGCAATAACAAGGCTGTTTTTATGAGGTTGTTCCCTTCCGCGGCGGCTTTGGGCGAAGGTGAGGGGGAATTGGGGGCGGGGGTGGCCCTCAGCTTCCGGTGAAGAAGGCGACAGGCTGTCTGCAGAGCCAACGCCAAGGTCATAGGCAGGCTCCATTCCAGATCACAGGAATTGCTGGGAAGGTTGGTCGACGATCGTAAAATCTCGAGAGGACTCGGGCATCCACTTAGATCCAAAGTAAGTAAGATCTCTCCCACAACATCTTGAAAAATAATATCATCATTCAGGGAAATGTGACGTCAGTTCCTCTGGAGGTCAAGGGAATGCCAACGCCGCCAAAATTGCATGAAAAAGGTTCACAGAGTTAAAAATACAGGCTGTCCGGAAAATAACAGCCAATCTTTCCTGAAAATTTACTCAATAATTAAATAATATAACAGCTCATCCGCATTATAACTTTTATTGGCGTGACGATTCATTCCTTAAATGTGGCGCCACACCCGTTCTGATTTAAACTACAGGCAGAGGATGAAAGTTTATGCTCAAGTGAAGAAGCCGGAGGCAAAAGAAAAACTACGACATGCACGTAAAAATAACCTATTATATTCTATCTAATTAATCCTCCGTCACAAAAAAAAGAATGTTGGAGCATCGAGAAATTTAAAAAATTAACTTATTATGCCTTTATAGCGCTTTGAACGCTACAATCATAAACAGAATGTAAGATTTAAAAAAATTTAATTCTCTAAATGAAACATTAAAATAAAGTTGGGAAAAGTAAATAGTATACATCAAGAAGAATACAGATTATTCAGAAAATCTGAGACAAAACTCCGCCACAACGAGTAATTACAGGACATAATATCGACTATAATTATTATCAAACGAAGGTTTTCCCGGTGTATGTGATTAATAAAGAGTTCAACGGATTCTAATCGGATGAAAACATTGTACAAACACGACTTTTCGAAGGCGGCCGCTGCCATCATCTTCAAGTGAAGTGTTTTCACCCGGTTAGAATCCCGAGAATTCTTTGTTATAACAAATATATTTTATACATAAATTGGTAAATAGGCGGATTGTTCAGTAAAAAATATTTTATGGTTAATGTGAAAAACATTAATATTATAAAGCAAAAACGATAGAAACGATTTAATAAATATGCAATAAATAAGAAAAATAATAATAAATCAATTGATTAAGAGACAGTTTCCAAGAGTTTCATTCTTAATTAAGGACTTCATCAAGTGTGTCAATTGGGGTATTTTTAGAAAAATATAAAATATATTTATTTTAAAATGTGTTTAAATCAAGTTCATCGAATAATATTGAATAACCATGAAGAAGAAGAATGATGAACTTTATTTAAATTTAATCCTAAAATAATTCCAATACTACAATTGATAACGTCGTACAATAAGGACGAAGTGTAGTAAAATTATATTTTTATTGATTACTTTATTTGTTTCTTTCTGTTTTACGGCCACTTTATTAATTTATTTTTGTGAAATTAAAATGTCGGATAATTTTAATTAATAACAAATTATTAATCAATTTAAATAGGAGGAAACTGGTGAAAGTATAGTTTTTTTACTAAAATTAACACGAGGACAGATTTATGACAAGAAACATGAAGTACAAGGACTAAAAAAAAGAGAGGGGGACTTTCACAGTAACGAGTCTACAATATATATATATATAGTAAAAGAGGATGTGTGTTTGTACATTCTTCAGACATTTAAACGCGCAACAATAGTTAGTCCACATATTATTATAACGCTGGAGAAAGATAGTAGAAACATGGGAGGAATTTTGGTTTAAATTGTGATTGTAACGTGTGCGCGCGCAGGTCTGTGACGTCACTCATGAGTGTGAGAACACCACAAATGAAAGCTGTTTTTATTTCAGAAAAAGTTGTCTCGTTTCGACGCGACGTTCCGAGGCTGAATCAATTATCTAAGTTAATGATATGACTTTGTATTGAAATGAAAAGAACAATATGGCGGCCGAATCAATTCACTTTCCATACCTGGGCACCACGATTAGGACATGAAATAAATATGAAAGGAGGATTTTTAAGATGTTAGAGGGGAGGATGCGGAGTTTGCGTGAGATCAGGATAATCCGCCTCACAAAGGCGTCTTCGTAAAATTAAAAAATAAAATAAATACAAGTAAGAGGGGATGAGAGAGAAATCCTTCATAAAGGCCAAGTAATTTGTTTTCCGGGTCGTTGAACCTTTGCTAAGATGGTTGCTTCCATCTGCCGTCTCTTCTCATTTGTCGCCCGGTGACAGGCAAATCACACGCACAGCCTTCTAAACAGTAACACGTGTCGTCCTTCTCTCTCTCTCTCTCTCTCTCTCTCCCTCCCTCCTTCAGCGGCAACATTCTCAGTCACCATTGCACATTGTATATTACCGTTTCCGTAAATCCCCAATCGATTAACTCGTTATAAGTAATGAACGCTAATTAATGTCTTGCCGATGACAAAAAGCGCGAGGGCATCTAAATACCTCATAATCCTTCATGTATCAGTTGTTGAAACAGTCAGAGATCTAGGATCCTCCCAGGTTAGCGACAATTACTGAAAATACTAAGTACGTTAAGCGTCTGAGTGGATGTGGTACTTTACTTTCTTGACAATGTGGTAGAAATATTTTTTGATTAGGAACGTTTGGGGAAGGTTTGGATTATCTTGGGCATGTGAGGAGGAGTCTCTGGAGTGTTGTTATCTTTGGCACATTGGAGAAAATATATATGGAGTGGCGTTACTGTTGGTTTCTTGAAAAGCTACGTGTGACTCACGTTGTATTGTCTATATTCCTGAAGGAGTTTCCAGAGTGCAAGGGTGAGAGCTACGTCTTGATATCGTTGCATGTAAGGAACATCACAACTTAATGAAGAATTTATAGGGTAAATTGTGAGGAAGAAGGAATGTCGCCGTGTGTGGTGTCTATTTCAGTGTCGGCGTCCCTGTTTTTCCGAGTGGTCGCCGCTAAATAAAGGCGGACGACGAATTGGCCAGCTCTGATAAGTGACGCGGTTGCCAAGTTGTCCCGTGGCTTGTAAACTATTTACTCTGGCACAATTCATCTACCTGTCGGTGGCCGTTGCCAAGCTAAACGCTCGCTATTAAATACGTGCAGCATGAGGCTCCTTCCGGCGGCTGCACCGCCTCAATGGATTAGCGAGCAGTTTCCTCCTCGGACCGACTGAAAGGACACGCCGCCTTTTTCCCAGGAGGAAGCCGCCACAGTCTCTAAATATTAGTGTGTTTGAATCACAAACCGCCGCAGCTACCTACGATCCGCCATTGCTACCAACAAAAACCAGCTGCCACGTCACTGTTCCGTCCAACAAATTATAGCATCATTTGGCACAAATTATTTCAATAAGATAGATAACGAACGAGCAAGACGCGATATTTTGACAAGAAGATCTAGATAAAGTCAATAGCTAGACTGAGGAAAATAAAATAAAAATTAACGGAAAGAAAAGCAGCTCAATCTCGTTTAGAAAAAGCACCTGGTTAAATGATAGAGAATATAGAATATGCGGGGAACTAATTCCAAGGGTAACGAGCTGCAAATATCTGGGGATATATTTCAACAACAGATTTGGGTGGGAGGAACAACGTGGAATTCCTTACATTTCATAATGAGGAACTTAAAAAAGGGAAGTTCAAAATCAAATGAGATGGCATATTTATCCTTAGTTAGACCAATTTTAGAATTGTTGGTTGGGATCCATATAAAAAATCAAAAGAATCATTAGAGAAGGTTGAGAAAAGGACTGCTAATTTTGTGCGAGTGGGGCCATAGGGTCATAGGAATGACAACGCAGAACAATTAGGTTGGGAGATATTGTCACAAAGGAGGGAGAAATCAAGGCTGTATTTGCTATTCCAAGCTTGTACGGGGCAAAAGCAGTGGTTTTAATTAGCTCCAAAATGCAAAGGCCTAGTTATATAGATAGATGGGATCGTCAATTCAAAGTGAAGTGTAGAAAGCAAAAAGAGATGTCGGCAAATTATGATTCCTAAATCAACGACTGTAATAATTTACCTGTGGTGGAAGAGTTTGGAGGAAATCCTCGTCAGGAAAATAAAATCAGGACAAATCCCAAAAAACGTGTCATGTGCTTATTTTGAATAATATAAATTCGTATTTATATGTTAAAGCAAAAGTGAAGTGTTAAGATAATACAATTCTTGTAATGTTTCTCTTTTTTCTTTCAGGGCTATAGAAATTTTAAAGGACTTTGATTATTTGTTTTAGATAATGAATATTTATGTTTAAGAAATTTCAAATTGTATCTGCCACTGAACTTGTAGACTAACATAAATTCAAATAAAATTAAAAATGCCGCGACGTGTCGTTGCCATTGTGGAACCTCTTCAGGTGAAAACATTAAAATCATACAATACTGTCTTAAGTAATGTATTCATATTTTCAATTGGATGCTGACGAACAACAAGTAAATGTTTTCTATGATTCTTCATTTCTGGACAAATTAAAAATTTCCCAAGGAAATTCCACTGAAAATTCCCCAACCTGCAAAAAAAACTTATTTTGCTTGCTTACAGTTGATATTTACCGCGTTCATACATTCTTAGTTAAACCTATTACTCAGACCGGAAGTTTTGAATCGTTTCGGTCTTCTCTTTTCGTTGCTTGGCCAAATATTTCATCCCGCACTTAAGCTGTATTTTTTTCATGTTCATGAGGTCTGTACTGAAATGAATATAGGACTATATTAATTATTTAAGTTCGATATTTATATATTAAAAATGAACTTGTTATAATGAAACAAGAAAACAATTTACTATGACAAAACAAATTTACATTAATATTAGGATTTTCCTATTTTCAATCTTTATGCCGGCAATCCATTCTTAATTAATACTACAAATATAATTACATAAAAAATTATACACATTAAATTATTAAAACTAACAATTTTCTAACTCTACACTCAGGGTCGTATATTATGTGCCTTCTCTTAGATCAGAATATTAAACACAAAATCTACTGAAACCTGACAGTACAGAAAATTAGCAAGGGTTACAGGTGTAATTTACCGTGTCAGGTTAGTGAATATTCCAGCAACATCCTCCTCAGAGTCGCCGCCGCTATTTGTCCCTAGTTCATGACAAATTCCATGTAATCCTCCATCTCTAGGACTACCAAATCTGTCTTGCCATCTCTCCCGTCTCCCGTCTCACCGCCCTCGAAAAATCTGTCCGAATATGCTCCAAAATCTGCTGCCAGCCTTTTTAAATCTCCTCCACCGATAACATTTATTGTTACACTTGGAAAAATACATCACCCGATGCCACCAAATCTCACCAAAATTGGTTTTATTACCCCTGACTCCGCACCGCCAAAAGGCCGAGCAGATGTGTTTGACCGTTGGCTGACAATCTCAAAATTTAAATACGAAAAGATTGTACCACTTGATATACAGTTATGTGAAACATTATTAGTCACTAGTAATAATTTCTTTCTTGAAATTTGGTGGGGAAAATTTTACTTTGTATGAGCGCGTGGGAGTTGTGCCCGCAGGGGATGATACTCACAAAGTACAGCAGGTACTTGCAACACAGAGAGTCATATATGTATATATGTTGATGTTTCCTTTGAGCGAGCGGCTGTCTGAACAAATCTTGGACAAATATTTATCCCCCCACGCGCCTAACGCCTTCCAGATGTCGTCTCCCTGCCTCAGCCTCCCGTGCCCTGCTGTGTTCTATAAGGTCAGCTGGGTGCTCGGCGTTCCCCGACTACTAATATATATGTATTACTTGGCGAACGCGGAGTGAAGTCGTGTACTGCAGCACACTAACAAAGCAATTCTACAAACGGGTGCATTTAATTAAGATAGGTGAAATATAATTGGAATATCGTAGGGTTTAATTTTCGCTGCCTCCTGAAATATTTCTAAGTTGAAATATTGCGAACGTGAAATAGACTTCAGAATTTCACAAAATGTAAACATATAAACTTTGGAAGGGATCGGAGAACAAGCTAGATTGCACTCTAGAATAACGTCAGTTAGTGTGGTGGATGAAATTATAAGGCGTTAGTTCCAGAAGAATCAAAAGATTCATTTATTCTTAAAATTTTCAGCCTAATCTTAAGATAAATACATGAAGAAAATCATAACTCAGAGCGGCATAGAGACGGCGTAGGTTACACAGAAACTTAACTAATTTTACAAAATTGTGACCTTTAATATGAGGTTGTACCAATAAGCTTTAAGAACGCTGGAATCGTAAGGAGAAGGGATGGCCAATTAAATTCATTTATAATCCAGGCCTGGTAGAGAACGGGACTAGGGTATACATGCATTAAGGCGGAGTTTTAGCTTCGGAGTAGAGGGAGAAGTTATTATATTTATAACAATGTCGTTAAGATGGGGATTGCAAATCAGGGAAGCTTAGGTCCAGCGTTCGTACACATGTGTTTACAGGTAGGAAAAAGAACTAAGAACTGGCTCGCAGCACAAGAAATATTCCTACATACAAGAAATATTTAATATATATATATTTATATTAGATAGGCAAAAATACTCCCGACACACTTAGACAGGCCCTAGATTAGACACCAAGCTCGCTTGTAATATTTATCCCCTCCTCCTCTACCCCTACACCTAGGGACTTCCATAGCTCAGGAATTGACACCAATGTCAATCGAGTTTTCGTTATCTCAATGAAAAGCCCTTACAGCAGCAGTAATTCCCCTTCATTGGCATTATTGCTGGTTGAAACTAGGCATCGACTATAGCGCTATCACCCCGAAAGATTTTCATTCGACGGTAATGATTGCCGTATAAAAATGTTTTCTTAAATGTCCACCTCCACCCGTATATGTGCTAGGGGTGTTTTACCCATACAGGATTGTTTCTGGTTGGTAAGTGACACGTGTGGAATGTCTGGTAGAAACTACTTCACGTAATTAAATATATAGTCACCAGGGCTGAACTACTACCGCGTGACCTGCTTGTTCGACGTCAAATTTAAATTCAAAGCCCCCATAACGCCGTATTCGACACTAATCTTGGGTGTTACTTTTAGACCACACTCCTCCACATAACGGTCTTCTTTTCCCCATGTGAAATGGAGTTTAAATTATACACAAAACAACATCGGGAAAACAGTATGTGCAACTCAGTACAGAAAAAAAAATGTTGCATTCCCTTATGTTTTGGTAGCTCAAAACTATTTTTTTTAATTTATGATTGTGTCCGCTTAAAAACTATTGGCCATTTCTGTTGCATAGTGCACGTCAACTATTACTTTTATCCGGTGAAAGTTGTTTTAAAAAAATATTTTTAAGTACCAAAACAAGAGGATTCTCCGAGAAAAATTGATTCTTTTCTTTTCCGATCTGGTGAAGGAAAGAAGCGGTTTTGGTTGGCAACGTCGCGTCGCCGAGTAGAGGTAATTGGTAGCAGTTAGTGTTTGTTGTGTCCTCCGACTGTAAGAAGATTGTGAGGGACCACACCTGTTTCCTCCTGCGGTTCCCTTTCAGGTTAGAACGCGTAATCCTGTCTCTTTAGGAACACCCAGGATCTAAGGTCCTCCTCCCTCGGCCGCCTTCAATGGGCTGGAAACCGAAGAACATCCGCTGATGATGGTCGCGTGTTGACAAAACAACAACACACAATGTATAGTTTTTTCTTACCGATTAACCTTTTTATTTATCAACTAGCTCGGGACCTGGCGTTGCCCGGGTGTTATTTATATTATCCCGTTATATTATTAAATTCTTGGTCAACACATAACGAAACCGACATCTAAAACGTCACAATATGAACCTCAAATATAATCCCAGTATCTACAGAGAGTCAAAAATACCCCCGGTACAGCAGTAGGAATAAATATATTTTCAGTATTCTAACAATAAAAATTTTCCCCCAGTTAATGGTTAAATTTTTACTTAAATCGCACATAAAGGTGATAATGTAACACAGCGACTCCCATTAGACCTAACTCGATAGTTTCCTTTTTATTTACATGTTAGCATTTACTAAATTTTAAAATTTACCTGACGCGAGAAATAAAACCAATTTATCAATTTATATATACATCGTATCGACGATTCCTTGATCTCAACCTGCTGCAACAACCGATAGTTAGTGGGATGAATGCTATAGGAATGATATATAAACTCGCAGTCGGTTTAGACGCCGTGGCAATTCCAAAAAATCTTCCCGTAGAATTAATATGTTCTGCAATATATCGAATATTTAAATTAAATCGCCTATTTTTAAAAAACCTCAAATTTTCATATAAATCTGTTGATCTGTTTCGGAGTCTATCCGAGACAAACATACAGACAGATACTTCAATTATTTTATTGGTATAGATTAAGAGAGGAAGAAGGGATGATCGGGTTTAAGTTCATAAAAATTAATGTATTTAAGCTTGAAATACGTAGGAAAATGAAGTGGTTTATTATCACTGTGAAAGCGCTACAGAACTCATTGGGGCAAAACAGACATATTCCTTTCATGAAATGAACAAATATGCAACACTATACATATATATGGCGGGCCTCACTCGGAGGAAATCAAAAGTTTTGTCAGTTTCTAAACGTAGAGATCTTGCTACTCTATTATCATCATAAACACAATCATCTTCTTCGTCGTCAAATTCATTTCGGGTGAAATAATCCGATTTCTTCATATTCCACGTGGAATATTGTTTAAGAAGACACCGGGACAACGCAAACCACGTGACAAACTTTCATCATTTACTGTCTATTTCGGGTATTTATTTTTGCAATTTAAACACCCAAAATTCAAAGGAAATTTCTTGAACTTATTCCTGCAATGTTTTATGAATTGCAATGTTTAATAATGACGTGCTTTGTTACCGACAGACCGCAATGCGACGAGTTTAAAAACATTCAAGCTCCAGCAGTTGCATTGCCCGAGTTGTGCGAATTTAGATAGGTAATGATTTGATTTGCCGTCTCCAGAGATGATGTACGTGGCTCAAGATGGCGCCCGCCGAAGACAATCTTTTTCGGACATGCTGTAGATTGAAAGCTCTTTGGTGGATACCCATACATGTAGGGGAAGTTAGTGTTTTACGAGGGAGCCTAAAGGCTTGTAAAGGATGAAAGATTTACGTCCGCCTGTGTAAATAGTGCAGCAGCTCCTCAGATGTTTCCGTTGGAGGAGAGGAGCGGGTCCTTGGGTAAATATTATGCCAAAGCTGCGAGCTGCGGGTCCCACATCATCCAGTTAATTAGCAACTCTCTCTCTCTCTCTATCTCTCTCTCTCTCTCCTCCCTCCCCGCTGCTACCTGACAACCATTTATCCTCTTCTTTCAGATACTCAAAGTACTCTGGCCTAATAAGTAAAGCATGGGAAAATTCTATTGAAAACCATTCTCGAGTAATAAATTCTGCGTCGAATCGAATGGTATACTTGATTATGAAGATCTGAAAATCGTTCGTCAAACGTAGATTACTTTTTTAAAAATTAAAAAGAGCAGTTTGTTGTATTTCAACGGCTGATATGTCCAAAATGGTCGCTCGCACAGTAGTTCTACTTCGAATAACAGTTGTAGAAAATTTAATTATCGTTGAGACAAGGCAATTGCTGAGGAGAAACTAATTTAGTGACTCTCGTCTATTCTTTCTCTATATTCTTCTCTGTAATAAAATACCCTGTATGTGTGTATGTGGGTGTGTCTGTCTGTATGTATGTCCCGCATACAAATCAAAACGAGTGGACCAATTACGACCAAATTTGGTACACGCGTTCTTTGTGATTTGGAAATCAGCACTGACGGGATAAGACTCATCTAGTACCCTAAGGGCGGGGGTGGAGGGGCTGGAAATTTTAAATAAGCAAAAGTGGTCAATATGTTTATGAAATAAATACATTCTTGGATGATAGTGTCTCCTGAGTTTAACTCTGGCATAAATATACATTTTAACTTATAGTTCATCCTGAAAGAGAGGTTGGAAGGGGCTAAAATAGACTTCTGCATACTATTTTTACTGGATGGAAGAATTTTAACTAAATTTTGCGCACGTGTACTTGGCGTTCCGGAAATCAACACTGTTCGGGTGGACGGGGTGAAAATTTTTAAATATTCAAAACCGGTCAATATTTTCATCAATTATGGATCAATTAATTCGATAGTGTGTCCTCCGATACTGATAGCGTATAATTTTAACCCTACCCTTAATAGAAGGCCAGTAATCTTAGGGGTGGGGTGGAGGGGCATCATAAAAATAGCCATTTAGTTTGGGATATAAACCGGTGTAATGTGAGCCACTGAGTTTAATTCTAACATCAAAAATGTAATTTAAGTTATAGTTCATTACCTAAGAGGAGCTGAAAGAGGTTAAAGTAGACTTCCGCATACCATTTTTAACGGATAGAACAATTTCCGCTAAATTTTGGACGCCCGGAAAGCAAAACTGTTGGGTTAGTGGAGGTGAAGGGGCGGAAAATTTTAAATATCCCTCAAAGCCGTTATTTCCTTCTAATGTATATTTTTATCGGTCAATTAATTTGATAGCGTTTTCGGTTATTTTGTTTCCGTATATATTCAACCCCATTCAGCGTCGAAGTGGAGTATTCTTAGGCATGCAAAGTAGGGGGTGTCATATGAAAATAAAAAGGAAACTGTCAATTTTGGTATCGAAATCTGTGTTATGTTAGTCTTTGTGTTTGATTCATGCGATTTAAATTGTAGTTCACCCCCTAATGGAGGATGGGACGCGGTAAAACAAATTTCTGCGTAAGTTAAATTTTAGTGATTGTCAGGGGGGAGAGGGTAAATTATGTTCTGTTACAATTGAATCTATTTCAATACAACTTAGGTCCAGATGGAACACTTGATGGGTTAAATAATCCTTTGCTCCTATCGGAGTCTTATGGCACCGAAGATAATTATTAGCATTTTAAAATACCAACGTAATTTTGCCTTTCTTAAGAAACCGTGAGTGTTTCTTACTCTATTCGGTTACGGGAAATACTTTGTACACTTTTAGATTACTAGTGGCAACTTTTATTTCTTTAATGTGCCAGGAGTATTTGTGTTAAGAGAATTTTTATTGAATTAGTTTACTGAAAATATTTTAACCCCCTATGTACGGGGATACTGGGAATATATTGTGACGGTTAGTTCATGGGTTGTCCAAGAATTAAATAATATACCGGGATTATATAAATACCCGGACAACGCCGGGTACCCAGCTGGTTAATAAAGCTTTTTACAATATTTTACTCACTCTTTATTTAATTTAGAAATGGACAACGATTCGGCTCATATTTTTTCCTTCTTCAAGTTTTCTTTCAAATTATTATGTAACATCGTGCCACCAATGTAGAGGAAAGTCCGAGGCAACCATTGCATAAACGTCAGACTTTCCACTTTATTTTAGGGAATTCAGTAAATACTAGCTGGGTGCCCGGCGATGCCCTGGATTTCATTTACATTAGATCGGAGCTACAGTACTTAACCTCTTTTTCAACTCTTTATTAAACGATCAGCCACGAAAGCGTCACAATTTTTGGACCTAAGGACGCCTTGCTCCTACTTTATGAAGTCATAAGTCAGTATGTCAAACCACTACAGTACTTAAACAAGCACAAACATACAGAAAACTACACAAAAACAGTCTATTGTATTTATAAGGATAGCCATATATTTATTATACTTTTTAATTGTTGTGGTCGTCGCTGCACGCACGCAAGGAGCGGATAAACATATGACTTGGCAGTCGTACATGTCTTTAGCGTAGTGGTTTAGCAAATCATAAGGGACAAATAAAGTCTAAGAGCAGAAATTGACGTGGTGGAGGGGGGGGGGAGAGGGAGGAACATAAAGCTACAAAAGATCGACCTTGTTTAGGGTGATCAGCGCTAATAGTTTTATTTTGAAGATCGCTTGTCCCACGGTGATGTTTGAAGGCCGTGTCAACCATTATTACCGCCGACCGTTCACTTGACTAGAGTTTACCTGAGCCGCTGCTCTCTTCACGTCCCAAATTATCCTCCCTCTCCCATTCACGAATGACCATTCTACCTCCTTTAAACTGTTCTCCACAACAATATTGTTACACGCGCACTACAATCTCCCTCGCCTTTGTGCTGACCACTAGGCAACTTCCTGTTCCTTTATTACACCATTCCCTTCCTGTGTTATTAAAGGGAAGCCTCTTACCCAGTCAGTCAAATCGTGAGGCTAGGGCGGGTTGCTCACTACCGCTACGAATATATTTTAATTATTCATTCTATGAATATCATCTGTGACCAAAGGGCTCCGGAGTGTTTCTGTGTGTGACTATATACAGGTTATATCACACTCAACATTGGAATGGAAGAGAAAGTTATTCAAAATCACATAGTCAGTAAAAAATTCCTTTCTAAAAACCATTACTTTTTTATTTTAATTAAATTAATTAACAAGCTGGGAATATTAGTCAGTTATTTTTTAATTTAATATTGTTACGGCATATTTTCAATTTTTGTACACTTTATTTTAATAATACACCGGGGAAATTACTTGATAAAATCTGAAACGCGTCGACGGAAGGTCGTATAGATTGAATAAAAAATTTCTCCTCTATTAGTTTAATTCTTTACATTTATTTTTGCAAAAACAAACTTCACGAGATTTATTACGTGTTAAATTCAAATTAATTTCCCTGAGAATAGGCTGATTTATTGTAGTCGCCGTCACATGTGATGTTAGACGACGTCACATACAATAATCTCTCTTCAAATGGAGGAAATAAAGAGAGACAACTTTCATACAGGCAACCAGTCAATATAGTAGAAATTTAAAAGTGCCAAACTGTCAAGGACGAAATAATTAATGTAACACATCTTGTAACTTGTCAAAATTATCGGTGTCATGGTTAATATAGACGAAAGTTTGGTTCCCTGTCTGAAATAGAAGCGTTGCCAAATCGAAACAGTGCAATGACTGTATCCAGATACAACGTTGACCACAAACACAAGAAGCCCCGAGCCCCCGAGGGGTGTAGATTTACCTCAAGGTAAGGCACGCACGTGTTAAGGAAGCAAGGAAGGATTCCATACTTCCTCTCCCACGGCAGGCCGTCGTAGGGCTTCGCACTGCTCACTTTATACGTCGTCATCATCATCATGATCGTCATTTGTGTCCCGTGATTTACTCTCCAACATCAGTTCATTCTACTCTCATCATTGCTATTGTCCATATATACCAATGCTGTATTATATTTCTGGATCAACGTTTATTTTGTTATGCGTTACCTCCTACATATCTATATACTTCTTCTTCTTTAATTGCTCTACACGGCCATGGAAGCCTTCACCTACCGGGACGACTGCGGACTGTCACTTACGTGACGCATTCCGAATTTGGAGTGATACGTGGTCAGCAGTGTTAATCCCGTGACTTGTGACGCAGCGACGCTAGCCACTGATCTATACTACTTTACAAAAGTATATATTTAAGTATGGTATTTGTAGATTTAGACAAATGCGTTTGACAATGTCAACTGGAACACACTATTAAGGATTTTGAAGAACACTGGAATAAAATATCGAGAAAGACGGCTTATACATAACCTCTACACAAGACAGGCAGCAGTAATTAGAGTAGAAGATCAAGAAAAGAAAGCCGTAATCAAGAAAGGAGTAAGCAAGGATGCAGTCTATCGCCCATGCTGTTTAACTTATTTATAGAACAGGCGATGAAGAATGTTAAAACGTAATATGGAAAAGGAATTGTACTCCAAGGAGAAGAAATAAAAACCTTACGCTTTTCCGACGATATTGTAGTATTAGGGGAATCAGAAGAAGACTTGAAAACCATAATAAATGGCATGAACATGGTCCTGCAGAAAGACTTCAATATGAGGATTAATAGGGTAAACCAAGGTAAAGGATTGTAGTTTGGGAAGGGATATTTTGACGAAAATTAAGGAATTCTGCTACTTGGGAAGCGTAATAACTAGAATACAATAGCACATGCATATAGACTATAGGCGGGGTGGATAGAATCACCAATGAGGAAGTTCTAAACAGTATAGGAGAAAAGCGAACAATATGGAGGACGTTGACCAAGAGAAGGAATAGATTAATAGGCCACGTTTTAAGACATGAGGGTCTTGTAAAATTAGCATTAGAGGGAAGTGTGCGGGGTAAGAACAGAAGAGGGAGGTCGAGGATGGAATACGTGAAGCAGATTAGGGATGATGTGGGTTGTGCTAGATATGAGGAAATGAGAAGGCTTGCGCAAGATAGGTTAGCATGGAGGGTTGCATCAGACCAGTCTTAGGACTGAAAACCACAACAACAAACAAGTAAAATAAATAAATTAAAATACGTCAAAATATGTCAGCTAACAAATTTAATCAAAATTTATTTAATGTAAAGACAACGTTTCATCCACATTTATGGACAACCGTTGCTGGAAGAATGGAATTAGTTATATCATTTAAAAATTTTCCTGAAGTCCAGAAGGATGGATGAAACGGTGTAGTTATATTAACTAAATGTTAATGAAATTTGTTTCCAGACATATTTGGTCGCATTTTTATTTATTTACATTGCTTTACTGTATCATTTCTTCGTTCTCTGTCATCTTCTTGATTCAGTTGCATTAAATGTGTCTTTCAAACATTTACTTTCATTTCTTAATCCTGCCTAATGTTGTTAGGCTATTCGGAAGCATTTCGTTAACCATTCGTGCCATATTATCCTTATTGCACTAATCTTATTTCCACCTACGTTTTACACCTTTGCCACTTTTCATCCAAAAATATTCTTGATATATTCTCATTATATGAATGAAACTAGCTTGGATGTCCGACGTTGCTTAACCTGGGACTGAAGAACAACTTGAGTTGCATATTGAATTTGAGAGTTAAACTCGGCGACTACCACAAGGCCGGTTACGACACGAACCCCTCTTGCCACGCCTAATGTGCTACAAATTGTACACGAAATAACATACTATATGAAAAATATTTATTCGCCACAAATCTCGCGAGGGACATTGAGTGAAGTTGGCTCATGTGAGTGTATTGTGTGGCCAGCCTCTCCATCAGCAGCGAAGCTAAATAATCATTGTCGGTCGGCTGGCGGAGAGCGCCAGATGGACCACTTGACCGTCCCTTGCTGCCTACAACATTCTCCACACGCAAATATTGCCAAGTACCATACTAATGTCTGATAATATTTTAATTTAAATTGTGTTGATAAGGTTCGTGATGACATTTTTTTAAATAATACGGCAAATATGCCAGCAAAAAAAATTGATTAACTTTTACTTAATAAAAATACAACGCTGCATCCATCTTAGTCGACTTTTTCAGGTAACTAGACACAAAAAGTTAAAAATCAATACAAACTTTGAATACATAATTTTTTTTGTTAAAATATGAAATACTAGCTGGTTGCCCGGCGATGCCCGGACATTAGTCCGTCCTAGTAATCTCATGGTGAAACCTTGGAGCACCTTATAACTCGCAGTCTGTTTTTGTAAATGAGGGTCCGACCTACGTGGTGCAGGTTTTTTGGGGTTTTCCTTGTATGCCTTTTAGGAATCGTATGTGTTATGTAAATTGCTCATTTAGTGCATTTGGGTTGCACCTGATATTTAACTCATCATTATCCAAAAGTAATTAATTTATTCGTCTAAAACTTACACATTTCGCCAATCGAAATTATGATTATAAATGTATGTGTGTTTGGCCACACAACTCTGTGTGCTTTTTATTATCTATGGTAACGTTGTTTATATGTTGTTTTATTCGTGTGATTTTTAAATATTAAAATTATATTATTTAGAGTGTAAAGGTTCATGGAAACTTTGCCCTTTGTGATGAGGAAATGTGGACGCTGATTGCTGCAAACTCACTCCTTCATATTTCCCCACTAAAAGGTTTATTTCTTTTTTTATTACCTTCTGTATCTACATTTTACAATAAATAAAAAGACGGCCAATAAGTTAGCATATAAATTAATCACCATTTATTCAAAAGCGACGTTTAGGCATGGCGTCAGCAGGTGCATCCATCATAACATCATCCTGGAGCCGGACTGTGATCCCTGCAACCTGATGGTACAAACAGAAATCATAGTTAAATATAAAACTAACTACAAATAAGAAAGCAGTTCTGCAGTTATTGCTTTGTGAAATCATCAAGTATGGGCTGCTACCGGAATCTTGGAACTGCAATATCATAAATTGAGAAGTGGAAATGAGGAGAGGAGGCTTTAAGCAGGAATGTCACTGATCTCTCGAGAGACAGGCTCTCCTACTCCCTCTCCTCTCCACGCACTGAAAAAGACATGGTTAATCTGATTTTTGGTACATAGAAATATCTGTGCCAAGATGCGCTACTGGAGCGTGCATAACGCATCCAAATGACACCGTGACAATTTGCTGAGGTAAGACAAGACGCTCAACAGTAAAATACTAAATAAACTTACCATTCATTTTGTTATATGTATTTTTTAAATTTACTTTTACTAATGTTAATTATTGTAAAAGATAGTTTAAAAATATTATAATTAAGACCTGCTATAGGAAACAAGAAAGCAGGCTAAAAATAGTGCAATAAATTAACAAAGCCTCTAAGCACCTTTGATGTTAGTGCGAATACAAACAGTTTTTTTAAAAAAACGTTGTGTCAAAATTGAGAGTTTGGAGTGCAAAGGTTGTTATGTTGATCAGATAAGCGGAAGTTTCAAACAAGGATTAAAGAACCTTTTGCAAACTTAAAACAACCCTTAGATAAACAGCCAGTGGATTGGTTGGAATAATTATGTAAAAAGTAAAAACTGACCGACGAAATGCTCCATATAAAATCAAATGTTAATTCTTTAAATGTAAAAATTGATACGCAAAATTTAATTTCTATACACGACTGTGATTTACTGACGCATTATGTAATCTTTGAAATGTAAATCTTGCCGATGTGGTCTTTGGGATCTGTTACCTTGCCACTGTTTTCGCTCTTCAAGGTTCCGGATAACATTAATTTCTTGTTATATTTTAGTTGTAAATACCTGCAATGCACCAACATAATTTTTTATTTAGATATTTACATTCAAAAATGTATATTCAATTACATATTTTTTTTGTAGAAATATCTAAGAAGGTCCCGAAAGTTAGAGGTCGAAACGTTTTCAAATAAAATTCTTTCATTTCTGACTTTTTGCCGTACTTTGCGTTTAGTAAATCATTAACTGATTTCTAAAATTCACTGCATTGCGACATTTTGTTTGTAAAGAAACAACTTCCCTCTGCCATCGGGCAAATATGAAATTACTTTTCGATTTAAATTTTGTTGAATGATGGCCATGAGCAGGTTAGAGAGCTTAGAAGAAGCCCCGTGCTCGTCTTTGTCGTGTGTGCAGATCCCTCGGCAAAGTCCTAAAACATTTTCCCTCCTTGAACAAACACAAGGAGAGGAGGAATCAAGACTGTGCAAGCAGAAGCCTCGCAAGAAGCCTTCGTCCTCCTTGTCCAGTGTCCACCGCGACACCTCAGGGGCTTCCTCGGACTCAGCCAGGGCTGTCCAACGGGTCGTGGCATGGAGACGGGAATGCTGCGTCCCCGAGCAGGGGCACCTCCCCCCATCCCCATCCGCTGCCAACGTAGGACAGTTAGACTAGTATACTCTATTCAGGGCTAATGTAACGTAACGTGTTGCTGGGAACAATTTTTTTCAAAACTTTGAAACGTCTGACTTATTCAATTTTTTCTCTCCTCATATGACGTGAGAGATTCTCCCCCTGCAAGATCGGCAGCCCGTAACATAGACGTGTAAGCCTGCTCAAACAACTCGCAGGGACAAGCTCATTAATACATCTGCACATTAACCATACACGAATAACTTTATCTATGCAGAGTTGTGACAAGTACATCGGTTAATTTTCACACGTTACTAAGGAAGGTGCAGTTGACTGTAGAAGCGACTGATCCTCCGTGTGCGGTAACGGCTCAATAATTTTTTATTTTCACGTGTGTGTGTGTCTGGCGGAGGAAACAAGAAGAGAAATGCGTAGGTAAGAGAGCCAAGGCGTGCAACGTGACAGGGACAAATCGGACGGAATTGCCGAGTTTACCCACGAGGGGTGGACACTTGCCAGACATTCTTAACACTCAAACATTTTATACACAAACATTTCTTTAAAATATATATATATCGGCCGTCTCTTTGACTTGATTCCAATATTAAATTAAAATCAGAAATAATGCGGGCGTTAATAGTCCCATATACGTAAAATTATATATATTCGTTCAAATCGACACTTTATTAAAATGGCTTATTGCTCCATAAATAACACCTGATAAC
The DNA here is from genome assembly GCA_034510155.1 of Eucriotettix oculatus. Taxonomy (NCBI): domain Eukaryota; kingdom Metazoa; phylum Arthropoda; class Insecta; order Orthoptera; family Tetrigidae; genus Eucriotettix; species Eucriotettix oculatus. Next base: position 20,433,748 of record CM067381.1, on the reverse strand, counting down.
ACGCCGGCCCTCCCTTTTGCTACATTCAAGCGTTAATGGAATTTTATATTACAAATAAATATATTAAAAACGTACTCTATCTTTTAAGACAGATTTCGTGACTTTGATTTATTTTACGTCTAAATTTGTAAGTTTTGTTTAACTTGGTCTTTCTTGATGTACTGTAGCGCGTTGGTAGGAACAAGTTCTTGTAAATATTTCCTCTACACGAGAAAAACCTGATGAAGGCATGAAAATATGCGGAAAATTTGTTTCTTATCAAATTTAAAAAAAGTCTGTAAAAGTTAATAATCATAATAACTAAAATTATAATAATTTAAGTATACATGCTTTAGATAACCAAATTGTTAGTTTTAGATAACCAAATTGTTAGTTAAAAGGCAACCAATCTTTTTCCACATACATAGAGCTGTTAAAGAACCTACAGTACTTTACAATACTTACTAATAAATGAGAGACTCACAGCATTTCTATTTATTTATTTGTTCAACATTGCTTTAAGCTATATACATATATTAAAATATAATTCGGCCTGCATTTTCTTTACGAAATTAATCAATTTACTAAATTGTATTTACTGTAGTACTTTTTAATTTGTGACAACAGTTTCCTCTTCATATCCCTAGAAACTTATACAATAGGAAACATCGATTTTTTTGTACTTCTTAATTTTAAATGATCAGTAAATAAATTTCTCTAGACCTGTTTATATGACTATGAATACCTAATTTTATATTAATAAAAATATTTATGTACTCTGGTAAACGACACAAATCTATTCTACTAATTACAATGATAATTTCTTCGGTAAACTGCTTCACTGAAATTACTTGAAAGTAATCCGAGGCTCGACTATAATTACTTCCCAGAAGCCGCGCGAGTCTCTCTCACTCTGCAATTCCTTGTTTTCCAAATTCCTGGAACCATCGAAGACGAAGTGAAATTGATAATCACGAAACGATTCACTTATACTAATTACGATTCTAATAAAAATTTCCTCAACATTTTACTGCCTAGAGGCAATGTGTTTATATCATATAGTGATTAATGCCCTGGCTAATGTTGAAGTTAGAGACTTGATGCACAGCACGTGACTCAACACTTTATTCTGATCCAGTATTACCAGACGCGTAGCTTCATAAGTATCTTATTTAGAGACTCACAAAAGTATATCTGTATATGGTTGTAATATAAGGCCATCAACAATAATATAATACAGTATTAATGAAAGAGAATCTGTAAAATATTCTATATTACATGTTATAGCGTCTGTACTTGCGGTTGCTACCATCGAAAGATTAAAAAAATTCTATTTCGGTAATTTGAATGTTTATAATTAGTTTCCTATAAAAATTTTTAAATAACGTATTCAGATGTGTTATTGTGAATTTAAAAATTTGAAATTTCAATAATTGAATAAGAAAGTGTTTCATTTTAAAAATTTCATTCGGTTCAAGCATATAAAAAATATCTTATTTTCAGATGTGTTATTGTGAATTTAAAAATTTGGAATTTCAATTATTGAAGACAGTGTTTCATTTTTAAAATTTCATTCGGTTCAAGCATATAAAAAATATCTTATTTTTAGATGTGTTATTGTGAATTTAAAAATTTGGAATTTCAATAATTGAATAAGACAGTGTTTCATTTTTAAAATTTCATTCGGTTCAAGCATATAAAAAATATCTTATTTTCAAAATTTGCTTACTAGTAAAAACAATTTTTTAACATTTATATGAGAAATATACTGACATAACTTTGCATCCAATTCGCAACATTGATTTCAAAACATGGTCACTTTTCTTAATATTCCGTATGAATTAAAATTTGTAGCTTACATTAAAAAAAATACTAAGATATGTAGAAATGCTTCTCGGGTTTCCACCCGGGTAATCTCAAAGAGAACCGATAAGCATTTCTTCGTTGAAATCACCGGGAAAGTTTTGGCATAAATAAGTAATCAATTTTAATTTGTCTGTGGTTGCTTTAAGATAGAATTTAGCGGACTCGCCCTTATCGAGAAACCCTGTACAAGTAATATAGTACACATACTATGCAACAAGGTATTACCACATTTATTACGAGCGAGTTGGTCGTAGTGGAGTGGGGATGACAGTCACGTTGCTAGTTTACAATAACCACCCTCGTACTTATCCAAGTATCTTCATTATGAACTTAACAAATTTTCTTTCACGAATCGCATTTATTATACCACAACATATATTCCTGCGAATATAGTTCTTTGTCTCACAATCCCCCAGAAATGATAAATTTTTCAAAGTCAAAACACATCTCTGAGTTGTTTTGTTATGCACTTTAATATTACAAATAGATGCAAGTTCAGACATCAAACTAAGCGCATTTCGCGTTACAAGACTATTGGGCCATATTAAGGACAACGTGCACAAGTGTCGAGTGAATAGTGACGTCACGGGAGGTGATGTGAAGGGGATTTTATCCCATGGGCTAACAAATTATTGGTGTGCGGGCGGCATAACAGAGGGGCCTGTTTGCGTGGAGGATAATCCAGGAAGGAGACCGGAAGCCCGCCATTGTGCCTTCCGTCCGAGTAGATAATCTCGTCGAGTCCATATCGCTTTGTATCGACGTCACGCGGGATACAGTTTTGACAAGTTGACGTCCATGGACGTTACAGCGGAATAATGCCCACGCTCACGGAATCGTAAACAGCCTTCAAAGACTCCGCCGCGCCGCCATGTCCCAATAAAGGGACTCGATCCCACATTACTAAACACAATCATCACGATCTTCCATTCAACTTTAACAGCATCAGTCACTTTTATTATATATATTCCCACAGTAAAATATATCTGTGATAAATTTGCCTGTTTTTAATTTACGACTTTCACCTCTGATATCGATATAAAACGATTCTTTTTATTGGAGTCGTGACTTACCCGGTAAAGGAAAATGGACGACCCTAACAGGGCCTTCATGATTATTCGCATGTATCATGAGCACCATTATGGCATTGCTCCCACTTCCCCACACACAGCTTGTTTCAACATCGACTCGCCCTTATCGAAAAACCCTGTACAAGTAATATAGTACACATACTATGCAACAAGGTATTACCACATTTATTACATATAAATCATAAAATAAAAATATACTCTTACATAGTTTCTGAAACCCCGATTTTCCCTGGGAAACATTAGTTTTTTATGGAAACCCTGAGAAAAAATAAACGGGCTGAGTGTTTTTTTTTCAAAAAACGGGTTTTTTGTGAACCCTGAAGGAAACTAATTCAAAACATAAAATTGACTATTCCTTTTTTTTTAGAAAAGGTTATTCACTTTAGTGGCTCTCACCTTTTCACCTTTAAGGGATAGAAACGGCGGATCTTACAAGAAAATTATGCAGTAATAATTAATAAAATGGCCAATGTCAGAGTAGAAAATAATCAAAAATCCACATACTATATTCCTAATATAATTTAATTAAAAACATTATTTAGTGTCATTTTTTCTTGGTTCGTAGAATTGATATATATTAAAAATTTATTGTAAAAAAATAAGGCAAAATACAATAAACAGACATATGATCAATTCCAGAGCTCTAGTCATAGGACAGCCGCTGCTACCTGCTATTTACCGCCCCGTAGCCACGTAAGCTTTCCCCAATTTCCTTGCTACATTTTAGACATATTTTCCCCGTCATTTTTAACTCAATTATTATGTAACTTTTTCTTCCGTATCAGTTCAGCACGTTAGTCAAGTTCACACCTTTTCCGTTGCGAGAATTGTTGGGATTTTTAAACGGTTGGCGCCCCTGCGACAGTGAAGTTGGAAGATTGCCTCTTCAAAGCATACCTTCCTCCTTCCTCCGCTCCTGAAATACGACCTCTGGTAGCTACAAGCCGGCTAATTTGTAGTCCCTCATCAATCACGGACTTCTCCTTCCAGTCGTTGTGGAGACTTTCACTCCTGACGACAACTTCTTCTACAATGTAGCTTTATTTAAGAAGTAGAATTATTCAAATCTTTTTCCAGCCAAAAAGGCTTATGTCACCAGAATAAATGTTATATTATCCATTTACAAGGAGTCGACAATTTCGTCAATTAAGGTCGAAGGAAGGCCTATTCCATCACAAACACAAAGGGTAATAAATGGTTGACCAAGGAAAAAGAACAATATTTGGAGGATTCAGGTGCAAGAAAACTTTGAATATTATTAGATTCAAAGAAAGTTATTAATAATTTCAAACCTGAGCGAAACTCGGCAGCGGGGTACTCTTGAGCAAACTCCTCCCCCGTCATTCGGAAGGGCGTGAGACCATTACCCCAACAGCCCGATTACCTGATGCAGGTTTAGTAGTGTTTGCCGTGAGGGTAGGATCCTTCACCTATAGCCTCCCTTCCTGGATCACCCTCACATTGCCAGTTACCCAAAATAATTATAGACCGAGAGGTGACATTGAGAACTCATTTTAAAACTAGTATTAGAGTTTAATGAGAGAAAAAGAGGCTGGAACAGTTATGTAAGGATGAAATAATTAGCGAAGATTTTAAAGAAGAAAGTGTACCGACGACAGAAAGAACATGTTGTAAAGTAATTCTTATTGTTGAAAGTTGCCGAAGCTACTTGGCAGCCAAAGCTGGTCCTGGTAGTCCTCTATGGGGATGGAACAGAGTCTACTACGGAAATAGCCCGGCAGGTACAGGATTGCCCCGACAGATGGCCCGTGCGTCCATCCGTGACGCCAGGCGTCGTCGTCGCCAACGAGCGGCAAAAAGAGAGTCAAGTGTTAACTAGACAGAGACGCATGGCGTAGCACGCTCCATTGCCCCAGCAGCCGCTCACAACCGACTTTGAAATCAGTTGACTCACACCTCGATTATCGATTCTAGCCCAGATTGAAGGGAGGGCTATGCCACAATATCTTGCATTTGTTCTTAATAGTAACCAGTGCTTGTACGTTTCACACGAAAGCTGCCCAAAAAAAATTAAATGGAAAAATATCCAAATTTAGGGCAATATATCACTCCGAATTTAGTTTTCAGTGGAGCTGTAATGAACTTGAGGAGTTTAATGATTATAAAATGAGATCTATTCTAGCGTGATATTTAAATGCCGTTCTTATAAAACCAGGATTAAAAAACAAAAACCCTACTCGTAATTGGCACTACGACGAAATCTGAAGAAAGTTTACAAACAGAGTAATTACAGTCTTCTGCTTTGCCTATAGCTCGCCGCTGGTCCTCAGATCTGGTAACGGTCCCCTGGTTGCAAAATGAACGCTTTGCTTATTTAATCTTCTTATCCGCTGCCACGATCAAGAGCATTCCGCCCTGGATCATCCAATTCACGTACACTCGAAACAGTCTCTCAATCCTGCACTTGGTTGCCTCCCTCCCCTCTTCTCTCTCTCTCTGTCTCCCCCCCCCCCCCCGCCATCTAACACCGTAATCATAATCCGTTGGCAATTACCAATTCCTAAAGATCCTCAAAAATCTACTATTTAATTTCCTTCGGTAGCAGGGACAATATTCTCTGTTATTAAAAGTATTTACCCTTAGAATTTTGGAGGAGCCATTCATCCCACTTACCACCGATGTTTGGGTAAAATGCAAGGTCCTCGTCACAGCCAAGTGCCCCGGAGATTTTAGTAAACCCAGACCGCCGCACCAACTGTCTATGTTTTATTATCTTGTTTTCAACCGTCTTCAATTTCTCTCAAGCCGACTGCCTTTGAATTTTCCGCATATAGTTGTGTGGTTTACCATTAGCTTTTCTGAACAAGACTTCTGGGACTGGGAACGTAACGTTCTGCTAATTGTGATGGTTCCTCGTCAAGTGTCCAGGATTGCAGTCCCAGCTAAGTGATGAAATTTGAAGCTTCGTTGTGCAGAACTTTACTGAGAATTCATAATTTTTATTCCTTTTTAATTAGAATATTTGTTATTTTTTGTTGGTGTGTCTGTTGTATTCTTGCATTGTTGACGTGTCTCTGTTGTTTATTAGCACTGGGAGTTTTGTTCAGTTACATAGTTTCTTTTATCTAAGCCAAATTAGGACTGACGCATACTGTGATATATTGAAATAAATTTAAGTTATTCTATACGTAAAATGTTTGTGGGCGACTTTAATGTGGCCATTTAAGACCCTGCAATTTCTGTTGGAGCACTGCTTACTATTGTTCTTTCTAAGTACATATACATCTTCTGTCTAGTTTCTAAATTTGACGCGACTCTGGCTACTCATAGCACTAGACTCTGGGTTAGAAAGGCCAAGTTTCTCTCTCATCTGACCGCTACAACTGATTAAAGTTGGCGCATGCGCGTTAACCATGGACATTTTGCGCAGTTTTTTGTGGTCCGGGGTTAGTTTGTTGCATGATATTTGCAGATGTGAGCGATTTCTCGGTGACGTGACATGCACTGAGCCAGGCTTCTGAAGTGTTACGCTGCTGTGATGAGGTGACATCGCCGAAAAGTCGTGGTCATTAGATGGCCAGGACGCACTAAATGGAGATTACTCCAGAGAGCACAGGCAGATGATAGAGAGTGACAACTCGCCTGGATGATGATGATGATAAAGGCGGAGGAATCAGTGGTGCGAGACGGGATCGCCACTGAACCCTTTCACACACACACACATACAGCTGGCGAGCACGTGCGTCCACAAAGAGACGAGGGAGAGGAGGAAGATGGACGGCTCGATACACTTCACGTCACGCAGATAACGTCATCAGCTGTCATGTTGGCAACTATGTGTCTCGGCGTCACAACGCCCAAATTTCGTAACGCCCCGAACCGTTTTCTCGTTACTCATTTTGATGTTGCGGAATCTCACCTTCCTAATCTCTGTGAGAAGACCAAGGCCACCTTTGCCTCAAGACGGAACGTCAACTGAAGTGGATCCTTGTTAGTGAGGCTCCTGTCCCCAGGTGTGCTGCATCTGATAATAATTGCCTTGCCCCTCCCTCCTGAAGGGCTGCTTCGTCCCATTGTAGCGACTCAGGACCGTGAAATATGACGCCCTATTTATCTGCCACTCTTGCTAACCTCAGAGCACCCTTCCCTCTCCTCCATCCGCCAGCAATTAAACAAACTCCCCGGAGAGGGGATGAGGAGCAGTCATTAACCCACACATCTCCAGATACAAGTGATATTGCATTGAAAAGGAATCATACTGCAAGGAGAAGAAATAAAAACCCTAAGCTTTGCCGATGATATTGTTGTATTAGGGGAGTCAGAAGAAGACTTGGAAACCATAATAAATGGCATGAACGTGGTCCTGGAGAAAGAGTTCAATATGAGGATTAATAGATGGAAAAGCAAGGTAAAAGGAGTGTAGTATGGGAAACAGTGGATGTTATATTGAGAAGGGAAATTTCGACGGAAGTTGAGGAATTCTGCTACTTGGGAAGCGTAATAACTAGGTATTGTATAAGTATAGTGCACATAAACAGCAGGATAGCACGGGCAAGGAATGCTTTCGCGAAAAAATGGAATTTACGTACGGGTGATATGTGTGATAATCGTTGTTAAAAATGTTCGTAATGTAGCGTGGCGTTATATGGGTACGAAACGTGGATGATAGGAGTTGCGGAAAGGAAAAGAATAGAAGCCTTTGAAATGTGGTGCTATAGGAGAATGAAATGGGTGGATAGAATCACTAACGAGGAAGTTCTAAACAGAAATGGGGAATAGCGAACAATATGTAGGACGTTGACAAGGAGATAGATTAATATGCTACGTTTAAAGACACGAGGGTCTTGTAAAATTAGCATTAGAGGGAAGTGTGTGGGGTAAGAACAGAATATGGAGCCCAAGAATGGAATACGCTAAGTATATTAGGGAGGATGTGGGACGTGCAGGTTATGCGGAAATGAAAAGGCTTACGCAAGATAGGTTAGCATGGAGAGTTCCATCAGTTCCATCTCTATAACTGATTACCACAACAACAACAAGTGATATGGCCAGGCTAAGGATTCAGAAATTGTCTTGTAGCCATTTTGGAAAAAAATTGTGAGCAGGCTTATGGATTTTTTAAAAATATTTCTCAAACACTATAAAATATATTTTTACAGCTCGGAAAAAAGTAATATTACAAAAGTCTGCATAGTGGCCATATGAGAAACGTGGCCGCCCTTGTTCCATGTTATTATAATGGTGCCCCCCTTTTTTTTAGTTTTATTCACCATTTCTCCTGAAATTAAATAATCTTGATGTTAACATGATTTGTATTTTGTATTGAAAAGTAGCTCCGGAAAAAGCAAAGGACATTGTTTACAAAACTAACATTAGAATTTATTTGTTTATAAAACATGAACTGTGTCAAATTACTGGTCAGAATTAGGCCACATAAAAGCAGTGAGTTCAACACAATAGGCTGTTTCCAGTGTCACATGTCCATGATTTATGGCAATCTCTGCAGTACCATGTACTGCCACCATATTGTTCAACCTGGTTGTATAATGGCACATTTTAGGCAGCTGAATGCTGGTTCCAGCTATCGGATTGTTTTAGTTAGTTAACTCAGAATAGGAGATGGGGATGCAGGACCATATACACCAACGTGGCATATACCTTATTATGAATAAATTATTAGTAAATGATACTGCAAATAATATACACTACATGAAAAAAAATTAATTAAAATTTAAACTTAAATAGAAGCACATTTTTCTTACATATAGACACACTTAAGTAGAAATATGAAAAACACAAGCGAAAATTAACAGAGACTTGTATATGGAATAGAAATTCTGTTTTTTTCTTTTTCTTTTTTTTTGCAGTAATCTCATTACATTATAACTACATAACTGATAATTTGTTATATAAGAGTCCGCCAATATAATTGATCACAATTTGGCAATTCATTTTAAGCTTGTGAAAATCTAAGTGTACATTGTCTTGAGAGCATGGATGTGACTATCCACGCTCAACCTATTAATGTCCTTACTACCGCCATTATATAAATGCAGGGGACAGCAAGTATCACAAGGTCTCTGATAACGTACCTAGTAGAAAATAGAAAAAAGTACATCCTTTATGATTTTTAAAATCTTCTTTAGCAAAGTAAACACCATTTTGTGATAGGTTTAATTCAGTACAAAAAAGATTATTCTCAAAGGCAAAATGATGAGCCAGTTAAAACTTTATGCCATATTAAAGGAGCCACACCATTACTTTGTGGTGAAACAGAAATTAAATACCCAAACTCAACCAACTTAGCAAGAAAGCTTTTATTAACTGTTTCCATCTTCATACTTGGCCTCAATGTGGATTTACCACTGTAAATGATGAGAAACTGACTTGATATCACAAAACAGGGAGACTTGAGGCTGATTTAAATAGTCTCACTAATGCACATACAATGTTGAAATTAAAAAACAATTAAATAATAACTACTAAAACTTAAAATATTTCATACAAATTAAATATTATTCAGCTTTAGTTGTCCATTATAAGTTTTGAAAATTTACTTACTTTTCTTTTACGAAATTGCAAGTGATTTCTTCCTAAAACCCAAATTGCAATCAGGCTTCATATACAGAACATTTCAATTTTTGAATACAAAAAAAGAAAGTTTATATTACATAGGAGGCTTCACAATTATAGAAAGAGTTATGTGGGGCACAGTAAAAGGGAGGTTAACACTTATTACAAAAAGAAATAGTCAAAATACAGTCAATAAATTATAGTGGTATGTTATTTCTTTTATCACTAATTTATTGTTTGTATTTTAGCTACTACTTTTTTAAATTTCTAATATTAGTAACAAGTCTTGGATATAACACACACACACTCTCTCTTTAAAATGAGCTTTTATTGTGATATTTCTAAATACAACGTAAAACTTATGAATAATATTTATCTTTTGAAAATTTTAACTGCCTTAACATAGTATTTTTAATTATTGAGTCTTTCAAATTGTATGCCATCTGTCTGTAATCATGGTACAGTCATGTCTGTATATGCTCACTGGTAGCAAGGAGGAAAATTGTGGAGCTTTAGGGGTAGGGCAAAGAAATAGTCAGCTGCTTAATGCTTAAATGGGGACGAGTGCACCACACAGCGGGCATTTCAAAGTCTTGAAAGTGTTTCACACTGTTAAAACAGAATTAAAATTTCTCTTACTGGATTTTACAAGGTGTGTAAACACGGTAAAAATTTCTTTTCATATGAAGATGGTTGTTCTATAGCCAAAAGCGCCTGATCATTTTAAAACTAAATTTGAGATGTGTAAGAATTAAATATCATTGCAATATTTGAGGACTTTGTTTGGTTTTACAGTGTTAATATATGCTTCCTTGTAACATGATTAATTTGAAGGTTCTTAGAATTATGAAAAAAAACAAACAATTGTTTACAAATTAATTTATATGCTGGTTATTATCAGGTTCATTCCCAAGATTTGGCAGTAGAAACACACAATGTTGGACGACACCTGGGGTAAGCGGGGAAATAATTCTCTGATAATTTTACCTGTAGGATAACGCACTTATATATTATGACTTTTCTAAACAATTGTCACATTCTTTCTTTTCCAAATCCTAATTTTCTGTATGTATTGATGATCACATTATTGTTCTCTTTTAAAACTTAAATCAACGCAAGTGATCTTTACCTTTGTGAGGCAAGTGTAGTAATGGAAGACACTTTTGGCATATTAAAGACTAGTGACAGTATTAGGCAAAAAAATAAATTGAGGAAAAACTATCATTAATCCAAGGGTTACACCAAAGTGTCAAGATACCCCCAGTCAAACTCGTAAGTTTTCCAAACATTTAATTTCTTACAATTCTAGTTTTCACTAGTCACTTCAACTTCAGATATTTCAATTTTTCATATTTATTTTTTTACCTTTCTTCAACAGGTTGTTTGTTACAAGATCTTGTTTGACAACTCTAAAACAGATGACAGAATACCCTAAAATGCCTCTGCTTTATTCATAATTATGGTTAGGTGAATTGGGCAATGTTAGGATGATGGTTAGGTACATGAATTCAGAGATAGTGTGGTGACCCATTGTATTATTTATTAATTAATAGTTTTGTTGAAAAATCTTCAATAGTTTGCCTGTTTTTGTTTGTGATCCACAAATATTTGATTTAATTATTTTCAGTAATCAAAAGTGCCCTTAGATGTTCAATATTATCATCAATAATATTGTGCAATATTTAAAGAAGAAAAGAAAATTTGTTAGGTGAACTAAGAATCTGTGAAGCAGCTGATTTTTTAAACTTTCTGTGAATGGATGCTACATTATTTGATTAAAGGAAAGGAACAGTATAATTTCTTCAAAATGCCATAATGTTTCAATTATGTCATCTATTCCAGCACCCTTTTTTCAAAATCTTTAATCTGCTTCAAGTTAGTGCACAATAAATTGCATTTTTTAAGTGGACACTTCTCTCTAAATTTACAAAGCATCATTCATTTTTAAATTGTATTACAATAATCATTAATTTTAATACTTCATAAAGCTGGTAAAGTCTGATGTAGCTTCGTGTTAATTCATTTTTTTTTAATGTTTTATCACTATAGTTTGATGTTTACAGCAGAGACAACTGAACCAATAACATCCGCAGACAATTCAATATATTTTCATATTGCACAATAAATATCTCTTTCTGATTGACTCATAGTGCACTATCTTTCAATATGATACACACATGGTCAACATTATTGTGCAATAAATTGATGATAATTTTGAATGTTTATGGGCTGCTTAAGTTACAGTACTTAACTTTATATTATTGCCTGAGGAAAGGATATGAAAAAGGTGAAACATATTAATTGAATACATTTTGTACACAAAACAAGATAAGTAATCTGTTTTACTCTGTCATGGAAGCACTCTATGTGTACACACACAGAAAAACATATATGTAAGGAACTTCAATCATATTTACAAGTTTCAACTTTTTTCAGTTGTACAGTTATTACTGCAAAATTATGATCTTGTCAGCAATCTCAATATGACACCCAATCTTTCAGCTAAGAAAACACAAGGCACAAAATATCACTGGCAGCTATAACAAAATGTCACATAGGTATACATAATGCCAACAGCTTAAAATGGCTTCACCTGCATTTAACCCACAAGGCAAAATGGCAATTGGAAGTTCTTTTTCTGCATTTTCATAAGTCAAATTCCTCTTGAATGAGAAATCATTTAGCAGTGTAATTATCAGAAATAAAGAAAGTCAAGCTGCTCTTTAACAATTACTCATGACCAAATTGTATCTCACCACAGCATGTTTGTGCACTCCACTCAACACTAATATGCTAACATGACATCACGAAAATTAATCCAACTTGAAAAGAAAAATAAATGTTTCAACCATAATAAAAACAGAACAATTTTACTGTACTGGCATTTAATTGCCCTATAATGACAAGTAAATTGTGTAAATCACAGTCTAAAAAACATGACTTGCACGTGTGAACAAATAGAGTAAATTCAGCAAATGTCTTCACATACTGTGATACAGAAAATGCAATTACACTATATTTAAAAAAGTTCTCCTTCAGATTGCAAAGTACTACATGACCATCTTCAGAGAATGTCTCTTCAACAGACGACCGAGGTCCGCTCTGAGGATCTCTGCGACGCTAAATGGTGCCAGCTAGAAGGTGCTGGGTGAAGGATCTGCGTGAAGACCTGCCAGTCGGCTGACCTGGACCAACTGTCACATACGGAATGTGGCCCACGGCGCTCACAGGGTTCAGCATGACACACGCTGGCAACTGGACGATGCCCATCACCAGGCAGTTCACTAGTCTCAGTTGGTCGGCAGGCACCGGTGTGATGATGAACAGGTTCTTGGTGTCCATATCCACTCCTCTGATCACACCTGAAGTAGTCAAAAGCACTTTGTAAATAAAATGCATCAAATTATGATGGTACAGCTTGGATTGCAGATTTGGAAAACAAATAAACTATTCCATAAAGTGACTCTTGAATGGCTCACGCTATGAAATTTCAAAATAAAATTTAAATTTTTTGAGTGTGACATATTTTATAAAATTACATTTTGTGTTAGCAAAGAACTATGGCTCAAAAATATAGGCTGAGGTAGGAATGGAAAATAGAGTTAGGGTATTATAGATATAGAAATAACTGTGACATGATCTACAGGATTTAAATTGCCACCATTTTGTGTTATTTCAGTGATTTGACTCTGCTTCACACTGTGCAACAAAAGTTGCCAGTATTGATTCTTTGCTAATTTAAATTTCAATAACAGGCTAATAAAAATTTGTTGCTATAGCAGAAATTGAAAAAATCAAGCATCATATATTGGTTAACTATTTATGAGGTTCCAGTTACTTTAAGCAGCCTGACTTTAACACTGGTTTTTATCAGTAGTATCCTAAACTCCACATTTTCAGCAGCAGCTTACCAAATCCAAGACAGTCACAAACAGGGGTCTGCTGGAAGACACAGGGAAGGTCAGGCTCACTCGGCTGCAGGAACGCTTCACTGTCCGTGCTGCAAAGGGCAACCATGCAGCCATTCAGTACACACAGCACATTGCTTGGACTCACAGACTCGTGGCATATCCTCAGTTTGAGATTAGATAAATTGGTCCTGTAGAAAAAATTGAAACAAATAACTTAATAGACATGGAAAAAGAATAAAGACAAATAAGAATAAAGGCAGATAACAAATAAAGCAAGTAAGAGAATTTACTATTTTGAATGTTAAGATGGAAGACCACTGCAATAACACTAGATTTATTTGTGACACTTATGAATTTGGGATCAAATCAAAGATCTGGCATTCTTTAGTTTCCTCATCAGAATAGTCTTCTTACCATAACTCACCTCTTCCCCTCCAAACTCCAATTATTGGCCTTCATAATAAATGTAAATGAAGCTAAAAAGAAACTTTAAAGACTACATCATATATATTAACTTAGACTAGTATTTATTAGGCCCAGAAGTGAAGGACTACATATACTTCAGGTTCCTGTTTTATGCTATCAGGAAAAAAGTTCTTCATGAATAGTGAATGTGGCTGAAAAGAATAAGTGAAAAAACTCTGATTACTCACATGTAAGGAACAATCTCCGTCAAAGAGTACGTTGGCGGTTTAACCAACTGACCCAGGTAAGACAATACCAAGATATCCCTCAGCTTACGGGCGTCGAAACCCCTGAAACGAGCATGTATTGTAGGCTAGTTTTCGTTTTTCTCTCAAATTTACACATACATGGTGGAAGTATTACCATTCAGCTTCCTGCCCCTGCAATTTGCTCTCAGCAGATGACTTCACTTGGTGAAACTCATAGTTGACAGTCCCCTGTGAGCGGACAATGTAACGGAACGGGCTCTGGTACTTTGCCACGATGTGTGGTTGTAGCTCATTTGGGAAATTCCTCTGCTTTGACTGACTTTGTATCTGCACCAGGTCTGTAGGCCTTACCATTTGGATCACAGTTTTTGTTAACTCCACTCCCAGACCTGTAGCATTTTTTGGATAAAATAGGTCTACATGGTGCTAGGGTACAACTACTTTACAATTTACTTACTCCATTAGAACAGTTATAAGTAGATATTTTTTTTAACTTCAACTTTGAAAACCTTATTTATAAATTGGCTCCTGATATTGCAAAACTTGTTATAACTAATATTTTTTTGGATCAGATACTATAATTATTTAAAAATAATTCATTAAAACTATTATTAATTAATGTGAAGTGTTATAATTTTGACATCCTCTGCATACTGGAAGAAAGACTAGCATACATGAAGTTTATGTATCTCAAATAAATCAGTTCTTGTAATCTGGCTCACCTTTGCAGAAGCCCATGGTGTTGACAAACCAAGGAATACCGAAGAATTCTGGATTGTCCCGGCAGAAGCTCACAATGTAAGAGACACCTTCCAAGTACAACGCTGGACACTGGCTGACATTGACGTGGCCCAGGTAAACAGACCTGTATAAATATACATTCAAATATTTAACTAATCAATACAGTGTAGTTTGTGAAGTATAAGAAATAAGGATTTACTTACGGGTAATATAAATGTGGATATTAGGAAATCATGGCTAAAAATATTCGTTTGGAGCTTGGTGTTATATGGGTACAAAATGTGGACGATAGGAGTTGGGGAAAGGAAAAGAATAAAACCTTTGAAATTTGGTGCTATAGGCGAATGCTGAAAATCAGATGGGTGGATAGAATCATAAATGAGGAAGTTCTAAACAGAATAGGGGAAAAGTGAACAATATGGAGGACGCTGACTAAGAGAAGGGATAGATTAATAGACCACACATTATGTAGTAGCAATTTTGGACTTGATCTGATATAATACTGTTTTTTATTTCTGCAAGCACAGTTAAATAATTGTGTCATTTACAGACTTCTCCACGAGTGCAAGACTACCCAATTATGAATATTAATTGAATGGTGCATACACAACCCATATCCATATTTTAACAGTAAAAATACATTCTGGGAATGATTCATGTTGCCTTATATGGTAGTATGCAGTGTGCAGAAAATTTTTTATCTACAAAACATGAATTGATTTCACATCAACACAATCCTCATTTTGCAGTCTTTGAAATACAGAGAACAGTGTAAATGTACATAAAACATTCTAGATATATTAAGAGAGGCTCGGGATCCCACTTACTCATGACACTAAATTATCTTGGAAATTGAAAACAAATTATGTTTGAGTAATTGGTCTATAATTTTGCTGAAAAATCTTGAGAAATTGACAGATTTTCTATCAGAGCGATCAAATTCCATTTAGAGTTAGATTATGACAACCAATTCATGCCAATGTCCATTATATAATAATCCCATCTAATTCTGAAATGTCTAGGGAACCAATCATGAACAACAAATTGGGTAAATCAAATTATGAATAGCAGCTTTTAAAAAGAATTCCATACTATATAAGCAACAGTAAGTACATGTACAACATCCCTAAATAACAAGGTAACTCATAGATTCACTTTCTTAAAATTGGGAATGAAACTTGGCCAACCTAGAAGTGGCAAAACTGATGTGCTAAATGAAAAACTTGCAACATTGAAAACGGTAAATTATTGCACAACAAAAAATACTTTAGGGTGATTATAAACCACACAAATACAGACATAAGTTAACATATTCTACTACAATTGTGATATGTGGAAATTAATGATCAAAGCATTGGATGGTGTGTCACTTACTTCTCTGGCACGGTTAGATGGGTGTAATTGGGGCCCAGCAGAGGCTGGTTGACCAACACAGCAGACAAACAACCTGGAACTGTGAATTCAGCCTGACCCGGGTCAAAGTCCAAACACAGCACCTTAGAATGTCTCGAGAGAGCCCTGTTTACGAGATACCTCAGCAAAGTCGACTTGCCGACACCTTTCCCGCCACACATCATCGTGCAGCTGGCAGTACCTGAAGATTAGGTAAAAATGTGCCTGTCTGATTTAATCGACAACAATTGCTATGTATTATATATGTGTATACCCCATTCTTTCTAACCTTTACTTTCTTCTTTACCTCAAA
The DNA here is from genome assembly GCA_034510155.1 of Eucriotettix oculatus. Lineage (NCBI taxonomy): Eukaryota > Metazoa > Arthropoda > Insecta > Orthoptera > Tetrigidae > Eucriotettix > Eucriotettix oculatus. The sequence goes on along the minus strand of CM067381.1, from coordinate 20,417,247 downwards.
CAGTAAAACTAATAAGGATAAAACGCCAAAAAATTTAATAAAGGACTCCATTATTCAACCATTTTACCAGTGGATAAATTTAAATCATTTATTAAATCAAATGGCATTAGGTGTCAATCAATTAATTACAAACTATTCTCAATCAAAAATTGAACTACAAATTATCCAAATGAAGAAAATTAAGGTTGCCAACCATCACTCTCAATCTCATTCATTGCTCTAAAATATTGAAATATACTTACAGTCAACTTGATTCTGGTTCAGAATTCTCTGTACTATTTTCTCCCAATTTTCATTTTTCACAAAGACTTTTACATTCTCTTTAGAGTTTGGGAGGTAGAAGGTGCACTGCAGCTCTTTCACACAGTACATGCTGGGCTGAATCTCTGTCGTCTCTACGCTGGGGAAGAGCTGTCCGGGAAGCTGCTGGCTGAGGTAGGCATACAGGAATGAGGTGGTCACTTCCAACAGGAGCAGGCAGTCCCCTTCCTCATAGTTTGTTTCAATTTTGTGCATGTCACGCCTCTGCATACCAACTAAATTCACCGCCTCCATCGCAACTTCCTTGCAATCTTTACTTCTGCCAAGGTCCTGCACCTCGAGTGCCAGTAAACTGGAACCTCTAGGAGAGAAGACAGAAACCCCAGACTGACCGTGTCCTCTGTCCCTCCTCTGCAAGACACAGCCTAGGATCTCTACACCACCCGCAAGCACTGTCAACATCAGCTTCCCACGGAAGTGGACAACACTACCCTGCTTAAGTAGCAAAACATACCTGTTGTCTGGCAAGCGATAGAATTGCAAGCGGAGTTTGTCCTCTGATTCCACTGCTTTACATTCTGTAGGCCTAGACCATTTGAAATTGAGAAAGTTCTCCAAACAGACATTTGGCTCCTCTTGCACCTCCTGAAACTGTATAAGCTGAAGCCTGTCACTCATCAAATAGGGCATTTGGGCAGTTTCAATGGACACAGTCCGATGAGTTTCTTTTCTGGTGAACGTGGAGTTATTTTCTTTGAGTTCAGAGTTATTCTGCTTTAGGGGTATATTTCTTACCTCTTCACTATATGTCTCATATGCCTCTCCATCTAGACCTTCATCGGGTTCCAACCTGTAATTGTTGCCTGGTTCCAAAGATTTTCCCTTCTTTGGTACCTTTCCAGTCTCCAGATTTGAGACCAAAGATTTTGTATCATTTGATATGTCAAGTTCTTCTTTCCTAGCTATAATTTCAGGTTCCACAGTTGAATCAGATCCTTCCTCAACATGAATAGAATCTGTGCTACTGAGAGTATTTTTCTCATTCCACTTCTGTTCTTTTTTTTGCACCTCCTGTCTAATACTCATACCTGTGTTGGTGTCTAATACTTCAGACTCCCTTTTAATCAAACTCACAACTTGTAAACCTGCCAAAGTTTTTGAAACTTCTTCAATTTTAGATTCATCATTTTCCGTTTGGTTCTCAGCTATGCTTGAATGTATGGATTCAGGTTTGTCCAACTTACTGTCCATAGTGAGCTTTCCAAAAACACCTGAGCTGCTTGTATCATTAGTATTCAATTTCTTAAGGATCTTTGTATCTTTTGAGGGACTAGTAGTGCAGGAAATATTTAGTCTCTCAGATTTGTCTGGAGACAAATCTGAAACCTGGAAACCTTGTGAAATTCCCAAGTCACTTTTCCTTCCTGATCTCCTCTGTTCCTTGTTGCTTTTTATATAATTTGAGGCTCCTTTACCAGATAAGAAAGTATCTAAATCCTGTATTCCAACTGATGCTATCTTTCCACGTATTTCAGACTTGCAGGAGGGAAAATCTGTAACCTGGAAGCCTTGTCCAATATCACTTTTTTCCCCCAACATAGTTCCTCCAGATCTCCTTTTTTCCTTGTTATTTTTCATATCATTTATAGCAGCTTTGTCAGATACAACACTATCAGAATCCCATATTCCACCTAATGTTCCTTTCCCACATATTTCAGATTTGGCCTCAGACAAGTCTAAAACCTGGAAACCTTGTGAAATTCCTGTGTCACTTTTCCTTCCTGATCTCCTCTGTTTCTTGTTGCTTTTTATATAATTTGAGGCTCCTTTACCATATAAGAAAGTATCTAAATCCTGTATTCCAACTGATGCTACCTTTCCACGTATTTCAGACTTGCAGGAGGGAAAGTCTGTAACCTGGAAGCCTTGTCCAATATCACTTTTTTTCCCCAACATAGTTCCTCCAGATCTCCTTTTTTCCTTGTTATTTTTCATATCATTTATAGCAGCTTTGTCAGATACAACACTATCAGAATCCCATATTCCACCTAATGTTCCTTTCCCACATATTTCAGATTTGGCCTCAGACAAGTCTGAAACCTGGAAACCTTGTGAAATTCCTGTGTCACTTTTCCTTCCTGATCCCCTCTGTTCCTTGTTACTTTTCACTTTATTTAAATCTCCTTTGTCAGGCATGAAATTATCAGAATCTTCTCTTCCACCTGATGTTCCCTTTCCACATATTTCAGACTTGTTGGAAAACAAATCTGAAACCTGGAAACCTTGTGAAATTCCCGTATTGCTTTTCATTCCCAACATAGTTCCTCCTGATCTCCTATGTTCCTTGTTGCTCTTCATATCATTTGTGGCTCCTTTTCCAGTTAAGAAACTCTCAGAATTCAGTCTTCCACCTGCTGTTCTTTTTCCATATGTTTCAGACTTGTCAGAGGACAAATCTGAAACCTGGAAACCTTGTGAAATTCCTGTATCACTTTTCCTTCCTAACATAGTCCCTACTGATTTCCTCTGTTCCTTGTTACTGTCCATTTTGTTGATGGCGCATTTACCCTCTCCACCTGAACCACTGTCAGCATTACTATCTTTTCGTTTTCTTTTCTTCCTTCTCTTCTGTTTTTTAGTGAAGCCCATCACAGTAGAAACTTCAGTATTTGTAAGCTTGTTTGAGGGATACTCAATTTTGAAACATTTCTGTCCAACAGCGTCTGATGCAACAAACTTACTTGTCCCCACATCTGCTGTTATACTCTTTGTGAGTGTTGACAGCTCTGTCTTTTTCCCCCGAGTATTTCTTATCTCAGCTACTTCTGAATTCTGTTTTTCTTTCTTTGATGAGGTATCATCCTTCAGTTTTTTACATTTTAAAACACCTCCACTTTTAATGTTATCAACAGAGTCAGGCACCTCCTCATACTGGACACCTTTGAGTAGTAGCTTGGTGACATCTGACAGAATTTTAACCTCTGGTACTTTATCAGCTCTGTTAAATGCTCCTCGGACAAAGATCTCATCATTCTCTGTTACTTTCTTCTCTACTATTAATTTCCTGTAAATAGAAAATAACCATGTAAAGACTTTTACACAATTGTTTAAATTCCAATAAACTCTTAATAATAGAAATATTATAAAAGTTGAAGTTACAAATTAATAGTAATTGTAAAAATCAAAGTAATTTTCTTGTCCACTATTATATATTTCTCAGAATACACCTTGATTGTGGTCAAAAAATTTGTCCGCTATGATGAAAGTCTGTATGAAAAATAAAGAGTAACATTAGCAGTGCAGAATTAACATAAGTGGTCTGGGCATATTATTAGAAGACCGGACAAAACATAACTACAAGTTGTTATGTATGTTTTCTTATATCATTCAATCCATGGGATAGTGTTGCAAGTCTTAGTTTATTGTGCTGTTACATCATTTGGTGCTGCTGTATGTAATTCTAGTTCCAAAATAAATAAACAAATAAAATAGTAGTCTGTATCTTACTGATACCAATTACATTGGTATCGAGCTTTCAGAATATGACCAGAGTTCAAAAGGCAAGGGTTGTGAGATACAATGAGCGATGAAAAGTACACCCCAAAAATTTGGTTGCTATAGCAGAAATTAACTGCATTGATTGCAGATTAATAGCTTGTGTACCTTAGGTCAGTAAGTATATCATGAGATGAAAAGTTGAGGAAGATGGGGGCTAAAGTGAAGAAAGCAATATAAAAGACGAGGTTAGTACAAAAGAGAACAAGGTGGAGGATTGCATCAAGTTACTTACTTCACTTTGTTTTTGAAATTGATTCTTTGTTTCTTCTTCTTAGAAGGCGTGACAGTTGCCAGTCTTAATTTATCCATGTCCTTTCATCAAGTCAAACATGAAACTCGTAGTGCCTGCAAGTTTCATAATTGTGGTGAATTATTAAATGAAAAAATAGTTCCATTTTATATTAATATAAGATACAGAAATTTGTGTGTTCAACTCATACTAACAGTGCATGCTGTTAACATTTATTGTCACTAGTAGAATATAATATCATATATTTTAAGACATTGCAACTGGACTAGTTGGGATACAGCACTTTAGTCATATTAGGACCTTTTTTTTATGAAATGTGGGGAAACTCCTATGGTAAATAAATAATGAACAATGGAGGGATATATTCAATTGAGATTAAAATAAACATTTATTTTGTAGATGAAGGTTCATTCAAGTGGTATTTGTGGATATGATGTATGTGGTGCATCTCAACTAGTCTCTAGTTTTCTCATTTTTAAGAATCAATAAATGCAGAGGTTAGAAATTATGGAATATATGGATTAAAATACAATTTTTAAGTTTTCCTACTCTGTCTTCCAAGAAAGACAGAAAAACGAGTGGATTAATCAAAATAATACATGCCTTTATTTGAACTTCGTTTATTTATCAACACGTAAATTCGTAACTTATATTAGCTTATACCATATTCTAAATCCCCACTAAACACACAATACTATTATACGGATTATTTACACGACAGTTGCAAATATTAAGCAACACTCCAAACAAAAATAAAGAAGTATTAGACAGAGAAAAATAAATTGTCCTCTTCATAACCTCCTCCGATATTAATTATTTTTACAACACTGTTCTCAGCTAAAATGTCGTAATAAACTGTGTAACGTCATGTTAACATAACTTATGAGATTAAAACGGAACAAATATTTAATGCTGTCATTCTCGTTTTCAGTTACCATACCTGTTCATGCGAGATATTTTCCCACACGTGCTACGTTGACAAACAATCCTCAAAGACAGTTGGAACAACATACTTGATGGAAAAATAAAATGTCAGGGACAAGGTCGAAAGTAATATAGGCATTAGAAAAAATTTAGCGACGGATTTTTAGAACCAAATCTGTATAAGCCGTACACATATGCAAGGAAATAAAAGCTTAGTCTAAACTTGGAGTGCAAGAAAGATTGTTTAATAACTTGAAGGATTTGGTAGGCGTGTGATTTTACCGCCAAAATATCAGGATAATATGAACTCAGTTAACTGTATTAATTATAATCTTTATATATTAGATCTTCACGTTACAAAAAATGATGACAAAAAAGTGACAATTTTATGAATGGAGAACTACCCTTCTTGTTTGTTTATAATTGTAGCTAATGAAGAAATTTTGTGTCATTAATTTTACTCGTAAATTATATTTGCAAACTTATTTGTTTTTGCTACACAATTATTATTTATATTTAAAAGTGGCATATTAATTTTTCTTATAAAAACCCACGCTGTAGCTTATATTATAAACCACATAAAACATCTGTTTGTAAATGGAATTTATGTTTGTGATTTTTAGTTTAATTATCGAATTTTATCAACAATAAAATTTGGTATACCGCCAGGTAAAGTAACGTAACTAATATCTTAGTCCAGAGATAAACATCTCTGGTAACAGGATTGGTTTTAGAAAGCGACCAGACACCGACGCTATGCGAGTCATGGAAATAGTGCAAACATTGTATATTGTTTTGTGATTTGGAAACTAGTGAGCTGGGTGAGAAAATATTTGATTACAACAACGGATACGCGCAAAGTGCTGATATTTGTGTTTAATTATGTCATGTAATTTATCGTTAAATGATGGGCCGATGTGCGCAATAATACTTGGTGCAATTGATTTCAGCTTTCGTGCCATTGTCGTTACGCGTGGTTTTGGTGTTCTTTGTGGAAGAGTGCTACGCTAATCCCAGGGGAACAAAATGAAGCGAAGTTCGGATAGAGACACTCCTCCAAGAAGTAAACGTTCCCGTTCGAGCATCGGAAGGTACGATGACAGTTCCGACGAGAGAATTACACCGGAGAGGATTAGAAGGCGCAGTCGCGGTAGGTCTCCCAGCCCTAGAGGTCGATATCCCTCGGAAAGTTCTCACAGGGACGACTATGGACGCTCTAGGGAAGTGTCCGAAAGGTATCTAAATTACAAGGTGCTGTGCGTGAGTGGATTGCATCCGAAAGCCAGTGACGAAGTTATCAAAGACACGTTATACAGGGAGTATAAGAGGTTCGGCGAGCTCAGTATCAGGATATCTCACGAACTGGAAGAGAGAGTGGCTTACGTTTGTTTCAGGAACTCTGACGACGCTCGCGAAGCTAAGCACAGCAAACCCAGGGTCATCGTCTGTGACAAAGTGGCCCTGGTTGAAGCTCTGTATGAGAGCAGAAGCTCGGGAGATCTGTACCGGAGAGGTCAAAGCAGGCCTCGAAGTGTGAGTCCGGAGTATGACAGGTACTATCACCAGAGGTCCCGTTCACCTGCCCCGGAAAGGCACAGACCAACTGAAAGGAGTTACGAACGGGCTTACGGCCCTCCCCCGGTCATTCAACACCGAGAATTTCGCAGAGAAGGTCCTCCTCCGCCACATCATGAGTTTCTGAGAGCCCCTGTTCACCACGGTCCACCTCATATTCCACCTGGTCCACCACACCATTATGGTCCTCCTAGGCATATAGTTCCTGGTGGTTTCAAGCCTCATCCTCATTTTGAAAAGTATGATAACAAAAAGGATAAGTTTCCTAATTATCTACATCATGTTCCTCCAGAAGACGATCCCCTAGCAACTAGAACCTTGTTCGCTGGTAATTTAGAAATTAATATTTCCGAAGAAGAGTTAAGGCGTATATTTGGCCGCTATGGAGTTGTGGAAGATGTAGATATCAAACGACCACCTCCGGGAACAGGTAATGCCTACGCATTTGTCAGGTTTCAAAACTTGGATATGGCCCATCGCGCCAAGGTCGAACTCTCGGGTCAATACATTGGTAAGTTCCAGTGTAAGATAGGGTACGGCAAGGCAACACCAACTACTCGTATTTGGATTGGAGGGTTGGGTCCTTGGACTTCAATATCTCAGCTAGAAAGAGAATTTGATAGGTTCGGTGCCATTAAAAAGATTGATTATGTAAAAGGTGATAATAATGCGTACATATTATATGACTCAATTGACGCCGCACAGGCTGCTGTCAAGGAAATGAGGGGCTTTCCACTGGGTGGTCCAGATCACAGACTCAGAGCTGACTTTGCTGATGTTGTCCCTAGTTTTGCTGGATTCAAACCGAGACCATTTCCTGATGAAGTACAAGCCACCACAGATTTTCGTGTCAGAGTTCCTGGCCACGAAGAGTTTGCTTATGAGCCGGCATACGAGCCGTGGGCCGAAGCAGATTTCACTTATGGACCACCTTCTCGAGGAGGGTTTAGGGGAGGCAGAGGTGTACCTTGGCATGACCGTAGAGGGGGTGGTCGAGGTGGGTACCGTGTGGCTGGTTTTCCAGGTGAAACTTATGGTGCTGAGTGGGTGGGCAGAAGACCTTTACCCCCAGAAATGGAGTATGAAGTTCCTGTACCTCCAAGGAGGCCCGATTCTGGAGAGCCTGTTGGTCACCGATCCATGTCCATTTCCCCCAGGAGGCGCTCCGCAGACAGTGATTCAGAGTCTGATGGCAGGCGCAATGGTATGCTTGGTTCTGCTCGCACATTACCCGAATTGGCTAGAAAATGTGTTGCTATATGGCAGGGAGCTCTGATTCTTAAAAATTCCTTGTTCCCAGCAAAATTTCACTTAACAGATGGGGACACTGACATCATAATGGGTTTGATGAAGGATGATGAGGGGAAAAACCACCTTAGGATTACCCAACGTCTCCGCCTTGACCAACCTAAATTAGAGGACGTTTCCAAACGTATCACTTCTTCAAGTTCTCATGCCATTTTCTTGGGTTTGTCAGGCTCTGCCACTTCTATATCAGATGACACTAATGTGCAAACTCGTCCACTCCGAAACTTGGTCTCCTATTTAAAACAGAAAGAGGCAGCGGGAGTGATTTCACTTATTAACAAGGACACAGATGCAACTGGTGTCTTGTATGCATTCCCACCCTGTTCATTTTCTACAGAACTACTCAAACGCACGGCTCCTAACTTGTCTGAAGAAGGTCTCAAAGAGGACCATTTGGTTATCGTTGTGGTGCGAGGAGGGAATGCGTAATTTACATTTACATGTTTTTTTTTAAAAAAAACTTCAAAATAGTATTCTGTACTTTTAATTTTCAAACTCGTAAATTTTATATTTTATGGTAACTGATAAAGAAACATTGAGTATCACGACTTTCAACAGATATGGTGTTGGAAAAATTGTTTCTATTTTAAGTTAGCATTTCAGGACTTAAAAGTGTTCATTGTAGCAGGATTTCACAATGGCCTAGAAAAATATTTGTTATGTTTTTAAAATGCTTTGTTCCTTAATGTATTGTTAAGATTTAGCTTTAATTTTATTACTTGTATATTCCTTAAGTTTAGTAATGAATTTGTGTATATGCAAAATTGATCTTGCGTCTTTTTTAAGTTGGCAGCTTACTATATAACAAACTACTACTGCGAGGATGTCGAGGTTGCAATTAAGATTGTTACTTTTACTCATGTTTAATAATTTTGTCCCCCACTGCACGGGCTCTTTACAATCATGCCTTTGTATACATGGTAACCATTTTCTAAATTTAACCTTCTTATCTCTGTGTCAATCGTGTAAGGTGAGTTCTGTATTCTGTGATTAGAAACAATGAATTGTGACACTTAAATTTAACTGAGGTTTACTGTGATCTGTTAAATCTAGTGTAGTGAAGCTGAGTGCAGTGGGAAAAATATATATTAACAAATATATACTTTATTTTGGACCAATTCAATGGTGTTCTTGTTGTGTAGTGGCTATTTGTGGAAAGTGTAATAGTGCTAGTGTAAAAGGTTGTATATGCTCAGTTGGTTAACTGATTCCATTAAACTTCTATATGGAAAAATCATTGTGTACTTTGTGTATTTCAGTTTCTATGACAAAGAAAATGATCCTGTAAAGTATTAACCCTGAGCAAAGTAAGAGTGAAGTGTGTGAAAAGAAACGTGGCAAATAGAATTTATTGCTGATTACTACTTGGAGTTAGTCATTTCACCCCCCAGTGCCTTTAAATTTGATTTTTGTTTTATTTATTTTATAATTTGGGAGTGGTTTCAGTTATCTTTTTTTGAGTGAGTGTGTGTGAGAGAAGAAAGAGTACAGAAGAAACCATGGTCTAGTAGTGTTGGTGAACTAACATTTTGGATTGCATAGTTCAATTTATTTTTCTAGGTCTGCATGTTGCAGTTAGTAGAATTAATGGTTTGGGTGTTCAAAAAAAGTTTTCACCTCTTTTAGTAGAGATGCTAAAGTGAACAGTGAAGTGTAAGAAAATTGAAGAACAAAACATGATAAACATTTTTAAATCCAAAATGTTAAAACATCATTGCTTTCGTTACTTTTCTTTTCACAGTTCAGTGACAGTTAATGCATGTGACCTTCTCTTTAAGTTCTCAATTATTTAAATTTTGTTTTTGTTCTGCAAAAATTCCTTTTTAAGTTTACTGTGAAACAGTTCAAACACTTGGAAAATGTGGGCATATATTGACATTTCATTTTGCCATGTCTGTGGTTTTACAAACCTCTAAATTTGTAGTGTTTTCATTATGACTCCAAACTTGGAAAATATACATATTACAATAATGTATTGACAGCAAGGAGAAAATGCAGTTTGACAGGTGAGTACTCTATTTTTCGCCTTTTACTGTTTTACTATCTGTGATCAAGTGTTTCAGTAAATAAAGATTAATTGAATTAAATAAAACAAGAATATTAATAAATGTTTTATTTACACATTTTAATTACTCATTTTCCTCTGAATTTGATGCAAACTGTGATGCTTTTTAAAAAGAGATGTGTGATTCTTTTAGGTACATGTTAAAATAAATACCTCTCACATAAAACAATACTGTATATATTAATTAGGACAGGAAAGAGAAAGGAGACCTGCTTTATCTCTTTCCTATCCTTATTAATTTTATATATTAATGATTGAAACGTGATGTCGTCACACACAGTATATTTGGATAGGGTGTAAGGACAGAAAATGTGGGAGAAAGTTCGGTAATTCGCTTCCGGCGATGCCAGATATTTTCATTCTTTCTTCTTCAATTCCTCTCTACACTGACCACAGCTTTCTATGAGCATATTTCTATGCCAAGTCTGTGACTAGTGAATTTCCCAACTTTCTCCCACATTTTCTGTTCTTACACCATATCCAAATATAATATATATATATATATTACAGTTTGATTTTTGGTAAGTTCCTAGTGTTTAACGCCAGTTAAGCAATTCTTTTCAACCAACGCTAGAGAATGTCATACAAGATTTCTCTTCCTGAAACCATTAAAATATGTGTATTTTATAAAATTCACTTTTTTCCTGTTGATTTCTGTTGTTTCCAATTATGTTCACCCCTAAGGAAAGAAGTTGGTAAAGACAGTTGTTATATTGAACTGGTCTCTAAAAATTTTCACCATAATTGTGTTCAAAAACCTTGTAATTTATTTAATTAATGTGAAATATAACAGTTTTTAAGCAAAATAGCTTTTCATTGTTCATCTACTCAAAGAAATGAGCAATAAAATGTATGAGAAATTGTTTTCTTCCATCTATCTGGTTATACCAAATTATGGTCTGTCAAAATTTTAAAAAGGAAAAGAACTTAGACCTTCCAACCTTGGAAGCTTAGTTGGCAGCTTTGGGTGTCATCAGCCATGGCTCAAACGGTCTTCTCCCACTAATCAACGGTTTTTAGTGTTGCAGAAAGCTAAGAGACTAGTTCACATGTTTCAGAATTTCATGCAACTAATAAAGATTCATGGCACATTGTTAGCATGATTTATATTATAACTGAAAGATTGTAGAAGAAATTGACTGAATAAAGGCACAGCTCTAGTGTTAATTTTCCTGACAAAATTTGGTGTTGCTTTATTTTTCATAATTAACAGAATGAAATCTTATTTCCTTTAGAGAGTCATGGCTTGGTACTCGTTTTATTTCAACTACAGTTATTTTGAACTTGCATACAGTATGCTCATTGAACTTGTTTATGTTGTAATGTGATGTATGTATTTTTCCAAAAGGGAATTATACTTGTAATTGTTGAAAATTTTTTATCATAAATGTTGAACCTTTCTTCTTTTTGATTACTTTCTTCTATGATATTTTGCTCCATTTTTTATTATTGTTTGGCACATTTTTTTGTTAATGTTCTTATTTCATTTTTACTCTGTTGCACAATTAAGAGTGGAATGTGTAAGTATGTGACTGTTCATTATCGGATATCAAATGAGGACATGAAGAATCGTAATGCCTATTTTTATGAATTGACCATATTTTTACGGATTGTATTGGGCCCTTCATTATGTTCAGGTCTCTTGCAGAGTGGAAAATTTTCAGTGCTTTAATTGCTGTGTGCCCCACAACCCGTTCCCCCTATATAGCTTAAAGTAGAACAACTAATCTTGGTCTACAAATAGGAAGCTGTCCATTAATGATTTTTTTACTAAATTAATTAATTTCTCAAAATTAATTTTTAATTTGGACCGATTTCATAGGTCTTTATTTTGATTATATATATTATCTAAGGATCTGACATTGATTAATGGGTTAATATTTAAAATTAAAATAAGTGGTATGCTATGGAAAGAGAAAGGGAGTGGCTAAAGTGAAATTAAGGGCCAGTGTTGACAGTTTCCTGAAATTATACAAAGTGTCTGTAGCAGGCATGGGTTTTTGTGGTGCCAAATTCTAGACCTCTGTAAACTTCATACAAAAATATATGCACAGAGTCTTCTCACTATAGAAGAAGATCAGATGGTTGGCATTTAGGATGTGGATTTCAGTGCATTAGCTGTGTGTTGATTTTATTAACATTCAATGTTGTAAATTATGGAAATGTGTGATTTGAGAATTTGTAAAACTACAGAGGATCAACCACAAACTCTCTTCATATGAAATCCCACAATAGCTATGCGGTTAAAAATAAAATTTCAATTCTTTAAGTGAGGAGGATGTTAAGAATTATTAACATTAATGGATATGTCAGTCATTAACTTGGTGAATTGTATTTTCAATTTGGAACAGTTAAAAAAGAGATGATGATCTGTTAAATATTTTGACATTTATTTTGTGGCCCTTTTAATTCACTGAAAATATTTGCAATTCTAATATTCCGTAAGAAAAGTAGAACTGCCAAGATGGGTGCAAGTCTGAAATTTTCCAATAGAAACATTTCAAAATTACTTGCAGAGTACTCTGCATGCAGAATTAAGGAGGGAGAAAAGTCTTAATATTCTCTTTGTAAGTGAGGGTGTGACAGATTTTGCAGTTTTCTACTTTAATTTATCTTTTTTTGAGGTGTTAAATATTGTTCATATTGCCCAACTTGGAATAATATTTTTGTGATATCTGTGACTTTGTAAGGAATGATTGTCGTTTACTGGTTATTCTTTGTAACCTAGTTATTTTGCTACTCAATTGTTTGTTTGGACAGACACAATTAGAAATCAATAACATAAGCGAATGTTCAACTACATTTTTAAGAGTACCTATGTATAATTGATACTGTCAGGAAAGACAAAGACAAAAAAGTATGTGGCCAGTGCTCCATTCTCAAGAGTTGAGAGTGCTGGGTGTCTATTGTTGCTGTAGTCTAGTGATTGACATGCATGCCTCATACAAACTCTTCCTATCCACAAAATGGTGTCCCCCTGTCCATATTAATTTTCTTCTATAATGGCAACATTCTTATCTAAAGAAAGTTTCAACTTATTTTGTAGTGGTACCACTGAAGTATTTATAAAAAGTTGTCCTGACAAGGTCTGTCTTGTATGTGTCTGCTGATTTATAAGATAGTGTGTCCATCTCATTTTTCTGTGTGTGTGTGTAGTAAATAATATACTCAATTCATGTAAAATGGATTTTGGTGGGTGGAAAAAAAGAACACTACATTAAACTTGTACGCAGTATTTTATTGCATTTTAAAATTTTGTACTTCAGCCATCAATTTGAGGCAAAATTTACCTTAAAATTTAGAAATTATAACTTGTTGGCAGGTGTTTATCACTTTCCGTATCCGCCTCCACCCTTGCTGAAGCCACCCCCACCGCCTCCATAGCCACCACCCCCATGTCCACCTCCTCCGTGGCCACCGCCACCGTGTCCGCCTCCTCCTCCACCGTGCCCACCGCCACCGTGTCCGCCTCCTCCTCCGTGGCCACCGCCACCATGTCCGCCTCCTCCTCCTCCGTGGCCACCGCCACCACCTCCGTGTCCACCGCCCCCGTAACCTCCTCCACCACTGCCTTTGCTACCGCCCCCGTAGCCGCCTCCACCACCTCCAGGCTCACACAGCACCAGGCTGATAAGACAGATGGCGATCAACAGCAGAACCTGTAGAAAAATAACATTGAAAGATTAAAAGAAGCATCGGCATTGTGAAGCGATGCAAAGGTTCCTCAAGAAGATGTCCTTGGGTTCACGTGGAAGTAGAGGAGAAGTGATATAGAGGCTTGACCAGATCAAGAATTTGCATGGATTTGAAAACCGGACAATCACAAATTGGCGAAACAGGTTTGTGGACTCACCTTGAAGCTCGCCATTTTCCACGGGGAATACAGCTTCGTCTCCTGGCCGCGGGTCCGCGCCTTATATAGTCCAATCTCTCCCCTTCCTTCTCAATGCGGACAATAACGAAGCCAATGTATTGTTTTGTTGTGGACCGACCGCAGAGTCGATGAGCTGTCATAAAGGAAGGCGAGGAACCTTGAAGATCCGTGACGGATCGCTCCTGGAGGTCGCTCGCGGCTATTTCAATGGAGAAGATAGCAAAAAGTCCTGCCGGACTCAAGTGGATGAAGGTTTCGCAAAACGTTTGACAATGGTGGTTTAAAAATTGTAATTCGAGGGTCCCCAAATTGTTTCGAATACTATTTGTCATTTTTGACAGGTGCTTCTCACTTTGAATTAAGTAAATTCGGCTTAAGACGCGCCGACAGTAAAGAACATTTACGTGTCATGAACGTGATCCTACAACTCGTGGATTCCTTGCATTCCGACTAATTTGAAAATGTCGCCATATCCAATGTTTTGCTTAAAGAAACGCTCTGTTTTCACGACTCCCCTTGCAACTGCAAATTAACCTCAATGAATTTCTCAATTAAATCTTTAAAGCAAGCAACACTTGATTTAATTTTGTTTTAAAATAGTGCACAGAATCGGCTGGCCACTGCATGAGGTTTTTTAAATTCTCTGTTTATAGTCGCAACAACTCATTAGCGAGTACCTGCAGTTTGGGGATACCGAGGCCTTCGCTGGCCACAACAGTAATCCTTGGGAACAATATTTTAATTCGCATTTGCTGTCGGTTACCTGGAAGAGCGGCTCTTCGTCCTCTATTTAGTTCTATACTGTCACTTTCTCTGGGCCACACAAAGTTGTCCACTGCAAGAAGAAACTGTTCATATGCTTTTACGTATATATTTTGCTGTGGTAACAGGTTACATGAGGGTGATCCTGAAACAGGCAACTCCCCTTTAATAGCATAGGAAAGGAATTGAATAGGGGGGATGCGGAAGGTAGAGCAAGGTAGCCAAGGGTTAACTATGGTTTAAGGATCCTACCCGGTGTTTCACCTAAAGAAATGCAGGGAAAACCTGCATCAGGTAGGTCGGGCATTGGGTACTATTCTCACGCCCTTCCGAATGACGGGAGACGAGTTTGCTGTGGGGTCGCAGCATTCCCTTCTCCGTGTCTCCACCAGTTTCAGGAGGCAGTTGGCCGACTGATCCAATGTGATTAGCGGACAACTCTTGCCATATGCCCAAGGTCTTCGACCCCAGTACATATACCTCCTAAAATAGGCGAAGGTGTCTCGGCATATGAGAACTTTGATAAAAAAAATACCCAGAGAGAGTGCGAGGCATTCCCGACACGATCAGTCACTCTGGGCTGAAGCGCCTGCGAGAAAACTCCCGCAGCGCAGCCCCATCATGGTGTCCACCTAAAAAGAAAGATTGTAGTCTATTTATGTGATGTGGACACTTAACACGCATACGAGAAATCACTCTTTACACATTAAATTAAATTAGCAGAAGAGGGAGGTGAAGCTTGGAATGCGCAGAGCAGATTACGGAGGATGTAGAAATGAAAAGGCTTGAAGAGAGTAGGTTAGCATGGATGAGGCCTGTTTAAGGACTCCATACAACAGCAACACATTTTTTGTACCGACTTTGAGTAAAGTGTTGAAGTTTGATGGTATCGAGACCCTTGAGGTTCTTGTCTTGACCCACAAATACAGCAACTTGAGGAAATTTCAAAAACTGAATATTTGAATTACTGAAACTTGTAAAGGGTAACGTTGTTGTTGGCACTCATAGTTCATATGAATCTTATATGCAAAAGCACAAAGAAGATTGAGTCTCCCAAATTGTTCCTCCGGGAAGAATTAGCAACGGATGACCGTGTCACCCAGAGCACGTGATGAGGAATTAAGGGAATCATAGGCGTAATGGAAGCAGCAAAAGATAAGAGATGGCAGGAACAAAGTATGCATTTTTTGGTGATGTGCTGAAGCCAGGTTCGACGCGTGAGATATATAGTAGTGTGTGCAGCCACACAAAAAGACACCATTAGGCAAACAATTTGAATCCCGACTAGGAGAAGGTTGGCCTTGGAAACGCCCGTTGTCGTGGGCGGAGGGGAAGAAGAAGACCTTGGAGACGGCAACCATCCAGCATTCCCTCGGTTTCATCTCCGTCGTTATCCAGTGACATGTTATTCAATACAGGAAAGTACTTGGGGAATATCTTATGATATGCAGCATCGTTGGCGGTGATGATCTCTGTACCCGTGTCATTTTGAGGAAGTTAAGTAAGTCGTTATAATAAATTCATTTTTCGTAGTGGTTGCGAGTCCTTAGACTGGTCTATCCTACACATCCTCCGTAATCTGCTTAGCGTATTCCAGTATTTGTTTCCCTCTTCTGCTCTTACACTGTTGTACCTATTTCTGATTAATTACAACTTGTTTTACCTGACGATGACTCATAACAAGATGGTAATTTTCCTTGGCTAAGATTGTTTACCCCCATATGGCGGTAGTGAGTGTCGGCCTGTATTTCCAGGGCGTAAGGAACTACGCTGTGGGTGAATTATCAGGAAGTTAAAGAAAAACTCCTCAGAGGAAATAAGCCGTGACGTAACAGGGACCATGTTAGGTATAATGTAGTAATGAAGGGGACCGTCGAGAGTGAGAGTTGTAAGTTGAGTCGGCCGACGAGAAAGTCGCTGCTGCTGCTGCAGCTATATAGTTACTACGTCCTTGAACCTGTCCGTGTGTGTGTGTGAGAGAGAGAGGGGGGGAGTGGATTAATTTCTCCTCTTGTGCGTATAAAAACCACGGGGCACAACCACAAAAACCCCGAACCTCAGTCAACGTGCACGCTCAACCATGTTCAGGATCACGGTGAGTGACGTCAACCTCGTGAAGATGTTGCTTAGCTCACTTCCAAAAGTTATTTCACTAATGTCGGAGTTTATTATTATTACTGACGTTAAAAATTCGAATGTGTCTCTTAATTAATGAATGTCGTTTACGCTTCCAGTCCGTTTATTACATTTATTAGGCAGTAACGTTTATATCAGACCCGTGAGGAACGTCGCGTGAATTTTTTCTAATTCGGCCATTTTCTGCTACAATCACGATCAGGCTCATCAATCTTACTTTTCAAGTGTTAAGAAATTAATATAGCAGACTCCTGCAGTGTAGTGGCTAGCGTCGTTGCCTCACACCTCAGGCAAGGGCTTGTATGTTTGTGTCGTCATGGAGACTTGGATTAACACTGCTGGATAGGCCGAGGAAGAAGCAGCTGTGTGCGAAGTCGGCCACACAGCGTGACGATAGTGGCGCAACCATTCCACGCAAAGAATATCAATCACTTAAATAAACCAAAACTATAATTTAATTTGATTTCAAAATTTATTTAGAAGAAGCTTTTGGCATTGCCATAGTTATCTACAAAATAAAATACAATCTTTTGAAACCATACAATTCTTTTGTGGAATTTGTTTAAAATTATGACAAAACAATTTGGTTTTTTCCAATGATTTAATGTTTAAAATAGTAAACAAATTCCTTAAAAATAGTTTGTAATGTTTCAAAAAATTCTATTTTATATTGTAGATGACTATGGCAATGCCAAAAGCTTCTAAATAAATTTTGAAATCAAACTTAAAATAATAAATTAAAAATCAGTCTTTTAACAAAATTTAATAAATTCCTTGAAGTATACTACATTAAAAAAAATTATTAAAATCTTAACCTTTTTAAGTTGATTAAGATATTTTTTACACATTTGCAACTTAACTTTTTTTGTGAAAATTTGTAACTATATTCTTTAAAATAAATTTATTTATTTATTTTAACGACACTGATTACGAAACTGGATATTAAAATAGTTTTATTACAATACAGTTTGTAAATGACGGAGTTACCTGATCAAGTCGCAGACACTAGGACGAAACGTCTTAAGAAATTAAATCAAAGGTTTTTTTGTTTGTACTCGGTCGTTAATTTGATGATACTACTAAATGGATATTGGAAAGTCACCGACTTTGCTTAGTCTCCATGGTTGATGTGCTCACTGGTCCGTAGCACCGACACAAGACTCTTTGCTGGGGAAGCACAATTCTTATGAAGTTTCTTTAAATTCCGAAAATATAGGCGTTGATAATGTCAAATAAGCGTTCACGTGCGTAGCTGGTTGTAATTTATGGAGTCTGCTTTCCCTCGCGCGGGTCCAGTCTCCTTTCTCTTCCAGGGTTTCTCCTCCATTACGCAGTTAAGTCTCTACCACCATCATAGGCTAATATATTGATCATAATTAAATACAATAATAAATGATTAAAGGATCACGTCGTGGCTCTACCACCTGAGCTATCATAGCCGTGCTCTTGTGAGGCGACAAGATGGCATTTCTGCCTCACAGATGGATTTAAACCAAGTTCTCTTTTGTCCTGTGTGCGCGAGAGCAGATGGTGTTGGTGCTGTTGGCCGCCCTGTGCGTCCTGCTAGCCGTAGCCGACCAGCCCTTGGAGTCCGGCAAGACGGGGACGGGGCAGGGGCAGAGGTACGGGCAGGGGGGCGGCTCCGTTGCTGCGGAGGGCGCCGCCCACGGCAGGGAGAGCGGCTACGGCGAGGCCTTCGGCCACGAGACCCACGGCCGACAGTGAACATCACAGCTCGCTGCTTGTAGCCAATAAATTTTAAAACAAAATATACTGTTTCTTCTTACGACCGCCAAGCACACGTGACTTCACGACCACGGTCCTCGGAGCCTCTCCTCATAATCCCTCTTTACTCATTGGGGGGAGGGGGGTGAATTAATTCTTTAAAAATAATATTTTTAAGGGATTAAAAATGGACTGTGTTCTATATTAAAGTAATTAAAAACACCACTATATTGTCCTCAATATGTATTGACCAAACTAGTCGTAAGCTAGCCTGAATTTTAGGTGACAATAAATATTGAGTACTACATAATGGTTTTTTAATTATAATATTTTTTATTTAAAATACTTCAAAATGTTTCAATTCCTTAAACGAGTACCTAACTTCACTTTTTCTCTATCGACAGGCTGATGAGCTACATATTAAAAATTATAACAACCATAAGTAACATAAGAGTTTAATGTTAGTTTATTTAAGGTTCTTCACTGGATGTAAACGGTGTCGGTCAAGTTAGGCAGACGTCACCTGATCGGGAACCTGAGAACGGTTCCAGCAAAATCGGTCTCTGTTGGCGTAACTCTAGTTGTAACGTACGACGATTGACAGTACAGAACATCGGTTGTACAGAGAAGGTAACGTAACTGTAGCCAATTTACATTCCAACAACCTCAGGAACTTATTTTGTATTTCTTCAATGGAATTGTTAGCATGTGGATTCCATACACAACGGACAATTATTTCAGTTTTTAAGCTTTTCCTATTTCTATAAATAAAACCCGGTGAAGAAAAGGGATTCCAGTCTCGCGGCTCCCCGCGACATCTCGTCACATCAAATTGCGGGTACTTTGGTATGTGTTGTGCAGTCGTAAGTTGTCGTATGTATAGGTGTGTGTTATTATTTATATATAGACCCCTTTGAAGTTGGATGTGTTTGAATGAGTGTAAGTGTGTTAATATGGGGGTGTTTGTATGCAACTCCTTAGCACCCAACCAATTCTTTGCCTCTTCCCAGACCCTCATTGAGAAAGAAAGTTGGCGGCTTGGTGAGGTCCCCTGTTCGTGAGCTAAATTTTGTCTGCTCATTCGTTGGCTAGCCATCACTTGAAATGTCTTCCTAACATTCTGATGAAGGAGGAGACGCCTGTCATCTGTGAACCTCAGGTAAGTCACCAACTTTCTCTCTCTTTCCTCATATATACGGAGCAGGTGTGTGGAAGGGGAGAAAAAAATTTAATGCCAACATCCATGAACTGTGTGCCACTGCTGGCACCTGCTACAAAGCATTTATTTCAAACTGCAACATACATATATATTTCCTTTTAATATCTCTTACAACAGATGAAATATTTTCATTTATAGAACCTAATTTAATCATTAATGACAACAACTACAGATGGTGAACTTGTAAGTAGGGATACGTGAGAATAATGTCAATTACCGAGGATAATACTATTTCTTTACGACTGCAAAGTATAAGTGACTCGACACGCGGAAGCGGATTTGCGACGGGAACGTTCCGGAAAATCTTGACCGAGAGTACGGACACATGGTGGGGAGGGTACTCCACTATATGCTCCTATGTCCTCATGTGACAAACTAGCTCCAGGAGTTTATAGGTGTTACCGCAAGGGGTGACAATTCTTCAGAAAAAAGCCTAGAGATTTGAAGTATAAGTAGAAATTTCAACATTCTAGGCAGGACAGAGACCTGCAGTCGAGTATCACATTTTGTGCCGGTACCGGCAGTGAATGTTTACAACCACCAAACTAACCGTTTCCTGGCAGGTGAGGACAGAGAGTAAATTATAGTTTCCGATGACATTCCGTCGTCTGAGAAGTGAAACATGTCAAGTATGACTACTAGCCACCTGTTTCCTGTGTCACGTATCTGTGGTTCAGGTCCATAGGATCTACAGAATGAAGGTAAGTCAAGCTGGAACCCAACCTAATGACACCATTTCTTTATAACTCATTCTGTTCTGCACAGTAATTAAACTCTGCTATAGAGGAGTTGGGATACACCACAAAACCACACAAATGCTCCTTTATGTTAAACACAATCTCCAAAGTAATTTTTTCCTCATCTACACTGAATATATCCCTTCATTATTTGTATTTATTTACTCAAGCATTTGTCTTCACAATTGGATTTTCCCAGGAAAAAGTCTCAATACAAGAGACAAGGTGGTGTATCCAAACTCGCCCAGCTCCTTAAAGTCTGCATTATTTAACAAAATATGAATTACAAACTCTATATACAGTCAAATTAATTTTTTTCCCCTGCAAATGCCTGAACCTCCCTCTACTTTAAAGTACAATTTTTTGATACATTTAAGGGGTTGAGACTTTAGTACAATGATGACCACAGCTTGCCAAGCTGGAAATGTAATTTTTCATGGGAATGAACTCTCAGCTTCTGTTAGACAAGAAAAATATCAGTAGGAGTAATAGATTATGATTTGTTCCTATACAATTTCATATGGCACGTACTAGTACAAATAATTGGCTTTTCCTTTCCTCTTGGCAGAAATTAAGTAAATGCATCATCTTTGGTATACTCTCTTCAAACATAGGGTCCTTTAAGCCCAAACCTGAATGAACAACACACATCATTATTATTATTAGGATAAATTGTGAACATTAATTTATCAGTACCGCAGTCACAAAAGCTTACCCTGAGGGTATAATCCCAACTGCCTGTGGACAGCGCAGTGCCGTCAGGTGACACCTGGAGACAGGACACTCTGTTCTCATGACCGTAGAGCAGTGTAACTCGGACACACTTCAACGAGTCCCAAACATTCACAGTGTAGTCATTGTAACCAGCAAACAACAGCCTTCCTGGGAAAGAGGAAGAAAGCACAGATTGTACTATCTAACAAGCAAACGTTTGTGTGCATAGACAGTAAATGCATAGCTGACAAACTTACCACTGACAGAAAAATCAACAGAGTTTACACCGAAAATGATGCTCTCTTTTGTGTAGACGGCCACTTCCTTGTCGGCCCTCAGGTCAAACAGGCGACACTAGAGAAGAAATCACTGAATTCTTATGGAGCTGACAAACAATTCGCTAGTATAATTGACAAGTTTTGTCATAAAACACTTTTTCGCAGGCAATTTCCCACATTTTAAAATTTTCTTAAAAAACACCATACTCAGATTCAAAATGCAATACACCAAATGAAGAAAATGTCTCACATAATTCCAGAGTTATTTACTCAAGTTTTCTCTATACCAGAGAAAGCAGGGGTTAGTAGACTCACCGTTGCGTCGTCAGACCCGGTTGCAACAGCGTCACCACTCGGATGAAACTTCACGCTGTTTATGTCAGACTGGTGACCTTCAAAGGACTGCACACA
Organism: Eucriotettix oculatus; assembly: GCA_034510155.1. Taxonomy (NCBI): domain Eukaryota; kingdom Metazoa; phylum Arthropoda; class Insecta; order Orthoptera; family Tetrigidae; genus Eucriotettix; species Eucriotettix oculatus. The sequence continues at coordinate 20,395,450 of CM067381.1, read as the reverse complement.
TTGTCCCGTTCGCATGTCCCAGATCAGAACCATGCGGTCACAACTCTGCAAGTGAGCAAGAACAACACTAGTAAAAAAAATCAAATTAAGAACTTGTACTCCTAAGAGTGTAACTTTGGTAGAAAATAAATCATTTAATATTGTATATTATATTTAATGGTCCTGCTGAATTTAGTGGTTTGTTAACATCAATATTATAACTATGTGGAGGGCAGTGGAGATACTGATATTTTCATAGATAAAAGTAACTGAGTGATACAAAATAAAAAGCAGCTCACCCCAGACACAAAAGTGTTGCCGGTTTCAGAAGGGGCAAGGTCAAGTGCCATGACGTCTCCAGCATGACCGTGGAAGTTCTGCAGCAGCTGTCCAGACTCGACGTCCCAGAGTGCACAAGTGGAGTCCCCGCTTCCGGTAAGTATCTAAAAGGAAAGACAGCACTACAGCGACATCTGACTGCTAACTTGGTTGCAGGAAAGTTGGCACTTACCTGCTGATCTGAGTTTGGAAATGTGCAGCAAGACATGTAACTTGTGTGAGTACCAACAGTTTTTTTCTTGGTAGACACGTCCTCTTCCAGGCTCAGTGGGTATACCGTAACCTTGTTGTCCAGGCCACTGGAAATTTAGATCATTAAAAAATACCAGGTATATAAAAAAGAAGCTGGCATGTGAACAAGCAAAAGTCATGCAACCATGGATGCTTCTTTTCAGTAACAACAACACAAAAGAACTAAAATGGTAATCCAGCTTTTCAATGATCATAAAGGAAGAAAGAGGGTTGTAAAGAGTTTAAAAGGCAATATTTCCCAATTGCCGGTACATCTGTTCTTCATTGCCCAATTGAAAGTCAATTCATAAATTTAATTGCGAAAGAAGTTTGAAATATAAAAAGTAGTGGAAAGAGAAATTGACACCAAAAAACTAATGTACAAGAAAATTGTAACAAGAAATAAACCTCTGTGCATTAAAAGTAACAAGGCTGTGTAAAAAGTGAGATGAAGCAGACCACACAGGTTAGATGCAAAGATCTAGGAAGGATAAACAGTTTCGCCATTTGAAAACAATTACATAAATTTCATGCTTGAAAAGAAGATAATCAGAATTACTAGTGAAAAAGACATTACATATCGCCAAAAAATTTTGAATTTCTGCTCCCTCTCCATGGAGATTGTCATTAATTCATACCACACACAAAAAAAACTCTCAATGTGAAAGCATTCAGTTACTGCATGTGACAAGCACGGCTTCACTGCAAAAACGAATGGTACGAGACCATACCGCCAACTTACCCGCATGCGACCAAGTTCCCCGATGGGGCATAAGCGCAGGCCATCACCCAGGTGGTCGGCATTGTGACAGCGTGCTCCTTGTTAGTGGTAAATGCATCCCAAATTATCATTTTGCCGTCCTAGTAGACAACAACAAACGTCACCGTCTTTCATCCTCATCATGATACTGACACATTAACGCGTGCACAATACAAACACATGTAAAACAAGAGGAACCACATCAACAGATGCCTAACATACTCCTAAGTCCTGACTGGAAAAGTGAAGTACAAGGAAATGTCACAGAAAATAATCTGTGTCACAGTCCATGAGAGGGAACTGGTTCTAGAGTAGAAGCATGAAAATGAAAGGAACAGATCAATTTTTTTGAGTCTCACTTCAATGAAGCCACAGTCAGATAAATATCCCCCACCTCTAATCACCCACATACTTTAGACATACATGGTCCAGATATTCCATTTGTCATATCGCCAAAAATGTACTTAATCAGTTTTATGATCTTGCAATGCCACTTCCTCTAGCTGCATCTTTCCCATGACAACTAACAAGAATATAAGCACATAAAAATAATAGTGCATTACCCATATTATGCAATACAGACTACAACTCACCTGTGAGGACGAAACAATGTGTCTCTTATCTGGTGACCAGTCTGAGCACAGCACCTTGGCCTGGTGACCTTTTAAAAGCCTCCTCGGTTTGATGTTAAGGTAGTTGATGACTTCCAGCCGCTCGGCAACAGTTGACACTACAAACAGTGACAAATTAATTGTGTAACAAAATTTACTCTACAATTAAGGGGGAATTAATTTGGCTAATAATCTTAGTTCATAATAATTTATAATCCTAAAAGACATGTATATGTGTGTGTGTGTGTGTGTGTGTATATATATATGGGATAAGTGACGAAGTCACGCATTTGATAATTGGATGGAAAGAAAGATAGAAATATTTGGGAGAAAGGCAGGAAATCCGCTCTTTGAATCATATGTACGGCATGGAATCATGCACAAGGAAATACATATGTCAAGCGTAGAAGGGAATGGAAGAAGGAAGAAAGACTGAAAAAATTCGATGTGGCCAGGACTCGAACCTGGGTGCACGAAACAACAGTGCATCACCCCTAGAGCCAGGGCATGCGTCTATCCACTCCGCCACCACATCGAGTACGACCCGGCTCTAGGGGTGATGCACTGTTGTTTCGTGCACCCAGGTTCGAGTCCTGGCCACATCGAATTTCCTGCCTTTCTCCCAAATATTTCTATCTTTCTTTCTATCCTATATATATATTTGCAGTAGCAGTTTTTTGCACAATTGATTTTTATTTTAACAGTTTGGCCCCCCACTTTCACACAATATCATAGCCATGGAAAAGAATTAATACATTGAATATACTGGGCACATTATTACAGAATTTTATTTGAAGCTCACACTGATTAATTAATTTAAGCTTAGTTTACAGTTCAAGTTGAAATTTATGGTTTTATTTTATATTAGCATATCTTGTTTATTACTTCTCTATGGCAGAATTAAACCCTACACCATCGTCAAGTCAAACACCTTGCTGCCAAATAAACTTTAACTTATCATTATATTTCAGAATAAAGTGTTATGAAACATAGTGAATGTTCCTTGGTATATCTAACCTACCTCTCTAACCTTCCTATCTGACCTACCTTTCTAACCTTCTTATCTGACTTTCCTATCTAACCTGCCCTAGTAGTGTATGTATTTCAAATTTAGAATATCTTCTCACCAAAAAAAAAAAAGGTTTTAACCTTCAAATTTCTAATTTTTCATTAGTTTTCTTAATGATATTTGATAGGAATTTTATGACAACTTTGAGAAGTATAATTTACACCATTTTCATAAGTTCCTGGACTTGTGTGTCAGCCTTGCATTTTCTATAAAGTGTTTAAATTATACTCCTCAAATGTTTCATTTCATATTTTTTATTATAAATAAGTGAATAAGCTTATGGGTGAAATTATTTGTTCACTGATTAGTTTATATTTGAAATTAATTTCTAACTTTTGGCCAGTATTTTGCAATTTAATTGCTTTATAATGTTAGTTTAATTTTCAGTTACTTTATTAATCTGGTGATATTCCTAATTCCTAACATTTAGAGAATAAAACAATTTATTCATTGATGCTTCTTGTATACTAATTTCATCAATTATGTGATTGGTGAACTATGAAATTGTTAATTGAAAATTACATACAAAATTTTAAATCATTGAAAAAAAAAATTATGGCATAGTAAGTATGACAGTTGAAGCATTGGCAGGTACAAGCATATATAAAATGTGTTTCCCTCTTATACTTTTTTTTTTATCAATGCAAATGTTATCTTTGAGATACCATTTTTATACTTATCATCTTCACATTAATCTGAATTTAATTTCGGATTTCTTTACCTAAATAATTAATTATACTGCTGTGTCATCTTGTTTCAAATTAGTAATTATTCATCAAAGGAGAATAATATATACAGGAAAGTTATTCATATAGGTAAAGCAGAAACTGAATGAAAGCATAGAATTGCATCACGAAGAAACTTGCAAGATTGTTGTTCACTTGGTGATTGTTTTATGAAATTCGCAGGCAGAATGGCACGTGTTCAGTGACTTTCCAGACGATAATATGTCTTTCATGTGTACAATACTGCATCAAGAAAGTTATTTGGCTATTTTTCCTGTTGAATAAATGCAAGGTGGTACGGAACCATCGTGATGTCACTGAACACTAGAGAGAGAGAGAGAGAATGGTGCGGAGGGGCTTGGTGGGACTGGGGGTATGATGGCATCCAAGTGGTTGTTAACTTTAAAGACTAATGTTAGGCACACTGATGCTATTATATTTTTTTAAATTTGCAATTGACAGCTGTTGAATATAACAACCATATCTGTGAACTGACTGGAAACTCACAGGCAACATCATTCAGTTTCTGTCGTTCTTCTTCCAGCTTGGCCTTTAACATTTCTGCTTCCTTTGATAGTACCTCCAGACTGTCTACTGGGCTGTGAACCTTCAGTTCCCCATCTGTGGCCATGGTGCACACCTAACAGAAAACATTGTACTATAAGGAAGTGCAAAAAAAAACTGAGTGACTTTGGACACACCACTGACATTATAAACCCTTCATGTTTTTTTGACTTTTTCACATAATGAATACAAAATGCTATGGCAAATGATAAATATTAGAAAGAATAAATTAATAGAAATAACGAAAGGATACATTAAATTTCAGACAAATATAAATACTTACTTTGAAAATTACTTCTAACATAAATGAATTCATGTCGTTTTGTGAGATTGACATCTGTGGTGTAGTTCAACTAGTTCTTAACCCAAATAAATTGTATTAGCAAATAAACCATCTTTTCGTTTATATGTAGTTCTGTTTAAATAGGTAGTTTGTGACAGCAAGAAAGAAAAGTAGGAAAATCTAACCTTTGAGAGTATACCAAGTGTATATAGACCAACAATCCTTCTTTTTAGAGGTCTTCAGAGTTGAATTTCTTCAAGGTGCCTCAATATTTTAGTTGTCAGAGTTTACAGTTAAGTCACTGCAAAATAATTACAGGTGTAATATTTATCATAATTCCTTGGAAAATATAGTATTTTATTTATAATTCGATAAACTCTCAAATCTACCAATCAATTTCAATTTTAAACCTCGAATCATTAAACTTTTAATAATGTATCAAACATCAAAATTTACAAAATACATGTATTTCGAAAGCACAAACAACAAATAAAGTATGTGTAATTTGATATAATATTCTAATATAATTCGCCGCGTTAAAAATTTCACTCATTTCAAAGTTAACACAAGCAATCGGATTGTCAGTTGTGTTGACAGAAGGGGCGTGAACAGCGAACGTCAAATCCCACAACATAACCACAATTAAAAAGTACTGTACTTTTTTAAAGATTTGATAATACACCGGGAACTTATAATATATATATCAAATCAAACAGTTCAGAAAAACACATTGATTCAACATTGTAATTTGAACAAAACCCTGAATAACGTACTCTTCCGTGACCACCATCTTTTTGTTGTACGAGCGTTCCGAAGGGTAGGTTTACACGGGCAGTGATCACTGCCAGAAAAAGAGGTACAGTGTTGTCAGGGCAGCACTTCCACCGAGTTGTCAGTGAACGGTAGGCAGTGCACAGCCAACCCAACTTCGACGAACATCACTGCCCGTGTAAACCTAGCTTAATGTAACTTGGATGAATATCACTGCCCGTGTAAACGTATCTTTTCACATCGACATTAAAATAATTAAGCTTATTAACCTTCTAACTTTCTAATCCAGAAGGTATTCAGCGATATTTTAAATTATTCTATATTTTTAAGCAAGTATAACATTTTTTAAAAAGAATTACAAGAAACGTCAAATTTCCAAAGTTAAAAACATTGTTGAGTTATCTTTGTAATGTTATTCGATTGGGGTTATAATATGATTTGTAAACAAACCTTACGAAATAAATCGTAATATTTTTGGTAGGATTTTATCTATATAAAAAATGGAACGCTGCACAGTCAGGTACGTAGTTGGAAAATTTTTGAATACAACATCTTATATATTCAAATCTGAAACTAGGAAAACATTTTAATTATCAGGTTTTTCTTCAATATTTTCTAAATAGTCTACTTTCATATCATAATTATCACTTATTATGAGGGGCAGTAACAATTTTAACCACACATTGCTGGTAGTCAGTCGAAATTTCCGTTTTGGGACAGATTTTACTGAAAAAAATAATGCATAAGGTTTTTAATTAAACTTTCCTCTTTAGCCAACTTTATTTAGATATTTAAATTATGTACATACAATTTTTGTTTGCAGGTCCACGGCCTATCTAGTGTCTGATCAACAGAAGAAATCTGCAAGTAAAACAGAAACACTCCAGTTTAGTAATGAAAGTGTTGATGACAGGAAGAAAAAGAAGAAAAACAATAAGGGTACATCGCCATCATCTAGCAAAATGAAAAAGTATAAAAAGAAGAAGAAAGATGTCAGGTTGCCATCTAGATCAAAACACAGAAAATCCAAGCAAAAACATCACAAGTATTGAATGATATGTTTTATGCCGTTCTTAGTTGTATGACATATATATTTTCTTTGTGACATTACATGATAGATCTGTTAATTCATAAAGATGTGATCCCACAGTTTTACCATTTCTATAAATGATTTGATACCAATCCCCTTAACCAAGCAATTATTCTAAGAAATGCCATTTGTTTCAGGTCTTCAGACGACAGCTCAGAGTTGTCTGACTCCAGCTCGTCTTCCTCTTCCACTAACTCCACCAAACTCCTCCAGAAGCTGCAGGATGAGCGAATACGGCAGGTAGAGGAGAGGAAGAGGCACAAGGAAATGATGAAAGCAACCGAAACTCCCGAGGAAAAGCGTCTTCGCCGACTTCTGAAGAAGGAGGCTAAGGAACGCAAGCGTAAAGAGAGGATGGGCTGGGACAATGATTACCTACATTATACAAACACTGATAACCCCTTTGGTGATGCCAATCTGCTTGCAACATTTGTATGGTCCAAGAAGCTGGACAAGGAGGGACTCAGTGGTGTTAGCCGGGAAGAACTTGAGGTGCGGAACCGGCAGAAGCAGGAGGAGAATCGCAGGGAGTTAGAAAAGGTACTTTGGCGTCAACAAACACCTAAATATCATTGACTTCTTCTCAACCAAGTTCATTTTCATAACCCTCCATTCCAGTTGTCACTATACTGTAACACATTCTATTTTACCTTACCTTTATTTGAGTTACATCTCCATTTTAAATTCTGTTAAACATTTTTCTTACTTCACTCAAAACATATTTTATAACTTAACATTTCTTCTCCGAGGTCTATCCACCTTTCATATTTGCTATTTTACGTACCCTGTTTACAGTTAAATTAGTTTCTAATTACAGATATTGCCAATCTTAAATGTAAAATATCCATGTACTATTGCTGGATAATGATGTCATACTAAAAATTATATTTGTCCCAGGTGAAGAAACGCAGACAGGAACGAGAACTGGAGCGGCAGCAGCGAGAGGAGGAGATGTCGCTAATGCAGAGAAGCAAAGAGGCTGCACAATTCCAGGAATGGGAGAGGCAGGAAGACCAGTTCCATCTTGAACAGGCAAGACTGAGATCCTGCATCAGAATCCAGGATGGCAGAGGTAATATCAATGTGATAGAGTGAAAAGGAGCTAAAATTAATTTTCTTGGGGAAAATAACTAACAATATGGGAATAATAAAAATTTCTTACATATGGTTTGTGATAATTTTGTTAAGAATGATGCCTTGACATTATTTTGAATTTAGTATGTAGTAAAAAGAACAGAAACTTAAGACATATCCATCAACAATAAGTATCAAGAAGCTAATTATTGTATCTCTCTTCAATATCACAGCTAAACCCATTGACCTGTTAGCCAAATACATTGGTGCTGAAGAGGAAGTGGATGCTGTGGAGATGCATGAACCATACACTTACCTCAATGGTCTCACCATCAAAGATCTGGAAGACCTCATAGAGGATATCAAGGTGAAGAGTGAAAGCAGATTATCTAAACTTGATGGAATTTAAGCTTAAGTAATGCATGACTCATATAAAAACATGTTGTCATTTTGTTTGCAGGTGTACAAGGAACTGGAGAGGGGCAAGAACCTCGACTACTGGAATGACATTACTGTGATAGTGGAGGATGAGCTACACAAACTGAGGAAACTGGAGAAACAAAGTGCCTACGAAGCAGGTCAGTAAAGACTCTACGTCCTGTAATTCAACAATTTATAATTCCATACGTTTAAATTCCTCTCGTGTCTCCCACAGCCGTGGGCCGGAGGGAAGGCATACACGAGTCTGTGGCCAAGGACGTGGCCGCGGTCTTCAAGGGAAAAACTGCCTCACAGCTAGAAGCGCTGCAGCAGCAGATCGAGTCAAAACTTGCGGGAAAACCTGAGGGCCTCGACATTGGATACTGGGAGTCCTTGCTGTCGCAACTAAAAGGCAACTTGCACTTTAAATTGCCATCATATTTAAGTCAATCACAGTTTTTGGTTCCTAGGAAAACAAAAGTGTTTTTATCTGTACATTTTTTTAATAATTTTGTAGCAATGTGTTCCCTTTATTCAGTTCCTTGTCATACAGTTTCCTGTTAGTGATGTTCCCAACTCAATTCCTGTACTTTGCAGATTTCAGAATATTTTCTAATTTACTGGAATTTTTATTCTACATAGCACACATGGCACGGGCGAGACTCAGGGACCGACACCAGGACAATCTTCGACACAAACTGGAAATGCTCAAGGCTCAGCAGGGAGTGGCGGTAACACACATCGATGAGACGGAGGCAGAACATGCCCAGAAACCAGAGATCAAACAAGAGGTTGAAGAACGCAGTCAGGAAACCACCGGTCTGGCCACTAGCACTTCCAGTAGCAGTGATGAATCTGAAGATGAGTAAGTTATTCTGCACACAAATTTGCATTATCATTGATTTAATCCGTCAGTGTTTCAGACAAACAATAAATGTCAAATGTAATATTCTGTAGTTAATCGTGAAAGTTTTATAGAACCTTTCCAACTGAAACAAAGGTTTCTACCTATAGGGCAAAGAATGCTGAGGAACAAGCCGCAGATGCCATGCTATCGGAGAGTTTTGCCGATTACGAATCTGGAGGCTACAGTCCACAGTACTTGAGTGCTTCACAGTTGGATCCTGGCACCCTCATAACCACAGAGGAGGATGACCTCCAGAGGCTGGTCTTTGCAAGGATGCAGGTGCAGGGAACCGGTAGTCGGGTTGAGGTTGGTATTTGCATACCCTACCCTCTTCCATAAGGACTGTAGCAAGTCTTCCTATCAACTCATTCTAAATTTGCAAACTGAATCATGCACAAACATTGCTGCAACTCAATGGAATCAATTTCCCATTTTCCTCACATATTTGAGTGACATTCACCTACAGAGTTTTTTTCTTTTTGTTACAGAGTGTCATCACCGTCGAGGAGCAAGCACTGCAGCGGGAGGCGAGGAAGGGCATGACAGCTGACGAAGCCGAGTTCTCAGTGGAGACGGCCCTCGACAGCCAGATCTACCTGTGGTCCGACAAGTACAGACCGAGGAAGCCCAGATACTTCAACAGGCAAGTACTTCACCCAGGATATATCATCGTGTTTATCAGTTTGTTGATTTCACTAATGGGTATTTCCCTCTCTTCTCCCACAGGGTTCACACGGGCTTCGAGTGGAACAAATACAATCAGACTCACTACGACATGGACAACCCTCCACCCAAGATCGTGCAGGGATACAAGTTCAACATATTCTATCCAGATCTCATAGACAAGAATACCACTCCAGAGTACTTCCTGGTAAGTCCAAAACTTCCTGTATGTTAACAGGTGCACAGGCGACACAAAAATAACAATGGTGCGATAAGTAAAGGCCATTTATTCCTACCTGTCTGTCCATCGGGAGCAATCGCATCAGTGAGAAACATTAAATATGATGATTTTCTTATGCCTCAACACCCAACAGATGCCATATGCCTGTAGTCCTCCTCATAACACTGAATGTTAACCATTACGGTTGAAAATATTTATTTAATAAAGTATATTAAGTGTTTGAAATTATTTGTGAAAAATGTTGAAGCTCACATCACAAATATTTGATGTGTGTGCCTTTTTAAAACCAAATGAATCTTTTACAGTAATTACAACCATGTTGCAGACACCTTGCAACGACAACAGGGACTTTGCGAATCTACGTTTCCATGCCGGCCCCCCATACGAGGACATCGCTTTCAAGATCGTGAACCGTGAGTGGGAGTATTCGTACAAGAGAGGGTTCCGCTGCCAATTCCACAACAACATCTTCCAGCTATGGTTCCATTTTAAGCGTTACCGTTACAGAAGATAAACTGGAGACATAGTTCATTGTTCTGTTATACTTTGTCAATGAGGACACGTTTTTAAATCTCGTGACCTATTTATGTGACTATTTACTTTCATCATAGTGTCTCAAGTGCACTCTTAAAATAAAAATAGCGGTAATACCAAATCATATTTCTCTCTACTGAAATGTACTATATCACCTTCCATAAAACCTTCTGATGAAGGGGGAGGGTGCCTCTGAAAATTCAAGTATCCGACACCCTACATGGTGCCTGCCACCTGTGAACTTAAAATCACTAACTTTGTATCACTTTCCTGTCATTGTTTTAATTAACGTGACAATGCCATTCTCTGACTTGTATATATGGCCAATATTCCAATTTCTAAAAACACATTATAAAGACCACTTAAGAAAATAAATTTAATATGAAATTTGATAGAAAGACTCACTGCAGAACTGATTGTCCTTCACTCAAATAGCTAACAAAATCTGATGGAACCCTCCATGCTAAACTATCTTGTTTCATTTCCACATAACTACCTCATCCTCCCTAATCTACTTAGTGCATTCCATCCTTGTCCTCCCTCTTCTGTTTTCCTTTCTGCAACTCCTATTGTCCACGTTTCACACCCCTATAACGCCACACACCATACCAACATTTTCTAATATTCACACTTATATTACCCTTTTTTTTGCAAAAGTCTTCCTTGTCTGTGCTATCCTACTGTAGTTATCATGCTTCCCAAGTAGCAGAATTCCTTAACTTCCATCAAAATATCCCTTCCCAATCTAACGCCCTTTGTTATTCAACTGTTTTGTACACTAAAATCCATTACCTTGGTTTTCCCTCTATTAATCCTCATATTGAACTCCTTTTCCAGGACCACATTCATGCCATTTAGTATTGTTTCCAAGTCTTCTTCTGACTCTGCTAAATGTGAAGTAATTTTGCAATTACTTTGAATATACAAAAATAAATTCTAATCTGGCTAAAAGATAAAATAAATTACCTGTAAGGTTGACATTATTCTTGCAAATGGCCAGCATGAACAGTTGATAAATAGTCAAGATATTGGGAGGACAAAACAAATAAGTTTTTCAGGGTATCACCATGGCGACCTCTTCTTGCGCAGTTTGAAATTCATCTCTATCTGGTACACTGAAATAAAATCTTTTATAGATGAAAGAGAACAATTTTTTGTGTGACCCTCCCAGAGAATTATTCAGAATTTTTGTTAATTAACACCTGTCGGTATAGTACGGGAACATTCAGATTAAATATACACCTTATGATAAATATACTCTATTTTTTTCTTGTACAAGATAATTTACATGTCAAATATATGTATAATATACTAATAACAAACTAGTAGGTACTCTTTATATCTCACAATACTAAATAAAATTTATACAAAAATTTGTTTAGTACAGTTCCGTTACCTAACGAGTCGGTGAGATTCACACTTACACCAGTCAATAGAAATTTCTATTAAGAACATTGCCACACTATCAAATATGAAAAACTTGATAACACAAGAAAAATGATACAGGAAACAATAATGGCATGAACTGAAGTAGAAAAATTACCTGATAAATTCACAATGATTAATGATACAAGATTTTAAAGATGTCTCTAAACTAAAACAATATACGCAATGTTTGCACTTCATTTCTTCAAAAACTAAATTTTAAGATAATCTCACTCAAAATATTTCTGATCTCAAAATTTAAATAGTAAGGAGTGGATGTCTAAATTCCCTAAACCTCCTTGTTCCAAGAGAGTACATAGAGGCTAGTCAGAGTTGATATTCCCAATCTGTCTCATGGCGCCCAAGTCCCTCAGCAGCATCTGGATGGTCTGCTTGGTACGGGGACAGTACAACGGACTCTCGTCATCGAGGTCTGGCTCCTGAGACTCCAATTCTGCAACATGTCAATTCGTTGGTGCTGTGAGGCAGAAAGTGGAGAGACTTGGGTGATGGTTATATTTATTGCAGATTAATATTGTTAATTGAAAGGTTAAGTGAAGTAGGGTGAATGGTAAGAAAGAGCCAGGTGATAAGAACAAGTGTAAATAGCCGTAAGTACAGAAAGAGTTTGAATATTTTTACTCAAGCACAATCTGTTCAAAGAACTATAATCACATTTATGTACAACATTTAATTTCTTTATACACCTCTCCTTACTCATTTTACTCTAATTGGTGATCCATCATAATATACTATTATAGTTCACAAAAACCCAAAACAGATATTATTAATTTTTACAAAGCGAAAGTGTACTAAGTGGCGGCTGACAGTACCTGCCAACTGAGCTTCCAGGGAAGTCAACCTCTCATCGATCTTCTGCTGGTATTGCTCTATGTGCTCTATTAACGTCCTCTGACAGACCACAAAATCAATTGGAGCCTCCGGGACTGGCGCAGACACACATTTACTTGGTAATTGATCTACGTCTACAACAGAAAACACTTTCATTCAGTTGTACCAAACCAGAGAAACAGATGACAGTCACAATCCCAAACTAACCTGCAACCTCCAAATTGCCGACAATCGAGGTCGCCAACTGCATGAGTTCCGACTGACAAAGGGGCAGCTGGATGTCACCGTCTGCCTGGTTCAGGTCCGACGTGAGGGCCTGTTGCAAGAGAGATCCATCTTCGTCTCTCGTCTCCATGGTGTCGGCTTCCTCCTCCTGCTTCGAGATCTCTCCCTCACAAATTTCCTCTTCTTCTACAATGTTGTCCTCTGGACTGCCCCTGTCCGCCTGCTCTGGCTTCTCTTCCAAATCTTTCACCTCTTCCTCTATGGCATCAGCAGTCAGGTTTGGGACATCAACCACCACGGCATGACTCTCCTGAGCAACTGGATCAACACCTTTGACCTCCTTATGTTGCTCAACAGGCATGCTATCATCAGGATGTTCCAATTTTAACTCTTCAGAAACATTCACATTCTCTGACAGATGCACAATTTCTTCACAGATGGGAGGGTTGGAGTTTTCTGAAGAATCTTTGTCTTCTTTTGTCTCAACTGTGTTGGATTCCGAATCACAAGTATCTGAAAACAAAAAGAGAAACTATCAACATCTACAAACAAGTTCAATAAGGGAAATACATAAATTTCTGTTTTACAACAGTTTGTAGCTTGTTTGCACAATGTGTGTGTGATTTCTCTTCTCCATAACCAAGATAGAATTTTTCTGGAATTGGGAGCCCTTTCCCTGTTCCCTGTCTTTAGACTGCGGAGACAAGCCAACTTGTATTTAGGAATATGGAAATCCCTTCCAGTACCTGCTTTCTCGACAGCTGGCACGCTCTCCTCCAGTTCGGTCTTTTCCTCAGAGCTGATTACTTCTTCCTCTGCCTCAATTTCTACTTCGGTGCCCAAGTTTACCTCCTGCTCCTCTACAACAGTGACATTGCTGTCCGGTTCAACTTTTAAGTTGTCAGAAGCTGCTACTGGCGCTTGTACTGGTTTCATCTCTTCTTTTAGTTCCTCCTTAACTTGAGAGCAGTTGTTCACTTTCTGGCTCCAAGTCTTTGACCAAAGTATTAACTTTGGATGTTCCCCATTTCTGTTAAAAGAGTTTTGATTTTGGCATTATTACAATTATCTAATATAATATAGAATTGATGTAGAGCGGCGTTTCGTTGACCGGCTCTTTCGTCATCTTCTGGCCAGTCATCGAAATGTCGCTCTACATCAATTCTACTCTGCTAGAAACCCTAGAACTGTTTTTACAAACAATTCACCAAGAAAATCTTCAATCTTTATTAATATAATATATTTGAGACCATTTAACTTTCAGAAAACATAAATTTCTTTTACGATGAACATAGAGGTTAATTTAGGTAAAAACAAAAATCCTTCCCATTTTACACGATTCCAACCAAAATAACATTGGCATGCAAAATTAAATGATGTTCTAGTCCAAGATTCTGTATGAGTGAATATATCTTTTTAGAAATTTGGACATGACAAGGAATAATAGGAACCAATATAAAATCCACTGTATGACACCAAGGCACCAGATCAAGTTAGATACAAAAGAAATGACATTAAGTATTAAAAAACAGCCAATTATGCTCCTAAAAATTTGACGACATTTATTTAGTATAATTTCAATGTTTCATCCAACTTTGTGGACTTGATCAATTAACTATACAAAAACAAATATTAATCAATAATAATTATGGATACAAAACATTTTGTTGCATATTTTCATTTTCCATTCTTAAAATCTAGTGGCCTACATTATTTGCCAATTGTTACATATCCTTTTGGCAGAAACTGTTATTATATTTTATTGAAAATTATACTTAATATTTCAATGAAATGACATGTATTCAAAATTAATACTGATTTAAGAATTTTATTTTATATGGTTACCTCCATAAAGTCCACAAAATGCTGTAATTCTTTTAAACAAATTTTAATTAAACTTTTTGCTGACAAAATTGGCTGTATTTTTTATTTTCAAAAGAAATCATTTACTCACCCTGCAATGTCAATCTTGATATTGATGTTGTGCAACATCTGTTCTAGCTTCACCAGTTCTGCAGTGAGGTCGTGGGACCGCTTCAGGATCTTCTCCCTCTGTGCTATTTTATTTATGTCCTTGGAACGGAAAGACAAGCTGAAAGAAATTGAATTTTTATTAAGTAGAGCTCAGTGTTTAAGAGAAAGTAGTTTGTGTGTGGCACTAAAAAAAAGTGAATGGTTGTAAGTAGCATTTTCAGAGTAAACAGCATTAGAAGTTTAAACAGAAAGGAATTAAAGAACTTGGCACAAAAAGTGTTGACACCAAACCATTGCAACAACTAATACCACACACTTCCTGTCTCTTTCACTTCAGGATTCTCTAGGTACAAAAACACGTTTATTGAAATAAACACCAAGTGATTACAGGGAGCACTCAAAAGAAGTCATGATAAATCTGGGAGCGATGAAATAAAGAAAGATATATAAAACATTTGTAAAGTATAACAAAAAAATAGTTTCTGTGAGAATATTTTTTAGTTCATTACTAAAATAAACCACCTAGGTAGTTTGCCCTCCTTGAGCCAGTCCTGGTTGTGGATATACTTTCTTGACAGTCGTTCCTTGTTGGGGTTGAGACAGATCTGGCAGACATACTTCTCAGGGACGTCCTCTTCCTTCTCGATGTTGTTGCAGAAGCCATGTTGCCAACACAGGCAGAGGTCACACTGACAGATTGAAAGACAGAAAGTTAAGAAACCTTGCCATCTCTTTTTGAGAATTGAAGATCTTGTAATAAAGACAAGATTGTTTCTCAAGATTTTGTCTCTATTATACATGCAGACAAATAATTATGAAAATCTGACAAGACAGATTTTGAGGGTATAAAGTTATCTTTCAAAATAAAATATAGTTGCAACTAAATTTTCACAAAGTGTAAATAATTTTAGAGAAGTTTAAATTGCTTACAGTATAGACACATTGAGTATAACTGATCCAGGGTTGTGAGAACAAATAATATAAGCTACTTTTTATCAAAACTCTGACAGGCCACACAAGTCTGGCCAGTGGCATTCTTGCACGTAAACTGTAACCGAACACACATTCTTCAGCAAATCACACCAAGTTATTCATACAGTTTATGAACAAAAAGAGATGTTCAATTTTAATTAATCTGATATTTATAAGATAAACAAAAAAAACAACAAAATGGACAATAAGATAGAGAATTTTTATAATAACCATCAAATTAGGTATGTTTCAGTCACGATTTTTCCTGAGTCAGTCCCAAAATTGTCCTGAAACATAATATCCAAGTGGTGAATATAAAAATTTCTGACTTTTGGCTGTTTTGATGTTTATTTGTTAAGAAGAGATGCTGCAAACAGTCATTAATAACAGACCAATAAAAATGAAACAGTCATGGCGATGAACTGTGACACAAAGACCGAGAATGTGGCAGGAATGCACCGACAAATACGACACTGACGTGACAACTGTATCAGCAACATGTTTCATTGTGATAAATGTAGATCTGGTGAGAGGAAACAGATTTGCGAGCATATTAAAGTTACCCGTACAAATATGATTTTATAAAATTGACCCCTTGAATTTAGTAGGGATACCTGAATCATGAGGCCATCCTCTTCGGTGACCTCACAAGTGCAGTTTATTATCTCCTCCTTGCGCAGGTGCTCCAGCTTGGTTGCAGCCGCACCACCCTCTGAGGCACTCTCCCCCTGGCCTTCTGTACCTGACCACAACATATATGAAAAACAGTTCCATAAAATATTTTTTCTTAACATTAAAAAAAGTGCAGCATTTCTGTACAGTCAACAAATTGTATGCTATGGTAGATACAATGTAAATAAAAGAAAGTCATAATTTCAATAAAATCCATTAGATGTGTTAAGTATAAAATAAAAATTACTTTATAAATTTGTAAGATAACTTACTATTACACATTTATAAATATAAATCAGCTGGAAATGAAATTCTTTGGTTACATAATAATTCTGTATACCATACAATCTCCAGGGAGATAACTCTTAGCCTTAACCAAGGTAATCTGTAGTTTCAGAGGATACTTTGTCAATCCTGATAAATTAAAAGTTAACTGAATAATCTTAATCAGTATAATAAAAGGTTTAAACAACTTAAAGCTTTTGGAATTATTTAAAGTAATTTATTATTACACCCGAAGAGGTTCCAAGGAGAGGAATGCAACATCTGTTTAAATTTATTATTATTTCTGATTAACTAGGCTGTTTACTCATTTATTTTCAATGAAGTTGGATCAATATTACTACTAATTTAAATGTCATAGTTTTATTGGGCCATTCTGTGAGCAGTGTTACAAGTGCAAGTGGAGAAAAGATAATTACCAGAGGCATTTCTTTTCTCAGACCAGTAGTAGACTTCACTGGACCATTCTATTGCTATTAGGCCTGTTAACATCTCCATGAACTGACACACTTTGTGACGAGGTTTGGGTGTCTCAGAAGTTGTGATGAGAAATGTCAAAGACAGCACAGGTGTGGAAATGCAGAAGGATGCCTAGGTTGGGTAAAGAAAGATCGGACAAGACGATCTCGGCTCTAAAACGAGTAACCTTCAATAAAATAGTTATTTCCCATGAATCTCAAACACAGTAAAAGATTAAAAAAAAATTTTCAACAAAGTATAACTATTGGGTTTAAATTCTGGAATTGTTCATAGTTCAAAAACAGGAAACGTTCAAACGTATTTGTGACAGTTGCAGTCACACTAAGTCAGTATTCATCTGTTCTTATCAAATTCACCTTAAATTAAGTAGAAATCAGTTTACTGTACTGCAAAATAAATGAACATGTGAAAATCAAACACGGCCTGGACTAGTGAAGAAGTTTTACCTGACTTGAATGTTAATTTTCTGTGAAAGTAGTAAAAGCAGGTATAAAGTAAACATTTATGCCATGTGCAAGATATCAAATTGAAGACATATGGGGGAAATTAAAATAACTGATCCCAATAAATAACTTAATGTGTAATGAAGACCATATTGCAAATTAGTAAAACATGTGAATAAAAACTTTATATGATTAAGAGAAATCCATTCCTGACATCTGGAAGTCAAAAGTTGTCTGGAGGAGGTATAGCATGGAAACACGTGCCCTCTCAGTGCTTATGTTTTAAATGAAAAAAGTTTACACAGCTAAGTCAGGCAGATGAATAGATTAATGTAATCCACATCAACATTTCAGCTTTCATCAACATACACTCTAGACAGACACTCCGCCATATCAAAGAATCTGTGTGTTCGATCCCGAGCTACGGCTGTCCATTATTCATGTTATCTTAGTCCCATGAATGAAAATGTGTAGAATGAAGACAGTTAAATTTTATAGTTACCTTGCAAACACAACACCTGCCACAAAATGTGTGAGGAAGAACATACTGCTTCAAGCACACTTCCCTCAACATTCTCTCCTTTTGTTTTGAATTTTCCTTTTAATTTTTTAGGGTCTCGGTATATTATTTTGCATTGATGATCTCCCCACGAGGCAGAAATTCTATCAAAATAAATTATGACTTTTCCCTCCCAAAACACTGTTTTTCTTTATTTGCCAAAATTGTGAACATTTGTTCTGCCTCCACTAAACTCCCTGTACCACTTACACACACTAAATGATTCATGAAAAAATTTCAGTAGGCATTATTACTTCCACGACCAGGAAGCAAAACTGCAGTTTATGGCACGTACTTGGAATTTCTTACCGAAATATGGCACAGTACGTAAAGTCTATAAGCAGAGCAAAGACAAATAAGGAAACATACTACTGATGATACAAAGTGAAGGTGGAGAGTTCCACTGACATAAATTACTTTGACATAGGTCAGATTGTAATGACCTGGCACCCGAGAATGAACATATCGGAAACTCGCCCACTCTGTAAATCATGAACACAATTGTGAGTTCATTTCAATGTCTTAGCTACCCCAAGAAACACCAGTTTTGTGCCCATAAACCCATGGCCCATAATTTAAAGGAATTGTGTGTTGTGTGAAGATATCAAGTGCCAGATACCCCTGTTAACTTAGCAAGGACTTTTCAAACTCATGCCACACCAAATTGCTGCTGCTTTGATATCTAATGGTGAATTGATATACTGCTAAGCAGATAGTCATAATATTGTGGTTCATCAGTGTATCTTTTTGTATATCTTACATAAAAACGCTGGCCAGAACCAAATTATAAATATGCTTCAACAAGGGGGTAGCCATAACCATAAGTATTACTCATAGAGTAGGTGAAAATCCTTTTGAGTGGCTCTTAAGAAAGTGAAAAGGGGGGGGGGGGACATGTCAAGTAAACAACAATTGTGAAATGAAATAAAATGTGTATAAGAATTTAAAACAGGTCGTGCCATACTTCATGTATAAACCAAGTCAATCAACAAAAAAATATAAAAAATGAATAAAAAGAAAACAAAATGTTTGCCTCTATATTATGGATGCCTCCTCTCCCATTATCAATAACGTAATCAATTTTGGAACACATTGTAGTATTAACCTATGACATGCGTAAAATGAACACTAGAAAATAACTGGCTGAAAAAAAAAGTGTTCTCAAAGCACTTCATTTGCATCCCACCTTTCTTTGAAGGCAGGCAGGACTATTCGATCAATGCAACAAAATTAAAGAATATGATCATGCAATGTTAAGAACATATTTTTTTTTTTTTAAATCACAGAATAATTTTAACAAAATGTAAAGATTTGTATTGTGTGAAAATATTTCAATTTATAAAGTATGGACTTACAAACTAAAGATATACCTTTTATTTGAGAGAGGAGATGTTTGTCTAGAGTACTGAGATTGACACGACCTAGATGAAGGTTAAAAACAAAGGACTTTTAAGAAAACTCAACTGAAACAGAAAATTAAAAGAAATTTCTACAGAATGCAACACCTGAGATAAAAAATATATATTATTTTAAAAAACCTTGAAACTTCATAAGAAAAAAAAACTGAAGTGTGTTGCATCAACTGTAAAAATTTAGTAATTTTGTGATGAGTGTTTTTATTTTATTTCAGACCTTTTTATATAAAATAAAAGGGCAAGCTTTAAATTCTGGCAGTCTCACACTAACACACTAGATGTATTCTAATAAATTGTTTGTTGCCGTCTAACATGTACCACATGTCTGAAATTCAGAGCAGACACAGGAATCTCTCCCCTTAACGACATGTGGCTCATTACATTACACAAATAATTCACTATGTGTACTTTGTAATAAGATATTTATATTAAAACTGCATATTAAAATTAGTAAAACAGTTTCATGACAAAACTAGTGCAAATAAAAACATCAGAAATGACAAACTTCTGAAACAGAAAAATGACACTAAAAGAAGCAATAAGTATAACAATTTTTGATACACAAAACTGACAGGTACCCCAATTAATGGTGCATTTTAAGCAAGTGCTGAAAATATACTTCCTAAACAAATATTTCCCTTGAGAGTGAATTTACAATTGAAATGTAATTAGTTACTCAAAGGTGTAAGAAAAATAATTACTTATAATCTTGTAAACACAATTCTTAGATATAAATGCTGCTTGTTTAAAATTATATATACAAATATGCATGCCAGTTGCAACGACAAAATATACAGCGTTAAAAGGTTTTTGAGGGAAATATTTAGTCCACATATTAGACAGTCCATTTGTCATTCCAAGTAAGAAAGAGTTGGTTATCGAAAGCTGTAAAAGGATGTATGTTCACAAAAATTAACATATTAATCATCTCAAATGCCAATTAAATGCATTGAGAATGTACACAGAAAAGGATATTACTAGATTAAATAAGTTACAAAGAACTTCTGCTGAAGGAAATTGATGTACAAGTTGATGATCAGGAATTATAAGAAACACAAAGATTAAATCTAACCTGAAAATTTAGACTAATTGGTTGAGATGGAAGATGTTAAAATATTCGAAGTATCTAAAATAATAATAGATATTTTATGATTAAATTCACAATTTACATTAAAATTAAATATTGATATACATTCAAACTAAAGTATGGCAAGACTTGAAGCTGCTTCCGAGGTTTCACGATTGTCAGGGTCAGTTCTTGTGTCTCTAAAACACATCTGAAATGCTTTTGATGAGGTATGGCAAAACTAAATTCCTAAATTTAATGAGTTGCTCAACCCAAACCTTTTAGCTAGTGAGATATACATTAAAAATTGCCAATATGAGGTTAAAAAGATGTGGCACCAATGTGCATGTTGGTAGGCTGAAAATGGTGAAAAATAATAACAGGGGAGTAAACAAAATATGGAAACCATAGATGCCTGAATGGCACAACCAGACATAAAAGCAACAAAACCCATTCTTTGATGCTGGAAAAAACAGTAATAACATAATATGATTACAAAAGACGTCAAAATATCTGCCATAAACAGAAAGAAACATTTTTGAAAGTTAATTGAATGATTATTACTTGTAACATTTTGGCATAAAAATAAAATATTTTCCTGTGCAAAATTGTACATTTCTGGATTAAATAACTACTAAACTATATAGCCGATCACTGAAAATGTCTTCCTCTGAAAATTCAAGAACTCCAAACCTCACAAGATGTCTACCATCTATGAACCTCAGGTAAGTCACCTACTTTCCATCTCTCTTTCCTTTCCTTATTATATATATAAACTATAATTGGATAGAAAGAAAGGAATATTTGGGAGAAAGGCAGAAAATTCGCCCTTTGAATCATATGTACAGCATGGAATCATGCTCAAAGAAATACATTGTTAAGCATTGAAGGGAATGGAAGAAGGAAGAAAGACTGAAAATATTTAATGTGGCCAGGACTCGAATCTGGGTACACGAAATCAGCATTGTAAATGCCACTAGAGCCGTGGCGTGCATCTTACCGTCTCCGCCAGCGCATCGAGTACAACCAATCGACGAACATTTTCAGTCTATATAATAGGTTTTCAAGTTTGGATGGAAAGAGAAGAGGGGTGGAATTAGGAGAATCCGTTAAGGATAAATTACAAATATATATATATATGGGATAAGTGACGAAGTCACGCATTTGATAATTGGATAGAAAGAAAGATAGAAATATTTGGGAGAAAGGCAGGAAATTCGCTCTTTAAATCATATGAACGGCATGGAATCATGCACAAGGAAATACATATGTCAAGCGTAGAAGGGAATGGAAGAAGGAAGAAAGACTGAAAAAATTCGATGTGGCCAGGACTCGAACCTGGGTGCACAAAACAACAGTGCATCACCCCTAGAGCTGGGGTGTGCGTCTATCCACTCCGCCACCACATCGAGTACGACCAACCGAACATTTTAAGTCTATATATTAGGTTTTCAAGTTAGGATGGATAGAGAAGAGGAATGAAATTGGATAGAAAGAAAGATAGAAATATATATATATATATATATATAAAGAATATGAATATCCGATATTGTTGCTAGCCATAATAAAAACAAAATTGTCCTGAAAGATTTTACCATTGACAAGCCCATCAGCAAGGAAATTTGCAAGTGGAATAAAAATATGCCTTAAGAATGAAGCCACAACTTTTACAATGTGCAAGTTAAATTAGCTCAGACTGCTTGATTCCACACCATTGGGTAGATATAACAGCAAATAATATCTCAAGAAATTAGGATGGTTAATAAACTAACACATCATCAAAGATCACTCACCATTGCTGTCAGCCATGACATTTAACTTCTCCAGGTGAACCATAGGATTTTTCTTCTTACTGAAATGGTACACAGACGGAGCCCTCGCCCCTCCCGAGTCATCCCCTTCCGTCAATAAGCCCTCCTCGGTATTATCGTTTTTGTCTAATGCCTCTGTAATTTTCAGAGCTGCAGCCATCACAAAATATTTTGGTCTCAGGATTTTTTTTTTTTATAAATACAGTGAAATCAATCGAACTAAGTCTACGCCAAGAAAGGCTATTCATTAATATGAAGAAAACATTATATAAAAATTATTTTCTTGGAACCAAATAAAGCTGATGGCATGCAAAATAAATTAGAACAAGAAACTGTGCTATGTAGCAAATGATTTTGCTTTCGGAGATGATTAAACAAATGTAGTAAAGTTTACATCAATATTTCAGAAAGCTATTTGCATTCTAGTTTAAGATAATGATTTTCATATTTTACAATTG
This sequence comes from Eucriotettix oculatus, assembly GCA_034510155.1. NCBI lineage: Eukaryota > Metazoa > Arthropoda > Insecta > Orthoptera > Tetrigidae > Eucriotettix > Eucriotettix oculatus. The sequence goes on along the minus strand of CM067381.1, from coordinate 20,372,555 downwards.
TTCATAGAAAATGAAAGCTTATTAATACAAGGAAATAAACTGGACAACAATTTCTTTTTAAGCTCTAGTTTCATCAAACACAATGTTTACGTATGGGAATTTATTTTTTGAGTATCTCAACATCCTTTTAATAGGAAAGACAGCTTGATGGTGGGAGACAAGATAACATTTTGATTACAGTCACTTATCAGAAAGCTTCATTTATTTTTTCAGGAATTTTAAACACTGTAAAAGAAGAGAAATTAAGAAATTTCTAGCACAGTCATGTAACCAGAAAAGCCTATTTATTACTTAACAATTAATTAAAATATGTAATGTAACTGGAAACTAAAATGTGGTCGTTGCTTCAAAAATGTAGACTAAAAACAACCAAATTAGTGATACAATGTAGCCTGAAATGGAAATAAAGGAGAGCACAAAGTACACAGGTAAACATAACCAGACACACAATTGCCAGAAGAGAACTGGATGAAGGAACATTGTTCTACAAAGGTTCTTAAGAGATTGTAAGAGACAAATAAGAAGAGGGTATTATAAAGGCAGATAGAATAAGAATGGAAGAATGAACAAAATGAATATCAGTGGAAATGCTTAAATATATTTAATGCATGGCATGTGTAGTATTCCATTAAATTTAGAATCAACCGATTGCACAGACAATTCAAAGAAACACATTTGGACGACAACATTACCTGGTTTACGTTTCCGATGCACTGGTTCCATGTGGAAGTCCGTCAAGTGTTTCTTCCTGATTGTCCTCACAGACTTGCCTTGCGAGACCAAGGTGGGTGGTAAAACATGAGGAGACTCCACCTCCCTCTTTGTGCCACTTTCTGTTCCCTCGTTCAACATGTCTACTTTCTCCAATATGGGCATTTTTGTTTTAGCTCTGTAAATGTGAAAGCAAGTATTACTGTTTTCAATACATTTGTTATTCATATTTACTAAAATTGACATATCTAAATACATATTATTATTAATATATTATTCAACTGCTGTGGTACACATGAAACATTCAATGTGAATTAAAAAAATTAATTTGACATAAAAGTTTTCAAATATATAAAGTTCCTTAAAGGAAATTGTCATGTCTCACAAGAGACCAAACCAACTTCTGGATTCAATTAATAAATACTAATTTTAAGTAACTAATATTAATTATTAATTTGGCCAACTTCCTGTGGTCTAGTGGCTAGTGTCACTGTCTCACAACACAGAGGTCCTGGATTCGAATGCTACAATGGGCTTGGATGTTTGTTTCATTATGCTTGTGGAGACTGGGTTTAAGAATGCTGGAGGACCAATACACTGACCACGTATCACTTCAAATTCAGAATGTGTCATGTGAGACAACAGTCTACCCAGTAGGCCAAGGCCCTGAATTGACTGCAGATAAGGAAGAAGAATACTATTTTTTTGTTTTCTGACTTGCACTCTCTAAAATTCTGTACAACACATATTTAGATACAGAAAAATAGGAAGGAATCATTTTACTGAGAAATCTTCCTTCTCACACATGATCCTGAATCTTTCTGACAAAATTGTATGCTGTAATTACCAAAAGTAATGTTTCTGATATAAAGTATGCTCCAAAAAAAATAATTAAAAACGAAAAGGTTCTGGTATGAGTTAAATACTGCAATTTTAGTTTTCTTCCTGAGTTAAATACTGCAATTTTAGTTTTTTTCCATCAAAGCAATCACTAAAAATAATGGAAACAATACAACACTGCAATCTGAACGCACCTTTCTTCGAGGTCTGCCGGCTGAACGCGGGTAGTGGGTGAGAAAGCTCTGCTGACTACCTGCTCAGAGTCACTAACAGGAGTCACTTCTGAAGCTCCCATTGATGATGGAATAGAAGGAATAACATGATCACTTGCTTCTCCAGACCTGAGATCAACCATCACGGCTCGTTCACTCATACCGTCAGCACCCACATGATACTTGTCATCTTCGCTGCAAAACAGAAAGTTCAAGTGAGACATCAAACGTTGGTGTCTCGGACTACACATACATCACATCAAAATAAATCCCATACAGATACTCCTTGAGTGACCTCTTCACAGTTGGGGAAATGGTGGTGACCTTCTCCTTGAAGGGTGGTGTCTTCTTTTTATCATTGAGCACCACTTCACCCACCTTGACCTTGCGTGTTGCCTCAAAGCGGTTTATCTTCTCCAGGAAGGCGGGACTCTTGACGCTGTATCGAGACTTGGGAACAATGTCCTCTACGGGTTCTCCTATCGTCCTCGCGTATGCCAGGTCTGCCACATTGGGCGTCGAGCCCATGAATTTGTTGTACTCTGGGTGGTAGTGTTTTATGTGCATCTACAATGAATATTTAACAGTAAATTAATTATGGGAAAACAAAGTGAAAAGAGAGTTGAGAATGGTGGGGACTGGTAAAGGGGAAATTATTTACATTTATTACAATAATTCTGAAAAAATTGTCTCTCAATGATCATTAAAACTTGAAGTGCCAAGATAATTAGTAAGCAAAAAAATAAAGGAAAGAAAAAAACACTGACAGCCAAAGAAAATGTATTGAATTACTGAAAAAACCATTATTTTCAAAAATGTGATAAACAACAATTTGATTATCATTATTAAAATGGGGGCTATTGTCCTTTACGGATGTAATCATCTCATATTTACAACACAGTCACTTCACAATTGTCAAACTACATCTGACTGAGGCAGTTTGACACTTGTGAAGTGCCCTGTTGTAAAGATGAGATAAATATGTCTGTAAGAGGTGAAAGCTTATCATTTTGATAATGATGATCAAACTGTCTTGTTACATTTGTGAACATTTTTAAAGGAGACTAATAAAAGTTTTAGTTATAACTGTTCTTATTGTTTCTTTAACATCAAATTTTAAATTTATCCCTCACCACTTCAAAGGCACATCAGATAGAATAGACTCACAAAGAACATTTGTCTGACCTGTAACAAGTTCTCCTTGCGGAAGTTTTTGTTGCAGCCATCTTTTGGACACTTGAATGCGTCATTCTCTCTTTGAACTCTGAGGCCTCCGACAAAAACTGAGGAAAATCAATTAGATGTTAGTGAAGCTTGAAACTACTTCTTTATATAAAAAATTATGCCAAGTCCAAAATCTAAAAATTCAGCAAATGAATCTGCTCAGTATCTCATTTACACAATGATACACAAATGTCAAGAGATGTTGATCAAAAATGCTGTACTCTCAATTACATTGGAAGTTTTGCCATGATAATTTAATATATTAAAATAATCAAAGTAAAAGCAAATAAGTGAACACATCACCACTCTGAAACAAGGACCTTAAGAGCCTTAAACTAACCTCCACCAGCTGCATCCTCCAAAGGTCTCAAGATGGGGGAATTATCACCACCTACGGGAAGGTACGGGGGTGGTGTTCCTGAAGACTGCACAACGGAATCCCCTGCGCCTTCCTCAGTCTGAGGGAGCCGCACTTTGGGGAGCAGAGTCTTCACCCTCTTCTGGACAAGACCTTGTTCCGGAAACTCACTCTCAGAGAAACCGGATGAACGTCGTCGTCCCGGTCCCTGTTTGCTATAACAGCAACGATAATATTTACAATACCGCTAGATGGCTAAAATGTTAAACAGTAGTTCAGCCAAAAAAATAATATAAAAAATTTGGTTGTAAATTTAGGGTGGCCTTATATTAAATGTATATACTCAATAAACCAACTTTATTAGAGTCTCATAAAAGTGATAACATCTTCAAGGGATGTAGTCAACAGAAAACATTGGAAACTTTTAGTTTCATAATCACCATTAATTAATTGTACAATAATTTAAGAAATGCACACAACAAATACAACAGTGTCCAAATATATTCTGGAATCATGAGACACAATCATTTACATTAGATCATTTCAGCAGCTTCTTAAGGAGAAGTGCTGTTTCACTCAATTTTAGTTGCTTGTATAGTCAAGAGTCTGTGGTCCCCTACCATCAATCAATGATCCAGAGCCAATCATAAGGGTTTGTACTCTGGGACCACAGGCTCTGACTACATATAAAGAAAATAAAGATCCAAAGAACCAAAATAATGTCAATCCAGAGAATTCTTCATCCAAAGCAAACCATGTTCATTTATTTTTATAATTCAAAAAAGTATTAATTGCATTTCAGATTAACAAAAAAAAACTTCCATGCACATTAGATGTGAAGTCAGAATTATATATTAAACAAAACCAAAAATACATAGTATATAGCCTGTATAATTAAAATATATCAAATCTTCATTTGTTGGGATCATGTATAACTAAGAACATTTATCTTATATGTGATTCTCAAACTTACACTTGAATGCAGATTATGCAATTTATTATTTTATTTGAAGCGGTGGTCTGTAACATGTACCTGTACCCACGCTAACAGTGTTATATGAGGTAATATGTTTTAAATAATAAGGAATCAGTGACGGGTACAACTAACCAGACGGAAATTAATGAAAAAAGGATAATCTTAAGAGATACATGAATAGACAATAGTCCATACCATTTGGCAGGTGCATACCTTTTCCTCCCAGGTTCCACGGGCAAAACCACTCCAGTGGATGATGAATCTCCTCCTGTCGCACGTGGACCTTTCTTTTGACGTAAAGAGAAGTCAAAGGCATGGACAGGGAACTTCTCCCCTTTTTCTTCGTAGTAGTTTTTCAAGTCGTGCTTTGTTCTGAACTTCTTTCCATGAGGACTAAAATACAATGCAATATATTATTACTTATCAAATGTAAAACATCTGAGGAAATAACAGATACACATTAAAAGTTAACAAAACCAAGTAATTTCAACACGTTGCTTGCAATAAAATGGGAAAAGGGGGAAGTTAGGGGTGTAGAAGGGGAAAAAAATTTAAAATGATTTCTAATGGAAAGATCCTTGTATTTTCCACCTAGCATAAAACATATAAGAACATAATGTGTGTATGCATCAGAAAATGACATTGTCAGGTTAATTAAAACAATAAGGACAGGAAAGACAGACAGAAATTTGGTGACTTACCTGAAGTTCACAGAAGGTAGACACCATGTAGGATTTGAGGTTGTCGACAGCTAGCCGTCACTCGAAATGCTTTCCTAACCTTCAGATGAAGGGCGCGGCGCCTCTGAAAATTCAAGAACCAAAAATCCTACACGGTGCCTGCCATCTGTGAATTTCAGGTGGGTCACCAGCTTTCTGTCTCTCTTTCCTGTCCTTATCAGTAAGTAAGATAGAAAAAAGGGAGAAAGCTATGATAATTGTTTTAAAATCTGTACAGTGTCTAATTCAGAACATGACTTTTTCAAAGACAGTTTATGGAGGAAAATAAAACAGTAATTAGTCTAACTGTTTAACTAAGGGTTTGGCAATTCATTGGTGCTCACATGTATAACTTCTTGGAATGGTGTTTCAACTGGAATACACAAAGAGGAATTTAAATAGCATTTTCCTATAGCTTTGTAGCTTACCTGAGGAAGAAAACATCCCACTTGCCAGCAGAGTTGCCACTCATTCTCTGGATGGAATGCTTCACCCAGCCCTCAGGAACTCTGTCATCAGCCATGATGATTGACTGGCGGGGCCCTGTCACACATATATCAAAATGCAGAGGCTTGCAACCAGAAGAATACTAGGTAAATACTTTAAATAGTAACTAACAGAATGAATAGTTGTTTGTATCTTGGAATGTTTGGCATTTAATTTTAAGCCTCCTAAAGCTAACTTCACATTCTAAATCACAACAAAACATGTGTTTACTAATAGTGTCCATTAGCTTGATTACCAACAAGTTACTAACAGTGAAAACATAAAACTTGTGTATGAACAGAATACTAATTACAAAAGAAATAGTCAAATTACAATAAATTTAGTACAAATTTAATATATAAAATCAGGATTTTATATTACTAGGAGAATAAAAGTAAAACTGTCACATTATAACATCATTAATGATAACAATAAAATAATGACAGGTTAAACCAAAGCATAATCACTAACCATCTGCACCACCAACGACATACGCAATTTCACCTTCAGGACGCCACTCTTCTTCAATCGGTTTCTTAGGTTCTACTGATGTACTGCTGTTGGAATCTTCTTTCTTGAAAGACTCATCTTCACCTATGTGGGAAAATGAAAATAAATTAAGTATGTCCATTAATATAATAACCTACTGAGATGAGTGTTTTTTTTTAATAATGTTATAATTACAGGTGGAGAGAAATATCTTGTTGTATAAACATGATGTGCAGTGAACCAATGCCCTGAAATAGTAGTGAGGGTAGGACAGAGCTCACTTCAACTCTAATCATTGTTAAGACAATTCTGTAGACCAAAAACTATTCATAAAAAATTCACGCGTGGAAACATATTGTGTTCAAATTCAATGTAAAAACGCTATCTGTAAAGTTAAGGGATCACAAGTAGAGGGTGCAGTAAAAAGGCATTGGCACTTTCTGTATATTGTGTTATTAAGAATATAATGAATATTTTTTAAAATAATAGTATCCACTCCGACTGCCATTGTGCATTTCTTATTATATCTACATGAAAGTATTTTGCAAAATTACTAAGAGTTAATAACAATCTGCTCCTCACTTTTGAGTAAAAGAGAACAAGTTTCGTCAGCAGTAAGCGTAAGTGAACAACAATACAGTAGAATTGGACACATTTTATGCTGTAAGAAAAATCAAAGACAGTTTTGTAGTTCACTTACCCTTGACTTGGGCCACAGCTTTGTTTACAGCATGGGAATCCTCAGTCTTAAGCTTTAGCTTCCTCCCAGGCGGTTTGTACTCTGTGTCTTCCTTTGCCTCTGAGAAGTGACTCCGTGGTCGTTTCACAATTTTCTCTGCGCTGCCTTCCGAGTCACATTCAACTCTCCGTCTCCCTCTTTTCTTCTTTACATCTAATGGGGTGCTCCCACTCAGAGCTTCTGCACCCGTGCTAACAGTGTGCTCAGAGATGTGGAGCTTGTCTGGTTCATTCACTTCCATTGATTTCTCTAGCCCAACAAGTGCATGTTTCTTCCTGCCCCTTTTTGCAGAAAACAAACTTTTACCAGTCAGACTGTCTTTGTCAAAACGAGACCGTTTCTTGAAGTGAAACAATTCAGCAAAGTTAAGTTTTCGTTTGCGGGCACGTCTGTCTTCTTTAGTACCAATTGAATCTGTGGCATTATCTGGTGACAGACTTTCATTTAAAACTGATTTTGAAACTGCTGCCTTAAACTCCTCCTTCATCTGTGGACTCTGAAACTGAAATAATGAATGATCAGCTAACAAGTGAACATTGTCTGGTTTGTAGTACAGATGTATAGTCGATAAGATGGAAACTGGAGCATGCAGGTGGAAAAACTAAATGGAACGTTTATTATGTAATGCCACACATGAAGCATGAAAATTAAATTAAAATCCTATAAGACTAGAAGAGGTTGTAACTAAATATTAACAATTTTTGAACAGTCAATTATTGTATATTCATATTATTTTTATTAAATTTCCAAATTGATTTGTAAAGCAATATAAATGAAACCTTTAATACACTATTTTTTTAAGAATGACATTATAATAAATTCCCTTACTAAAAAATTGGAAAGGCATTATATTTTGGAGATATTTCATAAAATAAATAAATAAATTGCACTGTACAACTCTGTACTACTTGGTATGTAACCTAGTTCTAACCATAATGGAGAGTTTTTTCCTTTTAACTGCAAATAAATTCCAAAGAAGATTAAAGGTTACCTCATTTTCAACATAAGTCTCTCCATCGTGCTTCGATATACGACCTGCCCTTATGATTTTTGTAAAGCCATCGTAGAATAACACCTCATACCTATCTGTAATGATATAGAAGGTAATTAAACATATTTGCAACACAAGAATGGAAATAGAACATTAAAATATGTAAGACATTTATGTTCCACCATACCATTTGGCAGGACAGCTTTTATCTGAGCTAGATATTTGCGACTGTCACTCCATGTTGCCATCACTTTCTCTCCAACCTTGAAGTCCTTAAAACTTTTCTTAGGTGGTCTGAAAATATTCACATTTCATATTAGAAATTAAATATTTTCTTGCTTTCAAAAGTGTACCATCTATCCCTCATACTTACTCTGGTCTAGCTTTCGCTGGCCGTAAGCGGGAACTGTCCATGGGGATCCACTCATCATATCGTTGTGACCACTTCTCAAAATGAATAAGAATCTCTTCTTCTTCCCAATCCACCTCAACTACTTTGGCAGCATACCTAACAGGAAGAAAATATTCTACATTAAGTATATTTACTTGTTAAAATAAACTTTGTGTATCGTGGTTAATGCTGAGAAAATTATGAAAATTGACAACAGTCCACAAATTTTTCAAACTATTTCAATCTCATATAAATTATAATAAAGTCTGAAAATATGACAGTACACAGTGGATATAATTTCATCAATTTGTAATTTGAAAACAAAAGCCAAAAATATTCAAAGATCAGCTGGAAAAATTTAATATATCATGATATTAAGAAAAATGCTCTGTAATACTCTAATATACAAGTAAACTTTCACTATTACAATTAATAAGTTTAATGCCTTGTTAATTACTTACAGTAAAACAATATTTACATCTTATACATTCCACAAAATAATGACTTTTATTTTATCATCCAATTTTTACAGTAATAGAGATAGTTGACTATTTACCATATCTCATTCCCAAGATCCTTGGCTTCCAAGCGCGTGCCAATTTCGTATGTATAGTTTGAGGTTTCTTGACTAACACTGGACTGGGATGAAGGTCCTTTGAACCCACTGCATTCAATCAGGCTCGTGTTAGAGCTGCAGTTGCCCTCACCATTAACACTAACTGTGTCTGACTCATCTGACTTATCTGGAGAAACAAATGAACCACTTAGCCTGGGACTGGGGTCGGCTTCACCTTTCACTTCCTTTTCGACTGTGCTGCTAGTCTCGAGTTCAGAAGAAACCAGAGCTACTTCCGATTTTAAATTACTGTTTTCACTGGGTTGTAGTGATTCCCTCTTGTTTTTCGGGGGTCTTCCTTTCCTCGGTTTTGGTGTCTTCTGTTCCCTCATTTTAGCTGTTCAACTACACTTTACTGATGAATAAATTTCTTTGCCAAACCTGAAGAAATTGATAGAATTTCAATTTATCATCAATTCATAAAAGTAAAACTGTGTGCTTTTAATAGTAGCAGTAAACCAATATCACCAATAAGCATATAATTAAATCAAATAAATTTATGATCGATTAAAAAGTTCTTATTTAATTTAACTGACATTTCATCATCATATTTGGGACTTATGTGGATCATTTCTTCACACATTGTTACACAAACTTTACAAAAATGTTTTAGAAAATTCCATACATTCAATGGCAACAACTTCAACCAAAATGTGATACAACAGTACCAAGCAACAATATAGACTGTGACAAAACATCGGTTTAATGAAATAAAAAGTTTGTTAGTAGGTTGTATGTTTATTTGATTTAATTATTGTGAAAAACAGACATTAATTGATTTACTAATAACAAATTACATAGAGTTGTAAAGAAAATTCATTCAACATTGTCACAAGGAGCGAAATTTAATTAATGAAACAGAAATATTAAGATGATGTGGATTGAGAGAAAAAAGCTAAAATTAAATTAACATTGTTTGTTTTGCTCATTAGCTCTATTAGCAATCAAATAAGATAAATATACAAATACTAAAACCAAAGACAGCATTATCGCAAAGTATTTACAATAGAATGGCTGTGTTAGTATTTATCAAGTATTTTCTACCAGATTATTTTGATAAGTATAATGTCTTAAAATCTAGCTGTAAGCTGTACAATGTTAGAAGTAAGTCTCACCTTGATGTTCCTAGAGTGCTAGTCAATAAGTATTTTATTTTTAATAGCAGTTTAAAAGAATTTAATAATTTACCAGTAGGAATGAAGCAATCAGTCTTTAGGTTAAGTAAAGTTTATTTTTATACTTAAAAGATCATGAGTAGAAGTTTGTGTGCATGTGTTGATCTTGTTTTTATTTCCATATAGTGTTAATATAATTATTGTTTGTTTTGTACCTATGCGTTACTGGTATTTTTAGATGTATGTTTTTGTATGAAATAACTACTTTTGTAAGTAGTTTATTCTAAATAAAGAAATATTTCAATGTCAGAAAAATTAAGATACTATAAAGTAAGCCATTTACAAACATTATGGACATAACGATACGCTTTTACGGAATGATTTTGCATAAATAAAATATACGTACATTATCGCTTTTAGCAAGGTTAACCACTGATTGTGGTTCTCCTCCTTCGTTTCCATCTTCCACCTCGATTTCAACGTCTAAAACATTGAGGTTACGTTCACTCTGTGTACATTTAGACTTCAACTCGAGCACGACTCTATGGAATTTCACAACGCGACACTGGAATCACGAAACACGGAAACGTCATGTATTTATACCAAAAACATTAGATACTATCGTAACATTTACATATTACGTAGTTCCTTAGAGAAATATATTGCACGAAATTGTAATTTTAAATACTGAATATTGACTGTGGTGTTTTCTAGAAACTGCCAATTTCAATGTCACGAATGTTGTTCTTATAAGAGTTATGCGTCACCAGTTACGAATACATAAATTTTTCAATGTCAACTCAATATTCCTCGTTTATAAAAACAATAACACCAAAGCATATAGGCAAAGTTGAAGCCAATGCAAAGAGGTATAGAAACATATATTTGCTCGATATCAAAGTACTATGAAAATGATGGTGAATGTACCGGTAATTAATTAATTGACTAGTTTTTGGGGGATATTATAGATGTAAATCTGAACTTAATTCTCCGAACATTTCATTATCTATCTTACTCTTATGGCTACACGTACCGTCTCTTTCTTGTTTCGACCGTCCACGTGTAATCACGTTAAAATTGTCAAAACTCTAATCGTATCGAGAAAAAATAAGTGGTTTCAATGAAGCCACAATTCTCTTTTTCCTGCAAGTCAATTTTAACAAGTCTCCAAACTCTGAAATGCTTTCCATGTCATCTGCAAGTATAAACGACCCTTTCGAATAACCGTTTGTGTACTTTCTTTATTGCATTTCCTTCTCCTGCCAATCTTCTTCCTTTCAACGGCATTATTTAACAATTCTATATAATCTTTTCCTTCCACATCAACTTAACAAATTCCCCGACAAAGTGAATTGAACAGCCATCTTTTTAATTTGCAGAATAGGCGGTGGTTTAGAAGGCCCCGAGCGAATCCCACCATCTGTCCATTAGATAAACAAGTGAGAGACAATACGATAAAATATTCTCTCTAAAATGCATGAAAAATGCTCTCTAAATTGGTTTGTTATGACAAATATCAACACGTATTAATATTCGTACCTTTTACTCTTTGATTCAGACAAGAATGTGTTCCGCACCTTGCTATGCCCTAACTTGGTAGCGTCCTTGTTAAAGAAAATCGGCCCTGACTCGCTTATCATTCCTTCACAAAAGAAACATTCCTGAATGAAAATATGGTCCGGAAAATAGCACAAGAGACTTTTGATGACATTGTTAAGGAGAATATTGAGGACCTGGATATGGCTCCGCAAGAGGCGATTGACGAAGCTGTCAAACAGCTCGAGGCTCAGGTCAGTTTAAAATCGCTTCTTAACGTCAACTATCTCTTGATATTATAGTGAATATATCCTATGGAATCTCATTCCTAAAGTTATTACTTTGTATTTTTAGTTTTACTGTTAAATTAGTTGACAGAATCGTTGTTACAATTTTTTAGAAATATATTATAGTTAATTGAACAAGCCAGTGGCAGCCTACAAAAAGTATAAAAATCTAATAAACTACAGGAAACATACATGCCATTTTTTGGTGCTTTGCTTTATTGGAGTTTGCATGTTAATTTTCTTGGGTAATAATTTCACTTGAAGCATTAAATTCCTTTAGTATTATGTAGATAAGTATCTAACTCACTTGCATACATTCTTAAGAGCAGGTAACTAATAATATTTATTAGGAACCCATGAATTTGACAGAAAACTGATAATTTACAAATGACCCATACATTTCTTTTGTTAATTATTTTTGGAATTCCTTTGTTGGTAGGGGGTCAACTTGGACAACATAGTCAAAGACCTCATATTGACCACACTGACAGAAAGTGCCGAGAATCCACTGATCGACACGATAGTGAGGCTCAGCAACGCCTGCCTCACGTCGTCCAGGGTGGCAGAAATATGTGATCTGCTGGCGAAGCTGCAGGTTCAGTGTGATGCAGGCCTCGCCCAGAAAGTGTACGCTGGGCGCCATGGTGCCTACAACTTGCTGCTAGATATCTATGACAAGTTTGAGCCTGAAACTACCATCACTCTGCCAGTGCTGGACAACTTAATCTCGTTGATGGACGGACAACCGGACCTGCTGGACAATCGAGGGGTTGGATTCATGCTGAGGTTGCTTGATGAAAGTAGAGAGTTGGGCACACAGCGACGGGTGCTGCAGTGGGTCAGGATATGCTGCATCAAGCATGAGAACAACAGACAACTTATCTTCAACTCCAAGATATTTCCCTTTCTAAAAATGATGTTGGAAAATGGGGTCTCCAGCGCCTTGCTGGTGCGGAGTGTTTGTGATGTAATAAGGGCGCTGGTGCTTGATGACGACATAAGAGTGGAATATGGGAATGCACACCACCACGCAGCCAGCATGGGTGCCGAAGTTATAAGGACTATTACCGACCTTTTGAAACGTGAGTAAAATATCATTAACAGTTTTAATAAAATGAAGGAAATTAAACATAGATCAAGAGAAGATAATATGGGAAGTAGTACATATCCACAAGGTCTCCTTTTGGGAAATATGATGATTTAGCATGTGAAGTTTAAATATTAAAATAATAATACAGTGTAGTTGGTTCCATATTTTTCTATAAACGTAATCCTGATCTAATTAGAATATCAACAGTTTGAGTTTTAAATATCCTACCACTTAATTAGTGAACCATTATATTTCTTTGGGAACATTGAACTATCCTTAAAGTTGGTCAAAATTTTAACTATTTAAGATGTCCCCACTAATCATCATAATTCATCAGTCTTTACTTAAAGTTTTATAGATGCAATTTTGGACACGATTGTCTTTGAATATTCTGTGCTTGCGATAAAAAATTGAGCAGTCAAATTAAGGTTTCAATATTTGGGCTTCAAAAGCCTATGATTTTGTCACATTTAAGTTACAATTGTAAATCATAAGATTTACTGATCATATAAGATGTACTAATTGAAACATATAAACTTTTACATTCTGCTCTCTCAGAACATCAAGATGACAAAGAGACTGTCAACAACCTTCTAAACACACTGCGAGCTCTGGTAGTCAAGAACGAGTTCTGCAAAGATATTGAGGAAGCTGGAGGAGTAATGTTTGTTAACGACATCCTCATTAATTTCACCAGAGATCAGGTAGGAGACATTAATTAGCATGCAATCAACAGAATTTTGCAATTGTAGACATTCATTGATTATTAATTCAGACAGATATGGTGTGAGGTAATGATGCACTATATGAGTCTTTTCAATAAAGTGGAATTGAGAAAAAATTGAAGACTCTGCAAGAGATGATGTTAATCACCACCACTACTGTGTCAAGGAAAAATATCTTCTTTCAAACCTCAATTTTAGGTTTTTGACAGTAATTTTTATCTCAATTATTATTCAGGTTGATGGGTGTTCTCACTCTTTCTGAAAAAAGCAACTAGATTTTAGTAATGCATATTTAACAATAGGTGTTTTCTCTCTGCAGCATTTAATTCTAAAATATGAGAAACGGATTATTAAAATAATTTGTTGTAACATGCAGTTATTGAACTATGTCTAGTATAAATCAGATGATTGCAAAGCTTTTTAATGCATATACATTTCAGAAACTAGTCAAGCAGAGTTTCCACGTCTTGAAGACTTTGGCACGAAACGATGAGGTAAAGGCAAAAATGATAAATGACGGTTGTGCACCTTTGATAGTCTCTGCTATGAGTGTGAACAAGGTAGGTGATATTCTTTCTGTACCAATCTAACACAGGATCAGAAACTAACCTCTTTCCTTGTGTCCTTGTATATGCCACTTCTGTCTGCATAATGTATCGAGTAAGGTTTTATTAAAAAACTTTTGCACATTCTTGACATCACTGAACAGTTTCAGTTAAGGGGAGCGAACCGTGCCACAGCTAATCAGTAATTGGTTCAGTCATCTTTCGAGAACTGTCGATAGTTGAGGATAGAAATGTAGATTTCATTCAAGAGCCTAAAGTTTAAGTGAAACTACTTTCGGCAATATTTTTGTTTATGACAGAATGTTGGTGATGTGATAGCAGCTGCAAATGGGTGCATTGCAGCACTGACACTTAGGAGCCCGGACAACAGCAGGGCCCTGTGTGATGCTGGTGTTGCAGAAATGATAGTTGATGGTATGAAGATCCACAGAAGCAATCTGCAAGTTCAGGTAAAAGTTCTGGAGTCCCAAACATTACAAGAATGGCCTAATATACCCACTAAAGGTTATATCTGTTATAGAAGCAGGGCAGCTGGGCAATACGTAACATCGTCTCTCGTGACCGTGGCCTCTGTGCCCTGTTCCTGGACCTGGGGGTGGAAGACATTCTCAACGAGGCCTTGCTTCAGCATGCGGGAAACTGTGACTACGACATTAAGGCAGCTCTACGTGACCTCGGCTGCAACGTCGAGCTGACCGAGGAGTGGACTGGGAAGGGAGGTGCCCTCAACTGAAGATGAATGTGTATCAACATAGAGGGAATAGAGCTTCACTAATTTATTAACAAATTCTTTTGGGCTCTTCTATATATTACAAGTTTTTAGTTTTCATATTACTTACTGTCTTGTAAAAAGACAATCACAGCATAATTTTTTTTTATATACCTCAGAAATCAAACTGTAAATTAAAATTTTATTCATGTTGCTTACAGTAAAATTATACTTTCATATGAAATTACCAATACTGTCTTTTGCAATTGAATACAATTCCGTTACACATCCTCCTCCATATCCACATCTTTGTCATCATAGTCCTCATCCTCGTCATTCTCTTCCTCTGCAGAGGGTGTGTAGTTATAGTTCAGGTATCTGTCTATATTCCAAAACTTAAACCTCTCATTCACCTGCCCATTGTTCACAAACAGTATGGCCACATTCCTATTGTAGTCCAAGTCATCAAGTAGCTGTGAAATGAAGAAACATTTAACCTAAACCAATATGAAAATCTTGATTACAAAAGCTGTGTGAGCTGTAATGATTATTAGTTTTTTTCTTTATATATATATAATTAATGGGGAAAGGACAGGGAGATAGAAAGAAGATGACTTACCTGAGGTTCATAGATGGTAGACACCTTGTGAGTTTTGGAGAACTTGAATTTTCGGAGGCACCGCCCCCTTCATCAGAAGGTTAGGAAGACATTTCCAGTGATCGGCTAGCCGATCACTGGAAATGTCTTCCTAACCTTCTGATGAAGGGGGCGGTGCCTCCGAAAATTCAAGTTCTCCAAAACTCACAAGGTGTCTACCATCTATGAACCTCAGGTAAGTCATCTTCTTTCTATCTCTCTGTCCTTTCCCCATTAATTGTTTTAAACATGACAATGTCATTTCCTATCTCATATTTATATATATATATATATAAATTGACACAATAGACTTTACCTTTGGTGTAAGGAGAAAGTACTGTGTGGTGTTTGTTCGGCTTGTAGCATTGAGCAGAAGAGAGAAAACTCTGCGTTCGTTGGCTGGGTCCATTCCCTACAAAAATAAATAAACAATGAGTATACACTGAAGCAGCAAACAAAGGGAAAGCGTACAACTTGGTATGCAGAGAAAAATTCAGAAACTAAAGAACTTAATAGTACAACAGCCTGTTTGTGTGAAAAAAAAATACAAACTGTTATTAAACATTAGTACAAGACATTTCGTTCCGTAATTTTGAAACCTCATTTGGCGTCATTTAAAAGTACAAAAGAAATTTACAATATGAATCATCATATAAAAATGAAAAAACAGTTACAGAATCTAATTTTTCACCACTATTTAGAATATTAACAAGACTGTTGTGAGCTAGTGTTTTTAATACTTATTTTAGTATCTTAGCTTGTGCAAGGATAGATCTTCATCTTTAATAAAAGTTTAATATAATTTTTTTCAGACTAATAGGCTTATGTACTAGTTACTTACAACCACAGTAAGATATTGTAGCTAATTAAGACAGTATATATATAATACAAATGTTGAAACTATACTATAACTTCATACTGCTAATCAAATTTCACACTCCAAATTTTCTTTAATGAAACTATATTGCAAATAGAAAATAAAATAACAAATATATTAAATTTTTTATTGAAGTGGAGTAAATCCTAAGGAATTCAATGCTTGTTTGTAAATGTGATTACTGTGACAAAATTTTTTGTTTGTAGTTTCTCGCTGTTTCCTCCATTTAAATGATCTGTTAATCTGTGTGTGCAACCACAATGCAGAAGAGCTTAGACAAAATGGGTTCCTCAAGCATTATTTCCCATGGCTGTGAGTGATTTCACAGGTGCACAGAGTGTAACACGAGTCCTCGGTACCTGGTTTATCTCGTCCACACAGCGGAAAGGCACGTAGGTGAGTTCCTGCAAGGAGATCATGTATATTGCAGTCGACACAGATCTCTCGCCTCCACTCTGCAAGTACCTGCTCAGTTCACGGAGTTCGTCGCCACTTCGGAACTGAACCTTGATCTGAAGACCGTACTGCTCAAAGTCATTCTAAACAAATATATACATACAACAGTAAACTTTGACTGAAATGACAATCCTAAAAATCTGTTGGATAAAGCTTTGAACACAATGTCAACTTGCAAATCTTGTGACACATTTATACATACAATTTCTGGACATTTAGAAGTACTTTTCAAGACGTCAATAATTCTATTATATAAAATGAACTAATTCCAATTACCATCTTTTAAATTGAAATGGCAATATATAAACAATAATTTATAATAACCTATACTAATAACATTCTAAGAGATTTGAAACACATTTTTCTCTGGAAACTGTACGAGCCAACATCGTTACAATCTTCAATAATACTTTGGTGAATTTACGGAAGTACTAAAATATTCATTATTTTTCCAACTTCAGTAATTTACCTCATGTGCTCGACATAAAAACAAGTTATGATTATTGTTCCCCATCAGAAACAAGGATTTGTTTAGGAAACTCAAGTGTGCACATACCTCATTTGTTCCACTGATAAGTTTTACCTCGCCAACACAGCCCATTTCATTAAAGCATCGTCCAAAATTATCATTTATCTTCTCAACCAGGGCTCTGATGGGAGGCAGCCATTTAGCTTTGTAAGAGTCCAAATTGGCTATAATGTCCTTCAACTCATTCTCAATGCAGCCTACTTTCTCTTGTAGATTGGCAATCTTCAACTGCCGCATATTGTATTCTGCAATTTCCTGTGGAAAAGTCCAGGAACAATTAATACCAGTCTTTTCAAAACCGTACCACATACTCGTGACATTATCGCCAGCTGGTCTCACCCCTTCGTCAGCGACAATTATGTAATCTGCCCGGGCTGTCAGGTCCTGAATCTCTTTGTCCATTTCAACCAGTGATCCGGAGAGGCCTTTCAGATACTCCTCAGATGGTGCGTTACCCTTTGACAGCTCCAGGGCATCTTCATAAAGTAGCTCATTCTGGTTCATCAACTCCTCCAAATCCTTGCCAGCTTTTTTGAGAGATTTCTAGAACATATTGGTTTATTTATTTCATTACCTTTAAACAATATATATATTGTAGAAGATACATCGTTCCTCCGTATTCGATGATTTATAATTCTTTTAGGGCGCCAGGTATTTTTCACAAAAGATGATTTTAATAGTTTTAATTACTTTCAGAGCATGAGAAAAAATTATATCTGCAGGGCGTGGTCATTCTCTCGTCGTCCCGCCGACACGACCTGCTCCTTCCATTACCCCAGTTTAACTGTAGTGAATGGGTGAATACGTTGAGGTAAGAAGGAATTAAACCTATCTTCACGGCAATAAGGCATCCCCCAATCAAATCCTACAGAGCGATATATACGGGAAGTAAGTACGTTGTCGAGACAATTCAGCGGGGCGGACCACAGCAAGTGGATGGCATTACTGCCAAAAATAGAAGATGTGATGAATAAGAATTTCAGTTTGGCAACCAGGTGTATACCACATGAATTACAATTCGCTACACTTTGCATACTACCATTTGAAAAGATGATTCCATATCTATCAAATGTATCAAACAAACCTCTGACTCCTCATACTGCCGTTTCAATTCAACAGACTTAGCCTGCTCAGCCTGCAACACTCTGTTTATGTCGTCCAACCTTGACTTCAGAAAGAACATCTTAGATTTGGTCTTCAGGAAATCTTTGTATATGTCATTTGTTCTGGTGAAGTTGTCACACTGCTCCCGGATGATGTTCTAAAATGCAGAATGAACAAAACATAGGACTGTTAGAATTAATTAGTAGTTTATAAATAACACATGTTAAAAGAAAACATGCACTAGTAGTGAGACAGTGGACAACATGAAATGAGAAATAAATAAAAAGTTGTCAAACAACACTTATTGAAGAACTTCTGTACCTTCACCGACTCGTTGCATTTCCTGGTCTCCTCTTCAACGTCAATGCAACTCCGCCTGAGTGCCTGGATACGTGATCTCCGCAGTTTTACTTGGGCAGCCAATGTCGTGCGGCTGTCAACCACTTTCTGGAGCCTAATCTTCTTTTGATTGATTTCATTTCTCATACCATCCAGTGTAGACATCTTATCCTTTAATTTGACTATTAGCTCTGAAAGTGAGTGTTCATGCTGAAGCAAAGCTTCTTTCCTACAAATATTGAAAATAAATATCTGTATTAAAAAATTACACCAAATGATTGGGGTTTCTTTCATGTGATTACAAATGCAAAAGTTTTTTTTAATCTATTATAATTTATGTAACAGTATCAGACACCATACAGTTAGTCTGTGATTGTCCAAATTATTTGTTTCCAAATAATATAATAATGAATTTACAAATCTATTTCACCATCTTCATGGGGCATAGGCATATCAATTCAGTATTTCTTGAAGTCAATAACCTGCACACATCAATTTTTTAAATAAAACCTGCTCACTCATTATGAAATAATTAATGGGTTTCATAGATGAGAGAACTTCAGTAAAATTCTTCAAAGAAGTTTTAAGGTTAGGCCTCAACTGATAAAACCTCTCTAGGCCTTTAATTAAATATACAACTTGACGTTAGAAGGAATGGCTTTCAGTGTTTTATTTACTTTTACTGATGCCACTACGTTTTAAGAATTGAAACATTAATGATGCTATTGTTGTGCAAATTAATGAGCCACTTAAGAGACTGTCTGTTAAGGCCCCACAATGGCTGACTCCGGAATAAAGTGAACATGGTAAGTTTATTTCCTTAAGGAGCACTTGGGCTCATTTATTTCCTTCCTCCTCCTTTAATATGAACAGTAGTATTTACCGTTAGAAACTGGGGAATATTGTCCTTCTCTCTCTCATAATTTCTTTTTTGAAAGACAATGGAATACCTGATACCGTTTTCATTAATGGCTAGGGTGGAAATATTAATGACAAAGCTTTCTATAGGAAATAGAGGAATGAAGCATTATTAATATTAAGGAAAGAGGAGAATCATATGGTGTTACATCATCAATAGAATGGTGTGAAAAGTTTTGCAGCTGATTTTCTCAAAATTGTCAGATTTTAAGAATTTTCAGGTGTGAATTCATGTCTCAACTATCTGTTCTACATTAACTTGAACTGGCCAAGAAGAAATGTACAGTAAAATTGACACATACCCTTCCTCCACCTGACGGATGTTGTCGCTGTCCACCACATCCCTAAGCAGTTTCGCAGGTCCCAGGCCCGTTGTCTGTATTACTTTCTGCTTAGAATACAAGGAAACGGTGACGGTATACCTGTATTGCTCTGTTGGAAAACAGAAAACAATGGACCTATAAGAAAGTCATAGGTGCAAGAGTGTACACACCACCGAACAGAACAACAAATCAATCACACAATAAATATAGCTTCCAGTAAGGAAATTTGTAACACTTAAAGTGAAAAGGTCAAAATAAATTCAAAGGCGATAAAATCATTAATTGCATCCTGACTTAAATGTTCATGATTTTTGGGAGACGGAAATGTTGCCAGTGACAGATCACTAGAAATTATCTAATCTTTCAACACACTAAACTTAATATTTCAAACAGTAATCTTAAATTATGCATTCCATTCATGCTTTAGAAAAATTTCAGTTTAACCCAAACTTTGTCAGTATTTTCAGGTCTAATTTTGACTACAATTTGTCCTGTAATATCTGTAAATGTTTATACTGAATATATATCAATACCATAAGTCTCTTTGTTTCTGTTAAAATCTGAAAACTGCAGTGGGACACTTTGTAAATTCACACAACCACCAACTTCAGGTTACAAAGTTCACGACAATACTAGTTATTGTAATGAGAACTTACCAGAGAAGTACGCCTTGACAACCGGAGGGATGGCTTCGATGTAAGTGTCAGTTTTCTTGGTCCCTATAGGTATCTTATGGATGTGGAAGGATCGGTACAAGTACTTGAGCACAGGCTCAGGTCCATTAACCAAGTCTGACAAGTATGTTGTAAACCCGAGAGGTCTGGAAAAGAAAGCAATCAGTTGCTTCATATTAGAACAGTTTTTAATAAATAATGTAAAATTTTTCAGTGAAGATGTTGTAGAAATAATTCTTTAAGCATTGCACAAGATAATGTCCAACAACCTTAGCTTCTCTATGGGGATGTCTGGCCTGAAGTGGGCAAGACCAGGATGCTCCTTCCCCGAGTGTAGGAAGTTAACTTTCAGCTGCCTCTTGTTCCTCAGCTCATCCATGGCTATGTTCATATCTTCTTTCACTTCACAGACAAAACCTAACAAATCCTTATAGTTTACAATGGATTCCAGGTACTTTGTATTTTGTGGCTCAATTTTCAGCTGGAAAACAATAATGTCATAATGGTTTTAAAAAAATACACAGATAATATTTACATAGTATAGAATTATTTTATGATGGAGGAGAGTGGGGAGAGAAATTATTTGACAGGTAAATGCTAGTGTAAAATTTGTTAATTTCAGAATACTTTGGACAAAACATTTCTCAAATGAACAAGTTGGAATAATTGCACAAGTAACACAATCTGAGAGACTGCTAAACATTACTTGATGACCACTATTACAAACCTTTCCAAAATTCTGATAGAGTTAGGCCATGTTACACACAATTCATAAAATGTCAGGTTTTGCCTTAATTCAAATTCCAGGTTACCACAATTTTAAAAACCAATAAGAGGAATGACATTTATTAACCAATCAACACTTATAATTCAGCACTATTTATCTCACAAGTAAAACAAAAATAGTATAAAATTGATGCAAGTATATTTTCTCACTCACCTCCAGCAACATTGGTCCATAGATTTGACCTGAGAACCTTTTTAGATTCTGTTGTATCCAGGTCAGTGATTTGTATACATCTGGGTGACTTTGTGCAATATACCTGAGTTGAGCGTCTTTCCTGTCTTTCAAGCGTTTCAGTTCTGAATCCTTGGCTGTTAACAAAAATAAAACATTTACAGTTCAATTATAAAGCTAGTGAAGTCAAAAAAATTAAACCTATTAAAATCAAACGGATCCATGTGACTGATGTCCTATGAAGAAGGCAAAAAAGTACCATAACAAGTACAAGTTATTAACTAAATTAAAAATATCAAAACTTTGTAAACAAAAGATGTGCTATGTTCTGACAAAAACACTTCCCTTCCTTCTCCATTAAATATTTATTTTACTTAGACTTCGTTATTAAGTCTCAACAAGGAAAAGAATCCCGAAACAAAATAATTGGCCTGTGCATTCCCCTTTAAGGATAGTATCTTCATTAACACAAACTTGCATTCGGCCTTTGGAACTGTCAGTTACTTTGACGGTAAAACAACTTTTTCCTGCATACAATAAATCTAATGTTCTGATAAAAGCTACAACAGGTTGTTAAAAAGTTTTTTTTTAAATGTCTATACTTAACAATATCATACAATTTTTATAAAATTTTTGAGACTTGAGTAACCAACCAACCTCTGATCTCATAAACTATGTTCACTTTCTGTGTTTCCAGCTCCTGTTCATCTATTTTCAGCCTCCCAAACTTTTCATTCACTTGCTCCATCTCTGACTGAAGGGCTTTCAATTTCTCTTTGACTTCAGACTCTGTATCAAACAAAATATACCATTAGCAAGAAACAAAAAAGGTACACACTGAAAATATAATCTGAACTAAAATATATTCAGAAGAAAGAATATTGTAAATGCCAATTTTCCAACATTGACCAAACAATAATTCAATCGAAGACCTAATTTTATTTTACTAATTCACCACAATAGACATTTTCTGTAAGAACCTGATTGCTGCATTGCCTCCCTAAGATCACTCTCCATTTTCTCAGTCTCCTGCTCCAGAAATTTGATATCTTTCTGCCTCACTAACTCAGTTTCCCTGGCTTTCTCGAGTGACTGCTTCAACCTGAGTATCTTATCTTCAAACACTTGTACACTGGACAAGTGGCTCTCTAAAGTCCTATGTTTTGTACAAGAAGACGATTTCTGCAAAGACAAAACAAAGTAAAAATAGGGGGATAAAGGTAAACAAATTTTAAAGACACAAATGAAACTGAAAAATGTGATACGGTGCTTCAATTCAGTAATTTAGGGGGGGGGGGGGGGGCAAGGCATCACAGAAGCTGATACATTTAAGAGACACATATTTAATAAAGTAGATTACCGACACCCTGTATACATACAAATCAAACTTAATTAAAATTATTTTTACCTCTCTCATTTTCCATAGCAACTGAGTATTAAAAAACACATTAACAAATTTGGCTCTTTAATGATTCATTACTATTTTATTTATGGCAGATAGCAACACAACAGTTAAAATCTGGACAAATGCCATACTTTGAGGGACACACTCAAAGAATACAGTTTTCTAATCGGATCACGGACCCACGAGTGACTAACAAAGCGTTATCCCAGGGTAAAAAGTTATCTATCGTGAAGCCTAATCTCAACATTTACTGATGCACATACCAGTGAACTGAGCTCATGAAAAAGATTCTCCTCTTTCTTCTTGAGCAGCTTGACTTTCTGTGTTAAAGGTTCATGGGCTTTCTTCAGATTCTCATACTTGTGTTGAATCTCATTCTTCTCTTCCTGTTTCTGAAAAGACCAAATTAAAAGAGCAAATTAAACAATTATTAGAGCATTATTTCAGAACTATATGACACTTGACACAAATTCGAAATAGAAAATAATAATGAATACACACACACACTGATTCTTCAAGACACAGAATGTGTCAACTACACTTTTAACATCCAACTTGTTTGTAGCTTTCACGTAATACATCTCTATTTCTAACATTACATATAATTTAAAGATAATGTATTGATCAAGCCATCTAATAATGTGTCACAACACATGTGTCTGTCATTACCTCAGTTAATTGGTTACTGCTTTTATGCTTCAACCGAAGACAGAAAACCAAAATCAGATGGAATCATGTCTATATATATATATATTCACTTTCTGAACTTGGTTAAATTTGTATAAAAAGATCTTAAATTTCAGATAATGTTTCCAGTTGCAATATTTCAGAAAAACATCTTTAAAGGACAACCTGACTAACTAAAAAAACAATATTCATTGGCTATAACTTGAAAATCCCCTGTAGTGACTCACTACATTGGCAGGTTTGTCTTCAGAGTGAATAAAACTGCCCATAAAACACATTGTAAGTGACAGTGACCAGTGTCCCAAAATCGAACACCTAAGATGCTTAAGATTTATTATAACAGCTATAAGTGAATTCCTCTTTCATTTTTACATATTGAGAAAATGGTTAATATTATAGTAAAAGGCAAAAAATAATTTGACATGCACAGACAATTAAGTTTCTAAGGAACGGTACCAATACAACAATCATGTCGTATTCAATTCATCCTGAAATCAGTCTGAAAAATACACAAACAGAATCCTTCAAACTTACCTTCCTTATCTTTATCCTGTGGAAGCTGACAACCATCCACGCCTTCTTCCTTTTCAGTTGCTTGATTTTCTTAAGCATATTTTTTTTCTCTTTGGCACTTTCAAGGCTTATGTTGATTCTTTGCAACAAAAAGAGAGAGGAAAAAAACAATAAATTACTACTTTCTAGAATATGAAAAGCCACCAAATTGTATATATAAAAAGTCTACACAAGAAGGAAACTTATCAGACAAAATGTTGGGTTTCAAATGCTTCTATTGTAAGGTTGGTCATTTAAACATCAAAATTATGTGTAGCACACTCACCTTTCATTTTGCTGCTGTTCTGAACTCAGTTCTATCTTGAGATCGCTTAATTTAGTTTCCTTTTCTATCTTTAACTTGCTCAGCTCTTTCAGTTTCATGTGTGTGGGAAGCAAGTCAGATGAACCTACAAATTTAAATAGCTTTACATTTGAAACAGAAACCAAAGCTTCAAGGCCAAGTCCAAGGTGATGTCTCTTAATAATAATAATTAAAATTAATCTGACTATAAAACAGCCAACAAGTAAATTGTTTTAAATTATTCGACTCATTAGATTCAATGTTTTGTCCATATTTTGGGACTTATTCAGGAATAAACATGCACAGGCAAATTTCTTCTGAAGTTAAATTTTGAATGGCTACAAATACACATGGGTTATACATTAGAGTTACAAAATGAGAAAATGTTGCTCCCTGCAAACTTTGCCTTTGTATATACATGAACAAACATTGTTTTGCTTAATATGAAACATTCTGACTTGTCGACTGTTAATGTTTAATAAAGTAAAATGTGTTCATTTTAACCAAAATTTGTTATTAAATGTGTTTTGCTTAAAAAACTAAGAATAATTTTTCAACAACCAGGCCTCTTTCATAAATTCCATCCATTGTAAATTAAAATCAGAGGATAAAATATTGAAAGAGTTTAAACACAGTAAACATGTGAACTGGTAAACTAGATTGATTGTGCTGGTAAGGACCACAATGGTTAATACCCAAACTGCAAGACATACATACCTACAGAACTTTCAGTATTTTCCAGGAGTGTTTGAGAGTTCATCTTGGCAAAGTCACTCACCCTGTCCTGGGGCAGCAACTGGCACAGGTTTGACACTTGAATGTTGAAACTAGCAACCAACTCTTCCACCTGGAAACAAACAACAAATGTAATATTCTGGCAGGGTAAACATTCCTGTCAAATAAGAAGAAGCCACTGACCTCTTTGAAGGTGACATTGCGTTCATCAATCTGCCACGTTGACTTGTTGTCGTTGTGGATGATTCTAGTGATGGTAATTGTGTCCGACATGCCATCGTGTAGCTCTATCTTGATGACAGCCCGCTTGCAACCGTGTCTGATAAAAGAGGCAAGCTGGAAGATTAAGTGGATGAATTAAAAAGGTATTTGGCTATTTTTAAAATAATTATAAAAGCTGAAGATGACAATATATTATAATAATAGCTTAATTGTGTTTTCAGTTGTTTTAATGAGTTACATTACTTACAAACTATGTGTACTATATTTTGTTGTATGTCCAAAATAACAACATTCTTCTAATCACAATCAACTTCTGTATTGTGACCACATAATAGTTTGTAATTTTGTCATTAAAAATATCTGACATCAATACAATAAATAAATGCCTTGT
Organism: Eucriotettix oculatus; assembly: GCA_034510155.1. Lineage (NCBI taxonomy): Eukaryota > Metazoa > Arthropoda > Insecta > Orthoptera > Tetrigidae > Eucriotettix > Eucriotettix oculatus. The sequence continues at coordinate 20,346,664 of CM067381.1, read as the reverse complement.
GTCACAAAACTATTCATTACCAAAAAATACAAAAATGTTCTAACTGAAATGAAACACTCAAGTAGTGGAGTAGGGCTGAAAACTGCAAATTGTTACCTGTTGTGGTATTCAGTCCTTAGATTGGTCTGATGCAATCCTCCATTCTAACTTATCTTGGGCAAGCCTTTTCATTTCTGCATAACTACAACATCCCACATCCTCCCTAATATACTTAGCGTATTCCATCGTTTTCTTTCCTCTTACAATCTTACCTCACACTTCTCTCTAATACTACTTTTACAAGACTCATGTTTTGAAACATGACCTATTAATTTATCCCTTCTCTTGGTCAATGACCTTCATATTGTTAGCTCTTCCCCTATTGTGCTTAGAATGGCCTCGTTGACGATTCTATCCACCCATCTCATTCCTCTATAGCACCACATTTCAAAGGCTCCTATTCTATGCATGTATGTCTTAACACTACAAAGTTTAATAACAGCATATTACAAACATGAAATGTCCAAATTATGATATTAAATTTAGTTTAAATTTACAGTGTAACAATTTAACATTTTTTAACTGTTGGAGCAAAACTGATGTGTAACATCTCACTTGTCAATCTCATTTCTTCATCTATAATTTGTGATTATGGAAGTACAAAGGTTTTAACACAACTGTGAAATGTTGACTGAATAATTTAAAAACCTTTTTTGTGTTCATTATTGCAGGTTTTTAACAATCTCATTGTTTGTCTTATAAAAGAGGCATTACAATTTTTACAATTAATTTTATCAATATCACCTTTAATATTTTAGTTTATCATTTTCCGACTCAAGACCATTTATATTTTATAATTTTAATATTGTTCTAACTTGTTTCAAGTTGGTATAATATAACTTTATTCACTACAGTTAGTTTGATGTATCACATGTTGTTTTTTCTCTTGAATTTTGCCTGCACCCTTTATAATAAATTTATCATTAAATTGAAAATAACCTAAACACATAAAATTTGTTGAAAGCCTCTTTAAATTATCACAAACTTTTCCATATGGCAATACCATAATTTTTTTTATTTGACATTAACACAGTATATTATTTTATCATTAATCTTTATTTTGCACTGATGTGTGTGTAGCTTGACATCAGATCAAACAATTTTGCCATTAAAAAAAGACAAGTAATTCAAACAAAAGTTATGATTCGCTGCTATAATAATAAACTTACTCAATGTAATTCTGGACACTAAGAATAAGACAATTGCATTATAGATATTATATTGTAAATATTTCTCTTCTGTTTATAGTTAATACCGGAAGAAATTCTGAATTTAGGAACAAAACATCACATAAAAACTACTGTTGAAGTTTATAACAATTTTTGTGACTTTTAGGCTGTTTAAGTATTCATTGATTTCCAAACAGTCCGATATTGAAACTAATCTTATTATTTTTTACACACACACAAAATGTGGATCAAAAAACAGTTTCTAAAGGCTTCATGTACATTGAAAAAAAACTTATTAATATTACAGCTGAAACATTCTAAATGTAATGTAGAAACCATCAAAACTAGTTGAACATACTGTTGAACCTCTAGCGATGACTTTTTTGTTTCCTCCAAGTCCTAGCACAATTCCAGACACAATTGTAGATTTACCAGTGCCATTCGGTCCAACAATCACATTCAGATTGGTGTGAGGTTTAATTAAGACCCTTTTATAGGTTCTGTAAAACAAAAGGGAAAAACAAACATTATAATTTTTGCAATGTCAACCTTACTATTCCTTGTATGTGCATCTTTACTACACAAAGTATTTTTGAGGTCAAATAAATTAATTGCACTAAATTATGAAATTTCGATTACCAATACAAATAATTATAATTGACCGTAAATTTTTCACCTTTATTAATAATACTTATTATTTGGTAAAAGAGCAACACAATTTTTTTGGAAACTTTACAGTTAAATGAAATACACTCAGATAAAGGCGGGGAAAATTCATAGATAATGCAGTCTGAAACGCTCTCGGTATATCCGTCCTGTTATCTACTGATGTCAGTAAAATACCGAATGACATCTTTGGCAAATTACGGAGTGAAAAAGCTTTTGAACCACCTGTATGTATCAGATCGGTTACATATTTTATTAGATTGCTGTGTGACAATTCACATTTGAAAATATGAAATTGAAAGTGTCAAGTGAACTTACACAAAATCTTCAAGGTAAATGCTTACAATCGTCCCCTTCATGATACGGTCTTTTCTTCCACATTAAAGAGATGTTATTCAATGCCGACTCCAAAGGAAAGACATCCGTAGAGGTGTATCACGATCATGACATTTCAATCATATTTAAGCCCGCGAAAGTCTTGTGCCAATTCACGTCAAAGAAGCTACAAACTGCATAAAGAAAAACACGCCTTAATTGATAAGGTCTCAAAGATATTACCAGCACGTTATAATCGAACGAAAGTGTATATAGAGTTAGGCTAGGTTTACACGGGCAGTGATGACTGCCAGAAAACGAGGGGCAGTGATGTCAGTGGCGTGTCAACATACGTCAGTGCTGCACTGACAACTGCCTATACATCGCTGACACGAGAGCACTGCCTCACTTTTCTTGGAGCGTGTCAACAGTATGTCAGTCATGACTGACGTTCAAAAACAAACACCTGGAATATCGTATTTTAAGTAAATATCATCATATTTTCACTTTTGACAGCACGTGTTTGTAACTTCGATATTTACCAAATTTCTAATCTTCGTGGTGCTCTGGAATGCAAGCCAGCTCTCGTTTTATGACAGTAGTTCTCCATACTGTAATTAAGTTAGTCCAAATATTTTCAGATTCCCTTTGAAAAACAAGCAGCTTACAAAACGATGGGTAATCAATATGAAACGTGACAAGTGGTACCCTTCTCGTTTTAGTTACCTATGCTCTGTTCATTTTGAGGACAGATTTATGTATGTGTCAGGAGGGAGAAGGCTACTTCTGCCTAAAGCCATTCCAACAATATTTTCATTCCCGGACCATTTACAAAAACCAAAAATCAAATCCAATAAAGTTCGAACAAAACGGCCAATCATCCAAGAATCAGTTTCGCTTGAGGTTAACCCGTCATCAAATCAAGGAGGTAAAACAGTGTATCATTTTTTGTAATAGAGATAGTCACTTTTATTAGTAATCAAAATATTTTTAATCCAAACTGTGGCTCAATAATAGTTTTTTAAAATATATATAGTTGAAACAGGGAACCACAGTGTGTATAAGGACCACTCGTATTGTTTGCCTAGCCCAAAAAAACTAAAGCAGATTTGTGATTCATTACAAGAAAGAAATGAGAAATTGAGGAAGCAAGTTAAACATGTAAAACAAGGTATGTCAAGGAAGCGTAAACAAGTTGTAACATATGAAAAATTGATAGCAGGTTTGTATAAGAAACTTCAGGACTCTGCAACTGAGTTGCTGGGTTGTGATAGAAATAGTGAAATTTTAAAAAAACTTGTTTCATTAAATGCCAAGGGCTCTGTTTCAGAATATCCTGCAGATATTAAACAGTTTGCACTTACTCTTAATTTTTATTCTGCTCAGGCGTACGATTACTTAAGAAAGTTTGTGAAATTGCCTCATCCACGAACACTTCGTAGATGGGCAACTTCTGTAAATGGCAGCCCTGGCTTTACTGAGGAAAGTTTTAAGAAATTAGCAAATGAGGTACAGAATAGTTCTGGTCCTATTCTTGCTACACTTATGTTTGATGAGATGGCTATAAAAAAAGATTTAGTATGGGATGGTACTAGGGTTTGGGGTTATGTTGATTTGGGGCAAGGATGTGAGAATAATGACAGTCAGGTTGCAAGAGAGGCATTAGTTTTCATGGTTACTGCTCTCAACAGGAGTTGGAAAATTCCTGTTGGGTATTGTTTGCTGAATGGGATATCAGCAAATACTAAACTAAATATATTGGAGCAGTATCTATGTAAGCTAGAGGAAACTGGGGTTAACATAGTTGCTGTAGTGTGTGATGGTGCTGCTAGTAATAGGTCTGTTATGGAAAAATTGGGTGTTAAAGTGGGTGGAAGAAATTCCCAGTGCTGGTTTCCCCATCCGGCAAATAAAGACAGAATAGTTTTTTGTTTCTTCGATGCAGCCCATATCTTAAAGTTGTTTAGGAATACTTTAAGTGAAAAAAAAATTTTGGTAGATGGTGAGGGACAGTTAATTAAGTGGGAATATTTTAATAGTCTGGTAAATTTACAAGAAAGGGAAGGTTTACATGTGGCTAACAAAATGAGACGGTTGCATATTCAGTATGAGTCTCAAAAAATGAAGGTAGCTTTGGCTGCGCAAACACTTAGTAATTCCGTAGCAGATGGTATGATTTTTTGTAGAGATTTAGGGTTAGAAGACTTTAAGGATTGTGAGGGCACTGTCAAGTTTATAAAAACAGTCGATATAGCATTTGACTTATTAAATTCCTGCAATACAATGAATAAGGGCAGAAAGACACCAGTGTTTAGGGGAAATAAATTAACTGTTTGCAGCATTATAGAGAAGTCTGTTGAATATTTTATGGGTTTAAGGCTACATGATGGAAATTTACTTTACTTGTCAGGGAGGAAAATGGGTGTATGTGGGATTATTTTAGATCTCATGGGTTTAAGGCAACTTGCAGAGATGTATGTATGGAATGATTCCCCTGTTTTAAAATTTATACTAACTAGAAGAATGAGTCAAGATCATTTGGAGTTATTTTTTTCTTGTATACGTGGGAGTGGGGGAAATAGAAACAATCCGAATGCTTATCAATTTAGGTCATCATATAGAAAGTGTTTAATTACACACATAGAGCCCTCAAAAAATGCTAATAGTACTGGTGGGGATGTTGATACATTAATTGTACCAATTTTAAGAAATGTGTTTAAGCCTCAGTCAACTGAAAATTTTGATCATGATTATGTCCCCCATTATGAAGGCTTAACATTGTATTCTGAAAATGTGGTAGAATACATTTCTGGAAGTGTTGTTAGGCAAGTGAGTAGAAAGCTGAAATGTGTAGGTTGTTTGGAAGCTCTACTTGCTCCTCGCACTGAAAGAAAAACAGGGTTAATAGCAATCAAAGATTTTAAAGATAGCCTATACAATCCTTATAAAGATGTGGTAAAGTTATTTAAATTGGCAGAAAGAGTGTTGAGAAATAATGAAATTCATATTGGGAATAAAAATTTTCTATTAAGATTGTATGTAGAGGTTTTCAGAATGTTGGGACATAGTCAGATTTTATTTTCAGAGTTTGAACACCTTATGGTTTCAACTGAATTTGGAGAGGAATCCCATTATTCAGTTTTAATAAAAATGTTATTAAAACATTACTTTAATTGCAGGTTGCATCATTTATGCAAATCTAAAGCTATGGCTGAAAGAGGAAGACTGGTTAGGCAAATGTTTACTAAGTTAATACTGTTTAAAGGGCAATAAGGTAAACAGATTTCAAAATAGTCAAAACATCAATAATTTAATTAACTGATTTTGTTTCAGATATGGAGAACCAGATGGTCTTGTTCAATATTATTGTCTAATCAATTTCTTAGTTTCCTCAGGTTCGAACAGTATCTTCATTCCAAACCATCACATATTTCCGTCCTTCTTGGTGCAGGTTTTTTTAGGGTTTTCCTGCACCTTAGGTAAATGCCAAGTTGGTCAATAAACAGCAGCTGAGGGTCCCTATAACCAAAGGCTGTGACCTCCCCAATCATATCCTTACATTCCCAAACTCTGCTTCAAATTATTGTGGTGGTTTTTAAATACTTCCGTTATTTTGCAATTAGCGAAATAAAATTTTCTATTCATCTATATAATGAATGTGTTTTATTTCGTTTAACCTTGATCCCTATCAACTTTCAACTATATTTAATGTCAATCTAGATGCATTTAGATGTTACTTGTACAATTGTATGATTGTAAAAAAATTAAAATTTTAGATATTGGGAGTAATCTTTATTATAGACTGATGCTTCATATCTCATCTAATAATTCGGCATTAATATCAGAAATGACTGATTTAAAACAAAAATGATAAATTAACTATTATAAAGTTAACTGTCAATATTTACATGTTGTATTTAGCATTGAGATGATGTTAATGAGCCCTATCCGTGTTAACTTTAATTTCGGCACTTTCCTTGTGTGACATTACAGAAATAATTTACCATTTTTAAGTGGTGTTATATATATTATATGTAATGAAACACTTTCTAGCTGGTTTCCGCTCATTTGTAACTTTAATACATATGTATATATAGTTTTTAAATCTTGATTTACGAGATACGCTTCCTGCACGTATTCGTTAGTCCACCTCAATTCAATGCCAGCAGACGACAGGACACGCCATCTTGACCCTCCAAAGAATGGCGCCTGAGCCTTCAATTTGCTTCAAATATGGCGGCGCCTTGTCCAGTCTATGTTGTTTATATATGTCTTTGATAAAGAAAAACACGCCTTAATTGATAAGGTCTCAAAGATATTACCAGCACGTTATAATCGAACGAAAGTGTATATAGAGTTAGGCTAGGTTTACACGGGCAGTGATGACTGCCAGAAAACGAGGGGCAGTGATGTCAGTGGCGTGTCAACATACGTCAGTGCTGCACTGACAACTGCCTATACATCGCTGACACGAGAGCACTGCCTCACTTTTCTTGGAGCGTGTCAACAGTATGTCAGTCATGACTGACGTTCCCCCTCCACCGACCTAGACGCTGCCCTCATGGGAGGCCAGTTAGTGGCAGTTACGGTTGTCAACTATCGATTGCGCGAGACTCCGACTACCCAAATAGTATCTTATATGCGAAACATTTTTAACATTCCCGTTTGAATTGATTCTTTTGCCTTTTATATTTGGAAGAGCTAATATAAAACAATCCACTTAAATTTTTCTTTTGCCTTTCAAGGCTCTTCGGACGACATGCAAAGAATAAATCATCACTTTGGAAAACAGAATCTTAAAGATATCTCTCTGGGAGACGCACTGCGCATGTCAACTGACAGCAGACAATCGAAGCAGCGCGGCACTTTGAACGTTCAATGCCCCATAACAGCTGACTGTACACAATCTGGAATTTAATGACAATTCAAAAAAAAAACTCCTGTTATATAAATTATTCCTTTCTTATAACAAGGACCACGTAAAAAAATTGGATCAGGAATAGTTTAATAGTGCCAATTTCAATTTGACCTGACTTATGAACGTAAATTACGAATAGCAATAACTACACGGTCAACAATTTTCAAATTGAACGAACAACATAAATTTAATTAACAGGCAACTATCCAAAAGAAGTAAACGGATCATGAAAAGTTTAAAATTGCAAATTCTCAAAAGACCCAAGATTTACAGTAAATTACGAATAAGTAGAGTCAAACATTTAAAAATTAAATGGAATCAGGAATAGTTAGTTATTGCAATTTGTAAAATGACTAGGCTTTTGAAAATAAATTTCTAAAAATTATAGCTACACACACAACCACTGGCTTACCTTCCGCTATTTACACTGATAAGCTCCAACTGTACGAACATCCTTAGCTGAAATTAGAAAACCTGGAAGAAGGATGAAGGGAGAAAGGGATATTTATTTATTTGTTAAATCATCTTTTCTAGTTTCCTTTGTGAGGGCCTTAACAAAGGCTCTCAAACATAAGGAACAGTGCAGGAACGCATAGCCCTAAAAAGGACTAGCGATTACTGCCCGTTTCCCGGTCCTGGTGTGACAAAGACGGTGGAGCGGCGAGGGCTTGCCCTTGGTAGACGATGAAGGCAACCTCCCATAAGATTCAGCTAACTGGTATCTCAGGCACGTTGTCTGGATCTTTGAGGAGTTGATCTTGACTGTCCAGTTCCCCAAGTAGGCTCCCAAGACGTTCGGGTAAACTTTGAATACAAAAAACACAGTTTAGAAATCAACAAAATATTTCTTAACAAAAACAGAAGATACTTTTGATGATGGATCACGAATAGTTTAATATTGCCAATTCTAAAATGACCTGAGTTGTGAAAGTAAATTATGAATAACAAAAAGTACACACTTAAATATTTGCAAATTAATGAAACCATCCAAATATTATTGAAAGACAAGAATCTGTTTGAAAAATTGGGATTAGGAATAATTTGTTATTGCAAATCTTAACATGACCTGAGTTGTGAAAGTAAATTATGAATAACAAAAAGTACACATTTAAATATTTGCAAATTAATGAAACCATCCAAATATTATTAACAGACAAGAATCTGTTTGAAAAATTGGGATTAGGAATAATTTGTTATTGCAAATCTTAAAATGACCTGAGTTGTGAAAGTAAATTACAAATGAAAATAATTACACACTGGAATATTTACAAATTAAGAAAGACTGTAAATATAATTAAAGGACAAAAATCCAAGTAAAAAAATTGGATGAGGAATAGTTTAATATTGCCAATTTTAAATTGACCTGACTTTTGAACGTAAATTACGAATAGCAATAACTACACACTCAAATAATTGCAAATTAAAGAAAGAATAATAATATAATTAACAGAACAGAATCCAAGTGAAAAAAGGGGATCATGAATAGTTTCATATTGCAAATACTAAAATGACATCAGTTTAGATAGTAAATTATGAAGAAAAACTAGTCAGAAATAATTGCAAATTAATGAATGAATCTAACTAAAATTATTAAACAACAATCCAAGTAAAAATATGGGATTACCTTATAAAACTTGCTCATCACAGACGTTGAAGGCAACCTTCCATAAGATTCGGCTAACAGGAATCTCAGGCAGTTGTTGGGTGATCAGCAGTGTCTGGATTTTTGAACTTTTGTATGCTAAATTTTGCAGATTTAAGTATAAATTGCATTTCAATTAAATAGTTCAATTAAAAATTATGAGCATTTAATAATGCAAAAATCTGAAATAAATACATTATAAATAGTGTCCTTAACCTTACATTGACCTTATTTACAACACCCTTAACTTGATTCTCGTATCCGAGATTACCTTATAAAACTTGCTCATCACAGACATTGAAGGCATCCTTCCATAACATAAAGCTAACAGGAATCTCAGGCAGTTGTTGGGTGATCAGCAGTGTCTGGATTTTTGAACTTTTGTATGCTAAATTTTACAGTTGAAAGTATAAATTGCATTTCAATTAAATAGTTCAATTAAAAATTATGAGCATTTAATAATGCAAAAATCTGAAATAAATACATTATAAATAGTGTCCTTAACCTTACATTGACCTTATTTACAACACCCTTAACTTGATTCTCGTATCCGAGATTACCTTATAAAACTTGCTCATCACAGACGTTGAAGGCAACCTTCCATAAGATTCGGCTAACAGGAATCTCAGGCAGATGTCGGGTGATCAGCAGTGTCTGGATTTTTGAACTTTTGTATGCTAAATTTTACAGTTGAAAGTATAAATTGCATTTCAATTAAAAATTATGAGCATTTCATAATGCAAAAATCTGAAATAAATACATTATAAATAGTGTCCTTAACCTTACATTGACCTTATTTACAACACCCTTAACCTGTTTCTCGTATCCGAGATTACCTTATGAAACTTGCTCATCACAGACGTTGAAGGCAACCTTCCATAAGATTCAGCTAACAGGAATCTCAGGCAGTTGTCGGGTGATCAGCAGTGTCTGGATTTTTGAACTTTTGTATGCTAAATTTTTTCAGTTGAAAGTATAAATTGCATTTCAATTAAATAGTTCAATTAAAAATTATGAGCATTTAATAATGCAAAAATCTGAAATAAATACATTATAAATAGTGTCCTTAACCTTACATTGACCTTATTTACAACACCCTTAACTTGATTCTCGTATCCGAGATTACCTTATAAAATTTGCTCATCACAGACGTTGTAGGCAACCTTCCATAAGATTCAGCTAACAGGAATCTCAGGCAGTTGTTGGGTGATCAGCAGTGTCTGGATTTTTGAACTTTTGTATGCTAAATTTTACAGTTGAAAGTATAAATTGCATTTCAATTAAATAGTTCAATTAAAAATTATGAGCATTTAATAATGCAAAAATCTGAAATAAATACATTATAAATAGTGTCCTTAACCTTACATTGACCTTATTTACAACACCCTTAACATGATTCTCGTATCCGAGATTACCTTATGAAACTTGCTCATCACAGACGTTGAAGGCATCCTTCCATAACATTCAGCTAACAGGAATCTCAGGCAGTTGTCGGGTGATCAGCAGTGTCTGGATTTTTGAACTTTTGTATGCTAAATTTTACAGTTGAAAGTATAAATTGCATTTCAATTAAAAATTATGAGCATTTAATAATGCAAAAATCTGAAATAAATACATTATAAATATTGTCCTTAACCTTACATTGACCTTATTTACAACACCCTTAACATGTTTCTCGTATCCGAGATTACCTTATGAAACTTGCTCATCACAGACGTTGAAGGCAACCTCCCATAACATTCAGCTAACAGGAATCTCAGGCAGTTGTTGGGTGATCAGCAGTGTCTGGATTTTTGAACTTTTGTATGCTAAATTTTGCAGATTTAAGTATAAATTGCATTTCAATTAAATAGTTCAATTAAAAATTATGAGCATTTAATAATGCAAAAATCTGAAATAAATACATTATAAATAGTGTCCTTAACCTTACATTGACCTTATTTACAACACCCTTAACTTGATTCTCGTATCCGAGATTACCTTATGAAACTTGCTCATCACAGACGTTGAAGGCAACCTCCCATAACATTCAGCTAACAGGAATCTCAGGCAGTTGTTGGGTGATCAGCAGTGTCTGGATTTTTGAACTTTTGTATGCTAAATTTTACAGTTGAAAGTATAAATTGCATTTCAATTAAAAATTATGAGCATTTCATAATGCAAAAATCTGAAATAAATACATTATAAATAGTGTCCTTAACCTTACATTGACCTTATTTACAACACCCTTAACCTGTTTCTCGTATCCGAGATTACCTTATGAAACTTGCTCATCACAGACGTTGAAGGCAACCTCCTGTAAGATACGGCTAACAGGTATCTCAGGCAGTTGTCGGGTGATCAGCAGTGTCTGGATTTTTGAACTTTTGTATGCTAAATTTTTCAGATTTAAGTATAAATTGCATTTCAATTAAATAGTTCAATTAAAAATTATGAGCATTTAATAATGCAAAAATCTGAAATAAATACATTATAAATAGTGTCCTTAACCTTACATTGACCTTATTTACAACACCCTAACCATGTTTCTCGTATCCGAGATTACCTTATGAAACTTGCTCATCACAGACGTTGAAGGCAACCTCCCATAAGATTCGGCTAACAGGAATCTCAGGCAGATGTCGGGTGATCAGCAGTGTCTGGATTTTTGAACTTTTGTATGCTAAATTTTACAGTTGAAAGTATAAATTGCATTTCAATTAAAAATTATGAGCATTTAATAATGCAAAAATCTGAAATAAATACATTATAAATATTGTCCTTAACCTTACATTGACCTTATTTACAACACCCTTAACATGTTTCTCGTATCCGAGATTACCTTATGAAACTTGCTCATCACAGACGTTGAAGGCAACCTCCTGTAAGATACGGCTAACAGGTATCTCAGGCAGTTGTCGGGTGATCAGCAGTGTCTGGATTTTTGAACTTTTGTATGCTAAATTTTACAGTTGAAAGTATAAATTGCATTTCAATTAAATAGTTCAATTAAAATTATGAGCATTTAATAATGCAAAAATCTGAAATAAATACATTATAAATAGTGTCCTTAACCTTACATTGACCTTATTTACAACACCCTTAACATGTTTCTCGTATCCGAGATTACCTTATGAAACTTGCTCATCACAGACGTTGAAGGCAACCTCCCATAACATTCAGCTAACAGGAATCTCAGGCAGTTGTTGGGTGATCAGCAGTGTCTGGATTTTTGAACTTTTGTATGCTAAATTTTGCAGATTTAAGTATAAATTGCATTTCAATTAAATAGTTCAATTAAAAATTATGAGCATTTAATAATGCAAAAATCTGAAATAAATACATTATAAATAGTGTCCTTAACCTTACATTGACCTTATTTACAACACCCTTAACATGTTTCTCGTATCCGAGATTACCTTATGAAACTTGCTCATCACAGACGTTGAAGGCAACCTCCCATAAGATTCGGCTAACAGGAATCTCAGGCAGATGTCGGGTGATCAGCAGTGTCTGGATTTTTGAACTTTTGTATGCTAAATTTTACAGTTGAAAGTATAAATTGCATTTCAATTAAAAATTATGAGCATTTAATAATGCAAAAATCTGAAATAAATACATTATAAATATTGTCCTTAACCTTACATTGACCTTATTTACAACACCCTTAACTTGATTCTCGTATCCGAGATTACCTTATAAAATTTGCTCATCACAGACGTTGTAGGCAACCTTCCATAAGATTCAGCTAACAGGAATCTCAGGCAGTTGTTGGGTGATCAGCAGTGTCTGGATTTTTGAACTTTTGTATGCTAAATTTTACAGTTGAAAGTATAAATTGCATTTCAATTAAAAATTATGAGCATTTCATAATGCAAAAATCTGAAATAAATACATTATAAATAGTGTCCTTAACCTTACATTGACCTTATTTACAACACCCTTAACCTGTTTCTCGTATCCGAGATTACCTTATGAAACTTGCTCATCACAGACGTTGAAGGCAACCTCCTGTAAGATACGGCTAACAGGAATCTCAGGCAGTTGTCGGGTGATCAGCAGTGTCTGGATTTTTGAACTTTTGTATGCTAAATTTTTTCAGTTGAAAGTATAAATTGCATTTCAATTAAATAGTTCAATTAAAAATTATGAGCATTTAATAATGCAAAAATCTGAAATAAATACATTATAAATAGTGTCCTTAACCTTACATTGACCTTATTTACAACACCCTTAACATGTTTCTCGTATCCGAGATTACCTTATGAAACTTGCTCATCACAGACGTTGAAGGCAACCTCCCATAACATTCAGCTAACAGGAATCTCAGGCAGTTGTTGGGTGATCAGCAGTGTCTGGATTTTTGAACTTTTGTATGCTAAATTTTGCAGATTTAAGTATAAATTGCATTTCAATTAAATAGTTCAATTGAAAATTATGAGCATTTAATAATGCAAAAATCTGAAATAAATACATTATAAATATTGTCCTTAACCTTACATTGACCTTATTTACAACACCCTTAACATGTTTCTCGTATCCGAGATTACCTTATGAAACTTGCTCATCACAGACGTTGAAGGCAACCTCCCATAACATTCAGCTAACAGGAATCTCAGGCAGTTGTTGGGTGATCAGCAGTGTCTGGATTTTTGAACTTTTGTATGCTAAATTTTGCAGATTTAAGTATAAATTGCATTTCAATTAAATAGTTCAATTAAAAATTATGAGCATTTAATAATGCAAAAATCTGAAATAAATACATTATAAATAGTGTCCTTAACCTTACATTGACCTTATTTACAACACCCTTAACATGTTTCTCGTATCCGAGATTACCTTATGAAACTTGCTCATCACAGACGTTGAAGGCAACCTCCCATAAGATTCGGCTAACAGGAATCTCAGGCAGTTGTCGGGTGATCAGCAGTGTCTGGATTTTTGAACTTTTGTATGCTAAATTTTACAGTTGAAAGTATAAATTGCATTTCAATTAAAAATTATGAGCATTTAATAATGCAAAAATCTGAAATAAATACATTATAAATAGTGTCCTTAACCTTACATTGACCTTATTTACAACACCCTTAACTTGATTCTCGTATCCGAGATTACCTTATAAAACTTGCTCATCACAGACGTTGAAGGCATCCTTCCATAACATTCAGCTAACAGGAATCTCAGGCAGTTGTTGGGTGATCAGCAGTGTCTGGATTTTTGAACTTTTGTATGCTAAATTTTACAGTTGAAAGTATAAATTGCATTTCAATTAAAAATTATGAGCATTTCATAATGCAAAAATCTGAAATAAATACATTATAAATAGTGTCCTTAACCTTACATTGACCTTATTTACAACACCCTTAACTTGATTCTCGTATCCGAGATTACCTTATAAAACTTGCTCATCACAGACGTTGTAGGCAACCTTCCATAAGATTCAGCTAACAGGAATCTCAGGCAGTTGTCGGGTGATCAGCAGTGTCTGGATTTTTGAACTTTTGTATGCTAAATTTTACAGTTGAAAGTATAAATTGCATTTCAATTAAAAATTATGAGCATTTAATAATGCAAAAATCTGAAATAAATACATTATAAATATTGTCCTTAACCTTACATTGACCTTATTTACAACACCCTTAACATGTTTCTCGTATCCGAGATTACCTTATGAAACTTGCTCATCACAGACGTTGAAGGCAACCTCCCATAACATTCAGCTAACAGGAATCTCAGGCAGTTGTTGGGTGATCAGCAGTGTCTGGATTTTTGAACTTTTGTATGCTAAATTTTGCAGATTTAAGTATAAATTGCATTTCAATTAAATAGTTCAATTAAAAATTATGAGCATTTAATAATGCAAAAATCTGAAATAAATACATTATAAATAGTGTCCTTAACCTTACATTGACCTTATTTACAACACCCTAACCATGTTTCTCGTATCCGAGATTACCTTATGAAACTTGCTCATCACAGACGTTGAAGGCAACCTCCCATAAGATTCGGCTAACAGGAATCTCAGGCAGATGTCGGGTGATCAGCAGTGTCTGGATTTTTGAACTTTTGTATGCTAAATTTTACAGTTGAAAGTATAAATTGCATTTCAATTAAAAATTATGAGCATTTAATAATGCAAAAATCTGAAATAAATACATTATAAATAGTGTCCTTAACCTTACATTGACCTTATTTACAACACCCTTAACTTGATTCTCGTATCCGAGATTACCTTATAAAACTTGCTCATCACAGACGTTGAAGGCATCCTTCCATAACATTCAGCTAACAGGAATCTCAGGCAGTTGTTGGGTGATCAGCAGTGTCTGGATTTTTGAACTTTTGTATGCTAAATTTTACAGTTGAAAGTATAAATTGCATTTCAATTAAAAATTATGAGCATTTCATAATGCAAAAATCTGAAATAAATATATTATAAATAGTGTCCTTAACCTTACATTGACCTTATTTACAACACCCTTAACCTGTTTCTCGTATGCGAGATTACCTTATGAAACTTGCTCATCACAGACGTTGAAGGCAACCTCCTGTAAGATACGGCTAACAGGTATCTCAGGCAGTTGTCGGGTGATCAGCAGTGTCTGGATTTTTGAACTTTTGTATGCTAAATTTTTTCAGTTTAAAGTATAAATTGCATTTCAATTAAATAGTTCAATTAAAAAAATTATGAGCATTTAATAATGCAAAAATCTGAAATAAATACATTATAAATATTGTCCTTAACCTTACATTGACCTTATTTACAACACCCTTAACATGTTTCTCGTATCCGAGATTACCTTATGAAACTTGCTCATCACAGACGTTGAAGGCAACCTCCCATAACATTCAGCTAACAGGAATCTCAGGCAGTTGTTGGGTGATCAGCAGTGTCTGGATTTTTGAACTTTTGTATGCTAAATTTTGCAGATTTAAGTATAAATTGCATTTCAATTAAATAGTTCAATTAAAATTATGAGCATTTAATAATGCAAAAATCTGAAATAAATACATTATAAATAGTGTCCTTAACCTTACATTGACCTTATTTACAACACCCTTAACATGTTTCTCGTATCCGAGATTACCTTATGAAACTTGCTCATCACAGACGTTGAAGGCAACCTCCCATAAGATTCGGCTAACAGGAATCTCAGGCAGTTGTCGGGTGATCAGCAGTGTCTGGATTTTTGAACTTTTGTATGCTAAATTTTACAGTTGAAAGTATAAATTGCATTTCAATTAAAAATTATGAGCATTTAATAATGCAAAAATCTGAAATAAATACATTATAAATATTGTCCTTAACCTTACATTGACCTTATTTACAACACCCTTAACATGTTTCTCGTATCCGAGATTACCTTATGAAACTTGCTCATCACAGACGTTGAAGGCAACCTCCCATAAGATTCGGCTAACAGGAATCTCAGGCAGTTGTCGGGTGATCAGCAGTGTCTGGATTTTTGAACTTTTGTATGCTAAATTTTACAGTTGAAAGTATAAATTGCATTTCAATTAAAAATTATGAGCATTTAATAATGCAAAAATCTGAAATAAATACATTATAAATAGTGTCCTTAACCTTACATTGACCTTATTTACAACACCCTTAACATGTTTCTCGTATCCGAGATTACCTTATGAAACTTGCTCATCACAGACGTTGAAGGCAACCTTCTATAAGATTCGGCTAACAGGAATCTCAGGCAGTTGTCGGGTGATCAGCAGTGTCTGGATTTTTGAACTTTTGTATGCTAAATTTTGCAGATTTAAGTATAAATTGCATTTCAATTAAATAGTTCAATTAAAAATTATGAGCATTTAATAATGCAAAAATCTGAAATAAATACATTATAAATAGTGTCCTTAACCTTACATTGACCTTATTTACAACACCCTTAACATGTTTCTCGTATCCGAGATTACCTTATGAAACTTGCTCATCACAGACGTTGAAGGCAACCTCCCATAAGATTCGGCTAACAGGAATCTCAGGCAGTTGTCGGGTGATCAGCAGTGTCTGGATTTTTGAACTTTTGTATGCTAAATTTTACAGTTGAAAGTATAAATTGCATTTCAATTAAAAATTATGAGCATTTAATAATGCAAAAATCTGAAATAAATACATTATAAATATTGTCCTTAACCTTACATTGACCTTATTTACAACACCCTTAACATGTTTCTCGTATCCGAGATTACCTTATGAAACTTGCTCATCACAGACGTTGAAGGCAACCTCCCATAACATTCAGCTAACAGGAATCTCAGGCAGTTGTTGGGTGATCAGCAGTGTCTGGATTTTTGAACTTTTGTATGCTAAATTTTACAGTTGAAAGTATAAATTGCATTTCAATTAAAAATTATGAGCATTTAATAATGCAAAAATCTGAAATAAATACATTATAAATAGTGTCCTTAACCTTACATTGACCTTATTTACAACACCCTTAACCTGTTTCTCGTATCCGAGATTACCTTATGAAACTTGCTCATCACAGACGTTGAAGGCAACCTCCTGTAAGATACGGCTAACAGGTATCTCAGGCAGTTGTCGGGTGATCAGCAGTGTCTGGATTTTTGAACTTTTGTATGCTAAATTTTTTCAGTTGAAAGTATAAATTGCATTTCAATTAAATAGTTCAATTAAAAAAATTATGAGCATTTAATAATGCAAAAATCTGAAATAAATACATTATAAATATTGTCCTTAACCTTACATTGACCTTATTTACAACACCCTTAACATGTTTCTCGTATCCGAGATTACCTTATGAAACTTGCTCATCACAGACGTTGAAGGCAACCTCCCATAACATTCAGCTAACAGGAATCTCAGGCAGTTGTTGGGTGATCAGCAGTGTCTGGATTTTTGAACTTTTGTATGCTAAATTTTACAGTTGAAAGTATAAATTGCATTTCAATTAAATAGTTCAATTAAAATTATGAGCATTTAATAATGCAAAAATCTGAAATAAATACATTATAAATAGTGTCCTTAACCTTACATTGACCTTATTTACAACACCCTTAACATGTTTCTCGTATCCGAGATTACCTTATGAAACTTGCTCATCACAGACGTTGAAGGCAACCTCCCATAACATTCAGCTAACAGGAATCTCAGGCAGTTGTTGGGTGATCAGCAGTGTCTGGATTTTTGAACTTTTGTATGCTAAATTTTGCAGATTTAAGTATAAATTGCATTTCAATTAAATAGTTCAATTAAAAATTATGAGCATTTAATAATGCAAAAATCTGAAATAAATACATTATAAATAGTGTCCTTTTCCTTACATTGACCTTATTTACAACACCCTAACCATGTTTCTCGTATCCGAGATTACCTTATGAAACTTGCTCATCACAGACGTTGAAGGCAACCTCCCATAAGATTCGGCTAACAGGAATCTCAGGCAGATGTCGGGTGATCAGCAGTGTCTGGATTTTTGAACTTTTGTATGCTAAATTTTACAGTTGAAAGTATAAATTGCATTTCAATTAAAAATTATGAGCATTTAATAATGCAAAAATCTGAAATAAATACATTATAAATAGTGTCCTTAACCTTACATTGACCTTATTTACAACACCCTTAACTTGATTCTCGTATCCGAGATTACCTTATAAAACTTGCTCATCACAGACGTTGAAGGCATCCTTCCATAACATTCAGCTAACAGGAATCTCAGGCAGTTGTTGGGTGATCAGCAGTGTCTGGATTTTTGAACTTTTGTATGCTAAATTTTACAGTTGAAAGTATAAATTGCATTTCAATTAAAAATTATGAGCATTTCATAATGCAAAAATCTGAAATAAATATATTATAAATAGTGTCCTTAACCTTACATTGACCTTACTTACAACACCCTTAACTTGATTCTCGTATCCGAGATTACCTTATAAAACTTGCTCATCACAGACGTTGAAGGCATCCTTCCATAACATTCAGCTAACAGGAATCTCAGGCAGTTGTTGGGTGATCAGCAGTGTCTGGATTTTTGAACTTTTGTATGCTAAATTTTACAGTTGAAAGTATAAATTGCATTTCAATTAAAAATTATGAGCATTTCATAATGCAAAAATCTGAAATAAATACATTATAAATAGTGTCCTTAACCTTACATTGACCTTATTTACAACACCCTAACCATGTTTCTCGTATCCGAGATTACCTTATGAAACTTGCTCATCACAGACGTTGAAGGCAACCTCCTGTAAGATACGGCTAACAGGTATCTCAGGCAGTTGTCGGGTGATCAGCAGTGTCTGGATTTTTGAACTTTTGTATGCTAAATTTTTTCAGTTTAAAGTATAAATTGCATTTCAATTAAATAGTTCAATTAAAAAAATTGTGAGCATTTAATAATGCAAAAATCTGAAATAAATACATTATAAATATTGTCCTTAACCTTACATTGACCTTATTTACAACACCCTTAACATGTTTCTCGTATCCGAGATTACCTTATGAAACTTGCTCATCACAGACGTTGAAGGCAACCTCCCATAACATTCAGCTAACAGGAATCTCAGGCAGTTGTTGGGTGATCAGCAGTGTCTGGATTTTTGAACTTTTGTATGCTAAATTTTTTCAGTTGAAAGTATAAATTGCATTTCAATTAAATAGTTCAATTAAAAATTATGAGCATTTAATAATGCAAAAATCTGAAATAAATACATTATAAATATTGTCCTTAACCTTACATTGACCTTATTTACAACACCCTTAACATGTTTCTCGTATCCGAGATTACCTTATGAAACTTGCTCATCACAGACGTTGAAGGCAACCTCCCATAAGATTCGGCTAACAGGAATCTCAGGCAGTTGTCGGGTGATCAGCAGTGTCTGGATTTTTGAACTTTTGTATGCTAAATTTTACAGTTGAAAGTATAAATTGCATTTCAATTAAAAATTATGAGCATTTAATAATGCAAAAATCTGAAATAAATACATTATAAATAGTGTCCTTAACCTTACATTGACCTTATTTACAACGCCCTTAACATGTCTCTCGCATCCGAGATTACCTTATGAAACTTGCTCATCACAGACGTTGAAGGCAACCTCCCATAAGATTCGGCTAACAGATATCTCAGGCAGTTGTTGGGTGATCAGCAGTGTCTGGATCTTTGAGGAGTCGATCTTGACTCTCCAGTTCGTCTGCAACCAACCCCGTGTTCATCAGGCTCCCACGACATTCGGGTAAACTTTGAATAGAAAAAACGCGGTTTAGAAATCACAAAAGATTTTTTTAAAAAAACAGGAAACTATTTAATGAATATTTATGGTATTTAGCATACAGTGAATAGCACACAAATAACAGATGGCACAATCAAAACTGACAATATGGGGAACGTCCGGAAAGGCATTCACCGGAAATTTTGGGGTCTTGATAGACAAAAATATTTTGCCTATTTAATTTAATTTTAACTCAAGATTCTTTAATTGAAATACCACCCTTGCCAGGAACTGGATTACACATACTATCATATATCCAAGGTATACACACATCGAGGTTTTACCACATACTTGTGCTCGTACTGATAAAGGTGATAGGTACTATCTATAGGATGTTGACTCCAGGGCTTTGTCTGGATTGTAAGACATGTTGAAATGAAAGTTCTTATTGATGAAATTGGGCTTCTGAAGATTTCATAAGATGGAAACACAACAGACAATCTGCAAGAAGCAAGTTTTCAACAGCTATGTTAAATATTTCAAATCAGTTCTTAATCGCCGAGAATTGTAATCAGGAAAAACGTTAGTGATTGCAAGAATCTACATGCGACAAAAACATTAAATTAATTATGGAAGTATTTGTAAAGACAATGGGGTTAAGTAACGTCAACTAAATCAACCAAACATTTTCATGTGCAATCACTGGAAAATACTGGTACAATAATCGAAGAAAATGCAAACAATAATTACATGTTTAGTCTGTAGAAACATTTATTCAATACATCGAGCATCTAGAAAAATATTTTGTGTTGGTCAATATTAAATGAGATGAGAGAAAAAGTCAAAAATTCTTATAAATTGTCTGGGTGCAAAGCAGTACTCACTTCTCTCAAGGATCATCTCACCTAAAGTCGGTGATGTTACATATAAAGAAACTATTAGTATTCATGCCCCAAACCAAACACCATAGTTGAACGACATGAATTACTGTCTACGATGCAAGATTTATTTAGCTGACCTCAAACAATGTGAGTTAAAATGCAAAAACTGTCAAAATGAGAGTCCCAAACTGTTGCCCGTGCCTCAATTCATGATAGGAGTTGCAGAGATACCTTTGAAATGTCGTGCCATAGGCGAATGCTGAAAATCAGATGGGCGGATAGAATCACTAACGAGGAAGTTCTAAATGGAATAGGATAAGACCGGACAAAGAGGAGGACTTTGATCAAGTTTTAAGACGTGTAAAATTATTGTTAGAGGGAAGTGTAAGAACGAAAGAGGGAGGCCAAGGATGGAATGCGATAAGTAGATTAGGATGGATGTGGTAGTTACGCGGAAATGTGAAAGATTGCGCAATATAGGCTAGCAAAATACCACTATAACACATGCACGCACACATATATTTCGGGTCCAATAAATTATACTTTTAAAACTACTATCGATGGTAATTGAATTTGATTGACTCTAAAATAATTAAATTGAAGTATTTAAATAGAAATGTTTCGTTAAAACTGTAAAAAAAAATTAATTGAATCAAGTAAACTGAATCTCTACTTAGGAACTGCGATGTATATTAATAATAATAATTATATTCTATTCAAATTCGAGATATCGTTCGTACTTGGGCAAGATGGCGCCGTCAGGTTGTCCGCCTTGGCTGACGTCACGGAGCACGGTGACGCGGACTTGACGCAGACAATGTCGACGGCGCTCTATTCGAATTCGGGGAAACGGGGCATATTTATAAACAACCCCGTCCAATCAGATTGCAGATCGGGGTTTTTTGACGTCGTTTAAGGCCGCTGATTGGATGAAGAAGCTCCTCCCGCTGAGCGTTTACGTGGAAGGGTTCACACACGTAAATCCATGGCCTGCTTCTTCACCGCCGTTTATATCAACAAACATAATTATTTATTTCTCAATGATAAGTAAAGAGACAATACCCAAAATAAAAATGTGGACACCCTTCTCCAAATCTCCTGTTACCTACAGGACTTCCGACGCCAAGCTGAAGTAACTGACGGCCAATAACAACAATCCAACAGCGGGCTGTAGAGGCCATCGTGGCACACGCAAACTCCAATAAACTAAACTAAACCAAACTACCCAAAATAATAAACATAATGACAATGTCAAGCTCCGACTTAACTGTCCTGAGTTCGACGCCTCCCTGCGCCTATTCAGAATGACAAAAAAACTAGTATTAAACATTAGCAAAATAATAATAATAAGAAAATTATCAGCCAATATACGGGACATCGAGGTGAATAATTCGACCAATCAGAACGCGTAAAGCAGGAATTTTGAAGCGGTTCGGCAATTTGATTGGCCGGCGCAGACAGCGCACTACGGAAGAATATATAAGGGGAAAAATCATAAGTGACCGTCAAAGAAGAAGACGTAAAGCTCATGTACGGTTGCGAGGTCTGAGGTGTAGCAGCCGAAACTGACATGAAAAAGGCCCAGGCAATCCAAAATCGACGCATCAGACTAATTATGATTCGCTAGGCTAGCAGATATTCACAACACTTTAGGGTTAGATACTGTTAGTAGACTTGTAGGGCATAGGGGAATACGTTCACTGATAAAAGCGAACGTATCCCTCTATGAAGACATACTTCTTCTATCATCCCAAGTTATTACGCTTCCCAAGTAGCTGATTTGCTGCCTCCGAAATACCTGATGTAGGTGAATCTTTGTTGTGAACAGCGGCTAGAATTTTGGTTCAGAAACATTTAGGATAGAGTTCGTTTGTTGCACCTAATCGCCTATAAATTTTTAGGTTAACTTTCCAAAAAGAATTATTGTCCAGCCTCTAACGGCACAAACTTTAACTAGAAAAAAAAATACGCAAAATAATGATGTATAGCTATAAACATTCTCCTATCACACGTAATGAAAAATAATTCATTTCGTTTTGTTCAGTAATTGACTCCTTCAAGGGGAATAAAACAAGTAATAGAAACCGAGCCAATTAAACACTGAAAACCAGCTTCAAAGTACATGTGCTGTTTTTATTATTGCTTGATTTCTGTAGTAATAATATAAAGCAATATTACTAAACAGCTGTTTTCATTTTTATGTATCTATAGTACAGTAGCGTGATACTGAGTTTGACTTTTTCAGGAACCTTTCCTCGTTACGTCTATTCTATCACAAGTGATTAGTTCCTGTTTATGGACATTATGCGTACGCGAAAACACAAAGGGGAAAAATATTCAACTTGATATAAACAATATATCGACTCTATGCAACATCAACAATCCAACCGGTCGTAGTTGCCAAAAAAAAATAGCAGAGAAGTATAAACATGCTACAGAGTTCTCTGCCCGTTCTGTAGTGAGGGCAGCACTAGCACAGAATGTCAGTGAAGAAGTGGGCAGGTATCTGCCTAAGATGTGAACGGTAGGCAGTGCACAGCCAATCCAACTTCGACGAACATCACTGCCCGTGTAAACCTAGCTTTATTCCGGTTGGAAGTCGGAGAGAACTTTGTAACCAGTACGTTGTTAATAGTTACGTAGAAAAATTCCTTTCAGAAAAAGAGGTGCAGTGTTGTCAGTCAAGGTCAATATGTACAGACCTTGTTGTCAGTGGCGTATAAAAATGTCAGTCCTGCACTGCCTCAGTTTCCTTGCAGCGTGTAAACAGTGTGTCAGGCATGACTGGCTTACCCCCTCCACCGTCCTAGGTGGCAGCTACGATTGTCAATTATCGCCTGTGTAGCGTGGAAGAGGTGACATGATTGTGCGATTTCAATTCCCGTGCAGTTTGTGGTAGGAAATTATGGTGTGTAAACAAGCAGAATTTTTTTTAAAAAAAAAGAACATAGCCAAAAATCGCTGTTTTTAGAACGGAAAACATAAAAAAAAGTAAGAAATCACTAATTTTGAAGATATACGGACTTTAAAATTATCTTAAATTGACCATTTGGAAGCTGAGTGTGACGTCATAGTGCTGCCAACCTCAGCATTTACCCCCCACCGACGCGTTACCAACTGTAGCATTTCCACACTATAAATTCCACAACATAAATCTGTAACCAAATTCTCACGAAAATTCCCATATTCCAACCAAATTAACTTGCGATTTTTATAAAAATGGACATGTACTATCAATAATAGTAGATTTCCACTGCATTTTCTTCTTTCTTATTCTTTGTTGGTTGATTCGCACCAAAACACACATCCAGCTAGCTATATATTTCTCATTATTTGCGAGTTTTAAAGATCCGTCACATTTATTGCACTTATAATTCGGTTCTTCGTGTAATAGTCCTATTACCACAGTAGCACTGACAAAAGGGGCAATTTACAATATCAACCCCCCACCACCACCCTCCAGAATAAAAACTTAATTTAAGAACGTCATTTATTGGTAAGAAATGATTGTGTTGACTTTGTAACATAAATCATTATTCGAATACCGTTAAATAATTCTGTAATATATCGTATTTACCTAATATTAAATATAATATCGTGTTTTTGAATTCCTAGTAATCCGCGACTTTCCCGTAATACGCTAACTATATTTACGATATTAAAATTGAATGAAGGCCAATTTACGGCAGTGGAATAATTCATACGCGACCATCTTATCTAAATATTATGTCTTCATATTTGTACGCACGCACGCACACACACACACACACACACACACACATATATATATATATATATATATATATATATATATATATATATATATATATATATAGAGAGAGAGAGAGAGAGAGAGAGAGAGAGAGAGAGAATTGTTGATCAGTAAATATAAAGTGCACTAAAATAGTACAATTTAATTTGCGTATTAATTTTTATGTGATTACAAATTAATTACAGTGAATAAATAAGGTTAAAAAAATACGGAAGTGGGAATCGAACCCGCTCATACGGTTCTCGACAGAGTCCAGTGACAAATTTTTAATTCTTTCTATTTCCAAAATTATATATTTCCGCGTATTTTTTTCTTTAACAATAGTCTGGTACAGGTTGAGAGATCGCTTTAGGCTCGGTTCAATTCATGTGCGGCCCGTTTACACGCAAATTTACACCCAGTAACGGCTAGATTCCGCGTATTTTCAGAATTAATTTTTAATAGGGCAAGTCTAGAGGAGTGAAATAATTAATATATGACACCTCGAACCCTCTAATTTCCATATTACCTCCATATTTACGAAAACATATCGAGCATTGCCGCTGCTTAAGACGCGGTATTTGATTATAGTATAAAGTGTACAAAAATGTAGACCTAATTTTAATTGCAAATTAAAAACATGACGATTGATTAGTTGCAAAAAAAAAAAGATAATGCCAAACGGTAAAATTACTAGCTGATATCGGGATCCGAACCCATTCCACGGCATGAGACGTAGAATCTATAACCACTCGGCCACACCTTTGAACAACAAGGAGAGAGTTCAGGACATATATCAAGTACATTGGCAGGGCCTTACCTTAAATTGAGGGCCGATGTCGAATTCACAAATTTTCGGAGTCGCGCGCGCGACTCCGAAAATTTGTGAATTCGACATCGGCCCTCAATTTTAGGTAAGGCCAACATCGGCTCTAAATTTCAGACAAGACTATGCCTCCCATCTTCACTTTTCACGGGTAGCCTGAAGCGCCATAAACAATGACGTCACACAATTTTCTATCTCCGTAATTATCTGCTGTCGTGAGAAAATTTATTTGGCAAATACTCTTTAAAAGTGATAATAGACAACTTTAACCGGGTTTCATTTTACCCTAGCCGTTTACATACAATGGATATTAGCCTTTTTATGTATCACACATTTCTATAAGACCAACACTATTGATACAGCTCCAAAACTTTAATTATATTTATACAAAAATGAAAAAGTATTATTGCCAAAATAAATATTGAAATTATAAAATAAATTTCTGCAATTCTTGTTGCATTCCTCAAGTGATTCAAAATCACAAGATCAATGTA
This sequence comes from Eucriotettix oculatus, assembly GCA_034510155.1. Classification (NCBI taxonomy): domain Eukaryota; kingdom Metazoa; phylum Arthropoda; class Insecta; order Orthoptera; family Tetrigidae; genus Eucriotettix; species Eucriotettix oculatus. The sequence goes on along the minus strand of CM067381.1, from coordinate 20,320,797 downwards.
CATCAAAAGCTTAAATACAATGCTCATAGAAATGTTTGTCATATATATCACTTTATTTTGTCTGTTTATTGGGTACTCCAATTACTACTACTTCCATTGATCTAAGTTTTAAGAGACTGATGCTGCCTTTCGCCTGGCTGTCCAAGTATTAGCTTCAGAGGTAAATGTTTTTTTTCTTTTGCTACAGTCCCTATACATAATTGCAAAAGAATCACCTAGGGGAGGATAAGAATTGTAGATTTGAGGTTAATGGACTAGCTACTAAATACCAGAGAGATGCAGTGTTGTTTAAAGTAAGCAGGGATACACAAATCTTTTACACAAAAAATTTATTATGAAATATATTTCACAAACATTTTCATATTAAATTCCAAATAAATTAAATGTTTGCATCAGTAGAACAAAAGAGAAAAATAAACATGAATAATACAGTTTAGTCTACAGGTGCGTGTGTGACGAGAGCTGCACAAACTGATTCTTGCAAACACTTTCACGACCGAAAGGGGTTACTTAATTCAGAGAAAATTCAAGTTAGGAAACTGTATAAGACACACTGACTAATGTAAACACATTTCAATAATGACAAATTAAGAGATACCAGGGAAAAAGAAATAACCAAGCTCCCCATAAATTTATCATGATTGCAGGAAATAATCACTCAGAGTAAATGTGCAAAACAGTTCACCATAAAATGCTTAAAATATAATAAGAATGGATAATAACAAAATTTACTGTCCAGCTTTTTCTTCTTCTGAAACTTGCAAGAGCTGTGTTCCATCCAATTATATCTGACACATTACTTTGCAAAAAAAGAAACATTAAGAAAACATCAACTCTAAACAAGAAACATTCGTTAAAAGAAGTTACGCTTATGCCTGAATCTTATAAGTCTGCAAACTGAGCTGGAACAAAGATACTAAATCCACATTTTGGCAGAAATTATTGAATAATTCATCTCTGTGCGCTGCGTACTGTATAAAGGCATTTAAAAGCATATACAAGATACACTTTGATAAACCCTGAAACCAAAGAAAAAGGTAAAGCAATCTCTCACATCTTCAAAATAGAAGTCTGAAAAGAAAAAGAGCTATCAGACAATGACTCAAGTAAATAACTGTATCTAAGTACAAACTAAAAGCTAACAAGTCCAGTAAATATTTGAATTACCACTAAAGGCAATTTTATGTCTCTCGGCGGATCTAGTTCAGATAGTCGGAGACTGAGAATATGTTACAAATGAATGTACAAAATCTGGCGAAAAGTGTGTAATAATTAACTCCACTAACTGATTTATTTCTAAGTGTATTAAAATTACACAATCAGTTCCACCGAGTTGTTTTCAGAAACACAGCGTCGTCAAAGTAGCACTACCGCATTCGGAACATGCGACACTTCACAATCTGTAGGCATCCTCGACCATCTTGTCACCCTTGTTAGTCGACCTTTACCACACTGTAGATCTTCCGCACAAACCAGAAGCAGGCAAAGAACCCTATGGTTCCTGTAAGATTAAAATTAATTAGTTGAGCTCTACTGGAACACAGAAAAAACTTGTGAAAATAATGTATACTGACCAGTTAGCAGGAAGAATAAGAAAACCATTATGAGGGTGTAGCCAAAGTAAAGGAAGGTTGAAGCAACATCCTCAATGTTAAGTTTTGTCATGAAGTAGTGGTTGCAGTAGACAAACAAGTAGAAAGCGGTAAAACCACTAGTCAGGAAACTTCGCCACCACCAATGGTAGTCCTGAAAAAATTATCCAATTGGTGGCAGAATGGCCATCAAAGACATAAAAGGAAAGATTTTAAAAAGTAAAAAACGCTTACCTCCGCACAGAGGTGGAAGTAGCACAGCAATATTGTTGTCTCCGAGCAGGTGATGACAAGGATTATGAAAACCAGGAATAGGAAACCAAACATGTAATACATCTGACTTGACCTGAAACGAGACATCTTAGACCACAAGTATTGTAGAACAAATAAGAATATTAACAATGCATAAATTCATACCACATACCATAAAGAATTCAGGATGAAAAACAGTTGTATGAAAATGCAACCAAATGGCAGAACACCTCCCATGATGATACCTGGCAACGGCTGAGTGTAGATACTCTGTTCTGGGATCTTTCGGGGAATTTGGTTAGTCCGTACAGGGTGTTCAATGGGCTACAATTTTTAAAAACATTTTTTATTATTTGATGATGTTTCTGAACATTGAAGTAAATATCAATTACAATTATTCACACCAAGTTGACGTCTTCTTTACTTTACATATTGACACAAATCAGAATATGTAGTAGCCATATACTATAATAGTTACAGTTCAATTGTTAAATTCATTTTTTTCATACAACTAATAAAAAATTATGACAAAAAGAACATTGGTTGACCTGCAAGACTAAACCAAGATGAAGAGAAATTAATTCAAACAGGGAAAATAATTATATGTTTGGCAATATTCAACCATAAACTTTATAGATACCTCAGTAAGCAAAAATTATGTAACTGACTAAACGTAATGAAATAAAATTTATATTTATAGAACTAGCTTCTTCTTGAGGTAATATTTTCAGTTTTCAATTTGTCACCCTCAAAAAAATGATTAAAAGTTCTAGATAATCACAAACTCAACACTGCCGTATAATGAACGAACCAATTTTGAAAATATAAATTTAGTATCATATAATTAAGTGCCCATCCAGACAGATATTGATATAGAAAATGAGTTGTCAACTTGCCCGCTTCCTGAACCCAAAGTAGGCTCCAATAAAGGTGAGTGGGACGGACACACCAAACCACAGTGCGAGGAGTGCGATGAGCGTGCTGAACGGTATGGAGGCTGAACTACCCTTGGCCCACAAGATGAGGTTCATCACAAAGAACAAGCAGAAGACAATTCCAGGACTCAGCATTGACGTCAGAAGAACATTTGACTTCCACTTTTCACCACCAAAGCTCTTGTAGATTCTCGCAGACACATAACCAGCAGGGGTTCCGAAGCAAACAAACAAGACCATGGCACAAGTCATGAGTGCTCCCCTGTTGGCCGGGGAGAGAAAGCCGAGGCATGCAAAAGCTGGAACAAAAATAAGCAAATATTTAACTGACTTTAAGATGAAATCTTAAAGTTTACAATGACGTATGTTAACTAGCTATGTTCCTGAATTCAAAGGAAATGTGACAAGTTTAGCATTTTAAAGAAACCTTACATTCAAATTGTGTGGAAGCAGTTCATGTAATATTACATGTCCTGTTATCAAAGGGCAAGAATGCAGAAGAAAATATAATCTATACATTTAAGACTATAATTCAGATCCCATTTGTTGGCAATTGTATAAATATAAAGCCAATCTTTCAAATCTGAATATTTGTTACTGTATTACCTGTCATATGAATAACAGGTTTCTATGGAATAATCAGAATTTCAAATTATATTTTACAGAAAGTATTAAATATTAATGAAATTAAAAGGAAAGTATATTTACAGTCAATTTAGGTGTGGTTGAAAGATAGAAGGAACAATAAATTGTAAAAATAATGGAGGAGGAGAAAACAAGTAAACAATAAATAAGGATTTAAAATTACTACTATAAATATAAATAATAAATCTTTGTTACTTTAAGTACTTTGTTGACAATAGGTTGGTATTAGTTAATTATTGTTCAAGTAATTTCACCTACCCAATGTGACAAGGGTCATACAGAAGACTTGGGTGCCCGACCCAAGCAGAACCGACAGCAGCATCCCCTTCCGAGGAGGACGGAAAACATCACCATGAACCAGCTTCCAGCCAAACTCTTCTTGTGCATCTTCTCCAGAATCAATCTAACAACACACCCAAACAAGGGAAGAGTTGGTCACATCATCATCAAAATTGAAACATTTTTCAAGGACAATATCTTACCTGGTTGTACCGAGCGATGTCTTTGTGCAGAGTCCTCAACATGATCATGGCAACCATGCCAGATAGAAAGAGAACAATGACTAATGAATTCAGGATGCTGAACCACTGGATGTTTGTGTGGGGCATTGACTCCAGAATGTAGTCCCAACGAGATGACCACTTGATGGTGTCATTCACCTGGAAGGCAGTATGAAAATACTCTATTAATTGATTTCAATGGAAATGAAGTCATTTTATAGGTGACATCATACTAACTGGTTGTGACTTCTATAATTACCAAGGTTTTGGAGAAAAATACAAGTCTATGAAAAATTTAATAAAAACAAGAATGAGGTTGTTTGGAGGTAGAGGTAACTAATGCATCACCTGGAAAGTAACACTGTAAGTGTACTGGATAGACAGATGCTCATTCTTCTTAAGCTCTCCAGATGGAATAGGCATGGGCTCCTTGGCCTTGCAATCTTGTCCCCCAGGAGGGTGTTTGTAGCTCTTCGGAACGACCTTAACAGCTGTAAGCAGAAACTGTTCTGTGCACCAATGTAGATTAAACACGAAGGTGTCTGTCAGACATTTTAGTTTGCTACTCACAGATTATTCTTCCACCAGTGGTTCCAAGTGCAACTCCCCTTTCTTGTCCTTCTCCACTGTGGTATGTTATGGTCAGGTCCACATGGTTAAAGATATAATATGTGTTTGGCCTGAACTGGCTCTGAAATATTTTTAATGAAATAATTTATTTTAAACATCCTAGACAAGATGCAAATACTCCAAAATTAGTTTTTTTTTTTCATTAAAACTAGGGGTAAATGCAAAACAAAGCTCATAGTGTCTTAGCACATGCATGTTCAGGAGAAAACTGATGATGTGAGAAATATTTTTTACAACTTTTTCAATATTTCCAGGTCAAACTCTAAAACAATTACAGACGTTTTTCTCATAGATTATAAGATCTTTCACAGAAATTATGGCTTTTATTATACTTAGAAGTCTTACATTTGCAGGGCAAGTGTCCTGTAGGCCCTTCTTTTCCTTGACAAAGCAGCCCATGGGAAATCCGGTACTGCAATAGGTTCTGTCACCTTCCAGCTGGTAACACCAAGTGACTGGCATATTGTCTGGATTTACATGAAAGATACAATTGTAACAATTTTATTTCTGATGAAGACACGGAGTCCATGAATACCAACATTTCGTTGGGTACTAATAATATTGCCTTCCCATTTTTCACTACCATATAATGCATACAAACTTCACTAACTGGAAATCACATGCATTACTAGATTGTAGTGTTTGCTAAATGACTATTATAACCACTCACCCACAATCCAATGGTGCTGGTAGTTTAGGCCCATGCCCTTCTTCAGACGCAGCAGCCTGTTCTCGCTCTCCTTGTCACCTCCAGTGTAGTTCCTGATGCAAGCCAGCTTACAATCCTCTTTTTTCAAGAATTTTATCTGAGATAAAACATGTCTATTAATTGCTAAAACAATTGTGCCCACTTAGGTAAGAATCACTGCATAATATTGGTAAGTAAGAACAATAAGTACAATATTTTTTTGGATACTACATTAAATGAATACAAGAATGTGTTTATGCCATCAGATTACTTCACAGGATATTTAGAAAATTATCATTTGCAAATTTAAGTTTCTACCATTTTTGCAATACACTGTCATTCATATGACAACTCAACCTTTTATGTTAGAAAGCACTAAAGTGATTTATTTGACAGAGTTTTACTCAATTCTACATAAAACTCACCTCATACGTGGAAGATCTGATTCTTTCACCAAACACTACCTGTCCGAGGTTTTCCACGGGTGACTTAGATTCGTCAACCGGGCAGAAATCGAAACTGAAAATATAAAATTACATTTCGGATTGGTATGCTACAACAAACAGTCTGTTCCTTTATTTACACTTGATAATAGTTACTTAAGGAAAAAGTTTCATCAATCATATAAACTATTCAATATAATTTCTCAAACAGAAACTGATTTATATCACTGTGTATTTCCAAGATAATACACACAAAATAAAAACCATTAAACCTAAATTATTTATTTTAAAATACATATTTTGGTTAGTAAGCAATAAAACATTTCTAAATAAAAGACAAACCTTTAAAGTTAGCTCCAAAATTTATAGAAAATAATGATACTTCTGACCAAATATTCACCATATGAAATTTTACAATGCTCCTGTTTCATCAATACAAAGACACTCTGTGATTTATATATATATATAAACAATTAATGGGGAAAGGACAGAGAGATAAAAAGAAGATGACTTACCTGAGGTTCATAGATGGTAGACACCTTGTGAGGTTTAGAGTACTTGAATTTTCGGAGGCACCGCCCCCTTCAGAAGAAAGTTAGGAAGACATTTCCCGTGATCGGCTAGCTGACGATTGCCGATCACTGGAAATGTCTTCCTAACTTTCTGATGAAGGGGGCGCTGCCTCTGAAAATTCAAGTACTCTAAACCTCACAAGGTGTCTACCATCTATGAAACTCAGGTAAGTCATCTTCCTTTTATCTCTCTGTCCTTTCCCCATTAATTGTTTTAATAAACTTGACAATGTCATTTCCTGACTCATATATATATATATACATGATCCAGGTTCAAGTCCCGGCGGCGCCGAATATTTTCAGTCTCTCTTCCTTCTTCCTTTCTTCTCTACGCTTGACATATGTCTTTCCCTGACCACAATTCTGTGCCAAACATATGTTTCAAAAAAGCGTATTTCCTATCTTTCTCATTTACTATCCTTACTTACTATCCTAATATCCAAAAAACCTGTGATTTCGTCGTGTTACAAACGTTTCATTAATTTATATATATATATAAGAATGTTTAACACAACAAGACAACATAATCATGTGATAAACAACAACTGCTTTAATCATCATTAAAGAACAATGCTTTTACTTACTAGTTGTACTCGTAGGGAATTACAGATTCTTCAGTATTCAGTCGATTTACATATAGCATCACAGAATTCTGAGGAAAAAAAGGCAAATATTGTAATCTGAGGAATCTATACAACATGTGATTTAGGAATATTGTTTAATTTAATATAATATCTGAACATACCAATATAATTACTGTAAAGTGGAATTTTGGTTTGATAAAGAAAATTCTCTCAATCTGTACATATTACTACTTTATATAAATTATTCTTTACTGAACTCTACTTGTATCATAATACTCTAAGAAAGTAATTTATGCTATAACAGTTCTTGTTTGGCCAATTTTGTTATAATTTAAAACATAACATTTCCGTCAACATTACACATCTCCATAAATTGCACTTATTTGGACAAAATGGATTATAACTCAAAATTAAATCATCAGATAAAATTTTAATGCAAAACCAACACCTTCATCATATTAAATGAGGTGGTTTGTTTGAGATGAAGCAGTACGCTGGCAGATGAATATGGCTGAAAGTTTGTAATTACTTGGCAATGGAATAAGTAACTTGATGCTGAAGATAGTTTGGTTGCTTTTATTCTAATTTTGTATGCTCTGTCCTGAAACTTGCTTTTCTTCATAAAACATATTTAATTGCTCAAAGTTTTAAGAAACATTGAGGCTACTTTGCATTGCAGATAAGATAAAACTTGTCCCAGAGTCAACATACACAGTGATAAAACAGGCATACCCAAGATGTACCATTAATAATGTCAAGCCAAAATAGTTCACTTCAAGCTGAAAATGATTTAGAGCAATTTTTATGGGTGCCAGACAAGTTCTAGACATCATACCCACATGAATGCTCCTTCATGTTAGATACAATCTACGAAATAAATATTTTTTAACTACATTGAATATATCCATTCATTATTTGGATTAATCATTGGATTTCCCCCTATCCCACAAAAAAGTCACATTACAATAAATATACTGGTGTATCCCAACATCTCCAGTTACTTTTCCTGAAGTGATGTCACGTGTATAACCCACACAAAACATAGTTTCACAGTTCTATCAACAAGCAAAGCATCAGGCTTTACAAGTGGATAAGGGAATACAAGACTGAGCTGATTTAATACAGTGCAAGGTAACAGTTTGCAGCAATAGTGAAAGATTCTCTATTTAGCTAGTAGAAATAAGAAAATAAATAAATAAATAATATTACTACTTATTACATGGAAAATTAATAATGCAAGAGCATAACCATCAAAGCTGCTACCAAACTTGTCTCAACGGCCAAATTCTGAGAAATATGGTATTGTCAAACTAGTTGAAGCAATAATTTGGTTAGCTTTACATTAGACCAAATGTTTATTCCACAAGAGTGACCTTCAGCGCATATTTATTATATATGTTTGTATGTGTACTAATAAACTTACCTTCAGCACATAAATGAACAACTAAACCTACACGTAATGGTTTTTGGAAGGTTGAGAGGACTAACCCAAATTTTACATAAAAACAAATTTATCTAGTAATTATATTGTATAAGTAAGTTTCGGTTTGTTTTAGTAGTCTTTTGGCCCAGAAGACGAATGTTCTGTACGCTGTAGATGAAAGTAGCGTTTGTAAGAGCCTGGTAGTAATAACCTTCGATTACGTTTAATGTCAAAGCGTGTCGTGAAGATCCAAACTCACCTCGCATTGTTGGTTCGTCATGTCGTTCTCTCCCTGCCTGCAGTAATTGACTGGCGCCAAGCCGGGTAAGTAGAATTCCTCGGATACATGGAACGTCGACACCGAAAGGATAAACAAAGCAGCCCACATCATGCTGTTGACGTATCGGTAGTTACAACGAGTCGCTAAATCTTGAATCACTTGCGGGATTGATCATCCACACCATAATATCCTAGCACCTGCAGAAATTCCTCTTAAGACATGTCCGAATTTTCGCTGCTACACAAAGTGATAGTCTAAATTATCCCTGACACGTCAGTCGCCGACAGATAAGAACAAATTCGCAGAAGCTCCTTCTCCTCAGCCAAGGCACTCGGACCTCTTCCGTCGCTCGAGACTTGTGACTCAATATCTTTGATATCTACTCGACGTCTGCTGCTCACGTTGACATTCGCGTCGTAGTACATTTACTAATTTATTTCCTGCTGTATTTTATTCTCATATTCTGCCTTCTATTACAGCGTTTTACAAGATTCCTTTATTTACTTCTTTCTTCGTGGAGATTTTCCGAGAACTTCCCATTCCGTAGATTGTGTTTATTGGTGCAAATGCTTTTCTTTCAGAAAAAAATAATTACATCACAAAATAATTAAATGTTGTCGTAATAATAAATCAAAGATATATTTGACTTGCTGGATATGATATTAAATTATTAACTGTGGTCTGTGTCATTACCTTTCTTTTATAGAGTTAAATATTAATGTTGATTAAAACTCTTGCATTGCCCGTTAATAAACCCGAATTATTGCTATTGCCGTAGTCCAATTACCTAAATAGGTTTGGGGCACTGAGAGTGTTCCGTTCAGCCTCATGAAATATTTATTCTTTTCTCTTTCAAACGTCTGGTAGAGGCTGAATTTGAACTCCAGACAGTGAGCAATGGTGGGGGAAGGGGGAGGAGAAACGTCGCAGAGACGATGGCGATGGCGGAGCACTATAGGGTGCTGTGGTCCGTCTTGCTCGTCAGCTGTGCCGTCGTCACTTTCAAGGAGTTTTTCGCGCACTCCGAGTCTGGTCACGTCAAAAAAGAAATTCCCGTCACCAGAGTGGTAACGAATAAATTTTTGGGACCGCTTCTTAAATTTCAATACTGGTAAGATGCCGGGATTAGTGGTGTTCGTAGGTTATGCAATGTTTTGGTGGCACTTTCTTCCGTGATAATTGCAGTTTTGGGAGGAATAAATCACCTTATTTTCTCCGGCGTCCGCTCCTGACATTTCCCTGCGTCGAGGACCTTTTAAAAAAATATGTTAACATTTTGCTGGTAAATATTTCAACACCGAGAATTTAAAATGTATGTGTTAAAATTTATATTATTAATTTATGTATTGACTACTTCTTTATCTAACATTTCAACATTCATAACTCATCATTCATTATTTATCTAAATTACGCCGGTAACTAGAGGGTGTATTCATTTAAAATTCGTTTATGACTAATTGTAAATTACAAATAATGGGTTCCAAACTATATAAACATGCGTTTTACTGTGCCCTATGTAAATTATCAGACAAAATTGTTTTGGTTTTAAATTGAACCTTGGGCAGTTATCCCAAGCTCATTCCCCTAATTCAGATTTTTATGTTTTCTCTTGTTTATATCATTAATATGTTGTTCTATCTTCACAAATATCTTCCTGCAAGTTTCCTCATTCACATGGAGCAGAATAAATGTGTTTTCAACCTTTTTTTTCTTTGGAGGCTATTGTGGGAGGTAAAAATTGTTTTTACAGTTCAAACCTATTGCAAATTCTGTGTATTTTTTCTCATAATATCAGAATATAACATAAATGTATGATGGAACATCATGTGGTTTTAACATTTTTGTATAAGGTTGTTTTGTTCCTTTTTCTGAAACTCCTAAATTAAGTGATAAATTACATAGTAAAAATTTGCTTTTTTATTTGTCACCTTGTTGGAGCTGTCTGTTGTTCTTGTGGCCCACCTTACAAAAACAATGAGCACTATAGAACCATAGTGTGGTATTTATTTTATGACATAATTTGGCTGTTAATTGTGTACTTTGTCGAATTGGAATGTTTTTAACTTGAAAATTTATATTTTATACCTTACAGGCTATCAATGAAAAAATTTGACATTTGAATTTAGTTTCATGTAGTTTAAAAGCCAGTACATTCATAGTTGATAGTCTGTGTGGTTGGTCATGTCGGAAATGTGTGTGTGTGTGTGTCATAAATGTATGTGTGTAGCTGAGGAAATAATGGATAGGTGAAAGTGCAATTTTGTATTTAATGTCCTCCCAAAATTATTTAGAATTGACATTTTTTGTTTCAACAGCCATTCCTGTGGTTACCATAAGGCATTTACTGAATATGCAAACATAATCCAAGAGAAATACCCACTTCTTGTAATCCAGGGGGAAAACTACAATCCATCTCCACACTGTGTCTTCATGGCAAGACTCTTGGTGAGTACGGTTTGCTTTATACTATCATTGCGAATAATTTATTTTTATTAATGTATTTAATACTAGCTCTTAGAGGTCAAGAATATTTCTTTCATGTTTTCCTTTTTATCTTAATCATTGCTATCTATCCATAGCTTTCAGTTTTGACCGATTCCATTATAACCTAAGAACTGTTATAGAAACCATTTCCTAAATCCTAATACAGTGCTGGGAACCAATATGTTCCTCCTCTTGAAGCATACTACATACTATATTCATCCTTGGCAATGTAAGATGAGATGGAAATATTTTAAAAATAAGACTTTTTCAGCAGCTTTGGCATTTATGCTTTTTAGCTTGAACTGTTTTTTTCTCATCCCTAGTATTATGTGAAGATGCTGATCCTAGTTGGAGTCCTCTTGCGAGTCAACATAGTTCCCTTCATGGCCACGCAACCCAACTGGTGGACCTGGTGTGTCGACAACAGGTTGTACACATGCGTAGTCCTCTTCTTCTTGGGCAATTCAGTGGAGAATATGCTCATGTCCACCGGAGCCTTCGAGATAATGTTCAATGGTGAGATCACTCGTGTGGGGAAATGCAGTGTGTGTGTGTGGAGGGGGAGGTTCTTATTACACTTATCTAATAAACGTTCACAATTCACTTACAGATGTTCCTGTGTGGTCAAAGCTGGAGACAGGAAGAATTCCTCAACCGCCCGAACTGTTCCAGATCATTGACAACACGTTGCAGTTTCAGACCAAAGTGGAGTTCAGGCCAGGGGTCCTCAAGTAAGCGGGCAACACACCCTGCTACATTTCAAATTTATGAAGAGCTCACCGATCCATGTGATGTGTTGTATGTAAATTAACTCGTATTTGTGACATTCAAAGGGAACCTGAATTAGTGAAATTTTGTTGGCTCCTATTGTGTCAACTTGTCCCCCCTCCATCCCCAAACTTGTTAATCCAATGAAGACTTTCGATCATAGTTTTTGAGGAAATATCAGTGTGTAACTTCCATTATTTGGACAGGATTTATTGACATCTGTTAAGCAACTTGAGATGGAGAATTCCATTTCAACGCTTTATGTAACTCAATTTTGTCAGTACTTTGTGTACAGCAGCTGCTTTCCTGTGATATAATCGAGTACAATGTTACGTTAAGTGACTTCCTGAGGTAGATAAGAGTAATTACGTTGTAGGTTCCAGCATGTCCTCCCAACTCGCAGTGGAATTGAATGTAATTAGTACTCTCGGAATCGGTGGAACATTCCTCGCGTCTAATGTCGACACCATTTCAGTTTTGTATTTCTCTCTAAGTTGGTAACTTTTATTTCATCAAAACTACTATCACTATCATCATATATAGCAAATGTGAATACAAGCTTTTTTAATAATAAAATTCATATTCTCATTCTTTATCATTCATATAACTCCTGACTTTATTTTGTAACAGCTCAGTACTTCTTCTCTATTCTTCTGTTAGAATCTCCATAAAGTTCATTCAGGAACTCTTTTCCGAAAACACCTCAATTTATCTTGACATCCCAACTTAGTCGATGTAATGGAAGAGACTAGCAAATCAAAACCACTGTGTCTTTCAGGAAATTGAAACCCGTGCCATTTTAAGAAAGTGTTGATAGAAACTTTGTTGCTGCAGTAATTTTGCACTTTGTTTTGCTACTCTTAGAGTGACATCTTCTTTCTTTCTTTTTTTTTTTTTTTAAAAAAAAGTAAATGGTGGTGATCGACCAATGGCGCTCGATTCAGATGGTAGAAGTCAGACTTTCTGATTCACCTGCAGAATGAGTATAGATATATTTTTAAAAAACTACTTTTATAGTTGTTTTGTTTAAAAAATTTATATATACATTTAAATTTTATTTAACCTGTTGAAATAAATTATTAATAAAAATATTGTCTATACATCTTTTTTTGTCCCCTGGTGAAAATTTCCTTTGAAATACAATTTCATTTTCTTGTTGTAGATATTGAAGGTAAGTTGGAGTTGATTCCTATCAGACTTTGAAGATTCATGTGTTATAAACTCAAGATATATTAATTTTACAATACTTTATTAAATACATTTAAGTTTCTTGTCAATATTGAGGATAGGTTGGTAATGAAATGTCATGGGAGTCCAATCATAAACTTTCCCAGTTAGTGTACATCTTACAGACTGTGACGACCATGATTTGTTAGACAACCGACCGAATCAATTGAGGCACTTTCTTGGAAAGTATACAACTCAGTCGCATAACATACACACGTTTATGCCATTAGATTGACAATAACATCTATAGCATATAAACAAGAATTTTATTTTAAAAATATTTTTGGCTCAAAGTGACACATGCTTACGTAATATGATTGGACAAAAAAGTTCATATAAGATTTGACGTGAATATCTAATTCTGAGTGTAAAGGAAAGTGGGAGTGAACAGAAAATGTACTCCCTTGCTAAAATAATTATAATAAAATTTACTTCTATACATTTACAAAAATTTCATGACTTATTTAAGTGAACACATGTTAGAGTTAACATTATTTTACATACAAACAGATTTTAATGGTGACCGATTCTTCAGCATTTGAATTATACATAATTGGAGTAATGAGTCACCTAATTCCACAGATGTCTGCGAGTGTGGATTTATTTACACGGCAGTGAAATAGCCTAAGACCTATAAATTAAGATATGTGGAAACTTGACAAAACTTCAAAGAGGCCAAATTAAAGGAACTTTACCTTTTTTTAAAAAATTGTTAGAAAGTAGTGAAGTTTCATCAAGTCACCCAGTTAGTGTCAATAATATATTAACTTTGACAATAGTCTTTAAATAGCACCATCTTTTTTTGTGTTTATGAACTATCCATAATTATGGTAATAAGGCACATTCATTTCATGGAGTAGGAAACGTGTATTAACTAGAGCAGAAATTTTTATACCTAGTTCGACAGGGAAACAAATACGCTAATCTGAAGTTGTTGACTGCATTTTGGCCACCTAGCCATATCTCCGGCCGCCCCTCCTGTACTCGTCAGGAGCCACCAGGTTTTCGTCTCTGAGGGGGCCCCTGCCCTTCCGCCTGATGCAGACAGCACAGCGGCTCACTCGGGTCTCGAGGTTGCCCGCTTTGAGTGTCGTGGGCCGTGGCCTCCTGAACATTTCGTAATCTTCGATTGTGGCGAGCCAGTAGGAGAAGGCGCTGGTGAAGTAGTTACAGCGTCCCAAGCCGTGGCATTCTATGAAAGGCGTCGGTCTGAAGCTCTCAAGACAGGAGCCAGGTGACACCAGAGACTGGCCACTTCCTTCCGCCCCTGCATCTGTGTGCTACAAGAAATTTGACCAGGAATTAATAATTCCGTGTTTCATTTTTAAGTCCAAAAACTAAGTCACACAGTGTTGCATGTGTTCAACTAACCTACTTGAAGTGTTTTGTGAAAAAAAAAAATTACTGAAATTTGTATAAAAGAAATAATTGATATATATTAAGTGTACACAAAAAAATAAAATGTTATTTTAACTTGTGGATGTTCTGTAAAGGATATGACTTAATCACAGAATAAATAAGTATGTATTCAATAATAGAAATTGCAGAATATTTAAGAATTTTAGTTATGTGATTACAGTGGTTTGTAGTCTCCATTTGAAACCAATGAGAATTGCTTCCCCATGGAATAATAAATTAGAAAAATAGTCTCTTATTGTATTGCATGTATTGTATTATTCTTCTAACACTGCTGTAGAGTAAATTTCAGTGCTCACCATGAGGAAACTGTAACCAGTCCACAGTTGATCCCATCCAGTAGGACAGAGAGGATCACTGACAGACTGGCTGTGGATGGCAATCACTCGTGTCGGAGCCTCACAAACTGTGCATCTGAAAAGCAGAAATTTGTCATTTCAATATCTTTTTTAGCTTTTAGATACAACAAGGTAATCTTTTAAGTTCATTTATTTATGTTCCTAATTGTTGTTACCTGGAAATGTATTTTTCGAGCTCCCTGGCTGGTATGGGGGTCATCATCATGGGCATGGGCTCAGGAGTGCTCAGCCAGTAGCTGTAATCATTTCTGCTGGCGTAGTCACAGACGTTGTTGAGATTGCAAAACATGAAAGGCATTGTAGAGAATTTTGGTAGACAGCTACCGGGTGCACCTAAAATGACACAGATAAACAACATATAAAGACCATATGTCACTTTTTGAGTTGTTTTAGACAGCGAACTTGGAGGTACCTAAATCTTGCCCATGTGCTTTGGCATTCCCGAGGAAGTGTAGGAGAGAGTAGCCATTCCACATCCTGGTTGTCCCGGCGGGACAAGCGGGGTTCAGTGTCGACTGTGAGTGCCGGGTGAAAAAAAAGCCTCTACTCTTAGGTTCCGGTCCTGGAGGTGCATCGTCTCCCACCATTCCACGGAAACCTACACAGCATTAACCATTACAATTTATAAGTATACATAGTCAATGTTATATGAGAGTGCATACAGGAAGTGTCTAATTACTGTAACAGGATTACTTCCCTAGAATATACATCTTGCATTACATATATATTTATCATTTACAATATTGTGTGTCTTTATCCTCCTGTACTGATTGCTTACCAGGAAGTCCTTTGGGTCCGACACGGCCAGGCAATCCAGCTAACCCAGCTTCTCCTTTGAAGCCAGGGATACCTGATAATCCGTAAGCCCCTGCCCTTCCAGGATCTCCTTGCATGCCCGGTTCTCCGTCACGGCCAGGTATTCCCATCGGGCCCTGAGTTCCAGGGAAACCTAAAAATGGAAGTTTATTACTAATAAATATACATCCTGAAATATTTTTATATATTTGAAGACAGTTGGAAAAAAATGTTATCTATATGTGATCTCTTGGACTTCGAAGAATGGATTGAACAATATAACATGTTAAATATTTCATCCTAGCACTTGATTTATATGGGAATGTTATGCAGGCATTACAGATATTTGAGATTGGGCATTGATTGCCTGAGAAAGAAAATAAATGAAGGACTATTTTGTCATAGAAAACTCAGCGATGAAGGAAGGACTCAGACAACCAACATGACAATTGGATACTCTAAATAAGCAATTTGATCATACGTCACCAAATCTGCACCAACAAATATCAACTATACTAACCAGGAAGACCAGGAGATCCTTGGTCGCCTCTCTGTCCTCGATCCCTGATGAGAACAAGCGGCGCGCTGACTCCTCGGTCACCTTTGTATCCCTGTGAACAGGAGTATGCCATTCATGACAAATGTTGAATGCCGTATCAATTATTAAGGTGTCAAATAAAACATGTTACTTTAGTGGATCATTTCTTTGAGAAATTTAAAATTGTTGATATTCTTGTTGTTACTCCTTAGCTGCCTGTTCTATTCAGTGAAAGAATTTATAGAGGAATTGGAGATGTTTAGTTAAGTTAGGCAGCATGAACTATTAATCATAATATATTACTATTATTATTTGACGGTAAATAGCTACCATGAGCCATTCACCTAAGTTTATCTTATAAAATATTATTAATCATAATCAATTGTTTGTTAATAGTTAATATAAAGCTAATGTACGCCCTGACTCATTCCACATCCTTGAAGCTAAGCTTCTATACAGGAATATGACATATCATTATTAAATGAACAATTATGTAGCAAAGATTTTAACTTTCATTTCCTGTCTTCTAAATTACTAAATCAAGCTATTGTGTATATAGACTCTGAACTTTGCTTTCAAACTGTATAATTGGCCTTTGTGTCTTTACTTTCCTGGTTTTTCTGTAGCTGTGAAAGTTTTAAGTACCTTATTTCTAAATTCAAATCTCATATATTACCAAAAATTTACTTATATAACTCTATTAGCTTGAAAGTACACTTGCTTACCCTCAAAAGTTGAACAAATTACACTGAATTTGGGACACTAACTATCACCCTCTAGTGTGACTGATGTGAGGTAAACCAATAAACACACAGAAATGTAAGGACATACTTTGCTACCATCCAAGCCACCAAATCCAGGAGGACCGCCATCTCCTGCAGGACCTCTGCCCCCCTTTCTCCCCTGTAGTCCTGGAAGTCCATCTATTCCCCGGACACCCTGAGGACCCTTGAAACCAGGAAGGCCTTCTGGGCCAACATCACCAACATCTCCTTGGATACCTTTAATACTATACAAAACAAAATGCAGTTAGTTGATTTGGTCAGTTTTACCAGTGAAGAAATTGCTCCATGAAATGAGTCTACCTCAATGCAGGAATTCCAGGTTCACCTCTTATACCCTTAGGCCCAGCATAGCCTGGACGTCCATCCATTCCTGGTAATCCTTGAGGACCAGGACGTCCCCTAGCTCCTGGAAAACCTGGAGAGCAAACAAACTTACTTCTCTGGAATGTCCTTTCATTCTAATTTAACCCATAAAATATGGAAAGTTCTAAAAGAAGCAGAGTGAACAGGCAACAAAATTACACTTGTATTAACATTGCAACTTACACATTCCAGATATAAGCGTAATAAAAAAAATTGTGAGGACACAAATTGAATGTTAATACTTAGCAACTTTTAAAATAAGATATTATGACATAGGTAATAAATAGAAACTTAAGACAAACAATCTTCACATTTGTATAAAGTTATTATTGGAACAAATTATTGTAATTTGAAGAGTATCAGTAATGCAATTGTACTCAAACCTATGTTTCACTGTAACACGTGTTTCAAAATATGAATATTTTATGGTTTAAGCATCAAAGACACATGAAAAAATTGATAATCTAGGAGAATAGATACCTGTAGCTCCTGTAACTCCCTTGGGACCTACTATGCTTAGTCCAGGGATTCCTTGGATACCTTTGGGGCCATTTATTCCATACTCTCCAGGTGCACCCTTTTGTCCAGGCTGCCCTGATTTCCCAGGCAATCCATTGAGACCTGCTCGACCTTTCTCTCCAGCCTCTGCACCATAGCCAGGTGGTCCTAGGTGAGTAAAGACAGAATCTTGTAAATTCTGAAGTTAACATATAGCTTTTAATTTGTGTTGGCAAGAATAGAATGGACAAAGAAGGAGAAATAAAGCCTTATACTTTTTAACATGGGATTAAAACAAATAAGGGTGAGGTTGAAGATTTAATGATTCAGAATGCAACAGTATCCAAACTAGAAAATTAAAAAAAAATTATTTAATAAAAATGCACCTTATGTCTCATAATTCATGGCAATTATGAGTAGAGAAAGAAGTAATTCTCCTTTCATTTGACTCTTCTGATTAGACAAGTAAATAGTGGTAAGAATACTGTCTACAGGAATACAATATTGAAAAAATAATATATTTTCCTCACCTGCTGGGCCTTGAGGTCCTTCATTTCCTTGCATTCCTGGAGCACCGGGGAAGCCAGCCTCTCCTGGTTGACCAGGAAAACCAATGTCTCCTCTAAATCCCTGGAATCAGAAATATCTGTTTTCAACAAGAAGACTGGAACCATATAGTCAGTCCAAAATGTAATTTTTTCACACTGGTATATAACAAATGTTATTTATACTAGTCTGTTGTTTGTCTATTCAGTATACTCCTTTTCATATAAAATTGTGTTACTCAGATTATTTACGGAAATGATGATTGCACCTATATTAATTTGAAATTAATAATTGGACAATAGTCAAAATTAGATGCAAAAAAAATAAATAATGCACTACATTTCTGAATTCATTATATTCCTCAGTGGTAGAAGTAAAATTTGGTGATTTTGAGAAACATGCCACTCAATTCAAGTGACATTAACAAAAACTTTATAATTTTTAAGGTTTATGTAAATTCTTTGTAAGAGTATGTGACTGTAAGAGCTTCATTTGTGTGTGCTCTCATTACAATTGCCTGAAAATAATACAATACGCAACATTAAATGTTATTATAGGATATTGATATTTAAACAATATTCTTGCATTAGGAGTTTTTGAACAAAATTATATAAGATTAAAATAGAAGGCAAAACATTTAATATATATATATTATATATATATATATATATATATATATAAAACAATTAATGGGGAAAGGACAGAGAGATAGAAAGTAGTAGATGACTTACCTGAGGTTCACCTTGTGAGTTTTGGAGAACTTGAATTTTCGGAGGCACCGCCCCCTTCATCAGAAGGTTAGGAAGACATTTCCAGTGATCGGCTAGCCGACGACTGAGATCACTGGAAATGTCTTCCTAACCTTCTGATGAAGGGGGCGGTGCCTCCGAAAATTCAAGTTCTCCAAAACTCACAAGGTGTCTACCATCTATGAACCTCAGGTAAGTCATCTTCTTTCTATCTCTCTGTCCTTTCCCCATTAATTGTTTTAAACATGACAATGTCATTTCCTATCTCATATTTATATATATATATATATATATATATATATATATATATATATATATATATATATTTAAGTCTAAGGAAGTAGAGATGCTTGAATTGAAGCATATTTACTAAATTACATATTTTAAAAATTATGATTTACATTTATTATTGTTATGAAGTCATGTAAATCAAATAATTGATAATATTTTGCTATTATTTAATAATTTTCTACCTTCAGACCGGGAAGTCCAGACATCCCACTATCTCCTCTTTCTCCTTTAAATCCTGTTACTCCACTGAATCCATCCTCTCCTCTTTCTCCCTTTGTGCCAGGAGCAAAAGTGCTGTAGCCTGGATCACCCACAATTCCCTTTGGGCCCCTTGCTCCAAGCGGTCCTGTTGACCCTGTTGGGCCTGCATCTCCAGGAAGTCCTGTGATGACGAGATAAGTTGAATGAAATTTTTGACTTATTGACC
The DNA here is from genome assembly GCA_034510155.1 of Eucriotettix oculatus. Taxonomy (NCBI): domain Eukaryota; kingdom Metazoa; phylum Arthropoda; class Insecta; order Orthoptera; family Tetrigidae; genus Eucriotettix; species Eucriotettix oculatus. Next base: position 20,301,007 of record CM067381.1, on the reverse strand, counting down.
TTTTGGAGCTACGAGGCCAGCAACAACATTCATTTATACAAAATGTTTATGGCAACAACATTCATATACATGTATATACAGTATTACTTATCATCATGTGATTGTCACATAAATTTAATAGTCACTGTACTCTGTAAAGTCAACTCCTCCACTCTATTAGACTAGCCAATGATGTTAAACTTTGTGAACTATAACACACTATAAAAACCTTCCCTGTCTTTAATCTAGTTTCACTGTGAAGTTTTTTAAGCTAAATTATTAACTCTGCTCTTCAAGTTTTCATATTCTGATTAAAGCTGTAAACATATGAAGTGTTTGTACACTAGACAAATTATAATGTAAATGGAAATTTATGGGTAAATATTAGACAAAGTTTAAAATATTGATATGTCTGTCATTTAATTAATAGTTTCTAACTCATAAAAATTGCAGAGTCCGTACCTGGTCTTCCGATTCGTCCTGGATCCCCTTCAGCTCCCCTTTCTCCTTTTATTCCTGGGGCTCCAAATATCCCAGGAAGACCACGATCTCCTTTTTGCCCATGTTTGCCGTTCAGCCCTTTACCTCCTGGATAACCTTTCAATCCTTTGTCACCTCTCTGGCCCTTTGGTCCTTCATCACCTCGGTCTCCCAATTCACCCTTTAAATATGCAAAGTAAGCCATTGGGAAATTCTGCATATGGTACACATATCCTACTTTAGAGAGATTCATTATACATACATTGGAACCTGGCACACCAGGGAAACCTGGCGGTCCCAGATCTCCAGGGAATCCTTTGAATCCTGGCTGCCCAGGAATTGACCTTCCTGCTTCACCAACAGGTCCTCTCAACCCATCAACACCTGACCTTCCTGGGAAACCTCTGTCACCAGTTAAACCTGTGAACAAAATGGATTGGCTTACTCAAGTGTAAAAATATTCACCTACAAGCAAATATGAGTGTCAAGTACAAACCTGGATCTCCTTCAATTCCTTTAGGTCCACTAAATGATGATTCTCCAGGTTCTCCATCCAGTCCTGGCAGTCCAGAATCTCCTCTTTCCCCCTTAAAATTTATATACATGTGTCAGAACATGGGTCATGAAATCTGTGAAGGATTATTAAAAATAAAGCATACTTACAGCAAAACCCCTGGGTCCCTCAGGACCTCTACTGCCTTGTCCCCCAAAAGGTCCTCTCTCCCCTTTCTTTCCTAGTAAGCCAGGCAAACCATCTCTTCCAGGTAGTCCAGCAAGACCTGCGGGCATAAAACTCAGAGAATGAGTTCATTATTAGTAGTTATGATTATGCACTATTTTAATGAACAACTGTATTGTATTATAATTGAACTGAAAGCATTTATAGACATTTAAATATATAAACTATTTTTCAGGTTTCAAAAAGGAAACAATAATTATTTTAACTGCGAAAACCCCCATTCTCTAATAATGTTGTTTCTTATGTGTAATCAAATATTGGAGTTTTTCAACTAGGCACATGCCATTGAAACATTGTGCTAGGAATCTATCCCTAATAATGCTATATGTCATAATTCATGTTTCATATCATTTTATTTTTACACTTCAGGACAGATAACATGGGTTATTCAACTTTCTAAATTCAAGGTTGAATAATTTCATAACTTCAACTTAGGTTAATTGAAAGTAATTGGTTGACATTGTCTGATCAAAGAAAATAAGATTCTTTAAACAAACAGGCACAATACAGAAGAAAACAACCTCTTATTTATATGGAATATACAAATTAAATATGGTGCATAATGAGGACTTAAACTAAAAACACCAAGACTATGCTTCACTTTTTTTTGCAGAATCTGAAGTTAATATTTATTGAAATTAATAATAAAAGCAATATTTGAGCATTTCTCCCAGCTGTAGACTGTCCTGGTTGTAACAACACAACTTTTATTAAACTAATTCACCAGGGAAGTTTACATTCTATACGAAAATAACTGATTACAAAAAATAATATTTTGGACAGAGGAAAATAGTTTTAGATATATAATGAGGAGAAGTATAGGATCCCACAAAATTTTGTATGGTGACGTATTAAGTAGCGATAAAGGTAATGTATGCCGATTGTTAAAGAGTATTAAATTTTGACAAGAATTAAGAGGAGAAAACATTAAATTCATTACTAAAAGTAGTTCCTTACCACGTAGACCAATAGAGCCTTTGTCTCCTTCCAAACCAATTTCTCCAGGCACTCCTCTTCGTCCCAGCATGCCTGGAAGTCCAGGACTTCCAACATCACCATCCATTCCTCTTAAACCACGTTGCCCGATGTCTCCCTTGACTCCTTTTATTCCTCCAACACCGGGAATACCATCAATTCCTGTGTTAAATAAGATTGTTTAATAGTGTCCAATAATGTCAAAGTCTGAAATAATACTTAATGATCATTATATTTCCTCAAATAATTTAACAAATATTTAGATATTGCCAAAGACCTCCTAGAATCAAAGTTTAATTGTTGTAACAGTTATGCCCATAAGACCAAACATGACATTCAAAATGTCTGAAGAACTTATAATGTAAATAAAAATATTAGATGGCCTTAACTTTTTTTTTTTGGTTAACAGGCTACATGAGGGTGATTCTGAAACAGGCAACTCCCCTTTAATAGCATAGGAAGGGAATTGAAAAGGGGGGATGCGGAAGGTAGAGCAAGGTAGCCAAGGGTTAACTAGGGCCCCTGGGCTATGGTTTAAGGATCCCACCTGGTGTTTCACCTAAAGAGATGTAGGGAAAATCCTAGAAAACCTGCATCAGGTAGGTCAGGCATTGGGTACTATGTCTCCACTGGTATTTGATCTTGTGTTTACCTCTAACACCTGGAGGCCCAGACATTCCAATTAAGCCTTTCTGTCCTGGAATTCCTGGGAAACCTGGTTGACCTTCTCGAATGTCTCCAGTTGCCCCTTTAGCTCCCTGGAAAAACAATACAAAATAGAGTACCTGTATTAAGTAATTACATTGAACCTCTAAAAACAGAACAATTAGAAATGTCATGCCACTAAACAGGTAGTAATAATAAAGTTAAAATTTCTCCATAATAAAATTAGTTCAATTAACTCCTACATAATTCATTTACCATATAAAATAATAACTCTTTTGTGCTCACTTACTTTTCTTCCTGGAATTCCTTCATATCCTGGAGCTCCCTTGGGACCTTTGATACCCTTTGGACCATCTGTTCCTTTCCTGCCAGGAATTCCCTCTGGCCCTACAGCGCCGGGTTGACCTTTCTGACCAGCTGGTCCTCGAGTACCTCTGTCACCTTCAAGTATTCTCAGACCTGGGTCTCCCCAGTCTCCTTTCTTTCCAAATGGTCCCTAAAAATATCCAAACAAGCTAAATTTTAAGTCATCACTTAAAACTGCATTATTAGGAGCAATCTTGTAACGCTAAAATACATGTACAATAACATCTAAGTGATATGGATATTGACTCCTAAAGACAAAACTTTAACAATTTCTAATTATTAAGTATGAGAAACCCTGGTGTACTAGGTGAGTGTAATATTCACATTGCAATTACTGTCATACCTGTTAAGTTCAGTCCAAGTTGTATTCTATCATCTGACACACAAATGTTCTACTTTGCTGATCAAAGAGCAATTTTCATAATGGTTGTTAGTCTAAAAAATTCTACCAACTGCCACATGTGTCTTATATGCAATTAAATTTAAACAATTACAAATATATGGATTAAAAAATTATATAGGGTAATATTTTTCTTTCTGGACAGTGACAGAAAAATATTCTATGGTTGTATTAAAATTATGGAATTATCCATTTTACTCCATTTCATAATTCACGGTGAATCAAAATATATCACACTCTAAAGAAGAAAATTTTGATCCAGTTACCACCACAGTTCTTTGGCACAAAATATAGAATCTCATATTCTTACCGGCAATCCTTGTTCACCATCCTTGCCTGGACGACCAGCAAGACCTCTGGGACCCTGATTACCGACCATACCACGGTACCCTTTTAATCCTTCAATACCAGGTTGAGTTAGTCCAGGAGCTCCAGCAAGACCTTGGAGACCTGGCAATCCCTGGTCTCCGGGCTCACCACGGAGACCTTGGAATCCGTCAAGTCCTGTAAAGTGTGCAAGTTCAAATAGTGATTGCCTCATTTTATTCCCCAAGGAGTATCTGATTATGGAAAAAAAATTAATCAGCATGATGACAAATTTCTACCTCGTTCTCCGATTCTTCCCTTGATACCCTTCTCGCCCTTGAAGTTCATATCCATGTATCCTGCTTCACCTCGCTCCCCAGGTGCTCCCATTTCTCCAGGTTCTCCAAATTCACCTCTGCAAGAAGAAAATAGAAGTTTTAAAAATAATGTATCAGTATGTTTGATAATGAAACCAAATTTTAGGCAGTTTGTTTGAAAATGTGCACGTAAAATTTGTGAAATACCAAAGTTTTATCCGGGTTTATAATTTTGTTGACAATGATGTTGAGACATTCAGTAAATTTAATTAGATTTTTCATTGTCTATAACAAAATAAATTACACTAAAGTGGACAGAGGAAGATAATATCCAATATTTTGAGCAGTAAAAAACTCTGTAATGTATTTGGAGTTCAGAATTAGGGGTACTGACATAATTTTACAGAATCCCTGACTCAGTGTTTTCTTCCCATTTCATCTGCTTCATATTGTAGAAATTACCTGTCACCATCTCTGCCTGAGACACCAGTGAGGAATTCTTTTGCAATGGGTGCGTCATCTCCCTTCATACCAGGCAAACCGTTGAAGCCAGGGATGCCGTATTGTCCAGGAATGCCAATGTCACCAAAGTTTCCCTGCAAGTAAAGTGACATGTCACAAATAATCAGCCAGCTACACATCATACCAGTAGTTTTACAGTTTCTGTGTTTTTCAAAAAACTTAACAGGGTCAATCCATAAGCTGGTTTATTCACGAAAAGGTAGATCAAGTTAATAACAAGTTTTGATATATAGTAATATAGAAAAACTTTCAGGAAGACATCTGTTTCAGAAGTTATTGTGCTGTGTTTTTTGAAAAGATATGGGCAAAAGACAAGATTAAACCAAATTTGAACATGGGACGATCACGGCTGCTTGAAGTGTTGTATGCAACCAATATCAGCAAAACAGCTGCACTTGTGAAGTGTTCAAGAGAAGCCGTAATTAATATTTACTGAGAGAGGATTACCAAGCAAGAAACAGGATGACAACATCAGGCTTATGGTCATAACAGGTTACTTAATGCTCAAGCTGAAAGGAGACTTGCCAGAGTTGTCTTGTGCAACAGAAGAGCAACCGCACATGCAATAGTGGAGAATCTTAATTAAGGACTAACTGTGAATGTCTCTGAAGGAATTGGAAGCCAATGACTGTTTGAAAGCCTCTACTGCATGCCTTGAACAGGAGCATATGTTTTCAGTTTGCAAATTAGCACAATGATCAGACTGTAGATAATTGGAAAAGGGTCCATTTCTCTGATAAATCACAATATCAAATGCACCGTGCAGATGGTAAGGCTCAAATATGGAAAAAATAATATGAAAGCATGGGCCCCAACTGCATTGTCACAACACTTCTATCTGGCTGTGGCAATATTGTGGTCATGGTATGTGTCCTTTGATTCCTGTGAAAGAACATCTGAATGTCCAAGGGTATTTACGTATTATCACAGATCAGGTACACCCTTTTATATTAATGGTGTAGACAGGGATGGTTACTTCATAAAGCTGGCATTCTCCTAAGATGATTCAAGCAACATGACGAAGCCTTTACCTTGCTTTGTTGGCCTGCACAATCGCCAGATCTCCATCCAATTCAGATTTAGTGGAATGAGATCAAATGGACCATCGGGCAGCTGGATCCAGTGCCATCAAATGTATCATCAGATACAGTTTCCTACCACCTATCTCATAGAATCCATGCCCACCAGTATTCAAGCAGTATTAAGAGCAAAAGGTGGTCCAAAATTGTATTGAGGGACTGGTCAAAATAATTTGGCAACTCAGTGTACATGCTTTATGTTTGTAATTTATATTGTTTATATTTGGCTTTCTTACTGCAGTGATAGAGTGCAAAACATTTATTTGCATGAAAATTGTGTCTCAAGTTTGCTAAATAAAATTGTATGAATAAATAAGCTGCAGCATATTATTCCTTCCTATCTTTGAATTATATTTCAAAGTAGAAAGGACTGGTATACTGGAGCTTATTTACTATACAATTTTACAAGACAAAATTTATATTTATTGTACCCCTTCTTATAACAACTAAATCGAGCCCACAGTTAGCCCATGCATACTTTTTCTCCTTTGAAGCCTCGGTTTCCATCAAGACCCTGACGCCCAGGAAGGCCCGAGTCTCCAGGAGGCCCTGGTGGCCCAGGAAAGCCCTTGTCTCCAGGTTCACCAGCGTCTGGTCGAATTTGGTTGACGGGAGGGTAGATGAGCGTGCCCCTGCGGCCCTTGGAACCCGGAGGACCCACAGACCCTGAGGAACACCAAAGTTTTATCGTAAGTTGCCTGCACACTTGCCTGCATGATGTAAGACGGCCTTCTTTACCTCTCTTCCCTTGGCTCCCATCCAGACCAGGGTTACCCTTGGCTCCTGATCGCCCTGGCTCGCCTTTCCTTCCTCTGGGACCTTGCAAGCCCGGGAAGCCGGGAGAGCCAGTAACACCATTTCTTCCTGCATCTCCCCTTTCACCCTTTGGACCAGGGAAACCTGGAAATAGACACCTAACTCTTAATCCATTGAAATACACAAGATTAGTTATAAAATTTGTTAACAATGCTCTATAATTTACCTTTTTCCTGTCAGAATGAAAAAAATTCTTAAATGTGTGGAAATGCATAATTTAACATATATATTATGGTGTGCTAATAAAGAAAAGATAATGGGAAAAAAATTTTACTTATTAACTGAATTTAAAGGTAAAGAAACTCTTTCGGCATTAGTACAATATTGTTTTCTCAAATTAAAATGGTTGCTAAAGGCAAATAAGGAAAGTGAAAATTAATTATTTGCTGCAGAAGACAGAAAACTTAAAACACGACATATACCATAAAGGGACAAATGCACAAGACATAATAAATAGTTGAGCAAACAGAGACATCAAAATTTGAGAATTCTGGTGCAAGGAAAACTAAGAAATTATTAATAGTTAGATTTTGGGCAATTAATTTTCAAACTTCTGTATATTGTAGGCCTACAGTAAATTACTCCCAGAAATAATGAGGAATCCAACGGGCTTTATAACAAAAATTTTTCTTTTACTCCATAGAAGAGTTCTTAAATGCCAAACTGCAACATCCCACCTAGTATAATATATTTTTTATTATATTGAAAAGCTAACAAAATATCTTCCATTTTAGATCACTTTTTATGTCAGCATTTCAACTAATTTTAAGTAAGCTTTTCTTGTAACATGCATTTTATCTGTTTGAATAAAGTTGTTATTAAAGCAGAACTAAATAATTTTGCAGTCTGAAATATGCTGTGATATTTATTATTGAAAAAGAGAGAAAAGTGTTAAAATCAATTATTCCAATATCTAATCTTTGAAAATTTGTTCCCAAAAATATAACCGAGGATGATGATCATTACTTGGTCCTCGTTATTTACAGAATTCTTTCTAAATCTCAAATTCATCTAATAAAATCTTTTACTGAATAGAAAGAGTGGCTCAGCTTTAATTTGACTTTGGTTATTTGATAACTGTTTTATTCTTGGTGGCAGTTTGTTTCATATCATGTCTTGGCTGTTATTTAATATTTTTAGTCGATTATGACTGAAGAGCACCTCAGACGTCCATTATTGGCATAGCATCTGCAGGAATGGAGATGGAGCCCCAACCAATTTGATAAAAATTACACGCTGAGAGACAGAAAGAAGCTGACGGCTTCATGCCTGTTGAGCGACGACTCCAATTAAACGTTGCAGCCCACTAAATTCTTTCCACAACTGCCAGTGGTAAGTAATTTTCCGTGGTACGCATTTACTGCTCTCCGGGCGATGACGTCACCGCGGACGAACTTCCGGCGTGGCGAGGATTTCCGGAAGATACGCGTATCTAAGTCGTCCACTTGACGCCCCCGCCACCTGCAAAACTTCCAAAGACCTCGAAAGACGTCCTCATCGTCTCCAATTTTCCAAGACATATATTTATTCCCCGTTGACGACTAAATGAAATTAGGCGTCTAATCGGTCAAACTTTAATTCAAAATTTTAAGAAACCCTCTATCAAACACTTAATCGAAAAGCAGGAGATGTTACATATTGAATCTGGTGTACCACAAGGATCCTTTGTGTTGTTGTGGTATTCAGTCTTAAGACGGTCTGATGCAACCCTCCATGCTAACCTACCTTGCGCAAGCCTTTTCATTTCCTCATAAATAGCACAACCCACATCCTCACTCATCTCCTTAGCGTATTCCATCATTGGCCTCCATCGTCTCTTAGTGAACGTCCTCCATATTGTCCGCTTTTCCCCTATTCTGTTTAGAACTTCCTCGTTAGTGATTCTATCCACCCATCTCATTCTCCTATAGCACCACATTTCAAAGGCTTCTAATCATTTCCTTTCCGAAACTCCTATCTTCCACGTTTCGCACCCACATAAACGCCACGCTCCATATGAACATTTTTAGCAACGATTTCCTAATATTCACACGTAAGTAAAATACTCTTTTTCGCGAAAGCCTTCCTTGCCTGTGCTATCCTACTCTTTATGTCTACTATTCTTCTACCATCCCTAATTATTACGCTTCCCAAGTAGTCGAAATCCAAATATTCCTTCCAATCTAACAGCCTTTGTTATTCCATTGTTTCACAAACTACACTCCATTACCTTGGGTTTCCCCCTATTAATGCTCACATTGAACTCTTTCTCCAGGACCACGTTCATGCGATTTATTATGGTTTCCAAGTCTTCTTCTGACTCCCCTAATACTAAAATATCATTGGCAAAGCGTAGAGTTTTTATTTCTTCTCCTTGCAGTATGATTCATTTTCCATATTCCGTATCAACTTACTTCATCGCGTTCTATATATAAGTTAAACAACATGTATCTCTTGATTTCTGCTTTGTTTTCTTCATCTTGTATTGTAATTACTGCTGAGTGCCTTCTGTAGAGGTTATGTATAAGTCTCCTTTCTCGATATTTTATTCTAGCGCTCTTCAAAATCCTTAATAGTGTGTTCCAATTTACATTATCAAATGTTTATTCTAAATCTATAAATGCCATGAACGTAGGCCTGTTTATTTTCTTATCCTGTTTTCTAAAATTAACCGCAAAGTCAATATTGCTTCTCTTGTCCCTAGATTCTTCCTAAAACCAAACTGATCTTCTCCTAACTTGCATTATATTTGTCGTTTATTTGTCCTATATAATATTTTCGTTAATATTTTACATGCATGAAATTCTAAACTAATTGCCCTATGCTGTTCGCATCTATCAGTCTCAGTTTTCTTCGGTATGGGTATAATTATGTTTTTACTAAAATCTTCTGGTAGTCTTCCTGTTTCGTAGATTTTGTAAACTATTCTGAACATCGATTATATTGATCTTATCAACTCCGCTGGAATGTTATCAATTCCTGGCGCTTTACAATTGCTCAGGTCTATCAGCCATTACCCTGTCAAACTCTTGTTCATGCACCTCCTCTTCTTTTTCTATTACTGACTGATCTATATTTCCACCATGATACAGCTCTTCTAGATATTCCTTCCGTCTTTCTGCTTTTTCTTCTTTATCCGAATTGGCTTCCCATTCTTTCGTCTGAGGTTCTTGGTAATATTTTTCCTCTTGCTGAATGTTTCTTTGATTTTCCTATAAGATGCTTCTATTTTCCCTTTCACTGTGAGACTTTGATTATTTATTGTAAATATAAATTGATCTACACCTTTATCGAAGCGGCTATTGTACGCAGATGACATAACAGTACTCTGCCGCGTGGACTGTAGGAGTGACCCTCGTATAAAAAAAGGGAGAGGAGTTTACTGATAAGCATTTTTAAAATAGGAATATATGAAAATTAAGGTTAAAGGTGGAACATGGATGTGTTATACCTGTAACATTTATATGATTTTACTACCCATTAAGTGAGAAAGGGGGATTTTGTATTGTAAAATGTTTAATATGACATGAGGTAGTAATTGTATTGAATAATTTTAAAATATAGGACTATGTTGTAGCAAGACTGGCGGTTTCCAGACAATACTTGTTGGACGTGAAGCTTACTGACCTGGTCGGCAGATGCCGCAGTCGTCGCCGCGAACGCCCTTGGAGCCATCGAAGCCGTCGAGACCCGCCAGACCCGGACGGCCGTCGATGCCCGGGGTTCCAGGTCTTCCGCGGTCGCCCTGAGGACCTCTGATGGGAACTCCGCGGCCTGGGAGACCCTTGGGACCCGGGGCTCCGGCCTCACCTCGGTCTCCAGAGACTCCGGGGATTCCGTCCAGACCGGAGAAGCCGTCGGGTCCCGGAGGACCCAGGATCGTGGACCCTGCGAAACCCTTCTCGCCGATGGCGCCTTTCGGACCCGGAGGCCCTGGAGGACCCTGCTGGCCCGGAGTGCCGGGATAGCCTGAAACATGCCCAACAACCTATCAACAAAGGATTCACTGTACATGGTTCACAAGACGTTAGTAACCAAATAAGGAAATAGAGAACAAAAAATTATAGACTTAAATTATAGTTACACGAGGAAAAGGTGTGTAAGTCATTCCAAAATTGTCACATGTACAAAAAGGGAAAAAATATTATTTGGAATATATTTAAAGTAGAAATTTATAAATAAACAAATACAAACGAGAAAAATGTAAGGGAGAAAATACAGGAATAAGGGAGAACATGCTAATGATTTAAAATTACAACACTGAGCTTATTTGTAACCTTACGGTATGTGCGTGGAAGCAGAATAAAATCAATTTTAATTATTAACTTGAATTGAAAAGTTAAAGTAATGGACTTTATTTCTTAGGAAATTTAAAAAACATGAAGAGCTAGCTGATAATTTCCCAGTGCTTCGACCTCCCTGTTGTTGACGTGCTCTCAGCCCACGAGTGACTTTCCTCCAATCAACATGTCCTATATCTATTATTTATCTATACTAAAAGGCGATCAGAATTAATATGACTATACAGAGACACCAGCATTAGTCATGAAATATCTACGTACATTTTTCCAACTAATTCTGTGTCACTACTTTTGTTTAAAACGCGGTCCTGGTTGCTCTAAATTTAAATGCCTTATTTAATGGTCCTTTTAAAATCATGTTATTCGGAATGGAGAACTTGAATTTGATCGTAATTTGCCTTACGTGTTATATTTTTCAGATGCTCTGAAAGAGATTTACCAATTTTTATATTATTTTGATAGTCCACTCTTTACTTAAATGCTCACTAGTTTGTCTATATATAACAGGATACAATCTATTTGATGAATTTAGATTGCTTGATAGACGAAAGCTTTGTCATTAAAATGACGAGCATAAATAAAGAGTGGTTTCTTGTGAAATTGTAAGGACTTTTAAGTGAAAGATGTTAATTACTTTTAAAAAAAATATTAATGCATTTATCAATATTTATTTTTATTAAGAATTCAAATCATTTATCCATCTTCCACCCACAAACCAGAAGATCAGAAATAAGCTCAGTACTGTATCTATTTTAACATGGTAATGTACACCTCCTTCTTTGAGGCTAACCTTAGATGCTTTGACTATTAATAAGACCGTCATAGTTGAAGATTGAAATTACCGTCGTTGCCCTGTTCGCCTTTGATGGTGATGCCCTTGGATCCTCTGAATCCAGGTTGTCCCGGCGGACCCGGAGGTCCCGGAGGCCCGATGGTGCCAGAGATCCCGTCCAGTCCCGGGATCCCAGAAAGGCCAGGCTCGCCCACGAAACCTGCGAACGAGATTCAGGTCCGTGAAGCTGCCGAGGCTCCGAAGGAAGGACTCGAGGGTTGGGGAAAGACAGACCTATGGGTCCCTGAGGACCCTCCACTCCCGACACCATCTCGTCCAGCGACGGGTCGTAGACGCCCTTGGCTCCTTCGACGCCCTGAAGTCCCGGCTGGCCTCGCCTGCCGTCGTCTCCCGGGAGTCCCTGAGCAACACCATCAAACAGTAACACAGCAGCAGTTTGAGCGCCGTCGCTGGATGTGACTGACTGACCTTGTCGCCGTCTGGTCCGGGTCTTCCCGCGTATCCCGGAGCCCCCTTGTCGCCCTTGCGTCCCGGAGGTCCTGCGGGACCCTCGTGGCCTTGCTTTCCCCGGGGACCTTCGTCGCCTTGGTCTCCCTTGGTCCCCTTGATTCCCGCGGGGCCGGAGTATCCCTGCAACCCAACACGAAGAAAGAAAGGCTCAGCACGCTGGCGTCGCGTCCGCGCCGTCGCTCGACTACTACTCACCCTGTTGCCCTTGTCGCCGACGGTGCCCCAGCCCCCGGTGACGCCCTTGTCGCCGGCGGCGCCTTTCTCGCCCTTGCTGCCCTTGGTGATGGCGGTGGGCGGCAGCACGACCTCTCCCGTGGGCGGCTCCGACGTGGGTTCGTAGATGATGACGCCGGGGTTTCCCCTGTCTCCGAGATCTCCCTTCTCTCCCGTCGTGCCTGTCTGGCCGTAGTGAGAATCCCCGGGGTCTCCCATTTGTCCGGGCAACCCTTTCTCGCCAGAAATACCCTGAGGACAAACGGAACCTTTCCATCACTTCTCAACACAGCCTTTAAAACACCCTAATCTTGATGGAAGTTCTCACTTGGTGGTTTGAGCAGTGATCGTTCATCAGGTACGAGGACTGTTTTTAAAGCAAGTACCGTCTTAGGATTTTCCGGCTACAGCGCCGCAGTTACAATTTTGAGCATGCGCGATCGCATTACGTACGCAGACGAAGTTGTGAAGTGTCTTCACTATGTGTTTTTGTTTTGTTTAGAGCCGTGTTTCCCAGCTTGATTCGACAAATAGCTCGTCTAGAATTCAGAAACCAACTGTCTGTTATTTTTTGTTATTTTAAATTAGTGCTCGTCAAGTCTTTCACTTTCTATAGAGCCACGCTGTAGAGTTTGTGCCAACTTAACGAATAGTAGGTACAGTAGTGGATATTGTAGTGTCGTCTCATCTCACACTTACGAATAAGGAAGAAGATGACTAATATCGTCAGGATCTCACTAATCCAGAAGTGACGATACACTGAAATTATTATACAATTAAATAACTATTAAAATATGATAAAAAATCTTTCATATAAATTATCATGAACTTGAATTTCAGTTGTTTTCAATATTTACTTTTTTCTTTATAATCTCATACAGATTGCTTATAATATACCAGCTTTCTGACCTGAAAAAGTAAGTGTAATTACGTTTCATTTAGGGAATAATTCAATATTTGAGTATAAAAAAATGCACGTGTTGTGTTATATTTAGGTGGGGATTGTAAGAACACTGGGATTCTCACGCCACGAAAGCTCAGAACAAAAGGCGTGGAATCATTGTGATTCGTGACTACGCCCGGCCACACTCCGTCAAACAAACTCAAGATGTGATCTCATCATTTGACCGCCTTCCTACAGTCCGGGTTAGGCGCCAAGTGACATTTCATCTGAAGAAATTCCTTGGTTGAAAACATTTCAACGACGATGAAACAAAAAGTGCAGACTTGCTTTTCATCACGTGCAGCATCGTTTTTTGACGATTGCTTCCCGCGCCAGGTTAATGGCGGTGACTATCTGGAGAAGTGGTGTGAAGTGTAAAGAAATAAAATATCTGGAAAATAATGTTCTGTCAGTTTTTAAAATAAATATCGGTACTTTTGAAACAGTCGTCGTAGATAAATAATTTACTCACCATGTTCAGATATTGCGCAGGTATTTACTCACCGTGTAGCCCGTGTCGCCCCTGTGGCCCGGGGGTCCTCGAGGGCCAATTAGCCCCTTGTCGCCCTGCGGCCCCGGGAAGCCGGGCACTCCGCGGTCGCCCTTGGTCCCCTTGGTATTGATGCCGCCCTCACCGGCGTCGCCCACCATCCCCTCGTCGCCGTCGGGGCCCGGCAGCCCGCGGTACCCGGGGATGCCCTTGAGGCCGGAGACCCCGGGGTGACCGTCGGTGCCGTTGCAACCGTCCAGACCCGGAAGACCCGAAGGTCCGGCATCTCCGTCGCGGCCCTGCAACACACGCGGAAGCTAGTCACTTCGTATCTCATCGCTCTTCCGCCAGGGTTCGACGCCCTCGATAGCCTCCCACGCGATCTCCTCCTCCTCAGCTCTGGAGGAGCTAACACATTGCAACTGGAATAGGAGCATTCCCTTATGCTTTGTTAGTTCGAATCGTATTTTTTTAAATGAACTAAATTAATGACTTGATACAAAGTCATATTAATTTAATAATTTTATTTGCAACTTGTTTTTAGTCCGATAATTTTCACACCTCTGTAATTACTCAATTATATTTCCCTGAGGGAAACGTGATGGAACCCCTTTTATTCTAAACAGTCATAACCGAGGTCAAGAAGGCTATAAAATTTTTCGCTGGTGACTAAGTACAAATACACAGAAGCAGTGTGGACAAAAGACGATTATGATGAATGTTTTCATTAAAAAATTGCATCGCCACGGCATCTTAAAAAATTGTTCTTAAATGACTCAGAGAATGTGACTGAAGCAAACCAATATTTGTGAAGTTAAGGTTAACATTCGTTCTATTTCCAGGGAAGCAGAAAATATCGGTGGCCCCAAGATTAAAAAGGCCAGAGTTTGTTGCCCTGCGGCTTGCCCCACTTACAGATCTTTGTGACTACACCAAAGCGATTCCCATTTTGTACCTCTAATGCCACAGTGATTTAATTAACAAACTGGGAATCGGAAGTGAAAGTCATGGACAATCTCTGGGAGAGTGAAGGCTTTCCCGGTGAATTTGTTTCAAATACTAATACGACAGCAAGCTCCGTCGTCTACCTGACGACGATGGCGGAGCTTGCTATCGAAACGTTGTGTAAACAAACTTTGACCCGGATTGAAACCCGAGAATTGTATTTGAAATCTCTGGGAGTTTCGCGGAACTAAAGAAGAGGCAGTGCACAAGTAAAGTTCTTTCGTTAATTATGATCAAGATACACTGCTGACCATTTACGCCTCCGTGTGTGTGTTAACAACACAGGTAACCGGTGATAATTACTGAAATGTAAGGGGTGCTGTCACCCTTCTCATATCATTCACTGGCTAATGTTTGAAGGTTGGACAGGATTTGGAAGGCTGATTGCCAAGTATATGTGCCCAACCGCCACTTCAGTCATTCATTCTAAAGAGTTAATTTAAGGCGTTAGGACAGTGAAAGGAAGGGAGTGTTTAAAATGTCGGAGGTTAATACATAAATAAAGATAAGTGAGTATATAAGAAGGGAAGGAGGGAAAATGAAAGGAAGAAGAAGATAGGCCCAACGTTTCATACGTTTCTAATTACTGCGCTTCGTCTGAAGACCTTCCTTATTCTTGACTGCTTTACTTTGACGACGTTTGTTTTGTCAGCCATCGAGAGCGTCTAGATTAGCAAAATTTTAGTGCGACGGCACAAAGGTGAGGCGAGGGATGGGAGTTGCTTGCGCTGCGAAATACAAAGCGTCTGGTTGGTTACTTGGAAGGCGGCACTTACCGGGGTTCCTGGAGCTCCTGTGAGTCCCGCGTAGCCTTCGTCGCCCTGCAACAACACAAACACGTCACCAAAAATACATTACAACACAACTATGCCTTTCTTCTTCCCGGAACACCAGCATTCATTTTGTTTTAACTAAATCCGAAGACTTTCCCGGTGATGAAAACGTTCTCCGGGATTTCATTCTTTCATCAAGCTGATCATCTAATATAATATATTACATACTTCTCCTCCATAACATAAAACTCATTAATATGACTGTTTTTACTTAGAATACACTTTTAAATATAAATAAAATATATACACAGCGAAAACTGTTAAATAAGACAAAATATAATATTTCAAATCGGAATTTAATACGTCAGCTTTTTATTTACTTAAAAAATTATTTATAAGAAGAAGAACAATAACAGTATTTCTCTATATTGAATACTGTAAGGAACAATATAATCTTTCAGAGCAATCCAATTATTTCAATTTAATAATAAACGTCACCAATCGAATAAAATATAGAAAAAGGAGGCTTATACATAACATCTACAGATGACAATCAGCAGTAAGTAGAATAGAAGATGAAGAAAACAAAGCCGTAATCAAGAAAGGAGTAAGACAAAGATACAGTCTGTCGTCCATGTTGTTTAACTTATATATAGATCAGGCGATGAAGTAAGTTAAAACGGAATATCGAAGAGGAATCATACTGCGAGGAGAATAAATAAAAACCCCTATTAGGGATGTCAGAATAAGACTTGGAAACCATAATAAATGGCATGAAAGTGGTCCCGGAGAAAGAGTCCAATAAGAGGATTAATAGGGAGAAAATCAAGGTAATGGAGTATAGCATGGGAAACAGTGGAATAACAAAGGCTGTTAGATTGGGAAGAGATATTTGGACGGAAGTTAAGGAAATCTGATACTTGGGAAGCGTAATAACTAGAGTAGGATAGCACAGGCAAGTAAGAGGAATTTACTTACGGGTAATATATATACGGGTATAAGTATGAACATTAGGAAATCGTTGCTAAAAATGTTGGAATGGAGCGTGTGGTTATATGGGTGCGAAACGCGGACGATGGGAGTTGCGGAAAGGAAAATAATACAAGCCTTTGAAATTTGGTGCTATAGGAGAATGAGATGGGTGAAAAGGGTTAGATTAATTTGCCACGTTTTAAGACCGAGGGCCTTGTAAAATTAGCATTAGAGGGAAGTGTGTGTGATGGAATAGGCTAAGCAGTAAGGGAGGATGTGGGATGTGCTAGTTATGCAGAAATGAAAAGTTTGCACAGGATAGGTTAGCATGGAGGATTGCACCTGACGAGTCTTAGGACTGAATACCACAACAACAACAACATAATCAATCATAAAGTAACTATGAATCTAATTGTATTAAATGATATAGTTACTGCACGATTAACGATCCTTGAGGTCCAGCTTTACCAAATGCTAATTTCTTTGACTATTAGAAATCATAAGTTGATCGCCTGAGGCTGTTTCTCTTCTCGCGCGAACAATGAAAGGAAATAAAAGGCGTGATGATGTTCATTACTGTTGTAGTCGTCTCCACTGTTGTCGCCCGTCCGTTCCCTCCGATGCAACAAGTCTTTGACTTCTTTCGCAGCGCTGGAGACGAATTACACGCACTTTCAAGGCAGACAAAGGCCAACTTCAAAGGCACATTATGAGAGAACACATTTCTCCTCCTCAATGACAACGATGGATTCTCTGGCACACTCGGTTCGGAATTGGAAGCTCTGCCAGTCACGATCATCACTGTTACGATAAACCTCTAGGAAGAGCCTTTCTTCAATTCAAATAACGATTACGTTCAAACAAAAAATAATAATTGTGGACCACTAACTGATGGCTGGACAAAGAACTAATGGTTCAATAATAAATCTGAATCTTTGATTGCCCTCCCTATCAGATTGCAAACTGTGTCCCTTCAGGGATGGTTGTGTTTGTAATTTAGTATAACCTCGACAGGCTTGTCAAGAAAAAAGATATTTAACCCTTAAGTGGTACTTCCATTCCTTGTCCTAACAGATTTACTTTCCCTAGTAACAGCTATAAGTGACTTTAGAAAGTCTCAAGAGCTACTAAGGATGCAATAAGAGACGTGTTTCAAGTGTGCCACAAAGCTTTGGCGGCCATTTACGGTCGCTATTTACGGTTTGTGGCTTCCCAGAAGACAGCGACGCCATGGAGAAACGTGGTTCAACAGAGTATTCGGGAACAGATTACCTCAGTGATCCCTTGACGGTCACCTGACTCAGTTCCATGACCCACCGAGGCTGACTTTCGTTTCAAAACATTTTCTTCTTCTTTTCTTGTTTCACGCCAAATGAATAATTTTTTCATATATAATTTCACTTAATTGATAAAATCCTTTTTCAGTCACAATAAAATTGAATTTTAAGGTTAAACTACATGAATATAAGTCCAATTAAATTCATTTAAAATATTAAATAGATAGTTTACTACCAATTATACAGAAAATGTCACCTATATATCTAATATGACATTATTATTATTTAGAACATAATTAGTCTGTTTTCTAGCACATCTATAACAGGCCATATCTTCACAAACTTACAAAATTGTTACAAAAATTCTTCTATTATTATTACTTTTACAGTAATACTAACTAATTAACTAACAACTAGAGATATTCTTAGAGGGGTGTAGTGTGAAGGGGGTTTGCTGGATGAATATTTGAGAGTATTCAATAACCCTCCTGTCAATCCAAATCACTCCATTACAAAGTCCTCCTTGTTGTCCCAAATGTTTACATCAACAGTTAGTACAATTTTGTTCAGATCTAGTAATACGCTTTCATCGGTGATAGAAAAGCACAAGGATCAACTGAATGTAGCAACATTGACTTGTTGACAAAATCTCCTGCAGGTCGCAGGCTTTCCCGATGAATTTGTTGAATAAATAGTTGTTTGGTTCCAACCCGCGTCATACCAGAATTGAAAGACGACGTTTCGAGTTCTAGATAAAGATGAATGAGCGTCATCTTTCAAATCTAAGATAACCCGGGTTGAAACCCAAGAAATATTTACTCAAAATCTCTTGATTCATTGGGTAAGCGAAAAGGTCTCTCAACACCCGCATCAAAGAGAACGATCTCTAATCAAACTTAGATTTTCATTGGCAAAATGCTAAGATTTTAGTTGATGACGGGAGCCAAGGAACTATTCCACGGTGAAATGCGACATTGTAACGCGCAGATTGATGAAGCTCAACAATTCCACACCTTCTCACCTAGTCACTTCTCGCGACACAATCACTTGACAAAAGTTGCAAGGTTAGCAGAAACGTTTTAGTGTGTTCTGGCAGCTTCCTTATTGTAAACTGCACTCTTCTATTTCTCACCAATTTTTGCTCCCAACGTGGGGCATAATGAATTTTCCTTTCTTTCAATTTCCAACTATTTTGTTCCACCCCGAGAGTGAAATAACGTCCGTCAGATTAGCTCATCGTTCCACACCTAAAATCTTCAGTCCCGACGACCCGTTCGCTGCGTTTGCAGTGCCACCGTCCTCATTTCTTTATCGCGTCCGTCTGCTTGACCTCTCGGGACCATCAGTCTTCATCCAATCTTCAGTTTTTTGTATGTTTCGTCCCGTCCTACTTCTCGTCTCTACACGTCTACGACGCAACATAAAGCATAAAAGAAACGCTTTCTGCCCAGCCTCCGCGCTATGGCTTCTACGTGAAGGCGGAGGGGAGGCCGTACTTTATTTATAGAGATGCAAATGCAGGCAGACACGCACGCACTCACGCACCCTGTGGCCATTAGCGGCGGCCGAGGGGAACGAAACGATTCCAGAGGAAAGAGAAGGCCGCAGGTAGACGACAAGCAACGATTACGATACGTGGCAACACCGCCCGTGACGTCACTCGCCGTCCTGACATATATATGTATGTACGCGTTTGTGTGTGTATGTGTGTGTACGGCGTCTTACATAACAAACACTCCCACGCCGCGAACGTGGCGCCTCCTCCACAGACAAGAAAGGACAGAACTAACTACGGGCAACACAGAAAACCCCTGCTATGTTCTCGTCACTAGATCATGGGGCCGCTTTCTATGTAGCAAATGGAAAATGGTGGGTATCTCAATTTTAAGTCATATAATTTACCATAGCTGGTGAAGGAACAGGACGTACTGTATTGGCCATGGCATGCGTCACCATGCCCATCTCACCCATAGGAATAGGGTTGACTACACAACGGTCTCACTGATCCAGAAGTGACCTCAATTGAGAATAATAATTAACAAAAATTAAAACTTTATAGACAGGTCTTTCAAAAAATTATTTTTTCGGTAATTTAGATTGCCTGATTAAAAAAGGAAACATATGACGAAGAGTGGGAAGAGAGAAAGAGGAGAAACGGAGAAGGTAGGGAGAGGTCCAAGGAACGTGACAGATAAAGCAGTCGGATTAGTTTTATTGAGGAAACTTGATAGCGGCGAAATAATAATAAATCAACTTGAAGAAGTAGGAGGTTACTCCCAGGTTCCCAACAGCATCAGGGGTAGAGAGAGAGAGAGAGGGGGAGAGAGAGAGAGAGAAAGTCGGAACACTCGCGAGGAAGTAGACCTAGAAGTGGCTATCAGCGGGAACTCAATTGCCTCTTGTTTTGTCACGAGGAGAGTGGCTGGGCTTTTAAATACATAGAGAATTGGAGGTTATAAAGCGTTGGGGATGGGGTTTAATATTAAAACGTTTAAGGAGATTGTAATAACGTGCATAACTGCCTATGTAACTCAAAATAAGTAATTGATGTTTTTCAGTAGCATATAAATTGAAAGTATGGTGTAGAGGAATATCTCTGGGCAATTGAAGAATCTAGAGGATCGCTGGTTAGATAATGCAGCCGACCTCCTGTGGTGCAGCGTCTAGCATCGTTGCCTCACAAACCCCTAGAGGTCCCTGGCACAGTCACGGAGACTGGGATTAAGGCAGCTGGAGGATCGACACGCTGACCACGTGTCTGTCCAAATTAGGAACGTGTCATGTAAAATGACTGTCCGCAGTCGACCCGGTAGGTCAAGGCCCTGAATGGGCTGCAGAGCCAAGGAAGAAGAAGAAAAAACAATAAACATAATCCAGCACGTCATCGGCAGCTAACATTTGGAAATTTAATCACCTCAATTGTGAAATTATGGTTTCAATTCCATTCATCACAGGTTTCTATAAAATTTCTCTCTTGTATTAATTAAGAATAAACACAGGTTGGAACTAAATTTGCAAATTTACTACCTCACCTTGTGGACGTTAAATATACGAAATTGGAAACTTTTCTTCGTTCAGCAAAAATTGGTGCCAACTGTCAGAAATAAAATTCACCTCCTTTTCAACGAGTTTTATTG